>CM057464.1:115463418-117863418 GCA_030035585.1 Dugong dugon
TGAGCCTTTACTATATGCCTGGTGCACAGAACCAAGGAAACATAAAAGATTCAGGCCCTGATGGGTTGCTAAATATTTAAATTTTCCAGAATTTGGAGAACATCTGTATCTCTTTCTTCTGTAGTTTCTGGCCCAAGATTGTCTTGTTGGGGGTCTCCAGAGTGGAATTTCACAAATTGCAAATTTGCATGACAAGTTCATTCCTTTATGTTGTTTGGACACCAACTTGTGCTACACCTCACGTTTTTTACATAATACAACCTATTAAGCCTAGGCTAGGGTCTATGTTTAGGGTAGGTTGTACTTAGATTTTGACACTATGCTTTTAATTTTCTCAGAGATGGAGTGATAAGACCGTCCATTACTATAGGTTGCCTCAATTTAGAATGTTTTTGTCTGATGTTCTCAAGTATTTCTACAGAAGCACGTGCTAACTTTGATTTTTTTGCTAATAAGGTGAAACTCTGCATTAAAATAATTTGAAATTCTATAGCCTCTCTTCTTTCCTTTGTTAGAAATTTATATTTTGGGGTCTGAATTTTATGAGGAACCTATTCCACCAGGTTTATAGAAATGAGTTAGGTGTTGCTGTAATATGAGGTTGACAGTTGAGTAAAAACAATAAAAGAAAACACCAGGTAACAGCCATTCAAAATATATTATTGAAATATATAAGTCAGGGACATGTACATTGTAATCATGGCTTTTGCAGTTGATTGTCACTGGCAGAAAAGGTTCCTAAGTGGTGCAAATGGTTTGCACTCAACTATTAAACTAAAGGTTGGCTGTGGAAGAAAGGCCTGGCGATCTGCCTCTGAAAAGGTTACAGCCCCAAAAAATCCTATGGAGAAGTTCTACTCTGTAGCATATGGGGTGGCCTTGAGTTGGAATTGATCTTCTACATGATCTTCTAATTGCATACTAGATTTAGTGTTTGAGAAACTTGTTTGTGTCCTACCAAGGATAATGTGTGTATAAGGTAGGTGGATGCATACTTTGCATTCTTAATGACAATGGATTTGGTTTTTTTTTTTTTTTTTTTTTTTGGCTCAACGACAGCGGGTTTGTTTCGTTTTCGTTTGTCCCAGGGAAGAGAAATAACTGGAAGCTGGTAACATCAGTTTGTATTGTATAATGACCAGTGTGAAATTAGAAAAGCAGTCAGAAACAACCCGAGTGAAGTCAAGTCAGGACAAGTCTAGGGCACCTATTCAATAAAAGCTTGAAAAGTGTTATCCCATTTACCAATCCAGTAGATCAGTACACTATTATCAAGGAGAGACCTATATTTAAACAGAATAATTCAGCAAATACTTTCTAACCTGTTTTTGAATACATTTTGCAGCAACATTCATGATTATTGATATATTTTAGGTCGTTTTAATGATGACAAACTTGTCGTGAGGGCAGTCCGGGAAAACAGGAGGAGAGAAAGGTAATTTCTTGAATTAGAGAATTAAATAGCAGAAATAGTTTAGCAAATCTTTCCTAAAATAAAAGTGTACATTAGTTTTAACTTGGCCCTGGCAATCATGATTATCAATGAAATCATTTTTGAAATATATGTACATTCACTATAAAAATTTTACATAAACAGTATACCTTGTGGCATGAATAGCCTCTCCTGGACTTTAGGAAGCAAGTCCTCAGCTGAATGTTTCTGCTCCCATTATTTAAAAATGTGGTAGATTTTTGTTCCTTCACTCTTGGTACTTTTTGGAGTGTGTGTCAGTGTGTCTGTGTGTGTGTGTGCACGCACACCCATGCTCTGATGGGGCATTTGTGGTCTATGTTATTTGAACATTAGGAGTTATTTATATCATTGCTGGAGCTCTTAATAGAAAACACACATTAAAAAACTAAAATATCCAAACCCATTTTGACTCATAGTGTTCCTATAGGACAGAGTAGAACTGGCCCATCGGGTTTCCAAGGCTGTAAATCTTTACAGAAGCAGATTGCTACATGGTGAGTTCGAACCACCGACCTTTCGGTTAGCAGATGAGCACTTTAACCACTGTGCAACCAGGGCTCCTATATACATTAAGCTATATTAATAAATGCAAATGTTTGTGTCCTTTTGCAACATCTTCAGAGTGACATTTCATTTTAATAATGGCAAAATTGTGGACTTTATTTTTAAAATTTCTAGAAGTGATAGAGCTTTCTACACTGGTCAGGGCCATCCAGAGATGAGCTGGCACTTTTGACATTGTGGATTCCATATCTCAGAGACATGTACCCTAGGAAACACAGGGTGCTTGATATTTGAACATTTTCACATGCACTGGATATTCTAATCCCAGAGAATGCTCAATTACAATTGGTGAATGCGTTTTTATCAACACAGCAGTTTTTTGAAATGTGAAATTAACAGAATAATTGTTTTTATTTATTATGATTGGTATTCTCAGAGTTAACTTCTTCTATTGGAATTGAACATGCAGAGTAAAAAATACTGGGGTTAAGTTTCCTCTGGTAAATAGCAATTTAAAAGATATAAGGCTATTGAAAATTTGGAAAGTTGAAATTACTTAAAAATTTCTTTCACAGAAAATTGCCTGAGAAGAATTTCCCTGTAGCTTCTAGAAGGAAGAGTCCCAGAACATGAGCATGGTGCTCATCCAAACATGACCCACTTCCATTTGCATGTTAAATATAACGTTACTTGATTTGTCACAACTTTAAAATACTAATTTTGTGTAAAAATCTTCCACATTAAGCATCATGTAACATTTTTTTGAGATTTAGTACTTGATATGTATCTACCACAGTACTGAGAACTCCCTCCTCTCCTAATTTATGGTTTTAAAAACAAAACAAGGAAACGATTTCTTTCCATCTAACCTCATGCCTTCCTGGAATCAAGGATGTCATCAAAGAAACAGATAATTACTTGCCAGCAGCTTGGGGAAGGAGATAGTTTATATCAGCCAGTCTTCTCTCCCCTCTCCAATTGGATCAACTTTTAATCAGATAAAGAAGGATCCCTATTGAAATTCTACCATCAAGGAGAAATAGAGGTATAGAATTTTCAGCATTCATTCTGTTGTTAGGTGCCATCAAGTCGGTTCCAACTCATAACAATCCTATGTATGACAGAATGAAACACTGCCTGGTCTTGCGCCATCCTCACAATCGTTGCTATGTTTGAGCCCATTGTTGTAGCCATTGTGTCAATCCATCTTGTTGAGGGTCTTCCTCCTTTTCACTGACCGTCTAAGATGTTCTTCTCCAGGGACTCGTCCCTCCTGGTAACATGTCCAAAGTATGTGAAACAAAGTCTCGCCATCCTTGCTTCCAAAAGAGTATTCTGGCTGTACTTCATTCAAGACAGATTTGTTCTTTCTTCTGGTAGTCTATAGTATATTCAATATTCTTCGCCAACACCATAATTCGAAGAAATTCACTCTGCACGAGTATAAATTTTGTTAAACAAAAGTGTACGAAATTTCTTATTCCTTTGTTTAAGCCGTATTTAATCTATTTTGAGCCCCTGCTGTGCCAGCCCACGGTGGGATCATGAAGAGATACTGGTCTTATCTGGGGCCAGATACACTGGGGAGTGAGTGGGATGTATCTGGTGTCCAAGTGCTTTCTTTCCCTTGCATCAATGGGGAAATCAGCTCCTGGCACACTCAGAAATGCCCTTCCAACATCACAGGCCCCTACTGCCTCTAACTCAAGCCCTAAGAGAGCTATTCTAATGCTCTCTGGCTCTGGGAAAAGCTCCCAGACCCAAAGTTTAAGCCTTCCAAAGTAGTACCAAATCCAGGACCCTAGATACAGGGGAGTAAACCAAGGCCCACCCACATTCTCAAGGAAAGGAGTTTTGAATTTAGAATATAAAGCTAGTCCATCTTCTTGGAAGGAGACCTGGTGACACACAGTTAAGGACTTGACTGCTAAATGAAAGTTTGGCGGTTCAAACCCACCCAGTGTCTCCAGCTCCAGAATGATAGAAAGACCTAGTGATCTGCTCCTGTAAAAATTACATCCTAGAAAACTGTGGAGCAGTTCTACTCTGTCACATGGGGTTGCTATGAGTTGAAAATCGACTCATCAGCACGAACAACAACAACCATTTTCTTGGGGAAGAAAAAAGATTTCCTCAGCAATAACGAAAAGCAGAAATTTGCTCGTTCTCAGGCTATTATCCTGTTAAAGTTCAATTATTTACTAATACACTCAACATTTAGAAATTTTCATCCACATGATGCTAGGAGCTGATGAATCAGTGATGAACAAGACAGAGGTCTCGTAGGACGTACAGTATAGATGAGAAGATAAAACTTGAGTAAATAACTTCTGGATACTGTGAAAATGTGCAGAACCTACTTAGTATCTATCCTCAAGATTTAAATCCCAAACCAAAAAACTGTAAAGAGGTAGTAAAGCTAAATCTTTTGTTTCATCACTTGAAAAATTGTGTGTTTTTCTTAAACTTTTACCTCAAGTATCACCTTTCAGCATTTGTAGAAGAGCATCATGTTAAACCCAATTTTGCTATCGATTCAACTAATTTCTACTAATTTTGCTACTTATAAAATAAATACAAAATAAGTTTAGTTTAAATTATAATGATTAAAGATGGTTACTTATAAGATTTCAAGCACTATATCTTACCATTTACCTTTCATTTCTCCCCAGTAGTTTTATGAAAGAAAATACATATTCACTGCAGAATATTTTTTTAATCTCCTTATCTTGCTCTCTTTCAAATCAGGTGAAAGGAGAATTAAACAAATATTTTACAATTAGCTTGTTAATACTTTATATGAACTTATTTTTAGAAAATCCTTTCAAATATTTTATTTAGATAATTTCTGCTCAGGCAAATGCTCCTGTAATATCCGAAGAACTATGGCATTGAAGAGAAATATAATCATTTGTTTTTGGTCTTGAGATATAGGAATTAATAGTATATGTTGAATAAATGTCCTCTCTAATCATTCATCTTTGCAATAATTGCTTATCAAATGATGATAATTGACAACTCTGTATTCACGTTGCTGGAGGTTGTTTTAGGGTTACTTTTCCTATAACCAAACCAAAAAAACCAAACCTGTTGCTGTTGAGTCAATTGTAACCCCTAACAGTGACATCAAAATCACCAACAAGCATTCATAGAGCTCTGGTAGTATACAGTGGCTCCCTGAAGCTAGGGATAGAAAGAGGAGCAGACATATCTGATTATGTTTAATTGACTAAAGAATGAGAGAGGGATTGTATTTTATTTTAGAAGAAGCTAGAAAGATAGCAACGGATTGGATGGGTTTTTGTTGCTAATTTGGAAGGAAAGATGCTGATGGTGTTCATGTCCAGTGAGGTCAGATTGAGTTCTGGAAAAATTTGATAGCTATGTAAGTATTTTTAGCCTTAGATTCTGAAGTTTTGTGTCAAAGCTACTTATTTATTATGATTTTGCTTAAATAGGTGACAGGGTTTAGGCCAGTTCTTTCACGTAAAGATCTTAGTTCAAATACAAAGCAAAATGCATAGCTTTCAGCTTCATAAATTAGTAACATTGAACAGTTTCTACCTCTGCAACTTTGCTGTGAGGAATGCAATGACAGAATCTGCGCTGTGTTTGCCTATGAGATGATTTCCTTGAAGTCCCGTAATGAGTTGTTTTTGGCAGGATTAATGAGTGTTATAATGGTAAATGGATGTTTGCAGCTCAGTTGTGTTCCATCACAGAGTAACATGGGGTTTCTGGTCCCTTGGAGGCCATAATTGGTGGCATTAATGCAGTTTTTAATTACACTTCTTGAAAAAAAAATGAATTGGAACCAAAACAAAAGCTAAGTGATCATCTCTCTGCTGTTTCACATCGTATAAACAGAAGACTATTGCTATATTAAAATGTATAATTTGAATCATTCTCTCTAGATAGAACATATACAGTGTATTTTTATAATGATATTTGTTTAAAACTAGTTCTCTGCCTTTGTTTTTTTCTCGTTCTTACATACCGAAACAAGCTTTTATTATATGCGTATATAATACGCACACATGTAATGTACATCTATATTACACATGGATATGAAATGTATACGTATTTTAAAGGTATACGTATTTTAAATGTAGGTGAGGGCAAACATAAATTGATAGGCTTACTTCTTATATTTACACCCCTACATTTGTTTTCTGATCCTCAGTTAGTATTGAGCAATATAAGTGTAATTAATTCCCAAAGCTCTATGAATGAACTAGAACACACTAGGCCATTTTTCTTTTCTCCTTTCACACATATATGTGAGAAATTACTAATAGCTGCTGCTTCAGCATACCCATCTTTGCAGTATTATGTTTTTTGTAGTCTGTAGAGGCAAAGCCAACATTGACCTACTGGATAATATTTGCAAAGTGTAATATGGAAAAGAAAAATATCTCATAAGGTAACATGGCATAAATATATGAAAATTTGAATAATATAAAATAAAAAAATCCACAGTGCCAGCCATTTAATCCTAATCTATTTATAAATTGCATCAACTGTGTTGGCTGACCGTACATTTCCCTCCAGCAATAATAGAAATATTATTTAACTTTGCTATGTTTTTAATAAATTACAAGGCAAAATATTAGACTGTGATTAACTAAGTGGTTGGGAGATATATGAGGGCTTGAGGTTAACTGATTATGTTACCACTTTTATGTTCTTATTGAAGTGAGACAATGTAAAGGCTCTTCCTTATTCCTCATAGTCCCTTATAAAGATATTCTTGTTATCTGGGTTATCCTTGAGTAACAGTACGCGGAGCAGAAATGCATTTGGATCAGTGGCAAACAATCAGATCTATGGAAAAAGTGCAAAAACTAGGAGTCATAGAATTGCTTCTACATTTATGTCTAAGTTTTGGTGAAACTTAAACAACCTCATATTATCTTATAATTGCCAGTATTTGTGAAAAGAAATCTGCCTTTCTCAACTGGGTGTCTTTTACACTTACTATCCTGTGTCATGGCCACTCTCGCCATCAGGTGAAATTCTTCGTTGATTGGCTCAAATGTTTGGTTCCCGGGCTTTGTGCCGTCTTGTAAAACAGTTACATTCTCTGTTTGTAATGAAACAAACAAACAAATAAAAAGCAGAGGAACAAGCAAACACATAATACCTCCCTGGTATTTAAAATAGGGATTTCAGAATCTGGGAAGTGTTGAGCAGTCTTCCAATGGCTGTGACTTTTTAACAACCTTGCCTACGAGAGAACAAAGCCCGCCTTTGTTTTACGCGGCTCCATTCTCTTCATGTTCATGATAATTCAGTGTGAAGTTGCTTTGTTTTTTCTTTAGGAGAGTGATGATAGTGATTAATTCAGTTGATGCATCATTGTCCAACCCCACCACTTTAGTAGTTTCCACAAAATGTCTTAAAATAAATAGACAGCATTTATACATGTGAGCATTCTGTGTGCTTTTGCATATTGTCATTCTATCTAGATTTGATGCTAATCTTGTCAGCCATACTATTGAAAAACACTGGAAAAAGACACCAAAATGCACATAAAAAATTAAATATGTAGATGATTAATACTATATATATATATATATATACACGTATATATACACACACAAATATATATAGTTTAAAATTTCATTCAGTGTATTTTTAAAATTGGGAAAGTGCATATTTTACCCTCATTAAATGTTTTATAATTCTTTAGTGATTTATCATAAAATGCATGACATAATCACTCAGTCTTATAATAATAATTAGTAATAATAATAACAGCAACAACTAACATTTCTTGACCTTATTCTGTGCCATGCACTTTGACATGCATTTTCTCCTCACATAATCCTTTAGGGTAGGTACTAGTATTCTATTTATGTATGGATAAAAAAAAATCGAGGCTTAGAGACGTTAGGCTACATCCCCAAGACAGGGCCTCGAACCCGTTCAAACTGTTTGAATCGTGGCTGACAAAATGAAACCAGAACAGACCCAAATTTTTATCGTTTTGGTGCTCTGGAACGATAACCAGAACAGGAAAAATTACAGGTCAAACCCTGGAGTGGGAAACTCGGAAGAGCCTTAGTGAGCCATTTCAGGAGCCTGATGTGTGAGACTGGCTTATTGGCAGGACCGTGGAGAGTGACACACAGTACAAGCAGCCCAGTTGGCCGCCATCTTTCAGCGGGGCACTGCTGTTTCCGACTCTGCTCAAAATCATCCTATGGGCAAGAGGTTTGGTTGCTATGCAACACGTACACTTCCCTTGTTTTCCAAGAGGGAGATTAGGTTTCCAGTAGGGCTTCAACCTGTAATTTTTCCCATTAAAAATTCGGATTTGTTCGGTTGCGCTTCCATAGCCATTACTGAATCCGGAAGTACTGGTTCGAATCCCTGCCCAAGGAGGGCTTTGGCAGAACAGGGACAGGAGGCCAGCACTCCATGACTCCAGTTCCGCGGCATGTAACCTCTACAGTGCTCTTGGAGAGAGGAAGAAACAATAGCAAAACGACAACAAAACTTTGGGTTTTTTTTTTGGTAACACTGTTTAGATACTTAACTAAAATGCATTAATAAACTCTTAAAAATCTTGCATATTAAGTGGATCTGAGAGATAACCAAATCCACGTCGTTCATTTTTGAGGTGAAGAAATGAAATTTCACAGAGTTTGAATGGGTTCCGAAGCCAGGACGGGGCTATAGCCGTTGCCTTCCTTCCCATGGGTCAGCCCACTGACACAAACACTCACAAGCCCATGTTCTAATTCTCGTGTGGAAACTTGATTTTTTTTTGCAACTCATAGTGACCCTACAAGACAGTAAAACTGCCCCATAGGGTTTCCAAGGACCGCTGGTGGTATTCGAACTGCGTACTTTTTAGTTAGCAGCGGAGCTCTTAACTACTGTGCCACCAGGGCTTCAAGTTTCAAACTGGACAAGTTTGGAGTCTAAACTTAGCCCTTGTACTCATTGACTGCTTGTCTGAGGACAGACTGATTAACACCTCTGTGCTTTAGTTTATTCACCTGCAAAATCAGGATGATATTACTTCTCACAGGTTTGTTACGAAAGTTAAATAATGCGTTTGAAACACTTGTCCACCCACAGCAAGCACTCAATAAATGTGTATATTGTTATTATTAGGCGTGAGTACAACCTTTCCTTGGGATAGATATTACACAATAGTTATCACAGTGCAGCTACTCCTGTTTTTATTTTTCTTGTTTTTTTTTTATTGTTGTAAAATGCGTATAACACAGCTTTTTCCAATTCAACATTTTTCAGGTATACAATTTAGTGATATCAATTACATTAATCATGCTGTGCAACCATCACCCATAATTGTTGCCAAATCTCCCATCACCATAAACAGAAACTCACTGCTTCCTAAACAATTACTCCTCCTTCCCCTCTCTCTGTTAACCACTAATAAACTTTGTTCTCTATACATTTGTCTATTCTTGTTATTTCATATAAATGAGATAATACAATATTTATCCTTTTGTGATTGCCTTATTTCACTCTGCATAATGTTTTTGAGGTTTACCCCGTTTTTAAAAAGCACTCAAACACACGTTTGAAAGTAAATTTGAAATCATTTCTGTCTCACCTTACATGATTATATTAGTGTAGTTTTAAAACTCAAACTCTGGGTCTTGTTCTGTCAGCAGCATGGCCCCAAAATGTCTCAGTGCTTTAAAGAAGCCAGTGGCTAGTTTGTTGTCAGATGCTGCTTTTGAAAACTTTTTGATAGTGAATTTTGAAAAAATTAAGAAGCATATTTGCACATAATTTATCATAGAAGAAAAAAAGCTCCTAGGACAGAAGTGATAGAGATTTGAATTCGAATTCCAGTTCTTTCAGTTGTTTGGCCTCAGTCAACTGCTTACCTGAACTGAGTCACTGTTGCACCAGCTGTAAAAATGAAAAAAAAAACAAAAAACCTATACCTTGCAGGGCTGTTGTGACTATTAACAGTGATATATGGAAAGGGCCTAGGATAAGGCCTGGGACTTAGTAGGCACATAATAAATGGTAGCTATTAATGTTGTTAATATTTCTTGTCTAAGGTATATGTAAATCTTTAATAATAATGCTAATCTAGCACTCACAACTTCAACTGTACAAGCTATGTATCTGTATTTTATAATTTAAATGGATTATCCTAGATTCAAGGAATTTAGTCATAGCATAGCACATATGCACTATTTAAAGGAAGAGACGATAATTGTTATTCTTTTAAATGTTATTATTTTGTAGGCTAGTACTCCGAGTTCTTTGGGTTTATTTTAATTTACTTTATTTAGAAAATGGAGGAAATTACTTTCAAGAAAGTTAATCATTTTTGCTAAAACAAAAGTGGTAAGTTTTGTGACTTTTTTTCTAGGTGAAACACAGACTACCGTTAAATATACCTATAGAACTGATGATAAAAACATTATATAGAGTTTTTTAAATAAAGGGAATTTGTTTAATTCATAGAAGTGTATTTGAGGAGTTATAAAAATTAAGCTCTAAAGTTTCCCTTTTATTTATTTCTACTCCAAAAGTCTTGAAAGATTGATTCTTTCATGTTATAAATTATGTTAATTTAAATATATTTAGTTTTAAAAGATCAGATTTTAACATTATACATTTGCTCATACAAGGTTGGTTTGTATATAATTTACAACCAGTACTTTCTTGAGATACAGTGACATTATAGATTTTATTTATATTTGAACTACGTAACTAGATAAATACATGTGGATTTTGGCTGATAACTTCAGACTGACTCCTGATGTTGTATAGTCGATTTTAATATAATGAATTTTAGAAGCTAAAACATTATTTTTGTAAAGCCATTTTCAACATTAGAGTTTAAGACATGTAAACTTAAAAATAGTCATTACATCATACTATTAAAAAGGTCTATCAAATTATAATAAATATGGCCTTTTTTTTTTTTTTTTTTTACTGAAAGGAGTTGCATGCTATTAAACCTCTCAGTCCCTACATTTTTTTTTAACTCACTAAGTAGTAGTATGAATATCATGAATCAAATATACTAAAAGAAACTAATTGAGTAATTTTTTTTTCCATTAAGTCTATTTAAAGTTCCTAAAGACCTTAACTTTTAGATACCAGAATACATTAAGAAAGTAGAGCTTGAATAGTTTCGAGGGATAATCTGAGATCAAAAATATAATTCAGTCTTGGGAGTTTCATGTCCAAGTTGGGAATATAAATTTTATATTAGAGTTTACAGGATGTAGAATGTGATCAAAGTTCTTTTCTTACTCTCCAAGGGAATGATGGCCCTGGGCATAGGACTGGCCACATCCTGCATAGAGAAAACTTTTAATAATTGTTTGTTGAGTGAATACTGAATATGTTTTTTACGTAATCAACTATGAGTTGGTGTGAGTTTACTACATAAAAAAGGAAATAAATTGGGGCAGTTTGGAACTTTTAATAGACAACTGTAGAAATTAATATAATCTTGTGCTCTTGTTTCACTTATGTTTCCCAACTCAGTATTCATCATCTGCAACCCTACTTAAATTCTCCATTTTCCCTTTGACTTTCATAGCTACCTGATTCATAAAGGAGTTAGGTTTTCATAGATAGATAGGTAGACAGATAGATAGATAAATAAGTAGATGATGGCTGGCTGGCTGGATAAGTGATAAATTTAATTAATCTATTTTAGGCCCTTGTTACCTTTGAAAAGACTTCCCTTTGCAGAATAAGATCAGAAGACTAATCCATAGCTACAAAATTTGAGGAAAAGGTATTATTCTTTGGGAATCCTATTTCAAAGAGTATGGGTAAAGGATATAAAGATCCATTTGAGATTTTGTTTGTGTGTTTAAGGTTTTTATTTTCTAGAAATTGTATCAATGACTGAAATGTCTTTTTTTTCCCAGTATTATTTTATTCTGACTATCCGGATTTGTTTTCTTCTTCCTCTATAAGCACTCAAAAACACAGGAGAAAGAAGATATTTTCTCAATCTACCAAAGAGTCTAAAACCCATTGCCATCAGGTTGATTCCGACTCATAGTGACCCTATATGACAGAGTAGAACTGCCCCACAGGGTTTCCAAGGAGCACCTGGTGGATCTGAACTGCCAGCCTTTCAGTTAGCAGCAGTAGCTCTTAACTATTACACCACCAGGGTTTCTACCAAAGAGTCTAGCTTATCTTTTAGTCCCTGAGGAAAGTCTATTCACTTTCTTCTCCTCCTTTTTGGAAAATACTTCCTACTGGTCCTGTGTTAAAGAAAATAAACATTTCTAATTTGTACTTTTCATTTTGCTCTTTCATGCTCATGCTTTTTCAGTATTCCAATTTATTCTACTCTTGTCCATCCACTCTGTTGGGAAGTTGTGTTATAGTAGATCAAATCACAAATAACTTCCCTTTTCATGCTACTTGATTAGTATTCAAAGTTCCAGTATTTTGGAAATAGCCAATTACCTGATAAGGTTTATAAATTGAAACTTAAATTTTAAACAGGGAGGTTTGTCCAATGGAATAACAGACCTAACACCATGTATAAACTAATGGCCACATTTATGAATCAGTTAAGTTACACATAACAGTTTGGTTGTTGTTGTTAGGTGCTGTAAAGTTGATTCCAACTCATGGTGACCCCATGTGTGCAGAGTGAACTGCTTCATAGGGTTTTCAAGGCAGAAACCTTTTCTAAGCAGATTGTTAGGTCTGTCTTCCAAGGCACCTCTGGGTGGTTTTGAACTGCCAACCTTTCAGCTAGTAGTTGAGTGCTTAACTGTTTGCCCCACCCAGAGACTCCAACAGTGTGGTACAGGTGTTAATTCCTCCTTTTTAAACTCTCCTCATGCAATGAATTATGCTTGTTTTCCTCAATGGACCCTTTCTAGCCCATTTTCTCACACAGGGTAGAGGAAATTTACAGATTGCATTTTGTCAGTGTTCCATCTTTAACACTTCAAAGTTTTTGCTTCTTTCACTGCCCTTTCACTTTCTTCCACTTTTCTTTACACAGTTTCTCTCTCTAGAAATGGCACAGTAAATGGACTATCCTTCATTTCTGCTTCTCCCATCACTTCCTCTCTTAGAGGCCACTGTCTCTGGGCTGTCTTTGTATTTATTTTGCTCTTACTTCTCCTGTGGCCACTGCATGTTCCTGCTCTGAGTTGCCTGCCTCTTCACTCCAGCTGTGTGCTCTGTGGCTGGCTGTACTTTAAGGAGGCCTTTTGACTTAGATTCCACCTTGGCCAACCACATAGGTCATTGACTTTGCTGGTTCCATTTTGCATAGCTTCTTCATGATAAGGCTTTTTTTCTTTTTTTGAAAGCTGCATTAACTACAATTTTGAAAGGAAGGGACTGACTTCCCATAAGTGTATTACTAGGAAGACTTATCCCTATGGAAATGAAAAGTTATTCTTTGGTAAAATTTTGCTGTTTTTCTCCCTTTACTAAGGTTCTGTAACACCCAAGGCTCCTGGGTCTAATAAAAGGGAATATTTGACTCTGGTGTTATGGAAGCTGACCGAAGAGCTCTTATTTAGCACCTTGTGGATTTAAATCCTTATGAATTACAGGGCAGTGATGTGATTTGCTACGCCCCTGCAGTTAGTGGTCATTGGGTACAAAGTCGAGGTTTTCCAGGCACTAAAAATCCCAGCATCTGGTGGTGCTATATGTGGCTTCTATAAACTTGATTAATGGATACAGCAGACTGCAGTACGAGTGCCTGCTTTATACTTTAGTGTTCTTCCCCAGAATGATTGCCATATCAACTGACAGTTCCCTAACCTTCCAATTAGTTAAAATGAGAATAACCCCCCGCCAAAAAAAAAAAAAAACCATTGCCTTTGAGTTGATTCCGACTCATATCATTCTGTGGCAAAATTTTACCTTCAAATTTAGTGCTTCTCTCTTTTTCTTCGTTTTAACTTAGCTTTTGAAAATTTTCTCATAGGTAAAGCAAATTAAAAAATTCAAAACACATAAAAAAGTGATCTCTTGAGAAAAATGATAAAAATTCCATGTGAATCAGTCATCCAAAGATAATCCATTCAATAAATACTGATGGGTTGTGATCTACCTGCCAAGCACCGTTTTGGGTCCTATGGATGTAGGATGAACAGGATTCACAAGGTTTCTTTGCTCATGGAGCTCATGGACTAGAGGAAGTGAGACAGACAATCCACAAGAAAATAAATTAACAAGATATCATAGTTACCTGGAGCCTGGTGGCGCAATGGTTAAGAACTGGGCTGCTAACCAAAAGGTTGGCAGTTGGAACCCACCAGCTGCTCCAAGGGAGAAATACATGGCAGTCTGTGCCTATAAAGATTTACAGCCTTCAAAACCCTTTGGGGCAATTTTACTCGTCCTATAGGGTCGCTATGAGTCAGAATTGACTCAACGGCAATGTTTTTTTTTTTTTCTTGGGGGTATCATGGTTATGGGGAATGAGAGAATGATGTAAGGGGTGATAAGCCAGTAAAAACCAGTTGCCATCAAGTTGATTCCAACTCAAGGAGAAGCCACGTGTGTCGGAGTAGAACTGTGCTCCATAGAGTTTTTAATGGCTGATGGTTTTCAAAAGTAGATCACCAGGCCTTTCTTTTGAGGTGCCTCAGGGTAGAATAAAACCTTCAACTTTTCAGTTAGCAGCCAAGCACATTAACCATTTGCACTATCCAGAGGACAGACAGAGTAATAAGGGGTGCTAATTCTCATCTAGTAGTCAGGGAAATTCACTGGAGAGATGATGTTTGAGCTGAGGACTGAATGACAAAAAGGAACCAGGCATAAAAAGGTCTGGGGGCACTGTGTCCAGTGCAAAGACCCAAAGCTGAGAATGAGGTTGGAATGTCTGAAAGCATAAAGGCCAGTGTTTCTGGAGTGTGAGGGAGTTGAGTGGGGTATGAGGGAGTCAGAAGCCTGATGACCTGGGCTATGCTAAGGAGTTTGGATTTTATCCAAACTAGAATGGAATGCTATAGCAGGTTTTAGGAAAGGGAGGGACTTGATCTGATTTAGGTTTGGAAAAAAATTTTCTGGCTGCTCTAGGAAGGATAGACTTTAGGGATTAGAATTTTGAATGGAGAGAGGGTGAGTTATTAAGAATTTATTATAGCAATGTAATGATCGATAATGGAAATTTGAATTCAGGAAGTAGCAATAGTAATGAAGAGAAATGAACAGATTCTGGGTATATTTTGGGGGCAGAGACAACAGATCTTGCTGATATACTAGATATGGGGGACAGAAAGGGGTTGGTAAGGGAAGGGAAGAAATCAGGGATGATTCCAAGATTTTGGCTTAAGCAATTAGATAGATGGTGGTACTCTTTCCTGGGATGGAGAAACTTAGATGAGAACTAGTTTTGAGGGACTAATCAAGTATATAACCATTGGTTATACAAGTTTGGAGTTCAGTGGGAAGTCTGTGTTAGAGATATAAATTTGGAAGTCAATGGCATAGATGGTATTTAAAGCCTATGTTGTTAAAAGGGGAAGGAGGTAAGCATTAACAGAAATTATGTGAAGTAAGCAGCACACCTCTCTCTTACTTTCAAGATTGCTAATAATAGTCTTTTAACAAGGTCAGTTTGAAAGTAATTAATTTCTGAATCATATGATAGGTGTATGTTTAACTTTTTAAGAAACTGTCAAGCTGTTCTCCAAAGAGGTTGAATCATTTTACATTCCACCAACAGTGTGAGAGTTCTTGTTCCTCCACATCCTTGTCAAAGCTTTGTATGTTCACTCTTTGTAACTTTGGTAAAAGTTAAAAATACCAATAGGTGTTAACTCATTGTGCTTTATATTTGCATTTCCTTAATGACTAGTGATTTTGAACATCTTTAACTAAATGCGAAAGCCAAACCCCTTGTCATTGAGTCAATTCTGATTCACAGGGACCCTATAGGACAGAGTAGAACTGCCCCATAGGGTTTCCAAGGCTGTAATCTTTACAGAAGCAGACTGTCACATCTCTCTCCTATGCAGTGGCTGGTGGGTTAAAACTGCTGATCTTGTGGTTATGTATATACATAAATGTATATACTTAATGTATATATGTATATGTATATGTATATATACATAAATGTATATACACTTTGATAAATCATCTGTTCAAATCTTTTACCCGTTTTTATTTTTATTTTTGTTATTATTATTGAGTGATGAAAGTTGTTTATATATTCTGTCCACAAGTCCTTTATCAGAGATATGCTTAGCAAATATTTTCTCCCAGTCGATGTCTTGCCTTTTCATTCACTTAACAGAGTCAAGAGAAAAAAAGGAATGTTCATAGCAGCTTTATTTGTAATTGCTAGAAACTGGAAACAACCCTAATGTCCATCAACAGATAAATGGATAAAAAGAAAAAAAAAGTTTTACGTATACAATGGAACTCTACTCAACAACAATAAGGAAGGAAGGAAGGAACTTTTTTTTTTAAGCTCAGAGAAGCAGAGAATCTACGAGGTCATGTAGCTGGGCACAGAAAGATTCAGGGTGAGGAGCCAAGCTTCCTGACTCCAAATCCATGATCTTTTTCCTATAACCCGATTTCCTGTTTCATTATTTAAAATTATTTTAATAACATTTATTGTTTCTTTGTTATACATAATTGCAAAAGTATTATCTCAAGAAATGTGGAAAGCACACAGAGGCACCAAATATATTTGATACGCAAATTTCTAGTTTGAACTAATCACTGTATATGTTTTCTCTCTCCACTCCCTGACTACACCCCTATGCACACATGTGCATGTGTGCACGCATGCATGCATGTACATGCACACACACACAAACACACACACAAATGGTACCAAGCACATTTGGTAACCTTTTTTTCTCTTTTCCTCTCCACAATGCCTTCACAGCTGTGGTGTGATTGTCTGGGACCAGATATTGTAATTTGCATGTAGAGAACACAAGGCAAGAAGCTCCTGGATTTTGGTTCATCCCTCACAAACCATGAGGTGCTTGCACCTGGCTTTCCTCATCTGTAAAATAGGTTAAACGTGTACTTTAGAGTAAATCAGATTAGATGAATGATGTGAAAAGCTTTATAAAATACAAAGCAAGTTGTTCAAAAAGGAATGAACTCTTGCTACTCACAACAACATGGATGATTTTCAAAATTAATTAATTAAAGAAGCCAGGCAAAACCAGAGACATACTATATGATTTTGTTTATATAAAATTATAGAAAATTCAAATTTACCTATACTGACAGAAGACAGATCAGCATTGGGGAGGGGAGATACAAGGAGGGATTACATAGGAGCATGAGGAAACTTTTCAGTGTGATGGATATGCTCATTATCTTGATGGTGGTCATAGTTTCATGGGTGTATGCATATGCCAAATCTTATCAAATTGTACATTCTGCATGTGTGCAATTTATTGTACGTCAATTAGACCTTAATGTAAATATAAAAAGAATAAAAAATAACTTTATATATTACATTTTGAAATTTTAGTAAGATACAATATCAGTGATACTACTGAGACAGTCAAATTTTTAGGATAGCATATATTTGCTGATAGTTTACTGATTTCTACAAAAATAATTTAATTGTACTGCCATCAGTGGTCAATTGTTTAAAGGCTGTATTGACCCTTTCTTTGATAAATGGTTATATTTCAAGGGCTTTCACATATACCTTCATAGATCCAAATACATAAAAAAATGAGCAATATAACAGTGAGAATCCTCTACAGAAGACATATTTCTATACTGATACATTTAATTGTTTGCCAAAAGACCGGCTGTATCAAAACAGGCAAAGGAGGAGACTACTTCAGAATGCCCAAATGAATCACAGGAAATTCCTCCAGGCCTTTCGAATATAAAATATGACTCAGAAGATGAAACACATAAAAGAGCAATGTTTTATTCCCTCTATATTCTGTAGGCCAGGAAGCTCAGAACCAAATACTAAGTTCAGTAACAACACATTTATTATTATTATGTTTACATTTTCATTTTGTCTTCAAGTATGATTTTTTTTACATAGAATCCTTTATTTTTATACAACTCAAATCATTTTCTTAGAAAGAGATGGCATCCTAAAAATAAAAAGAGAAATAGCATTAACACCATAATTCAAAAGCATCAAGTCTTCTTCGGTCTTCCTTATTCATTGTACAGCTTTCGCATGCGCACGAAGCAACTGAAAATACCATGCCTCAGGTCAGACACACCTTAGTCCTCAAGATGACGTCTTTGTTTTAACATTTTAAAGAGGTCTTTTGCAGCAGATTTGCCCAATACAATATGTTGTCTGATTTCTTGACTGCTGCTTCCATGGGCGTTGATTGTGCATCCAAGTAAAATGAAATCCTTGACAACGGAGAAATCCTAAATCTTTGAAATGGAGAAATCCCAGTTTTCTCCATTTATCATGTTGTTGCTTATTGGTCCAGTTGTGAGGATTTTTGTTTTCTCTATGTTAAGGTATAATCCATACTGAATGCTGTAGTCTTTGATCTTCACTAGTAAGTGCTTCAAGTCCTCTTCACTTTCAACAAGCAAGGTTGTGTTATATATACAACACAGGTTGTTAATGGGTCTTCCTCCAATCCTGATGCTGTTTTCTCCTTCATATAGACCAATTTCTCAGATTATTTGCTCAGCATACAGATTGAATAGGTATGGTGAAAGGATACAACCCTGACACACACCTTTCCTGAAACCATGCAGTATCCCCTTGGTCTGTTTGAATGACTACCTCTTGGTCTATGTATAGGTTCTGCATGAGCACAGTTAAATGCTCTGGAATTCCCATAGATTTCTGCCTAATCTGTACCCTTTAAAAATACATTCTATTGGAACCAGAATTTCAACAGTTATACAAAAAAAACATTTATAAAAGGATTTAATTAGTTCTTGAGGAAATTTCAATGAATAAATTTGTTCTAGAGTTAGATTTACTTTAGTTACTTAAAATAGTGTTCTTGTAGCTTTGTGAATTAGTATTTTTTATTTATTTAATGAATCATTGGTTAAGTATAAGAATCGTTTGCCAACCATATGAAAATAAAAATGTAAGTTTCACTACAGCATATTAAGTACCTACTTGTAAAGATTTGGAAATAGTCATTTTGCCTGTTTTATAGCTGAGTTGATTGAAGCTAAGAGTGCCTAGTACTCTATCCATACTAATACAGGTTAACCACATGAAATTGTGGTAGTCAACCATTTTCGACCTACAAAAGCAGTGATTTCATATGGTCCAACCTAAAACTAATTAGTGGTAAACCCAGGTCTTCTGATTTCCACTTCTATGATAGTTCATCAAACCGTGCTAGTATCTCACAGATTTTTCCATTATTAAAGTCAGAAAAATCCACTTAATGAGTTCTGGCCCTGGCCATCCTGAAGTTTCCTATTGTGATAGACAGTAAAAAACCACAACAATTAAGCAGATTAGCAATGGCTGCATTTTTTCTTTTTTTAGGGTAACTCACTGAGAAGCCACAGTGGAATACTAGTTTCAATAGATTGTATTTTAAAAGGGTACAGACCAGGCAGAAATCAATGGTAGCACTGAAAATGTTTACTGTCTTACAAAATCTTGCATGTAACTCATTATTTAAAAATCCTTAGTATTTGAAAGGCTGATGTATAAAGGTTTATAGATAGAATATAAGAATTTACCCAATTCAACATCACTATACTAGCAGCCTTTAAATACAGTCTCAGTATACTTAACAAAGTCAAATATGCACTTTTTTCCCCCTTTGGAGGAAGGGGCAATTCTACTCTATAAATTCAAGATAAATTAACTGTACATTTCTTACAGAGGACTAGGATTGAGTGACCTCTCTCCCTAGGAAATGAAACCCACATAATTTTACTTTAGACTCTGATAACAGGAATTATCCTTTCTGCATATTAGCAGTGCTTGTTTATTTTATTCAGTGGAAGTTGCAAATTTAGCATCTTTTAAAACTATGTTCCAATCACAATAAAAATATTCTCTGTTATTCAGGTATGATTCTTTTGTACATAGAACCCCAGCTGAGTTGTGAATACCTATTAAAAATGTCCCTCTAAATGACCATAATGACAAGAGAGTTGAATAGTCAGTGAAATTTCTTATTATTTTATTTTGTGTGTGTTTTCATTAATAATTTATTGATATAAAAGATATTTTACCTCTACAAATTTGTATCTGTAATTTGTTCTCAGTACCCGGACATATTGAGGATGCCACTCGGCTGTACCAATTGAATATTTATTTAAACAAATATCAGTATAACCCAACTAGCTGGAAAATCCATGAGTTTGGTTTTGATAGCAGAGAATTTCTCAACAATTTATGTGTGCATGCAAATTTTGGTGCTTTGGATATATGCTAAAGTATTTGCTTTATATGTATTATTTCGTTGGAATACAAGAAAGCTGGTTTGATTTGTATGTTTCCCCCTTATAGAATTGTTCCAAGGCTCTGTCAGAGATCACGCAGAGTAATTTTTCCCATCAATCTTTGCTGTGCAGCCATGCACGAATGCAGTAGGAAAAAGGGGGCAGAAATCAAATCACTTAATTGCAGCATTTTTCATCTACATCTTTTGTTTTATGGTGGTAAAGGCCCCGGAGTAGCCTACCATGATTCATGGCTGTCACTGCTGCCGTTAGCAGTTCAATCCTTCATTCTAGGCATTTTGGTACTGAAAGTACCTACACAATTACTTTGATGAATATGACTTGTTTGTTTTTTCCCCATTTTTAGCAGAGTGGTTGTGCTTAATACAGACATTTAAATAAGATAGTATTCGTGACTACTGCATCTGCACTGTATTTCAAAAGTTGTGTGTTGAGTTTAATGATAATATTGCCATTGTCACCCAGGCATTTAAGTTTGCTGAGCTTAACGGGCTTTTACCTCCTATTTTTATGTTTATATAATGAGAAGTCCTTAAAATAACCCCCCACTCTATATAAAAAAAATAACTCACCTTTAAAGATCTATGAAGCTGTGACAGATTCCTACCAAATCTCATTAAAAAAAAAAAAAAAGTCATTTCATGAGTGTGGCATTGCAAAGCCAGCAAACTAGTCTGCCTCTGCATTTATGCCTAGTTGATCATAAAATAATAACATTTTTGGAAATATATGCATGCATCTTAGAAAGTGACTCACTGTATTTGCATATTTGGAGAAAATGTCAGTGATGTCAGCAGGGGTTCTGAGAGTAGCTAAATGAGCAAGCTTTTCAAAAATTGCTATTTTATCAGCTATGCACTGTCAGCACAAAATGCAATCTCTTTAAGGAAGAAACAAGAAAAAGGCAAGTGATTTAATTTCTTCATTAGCTTACTCGCAACTGCATTACGGGTACACCTAGCAGCAGAGACCTATATGCTGTAAGCTTGAGGAAAACCATTTAACACCCCTTTTTGCCCTCATAAGAAAATGAGTTAGAAATTTTTGGACTCCACCCTTTCTCCAGAAATTAAAGTTCTACTGACATCCCTACTTTTTTACCTCCATCTTAACACTGGTACTGTGGTTGAAGCTCAAGTCTTTATTTGGGTGTCTTTCTTGTTCATTTCTTTGTTTAGTGTTGGCTGTAAGCTCTAAATATATGTTCTGCATAATATATTCATGCTTAATAAATATGTATACAGCTTGGAGATAGAACATATCTATTAATACCCAGCGATGGTAACAGTGCTCATTGCGTTTGTCACAATAGTCTCGTAAAATTTTTGATTAGATATTTGAAAAAAAAAAAAATCATCTCATCCATAACTACAAATAAACCTTGGAACTAAAAATCAAAACATATCCTTAAAACAATGACCATTAAAATCAACCTTATTTCAGATCCGAAGTGCAACCATATTTTAAATCCCCTGAAATGTATACTTAGTGTGTGTTTACAACTTGTTGTATTTGTCCTGTCATAACATGGCCTACCTAAATTTCTAACCAAGGAAAGCCAAAGACTTTCCTCTCTCTTTTATAGTTCATATAGAAAAGCAAAAAATTCAAGGATTTAAATTTGCTCAGATAAATATTTATCTTTAAGGCTCTTTTCCTATCTGTTAAAATGTTTCAACTCTAGATCAAATGTTCCTCACTTGACAATAATAATTATCTGTGTGAGAAAAATGAAAATTTAGAAGTTATATTTTTCTGAATTGAAATAAAGAAATACGTTTTAAACTGAAATATTAAGTTAGGAACAAGAATTAAGCATTAAAGCAGCAAATGCTTGTTATAGCACTATAGTGAACTTAAAAACTCTAAAATCTGATTCTAATTACTAATCAGTTAGGGATACAAGGTTGCAAAGTGGTTTTAGTGGAGGTGAATAGTTTATATTTTAATAGTATTTTTGGTCAATGTTCTAATTTTTTTCTGAGAATTATGAAGTGCCAAGGATTAATATGTTAAGTATACTCTTCAGAAATATACAGGCAGTTCCCAGGTTACGAACGAGATCCATTCATAAGTCTATCTTTATATTGAATTTGTAGGTAAATCGGAACAGGTTCATAGAGTTCTTGTTTAGCGTCAGTTAGTCAAATGCTTGTCTTAGTATAAAGTATATATTTTACCTTTCTGTGCATGTAAAACACTTAAGAAGCACTTTCAAAGTGTGCCATGTTTTCATAAGCATCACAAAGTAGTGTGTGAGTTCATTATTATAAACCATTGTATGTATTTAACTCAAATTTTTAATTTAATAGGCTTTATGGAAGTCCGTTCTTAAGTACGAGTTGTCTGTATGTCAGGACTGCCTGTATAAGAGTTACTGTGTAAGAGTTAATGCCTTCACTGAGAGAGAGGTCATCTGATCTTATGTTATGGCCCCTAACGTTAACTAAAAATACAATATTCTCGGAATGAATTTAGGTTATAGTATGGAAGGACTTAAGCATGCCACAAAAACTTTTATTTAACTCAAGAGAAAGAAAAAAAAATCCAGATGATGTTTGCGGTAAAATTATAAAGACTAAATGAAAGGTCTAGAGAGAATGCTCTTTTGATTCCACTGGAGGGCTCAGAGGTGTGGTGCTAAAGAGTCAAATTATTTTCGGATTTAATCCAGCATGTTCATTGGTCTTGGCGAAGAGGCTTTACTGTTTTAGCTTTTCCAAAGCAGGTGCTGGGAAATGTATCATGTGGTCAAATTAAGTTCTTAGATTGTAGTTGTCTCAGATTGGGTTCTTTGGAATCGGAATATGAGACACAGTTTGGGGGATTAATACTTTAGGAACCAGACTAGGCAAAGGAAGAAGTCAGAAGGCCCTACTGACTGGGACAAACCTTTAGCAAACCTGAGGGGGCGCTAGGGAGCAAGGATTGCCTGTCAGTGTTGTGCAGTCAGAGTGGCAGATGGGAGTTTCCCCCAGCTGACAGCTGGGGCTGTCTGCTTGCTGTACTCCCTGCAGCTGGGCAGTGAGTCCTTCCTAGAAGGGGGATCTAAGTGGTGCATCTCTGTGTCTTCCATAGCAGTTAACAAAATTCAGTTGTTCATTTCCTGGGGAACTTCTCAGAGTCTTTAAAGTGTGTTATAAAAATACCAATCTATCGTGAAACTTTAAGAGAGGATATAGTGTGCAGGGTTACCAAAAATGTTTCACCACAGAAGCTACATGATTTTATTTTTTCCTAAGCATCTTACAGACCTAGGGTTCTGTGGATCCTACTTTGGTAGGCAACATCTGATTGCTGGATTTCCTACATTCTTTTTCTTTTCATTTCTTTTTTCTTTTTTAATTTTCATCTTTGATGATATGCCTTCATTTATGGAGCACTGTAATGATTATTGTTTTATAACCAAAATTTTAAATTACACAATATACATTGGGAATACTATGTGGTAACATTTATTGAATAAGAATGAATTTAAAATAGGAATAAGTTTTTGGAATAGGAACACAGACAATGAATACGTGATGCCAAAACAATCATATTCTAGGTATTAAAAAAAAATCTAAAGAGTGTTTTTCATTCTAAGTAATATTAACCCAAGATTTGGCTGAATATTTCTCTATAGAATGAACTGTTCTAGTGTGACATATATACAACTCAGTGAGATTCTTTATGGAATTATTCAAAGAGTAGTGTGAAACCTAAAGTAACCATTGAAGAAATGAAATAGATATTTGGAAGAAAAGAAAATCATTTCATGATATACTCTTAAAATGTATAAATATAAAATGGTAAAATGTAAATGGAAGTGAGTGTAAGCCTCCTGCTGAGAACAGGTCAACAACATTGTTGCTATTAAAAAAAAAGGGTTACCTTTTCTGCTTTGGTCATGACATATGTCCATGAAAGGCTAAAAAATAAATTTAGAGTCACGTTACTCAGTATACAATATAAATTAGTTATACTAGATATGTAGGAGCCCTGGTGGCATAGTAGTTAAGAGCTTGGCTGCTAACCAAAAAGTTGGCAGTTTGAATCCACGCGATGCTCCTTGGAAAGCCTATGGGGCAGTTCTACTCTGTCCTGTAGGGTGGCTATGAGTCAGAATTGACTCGATAGCAGTGTTTTTTTTTTTAATACTAGATATACTGTGTAGGAGCCCTGGTGGCACAGTGGTTAAGCATTCTGCTGGTAATCAAAAGGTCTGCAGTTCAAATCCACCAGCTGCTCCTTGGAAAGCCTATGGGGCAGTTCTACTCTGCCCTATAGGGTTGCTATGAGTAAGAATTGACTCAATGGCAACAGGTTTGGGATTTTTTTTTTTTTTTTTTTGATGTACTGAGTAATTCTTATGTTACAAAAGTCAACTTTATAAAATTTTAAATTCTAATGTAGTAGAGTTCTAATGATGGCCTTGCTTTTTGGGAATTTTTTTTTTGAGAAAATTCCTTTTATTTATTTTTTTGCTCCTCATTAATCTTGATATGTTTTACATTTACCAAAGAAAGAAAAAAAAATGAAATTGAAGGAAGTATGTGGATTAGAAACTCTAACGCTTTATTTTCTGTGGATGCAACAAAATCTTAAATTCAATTGTTTACTTGAATCATGATTATGTGATATGTGGGGCTAAAGTATCGTGTTCCCCCTGTAGGTTCTATGTAATGTATTATCGCAGCTGGGGCAGCAATTTTACACCTTTTAAGGAAATAACATCTCTTTTCAATAACTAGGTACTGAATAGCAAGCAAAGGTCTCAACTTTATTTTGTGAAATTATGGAGTTAGTTTACCATGCAGCCCAAAGCACCCAGTATATAAAAAAAAAAAAAAAACACACACACAATGTTTTAAAAAGTACTTCATTCTGTTTACCCTCATTTTTTCATCTGTAAAGAGTTTTAGGGATTAAAGTGCTTAAATGTCCACACAACTCTATTTGGATTTCAAAATTTCTGCTGTTAGAAAATCCTCATGGTTTTCGATGCCTGATCCCCACTGATTGTGTTACACTTTGTGTATACCTGTTACAAGAGCAGGTGGAGGCTCTGCTCCAATCTGTTTGAACTAGTCTCTCAGTAAAGCTGAGGAAAGACTCGATAAGAATAACACAGCCACTTTTTTAAGGTAGAAACTTCCTGAAAATTTCATCCAAATACCTAGAATTCTACTTTGGAACCCAGAGTTTTAAAACATTTTATTTAGTTGGTTAGTTACTTACATTCTCATTCACTCATTCATTCATTCATTTTGCTATATTAGCCTCAATAGTATTTCATAGTGATATTTTCATTTCAGGATTGTGAGCTTATAGTGGATGCTGCCTTGATTGTATATAAAATGGTTGTTGGAAATTTATTTGTCCTTCCGTTTATGTAGTCACCTTTCTTTTTTAGTTTCATCAGGCTAATGTCAGAAACACAGCACCTTGCAATACTGCACACACAGTTCAAGTATCTGGTTATGAGAATAAAAAGCACACAAACAAACAAAAAACTACAATATAGTCTATAAAGCTTAAAAGATCATTCAGGATGCTTATCTTGTGTGTAAGATGGTCTCCCGTACTCTACATTCTAATTAAGTAGAACGGTAAGTCAAAACGTGCAGGATGTTTTGTGAGAACAGCTGGATTAAAATGTGCTTGAGAATAGGGGCTGGTGTCTTGGATGTCTTTTGGCAGGCTGCCTGCATTGGTGAGGTTACAGAGCACTGGAATGCTTGATAATTTCAGGGCAAGTTAGTTTTCCATGGCATACAAACTGCTTAATGCAGGGAGGAAAGCTTGCAACTGTTTTGCCATCCCATCAGTATGTGATAGGGAATAATCACAGTGGTTACCTAACAGTGATGGAAAGCCTGAGCAGCAAAGGAACAGGGGACTGCAAATCCAACTGAACGTGGGCATTTCAGGTTTGGAAATATGTGCTACCTACTAAAATGAGCTATTGACTAATTCAGGAAGAAATGTTATATGGGCTTAATGTTCATCTTCATCCACACTATAATGAGAAGGATTAGACTGGCTTCCATATGTGGAATATTTATTTCAGCAATACAAGAAAATGTATTTCCCTAATATTTTTTTCTGTATGCACAAGGCCCTAAATTTTGCAGATGTGATTAATGTCTTAATTTGCTGTTCTAGTTGGATACAAGTTTACCATACAATATAAATTACTTACAAAGAAATTTGCTTATACGGAGCTTAATTCATAAGCTGTTTAACTACCTTGTGTGGTATCGCTGCTATTTCTCTATGGCACTCTGAAACTGTGTAGCTTATTTTTAAAATAAAAGCAATCATCCTATAGAAAATATTTTAAACCATTTAAGTGGAATTATTAAAGAAAAAATAACATATACCCGAATGATTTTCATTTTAGGTGAAATTAAAATAAATCAAAAAACAAAAACAAACCCAAAATGAATCTTAACAACTAAATTATGGTTATACTATTTTTAAAAATAAGCCTAAGTCAGATATGTTTAATGTTCCCCAGCCTGATATGGTTAATGTTCACTTTTCAGGTCTCTTGTAGCTTAGTCATCTAGTGTTTTTCTGGCATGCATGTGGTGCAGGGTGGGCTATATAAAATATTGGTGAATATAACAAAGACCCTGACTTCCTTCTAATATTAATTTTGACCTTGATTCTTCCAGAATAAAGAATGTATTTTTTTTTAAATGGAAGATCATGTCAAAAGAGCACTAACCCACCTCTTTATCTGTTCTCAACTCAAGCTCAATGAAAAGTCTCCATGTGAATTAATTAATCTCTGTGAATCTCAGTTTCTTCATCTGTAAATGAGTTATTGTTGTTAGGTGCCCTCAAGTCGGTTCTGACTCACTGCGACCCTGTGTACAACAGAACAGAACACTGTACCATCCTCATAATCGTTGCTATTCTTGGGCCTATTGTTGCGGCCACTGTGCCAATCCATTTCATTGAGGTTGTTTCTATTTTTTGCTGACCCTCCACTGTAAAAGAGGGGTGATATCAATATCCCCTTCCTCTATATTTGGTTGTGAGGGCCCTTCAGATAATATATGAAATTCACTGAAAATGCATTTAAAGCGTTACATAAATATTTGCATTTGTCACTGCTATTAGTATGAATAAGCTTTCATTCAAATGCCATAGAAGTCCACAGCAAGAAGCTGAATTATCAGAAGAAAAATCAGCCTCTGTGGGAGGTAGGGGCAGATCCAGGTATCTATCGTGCGGTATTTTTTTGGGAAGGACTCTAATTAAAAAGAGTATAAATTTGTGATTACAAAATTATGTACAAAAGTAAATATTCATTTATCAAAAAAAAAAAACACACAAATTGCTAGAGGTTTGGAGATATAGGTCTTATTCTAGTAAATCAAGTCAATTTACTAGAAATGATCACAGATATTCTACTTGATTGCAATCTCACTGCTCCTCCCCACTTAGAACCTTCTACAGGTCCCCAGCCACTGCCTACCCACCTCCCTCTTCGCAAGGTGCAAAGGCTTAATCTTTATTAATTTCGCGCGCACTCAAACATACCAATGATGACAAAGATGGTGCAGGACTGATCAATGTTTCACTTGTTACATATGAGGTCACCATGAATCCAGTGCCAACTCAACAGCAACTAACAAAAAAGATTTCACATGGAGTCTGCTTCTGATAGAAATTTATGCTTGTAAGCACAATACTGATCTTTGCTAGTTTTATCACTTAGTTTTCTTAATTCACTTGGTGCTTCTTAGGTGGTATAATGAGACACTGTTTAAAACAAAATGATAAAAAAAGAGAAAAGCAAATATGAAAAAGAAGTGAGAAAGAGCACCTTAAAGAGAAAAAATCATGCTTAAGGATTCATTGGGTAAGATGACTTGTAAGCATACAAGAAGAGCAGACTCCCATGCCTAATGGAGTATTCATGCCCAGGTTGTGTGTATATGAATCCAGGAACACATGGTGGCAGTACTGTGGATCACTTTTGTGTGGGCTTTCTCACCATAGTCTTGTAACTCCCACCCAAGTGATTGGGGAGGACTGTGCAGATAGGGTAATTATGGCCCACTGAAGGGATTGGTCAGTTTTGCCATCCCACTGGGCTTGAGGTGAGCCATCCCAGAGGTGGGAGACAGAGGATACCACCATCCAGGAAGAACAGCCAAGAGTCAGCACATCCTTTGGACCTGGGATCCGTGCACTGAGAAGCTCCTGCAACCAAAAGACAGACAGAGAAAGAGAGAGCTGTAACACTGAAGGTGGTAGAGAAGTGGTGGCAGAGACCCAGCAGCAGAGAACCAGTAGCCGGAGACAGCATGGTGGGCCTCCCGCCCCACGGAAAGAGAGAGATGAGTGCCTTTGGACAGAGGCCGAGGGCCAGGGAGAGGTGTGCCTGCAAGCATGGCTGGAAAGAGGCTGTCCTGATGGAAGAACTATATCCTGAGTGTTCCTGAGTCTGAATTGTAACTGTTACTTCCTTAATAAACCCCATAATTGTGAATATCGTCTGTGAGTTCTGTGTGACCATTGCAATGAATTTTCGAACCCAGCAAAGAAGTAGAGTGGGGGTGGGGGAGAAGTTGGTGTCAGAATTGGTAAAGATGGCAGAGAGAGGAGGTGTGTCTGACCCACAACTCATAGGAATCAGCCTTGGGCTGTTGATCTTTTCTCTTTGTTTTTTCCCATACAAAAATTTATACATACATTGTTATGTGACCCTAATTGCTCTCCCCTTACTGTGACAGCACACTCCTCCTTTCTACCCTTGATTCCCCATGTCCATTCAACCAGCTCCTAACCCTCTCTGCCTTCCCATCTCTCTCACCTCCGGACAGAAGCTGCCCGTTTAGTCTCTTATATCTCCTTGAGCTAAGGGGCACACCCCTCATGAGTATCACTTTATGCCCCACAGTCCAGTCTAATCCCTATCTGAAGAGTTGGCCTTGGAAATTTTTTTAGTTTTGGGCTGATAGAGAATCTAGGGGCCATGCTTTCCAGGGTTCCTCCAGTCTCAGTCAGACCATTAAGTCTGGTCTTACTGGACTTTGAGGACTGCACCTCAAATTTGTCCTGCTCCATCCAGGACTCTCTGTTGTGTTCCCTGTCAGGGCAGTCATTGGTGGTAGCCAGACACCATCTAGTTCTTCTGGTCTCAGGCTGATGAAGCTTCTGGTTTGTGTGGCCCTTTCTGTCTCTTGGGCTAATACTTTCCTTGCATCTTTGGTGTTCTTCATTCTCCTTTACTCCAGGTGGTTGGGACCAATTGACGCATCTTAGATGGCCGCTTGCAAGCTTTTAAGACCCCAGATGGCACTCACCGAAGTAGGATGCAGAACATTTTCTTAATAAGCTTTGTTATGCCAATTGACATAGACGTCCCCTGAAAGCATGGTCCCCAGACCTCTACCCCTGCTACTCTGTCCCTCAAAGTGTTTGATTGTATCCAGGAAACTTCTTAGCTTTGGTTTAATCCAGTTGTGCTGACTTCCCATTTAGTGTGTGCTGTCCTTCCCTTCACCTAAGATAATTCTTATCTACTATCTAGTTAGTAAATAACCCTCACCCTCCCTCCCCACCCTTGTAAACATCAAAGAATGTTTTCTTCTGTGTTTAAACCTTTTCTTGAGTTCTTATAATAGTGGTCTTATACAATATTTGTCCTTCTGTGACTGACTAAATTCACTCAGCATAATGACCTCCAGCTTCCTCCACGTTATGTTTCATGGCTTCATCATTATTCTTTATTGTTGTGTAGTATTCCATTGTGTGGATATACTTTAATTTGTTTATCCATTCGTCTGTTGATTGGCACCTAAGTTGTTGCCATCTTTTTGCTATTGTGAACAGTGCTGCAATGAACATGGGTGTGCATATATATATTCGTGTGATGGCTCTTGTTTCTCTAGGATATATTCCAAGGAACAGATAGCTGGATCATATGGTAGTTCTATTTCCAGCTTTTTAGGAAGCGCCAAATCAATTTCTGAAGTGGTTGTACCATTTTACATTCCTACCATCAGTGTATAAGTGTTCCAGTCTCTCCACAACCTCTCCAGCATTTATTGTTTTGTGTTTTTTGGATTAATGCTAGCCTTGTTGAGTGAGGTAAGATGATCTCTCATTGTAGCTTTGATCTGCATTTCTTTAATGGCTAATGATTGTGAGCGTTTCTTCATGTGTCTGTTAGCTGCCTGAATATCTTCTTTGGAGAAGTGCCTGTTCATATCCTTTGCCCATTTTTTAATTGGGTTATTTGTGTTTTTGTTGTTGAGCTTTTTCAGTATCTTGTTGATTTTAGAGATTAGACACTGATCGGATTTATCCTAGCCAAACATTTTTTCCCAGTCTGTAGGTTGTCTTTTTATTCTTTTGGTGAAGTCTTTCGATGAGCATAAGTGTTTGATTTTTTAGGGGCTCCCAGTTATCTAGTCTCTCTTCTGGTGCTTGTGCATTGTTACTTATGGTTCATATTGTGTTTATGCCATGTATTAGGGCTCCTACCATTGTCCCTATTTTTTCTTCCATGATCTTTATCATTTTCAATTTTACATTTAAGTCTTTGATCCATTTTGAGTTAGTTTTTGTGCATGATGTGAGGGATGGGTCTTGTTTCAGTTTTTTGCAGATGGATATCCAGTTATGCTGAAACCATTTGTTAAAGAGACTGTATTTTCCACAATTAACAGACTTTGGGACTTTGTCAAATATCAGATGCTCATAGGTGGATGAATTTATGTCCAGATTCTCAATTCTGTTCCATTGTTCTATGTATCTGTTGTACCAGTACCAGGCTGTTTTGACTACTGTGGTGCTATAATAGATTCTAAAATCAGGTAGTGTGAGGCCTCCCACTTTGCTCTTCTTCTTGAGTAATGCTTTACTTATTCATGGCCTCTTCCCTTTCCATATGAAGTTGGTGATTTGTTTCTCCATCTCATTAAAAAATACCGTTGGAATTTGGAGCGGGATTGCATGGTATGTGTAGATTGCTTTGCGTAGAACTGACATTTTCACAATGTTGAGTCTACCTATCCATGAGGAAGGTATGTTTTTCCACTTATGCAGGTCTCTTCTGGTTTCTTGCAGTAGTGTCTTGTGGTTTTCATTGTATAGGTCTTTTACGTCTCTGGTTAGATTTATTTCTAAGTATTTTATCTTCTTGGGGGCTATTGTGAATGGTATTGTTTTCCTGATTTCCTTTTATTTACTTCCTTTAGTTGTTCTCCCTCTGTTTGTGTTAGTTTAGGTAGGTAGTGAGTTTCTAGAAATTTGTCCATTTCCTCTAGGTTTTCAAATTTGTTGGAGTATAGTTTTTCATAATACTCTGTTATGATCCATTTTATTTCAGTTGAGTCTGTTGTGATGTTCCCCATTTCATTTCTTATTTGGGTAGTTTGCATCCTCTCCTGTTTTTCTTTTGTCAGTTTGGCTAGTGGTTTGTCGATTTTGTTGATTCTTTCAAAGAACCAACTTTTGGTTTTGTTGATTCTTTCTATTGTTTTTCTATTCTTTATTTCATTTATTTCTGCTCTGATCTTTACTATTTCCTTTCTTCTGGTGGCTGTGGGATTTTTTTTCTGTTCTCTTTCTATTTGTATGAATTGTGTAGTTAATGTTTTGATTTTGTCCCTTCTTTTTTGATGTGTGCATCTATTGCTATAAATTGTCCTCTGAGGACTATCTTTTCTGTGTCCCAAAGGTTTTAGTATGATGTGTTTTCATTCTCATTTGATTCTAGGAATTTTTTAATTCCATCTCTGATTTCCTCTATTACCTAGTGGTTTGTAAGCAGGGTGTTACTCAGTTTCCATGTAATTGATTTTTTTTCCTTGATCTTTCTGTTGTTAATTTCTACCTTGATGGCATTGTGGTCAGAGAAGATACTTTGTATTATCTCAACATTTTGGATCTTGTTGAGGATTGCTCTTTGGCCTAAGATGTGGTCTATTCTGAAGAATGTTCCATGTGCATTGGAGAAGAATGTGTACTTTGCAGCGGTTGGATGGAGTGTTCTATATATGTCTATGAGGTCAAGTTGGCTGATTGTGCCCTTTAGGTCTTCTGTATCTTTGCTGAGTTTCTTCTTAGTTGTTCTGTCCTTTACTGAGAGTGGTGTGTTGAAGTCTCCTACTGTTATTGTGGAACTGTCAGTTTCTTTTTTTAGTGCTGGTAAAGTTTGTTTTATGTATTTTGGAGCCCTGTCATTGGGTGCATAGATGTTTATTATGGTTATGTATTCATGATGGATCATCCCCTTAATCATTATGTAGTGTCCTTCTTTGTCTTTTATGGTGGATTTTGTTTTAAAGTCTATTTTATCTGAGATTAGAATTGCCACTCCTGCTCTTTTTTGGTAGTTGTTTGCTTGATATATTTTTTTCCAACCTTTGATTTTTAATACATTTATGTCTTTGTTTCTAAGGTGTGTCTCTCGTAGACAGCATATTGATGGATCCTGTTTTTTTTTTTACCCATTCTGTCACTCTCTGTCTCTTTATGGGTGCATTGAAGCTATTTACATTCAGTGTAATTATTGATACGTGTGAGTTTATTGCTGTCCTTTTGTAGTGCTTTTTTTTGTGATGCTGACGTTGTCTTTGTTCCTCTTACTCTCCTGTGCTGATTTTGTTTTGTTCATGGATTTTTTGTTCATTTCTTTTTGTGTTGTAAGTTTTGTTTTTAGTGAGACTTTATGTTTTTCCTCTTTATTTTTATGAGTAGATTTGTTAACTTCCCTTGTAGTTACTGTGAAATTTACCCTTGTCTTTTTAAGTTTGAATCAGTCTATTATTACTTGGTATTGCCTTGCCTTCCTCTCCATTAGAAGGTTCTATACCTACACCATTTATTCCCTCTTTTATTGTTCTGATGTTGTTGTCATTTACAGATTAAGTGCTCTGATTCCCTGTTGTATTTCTTTTGGTTTTGGATAGTCCTCAAGACTTCATTTCCTAGATTGGTATGTGGCTGGTACGATCCTGTGTACTATATTCACCCTGCAGTCTGATGTTGTTTCTTCTCAGATCAAAGGACTCCCTTAAATAATTCTTGTGAATTAGGTCTGGATTTTACATATTCCCTTAATATCTGTTTATCTGGAGATGTCCTTATTTCACCATCAAATTTCAATGAGAGTTTTTCAGGATATAGTATTCTTGGCTGGCAATTTTTTTCATTCAAGATTTTATATATGTCATTCTACTGCTTTCTTGCCTGTACGGTTTCTGCTGAATAATCTGACCTTAGTTGTTTTGTTTCTCTTCTGTATGTGACTTTTTGCTTTTCTCGAGCTGCTCTCAGGATTCTTTGTCTTTGGTTTTGGCATGTGTGAATATGGTATACCTTGGTGATTTTCTTTTGGGGTCTATCCTTTATGGGGTTCATTCAGTTTCTTGAATGGCCAGGTTTTCATCTTTCATGATATTGGGGAAGTTTTCTGTCAGCAGTTCTTCAATGATCCTCTCTGTCTTCTGTTTTCTCCCCCTGTTCTGGAACTCTGATCACTCAAAAATTTTTGCTTTTGATTTTATCCCACATAATTCTCAGGGTCTCTTCATTTTTCTTCGTTCTTTTTTCTGATTTTTCTTCAGTGTTTGTATCCAAGTGTTTGTCGTCAATTTCACTGATCCTGTCTTCCACTGTTTCAAATCTGCTCCCCAGCCCTTCTATGCCACTGTCCGTTTCTAAAATCTTGTTATTTATCTTTTGGATATCTAATTGTTGTTTTTTATGATTTCTAGTTGTGAATTTATTTTGGAATTTTGTTCCTGCATTATTTTCCTGAATTATTCCATTTTTTTGTCTGTGTTTTCCATGAATTGGTCTGCCTTTTCCATTTGTCTATTTTTTCATCATTTTCGTCTTATTTTTGTTTCAACTCTTGGATAATTCTGAGTATTAGAGATTTGAATTCCCTATCAGGTAGTTCTAGTGCCTTTTCTTCTACTGGAAAGTCATCTGGTGTTTTATTTTGGATGCCTAGTGGAACCATGCTGTCCTGTGTTTGTAAATGTTTTGGTATTGTCTGCTGTCTTTGGGGCATTCAGTAGTTATTTTTCCCATTTTCTGATTGTAGATTTGTTTGTTTTGTCCTTTTTTTTTTTTTGTTTTATTTGGGTATGTCTGAGCAGACAGGCTGTGTGTTCTTTGTTGTTTCCTCATCTGTGGGCACGGTACTTTTCGCCTCCTTCTCCAATTGGCAGGATCAGTCGCTCAGATATGGTACAGCAGGGCAGGTCTAGCTGAAGAGTAGTTGCTGGGATGGGTTGTTTGTGGCATTTACCATGGCCACCAGGGCGGGCCGGTTATCAGTGCAGGGCAGGTTCTGGTAGGCCGTCCATGCCTAGGTTGCTTGGTGTTGTGATGTCAAGCTCACAGTGCAGGTAGGCAGGATGGAGGGAGGAGGCTGTGATGTTTGTAGCTAAGATGGGTATTGGAGAAAGGAGAGATGAACAGGAGCCAAAAACATACAAACAAAAAAGAGTGCTAGGGGAGCTTGCCGTTGGAGTGGAGAGATGAGAGACTGAAAAGGAGAAAAACAAAAAGGAGAAGAAGAAAAGAAAAGAAAAAAAAGGAATAAATAAAAATTAGAAAGAAATAAAAAAAGCAAAAGCTCCCAGGGATCCCACTGATGCAGCTATGAGGTCTGGGGAAGTTGCTCCAAGGCCATGAAGCACAGCCTGGCTAGAAAGCATAGAGGTGTCACTCAGTGCCAGGTATTCAGGGGACACGAAGAGAAGGAAGGTATAGAGAGACAAGAAACTGAGAATGAAGAAAGACAAAAAGGGAAAAAGAGGGAAAAGAAAGTGAAACTAACAAATTAAAAACAACAACAACAACAAGAAAACCCCCCCAAAAACAGGGAAAAAAAAAAAAACAAGAAAAAAGAAGTGCCCTCAGGGATTCCTCTCTGAGTCTGCACAAACTGAGGGGGTAGGTCCCAAGCAATGCAGTTCTGCTGGCTAGAACCGGCTCCTAATTTGAGAAAATAAAAAGAAAACAAACAAATAATTCAAAACAAAAAAAAAAGCCCCGGGATCCTGCCAGCATGGCAGCACGGGCCGGAAAGCAGTCTCAGATTCGAGTGGCATTCCACAGCCTTTCAGGAAGAAGCAAAGATAGTGCACAAAGCCAGGTATTTGAGAGAAAGGATGGGGAGGTGCTGAGAGATAAGGAAGAAATCTAAAGAGTGGAAAAAAGCAACACCAGCAGTCAACAAATTACGCTTAAGCATTTGGCCAGTGCGGGTGTGTGGAATCCAAGAGACACTGCAGTAAAGCTGATGGTTTCCAGCTAAGAGACTGTGGCCACAGGAGGCAGAAGAGGCTACAAGGGGGTGAAAATGTGTGGGGGGTGGGAAAGTGGGTATTGCTGGCTACCAGTTGTTCTGTCTCCTGCTGGAAGCTCTGTGAAGGTGCTTTCTCGTACCCCCTGTTCTCTGATCTCTGATAGGAGTCCAAGATGGCAGATCCGTGCTGTGTTAGCTGATTGGGGACCCCTGCATGTATCTCTCCTCGCTCTCTGTTCTCGGTCAGTTTCTTATTCCGTTTGGTGCTTGGCTGAGTTCTTTATCTCTTCATTTGATGCTTAGGGTTTCAAGATTGCCATTTTCTCTCTTTGGCTTAGTTTTTCGGATCTTTGCTGTGGAGGGACGGCGTGGTGCTTCTGCATATAGCACCATGTTGCCCAGAAGTCCTTTTCTTTTTTGGATGTGTGCATTTATCACTATAAACTGACCTCTGAGCATTGTTTTTCTATGTCCCAAAAGTTCTGGTAGGATCTGTTTTCATTCTCGTTTGATTCTATGAATTTCTGTATTCCATCCCTAATTTCTTCTATAACCCAGTAGTTTTTGAGCAAGGTGTTGTTCAGTTTCCATGTGTGTGACTTTTTTTCCTTACTTTTTCTGTTGTTGATTTCTACTTTTATGGCTCTATGGTCAGAAAACATGCTTTGTAATATTTCGATACTCTGGATTTTGTTAAGGCTTGCTTTTTGGTCTAGTATGTGGTCTATTCTGGAGAATGTTCCATGTGCATTGGAAAAGAAAGTATACTTGGCTGCTGTTGGGTGTTCGGTATAAGTCAATGAGATCAAGTTGGTTGATTGTAGCATTTAGCTTTTCCCTGTCTTTGTTGAGCTTCTTTCTGGATGTACTGTCCTTCACCAAAAGTGGTGTGTTGAAGTCTCCTACTACTATTGTGGAGCTGTCTATCCCTCTTTTCAGTACTATTAGAGTTTGTTTTATGTATTTTGGAACCCTGTCACTGGGTGCATAAATATTTATTATAGTTATGTCCTCTTGGTGTATTGACCTTTTAATCATTGTATAGTGCCCTTCCTTGTCCTTTGTCGTGGATTTTACTTTAAAGTCTATTTTGTCAGAGATTGATATTGCCACTCCTGCTCTCTTTTGAGTGCTGTTTGCTTGATATATTTTTTTCCATCCTTTGAGTTTAGTTTGTTTGTGTCTTTAAGTCTAAGGTATGTCTCTTGTAGGCAGCATACAGACAGATCGTGTTTTTTTAATCCAGTCTGCCACTCTCTGTCTCTTTATTGGTGCATTTAGTTCATTTACATTCAGCCTTATTATTGATAGGTATGAGTTTAGTGCTGTCATTTTGATGTCTTTTTTTGTGTATTGTTCACAGTTTCTTGGTTCCACTTAATTTTCTGTGCTGAGTCATTTTTCTTTATGTATTTTCTTTTCATCTTTTTCATTGTTGTTGATTTTGTGTTTGCTGAGTCTTTATATTTTCTAGTTTTTTATTTTGACTTGTAGGATTGTTAGTTTCCTTTGTGGTTACCTTAATATTTATCCCTATTTTTTTACTTTTATTCCAGTCTTTTTTCTTTATATTGCCTTGACTTCCTCTCCATATGAAAAATCTATGTCTACAATTACTAAGTCCCTCTTTTTTGTTTTAATGTTGTCATCTTTTACATATTGACATCTGTTTCCCTATTTTCAGTGTTTTAGTTTTGATTTGCTTTTGTGACTTCCCTATCTGGGTTTATATCTGGTTGCTCTGTCCTGAGTTCTAGTCTTGGGTTGTTACCTGATTTACTGATTTTATAACTGGAGGGCTCCCTTTAGTTTTTCTGGTAATTTTGGTTTGGTTTTTGCGAATTCCCTAAACTTCTGTTTATCTGGAAATACCTAATTTTGCCCTCATGTTTGAGAGACAGTTTTGCTGGATATATAATTCTTGGCTGACAGTTTTTTTCCTTCAAGGCTTTATTTATGTCATCCCATTGCCTTCTTGCCTGCATGGTTTCTGCTGAGTAGTCTGAGCTTACTGACTTTCTTTGTAGATAACTTTTCGTTTATCCCTAGCTGCTCTTAAAATTCTCTCTTTATCTTTGGTTTTGGCAGGTTTGATTATAATATGTCTTGGTGAATTTCTTTTGGATCTACCTGATGAGGGGTTCAATGAGCATCTTGGATAGATATCTCGTCATCTTTCACGATATCATGGAAGTTTTCTGCCAACAAATCTTCAACAATTCTCTCTGTATTTTCTGTTATCCGCCCCTTGTTCTGGTACTCCAATCACTTGTAGGTTATTTCTCTTGATACAGTCCCACATAATTCTTAGGGTTTCTTTTTTTTTTTTTCAATCCTCTTATCTGATTTTTCCTCAAATAAGTTGATGTCAAGTGCTTTATCTTCCATCTCACTAATTCTGACTTCCATTGCCTCAGTTCTGCTCCTATGACTTTCTATTGAGTTGTCTAATTCTGAAATTTTATTGTTAATCTTCTGGATTTCTGATTGCTATCTCCCTATGGATTCTTGCAGCCTGTTAAATTTGTCATTATGTTCTTCTCTAATCTTTTTAATTTCCTCTATTGCGTGTTCTGCATTTTACTTAATTTCCTTCCTAATTTCTTGAAGAGTTCTGTATATTAATATTTTGTATTCTGCCTCTGGTAATCCCAAGAAATTTTCCTCCTCTGGAAAATTTCTTCATTCTTTATTTTGGGAGCTTGCTGAAGCCATCATGGATTGCCTCTTTATGTGATTTGATATTGACTGTTGTCTCCAAGCCATCAATAAGTTATTATACGTATTTATTTTATGTTTGCTTACTGTGTCCTAGTTTCTTGTTTTGATATGCCCAAATAGGCTGCTCGTATGAGCTAGTTTGATTATTAGCACCTTTGAAGCTCTAATGTCCTGTCACCAGGTGGTTAGATCTGTTACTAGGTATGTGATCTCAGGAGTCCACTCACTCCTCCTGTATGGATTCAGCTCAGGTGCCCAGGCAGATAGCCATCAAGTGTGTGGTGTAGGCTCTCAGTTACAGTCCTAGACAGGCACGGGTGATTGGTGTAGGCACCGGCATCTGGCTGCAGCAGGGGGACCGACTCTGAGAAAGGCAGGCAGCTGACGGCCACCCCCGAGTGTTCAGTAGGAAGGTGTGTCCCTGTTCCCCAGAGTGCATAGGTAGTTGGGTTTTCAGCTGGACTATGAGCACCTAATGCTGCTGGCTGTAAGGACTAGGGGGAATCTCTTATTCATGGGCCCCTATCGCAGGTGGCTAGATGGTGTGAGTGGAGCCACCAGTCCTCAGGCCCCTGATGTGGGTAGGTGAAGACCCTGCTTAATCGGCAGAGTATTGTCAAATGTCAAGAACCTGCCACTTCACAGCTGAAACAGTTGAAGTTAGAGTTCTGGTATATACCCTGATGTACTGCAGTAATGAGGGCCTATGCTACTGAGATGGGCCCACACTAGTCTATGCAGGGGCAAAGGCTCTCAGATTCCACAGATCCTTTATGCCTGTGCCTAGGCAAAGTAGCTGTGGCTTCCCTGGATTCCTGGCTTAGGGGAGCTGGCAGTTTATTTTTTCCTCTGTTTGTTAATTTCTTCACTCATGAAGGCCAGGGGAATGGCTCATGGCATCTAACGGATCCTACTTGTGGCCCAGGGGAATCAGCAATTGCTGAAGCTGGTCCAGGAGCGAGTGCAGAACAAGGAATGGGGAGGTAAATGGGAGAGATGTTTTTCCCTAAGGGGGGTGTTTCTGATCTGCATGGTAGGCCATATGCAATTACTTATCTTTCGCCAATTCTGGGCTGCTTCTCACTGGTTTTGGGTGGCCGTGTATACTCGCAGTGGCTGGGTCTCTCCCAGTGCAGAAAATGTGCCTCCTGAGCACTGCCACTTGTCTGCCTCACTGCTCACCCATGATCTGCTCAGGCCTGAATGGCTCAGGCTCTCGCTGGGTCAGGTCTGGCAACTCCTCGCTGCTTCCAAACCGTCTCTCCCTCCCCCTGCCACTCAGTCCGGTTCTTCAACTCTGCTTTTGATGTTCAGGGTTCCCAGATTGCCATATATAAACAATTCACTTGTTTCCTCAGGTCTTTGTTGTAAGAGGTTCCACCGGAACCACCTGACTACTCCACCATCTTGGCCCCGCCTCGAGCTGTTGATCTTGATTCACCTTCTGCTTTGTGAAGTTAGAGGAGGTCAGACACCATCTCCACACCGTTTTTACAATGGTCAACACTAGATCCCGTTGACAATGGGATGTCTTTTACATTATCTCTTAATAGATAGTGCATCAAGTAAATTTCTGAGAAAAAGTCTTACTACCTAAAATATTAGGATCTACAGCATAATGTGGAGCCCTAGTGGTGTAGTGGTTAAGACCTTGGCTGCCAACTGAAAGTTTGGCAGTTCAGATCCACCAGACACTCTTTAGAAACCCTATCGGGCAGTTCTACTCTGTCCTATAGGGTCACTATGAGTTGGAATCGAGTTGATGGCAATGAGGTTTTTTTTTTTTTTGTTGTTGTTGTTACAGCGTAATGTCTACAGCTTGTTTTGCTGTCTTATAGATTTCCTTAGATACATTATTGCTTCCTGCCTTTCTTTCCTCTAATGTCAGCCCTAGTGGTGCTGTGGTTAAAGCGACTGACTGCTAACTGAAAGGTTGGTGGTTTGAAACCATCGGTGGCTCTGCAGGAGAAAGATGTGGCAGTCTGCTTTCATAAAGATTGACAGCCTTGGAAACCCTATGGGGTTGCTATGAGTTGGAATCCATAGCAGTGGGTTGGAACCCTGGTAGCGCAGTGGTTAAGTGATACAGCTGCTAACCAAAGGGTTGGCAGTTCAAATCCACCAGCCGCTTCTTGGAAACCCTATGGGGTAGTTCTACTCTGTCCTGTAGGGTTGCTATGCGTTGGAATTGGCTCGACGGCAACAGATTTTTAAATGCCTTCTGTTTTTAATTCAGGTTATTTTGGTACTTCTCCTTCTTATTTAATTAATCAGGAACAGAAATAACATAGATAACTAAATTACCAAATTATATTACTCTTTTATTTAGCTTTTTTTCCTACATGAAAACATAAAAACTCCCAAAAGTGTCAAATAAACTGAATATTCTCTGGAAAAGCTTTTAACAGTTAGCTGCAAAGAAATATAGGAAGCTAGGAATCTTTTTTTTTTTTCCTGGATAAATTGCAGTGTTACAGTTAGATTTTAACTTTTTAGAGTGACAAAAAAATTATAAATAGTCAATGAAACTTCCCATAATGAAAATTCCTAATCTTTTTATTAAGTTTAGGAAGATTAGTGTGCTCTTCATTAATGTATGGAACTCAGGACACCAAGAAATGTAGTGCGTAAGAGAGAAGGGAAAAGGAGTTGAGCCGCAGACTCTGGTGAAGGCAGGTTGCCATGAATGCAGTTAAGAAATCAGAAACAGTAGCATGAGGACTCAAAACCAAACTAAATCTGATTCCAACTCATAGTGACCCTATAGGACAAAGTAGAACTGCCCCATAGGGTTTTTCAAGGCTGTAAATCTTTTTAGAAGCGGACTACCACATTTTTTCTCTCCCAGAGTGGCTGGTAGGTTTCCAACCACCAGCCTACTAGTTAGCAGCCAAGCGCTTAACGACTGCACTACCAGGGCTCCAATAGGAACTCTAGAGAAGTATATTCTAAAGCTAAGGAGAGGATTTTGTTCCTTTTGGCCTGTGTATAGTGGTATAACCGTTATATGCTTGAGCATTATGCTAGTTCAGTATTAACTTTACAGGTTTCCTAAAAGGCTGTATTTGTGGATTGTAATTTTATAAAGAAAAGCATAGCCTAGAAAGAAAACTTTTTTCAAGAAAAGCAGTTATTGAGTGGAAACAGTATTTAGATCCTGCAATGCTTGGAGAACTGATCTTTCTATATTTTTTCTTCTTATATACATGGTAACAATGCTTGTCAGGACAAGAGTAAAGCTAGATTTTTATGAAAACTGAATAATAATAATAAATCTTAACATATTGAATACTTCTGTGCTATACATGCTTCTCACCATTTTAAAAGTATTGAGAAATTTAATTCTTCAAACATTCTTTGAGGTAGAAACAAATTTTTTTTAATCTTACTGATGACAAAACTGAGAATCAGAGAGGTTAATGAAGTTACCCAAGTCCACAAGCTTGTAAGTAGTAGCAGATCCAGGATTCAGACCAGACAGTCTGAATCCAGGCTGTAGAATCCAAGCTTAGTATACCACCTCTTTGTGAAATACCAAGCATTCGATTCTCCACATCTTTAGTAGATTGCAGTGGAGGCCAAATCAAGATATAAAACAAATTGAGAAAAAATATTGAAACTAATTATGTTACACCAATTCTGTTCACGTTTGTTTTCAGGTTCTATATTTTCCCTATTGGATCCATAGTACATCTTGGTACTTGGTAGTAATATATCTCTAATATATTATATCTTATATATAACATAAATGAACAGTGAAACATGTACTTCATACTGCTGAAAGACTTGACTCACATGTGCTTCTTAAAGTTTCTTAAATTCTGATTAAAATCCTTGGTAAGTATTCCCTTTGTATCTTCATAAAAATTATTTCCTAGGCAGTATATTTTAAAGACAGTAAAGCAACTTAAGTGTACAATCTACATTTTAGCAAGATATCAACATCTTAAGTGTACAAACTCAATGCTTTAGCAGAATGTTCTAGCATTTGTGTATATGATGTCTAATCCATATTTTTAAACAGAAGTACAGGGATCCCACAAATATAATATAAGCAAAAATGGAAAGAATAATATTTTCAACTAGGTTAAATATAGTTTATATTCCCTAAATGTAGGCTGTAGTTCACCAATAACATGTTTACAATTATTATTTGACATCACTATCTGGATTTTTAATTCCTAAGCATGTATTTTTAGGATTTTTTTGGAAGAGAATATATCAGAAGATAAAAACCAAAAATAAAAAGTATATATTTCATTTATATGATTAATGAACATTTGTTTAGGAACACTGACATCTTTATATTGTGACTGGAGAACAAGGCTCAGAATAAAAAATAAAGACTGGTCTTCTATTTTATTTATTACTTATTTATGAGGTACTTATGATATTCTGTCTTGTTTCAAGAAGAATTTGTCATGTTACCTAATCCTTCATGTCATCTTCCTCTTATGATTGGAAAAGAAAAAAATGCAGATGGTCCTAGCTAGAGACATGGAAAAGTTACAAATTGGTTTAGAAAATTGAATACTTGAGTAATTTCACTTTACCTTTTATAGTTCTTGTAAATGACTACTCTCTATGAAAATAACAGTGTTAAATTGCTGAGGGATATACAAATGAGTCATGGGAGAAAGTGGGAAAATAGGAGATACAGACCTGTGAACAAGAAACTTAAGATCTATTTGGAAAGAAATGGCACACATGTAAAGCAACCTGAGAACAATTCAAAGCAATATAGTGAAACCCGTGAGAGCCAGAACTCCGTGGGACTGCCTTGTTTTTCCGGGTCTCGCAAGTTTTCTGCCTATGACAGGTTGCAGTCTTACTACTTTTCTATTGCCGTCTGTCAGTGAGTTTTCTTCTCTGACAGGTTTTCACCTTACACAGGTTCTGGCTTTTGTAGGTTTAACTGAATAAGTAAGTGCAAAACAAGTGGGGAAGAGACAGTCACACTGGGCCGTGGGTTTCACAAGAATGTTTAAAACGCAAGAAGCTTCAGCTAATCCTTGAAAAAATTATACCTACTGATTGATAGAGAGATACTGGGAGAGAATTCCAGGTAGAAAAATAGCAATTGAGGGCATGTTGCCAGCAACTGGTTGACTTTAATTGTGCTTAAGCAGTTGCTATAGCCTTAAAAAAACAAACCAGTTGCCATCAGTTGATCCTGACAGATGGCAACCCCATGTGTGTCAGAATAGAACTTTGCTCCATAGGTTTTTCAATGACTGAATTTTTGGAAGCTGATTATCAGGTCTTTCTTCCAGGGTGCCTCTGGATGGACTTGGAGCACCAACCTTTCCATTCACAGCTGAGCAAATTATGTTAACCGTTTGCACCATACCAGGGCTCCACACTTAGAGGTGCATATTTGAGCAAAGTGAGATGATAGAAAAAAAAAACAAAAACTATTGCTTGGATGAGTACAGTTAACGTATATGCTTTCATCTGAAACGAAATTACTTTGGAGAGCTTCAGCAGTGCATTAAGAGCAATGCAAAGAAGTAAATTACTAAAGGTAAAATCTACCATAGTATTTACATGAAAGTTAAACATTATTTTTATATCTAGTATAGTGTTGGGATACTAGTAGTTTAAAATTGTTCTGTGATTGAGAGAGATAGTTTATTAACAGAAACTCAACCTAAATACAAGAGTTTTCTAGGGCTAGAGTAATCAGCTGCAATACTTCAGTGGATTATAAAAAGATTTAATGTTCAGTGACTGATTCCTATTTCCGTTTTCATTGCTGATAACATAGCAATGAAATTGCTGCCAGTACTGCTTTTTATAACTTCATTAAGAATCATTGTTTTTAAGAAAAAGGTAAGCAAGGAAAGATAAAATGAGATTAAGATTATTTGTTTGGTTAGATATGCTTTACATGATCCTGTTTAGAATCACTTTGGAGATCTGCAAGTTTTTATTTCAAAGTTATGCCCTTTGAAACCCTTCGAAACCCTTCGGTGGCATAAACATTCCATTATATAGAAAACAGACACATATAAAAACTTAACGTGGCAGAAATATATGTTTGCAGCCAACAGACTGTGCACAGTAAGCCCAGAATGAAATATGCTCAGGGGCTTGATGCTGACATCGTAAGAAGTCTGTGGTCTTCTTAAAAAGTGATGAAAATGTTTTCCCTTAGAAATTAATTACAAACATAAAGGAGGAAAGAAAGCCCTGATGCTTTCTCAGGACACTTATGTCTAATAATTGCTTTATTTTGTATTTACAGAGAAGTTCCCCCAAATAAGTCAACCACATCTTTTGCATTTTGAAGACTGTGTACAATGAGACAGGGAGTTGACTGCGTTCTGAAGGCTGACCTCTCAGAGGCTGCCAAAGTACCTCTGTACTGATCAACATTCAGTGTTCCGGGGACTGCTTCTCAGCCTTTCAGGATCAGCGGTTTGTTTGGTCAGCACACCAAGAGTTCATAGGTCCCTCACAACTGGAGGTCCATTTATCACATTCACAGAGAATGCTACATTACGCATTGAAGGACAGTTTATTAATTTGCCATGAAAAATACAAATGTTGATCAGTCCAGAGTGATCAAATTGCCCTAACCGAAGCTTTTTCTCATCTTAGTAAAGCTTCCACTTGGGAGACTGAATTATTAGAGGATTTCTTAATTTCCTCCTACGACTGACTAATGACATCTGCTGTAGCAGGTTTTGCTACTTTAAAGGCAACCTAATCTACTAGTTTTGCATGGTTATCCTAATACATCATCAATGATATCTAAGATGATTTGATGATTTTTTAACTTTACTTCTTCCTAAACACCTCCAGATATGTATTTAAAAATCATTAATACTGTTAAATGAACAGGCCTTGGAATCCTAATAAATTATAAACCATATCTGTTTTACCACAGGTATATTAATATGATTCAGAGACTATGCATTTGACATAGGACACTAACTCTGTATATTAAGAAGAGAATTTGGAAAAAAATTATTGAAATTCACTAAGTAACATCTGAATAATCCTTCTTATTTACTAGCAGTAGAAGAGAAATTAGATTAGCATTTATGCTCATAACTAGCTGTTCAGCTTGCTCCCCACTCTCTGGGAACCACCTCACCCAGATGGTACATCAGGTGCCCCCACCCCCACCCAAACTTGCCCCCTAACCCAAGCTGAGCCAATCATAGTAACCTCTTACCACATCCACTACTGATCTCCAGGTGAATACGTGACCCAAGCCTGGACTATTATAATCCACATTCTGGAAAGTTGAGACTTCAAAAGTAATCTCTGAAAAAAAATTTTTTTAAAGGTAGTGGGGATCTGTCTCTTTGTTGAAGCTGTGAAATGTATAACTTGGGAGCTAGCAGTGACCACTTGCAAAGTACAGGTCTGTAATGAGAGTATGCTAATAGTATATAGAAAGAAGTAAAAAGATAAATGAAGAGTGTCCTAGAATCATTATAATTCCTGGTTCCAGTTGCTTCTGAGGTCCACCAAATCTCTGAGCTTCCTACAGCAGTTGTATTTTTCAATTTGTGTTTGGAATCTTGGAACCACTTTTTATAAAGTGAATTAGTTTAGTTTCTGTTACTTGCAGTCAAAATAACCTGAAATAATACAAGAACATTCTTTGGAAACTTTGAAATTTCTTTCTTAGCCAGATAAAATTTAAAGAAATTCAGGGATAAAAAATAAACATTTGTGATGGAAAAATATATTGTAAATAATATAGCATGGTCTTTATTCATTAAAGGGCCTTAGTGATTAACAGTTGATTCAAAACCATATAATTCCTCATGAAAGCTCATTATTCATGCCTTAATATATGTACCCAAGGGAGGCATATATACTCTTATATATATGAGTATATTAATATTGGATGACATATTGATTTTTAATCTGTTATAATTGAAAACATTGCATTAGTAAAATAATCTCTAATCACTAATAAAATCCTAAAGCAACTGTTATTGCCAATATTTTCTTAATCACAGTCCTACTAAACAGGGCATTTGTCAGTAAGCAAGTTTGCTAAGAGTCCTCTATTTCAAAGCATTGTTCTAGTTGTTGATGGTGAAGACTGAAATAAGATGAAATGCATAACCTCTAAGAAGAACTTATAGGATAGTTGGATAAACTTCTATAGATATGAAAAGTAATGTAGTTCAGCATATACACTACATGTATATTAGCATGTTTAAAGCATTTAAATCCTTAGTAAAACCTTGTTAAAATGCAGAGTGGAGTTAACTGTGGGTGTTGTGCAATAAAAGATAAATGTTTTTGTATTATTTTGAGTGAATGGGAAGAATAAATTGATGTTCACTGTGCATTTTATATAAATATAAGTACATTTAGTCACTGCTCAGGTGGAAGTATTAACCTAAAGAGGCAGTTACAGTTATAAATGCTTAGTCATGACCCAAAGTTGCTGAACAGGCCATCCCCTCTTACTGGAACATTTTCCTCTCCACCCCATCCCTAAATTTCCACTTATCTAACTCTTGCTCATCTTCCCAGCCTATAAACCCACCTCAGAAAGCCAGCCATGAGCTTCCTAACCTGACTTAGATGCCTCTCTGAGGGCAGCCTCTTCCTCCCCATCCTAGAGCATTCTCACTGATCTTGAAATTCCCTTCTTGTTGATTGTTCTCTCCTCAATAGGCTTTAAACTGCCACAGAATAGAGACTGTATTCACTTTGAACATAGTGTCATCAGAGATTAGCACAGTGCAAGCACGTAGTTGCTCGATAATAAAGCAGGAATCAACAAATACATTTAGAGATTTTAATTAAAAACGAGAGTCTTTTTATCAAGTCTTTGTATCATATTAAAGAAGAAGGAAAATAGTTTAAATAAAGCTGAGAAATCCCAAGGTTCTGAAAACACAAATTGAGGATTAGGTTATGATATGGAATCATAAGATAAATGAATATAATGGTTGGGAGGGATCTTACATTACTCAAACTATCTCTCAAATGATAATCAATAATGATACATGATACAATATTTTTTGAAGAGACTATGGCCCTAAAATAAAATAGCATCATACTTCCTGGCCTATGTAGCGTATCAGTACAGGAAATATGATTAAGGACAAAATATTTCACACCAATAACCTAAGTATAAACATGGAATTCTCGCTTCTGTCAGTCCTCATATTGTGGTTAACTATGTACTTATCCAGATAAATTGAAAAAAAGAATAACATTTCATTTAAATTATCATTAATAATGCCTTAATGAAAGGAGTAGTCCTTTCTTGATTATTTTTCCTCCAAAAAAGTTCTTTTGATTCAGAAAAGCCTACTGAACCAAAATGATTACTCTGCCAGATTTATGGGGCCCTTTAAATAGCAGACAGCCCTTCCAATCAGGAAGCAAGACTGTGATTTTTATGATTCACAGTGTGTGATGAGGACACAACATTGAACTGTCACTGCACGCAGATTAGAAATAAGCTGCAATATTTTTATATTTCTGCCTTGAAGTAGTGTAAGAATGCAGTATTTTGTACAAGTATTTTGCTGATTATATCTAATAAAGATTATTTTAAAAGAGGGCAAAAGAGGAGACTTGGCTTCAAGTAATATGGGAGAAATATTGAATTTGGTTCATTATTTCTGTTACCCAAATCTCTTAAAATATGAATTTTCTTATAGAGATAATATTCTAAGAAGTATATTAATTGCATCTATTGATAAATGTGTGTGTTTATTTTATGTGTTTGTAGAATTATACCTATATAGATGGAAAAATAGACATAGAAGTATTTTAATATACAAATATCTCAGGCATTATAAAATATAAATAATACAATAAATGCCCATTTTTATATCACTTAGTCTCAGAAATAAATTTTAAAGCCATTAGAACCTCTGTGTTTGTCTTATTTCCCACTTTTTTTCCAAGAATTAACTTCCATCCTAGATTTGCATCTTTTTTATATTTGCACTACATTTGTTTAAACAGCATTTAGCCTTGGCTGTATCTTTTTTAATTAATAAGAATCACACTACCAAAATGTTTGCACGACTTGTTCTTTGCACTAAACATAGTTTTTGAAATCCTCATGCACGTGGCTCCATTTACCTACTTTTGCTGCTTAATGGCATTCTATTTTACGAATACTCGAGTTTTATTTATCCATCTATTAAGGTATAAAACCAAAACCGAACCTGTTGCCGTTGAGTCAATTCCAACTCATAGCGACCTTATAGGACAGAGTAGAACTACCCCATAGGCTTTCCAAGGAGCAGCTGGTGATCTTTTAGTTAACAGCTGAGCTCTTAACCACTATGCCACCAGGTCTCCTCTATTAAGGTATACTTAGGTTATTTCCAATTTTTTATTATTACAAGCAATGATGTTATGAGCTTCTTGTACATGTCTGGTGCACACATGTGAAAGAGTCTCTAGAGTATATACCATGACTGGAATGGCTAAGAGTCTGTATCTTTATCTTCATTAGACAAGCCAGATTGTTTTAAGTGACTTTAACAATTAACAATCCTAGCAACTGTATATAAAAGTGATTGTTGATTTTATATCCTCAACATCACTTGATATTTTCAGAATTCCAAATTTTTGGTATATCTATTTGGTATGAAATAATATCTCTCTGAGCCTTTCTCTGATTACTGGGACACTGGGGGTATGGAGAGGTTCAGATTTCTTCTTTGGTGAATTTTCTTCTCAAATAATTTGCATATATATACATATATACATATTTATATATATGTACATATATATATGTATATATATATTTAAAAAAAGCAAACCAAACCCATTGCCATCAAGTCAATTCCAACTCAGGGTGACCCTATACATAGTATTCACACACACACACACACACATATATATGCATACACATATAGTGGTGTTTTTCTTTTATTAATTTTTATGAGTCCCTCGTACACTCTAGATACTAATTGTCTCTTCTATCTCTTGTATATATTTTCTGCCAGTCTCTTAATTCTTCCACTTGATGTACAGAGAATATAATATTTGTATATTATATTCAAAATATATGAGACAATTAGTATCTAGAGTGTATAAAGAACTCATAAAAATTAATAAAAGAAAAACACTATATATATGTATATACGTGTATACTATGTATAGGGTCACTGAGTCAAAATTGACTCGACGGCAACATGTTTGGTTTTGGTTTTTTTTAGTATATGTATATATATATATATATTCATATATGTATGTGTGTGTATATATATGCAAAATATTTGAGAAGGCAATTCACCAAAGAAGAAATCTGAATGTATACAAACGTACAAGTATTCCCCCATGCGTCTGTTTGTCTTACTGTGGGAACTTGTATGTTACTTTGACGCCGGAAGCTATGCCACCAGTATTCATATACTAGCAGGGTCATCCATGGTGGACAGTTTCCAGCTGTGCTTTCAGACTAAGACAGACTGGGAAGAAGAACCTGGCAGTCTACTTCTGAAAAGAATTAGCCAGTGAAAACCTTATGAATAGCAGCGGAATACTGTCTGGTATAGTGCTGAAAGATGAGCCCCTCAGGTGGGAAGGCACTCAGTGTACAACTGGAGAAGAGCTGCCTCCTCAAAGTAGAGTTGACCTTAATAACATAAATGGAGTCCACCTTTCAGGACCTTCATTTGCTGATGTGGCATGACACAAAATAAGAAAAAACAGCTGCAAACATATATTAATAATAGGAATGTGGAATGCATGAAGTATGAATCTAGGAAAATTGGAAATCATCAAAAATGAAATGGGACACATAAACATCAATATCCTAGGCATTAGTGAGCTGAAATGGACTGCTATTGGCCATTTTGAATCAGATAGTCTTATGGTCTAGTATGCCTGGAATGACATGGTGTTCATCGTCAAAAAGAGCATTTCAAGATCTATCTTGAACTACAGCAGTGTCAATGATGGGATAACATCCATATGCCTGTGAGGAAGCCCAGTTAATACGACTATTATTCAAATTTACCCACCAACCACTAAGGCCAAAGATGAAGAAATTGAAGATTTTTACCAACTTCTACAGTCTGAAATTGATCAAAGAGGCAATCAAGATTCTCTGATAATTACTGGCAATTGGAATACAAAGTTTGGAAACAAAGAAGAATATTGGTAGTAGAAAATATGGCCTTGATGATAGAGATGATGCTGGAGATCCCAGAATAGAATTTTGCAAGACCGATGACTTCTTCATTGCAAATACCCTTTTCCAACAACATAAACGGCTACTATACATGTGGATCTCACCAGACGGAATACACAGGAATCAAATCTACTACATCTGTGGAAAGAGACGTTGGAAAAGCTCAATGTCATCAGTCAGAACAAAGCCAGGGGCCAACTGTGGAACAGATCATCAATTGCTCATATACAAGTTCAAGTTGAAGTTGAATAAAATTAGAACAAGTCCACAAAAGCCAAAGTACGACCTTGAGTATATCCCACCTGAATTTAGAGAACACTCAAGAATAGATTTGATGCATTGAACACAAATGACTGAAGACCAGACGAGTTGTGGAATGACATCAAGGACATTATTCAAGAAGAAAGCAAGAGGTCATTAAAAAAACGGGAAAGAAAGAAAAGACCAAAATGGATGTCAGAAGAAACTCTGAAAAATGCTCTTAAACCTTTGTTGTTGTGTTGTTAGGAGCCCTCAAGTCGGTTTCGACTCATAGCAACCCTATGTGCCACAGAACCAAACACTTTCCGGTCCTGCGCCATCCTCACAATTGTTGTTATCCTTGAGCCCATTGTTACAGCCACTGCGTCAATCCATCAAGTTGAGGGTCTTCCTCTTTTTCACTGATCCTGTACCTTACCAAGCAGGATGTCCTTCTCTGGGGACTGATCCCTCCTGACAACATGCCCAAAGTATGTAAGATGTAGTATCGCCATCCTTCCTCCTAAGGAGCATTCTGGTTGTACTTCTTCCAAGATAGATTTGTTCGTTCTTTTGGCAGTCCATGGTATATTCAATATTCTTCGCCAGTTCAAAGGTGTCAATTCTTCCATCTTCCTTATTCATTGTCCAGCTTTTGCATGCATATGATGAGATTGAAAATGACGTGCCTTGGGTCAGGTGCACCTTAGTCTTCAAGGTGACATCTTTGCTTTTCAACACTTACTTGAAAGAGGTCTTTTTTGCAGCAGATTTGCCCAATGCAATGCATCTTTTGATTTTCTGACTGCTGCTTCCATGGTGTTGATTGAGGATCCAAGTAAAATGAAATCCTTGACAACTTCAATCTTTTATCCATTTATCATGATGTTGCTTACTGGTCCAGTTGTGAGGATTTTTGTTTTCTTTATGTTGAGGTGTAATCCATACTGAAGGCTGTGGTCTTTGATCTTCACCAGTAAGTGCTTCCAGTCCTCTTCACTTTCAGCAAGCAAGGTTGTGTCATCTGCATATTGCAGGTTGAACCTTTAGCTAAACCAAAAGGAAGAAATGATGAAGTAAAAGGGCTGAACAGAAGATTTCAAAGGGCAAGTCAAGAAGACAAAGTATTATAATGAAATGTGCAAAGACCTGAAGATAGAAAACCAAAAGAGAAGAACATGCTCAACATTTCTCAAGTTGAAAGAAATGAAGAAAAAATTCAAGCCTCAAGTTGCAATATTGAAGGATTCTATGGGAAAAATACTAAAAAATGCAGGAAACAGCAAAAGAAGATAGAAGAGATACAAAAAGTCACTGTACCAAAAAGAATTGGTTGACATTCAACCATAGCATATGATGAAGAACCTATGGTACTGAAGGAAAAGGTCCAAGCTGGACTGAAAGCGATGGTGAAAAACAAGGCTTCAGGAATTGACAGAATACCAATTGAGATGTTTCAACAAATGGATGCAGTGCTGGAAGTTGTTACTTGTCTATGCCAAGAAATTTGGAAGACAGCTACCTGACAAACTGGCTGGAAGAGATCCATATTTGTCCTCATTCCAAAGAAAGTTGATCCAACAGAATGCTGAAATTATTGAACAATATCAATACCACACACAAGTAAAATTTTGCTGAAGACCATTCAGAAGTGGTTGTAGCAGTGCATTGACAGGAACTGCCAGAAATTCAAGGTGGATTCAGAAGAGGATGTGGAACAAGAGATATCACTGCTGTTGTCAGATGGATCCTGGCTGTAATCAGAAAATAATAGAAAGATGTTTACCTGTGTTTTATTGGCTATGCAAAGGCATTTAACCATGTGGATTGTAACAAATTATGGATAACATTGAGAAGAATAGGAATTCCAGAACACTTAATTGTGCTCATGAGGAACCTGTACTTAGACAAAGAGGCAGTCGTTTGAACAGAACAAGGGGATACAGCATGATTTAAAGTCTGGAAAGATGTGCATTAGGGTTGTATCCTTTCACCATACTTATTCAATCTGTATGCTGAACAAATAATCCAAGAAGCTGGACTATGTGAAGAAGAAGGCGGCATCAGGATTGGAGGAAGACTCATTAACAACATGCGATATGCAGATGACACAACCTTGCTTGGTGAAAGTGAAGAGGACTTGAAGCACTTACTGGTGAAAATCAAAGACTACAGCCTCAGTATGGATTACACCTCAACATAAAGAAAACAAAAATCCTCACAACCGGACCAATAAGCTACATCATGAGAAACGGAGAAAAGATTGATGTTATAAATAATTTCATTTTACTTGGGTCCACAATCAGCACCCATGGAAGCAGCAGTTAGGAAATCAAATAACACATTGTATTGGGCAGATGTGCTGCACAAGACCTCTTTAAAGTGTTGAAGAGCAAAGATGTCACTTTAAGGACTAAGGTGCATCTGACCCAAGCCATGGTGTTTTCAATCGCCTCATAAACATGTGAAATATGGACAATGAATAAGAAAAACCAAAGAAGAATTGATACCTTAGAATTATGGCATTGGCCGAGAATATTGAATATACCATGGATTGTCAAAAGAACGAACAAATCTTTCTTGGGAGAAATACAGCTAGAATTCTCAGAAGGTAGGATGGGACACTTCATCTCACATACTTTGGACGTGTTATCAGGAGGGACCAGTCCCTGGAGAAGGATATCATGCTTGGTAGGATAGAGGGTCAGGGACAAAGAGGAAGACCCTCAATGAGATGGATTGTCACGGTGGCTGCAACAAGGGACTCAAGCATACCAACGATTGTGAGGATGGCCCTGGAAGGGGCAGTATTTCATTCTGTTGTACCTAGGGTCGCTAAGAGTCAGAAGAGACTAGATAGCACCTAACAACAACAACAACGTACAAATATTATCTTAAATTCTCTACTAAAATTCTAAAGTTTTACTTTTCGTAGTACTTAATAACTTGTAACTACTTTTTGTTATATAAATATGGTTTATTTACATATTTAATACTAATAAACTTTCTTAATATTAACAAACTAATTTTTATACTGACAAACTAATTTTTCAGCACTATGTATTGAATACAGTATCTTTTTCCTACTAATTTTTAATGCTAACCCTGACAATAAATGAGGGAAAGAAAATCTTAGACATTTTATTCATATGTTTATAAATTTTACCAAATTTTAAGCTAAAACAAGAAAGGAATGAGAATTAACAGCAAGATTATTTTTGCAAAAAAAAAAAAAAAAAAAAAAGCTTTGGAGTAGAAATGGCTACTGGGTAGGATAACTTTCTAGCCTCAAAGACCATGAAGACAACACCAACAGAAATCTAAGTGATCGGAGCAACAAAGTCAGATTGAAATGCAATAAGAGGTGATATAAATTAGGAATTCTTTAAGATAGCATTTTATACACTTTAATTTTTTTCAACAAATTTTCCAAGTATACAGTCATAGTTTGGTTTAAAAATGAATGAAAGAAACAGAAAGAGAAAGTACTCTTCAAGAAAATTTTGCAACCTATTTTTTAAACGACAATACACAAGTAAGTGTATCCAACACTCCCCAAAATTTAAATTGTATTAAGCATTAAATATTTTAAATGTTTAAATCATAGAAAATGAAAAAATGCATTTGAATATTTATAAGATCTCCTAAGGAATTGCAATATTAAGCTTTGAAGTAATAGTAGAAATTAGAAAAGATAGACAGGCTTGACTACATCAGAGAATCCCCCGTTTTTCCCATTATATTGTGATTCTCCCATTTCCAAATATGCTAATTTGTATAAGATCTACTTTATCTTTTTATTGTATTTATTTATATATATATATTTGTGAATACCAAATAGTTTTAATTCTTTCTTTGCTGATATTTCTGAATATTGTGTTAGATGTGTTAAGAGTCATATCTTTTTTATTTTTTCTTTCATGCGTTTATATTATTAAAAAAACCAAAAACTGATTCCTAACTCAGTACCCTAATTTGTTCAATGTAAGGAGTAAAATGGCAGTTCTTTGGGAATTAATAAATTATAGTATTCCTGAAACAATTTTTTTTTTTAATCATTTAGAAGATGGTTTTTTGCAGTTTAAAATTTTTGATTTAGAGGATACGGACCTTCATTTTGTAAAATAAACACTGACCAGAAAACTCCCTTGCAGGAACAAAATTGTTTTCCTTTAAAGCATTTTTCTGAAAAGCTGTGAATGAAAAATATGTCAGGCAAGGTTTTATTCTACTAAACACTTTTACTTTTAGACAATAACTGACCTATTTTAAAAAAAAAAAAACCAAACCCATTGCCATGGAGTTGATTATGACTCCTAGCAACCCTATAGGACAGAGTACAACTGTCCCATAGGGTTTCTAAGGAGCAGCTGGTGAATCTGAACTGCTGGCCTTTTGGTTAGCAGCCAAGCTCTTAACCACTGCACCACCAGGACTCCAGCTGACCTATGTAGACCTTATCGTTTGAACCCAAATTTCTCCTTCGTATTAACTGCTCAGCAACCCTCTGGCCTGCTTCTAAACTTTAGAAAATTTTATGCAATGCTTAGCCTAAAATTAGAGGGGAAAAAAAAAAGTTTGATTTATAGAGAAGTCTTTTGCAACACTTGTGTATGTATGTGATGGGACTACAGTCAGGAAAAGAGAAAGGAAGAAGTGTTTTCTAAAATGGGGTCATTCTAATGAAACTACTCAGTCTGTACAACTGTATCACGTATCTTACCTGAATGAAGTTGTTAAACAAGATCTCTGTTTACATAAACTGTTGTGCAGTTATCAGCCCAATCAAAACCTCACTCATTGTTTTTTTCATTCAAAAGTGATTAGCAAGTGCTGAGAAACCACCTTATCTCACTGAAACACAGGTACAGACTCAGAGTAAATATTTTGGTAAACAATTATTCTGTCCTTGCGTATTCAGCAGTGTGCTAAATTATGCATAACCTTGCATAAGTAATAAGTGAAGGTAGCTTAAATTCAGGTTTTTTATTTTTTTTTAACCTGACCTATTTCTTTCAGTGCTGTTAGCTGCTTAAATCATGTATGAGCTTTCTGTAAGGCTTCAGTGAGTAGCTTGGGTGGAGAAACTTCAGTAATAAATTTCAGGAGAAGACAAGTTTTTTGACAGGCATAATGCACCACGTACAGAGTCTGGAACTCACACTCTGGGAATTTAGAGCAATCCTTGCAAAGCAGCTTTTCCCTGTTACATTAATAGAGAAAATGAAGTATGAAAGTCCTCAGGAATTACTGCTAGGTGTAATTTAAATAATTTACCGGAAGACAGTTCAGCACATGCATAGAACAGGGGCATGCAGAGTTTGCCATAAGCAGTTTATAAATAAACTATATTCTGCTGAAGTAAGTCAGGCATAAATTGTAACTGTTTCTTTTGTGGCTATATTCTGTTTCTCATTGTAATAGTTATTTAAAAAAATTGTGGGTTATGACCTTCTCCTGGAAATCACAGACATTGCCTGCCTTGTACCTCGCTTATGAGCTTCCTTATGGTTTTGCAGCTGTGAGATCAAAGTAAAATTACCATTGCTGGATATAAAGAAAAAAAAAATTGCATGACATATCTGTAAACAGAATTCTGAAAGGTTCCTTAACCTGGTTGGGAGTAGGACCTCGGTGGAGGATAGGGGATTTATGTAGCCAAAGACCATCAAGTAGATTCTGGCAATTCTGTACCTTATAAAGAAAAAAGATATATTTTCTATTTCTTGCCTTAAATGATAAAGCCAAGGTAAAAATGTTGAAAGGAAATGTACAATGAAGTCTAAAAATTTTGCACAAATTACTTGTAAAGCATGTACGTGAGGTTAAAAAGCCTCTGTTTCACACAGCCTGAATTATTAAAGATCATATATGTTCTAATGGCAAAAAAGATTTTCCTAAAGTATACTGTTAGTCCTTTGGAAAGGGGTCTATAAAAGGTGATATGGAGTGTGTGAGGAGCAAATCTTTGGACAATCCCAGTGGCCATGGTTTTCTCCATTCCTCTCCCTGCTGGCATCTTTAGGCCTTAGAACAAACCAGCACCCCCGAGGCCTGATATTCATTAACAAGATTAAAAAGATGCAATTCTGGGCTGACCACCACCCCCTCAGGAAGTCAGGGGGGCATGATGCAGTAAGATGTTTGTTAGCAAGGTTAAAAAACAATTAGTCACTTAGGCTGTGGGTATGATACAACTGGGAGTGGAGGTTTTCTAAGTCTCCTCAGCTATAATGCAGGTGGGACACACACTAAGTTTACAGTTTACCTAATTGGACCTGGAGCCCTGGTGTTTCAGTGGTTAAGAGCTACGCGTGCTAACCAAAAGGTCAGCAGTTTGAATGCACCAGCTGCTCCTTGGAAACCCTATGGGGCATACCTACTCTGTCCTGTAGGGTCACTATGATTTGAAATGGACTCAATAGCAATGGTTTGTTTTTTTGTTTGTTTAAGTGGGGCTACCTGGCCAGGAAGAGACTGGCAGTAGGTAGGTTCCCACTGAAGCCCCTCACCCATGGCACAAAATGGGGTGTGCAAAGAAGAATTGCTATCTCTGTCCAAGCAGCTTTTGAAGGTGAACTGCTCGTGATGAAACTTTTCCTGTTGTATGCTGCTTGACTCTTGTAAGTAATAAAAGCTACTTTCCATGTGCTAATGTGTGTTTAGACTCTGATCTGAAGGACCTGATATTTATGGAGCAATCCATATTAGTTATTAGTGGCCTTTTTCTAAAGGCCTGCTGGCTGTGTAGAAATCAGGCACAATCTGTGAGCACCAAACAGATTTAGAGTGTTGTTTTATGGAGTGCTTGGTCTAATCTTGAGATATCAAATTATAAACTAGAGCTCCGTATGTTTTACTTTCACTTAGCTTTCTTTTGATAGTGAAAATAGAGTCCTTGGAAAAAGTATTATAGAGTAGGGAGTGAATAGCTACGCTCCTGATGTTACATAAGAAACACATGTCAAAAAAATAATGTTCATTCTCATAAAAGTTCTTTTAAATATACACGAATCACACTTCCTAGGATGTCCTCTGGAGTAATATGCACTGCAATTTCCTCACTTCTCCATATACATGAGCGTATGTTTATACTCATTATATATATATATATATATATATATATATATATATATATATATATGTCAGAGTTAAAATTTTGTCTGAGAATGCATACTTCACATATAGGTGTTATAACTAGAACTTAAATGCTGCCTAGGGGGCAGAATAGGCAGCAGAAAATATTGCAATAATTATGCTTTTATTCTTAGGATCAATTTTGTAATAATGGCTCAGTGCTTGAGAGCATCTTTTAATGTGCAAAGTATTTTTTGAGCCTTAATCTGCAATGTGGAATGAAAACAGACTTCTATTTGCCCATGTTTTTAATGAAAACGGTGGGCTTGATGTACTTGCCCTTCAGATCTGGGCTGTGATTTATTTATGTGATCTTCATATGTGATTCTATCGATCCTTCATTGGGGTGTATTGTTTGTGGTGATGAGTCTGCATAGAGCAGCTTGGCACTGAACCTAGGGGTTGGGATTTGTAATCTAAACTCCACACTGTAACTAATTAACTAAATATCCACAATGGATATGTAGCCTCTAAGAAATTTGAGAAAGGTTTGCAAATCTCCATAAAGCTTATTTGGGCTTGTACCTGTTTGACTGTAGGGAAAAAAATGAAGATGTTCTAGTATATTTCTATACTTGATAGGCAATGAAGTTCAACACATGTATAAAATTATAGCTGGAGACTGTTGCTAAAGGAACTTATACTTTTCTATGAGAATCAGTCACACAAGCTGACTATATTCCTATATAGCTGTTGTAGATGCTAGTCTCCCAATGTAGTTTGAGGAATGCTGAAAGTCTATGCATTTGGGTAAAGGCATGTAAAAGCCTGAGAAAATACTGTTCTCATATCCAAAGGAAGTAATATAAAATGTAAAATATAAATACTGTAACACTAATATAATATCGAGTTGGTTCTGACTCATAGCAACCATATGCACAAAAGAACAAAACACTTCCAGGTTCTGTGCCATCCTCACAATCGCTATATTTGAGCCCATTGTTGCAGCCACTGTGTCAATCCATCTCATTAAAGGTCTTTTTTTGCTGACCCTCTACTTTACCAAGAATGATGTCCTTCTTCAGGGACTGGTAACATGTCCAAAGTACGTGAGACAAAGTCTTGCCATCCTCGCTTCCAAGGAGCAGTCTAGCTGTATTTCTTCCAAGACAGACTTGTTCGTTCTTCTGGCAGTCCGTAGTATATTCAGTGTTCTTCACCAGCACCATAATTCTAAGGCATCGACTCTTCTTTGGTCTTCCTTATTCATTGCCCTGCTTTCACATGCATATGAGGCAATTGAAAGTATCACGGCTTGGGTCAGGCTTACCTTAGTCCTCAAAGTGACATCTTTGCTTTTTAACATTTTAAAGAGGTCTTTCCCAGCAGATTTGCCCAATACAATACATCGTTTGATTTCCTAACTGCTGCTTCCGTGGGTGTTAATCGTGGATCCAGGGAAAATGAAATCCTTGACAACTTCAATCTTTTCTCCATTTATCATGATGTTGCTTACTGGTCCAGCTATGAGAATTTTCGTTTTCTTTATATTGAAGTGTAATCCATACTGAAGGCTGTGGTCTTTGATCTTCATCAGTAAGTGCTTCAAGTCCTCTTCACTTTCACCAAGCAAGGTTGTGTCATCTGCATATTGCATGTTGTTAATGAGTCTTCCACCAATCCTAATGCCACATTCTTCTTCATATAGTCCAGTTTCTCGGGTCATTTGCTCCGCATACAGATTGAATTAGTATGGGGGAAGGATATAACCCTGATGCACACCTTTCCTGATTTTAAACCATGCAGGATCCCCTTGCTCTGTTTGAAGGACTACCTCTTGGTCTATATACAGGTTCCTCAAGAGCACAATTAAGTGTTCTGGAATTCCCATTCTTTCCAATGTTATCCATAATTTGTTATAATCCACACAGTCAAATGCCTTTGCATAGTCAATAAAACACAGGTAAACATCTTTCTGGTTCTCTCCACTTTTGGCCAAGATCCATCTGACATCTGTAATGGTATCTTTTGTTCCACATCCTCTTCTGAATCCAACATGAATTTCTGGCAGTCCCCTGTCAATGTACAGCTGCAACTGCTTTCAAATGATTTTCAGCAAAATTTTACTTGCATGTGATATTAATGATATTGTTCAAGAATTTCTGCATTCTTTTGGATCATTCTTTTGGATCATCCGCAAATATGGCACTCTTCCAGTCAGTTGGCCAGGTAGCTGTCTTCCAAATTTCTTGGCATAGATGAGTGAGCACTTCTAGCACTGCATATGTTTGTTGAAACATCTTAATTGGTTTTCCATCAGCTCCTGGAGCCTTGTTTTTCACCAGTACCTTCAGTGCAGCTTGAACTTCTTCCTTCAATACTATCAGTTCTTGATCATATGCTGCCTCATGAAATGGTTGAACATCAACCAGTTCTTTTTGGTATAGTGACTCTGTGTACTCCTTCCATCTGCTTATGATGCTTCCTGATTCATTCAATATTTTGCCCACAGAATCCTTCAAAATTGCATTTTGAGGCTTGAATTTTTTCTTCAGTTCTTTCAGCTAGAGAAATACTGAGCATGTTCTTCCCTTTTGGTTTTCTATCTTCAGGTCTTGGTACATTTCATAATATTTTACTTTGTCTTCCTAATCTGTTCAGCTCTTTTACTTCTTCATTTCTTCCTTTCACTTTAGATACTCTGTGTTTAAGAGCAAGTTTCAGAGTCTCTTCTGACATCCATTTTGGTCTTTCTTTCCTGTGCTTTTAATGACCTCTTGCTTTCTTCTTGATGTCATTCCACAGCTTGTCTGGTCTTAGGTTATTAGTGTTCAATGCATCAAATCTATTCTTGAGATGATCTCTAAATTCAGGTGGGATATTCTCAAGGTTATGTCTTGGCTCTTGTGGACTTGCTTTAATTTTTTTCAGTTTCAACTTGAACTTTCAAATGAGCAATTGATGGTCTGTTCCATGGTTGGCCCCTAGCCTTACTTTGACTAATGATATTGAGCTTTTCCTTCATCCATTTCCACAGATGTAGTTGATTTCATTCCTGTGTATTCCATCTGGCAAGGTCCATGTGTGTAGTCACCGTTTATGTTGTTGAAAAAACGGTATTTGCAATGAAGAAGTCGTTGGCCTTACAAAATTCTATCATGGGATCTACGGTGTCATTTCTATCACTAAGGCCATATTTTCCAACTACTGATCCTTCTTCTTTGTTTCCAACTTTCACATTCCAATTACAAGTAATTATAATGCATGTTGATTGCATGTGTGATCAATTTCAGACTGCAGAAGTTGGTAAAAATCTTCAATTTCCTCATCTTTGACCTTAGTGGCTGGTGTGTAAATTTGAACAATAGTGATAGTAACTGGTCTTTCTTGTAGGTGTACGGATATTATCGTATCATTGACAGCATTGTACTTCAGGATAGAACTTGAAATGTTCTTTTTCATGATGAATTCAATGCCATTCTTCTTCAATTTGTCATTCCAGGCATAGTAGACCATATGATTGTCTGATTCAAAATGGGCAATACCAGTCCATTTTGCTCTCTAATGCCTAGGATATCAATGTTTATGTGTTCCATTTCATTTTTGATGACTTCCAATTTTCCTAGATTCATACTTTGTACGTTCCATGTTCTGATTATTAATAGATGTTTGCTGCTGTTTCGTCTCATTTTGAGTCATGCCACCTCAGCAAATGAAGGTCGCAAAAGCTTTACTCTGTCTACGTCATTAGTCTCTACTTTAAGGAGGCATCTCTTCACCAGTTGTATTTTGAGTGACTTCCAACCTGAGGAGCTTATCTTCTGGCACTATATCAGATAATGTCTGCCTCTATTCATAAGGTTTTCACTGGCCAATTTTTCCAGAAGTAGACTGCCACGTCCTCCTTCCTAATATTCATATGCATATAATAAAACTTGATTCTATAAGCAGGAGATTTAGGTATAGTATTCATCGATTCAATGTGGGTGGCAGGATTGGGCAAGGGAGAAGGGGTTAGTAATCCCTTGTACTCCTGAGGAAAGGATTCCCAATTGGACCACCAGATGGAATCCTGTCAAATAGGGTATATTAAGACGTCATGGGTCTATGGGAAGGTGGGGGTATATGCCCAAGTTAAATAAAATAGTGTCACAGACTCCCAAGAAGAAACTCACAGGTTCACTGTTTTGCCTTTGGCCAGTTTAGAATTTGGCACAAACAAATTCAACTTCCTATCACTTTAGTATAAATGCCAAATAAGAACCAATATTGATAATAGAATCCTTCTTTGGTTGTTGATAGATTTGACACTAGTATAAAAATCTGGGTCATTTATTACTCTAATAGAATTCATCCTTGCAGCATAGCTTCTTTATCAGTGATTGTTTCCATGTTAACATGTTGAACTTGTTACTCTAATGGAAAGTCTGGCAGCATCTCTTACATTACTTTATGAAAGAAATATTCGATCAGAGAAATATATCATGTTACCCAATGTACACAGATCCATTATAACTTACTATGCATCCACCTAAGGTAGAATGAGTGTGAATGGGTGTGTGTATAAAGTATATATACATACATATATATATATATATATATAATGTCATATATATATATATGACATTTGACAATTTTGAAAGTTGTCTGTTTATTTAGTTGGCTGTGATAAAGGTCTCATATGACAGACTATTCTTAGCACTGCTGAAGCTAGGTTTCCTGTATACAGGAAGGTTATACCTTCTCTTATTATGGCTCTACAATGAAGCTCAAGAGATTCATTGTGATTGAGTAGAAGTAAGGAAGAAAGTCCTTGTTTTATTATTCCCATAGTAGGTGCCTGTGAGTAAGTCTGTATAATATCAACCCAGTCAAAAGAAGGCATGAGTTTGGAAGGATGCTGTACTCAGAGTCAGTTCTGTCCCAATTATAGGATCCAAGAAGTCTTTTTAATTTTAACTGCCTCTCATTTTTTAAAAATAATTAATTAATTAATTTGATATACAAAGCAGCACAAAATAACAACCAAAAAAAAAAAAAAACTAAATTAATACCAATCTCAAATAATTCTATTTTTTCTTTGGAATATCGAATACTACACTGTTGACACTGAATGAATGGAAAATGAATGGATAAGCCTTTTCTCTCCAGTTTTAATATAGCCTATCCTGAAAAACGAGTTAAAGAATCAAGTATATTCTCTTATTCATGCTATCTTTTTGCAACCAAATTTTAGTTGTTGAGATGTTGGTATAGCAAACAATCTTAATTTTTTATTCATTCATTTGTTAGTTCAAGGAATTTTTATTCAGGCAACTATGTGGTAGAGCCCTAGTGGCAGAGTGGTTAAGAGCTACAGCTGCTAACCAAAAGGTCGGCAGTTCAAACCCACCAGCTGCTTCTTGGAAACCCTATGAGGCAGTTCTAATCTGTCCTATAGGGTTGCTATGAGCTGGAATCAACTTTAGGCAACAGGTTTGGTTTTTTTGGGGGATATGTGATAGGTACAGTGCACCACTTACTGAGAGTCTACTGTGTACTAGGAGAAATTATGCTGAAGTTTTTTGCAATTACTTACCTCCTGGAGTTAATAATCAATAGATAAATTGTAATGTAATTTATATTAGCATGAAAAGTAATACAGGATTTACCTTTGGAAAAATTTTCCTTATAAAGTTCTTCTTTTTATGTATAATTTAGAGTAAGCTCTATGTCTCCAATCACTTTTGCATCTAGATGCAACTTGTGACTTAAGCTATTTATTAATAAAGAAGTGTTTCTTGGTCCATAATTGGAACTCATATAGTCATATTGTTACAATGTTCTTTATGTGTTCCCATTTCTGCTTGGATTAGCTGTAAACAGTAAAAATATAGCATCATTTGAACTCTTTTAAGCAATGGTGTTCTTCAGAAAAGCATATTTTTATTATTGAATTGAACCTTCAGTAGATTAAGTGATGTTAACATAAAATTTCTTCTTAATGTGCAATAAATAGGTAGTAGACCTGATGAAAACAGTTTAAAGAATTCCATTAGCATCATTACAATGATAGAGAAAATAATGTGCAAAATAGAGTCACTGTCATAAGTCTGACCTTGTGATACAAATTAAAATAAAGAAAAGTGTCATATTTCTCTGTGGTTCAACTTGGGTTCACCTAATAGAACTCTGACAAAAGCAAATGTTTTGTCACTTAGTCTGCTGCCAAGAACATTTTAGTGCATAATTAATGATAATCCATCCCTTAATGTGTGTGTATGAATGAAGACAAAGTTGCTGCTGGTGCCACAGAAACAATATAATTTTCAGTGTGAAGAGAGCAGCACAATTTCTACTAAAATAATGAGCTGTGGAAAGGATAATAGAAGGTGTCAGAAGCACAGTAAACACGATTAGAGTGGACGAGGACAAAAGAACAGTATTTAACACCATCAGAATTTTTCTTTAAAAAAAGCAAATAAGTCCTTGATGGATTTTCATAGCTCCTTCCACCATGCTGTCTATAAATGTCATGGAATATGCAGTCTATTGCTTAGTTTACATTTCTGTCTTGTATGCTGACCCCTTCTCTAATTTACTGTCAAGATTTGTTGTTCTCTAAGGTAGTACTGAGGAACCCTGGTGGCGCAATGCTTAAAAGCTTGACTGCTAACAGAAAGGTTGGCGGTCTGAACCCACCCAGCTGATTAGGGGGAGAAAGATCTGGCAATCTGCTCCTGTAAAGATTACAGTCTACAAAACCCTATGGAGCACAGTTATACTATGACACACATGGGGTCACCATGAGTCGGAATTCACTCAGTGGCAACTGTTTTTTTTTTTTTTCCTTTTCCATAAAAGTATCAGGTAAGCACCCAGACAAGAAAGAGATAAAACTGATCAAGGGGAACAGGTGTAAAATGTATATACAGGGTATACTGTGACTTAAAAATCAAAGAATGACTCTTAGGAAGTATCATTTTCAAGGAAGTGGGGAACTGGAAACTCTGACACATTGTTTATGAGATAATTAGAGTGGGTAATGCTGTAAGCCACTGTGAAAGTCTGGCTTTATTATCACTCTAGCAACAACTTGAATGGAGAAAAGTACAGGGCAGGTTTATACATGGTATATTTCATATATATGTAATATATCAACATATTATCAACATATTAATTACTAATACGATAGCAATATATCGATTAACATATTAGCATATAATGTATATTAATATATAAATATAAAAACAGTATTTTAAAAATCATTCCAGGTCTAAAATTATTTTCTGCAATTTTAAAACTATTCTATCGTAAGATTCCAAACCATCCTATCCTTTAAAACACTCCTATAGTTATTTTACCTTAGCTTCTGTTTATTTCTTTTCCTTTTTTATGTTTTCTCTCACTTTCCTTTTTATTCAATTCTAAAGTGTTTGGAAAATATTTTACAGACTTTTACTTTTTTGTACCCACAGTCTTCCCTTTTGTTTCCTGGAATTTCATATGGAAATAATGTCTTTATTTGGTTGTAAGTATGCATTATATGTTTGTTTAACAAATATATATTAAGTTTCTGCTACTGAAAAGTAGTAATAAACACAAAACAAAAATTACTGCTTTCCTTTACATTATATTTCAACATATGAGTAAGAGTTATAATGTAACAATAAACAATAAATGTTAAATAAAAATATAGTCTATTAGATGATATATTCAATGAAACAAAAACAAAAGTGAGCAGGGTAGTGGGATGGGGGATAAGGAAAGTGAAATATGGGAGGCAGCTGACAGTTTTAAATAAGGTATTCAGGGTAGGGTGCATTGAGCAGGAGCCATTTGAGCAAATGCTTGGAGAAGGTGAGGGTGCAGCCATCCAAATACCCAAGGGGCCCATCACTGCAGGCAAAGGAAAGTGCAAGGCCAAGGCTCTAAGGCTGGAGCATGGCTATAGAGCAGAGAGCAATGGGGTGACCAGGGGGGCTGGAACAGAGTGACTGAGGAAAACATAGGAGGAAATGAAATCACAGAGGTACAGGGGCCAGTTACATAGGGCCTTGTAGGCTATTGGTTATTACCAGGAAATTAAATGTAAAATCATTCAGAGTTTGAGTAGACAAGTGACAGATATAGCACCAGTTTTATAACAATTAATCTGGGTGCTGCGCTGGAAAGAGACTGTAAGGAAAGAGGAAGACCAGTTATGAGGCTGTCTGGAAGAGAAAAACCGAATTCCCTGGTAGACTGAATTTGATATGTGAGAGAAGGAGGGGAATTAAGGATGGGTTTAGGCATCTGGTCTGAGCAACGAGAAGGATAGAGTTGCCATAAACTGAGACGGAAGGGCTGTGAATAGATTTGGGAGAAATATCAGGAATAAGTAAGTTAAAGACATTTTCGAGATTTCTAATTGACGTTCAAGGTCCCTAGGTGGCACAAAGAGCTTGCGCTCCACTTCTGACCTAAAGGTTGGAGGGTAGAACCCACCAAGCAGTACTGCAGAAGAAAGCCTGGCAATCTGCTTCCATAAATAGTACAGCCAAGAAAATTCTATAGGGTAGTTCTACTCTATAACACATGGGGTCACTATGAGTTGACTCAATGGCAACAAGTTTGATTGTTTGGGTTTTTAATAAATATTCAAGTAGAGATATTTGATAAACACTTGGATATAAGTGTGTGATAATATGACAGCTATCTGCATACAGATGATATATAAACTCTGGATGAGACTATCGACTGAATGAAACCTCCAAGAAAATGAATGTGGCTAGACATGAGAAAAAAGGCCACACCCTGGGACACTCCAACATCACAATGAAGAAAGAGAACCAGCAAACAAGACTGGGAGAAAGCTGTCACTGAGGCAGGAAGAAAACCAGGTGTAAAAAGAGGAAAACCAAGTGAAACACTGCATCAAATAGAAGGGCCTAATACACTGGTTAAATACTTCTGATGACTAAAGAAAATAAGAATTGAGAATTGACCACTAAATTTAGCATTGGTGGACATCATCTGTAACCTGAAAGAGCCATTTGATATAGTGGAGGGGGAAAAGTCTAACTAGAATGGGCTTAACAAAATGGGAAAAGAAAAATTAAAGAAAGATTTTAGGCATCTCTTTTGAGGATTTTTGCTATGAGTTGGAGACAGAAATTGGAGGAGAATGTAGAGCTAACAAAAGTTTTATTATTATTATTTTAATGGAAGAAATAAGCAGCATTTGTATCGCTGAAGGGAAAGAGAAAAACTGATGGAGCAGATCAAAGAGGGGAGAATTCCTGGAGCAACATGCCCAAGCAAGGAATTTTTGAGATCTAATGCAAAATTCCTGGTAGCACAGTAGTTAAATGTTTGCCTGATAACCAAAAGGTCAGAAGTTTAAATTTACCTTCCACTCCTTGGAAACCCTGAGACAGTTCTACTCTGTCCTTATAGGGTAGCTGTGAGTCAGAATCAACAACAATGGGTTGTTAATGCAAAATCTTAGACAAACCAGGAAGAAAAGCCTGGAAATCTACTTCTGAAAACTAGCCAATGAAAACCCTATAATCACAGAATATTGTCTGAGACTTTCAGTCACTTATTCGTATATGTCATCAGGAAGGACTAATTTCTAGAGAGGGATAGCATGTTTGGTAAAGTGGAGGGCCAGCAAGGGACACCTTCGAAGGAGGCCTTCAATGAGATGAGTTGATACAGTAACCACAACAATGGACCAAAACATACCAACGATCATGAAGATGATTCGAGACCGGGCAATGTGTCATTCTATATACGTGGGATAGCCATGAGTCAGAGCCAACTCTACTGCAAATAAGAACAACAACAATGCAGAAATGGAGGCAATGGCCTTTGAAGTTCAAGGAGGCCAACCATTGTAACAGGAGGGGAGGCACAGTGCATGAGTACAGATCATGGCTGTTGGGAAGATTGTGGTAGTGGAAACTTGAGGAAGTTATCTTCTGTCTGTTTCTATTTTCATGGTGAAATAAAACGTAGGGTCTTTGGCTGAGAGTGGAGATGGGGGAGGATGTATCAGAGGTTTGGGAAGAGAAAAGTTACACAATAGTCATCTAGGAAAGTGGACTAATGAATGGACAAGTGAAGTGTAGTATGACTGCTGGGCAGCAGCAAGGGCTCCCTTAAAATTCATGGTCATGAACCTCTGTGGTTGTGGTGCTATTCTCCAGCTACATTCCGCATGACTGCAGCATGGAATAGGTGGAGAAATAGATTTAGCCAGGATTAGAGCTTTGCTAAAATTTACAATGAAGGAAGGAAAGGGCCAGAGTCAGTGTTGTATGAAAAATGAAAAATGAAGGGAGGCATTTAGACCAATGATTTCATTCACAGCTCAATCCAAAGGAGCAATAGCTTTAGGCTTTTGCAAATCCATAGTGACTGTCGACATACAGAGTAATTTTGCTGGGAAAAACTAGGGAAGAGGCAACAAGACAAATGGAAGAGGAAGCTGATGAAAGGGAAGAGGCGGAATACTGGAATTATTTTCAAGTAGTTGGATCTAGATAGTGGCAGTAATGTTTGTGACTTTATGAATGACAACCATCTCTCCGTTGTTCCTGCTAATTTTTTTCTACTTTGGAAGAATATTTTTTCTGTAACTCAAATAACCACATTCTTAGGTGGCAAATTTAGCTGTCAACAAGGGTGGACTTTGACTTGAAATAGCCAACATTTATGTCTCCTCCTGTAACACTATTGCAGGCACCCACATAAAAGGTGAAAACAGGATTCTTCAAGAAGATATGTGTGTGGCCACAAGTTCAAAAGTTCAATCCCACCGTGCTGCTAAAATTTAAAGACAGGAAAACAGTTAAGTGCCATTCATCAGTCATTTAAATTGGGTGTACTTAATGGAATTATGACAAAAGCCAATGTTCTTTTCTTTTCAGGAGCGTTGCCATGTTAAGCTGTGGAGACTTGTTAATGATATTCCACTCTTGTCATTCACTTCAAGAAGTGTTACAATAAGCATTAGAATATGATTATCGTATAATATAATAATTTTTTGCTTCCAGCCCCATGTCACACATCTGACACACATCTGGCTTCAGTGCTGTGACTGTTTGTCACAATCTCAATCTCTTGATGTTTCAGGTGCTACTCAACTAGTTCAAGACACTTCATTTGTGATATCACCCCTATGGCTGGCTAAAATACTAAGGTTTGTAAATAAAACTGCATGTACTCATTTGTAAACGTGAATATCGTTTCCACTTATGAGCTGGGAAGAGAAGCCTTGGCAGGGAGCCACATCCGTTCCTGGCATTACTTAGATGACCTTTAATGCTCTTGATCAGAGCATGAGTCACTGTTTCTGAGAACTGGAGTTCTTGCAGAGTGGTCACCTTGATGGAAGGGAACTGAAGATGCAATTACTTAGTCACACCTCTATGATCTCAGTGTCGGCTATAAAGTTGTTAGAGGAAAAGATTAAACAAAAATAAAATAACCCATAACTTATTATTTGAAGTGACAAATATTTCCTGTTTAAACAAAGGGAAACTGCTGTATCATGAAACATAAGCTTCATTTTGGGTTGTAGTGCCTTCTCCATAAAGAATGAGAAACTGAACTTCAAGCTATCAGTCTCCATTCTAGCTTTCTGAATATCTTTCTCTGATGGCTATGAACTCAGGTATACTTCATGAATTTGATTACATATGTGTTAGACTATAGGACCTCATCTGCTATTGTTGCTAGCAGAATAAAAGAAGAGGAAGGAAGGAAATGGAGGCATTGATGAATATTTAATAATGCTTTTAATCAGTCCCACCAAATAAACATTTCTCATGTTGCTTTGCAAATGAGATTTCCCTAGCATAGGAGCTTGCAGATGGTAATTTTTGTTTTCCCCAGTGAAAATCTTGGGAGGCTGGTTTGACTGGTAAATGATTTTCTAATCATTAATGAATTTTAATGACTGACAACTTATAAAGTAAACAAAAGTAATTTTGAAAAGTGTTTTCTTGGTAAAGTTGCTACCAAGATGCACATTGTATTTTCCTAAACTATTAACTTATTGTAGGCATAATATTTTACATTTTGATGTCTCGTTTATATGGTTCCTTATACATCTCCCAGCCATCTTGATTGGCATATTTAGTAGTTGTGGAAATCAGTAGCAGCAAAGAGAAATCCCATCCATAGGGCACAAGTCACAAAAATCCTTCTAGATCGCAATTATCTGGAATGCTAATGAGTTCACCATGACCAGAGATGACAAGCTTTTCTGAAAAAAAAGCCCACCTCAGTGGTACCTTTTTGAATAAATGGAAACAAAAATGAGCCAGCTATGTCATAGTTGGGAAGACAATCAGTAAAGAGAAAAAAGGAGAATGTTATATAAAGTATTGTTGAAAAGCAAAATTTATGGTAAATTAAACCAATAGTACATGTTCAGAAATAACTAGCGATCTTTCTCAGTCTTATAGGCTGTCCGCAGGCTCAATGTAATGTGGCTTCAGCTGAGGTGTCCTAGTTGGGTCTTGAGATTCAAAGAAAATTCTGGTAGATATCTATTCATTCTCAAGGTGATCTATTTTCTTATTATTCTTGTGTTCCCCCATGAATTATTGTCCAATGTGAAGGTGAAGTTTTCTTCAAAATGCAGTGGATTGAATTTCTTAGTGTCTCAAGAAGGCATTGAAACGAAGCTCTGATTTTCATGTTATTTTGCTAAGTGGTGCATGCGGGTGTATTAAATGAGTAATTCATTCCAGAGACTTTTTTTTCACTCTAGTTTTCATGGTTAAATTGTGTTATATAGAAGAAATGAACTCTGCATATAGAAAGAGAAACAGTGGGAGAAAAATAACTTCTAAGTTTATATCTCCATGGACTCCCTTCACAGATGCCTACGACTTGCTTATAACTTGAGAGAACTTTACAAAATGCTAATGGTGGTGATGATATCTACACTTAAAATCAAAAATAATTTACCACAAACATGTCTGTCACACAATAGGCATTTTAAATCACAAGAGTAGACACAACTTTTCCTGAAGTATAGTGTTTGAACCTAAATTCTACCACAAAGATTTTAGGCAGCATTTTGGGCTTGTTACTGGAGTTTCACTCGAGTTATGCTAAACCATAACTTCCTGTGCGTTACTGTGGATTGGAAATATTTCCTAGAGGCACTTTGTAAGCTAGATTGTTAAGGACAGTCAGGGATAAATCTATTGGAGAATAATTCTAAATCTTTTCCAATATCCATGTTCCTCTTAAATCTCCTGCAATCTTCTCAACTTTCTAGGTTCATTTTCCAGAAGTTTTCTGATGACTTTTGATTAGAAAGCTTAAAAATAAAAAAATAAAAATAAACCTCAGAGGTTTTCTTCAGAGATTCACCACATTTACAGTTCTACCCTGAAAGTGTTTATCTATAGAAATACCCACAGGTTGATCCCCTAGGTTAGTTTCACCTTTCACCTCAATCAAGAAAAAGCCATCTGTTATGACATAATCCAAAATCCATACTCCCCAGAGAGATACTGCCCTGCCATTTTGTGCTGTTCAAAGGGATCTGAAATTTTATCTTTTCAATAGTTAAGAATTTGGAAGATGGTCACGTTTTTTTCTGTCTCCTGAAACTAAAAAAAAAAAAAAAGCTACTTTACCAGAGATTGATGAGAAGTAAAAATTTCTTCTATTCTCTTTTAAAAATGTACTCTGTTATACAATCAGATTTATTTAAAAAAAATTTTTTTTTTTTTTTTTTTTGACAAACCCAAAAGAAAACAGCAGATAGAGAAAGAATTCTGGTTCAAAAAGGACAACATCTAGCTAAGGCTACTGTAAAAAATTTATTCCTAAACAAAAATTTAACAAGTGTATGAATTAATAAGTGTAGGAAAACAGCTTTTTAAAAGTCTGGTCATTTCTTTCGAATTTTGAAAGCATTTAGTTGTAAAGTTTCTGTTGTTAACTGCTGTAGAGGCCAGCCCTGACTCATGGCAACCCCATGCACAAACAGAATGAAACACTGCCTGGTCCTGTGCCATCCCCATTATTGTTGAATAAGACCTTTGGACTCCATAAGGTTTTTGTTGGCTGATTTTTGGAAGTAGACCACCAGGCCTTACTTCCTAGTCTGTGTTAGTCTGGAAGCTCTGCTGAAAGCTGTTCAGCATCATAGCAACACACAAGCCTCCACTGACAGATGGGTGGTGGCTGCGCTTGAGATGCGTTGGCCAGGAATGGAACCTGGGTCTCCTGCGTGGAAGGTGAGATTCTACCACTGAAACACCACTGCCTTGAGTAGTTATAAAGTAAAAGCTGCGAATTTTGAGGGTACAAATTGGTACTCAACAACTAGTTTTCTAAGGTACCATATTTTTATGCAAGTTACACATGGCTTCTACATTTTTTTGCCAACAGTGCCCTCCCTCTGTGAGGTATTTTCGTAATCACGCTATGCAAATTTTTTACAGCAATACATAAAAAAAATTGGCATAGTGGCGCTTATGAAAATATCTCGTGGGCGGAGGGCACAGTTGGCAAACAAACGTAGCAGGTGTGTGTTATTTGCATAACAGTACGGTAGTTTTTCGCACCTTAAAGTGAGATTAAAATCTAGGAGTATTTTTGAACTATTAAATATATATGAAAATATCCCCCTTTAGTTCTATATCTCCCTTAAGAGAATGGCCCTTCATAGAAGACTTCACCAGTACCTGGTTTTATTTTGGATTTTTAAAAAATCTTCCCTTTAATGGATTATTTGAGATTAATGAGGGAAGCTAAAGCGGTGATAAGTAGGAAAATGCTTGAATGGGTAAACTGATAAAATTCTCTCTGTGACTTTGAAACTAATTAGTTTTGTACAGGAATGGGAAATTCCTCTTATAGGAAATTCTCTATTCAGAGCGTAATACCTTTTTTCCCCATAACTGTATTATATCATTTATTGAAATATCTAGTATTTCATGGGTTAATTCCTTAAAACTTCTAAATTTTATACTCATTTCTGATCATTAAAAATATTTCCAATTGACCACTGTTTGGTCTAATAGTCTTTAATCCAATTAAATTTATATACTTTTTGAGTATATGCTATATTCATAATACTCAGAAAGTGAAAGACGTTGTATATTTGGATAGCATCTTACCTGGTGTAGGCTTTCTGGATAAACCACACACCAGGGAGGTGCTACAGCTTTGTGTTCAAAAGCACATTTTCAAGAAGCAGACCTTTATTAACCTTTACATGACTCAGTTTTCTTAACTCTAAAATCAGATAAGCCTAGTACTTACAAAGCTCTTGTGATGATGATATAAAATCACATATGTAAAGTGCTTGAAGCCTATAGTGAGTGCTTAATGGCTTTCAGTTCGCATTAACAACAACAATAATTATAGCCAGGTTGTTAAGAAATCTGTGGTGAAGCACTGTGGATTGTTTTGGTGTGTTGTACCTAGAAAGATGGAGCTCTTAGATATTGATTTATTAAACAAATATTTATTATGTGTCAGACACCATACTCCATGCTGGGGGTATAAATAACTGTGATATGATTTGATTTTTTTTAAAAGAGACATGTAAAATCTACTCTGGGAGCACTGAGGGAGGATTAATTAATTCTGTCTTGCAGAGTCACACACAACCTCACAGAGGGGAAAGGCATTGGAATTAGGTCTCTAAAGATGTTCAAGGATTAGCTAGGGAAAGAATGAGGGAAAGATGAAAAGAGATTTTCCAGGCAGAAGGCATATTGTGAGCAAGAGCATGCAGCATGCAAGTGCCTGGCTGGTAAGGAAATAAAGGATAAATAGTTTTTCCTGAAGTAGCCTTGGTGGTGCAATGATTAAGCACTTGGCTGCTAAGCAGGTCACGATTTAAACCCACCAACGACTCCGTGAGAGAAAAGACCTGGTGGTCTGCTTCCGTAAAGATTGCAGCCTAGAAATCCAGATGGGGCAGTTCTACTCTGTCATACTGGGTTGCTATGAGTTGGAGTCGACTCAGTGGTGCCCAGCAATGACAACAAAAGTTTTTCCTGACTGGATGGCAGAGTATAGAGGGCAAATTGTTAGTAATAAACCTGGAAAAATCAACTGAGGATACCTTATGAAGGATTCTTAATTCCTTGCAAAAGAGTCTGGGATTGTATTGAAGACAACAGGAAGCTAATTGAGATTCCCATGTAGACCTATCTACTGCTCATTTTCTAATTTATTCATTTGTTCAACAAGTATTTATTGAACAGCTACTAAGTGCTAGCCCCATTCTATGCACTGGGAGTAGAATAGTAAGCAAGAATCAAAAAGCCTTGCATTCACGGACCTTACATTCTACTCTGGGGTAGCAGATGATAAAAAAAATAAATATAATACACAAAATTTTAAATAATAATAAGTTCTCATGGGAAAAAATAAGTCAAGGAAGAGAGATAGGGACTGTTGAAAGGAAATTTGCAATTTTAGATATGATGGCCAAAGAAGGCCTTGGTTAGAAGGTGGCATTTGAGCCATGACCTGAAGGAGGAAGGTAGTTAGTCATGGGGATATCTGGAGAGAACAGCAAGTGCAAAGGCCTCGAGGTGAAAGTGTGCCTTATATGGTCAAGGAGCAGCAAAGAGGCCAGTATTGCTGCAGCAGAGTAAACATGGAAGAAAGAAGTAAAAAGTAAGGCATAAAGATGATGGAGGAGTGAGGTGAGGGGTAAAAATCACAAGAAGCCTTGCGGATCATTTTTAATATTCGATTTTAGTCTGAGCAGATAATGACATTGTCTTAGTTATCTAGTGCTGCTATAACAGATATACCACAAATGGATGGCTTCAACAAAGAGAAATTTATTCACTCACAGTCCAGTAGGCTAAAAGTCCAAATTCAGGGCATCAGCCCCAGGGGAAGGTCCTCTCTCTCTGTAGGCTCTGAAAGAAGAAGGTCCCTCCCATCAGTCTTCCCCTGGTCCAGGAGCTTCTCAGGCTCAGGGACCCCAGGTCCAAAGGACATGTTCTGCTCCAAGTGCTGCCTTCCTAGTAGTATGAGATCCCCAACTCTCTGTTTACTTCCCTTTCTTTTCATCTCTTGTAAGATAAAAGGTGGTGCAGGCCACACCCTTTACATTGGATCAGGGATGTGGCCTTAGTAAGGGTGGTGTAACAACCCCACCCTAATCCTCTTTAACATAAAATTACAATCACTAAATGGAGGACAACTAGACTGGGAATCATGGCCCAGCCAAATTGATACACACATATTTGGGAGATATAATTCAATACATGACAGACATGATTTGACTTATTTACTGTGCAGAGAATGAGCAGGGGCAAGGGGTCTAGATGTTAGAATTAGGGAGCATAGTTAAGAGATTGCTAAAATAATCAGACAGGAGCAGATAATGACTTGGACCAGAGTAGTAGTGGTAGAAAAAGTGAGAAGGGAAAATGTTCTGGGGATATTTTAGAGTAAGAGCCAATGGGATTTCCTTATGGCTGGATTGAATATGAGTTTTTAGAGGAAGTGTCAATGTTGGCTCTAAGGCTAGCTTTGTCTGCCCTTCCTTCTGTCTTTCTTATAGACTCTTGGATCTCAACTTACTTTCTTCCTTTAAGTTTTTGCCGCCAACCTTTACTAGCTCTGAGAAGGACATGGGCTTCTTGGCTCCCTCTCTTCACAGCATTACAGACAACAACCTTTTGGGTGTTCCACTGTTAATCAATACCTGGAAATAGGTAAAATAAGTTTTACTTCTGTTGTGGAGTTTACAAATTACTTACCATAATAATACTTCATTAACTGTATTTCATTTTTTTTCTGAGAAGGTAAATGAAGATATTGTTAGATATTCTGTACTTTTTTTTTCCCCATGCAATGGGATTCTTCATTCACTCTCCCGGTGAAAGTCATATATCCCCATCTCAAGAACATAGTTTTTCTCTTCTCATGAAGATGCAATCCTGGCAGAATAAAAGATATACCTTTCTTTACGAAGGAGCTTGTTCATCTATATGGACTTAACTGGGTAACATCTAAGGGCAGATCCAGGTTTTATAATTCCTGAAGCTCATATAATTTTGAAAGGCCCTTTTTGGGAAAAAGAATTCACAATTATGAATACAGCTTGTTAGAGATCCTCTCAAGTGTCTTGAAAGATACCTGTACAAGATACCTAAGGTTTAAGTTTCATTATTCACAAAGTAAATCTAAATCCGGTGATACCTTTTCACCACTAACCACTTCACCAGGAATAACCTCCTTTGGGTACTTTTTCATAGAATCCACAAGCTTTAGGACAGGAGAATGCTTGGTTTGATCTCTGTGATTTAGAAAGAAAATTGCCATGCATTATTAGAACGTATTAAGACTAGAGGTTGGTAATCAGGACGATTCCTCAAAATCTGGAGGTGATTCCTCCTGTACTTAAATAAGCATCATTTGACATGGAATGTTTCCTAGAACTTCATTTTTCCATTCAATGAAAATTATTTTCTCATATTTTCTTCAAAGAAAAACTAGCATGCTCTTTTCAATTTTGGCCTGCTTTCCACTCTTAAACTTCCCATCTTCACATGTATTAAATGGTCATATGTGTACTAAATATCTATAAACAAAACACAACATGAGAAATTGTATTTTATTTTCAGTGGAATGTCAAATTCTTTATTTTCCTGTTTTCTCTCTCTCTCTTTCTCTCATTCTTTCAATAGCAAACAGCTATAGGCTGCATAACACAAGAAAACATATAGGAGCAAATTAGTATCCCTAAAGCACCAGATACATTCTTTCTTCCTGTGAAACAATGACTCTTGGAGGTGGCTGCAGACTTCTGTGGTCTTCATCAAGAAACACTGCTGAGGTTCTTCATCTCTATGCACCACTGAAAATATTCTTACCATTGATTTTCCTCCAGCATTGATCTACCACCTGATGCCATCAATAATGAGGTTTGTTGGCTGATTTCTCAGACTCTCTGGAAGATTTTTTTTTTTTTTTTTTTTTGCAGGTGGAAGAGCTGATAGGAAAGCAGGAAGAAAAGTTGATAACTTGAACTTGCGAATTTGCAATCGACCCTTAGGCTTCGGAGTCATTTTTCCAGCCTTTCCTCCTCTCCCTCTTGTTCACCTAACACTTTTTTACTTGATAGGAAGTCTTCCATGATCAACCTCCTGAGTATTGCTATTTCTCAGTTTAGAATATGCATTGGAATGCAAATTAAATGAGACAATTATCTGTGGTAAAGTGATTTCTTGATGCTGGAGAATGTTTTCTCTTTTGCTTCTCTTAAAAATCCGAAGACATCTAAAAAGCTGATTCAACTCAAGTACTTAGTGAGAAACCAATTCTGTAAACTATGCTACTTTCATTTATTGAAGTTAGCCTATGTTTGGGCTTAAAGGGAGAATTTTCTGAAACACATGCCTATTTCACTGTGGCAGAATGCTTCTGTTTACAAAGCAGTAATACGGGGGAAAAAAGTACAAAGTAGAGAGTCAGCATTCCCACCTTCCTTATAAAATAAAATGAAAATGCAGATACCCTTTTGTCAAGGTCCTGGTCCTGGACAAAATTATATACCAAAAGTTGGCAAATCACGTTCTGGGAGATATGTATGCATTATTATGCATGAACTTAACTAAGTACTGATCATTCTGAGTGGAACAGATGGAAACAGCCATTTTTCTGGATTCAGGATATTGACTTATGAGAGGTCAGAGGAAAACTTCTCACTGACAGGTCAAAACAAAAATTATTTAAGAAAGAGGATGTTATGTATGATATATCTGTTTAAAAAAAATCTTCATTGCCTCCATACATCTTTTAAAAATTCTAACCATAACATGTCTGAAAACATAGTTTAGACATAAAGTTTCCTAGTATTTCTCCCTGTGGTTAGAAATGTATATAATCATCTATTTTAATTAATTTTGTGTATTAAGTTATATCAAAAGTTTTTTTTTTCTTTTTGCAATTTATTCTGTCTTTTTGTTATAAATTGAACAACACAACGTATGTCTAAACTTTGTACTTCTATAAAATTCAGGGAATTTTATGTAGTATACGTTCACATTGCCCTATGTACAAGATGCCTGCTGGAGGTGTGCAGTGTGCAAACTAGACAGTTGTATGCTGTGGCCCTGATATACCCAGAAGGAGGATTTGTGAGCTATGTTGTTGTTCTTCGCTGCCGTCAAGGTGGCCATGACTCATGGCCGCCCCATTCACAATGGACTGAAATGCTACCTGGTCCTGCATCATCCCCAATTAGCTATGGATCAGGACATTGTGATGCATAGGGTTTTCATTGGATGATTTTTGGAAGTAGATCTTCATGCCTTTCTTCCTAGTCTGTCTTGATCTGGAAGCTTCGCTGAAACCTGTTCAGCATCATAGCAATATGCAAGTTTCCACTGACAGATGGGTGGTGGATGCGCATGAGGTTTCACTGGTCGGGAATCGACCCCAGGTCTCCCACGTTGAAGGTGAAAATTCTACCACTGAACCACCATTACCCACTAAGACTGAGTCATAGGGTATTCAAATGCTTGATTACATTAAAGACTTCCAGATTGCTTTCTGGACCAGTATTTGCCCTCCTAAGAGCATTTAATATTATTATCCTACTCTTTAGTTTCTGTCAGTATTTAATGTTATTTTTCTGATGTTTGCCATTTATATGAGTCTAAGTTATGGAGTTCTGCTTTTTTGAAGTTACTAGTTTTCTGTAATGCCAGAACCTAACCACCTTTTATTTCCCCTAGTGTGTCCCAAAATTTTCATATTGGGTTCTAGGATCCAACCCCTTCCTTGTTTCTTCTGAGACATCTCCTGGGTTAAGTTTAGAAGAGGAAAATAGAGCTAATGAGAATGTCAGATCACCAATGATTTGGAACCATGTACTGTCCAACAGATAGATAGATAGATACTGTCCTGAATATATATATACATATATATGTACACATACTTGTAAAAATGTGTATATATATATATATATATATATATATATATATATATATATATATATATATATATATATATATATATAACCAAAAATCAAACCAAACCCATTGCCGTTGAGTTGATTCTGACTCATAGCGACCCCTATAGGACAGAGTAGAACTGCCCCATAGGGTTTCCAAGGAGCGCCTGGTGGATTCAAACTGCCAGCCTTTTGGTTAGCAGCCGAGCTCTTAACCACCATGCCACCAGGGTTTCCTATATATATGTATGTATATATACCCACACATAAATATATGTATATATATATATTTGTGAACAGGTTCACAGATTGCCAAGAACCAAGGAGAAATCAGGAGGAGAGAAAATTTAAGGTAGAGGGAAGGTGCAACAGGGTCAAATGCTGAAATAATAAAACAAAACAAAAGTCCTCTAGCATTCTGAGAAACTGAAAAAGAAACTTTGAGATTTGGCATTTCAGAGGTGAATGATGATTTTTTCCCCCCATAGTAATGTGCTAAGATTTCAGGAAAAAAGCAAGGAACAAGGGTGAGGATATGGAAACAGAAAATATTGGCTTTCCCTTCTATGGAATTTTTGATAAAAATGACGTGCAGTTGCAAAAAAACAAAAGTAGGTGGCTAGAGGTTAACCCAGAGTCAGAGGTCAAAGGATGTTTTAATTTTATGAATGGAGGTCTTGAGTATGTTTATACAGTTGAAGCCAGTAGAGATAACATTTGGAAAGACAGGCGAGAGACTCCAAGAACACATAGTCCTGGGGGTAGTGGGAGGAAATCATAAGCACTTAGGTGAAAAAATCCATCCTAACCACAATGGAGAAACTTCTGAGACTGCTGGAATGTAGGTCAGGGTAAGTACAACAGCAGGGAAATTTGTAGATATGGGGGCAAGAAATTGAGAAAGTTTTGTACAGCCTCTGTTTTCTCAGTAAAACGATACGCGGCAGGATCATTGAAGGTTTGCTTTGGGACAACACGGTGAGGATGCTGACTCCTGGCTAGTACAGGTGCACAAAAGCCGACTGCTAAATTTTCAGGAATTTTTCCAGTTGGTAATACAGCCATTATGAAAAAGTAAACTACGTAAACTTATAGTTAATTAAATTATATTAAAAAACAAAAGTAATAAATACACAGCACTCGCCATTTCCTAATTTGCTACATTTTACTATTATCTGGAAAACTTGGTGGTGTAGTGGTTAAGAGCTACGGTTGCTAACCAAAAGGCCAGCAATTTGAATCCAGCAGGTGCTCCTTGGAAACCCTATGGGGCAGTTCTACTCTGTCCTAGAGGGTAGCTATGGTTGGAATTGACTCGGCAGCAATTTTTTTTTGGGGGGGTGGGGGGGTTACTATTATCTATGCTCTTGAGGTTATTTGTATCTATTGTGTCTGGGTGACACAAATGTTTAAGCACTTGGCTACTAACTGAAAGGTTGACGGTTTGAATCCACCCAGCGGTATCTGGGAAGAAAGCCTTGGTTATCTACTTCCTGAAGATCACAGCCATTGAAAACCCTATTGGGCATAGTTCTACTTTGAAACACATGGGGTCATCATGATGCAGAATTGGCCTGAAAGAAAATGGTATAGTTTGGTCTGGTGTCCAAAAACAGATGCAGTATTGCTACTGGTGAAAATATCATATAAAGTGATTTTACTGCACATAAATTCCCCGTTAGGCTTTCAGGGACGTCAGGATGGTACCTGGAAACCATCGATGGTGGGAGCATTCACAACTTGAAAGTCAGCAAATTCTACTAATTGGGACTTCTTGTTTTGTTTTTCAAACCATCAATTGATTAAACACTTAGTAGCACACCACTGGGTGAAGTTTTTGTGGATAACAATGAATATTTCAAATGGCTACTCTGAGAAACAGGAGGCAACTGACCACTGACTGATAGATGAGGATCAGAGCTGTCAGGGCCAGGCTGAAGTTAGGGTCCTACATTTGCAAGGCAATGTATCCTGCAAGCAGCCCAGCTGTAGAAACAGCAAGTGTTGGGTTGAATTCCCTGGGTGAGGGGAATGAAGGGGTTAGTGGAACTGGAACCCCATGACATCTCAGCAAGTAACAGAGTAGTGAATCCAAGAGTAGTTAACGTATTGAGAGAAAAGGGCAGGAGTGTATATACAGAAACCTTAAAGAGATTGAAGCCTAGGTACAGCTAAAATGATGGAGAAGAAAAGTAAACAGATGGAGAGTTGCAATTAGAGAGTTGGATTTTGGAATTTAGTACTTCAGATAGAGCCATTTCAACCTAGGGTGTGACCATGCTTATGAGTTTAGTTATACTGTTGTTGTTGTTAGGTACCGTCCAGTCCAGTCTGTTCTGATTCACAGAGACCCCATGCACAACAGAATGAAACATTACCTGGTCCTGTGCCATCCTCACAATTGTTGCTCTGTTTGAACCCATCATTGCAGCCACTATGTCAATCCATCTCATTAATCTTCTTTTTCGCTGACTCTGCTTTACCAAGCACAATGTCCTTCTCCAGAGACTGGTCTATCCTGACAACATGTCCAAAGTACATGAGACAAAGTCTCGCCATCCTCACTTCTAAGGAGCATTCTGGCTGTACTTCTTCCAAGACAGATTTGTTCGTTCTTCTGGCAGTCCATGGTATACTCAATATTCTTTGCCAACACCATAATTCAAAGGCATCAATTCTTCTTCAGTCTTCCTTATTCATTGTCCAGCTTTCGCTTGCGTATGAAGCAATTAAAAACACTGTGGCTTGGTTAGGTGCACCTTAGTCCTCAAAGTGACATCTTTGCTTTTTAACACTTTAAAGAGGTCTTTTGCAGCAGATTTGCCCAGTGCAATACATCATTTGATTTGTTGACTTCTGCTTCCATGGGCATTGATTGTATATCCAGGTAAAATGAAATCACTGACAACTTTGGTCTTTTCTCCATTTCTCATGATGTTGCTTATTGGTCCAGTTGTGAGGATTTTCTGTTTTATTTATGTTGAGGTGTAAATCATACTGAAGGCTGCAGTCTTTGACCTTCATGCTTTAAGTCCCATTCACTTTCAGCAAGTAAGGTAGTGTTATTTGCATATCACAGGTAGTTAACGTGTCTTCCTACAATCCAGATGCCATATTCTTCTTCATATGGTCCAGTTTCTCAGATTATTTGCTCAGTATACAGACTGAATAAGTATGGTGAAAGGATACAACCCTGATGCACACCTTTCCTGATTTTAAACCACGTATTAGCCCCTTGCTCTGTTTGAATGACTGCCTGCTGGTCTATATACAGGTTCTGCATGAACACTATTAAGTGTTCTGGAATTTCCATTCTTTGCAATGTTATCCATAATTTGTTACGATCCACACAATTGAATGCCTTTGCATAGTCAATAAAACACAGGTAATCTTCTTTCTGGTATTCTCTTCTTTCAGCCAAGATTCATCTGACTTCAGTAATGATATCCCTTGTTCCATATCCTCTTCTGAATCTGGCTTTAAATTTCTGACAGCTCCTGGTGGATGTACTGTTGCAACCACTTTTGAATTATATTCAGCAAAATTTTACTTGTGTGTGATATTAATGATATTGTTTGGTAATTTCCATATTCTGTTGGATCACCTTTCTTTGGAATGGGCACAAATATGGATCTCTTCCAGCTGGTTGGCCAGATAGCTCTCTTCTAAATTTCTTGGCATAGACAAGTGAATACTTCCAGCGCTGCATCAGTTTTTTGAAACATCTCAGTTGGTATTCTCTCGATTCCTGGAGTCTTGTTTTTTGCCAGTACCTTCAGTGTTGTTTGGACTTCTTCTTTCGATACCATCAGTTCTTGATCATGTGCTACCTTCTGAAATGGTGGAACGTCGACCAATCCTTTTTGGTATAGTGACTCTATGTATTCCTTCCGTCTTCTTTTGATGCTTCCTGGGTCATTCAGTTTTTTGCCCATAGAATCCTTCAATATTGCAGCTCGAGGCTTGAATTTTCTCTTCAGTTCTTTCAGCTTGAGAAATGCCGAGTGCGTTCTTCCCTTTTGGTTTTCTAAGTCCAGGTCTTTGCACATTTCATTATAATATTTTACTTTGTCTTTTTGAGCTTCCCTTTGAAATCTTTTGTTCAGCTTTTTTACTTCATCATTTCTTCCATTTGCTTCAGCTGCTCTACGTTCAGCGACAAGTTTCAGAGTCTCTTCTTACATCTATTTTGGTCTTTTCTTCCTTTCCTGTCTTTTTAATGACCTCTTTCTTTCTCTGTGTATGGTGTCCTTGACGTCATTCCACAACTCCTCTGGTCTTTGGTCGTTAGTGTTCAATGTGTCAAATCTATTCTTGAGATGGTCTCTAAATTCAGGTGGAATATACTCAGGGTCACATTTTGACTCTTGTGGAATTGTTTTAATTTTCCCCAGCTTCAGCTTGAACTTGCATATGAGCAATTGATAGTCTTTTTGAAGTCGTCTCCTGACCTTGTTCTGACTGATGATATTGAACTTCTCCATCTTCTCTTTCTACAGACGTACTCAATTTCATTCCTGTGTGTTTCATCCAGCGAGGTCCCTGTGTATAGTCGCCACTTACGTTGTTGAAAAAAGGTATTTGCAATGAATTTGTTGGTCTTGAAAAATTCTGTCATGAGATCTCCGGTGTCATTTCTGTCACGAAGGCCATATTTTCCAACTACTGATCCTTGTTCTTTGTTTCCAACTTCCGCATTCCAATAGCTAGTAATTATCAACGCATCTTGATTGCATGTTTGATCAGTTTCAGACTGCAGAAGTTGTTAAAAATCTTCAATTTCTTCATCTTTGGCCTTAGTGGATGGTGTGTGAATTTGAATAATAGTCCTATTAACTGGTCTTCCTTGTAGGCATATGGATATTATTCTATGACTGACAGCATTGTACTTCAGGATAGATCTTGAAATGTTCTTTTTGACAGTGAATGTAATGCCATTTCTTTTCAATTTGCCATTCATGGCATAGTAGATTGTGCAACTGTCCAATTCATAATGGCCAATACCAGTCCATTTCTGCTCACTAATGTCTAGGGTATCGATCTTTATGTGTTCCGTTTCATTTTTGACTACTTCCAAATTTTCTAAATTCATACTTTATATATTCCACATTTAGATTATTAATGGATGTTTGCAACTGTTTCTTCTCATTTTGAGTCATGCCACATAAGCAAATGAAGGTCCCGAAAACTGTACTCCATCCACACCAAGGTTGACTCTACTTTGAGGAGGCAGCTCTTCCCCACTCATATTTTGAGTGTCTTCCAACCTGAGGGGGTCATCTTCCTCATCTTCTGGCACTATATCAAACAATGTTCCACTGATATCCATAAAGTTTTCACTGGCCAATTTTTTAGGAGTAAGACTGCCAGGTCCTTCTTACTAGTCTGTCTTAGTCTGGAACCTCGGCTGAAACATGTACGCCATGGGTGAGCTGCTGGTATTTGAAATACCAGTGGCATAGCTCCCAGCACTGCAACAACATGCAAGCCACCACATAAGGACAAACTGACAAATGAGTGAAGGCTTCTTATAATCGGGGTAGAATTAATGGGAATAGAAAAAGTCAAGTCACAAATTTGAATTGTTAGTGAAGTTGATCATATGGGATGTGGGTACTGAGTATGATGGCTGGAGTTAGACTGGAAACCTGCACTGAGCTGGATTAAATAACTCTGGAGTTCTTTTTGTTCAAGAAAATCTTTCAGTGAGAATGGCTTTTGTGGCATGATACAGGTATGGCTGCTTTCCCAGACACTATCACCTTTAGGCAATGGCGGCTGTTCAGGGTATAGACAGCATACTGGAGTATATAAGGAAAAATATCTTAATGTAAAAATATTTTCGTGTTTTACAAAATATAATTTGCTTAACATTCTATAGTATTTCTAATAAAACTGACATAAAGTTTGCTTATGGGTTTGGAGGGGGGTGTAGTGATGAAGTTTTGTTAATAAAATATTTTCTAACTCACTGGTTCCCTACCTGTTCAGGCCACTGTAGACAGACTATTTTCTTTTGCTTTTTTGCATGTTCGTAACAGCTAAGGCAGTACGCTGCTTATTTTTCTCTCTCAAATTCTTAAAGTGTTTTCAAGTTCTCGGTATTGTAGCACATTTCCCAGACTTTATTTTAGTATTTATTATGGTTCACTCCTTTTACTATTCCTTCTAGGTGTCATTTCCCTCTTCCACCTTTTGTAAGAGTATCATATTGAGTTCTGCAAAGCATTAGCTCTCAATTTTGCCTTTCATTTTCGATACGAAGAGCATATATAAAAGATCATTTTACTCTTCAGTGTTGCCACCTCTAGTAGCAGTATCAGCCATTATCTTTCTGCCGATGTTTTGACAGTAGACGCTTAGCTCATATTTCTTAATGACGTGCTCTTCCAAATGTGAGTGACATCATTGTACACGTGTATTTGTAATGATAAATTTCCCAAAGCCTTCCTCTCTAAATTTCTTGCTCAGTGCTATACAGGAGGGGATGGGGAGGGATCAAAGCCAGGCAGCAGAACAATAGGTTATTCTCTTTCTACATTTTCTCATTCATTATAAATATAGCCAGGGTTTTAACAAGGGCTGACGGCTTAACCTAAAGGATTGATCTGTGGCCCTTTGATAGGTCAGTGGATGGATCGGGGACATCTATCCTTCAAATCTCATTAGTACAGTATATCTTATACAGGGCTATGCAGAGATGGGGGAGAAAGGCACATTTGAGTATATGAGTGTGTGTGTGTGAATTTGCAAGAAATATTCTCTTTCACACACACATCTCTGCTGTAATTCCGTTTTCCTCTCTGCCCGAAGGTAAACACCTTAAGCTGCTTTATTTCATTGTTCATATTTCTATATGATGTAGTTTAATTTTGTCACTGCTATCTGAGACATTGGGGATTTCGATAAACGTAAAATAAAAAACTAGTAATTTTAAAATCCAAGCCAAGTCTGGGCTAGTACTTAAAGAAACTTAAGCATCACTGAAGCGCTAGGTGCTTGTGGGTGGAGAATGGCCTTGATTCCTATAATTACAGAAAGCATTTGATAGCGTGAAAAGATATCAGGTTTGGGGTTCCACTGTTATGAGTTTCAATTTGGGCTTTGCCTTACTCTGTCATTGTTGGCAAGCTATTGAACATTTCTGAATCTCAGGACCTATAATTTACATATAATAAAACCTGTTGCAAATATTATATAAAGGATTATATGAGATACTATATTCAAAAGTTTTGCAAAGCACCTAGCATAGAGTACCCTTCAATAAATATGTATTCCCATGTCTCTGAACCCATTAACCCCTTGCTGTCGAGTCGATTCCGACTCATAGTGACCCTACAGGACAGAGTAGAACTGCCCCATAGAGTTTCCAAGGAGTGGCTGGTGGATTTGAACTGCGGACCTTTTGGTTAGCAGCCAAGCTCTTACCCACTGTGCCACCAGGGCTCCCCTATGTCTCTAAGACCTAGAAAATAGAAAATCTCTTTACTTTGCAATAATCTGTCAAGATGCTATAAAGGTTACAGTATCTATAGATGTAATTTCTAAATTTTGAATTAGATTTCCAGTGTGTACCCAAACTAAAAAAAAAAAAAAAAAAATATTTGAAGTAAGTGATTAGTGTTTACATTGTAGATTTCTTAGAAGTACATGTAAGATCTAAGAAATACCTCTATGGAGACAATAAAATATTAGTGGGAAAGGAAAATTGTGGAAGTGGCACCCTTCTAATATTCTCTGTGTAAGAGCTATCATGGCTGAACTGGTAATGTATTTTCTTATGAAAGGTTTGCTACTTTATTCTTACCTTTGGGAAAAAGATTCTGTTATCTTCACCAAGTGATTAAACTATAGTCATTTATTTTTGAATCTTTTTTTTTTTTAAATTGTAAAGTGTTTCTCTGCCTCAAAATTATCACATGTAATCTTAATAACCTTAATAACCTAGTAACTGTTATTGATCTAACTAAAATATTTTATTTTTTGGTCTGGTGTTCTCTGCTAGAGAACAATTAAAATTTTAATGGGGTATAATAAATATTTCTTCCTCTTGTGTCAAAGACCTACTATGATAATTACCGTGTACTATTGGTCAGTTTATTTAATGATATTAGAGATGATTTATTATACATATTATATTTTCTCTTATGTCTGCTTTTTTCCATTAAAGAAAGCTTTGATATTATAAAGTATTATTAGGATCTACACAGAACTGATGACACAGTAACACTTTCTGAGATGTAGAGAAAAATACACATATTAACTTTTCAGTTAAATTGAATCTTAATAGAAACTTCCGGGTTTCATATTTTTGTTCAAAAAATGACAATTAATTACAACATATATAGGACATATTACTGTGTCCTCTGTATAACTAGACTGGTTATTAGAAACCAGATGTATTTTTTCTCTAAGTCTTGGACTGACAGTTACGAAATGACATAAATTCTTTGTGGATTTATTTAAAGTATGTAATACAGTCGTCCCTTGCTATCCACAGTGGATTGATTCCAGGACCCCCTTGGATACCAAAATCCATGGATGATCAAGTCCCCTATCTAAAATGGCATAGTATTTGCATATAACCTGCACATATCCTCTTGTATACTTTAAATCATCTCTAGATTATTTATAATAACTAATACAATGTAAATGCTATATAACTAGTTGTTAGACAGTACTGTATTGTTCAGGGAGTAATGACAAGACTTGAGGGAAACAATACTCAAAACAACAAGTGTTGGAGACTGAGGATCTGCAAAATGGCGGGAGGGTGCGGCGGCAGGGTATGCCTGCACATCACTTCATTCTTGTGGATTCAGCACAGCTCCAGGCACGTGACAAATTAAAGTTTTGCTTTTCAGAACTTTCTTTTTATTCTTGAATATTTCGATTAAAGGTTGGTTGAATCTGAGAATGCAGAACCCGCTGATACAGAGGGTGGATTGTATATATTCCTGCATTGTCAATATTAATTGCATTATAAATGGGGGCGTGTCCACAAATGCAAATTTTTTGAGTACAAAAAAGACTAATTTTCCCATATAAAAACAACGATAAAAGGCAATTGGTTGAAATTTCTTTTAAAGGTGTGAAGAAATCACATTATAGCTTTGCTTAAAAACTATTGCTGTTTACGGTATTTTATAAAGTCCTAAGCTTCTTTAACATAAAACAGTCCTTTACAAAAGTATCTAATCCTATCCCAGTGCTGGTTGCTAGGAGAACATTTGATGCAAATTAATCGGTAAACATCTAGCAGCCAGCTACCTGATGAGAAGGGGAGTAGGACAGGCTTAGAAGTTGGCCAGCAGGGAAACTGCTGATTGGGAAAATGACTGTCAGGGGGTTTTTATACATACCAGCAGCATCACACTGTGGTATGAATTTTTTTCTCTCTCATTCTTGTAGGTAAGGAGGAGAAAAGAAAGCAGGAAAAAATTGGAGAGATAAATGAGGTCTTTGCAGTGAAGGTGACCTTGATTTTTTTCTGTTGAACTTTGGCTGGACAACGAGGGTTAGATTAATTAAAGATTAATAGGAAGTGAAGAGTAGTAGTACCTAGATATTTGTATTTAAATTTTGCTTTGCATCATGTATCCTATTTGGAAATAATGTTTCCATACACTACCACAGCAATAAAAACAAAAATAGTTCAGATGTAAATACATATGTTAAATTGAGAGTTTACCATCTCCTAAAATTTTATATTGTACAAAATCCTAGAATATTTTAGAGAGAATTAAACGTAAATGTTGTCTTAGTTTTCTAGTGCTCCCATAACACACAAGTGGGTGACTTTAGAAAACAGAAATTTATTGAGTTTTGGAGGCTGTTGTTATTGTTAGGTGCCAGTCAGTTCTGACTCATAGTGACCTTATGTACAATAGAACGAAACACTGCCCGGTCCAGCACTATCCTCACAATCATTGCTATGTTTAAGCCCATTGCTGCAGCCACTGTGTCAATCCATCTTGTCTTGGGTTTTCCTCTTTTTCACTGAACCTCTACCTTACCAAGTATGATGTCCTTCTCCGGGGACTGATCCCTCTTGATAACATATCCAAAGTATGTGCGATGTAGTCTCTCCATCCTTGCTTCTAAGGAGCATTCTGATTGTACTTCTTCCAAGACAGATTTGCTCGTTCTTTTAGCAGTCTAAGCAGTCTATGGTATATTCAATATTCTTCACCAACACCACAGTTCAAATGTGTCAATTCTTCTTTGGTCTTCCTTATTCATTGTTGAGCTTTCGCATGCATTTATGAAAACACCATGGGTTGGGTCAGGCACACCTTAGTCTTCCAAGGTGACACCTTTGCTTTTCAACACTTTAAAGAGGTCTTTTGCAGCAGATTTTCTGAATGCAATGTGTCTTTTGGTTTCTTGACTGCTGTTTCCATGGGTTTTGATTGTGGATCCAACCAAGTAAAATGAAATCCTTGACAACTTCAGTCTTTTCTCCATTGATCATGATGTTGCTTACTTGTGTCATCTTCATATCACAGGTTGTTAATGAGTCTTCCTCCAGTCCTGATGCCGCATTCTTCATATAGTCCAGCACACAGATTGAATAAGTATGGTGAAAGGATACAACCCTGACGCACACCTTTCCTGATTTTAAAACACACAGTATCCCCTTGTTCTGATGTACCACAATCACTTAGGGATCATGGAGACCCAGGCCATATTGTCATTTTTTACTGACTATTGAGTGGTGCATCCAAATGCATGGATCATAACAAATTATGGATAACGTTGTAAAGAATGGGAATTCCAGAACACTTAACTGTGCTCATTAAGAACCTCTACATAGATCAAGAGGCACTCATTAGAACAGAACAAGGGGATACTGCATGGTTTAAAGTCAGAAAAGGTGTGTGTCAGGGTTATATCCTTTCACCATACCTATTCAATCTGTATGCTGAGCAAATAATCCGAGAAGCTGGACTCTATAAAGAAGAACGGGGTGTCGAGATTGAAGGACTACTCATTAACAACCTGCGTTATGCAGATGTCACAACCCTTCTTGCTGAAAGTGAAGAGGACTTGAAGCACTTACTGATGAAGATCAAAGACTGCAATCTTCAGTGTGGTTTATACTGCAACATAAAGAAAACAAAAATCCTCACAAATGGACCAATAAGCAAATAAATGGAGAAAAGACCGAAGTTGCCAAGGATTTCATTTAAATTGCATCCACAATTAACGCCCATGGAAGTAGCAGTCAAGAAATCAAACAATGCCTTCCATTGGGCAAATCTGTTGCATAGGACCTCTTTAAAGTGTTAAAAAGCAGAGATGTCTGCTTGAGGACTAAACTACATCTGACCCAAGGCATAGTGTTTTCAATCACCTCATATGCATGCAAAAGCTGGACAATGAATAAGAAGAATTGATGCCTTTGAATTACGGTGCTGACAAAAAATATTAAATATACCATAGAATACCAGAAGAACAAACACATCTGTCTTGGAAGTTGTACAGCCGGAATTCTCCTTAGAAGCGGTGATGGGGAGACTTCGTTTCACATACTTTGAAGATGTTATCATGAGGGACAAGTCCCTGGAGAAGGACATCCTGCTCGATAAAATAGAGGGTCAGCAAAAAAGACGAAGACCCTCAATGAGATGGATTGACACAGCTGCTGCAACAGTAGGCTCAAGCATATCAACAATTGTGAGGACGGCACAGGACTGGGCGGTGTTTCGTTGGTGTACATAAGGTCACTATCATTTGGTAGCAACTAGATGGCATCTAACAACAACAATAAAAACTTCAGGGTGTTAGGCAGCAGATAAATTCTCAAGTCTGCCAAGACATCTCTCAGCACTATTGGATGTACTCCACTCATATTCTTTTACCCATGCTAAATGAAATACTTGGAAAAACAGAGTTTTCTTGAGGGCTGCAAACAATGTCTATAAGCCTATATAGTTAAAAAAGCATTGCCGGATGTGTCCTGTAGACACTGCGGTGTGGTGCGGCCCGGGAGCAGCTCTAGAGCTCTTCACTGGTTTCTCAAGAAGGAAAACACTAGACAGTTCCTTTGTTTTCTCACAGTTGTTGTCTCACTCTGTGTCTAATTCCAGAAAATCACTGAAGCACTCAGGGTGATTTGGTTCATGATACAGTTGGTGGTGCAAAGGTACAAACTGCTTTACTCTGTTCTTTTGCCATTTTTTTCAAAAATATTGATATGATGTTTGCAAGATTAAAAAAATGGGGGGATGGGTATACTTTTATGTTTAAACGCTTTTGAAAAGGGAGAACTCCCCCCTGCCCCACCCCCGGAAACACATGCAAATCAACTACTACAGTCTTCAAGGCTCTCAGATTCTAGAGGTCAAATTATCTTGTGCATTTAAGATAAAAGGCCTGATGAGATTGCCCCCTGAAAGCTACTTTTCCTGAAAGCTACATTTGTTGTTTGTTGTTAGGTGCCGTGGAGTCAGTTCCAACTCATAGTGACCCTCTGTATAACAGAACGAAACACTGCCCGGTCCTGCACCATCCTCATGATCGCTGTTATGCGTGAGCCCATTGTTGCAGCCACTGTGTCAATCCATCTCATTGAGGGTTTTCCTCTTTTTTGCTGGACCTCTACATTTAGAGGGTTTAAAATTCCAGATGCTTCTTGCGTAAACAACTGAGTTTTTTTTGTGATAGCTTCTTCAGCTTCGTATTATGTGTAGAGTGCACTTGAAGAAACTTCATGAATAGATTCTTTCATGGTGTGTTTGTTTGTTTTTTAATATTGTGCCTTGTATACATCTGCTGGGACACGCAAAGAAAACTCTCTAAGTTTGTGATTTAAATTTGATAAAAGTACTGTATTGATGTAATAACACGGTTGTTGTATACTTAGTCCCATGCCCATATTAAAGAAATAGAATGCAGATGGCATAACACAAAATGCATAAGCTCTGTCCTTTGTTAACTTCGTGTCTAGATTGAGATTCTGTGGTGTCCTGAAATGTCCCAGATGCATATTCAAGTTTAGTGACTGAATTTCTCCCCAGATCCTGTTAATTCCGCAAAGAAAAATTGCAGTGTGGTTAGATAACTGTATGCACACAGTAACAATTTCTTCAAGTATATGAGCTTTACAGATCTCATTTCAATTTAAACAACCAATTAATCAGTCAATCAAAAATATTATTGACAATGGATTCTATATCCTATAATCAGACCTAAACTGATAGTGTCTCAGGGCAAGGATGAGGCATGGAGGCAGGACCCCAAGGAATTTTCAGGTCAGTAACAATCAGGGTTGACATTTGAAGTATTTACTAACAGTTGCCCAACCCACATACACACACACAGATAAGGTATCCATCAGAATAGATGCCTAACCATTCAGATTGGTTGCCAGCAGGTATCAGTACATTCTGGGTGATTTTCGGTTCTGGTATCAGTGGAAGATTCTAATGGAGGTACAAGGCCCCTGGGTGGCACAAATGGTTTGCGCTAGACTACTAACATACAGGTTGGCAGTTGAATTTACCCGTAGTGCCACTGAAGAAAGACCTGGAGACGTGCTTCTGTAGAGATTACAGCCAAGAAAACCCTATGGAGCAGTTCTATCCTGTAACACATGAGGGAGTCGGAATTGACCCAGTGGCAATGGGTTACTGGAGATAACCAAATCCAAATGAAGCTAAAGATCCACAGGGGATTGAGTGCGAAAAATGCAAGTTCATGACAGGAAGTCAAGACCAGTTAATGTATTTGACAAGGCATTTGGTTTGAGTATGCTGGTAGCACTCAAAAGCACAAATATAAGGACAAAAATAATACAAAATAAACAAACAGGAATATATATATATACATAAAGTTTAAGCACTATGTTGTCTGTTGTTAGGTACCATCAAGTCAGTTTCGACTCATAGCAACCCTGTGTACAACAGAACAAAATACTGCCTAGTCCTGTGCCATCTTCACAGTCATTGTTATACTTGAGCCCATTGTTGCAGCCACTATGTCAATCCATCTCACTGAAGGTCTTCCTCTTTTTTGGTGACCCTCTACTTTACCAAGCATGATGTCCTTCTCCAGGGACTGGTCCCTCCTGATGACATGTCCAAAGTATGTGAGATGAAGTCTCACCATCCTTGCTTCCAAGGAGCCCTCTGGGTGTATTTCCTCAGAGACAGATTTGTTTGTTCTTCTGGCAGTCCATGTTATATTTAGTATTCTTTGCCAACACCATAATTCAAAGGCATCAATTCTTCTTTGGTTTTCCTTATTCATAGTCCAGCTTTAGCATGCATATGAGGTGACTGAAAATATCATGGCTTGGCTCATGCACACCTTAGTCCTCAAAAATGTCCTCAAAGTGACATCTTTGCTTTTAAACACTTAAGCACTATAGGAGCTGAGGAAGGAGGGGGAACAGCCGTCATATTTCTAATTTCCAAAACAATTTCAAGACATGTAGTTTACTTTGAAGCCTTTTCAGGATAAATTGGATATAACCTGGGAAAGAAGGGACTTTCCATGCACTGTCTTAAGTAACTTATCTTCAGTAGTAAAACATGCCAGAAACTTCGCGATTGGTGATTTCAGAAACAGTCAGAAAGTAAGAACAGGTACAGGTCTAACCAACAACTGGGTCCTCATGGAAGCCAAGACCCTTTGTGGGTACAAATCACAGAATTCCATAGTCCTAATCATAAGGGTGGAAGCATGGAGATGCATGTTCAGGCAACGTAAGCTGTGCATTTCCAGGATATTGAAAATGTTTGAGCAGGACTCAAGCACAAGCCATTTCTGGGTGTATTGGCAGGGCCAGGCAAGTTGGAAGAACACTCAGTAAGGGACTGTAGTCAGGACAGATGAAAGCAAGGTAGGTACTCTCAGATTAATGTGGCTAGAGATTGATAGATAGTGCAGATTTGGTTAACATTTTGTGTATAGGTGGGATTTTTTTTAAAAAGACACCCAATACTCACACTGGGAGCAGTTGTCCTCTTAATAGGTTAGCTAGAAGTAGCTTCTGGAATGGCGTAAAGATTAGTTTATGGTTCAAAACTTTTGTAGCTGACTCTAAGTGTTTTCTCCAGGAGAGCAAATACTGATATTCATATAGGATTCTTCCTCCCCAAAATGAAACTTTACACAATAGCATTCAGGTATTACCAGCAGACAGCAAGGGAACAGTCCGTTTTCACATCAAATCATGTTCAATTTCTGGATGCTGAGGTCTATTCCTTATTGCACTAGGCATGCACTGACAAAGGTCCTTTCTACGGGATCTGTTCACCAGTTCCCACTGGGGTTGTATCTGTAATCTGTAGGCTGCTCTTAACAGACCTGTTCACTGCCTTTCACTCAATGAGTGATGCATCATCTAGGCCAATACCACGCTATGATCTACAACTCTCTTCAGAAGCAGACTGCTGATCAGATTTGGCCCATGGCTATTGTCTGAAGACCCCTAATTTAGAAGATGATACAAACGCCCGGCCCTGGACATGGAATTCCCTATCCTTTGCCTACCAAATTCTGGCCAAGAATAATGCTCCCTCCTCAGGATTCACTGTTCAAGTTAGTGCACAAATAAAATTCAATAATAGTGATACTGTTTTCTTACATTCCAGGAAAAAATGATGGAAATTTTACTAATTTATTTCTTATTTTTTTGATATATTTGGCTTCTTTATAATTTTATGTAAGGAAAATACACTCATAGTTAATAGGTGATGTGACTCAGGAGGAAGATAAGTATGTAGTAGTTATACTAAAATATTCAGGACTAGCTAGATATTTTTATATTTATTAGCTAAACCTGTTAAGTTGATCAACTGTGTAGGACAGATGCAGCATTTGAAAAATTCCACTCCTGTAGAAGAAAAGGTATTTTTAAAACTGTACATTACACAGTGTCACATTATATAAAGTTATTGCTACATCAAGTGACACAGAAGAAACTGATATTACATGACCTGATGCAAATTCAAATGGAAAATTTGGAGCATACAAATGGATTAAACACCCTTGAAAATCTGGTAGAGTACAATTCCAAAGGATTTCAGGTCATTCAGAAATGCTATTACCTTCCAGCTAAGAAATGTAGACTGTTTTGTTAGTGATCACACTGAGGCGTGAAATTGGGGAGGAAGACTTTTAATGGGTCAGCTAAAGTAAGAAGTCAGACATATTATTTTAAGGTGGAATGTTGTGACAAATATGTGGCAAAATGTAAAATTACCTCTCAGAAAAATCTGTGTTTCTTTCCAGTCACTATTTATGCTATGGAAAATGTATTATGACTGGAAAATCTGACTTGAAAAGTTCTTACCCCAAAAAACCTCACAAACCGTTTCAGAGAAGGTCCATCATTGTCCAGATATGGTATCAAGTTCTTGGAAAGCAATTTATATGTCATGTAAAAATGTATACTTTCTTCCAGAATAGCATTGTGTAGTGCTTTAAAAACAGGTTATTATTTTTCTAGATATTGTAAACATATAATAGAGGTTTTAGTTAACAAATGCGTTAAGGCCTTTCCCCCTACATAAACTTGTGTGGTACATGGCAAATAATAGTCACTCAATAAATGTTTACTATATGCATACCTGAGAGTCCTGGTGGTGCAGTGGTTAAGAGCTATGGCTGCTAACCAAAAGGCCAGCTGTTGGAATTAAGCAGCTGCTCCTTGGAAAGCCTACTGGGGGTAGTTCTAGTCTGTCCTAGAGGGCTGCTATGAGTCCAAATCAACTCGATGACAATAGGTTTTTTTTTTTTTAATATAGCATAACTATCTACTGAATAATGAAATAATCTTAACTGTAGTAGATGGTTGTCCATCAGAAGAACTAAGCACTTTTTTTTTTTTTTAACATTTTGAATATATAAGATGGGATTACTTAACTAAAGCCACTCTCTTTAATTTCCTTTAGGTAAACTGTTGATTCTTCTCATCTCTTTCGGTTTTTTGTTTTGTTTTATTTTAAGTAAAGGGATCATTATTTGATTTTTTAAAATGGAGTATCAGGGAAATTGAGCCAACAATACTTGCAGATTGATTAGTTGGTATATTGTAAATGCCCTGGTATTGCACTGGTTGAGCGCTGGGCTACTAACTGAAAGGTTGGCAGTTTGAATCCACCCAGTAGCTGTGTGGGAGAAAAGACCTGGTGATCTGCTTCTGTAAAGATTACAGCCTAGTAAACCCTATGGGACATTTCAACTCTGTCACATGGTGTCACTATGAGTTGGAATTGATTCGAGGGCAGCTAACAACAACATACCTTAAATGACCATATATAATTGCTTTCAATGAAAGGTATTAACTGTAGAAAATTAGAGAGTTCTATATTTTTAAAGAAATGCGTAACAAAGTGATAGTGAAAACTTTAGTATAAAATGTTTGCCATTAAAATTAAATAATCTGATTATATTACAAAAGTGCATTTTACAACAGTTAATTTTGGCTAGATTCTTTATTCACAACATTTGTAGCACTCACCCCCTGTGCTTGGTATCATCATTAGTAGGTATCTCTACTTTGTACTTTAAGTACATTGAACATGCTTTGCTCACCAGTTTTATTCCTACCTACTGCCTACACCATAGTCTCTTGGCCAGTCTATTTTCAAGTACCATAAACATAATTTTGAATGACCAAATGTAGGAAATGAGCCAAACCTGAGTATAATACTCTCCCCAGGGACAAGGTCATGAAATTACTTTATAATGAGCTTTTTTAGGTATTTGATTATCAAATTAATTCACCTGCTAAATAATACCACCCTAAAATAATGTTATCATAGAGCCAGTTCAATGTTCTTTAAATAAGTGTATAAAAATTCTTATGAAATAGTCCCATTTTTATTTCTTAATATACTTTAAAATAGTTTGTTCTTTGATTTATGTCTTCATTTATTTATCAGCTTGTTTAGTATGTTATATTCAAAATGATTCCTTAATATATTTATTAAATACTTCCTTTAAAAAGCACATAATTTGGAGGCGGGGCCAAGATGGCCAAGTAGTCAGACACTTCCAGTGGACCCTCTTACAGCAAAGACCTAAAAAAACAAGTTATTTGAATATATATGGCAATCTGGGAGCCCTGAACATCTAAGGCAGAGTTGAGGAACCGGACTGAGTGGCAGGGGGTGGTAGAGACGGTTCGGAAACAGTGAGGAGTTGCCAGACCTGACCCAGCAAGAGCCTGAGCCATTCAGGCCTGAGCAGCTCATGGGTGAGCGGTGAGGCAGGCAAGCAGCCGTGCTCTGGAGGTGCGTTTTCTGCACCAGGAGAGATCCGGCACCAGAGAGGCTACTCATCCACCCAGAACCAGTGAGAAGCAGCCCTCGTACTTACATCCAGCCCACTGCGTGGATCAAGAACACGCCTTAGGGAAAAACCTCTCTCCCATTTATATCCCTGCTCCCTGCTCTGTACTACGTCCTGGACTGGATTCAGCAATTGCCGAGTCACCTGGGCTGGAAGTAGAATCCGTAACATGCTTGGAGCCATTCTCCCTGCCTTGGAGAGTGAACAAATTAACAAACAGAGGATAAAATAAACTGCAGGCTCCCCTAAGCCAGGAAACCAGGGTAGGCACAGTTCCTTTTCCTAGGCACAATCATAAGGAATCCACAGACTTTGAGTGACTTTCCCCCTACATAAACCTGTGTGGGCCGATCTCAACAGCGAAGGCCCTCATTACCATAGTACTACAGGGTATATACCAGAACTCTAACTTCAACTGTTTCAGCTGTGAAGTGGCAGGTTCTTGGCATTTGACACTGCTCTGCCCATTAAGCAGAGTCTTCACCTACCCACATCAGGGGCCTGAGGACTGGTGGCTCCACCCATGTCACCTAGCCACCTGTGTTAGGGGTTCATGAATAAGAGGGGCCTATAGTCCTTAAGCCAACAGCATTAGGTGCTCATAGTCTGGCTGCAAAACCCACTAACCTACATGCTCTAGGGAACAGGGACATGCCTTTCTCCTGGACACTCAGGGGTGGCCATCAGCCCCCTGCCTTGCTCAGAGTGTGTCCCTCTGCTCATAGCTAGATGCCTGTGGCTACATCAATCACCCATGCCTGTCTAGGACTTTAAGTGAGAGCCTACACCACACACTTGGTGGCTATCTACCTGGGCACCTGAGCTGAATCCATACAGGAGGAGTGAGTGGACTCCTGATCTCACATACCTAGTAACAGATCTAACCACCTGATGACAGGACATTAAAGCTTCATAGGTGCCAGTAATCAAACTAGCTCATATAAGCAGCCTATTTGGGCATATCAAAACAAAATAAGAAGCTAGGACACAGTAAGCAAACATAAAATAAATAAATGTAATAAATTATTGATGGCTCAGAGACAGCAGTCAATATCAAATCACATAAAGAGGCAGTCCATGATGGCTTCAGCAAGCTCCCCAAATAAAGACTCTAGAAATTTTCCAGAAGAAAAACATTTCCTGGAATTACCAGAGGCAGAATACAAAAGATTAATACAGAGAACTCTTCAAGAGATTAGGAAGGAAATTAAACAAAATGCAGAACATGCAATAGAGGAAATTAAAAAGATTAGAGAAGTGCATAATGACAAATTTCACAGGGTGCAAGAATCCATAGAGACAGCAATCAGAAATCCAGAAGATTAACAATAAAATTTCAGAATTAGACAATAGAGAGTCATAGGAGGAGAACTGAAGCAATGGAAGTCAGAATTAATGAGATTGAAGATAAAGCACTTGACACCAACTTATTTGAGGAAAAATAAGATAAAAGGATTTTAAAAAATGAAGAAACCCTAGGAATTATGTGGGACTCTATCAAGAGCAATAACCTACTAGTGATTGGAGTACCAGAACGGGGGGATAACAGAAAATACAGAGAGAATTTTTGAAGATTTGTTGGTGGAAAACTTCCCTGATATCATGAAAGATGACAAGATATCTATCCAAGATGCTAATAGAACCCCACATAAGGTAGATCCCAAAAGAAAGTCACCAAGAGATATTATAATCAAACTTGCCAAAACCAAAGATAAAGAGAAAATTTTAAGAGTGGCTAGGGATAAACGAAAAGTCTTCTACAAAGGAGAGTCAAGAATAAGCTCAGACTACTCAGCAGAAACCATGCAGGCAAGAAGGCAATGGGATGACATATATAAAGTCTTGAAGGAAAAAAAAAAAAAAAAAAACCCAGCGAAGAGTTATATATCCAGCAAAACTGTCTCTCAAATATGAGGGCAAAATTAGGGCATTTCCAGATAAACAGAAGTTTAGGGAATTTGCAAAACCCAAACAAAAGTTACAAGAAAGACTAAAGGGAGTAATCTGGTTGGAAAATCAGTAATATCAGATAACAACCCAAGACTAGAACACAGGACAGAGCAACCAGATATCAACCTAGATAGGGAAGTCACAAAAGTAAATCAAAGCTAAAACACTGAAAATAGGGAAACAGATGTCAGTATGTAAAATGTGACAACATTAAAACAAAAAAGAGGGACTTAAAAATTGTAGACATAGATTTTTCATATGGAGAGGAAGTCAGGGCGATATGAAGAAGTAAAAGACTGGTATAAACTTAGAAAAATAGGGGTATATATTAAGGTAACCACAAAGGAAACTAACAATCCTACAAGTCAGAATAAAAAACTAGAAAAATATAAAGACTCAGCAAACATAAAATCAACAACAATGAAAAAGATGAAAAGAAAATACATAAAGAAAAACGACTCAGCACAGAAAATTACAGGGAACAAAGAAACTGTGAACAATACACAAAAAAGACATCAAAATGACAGCACTAAACTCATACCTGTCAATAATTATGCTGAATGTAAATGGACTAAATGCACCAATAAAGAGACAGAGAGTGGCAGATTGGATTAAAAAACACAGTCCATTTATATGCTGCCTATAAGAGACACACCTTAAACTTAAAGACACAAACTAAAACTCAAAGGATGGAAAAAAATGTATCAAGCAAACCACACTCAAAAAAGAGCAGGAGTGGCAATATTAATCTCTGACAATATAGACTTTAAAGTAAAATCCACCACAAACGATAAAGAAGGACACTATATAATGATTAAAGGGTCAATACGCCAGGAGGACATAACTATAATAAATATTTACACACCCAATGACAGGGCTCCAAAATACATAAACTCCAACAGCACTGAGAAGAGAGATAGACAGCTCCACAATAGTAGCAGTAGACTTCAACACACCACTTTCAGTTTCAGCTCATCAAAAGACTTCACCAAAAGAGTAAAAAGACAACCTACAGACTGGAAAAAAACTTTTGGCTATGACAAATCCTATCAGCATCTAATCTCTAAAATCTACAAGATACTGCAAAACCTCAACAACAAAAAGACAAATAACCTAATTTAAAAATGGGCAAAGGATATGAACAGGCACTCTGTCAAAGAAGATATTCGGGCTTCTAACAGACACATGAAGAAATGCTCACAATCATTAGCCATTAGAGAAATGCAGAGCAAAACTACAATGAGATATCATCTCACCCCAACGAGGCTAGCATTAATTCAAAAAACACAATAATAAATGTTGGAGTGGTTGTGGAGAGACTGGAACACTTATACATTTTTGGTGGGAATGTAAAATGGTACAACCACTTTGGAAATCAATTTGGTGCTTCCTTAAAAAGCTAGAAATAGACATACAATACAATCCAGCTATCCCCCTCCTTGGAATATATCCTAGAGAAATAAGAGCCGTCGCACGAATAGATACATGCACACCCACGTTCATCGCAGCACTGTTCACAATAGCAAAAAGATGGAAACAACCTAGGTGCCCATCAGTGGATGAAAGGATAAACAAATTATGGTCTATCCACACAATGGAATACTATGCAATGATAAAGAACAACGATGAAGCCGTGAAACACCTTGTAACATTTAGGAAGCTGGAGGTCATTATACTGAGTGAATTTCGTCAGTCACAGAAGGACAAATATTGTATAAGACCACTATTATAAGAACTCAAGAAAAGGCTTAAACACAGAAGAAAACATTATTTGATGGTTATGTGGGTGGGGAGGGAAGGTGAGGGTTATTTACTAGATAGTAGATAAGAATTATCTTAGGTGAAGGGAAGGACAGCACACACTACAGGGGTGGTCAGCACAACTGGTCTGAACCAAAGCTAAGAAGTTTCCTGAATACAATCAAACACTTTGAGGGACAGAGTAGCAGGGATAGGGGTCTGGGGACCATGCTTTCAGAGGACATCTTTGTCAACTGGCATAACAAAGCTTATTAAGAAAATGTTCTGCATCCTCCTTTGGTAAGTGGCGTCTGGGGTCTTAAAAGTTTGCAAGCGGTCATCTAAGATGCATCAATTGGTCCCAACCACCTGGAGTAAAGGAGAATGAAGAATACCAAAGACACAAGGAAAGTATTAGCCCAAGAGACAGAATGGGCCACATAAACCAGAGACTTCATCAGCCTGAGACCTGAAGAACTAGATGGTGCCCGGCTACCACCAATGACCACCCTGACAGGGAACACAACAGAGAGTCCCTGATGGAGCAGGAGAAAGGTGGGGTGCAGAACTCAAATTCTACTGAGAAGACCAGACTTAATGTTGTGACTGAGACTGGAGGAACCCCAGAGAGCATGGCCCCTGGATTCTCTATCAGCCCAGAACTAAAACAATTTCCAAGGCCAACTCTTCAGACAGGGATTGGACTGGACTGTGGGACATAAAGTGATACTCGTGAGGAGTGTGCCTCTTAGCTCAAGTAGATATAAGAGTCTAAATAAGCAGCTTCTGTCCGGAAGTGAGATGGAAGGGCAGAGAGGGTTAGGAGCTGGTTGAATGGACATGGGGAATCAGGGGTGGAAGGCAGGAGTGTGCTGTCACCATATGGGGAGAGCAATTAGAGTCACGTAACAATGTATGTATAAATTTTTGTATGGATAAAAAATAAATAAATAAAAATAAAAAACACATAATTTACTTAGCAAATGTTATAAATTTGAAATACAATACATTTTATTTGAAATAAGTATTTTTCAAAACAATAGTTGAAATATATAGGGTCCTTTTATTTCAAAATATTAACCTTTCACTGAATTGATTAAAAGCATGTAATATGACTTTGAAGTATTTTGAAAACCTGACTACTGAAAATCAATCAAATTATTTTTGTTGTTTGGTAATTTAAAACATTTGCTTCATTTTTCAAAGACTATGAGTATCCTGTGCACCCTGCCAATGAATAGATTTAGTGGAAACCATAAGCTGCAGAGAAGAATCATTAATAAGAAAGAGTCAAAACAAAGGCAAGTAAGTGGGTTAATTATAGTAAATATGATTTAAGCATCTGTTTGGGCTATCTGGAAGGATGCAAAACAGAATACAAGAGATGTTAAAAACCAAACCAAAATAAAAAAATAAGGATAGAATTATTTTCAGAGCATGACACATATTTATTATTTTTAAACATAGAGATGACCAGCAAACAGTATCTAAGTTTTCTTTTGTTTTTTGTTTTTTTTTTTCTTTAAAGGCAGCATGACTACCTTAACTGAACTCTTACATAGTTACAGCTGCCACAGGATCAAGCCATACAGATGTGATCACAAAACCAAGGCACACGAGTTTAAAACACGAGGTTGGAAAAAAAAAAATATTTAGGTCACAGTATATGCTATTTTCAGCATGATGATTCTACATTTTTAAGTGGCATGTTGCATAATAATTTTACTTTTTTTGCTCAATTTTAAAAATTATCTACAGTCATAGTATTTATGATCAGAGACTTTAAAATTTCTACTTTTACTTGGATTTAAGATTTTCTTTGTGGCTAATTATCTGATTGATTTCTATAAATATTTCATGGCTGTATTAATATTTCATGGACATTGTTTTAATGTATTTAATCATTTTATTTATTATGTAATACAAATATTCAAGATCCTTAAAATTTTTTTACTTAATTGTTCTGATTCAGAAAGATAGTCTTCCTAACATACATATTTGATTATGTCCTTTCCCGTTTGAAATCTTTCAGTGGCTTCCCACTGCCAACAGAATAAAATGTAAACTTCTTAGTATGACAGATAAACCCCTCATTTCCCTCCTTTCTTCCAACCCCCTACCGTGCCCCCACATCTAACATACCATCAGCTGATCCATACTGGAAAATCTTGCAGTTTCTCAAAGCTGACATGCTCCCCACACCTCTGTGACTTTCTATGTTTTCCCTCAACCTTTAAGTGCCTTCCCTAACTACATCTGACTAAATTAGTATCATCATTATTCAAAACTCATTTTAGTAATAATCCCTCTGGCTCCCCTTTACTTTAGAACCATGCTGTCCAATACAATAGCCACTGGATACTTGTGGCTATTTAAATTTATTAAAATTAAATAAAATTTTATTGCCTCAGTAGTATTAGTCACATTTTAATACCCACATGTGAATAGTCACTACTTCATTGGACAGCACAGATATAGGGTATTTTCATCATTACTAAAATTTCTATGGGCTAGCACCCCTTAAAATCTTGATCATCAAATTGTGTTGTATATAGTAGTCCTTCTAGATCTCTGTTTCTCAATCTGGAGTTCCTTGATAGCAAATATCCTAGATAATTGGTCTTTAGGACAATGGCAGGAATGCAGTATTATTTTGTAGCTCACATGAAAACACACATAAACAGTGTATAAAAGAAAACCATAGTGAGCTACAGCCAGAGGCTTAAGCAGAATTATTAGGGGACAGAAAACATCCATAGGGAAAAGAACTTTTAAGTCATGGGAGTAAAATCTTCTCAACCTAAAATGTAGTTAAAGTCTGAAGGAGGAGAAACCTAATCTCTCACATCACAGCTGCCACTGGAGCATGTGCATTTTAAATATAGAAGCCGTTGATGGAGAGTGATACCTCTTAAGCTTTCAACATATTTTGTACTCTAACAATTAGATATTGAAGTAATTATATTAATAAATTTATTGTCATATTTGAATGTGTAAGACTACACAATATGAGACATTGTTAGAGGTAACTGAGAATTTCTTACATTTAGTATATCATCCCTGAGAAGGAATTGATCACGTTGGAGCTCAGACTATAAATGCCCAATGTGGACAATAGATGCAGATAGGAGAATCAGAGTGGAAAAATAAAAAGCTTGCAGTTTAGAACCATGAAAGAGCACACTCCTAACCACTCTTGTTAAACCAGTGATCTGTGTAAGGAATATTGGTAATCAGCATCTTTGTTAAATTATGTTTGTACCTAAGGATTCTTTATTTTTTGTTGTGTTTACATGTATGCATATATTAACTACATTAAGTTGTGTATAGTTGTTTTTTTTATGTAATTTGTATTCAACTGTGATAAAAAAAATCCATGAATTGTCTTTAGAAAACTAGTATTCAAAGACCTTTGTGGTTCCACTTATGATTAGGATCTAGAAAGCAGCAACAGAATTTCATTCCCACCTTAACACTGAAAAAAAAAAAAAAAAAGCAGATAATTTACAAAACCATAGCTTTTCTTGAGCCCATCAGAGAGCAGAGGCTGTAAATTAACCAAGTAAACTGAATTCCAGAGAGACTATCCCCTCCAAGGAGAAAATAGGATGGATAAACTGCTTCATCTTTTGCAGAGCACAGGAGAGTGACCATTTTTCAAGTGGGTAAGAAAGCGTCAGCTAAAATGTCAATGGTGTCTTAAAAGCCTACTGGGAACTAGTGTGCTAGTTTAGAATACCTAGGAGCCACAGATACAATGGGATTTCCCACTAACTCAAAACCACTTTTCTGCAAGCTTTCCACTGGGTGCTCATGAGAAAGCCTATAGACAAGCAAGGGACTAAAGAGAGTTTCTTCAGTGGCATAATGTTGGAGTAACTGGCTTAGGTCATGCCTACTTCCCTAAACTCTTCTCTAGCATACAATAAAAGCTTTATGCTGGGAGAGGAGCAGCAAACACTTCTCACCAGGGATCAGGTAAAAAAAAAAAAAAAATTGCTTCTGGGAAAAGGGCAGAAGCAAAAAATACGTGCTTCTAGAGAAGGGACTGGAAATCAGCTTGAACCCAGGATGCTACTGTTGGAGGAGAGGCAGGAAACTCTCCTATCCAAGACCAATCACTTTTACAGGCAGAGTTTGGCTACCATGGAGAAGAAACATATGGACACTGAGAAAGCCCGATTTGAAGAACAACATGGTGGTAAATTCCCTAGGTTTTGTTTTTGCCCTGAGTACTAGAGAAGCTGGCAATCTGGGAATACTAATAGATAAAGGGGAAAAAAGCCCAAAGAAATACCTGATCTCTCTAGCCAAAGTACCAGAAAAGGGGCAGCCTAGTAAGACAGAAAACTTTTAGACAATAACTGTTCTACTACAGCTAAATACCACACAAAAAACTGATCCCATCCCACCTCCGATAGCAAAAGCCAAGTAGAGAATCTAGATTTTTGTCTTCACCAGACTGTAATGAGGCATCCCAGCACCCTACCACCATGAAGTCAAAGAAGGCTGAGTGGGGAACTAAGACTTTTATCCCCCACCTAGCAGTAAAGAACTCTTCCTCCACCTCATGTTATGTTAGTAGAAACCATGAGAAGTTCGTATATCTACCTCCACCTGGAAGAAACAAGACTACTCTTACCCTCCTCAGTGGGATGGTATGAAAGAAGGTCTTCTGGAGACTCAGGACTTTCACCATTACTCAGTGGTGACAAGGCCACCTCCATTATCTCAGTGGAGACCATGTGGGGAGTCTGGACATCTACCTACACCCAGCAATAACAAGATACCCATCCTCTCTCCCTGCTGGGATGATATTAGCGGAGGCCTAGTGGACAGTTAGGACTTCCATCAAACTCAGTGGTAGCAAAGTCACCTCCACACAGTGTCAGTAGAGGCAATGTGAAAGCAGTAACAAGGTCCCCCTGCCTCTTTCAGCTAGGGTGATATAAGCAGAAACCTAGTGGGAACCTGGACTTCCACTCCACCTGACAGTGACAAGGCAGTGTCCTCTTCCCTCACTAGAACAATGTCAGAAGAGGCCGGCTAAAACATAAGATTTAAATAACACAGTGCCTCATATCATAATACATAAAAGGCCCAGGTTTCATTCACTTCATATGCTTGCAAAAGGTAGACAATGAATAAAGAAGACCCAAGAAGAACTGACACCTTTGAAATGTGGTGTTGGCGAAGAATATTGAATATACCATGGACTGCTGAAAGAACGAACACATCTGTCTTGGAAAAAGTACAACCAGAATGCTTCTTAGAAGCTAGGATAGTGAGACTACGTCTCACATAATTTGGACATATTATCAGGGGGGATCTGTTCCTCGAGGAGGACATCATGCTTGGTAAAGTAGAGGGTCAGTGAAAAAGAGGAAGACCCTCAACGAGATGGATTGACACAGTTGCTGCAACAATGGTCTCAAGCATAACAATGATTGTGAGGATGGTGCAGGAATGGGCAGTATTTCACTTTGTTGTACATAGGGTTGCTATGAGTCGGAACCTAATGGACAGCACCTAACAACAACAACAACAAGGGTTTAGTGAAGAGTCAGACTTGACAGCAAAAGCACGATCTAGAAAAGAATATATATATATAAGTTGGAAGTCATCAAAATAAAAACTTAGTTCTGCAAAAGAGCTATTAAGAGGAGGAAAAGATGAGCTACAGACTGGATGAATATATTTGCAAACCACGTATCTGACAAAGGACTTGATTCTAAAGTCTATAAAAAAAACTCTCAAAATTCAACGGTAAAAGCAAACAAACAAAACAAAATAAATCTAATTAGACAATGGGCAGAAGACACAAACAAATATTTCACCAAAGAGCCTATGCAGATGGCAAATAAATCCGTGAAAGAAATAATCGCCATCACTAGGCATTGTTATTGTTGTTATTTGTGTCTTGAGAGTTGATTCCCACTCATAGCGACCCTACATAACAGCGAAGAACTGCCCCACAGGGTTTCCTAGGCTTTAATCTTTTCTTGTGTGCCATCTAGTCAATTTTGACTCATAGCACTCCCATATGACAGAGTAGAACTGCCTCATAGGGCTTCCTAGGCTATAATCTTTATGGGAGCAGATTGCCAGGTCTTTTCTCCACTGGCACTGCTGGTGGGTTCAAACTGCTGACCTTTGGATTAGCAGTGGAGTACTTAACCATTGAGCCACCAGGGATCCTTTCACTAGCAATTAGGGAAATGTGAATTAAAACCTCAGTGAGATAACATACACAGCAGAACAGCCAAAACAAAAAGTGGTAACAATACAAAATGCAGGTGAGGATGCAGAGAAATTGGATCTTTCATACCTTGCTGGTGGGAATGTAAAATGGTACAGCCACATTGTAAAATAATACCTCAGTTTCCTTAAAAAATGAAATATGCATTTACCTGATACCTCAGCAATTGCACTTTAGGGCATTTAGCCCAGAGAAATGAAAATGTATGTCCACACACATACAGAACTGTACACAACTGTTCATAGCAGCTTTACTTGTAATATCCAAAAACTGTAAGCAACCAAAATGTCCCTCGATAGGTAAATGATTAAACTGTAGTACATCGTATCATGAAACAATAAAAAAGAAAAAAGAACATTCAGAAAAATACAATAAATACAACACAACTGAAAAAGAATGAATGCGTAGCAACAACCTGGATGGATCTCAAGGACATTATGCTGAGCGGAAAGAAAGCCAACTTCAAATGGTCACATACCGTATGAATCCATTTATATAACATTCCCTAAATGTACTCTTCCTTGTAATACTAGACAGAGCCTGCTAACTGCCTCTGTCCCACTATGCCCTACGTTCAAAGAGCCCCATTCACACTGCCTTAACAATAAGCTTTCTAATATGCAACACTGTCCGGATCATTTCTCAGACCCTTCAGAAGCTTATCAAAGCTTAAGGAATAAGATAAAAACTCTCCCTATCATCATGCCTCCGTTTCCATCCTCATCTCCTTGTAAGACCTACTTGTCTGTCCCTGCACAGAGCTTTCCCCTTTACCTCTCTGGCCTTTCTAATGCAACAACCTGGCCTTGAACACACTCCTACCCCTCATCAGGACTTAAGTTCTGGTAGGTTAAGCATTCTCCAGAAACTCTTTGTAATGTAGCTATCAATTAATATGCTGATCTTCTCTAACGGACCAAGAGTTTCTGGAGAACAGGGAGGATGTTTTGCTTACCTTTATGTCTTATACCTACAACAGTCCTGGCATAGAGTAAGTGCATAGAATGGTTTCAAAAACTGGTTTAATAATTGAATATCACCCTAAGGGTCTTAAACTCTATGCTCATAGGGTAGGGGTGCTATTTACATGACAAACTCCTTTAGGAAAATGGCTAACATTTTAGGGTCAAAATTGTTTTAGATATTGTTGTGGTCAAATGACATACTTCAAAAAATCTGGGCATGATATAAAATAGCTTTTTGAATAGTGTTTAGAGTTTCAGGTCTAGCATTTTCAGCTTCATCAACATTTATTCTAATGGTCTCAGTAACTAACTTTACCCAATTTCCAGTACTTTTTTTTTTTTTAACGTTTGGATTAAAGGAGCAGAAGTATGTGCCTGCAGTAAATAGTTTCAAAATTCTTTTAATAATGCTTATGTTAACTGGGTATAGGAAGGCTAAGCAGAGTCCATCCTTTATCTTGAATAATTTCAAGCCACAAATATATGCATGTTGTTTTTCTTGTCGGGTGCCATTGAATTGATTCCTACTTACAGCGACCCCACGTGACAGGGTAGAACTGCTCCAGAGGGTTTTCTAGGCTGTAATCTTTATGGGAGGAGACTGCCAGGTCTTTCTCCCATGGAGCAACTGGGTGGATTCTAACCTCCAACTTTATGATAGCAGCTGATCACTTAACTTATGTGCCACCAGGGCTCCTTAAATATATGCATAGGGTATTACATTTTAAGTATGTAAACTACTTTCACCTTTATTAAATGGTCTTGATGTTGAAATAGTTGCTATTTATTCAAGCTTATTTTTTTTATTCTTTAAACATTTAGAATAGTTTTGCTTGTTTCCTAATTCCATTCTGATAATTCTCAGCTTACTCTATTCTTTCAAAGTTATAAAGCATTATTTACAACTTCTTTCAAAAAATCATGTTTTTATAAATTTGTAGTTTTGTTTTCTCTTCATTTCTCCTTTACCTTTTCTATGAACAATCTTTGAAACAGAATAAAGTGGAATAATTTGATCATCATCTTGGCAAAATACTTACATTCCCCAAATTTGGTTACCAGATATCCTTCCTAATGTTAGTTTTAAGCTAAGAAAAAAAATCAAAACAAAACCTTAAACAGTTACTCAGAGTTTGCAAGTCTATAGCAACTATGAATAAAGTGCTAGAGGCAAATTTTTATTCAACAGAAATTCTGCTCTGCTGTGTTATTTATTAAAAAGAAATTAAAATAAGTGTCACAATTATGATCTTTTAATTAATTTGGTACTCCATACAGAGGAGTCCTGAATGAAAGCTAGTAGCTGTTTTTGCCATAGTGCCCAGAAGGATGCCTCTGTTTTGCCAAAAAAATGTTCAGTCACTAATGTGAAGCCTGTTGACAAACTGTTGTTTATATGTTGTCAGTGAGATGCCAAGTCAATTGTGAAACAATTGTTTCACTACGGGAATCCTGGCTTGGCCCCAGTGGCTAAGTCTTTGTAGACATACAGATACTTTTAAGAGAGGAAATTAAAGGTAAGAAAAAAAAAATTATATATATATATATACACATATATATATTTGAAAAAAAAAAATTTTTTTTTCTACTTTTATTTGCCTCTTTCCTTAACTGAAGTTTCACAAAGGCATGAAAATAAGCAGTGATTAAGCAACTTTACTAGAACTGTAATTCACTCTAATTCTAAAGACTTAGACATATGGTTGGCTTTTAATTTCTCTAGCTGTTAATTAAGAGGCTAATTGTACAAGATGCTTAGGTATATATCAACTTGCAAATTTTACCTTTTTATCCCTGCCTTCTCAAAACTGGCCAAGTAGGGGCTTTATCAGAATTATTTATCCTTTAGATCAGCAATTCTCAACTGGCGGTGATTTTGCCCTCCAGGGAACATTTGGCAATGTCTAGACTTATCTTGGTTATCTCAGGTGGGAGAAGGGTTACTGGCATCTAGTGAGTAGATGCCAGGGATGCTGCTAAATATCCTACGATGCACAGGGCAGTCTCCTACAACAAAGAATTATCTGGCTCCAAAGGTCAATAAGTGTCAAGATCGAAAAACCTTAATCTATATGAAATGATTGAGATTTGTTGAGAATAACATTAAAAACTTATAAAAATTTAGTACTGGTTAGAGAAAATATATAGTTATTATGGCTAGAAATTTAAGGGGGGCTCTAAAGAAATGAGAATTAAAAAAAAAAAAAAACAAACCCAGTGCTGTGAGTCAATGCCAACTCACTGTGACCCTATAGGACAGAATACAACTGCCACATAAGGTTCCCAAGGAGTGGCTGGTAGATTCGAAGTGCCAACCTTTTGGTTAGCAGCCGAGTTCTTAACCACTGCACCAATAATTTCCATATCAGCAAAAGAAAAATGAAAGAGGGAAAAATAAAGAAAATATTATCAGTTCATAATAAGGAAAAGAAGCGGGTATGCGTAGGAGAGAACAAGCAAAGAAAAAGCAGTATGAATAAAAGTAAAAAACAGTAAGGAAATAATCTTTTATATATTTCTAATTACAATACAGGAGCCCTAGTGGCCCAACAGTTAAGCGCTTGCTGCTATCCAAAAGGTTGGCGGTTGGAACCCATCCAGAGGCTCTGCGGGAGAAAGACGTAGCAATCTTCTCGCATAAAGATTCTACCAAAACCCACTGCCTTGGAGTCAATTGGATTCTGACCTGTCGTGACCCCATAGGACAGAATAGAACTGCCTCTTATGGTTTCCAAGGCCATAAATCTTTATGGAAGCAAACTGCCACATCTTTCTCCCTCAGAGCCGGTGATGGGTTCGAACTGCCAACCTTTGGTTAGCAGCGGAGTGCTTAGCCACTATGCCACAGGGCTCCCTCTCATAAAGATTACAGCCTTGAAAACCCTGTGGGGCAGTTCTACTCTGTCACATGGAGTTGCTATGAGTAGAAATCAACTTGACACCTAACAGCAGTAACAATTACAATACATGTAACAAACATGACTTGTTATTAGCTGCTGTTGAGTTGGCCTCCAACTCTGACCATGACTAAAAATAATAAAAGATTATATATATATATATATTATTTTATAAGAAACACACTTAAGGAAACTAGTGCACAAAGTTTACAGATATAAAGATAGCAAGTATTGGTCCAAATAATGCTATAGTAGAAAAATTAATATTGGATAGTGCAGGTTTTTAAGGACAAAGGATTATTAGACTGAGGGGAAACATTACGAATCACTAAAAGTAACAATCTACCAAATGATTAAAAAATATGAATCTGGGAACACCTAATAAAGTAACTTTGAAATACATGACACAAATATTGGGAAAATTCCAAGGGGAATTGGACATCCACAAGCAGAGTAGATTGGATACGCTTCTATCAAAAAAAGGATAGATCAATCAGCTCCCAAGTCAAAAATGACAACATAATGAAAGCAATTAACATCATTGGATAGTACAAGTAAAAATTGTTGAAATGGCAATTTTTTTTTGCTGTAATATGTACTGATTACAATAAAAATAATAAATAAAAATTATATGGACAATTTGAACAATACAATTATTTTGCTATTTATAATTCATCTTAAATAGTCTCAAAATATGCAATTCAATATAAATAGGGGTACTCATTTTGATATATATCTCAGGGGCCAAGGTGAGTTACCCTAGCAGAAATTCACACCCATGTGGTGGTTATAAGCATTATTAATCTAAAACCTATACTCCAGAAGTGTCTGCCAGAAGTGTTTCAGCTGTATTTTACCCCGTCAACACCAGAGGTTTTTCTAATTATATAATGAGTGTTAGAAAAGATTTTTCATTGGTAATAGTGATGGCTTGCTAATCAGCATTACGGATGTTAGAAATGGATTCTCACTGATGAAATTAATGGCATTTGACATAGGCTAGAATACTGTGGACACACCATGCTGCTCATGCATGGCAGGATAATGAAACTCTAGTCAGCAGTATAGCCCACTCCTTAGTGAAGGCATCCTGGGTTAGATACCTCAACAGCAGATATGATTACCTAAAATCTGCCAAGATATTTAGGTGTATCTGCTTCAGATATAACTTTCATTTATAGTGTCTTGGGAATACCCAAAAAAAAGCAGAAATGAGACTTTAGGATGCTTACAGAACAGGTGATCTGTAGAAATGATTGCTAATAATTGTATGAACGATTTATCCTGGACCCAGCAAATAGTATACATTATTTTTAAGTCCACATAGAACATTTATAAAAGGCAGTGACTACCTATTAGGTCAAAAAGTAATTCATAGCAGATTTTAAGAAATTGATAACTTACAGGCCATGTTCATTTACTAAAATATAACTGCAATAATAAGTCCTCTCCTATAGCTAAAAAATAGCTCATCAATTAAGAAAAACAACAACAGAAATGTCATATTTAAAATAGAATGATAAAATGTCTACATATCAAAATTTGCAGCTTAGGTGGTACTTATGTTGTCATTAGTAGCCATTGATCTAGTCAGTTCTAACTCATGACAGCCTTATGTATAACAGAAGGAAACATTGCCTGGTCCTATACCATCTTCATAATCATTAGTATGTTTGAGCCCATTGTTGTGACTATTGTGTCAATCTACCTCATTGAAGGTTAGCCTCATTTTCATTAGCCCTCTACTTTACCAAATATGATGTGCTATTCTAGCAATTGGTCTTTCCTGATGACATGTTCAAAGTAAGCAGGCTGAAGTCTTGCCATCCTCAACTTTTAAGGAACAATCTGGTTGTATTTCTTCTAAGACTGATTTGTTTATTCTTTTGGCAATCAACAACATATTCATTTTTTTTTTTTCTTTTGCCAACACCACAGTTTGTACCAGGTGGTACATCTAGGTGGACTTATATACATATATTTTGTAAAAGTATAAAAATGTGGACTAGATACAGACAAAATTCATCATAAAATTTCATTTTGGAGAGGGAGGGAGAGAAATAGAATTGGAAAGAAGAATATTGGGGACTTCAACTTTTTCTCTAGGTTATTATACTTTAAACAAAAGAGAGAGAGAGCAAGAAAGTAAAGGAAGGATCATATCTACTTTTAAAAATTACTCTTGAGGAAGTTCCGGCAAAATGGTGCTCTAGGCAGAGGCACCACGCCGTCCCTCCACAGCAAAGATCTGAAAAACTAAGCTGAACAGAGAATACAACAATCCTGAAACCCTAAAACGTCAAATGAAGAGATAAAGAACTCAGCCAGGCACCAAATGGAGTGAGAAAACTGACAGAGAATGGAGAGTGAGGAGAGATTCATGCAGAAGTCCCCTACCAGCTAACGCAGCGCAGATCTGCCATCTTGGACTCCTATCAGAGACCAGCAAACAGGGGGGACGAGAAAGCAGCCTCACGGAACGTCCAGCGGGAGACAAAACAACTGGCAATTTGCGATATACTCTTTCCCACCCCCCACCCCTCTTCACCCCAACTCGGCCTCCTCTGCTTCCCGCGGCCACAATCTCTTGATCAGGAAACACCGGCTACCTGGATTCCACACGCCCGAATGGGCTGCTCTGTAAGTGCCATTTGTTGGCTGCTGGTTTTGCTTTTTTCTGCTCCTTTTTATTTCTTCCTTGCCTCTCATCACCTCCCCCTCCTTTCGCTCAAGTACCTCACTCCATGCGCCATCTTTGCTTCTTCCTGAGGGGCTGCAGAGTGCCAGTAATTTGTGATATACGCTTTCCCACTCTCTACCCTTCTTCACCCACACTTGGCCCCCTCTACTTCCCGCGGACACAGTCTCTTGTTCAGAAACACCAGCCCGCACTAGATGGCTCTCTGAGTGCCATTTGTTGGCTGCTAGTGTTGCTTCTTTTTTTTTCTGCTTCTTTTGATTTCTTCCTTGCCTCTCGCCACCTCCCCCTCCTTTCGCTCGAGTACCCGCTCCATGCGCCATATTTGCTTCTTCCTGAGGGGCTGTGGAGCTCCGTTTGAGTGTGGAGCTGCTTCCCGATCTGGGCTACCGCGCTGGTGGGATCCCTGGGCTTTTGTTTATTTGTTTGTTTTGAATTGTTTGTTTGTTTTCTTTTACTTTTCTTGAGTTGGGAGCCCTTTCTGGCCAGGCGCTGGGGCATGACAAGGAGACTTCCCACTTGGCTTACAGAGACTTGCAGAGGGATCCCTGAGAGCATTTCTTTTTTCATTGGGTTTTTTTCTTCTGTTTTTTGGGGGGCCTTTCTTATTTTATTTTTTAATTTGTTTTGTTTTCTTTTCCCTTTTTGTCTTTCTTCATTGCTCAGTTTCTCGTCTCTCTATATCTTCCTTCTCTTTCTGTTCCCTGATAACCTGGCATTGTATACTTCTACACCTTCTAGCCAGGCTGTACTGCAACACCTGAAAGTGACTTCCCCAGACCTCATAGCTGCACTGGTGGGATCCCTGGGAACTTTGCGGTTCTTTAACCTTTCTGATTTTTATTTATTCATTCTTTTCTTTTCTTCCTCTTCCCTTTCTGTTTTTCTCCATTTCATAGTCTCTTAACTCTCCACTTCAACGGCAAGCTCCCCTAGCATTCTTTTTTGTTTGTTTGTATGTTTTTGGCTCCTGTTCCTCTCTCCTCTCTTCTATATCCATCTTAGCTCCACACATAACAATCTTCCCACTGCATCCTGCCTACCTGCACCGTGCACTTGACATCACACCACCAAGCAGCACAGGCACGGCCTACTGGAACCTGCCCTGCACTGATTACCGACCCACTCTGGTGGCTGTAGTAAGTGCCACAAACAAGCTGTCCCAGTAACTCCCCTTCAGCTAGACCTGCCCTGCCATACAACATCTGAGTGACTGACCCTGCCAGTTGGAGAAGGAGACGAAAAGTATTGTGCCCACAGAGGAGAAAACAACAAAAGAACACACAGTCCACCTGCTCAGACATAGTCAAATTCTTTTTTTTTTAAAAAGGGACAAAACAAACAAATCTACAATCAATAAACGAGAAAAATAACTACTGAATGACCTGAAAACAGCAGACACTATCAAAACATTTACAAAAACAGGACAGGATGGCTCCAGTAGGCATCCAAAATAAAACACCAGATGACTTTTCAGTAGAAGAAAATGCACTAGAACTACCTGATAGGGAATTCAAATCTCTAATACTCAGAATTCTCCAAGAACTAAGGCAAAAAGCTGACAAACGTGAGGAAAAAATAGACAAATTCATGGAAAATACAGACAAAAAATTGGAAGAATTCAGGAAGATGGTGCAGGAACAAAATGCCGAAATAAATTTACAACTAGGAATTATACAAAAACAACAATTAGAAATCCAAATGATAAATAACAAGATTTCAGAAATGGATGATGTCATAGAAGGGCTGAGAAGCAGATTTGAAATTGTGGAAGACAGGATCAGTGGAATTGAAGACGAACACTTGGATACAACTCTCTTTCAGAAAAAAGAACAAAGAAAAATGAAGAGACCCTGAAAGTTATGTGGGACAAAATTAAAAGCAAAAATTTATAAGTGATTGGAATTCCAGAACAGGGGGAGAAAACAGAAAACACAGAGAGAATCATTGAGGAACTGCTGACAGAAAACTTCCCCAATATCATGAAAGATGAAAAGCTGGCCATGCAAGAAGCTCCACGAACCCCATATAGGAGAGACCCCAAAAGAAAATCACCAAGGCATATCATATTCACACTCACCAAAACCAAAGACAAACAAAGAATCCTGAGAGCAGCTCATGAAAATAAAGAAGTCACATACAGAGGAGAAACAATAAGACAAAGCTTAGATTATTCAGCAGAAACCATGCAGGCAAGAAGGCAATGGGATGACATATATTAAATCTTGAAAGAAAAAAATTGTCAGCCAAGAATAATATATCCTGCAAAACTCTCGTTCAAATTTGATGCTGAAATTAGGTCATTTCCAGATAAACAGAAGTTAAAGGACTATGTAAAAGTCAAACCAAACTTACAAGAATTATTAAAGGGAGTTCTTCCATCTGAGGACAAACAGTTTCAGCTCGTAAGCAGAACCTAGGACGCAGGATCGTACCAGCCAGATACCAGTCTAGGAAATGAACTCAAGGACTATCCAAAACCAAAAGAAATACAACAGGGAATCAGAGCAGTTAATCAGTAAATGACAACAGCATCAAAACAATAAAAGAGGGAATAAACGGCATAGGTATAGAACCTTCTAATGGAGAGGAAGGTAAGGCGATACCAAGTAATGGTAGACTGCTTCAAACTTAGAAAGATAAGGGTAAAATTCATGATAACCACAAAGAAAGTTAACACACATACTCATAAAAAAAAAAAAGAGGAAAAACATAAAGTCTCAACAAAAACAAAACCTACAAAAACAAAATAAAGAAAAAAAAAATCCACGAACAAAAGTAACTCAGTACAAGAGAGTAAGAAGAACAAAGAAAACTTTAGCACCACAAAAAAGCACTACAAAATGACAGCAACAAACTTACATCTATCAATAATTACACTGAATGTCAATGGACTTAACACACCCATAAAGAGACAGAATGTGACAGAATGGATAAGAAACAGGATCCATCAATATGCTGTCTACGAGAGACACACCTTAGAAACAAAGATGTGAATTTATTAAAAGTCAAAGGTTGGAAAAAAATATATCAAGCTAACAACTACCGAAAAAGAGCAGGAGTGGCAATTCTAATCTCAGATAAAATAGACTTTAAAACAAAGTGTACCATAAAAGACAAAGAAGGACACTATATAATGATTAAGGGGATGATCCATCATGAAGACATAACCATAATAAACATCTACGCACCCAATGACAGGGCTCCAAAATACATAAAACAAACTCTAACAACACTGAAAAGAGAAATTGACAGTTCCACGATAATAGTAGGAGACTTCAACAACTATGAAGAAACTCGTCAAAGATACAGACCTAAAGGGCACAATCAGCCAACTTGACCTCATAGACATATATAGAACACTCCATCCAACCACTGCAAAGTACACATTCTTTTCCAATGCACATAGAACATTCTCCACAATAGACCACATCTTAGGCCACAGAGCAATCCTCAACAAGATCCAAAATGTTGAGATAATTCAAAGTATCTTCTCTGACCACAATGCCATCAAGGTAGAAATTAACAATAAAAAGAGCAAGGAAAAAAAGTCACCTCAACTACATGGAAACTGAATAATACCCTGCTTACACACCAGTGGGTCATAGAAGAAATCAGAGATGGAATCAAAAAATTCCTAGAATCAAATGAGCATGAAAACACATCATACCAAAACCTTTGGGACACAGCAAAGCCAGTCCTCAGAGGACAATTTATAGCAATAGATGCACATATCAAAAAAGAAGGGACAAAATCAAAACATTAACTACAGAACTCAAACAAATATAAAGACAACAGCAAAAAAAGCCCACAACCACTGGAAGAAAGGAAATAGTAAAGATCAGAGCGGAAATAAATGAAATAGAGAACAGAAAAACAATAGAAAGAATCAACAAAACCAAAAGTTGTTCTTTGAAAGACTCAACAAAGTCGACAAACCACTGGCCAGACTGACAAAAGAAAAACAGTAGAGGACACAAATAACCCAAATAAGAATTGAAATGGGGGACATTACAACAGACCCAACTGAAATAAAAAGGGTTATAACAGAATATTATGAAAAACTATACTCCAACAAATTTGAAAACCTTGAGGAAATGGATAAATTTCTAGAAACACACGGCCTACCCAAACTACAACATAGTAATGTTGAAAATCTGAACAGACCCATAGCAAGAGAAGAGATTGAAAAGGTAATAAAAAAAACTCCCAACCAAAAATTACTATTGGTTTATTTTGTATTCATCTTCTTTTTAAAATGTCCAATGGTAAAAATGTATTAAATATTATTTTGAGTTTTGTCAGTTTTACCTAGAAATTTTTCTTTAGGAGAGAACATCCCAGTCAAGTGCTAGTCTCTGCGAGAAAGTATTCGAAATCAAGGTGATATTGAATTTTATGACACAAATACAGTTCCTCCAAAATTTCAGCCTTCTCTCCCGATATAAAGTTTACTTACATTAAGAATTTGTATCACTACATTTTTTAAAAACAGCTAAGGCTTCTAGCCACTTAGATCAAGCAGCTGTATTAGAAATTCATTTTTATCAGATTGACTTTTTTCTAAATTTCTCAGCTAGAAATTTACTAAACCTCAACTTTTTACTGTTTCTCAACTATAATATCAATGATGCAGATAAGAGATGACTACAACAGAAATGAATATATTATGCTTATAATATATTTACTGTAATACTTGGCTGGTAGAAATGGCACAGGTTGCATGTTTGTTATTTTCTTCATTAGTTTATAGTATCATAAATGGATAATGTAAAATTAAATTTTTATTGTGTTCTTAGATGAAAGTTTCTTATAAAATTCCTTCAAACTTTCAAATATCATCCATATATTCAATATTTAGCATTTCCTTCCCATCATTCTTAAGATGTAATAAACAGTAATGAAAATGAATGCCAGCTAACATTTTTGTATGTTTAATAAATACCAGGTAGTGTTCTAAGTCCTATATACATACTAGTTCATTAAAGTAAGCAATTTACCCCTTGAATTACCATAAGATACTTAAGTGATTTTTTTTTGTGTGTGTAAATGTTAAACGCGCAACGTCAGTTAGAGTATGTAACCTCATTTGCATATGCACTCTTGGATTCTTCACAAATATACTTCAGCCCCTTAGAGGTACAGCCCATTGTTTGGGAACTGTTGTTGTTAGTAGCCATCCAGTTGGTTCCAACTCTTGGCAACTGTACTTCCTACTCCATCTTCATGGTCGTTTGCATATTTGAGTCGATTGCTGTGGCCATTGTGTAAATTTATCTAATTGAGGTTTCCGCTCATTTTCATTGACTCTCTACCAAACATAATGTCCTTTTCTAGTGATTGATCTTTCCTGATGACTTGTTTAAAGTAAGCAAGCCAAAGTCTCACCATCCTCACTTTTAAGCAGAATACTGTTGAAACTACTTTCTTTAAAAGTCAGCATTGTCTTCAAAGTACAGATGAAGTTATTAGAAATTTCTGGGGGAGATACAGAATGTTTTATTTATTTGCAGGTGAAGAAAGATACATTGTCAAACAAGATATATCTTATGCGTCTTGTTATCATTTTAATAATTAGTGGTTGGGATAACACAAAAGAGACACTAATATTTACCAAAATAATGAAAAAATTAAAGGAATCAATTATTGTCCACAAATAGAAAATGTATCAGTAAGAATAATATTTGCCTTGAGAGAATGTGATGAATACAAATAAGTGAACCATGTCTTTTTCTTTTCTTTCTGCTGACTTCCCCTATACAGTGTATTACCTTTCCCTTCATCAGTACATGAGCCTTGGTGGTGCAGTGGTTAAGAGCTGGGCTGCTAACAAAAAGGTTGGCAGTACGAATCCACCAGCTGCTCTTTGGAAACCCTATGGGGCAGTTCTACTCTGTTCTATAGGGTCACCTTGACTCAGAATCGACTCAACGGCAATGGGTTCATCAATATTAATATGTGTCTTCTATCTATTTGATAATTTTCCCTTCCTCCTCCTCCCATTCCTGGTAACAGTCAAAGAATTAAAACATCTTACTGAAGTGAATAATTTTAGTATTTCATTTTGCATTTACTTCTTTATTTAGCAAAATTTTATTAAAAGCCTACTATGTATATAGCATCATGAATTGTAAATTAGAACATACATTTTACATATTCCATTTGGACTTTCTTTAACATGGGGTTCAGATTTTTATTAAATTATATCTTCCTATTTAAATATGTTAAATATTAAGGCTAACCCAAAGTAATATTTTGTTGTATACAAATAAAAAGCAGCATTTTGTTTTCTCTACCATATTGCAGATTTGATGTGAAATTATGTAAACTAGTGAAGTGGTTAGCTCTTCCTTTGGTTAAACCTGATTATGGTTGGTTATTTCTCCTTGAAAGTAAAATATAGAAGGAAGAGAATAAACATAGAAGCTATTAGGCCTTCAAAGGAATTCACAGTAATTTATTAATTCATGACGTCGGAGATGTATTTTATGAAGAGAAAGTTTACTTTGGAGACAGTAATGCATTCACCTATAGTACTTATGAGACCATTATAATGTTATAAGAGCTTCCTAACTATGTCTTTTTAAATAAAATTAATTATTTTTGGTTACTTTATAAATATTCATTTTCTACTTTCTTTCAGGGCTGTTTTCAATACCAACAGTAATTTTAATCCACTCTATTTTTTTCTCAAAATATTCTCTAGAATTTGATTTTAAAGTGATTCCTACAGCTATATTTTTCCTTCATGCATTTATTTATCCTTTATACATATTTATTATTTTCATTCACATAATTGTAATTGCTACATGAATTTATATAACTAACGTATCAATTTTTCATATTAATTAAGACTATAGGAATTCAATATTAGTTCTTATTTGAAAGGGAAAATTGAAGAAAGTAAATGCCTATAAGAGCATATGATTTCAAGATTTTATTAGGCTTGTTTATTTATTATATGCTTTTTTAAAATAATGTGGCTGATTATCTAAATTGGTAAAAAATATAGCTATGATAAGTAAAAATCAAGAGTGAAATTGTATTGTGTCCTCCTTGTGAGCTAAATTGCTATCCTTAACTACATGTCCTCTAAGTTGCTGTTATTCCCCCAGGATGAAAAGGGGATGGAGGGAGGTCAGTAAGAAGAGAAGCAAAGGAAAATATAAAGTATAAGGGTTCCCCCTCTTTCTCTAATTCATTCTTCTTTCGTCTATCCCCTGAAGGAGAATTTTTACTAGCCTAGTTCCCAGATCTTATATGATGCAAGATTGGAAAAATGGGTAAAAAAGAGCCAGGTATTTAGAAATCTCGGGAAAGAGGTGAGAAATTAGCTAGTGGGGCTAATACAATCTATGTAATGGAGTGGGAGGGTGGTGGAGAAAGTGATAAGAGATGGAGCAGGATGGATACTCACTAAAGTACTGAAAATTGTGAGAGAATAAGCTTTTGGGTTTGTTTATGATCTGTTGATAGGTATGAATTATGTATTAGATTCCTTTTAAAGTTATTTGAAAGAGACAATTAAAGACTGAACTTCCTTTTCAATTATTATACGGTGATTTGATTGTTGCTTTTGAGGATATGACTTCATGAATTAACTAAGCCACATAAGCTCAAGGGTTGTAGGGTCACAGGTGAAATCCTACTTCAGCCACTAATGTAAGGTGTAATAGTACCTGCACAGGCAGTATTGCAATCAGATGCATAAGAGGAAACGTGCACAAGTTTTTAGATGCAAATATCAGAACTGTTGTTTACTTACAACATCTTTATACTAAAGGATCTGTTTAAGAAAGAATTGACATTTATAATTGGTTTTAGTCATGTAAGTAGAGAGAGTTGAGCTTGAATCTGTGCAGTAACATGAGGAACAAAGGCCTATCTGAATTAAAAAGAATTATGAAGTTTCTCATACTTTGGTGCTACATATTATGTAATTATTTGTGCTTGACTTACAGAGATCTAGCACTATCAATTATATGGTGTATAATAGCTATAAGTGTTGTTGAAGTTATTCTATCTTTGAATATAGGAAATTAGTTCTAATTTTTCAAGTTTAATTTGTAAAAGCGATAATCTTCTATTTTCTATTTTTCTCAAGTATTAATGCATAACTCTGAGATTGCATAGTAAAATGGAAATTGCTTTTAGTGAAAGATATAATAAATATATCCGAGTGATATTTTAGCACTGAGTTTTGTTTACTCTCAAAATAGGTACTATATGGAGAGAAGATATTAGGAAATTGTTAGATAATGTCATATATTTGCTAAGTTGTTCAAGTACTGGTAGTTTCCAATGGATTAATTCTTGGTCACTTTTCTTTTCAAATAAATATGTCAGATGTCACATTATTAGACAGGAAAATGAGGTAATAGCTCAGAGAGAGCTGTTATAAATACTGTTTTTATTTATAGAGGTAAGTAATAGGGAGGTTTCCAAGAAACCTTTAGAAACTCTATTAGTTTAAGGTCCTATTAAAAGCAAAGCGGTTTTGATTTGGGGGATACCCACAAATGACAATCTAAAGGCAAAATTGTGTTTTCACAATAATCAATTCAATACAGTATCAGTCAAGGCAGTCAGGCACTTAGCTGAATGCTTTGTAGTCGAACCTCTACAGTTCATAGACAAAGCGTTGCACTTTGTTGTATTTAATTCCCAATTTACAAGATCATGATTGTAATTGTTCAGGTCTGGCTTTTTTTCAGGAATTACTATTAAGGATTAAAATTACATAGATGTTTTGAGCTCCTTAGTTTAAGGGAACTACCTAACTGTTAAATTGCACCATCATCATCAAATGATTAGTAAGACGTGTGCTGGGATGCATTGTAAATACTTATGATTCGTGGCAAGGTCTATACTTAATCATAAATCTTGAAGACCAATGGAATAAATGCATCATATTGGAAAGTGAAAACCTCTACGTTGAATTTTGTTATATTCACTTGCGCATTATCCTTTGGCTTCAGATGCAAATATAATACCCATGAGGGGGGAAGAGTTTGTAAAAGATATTGCTGAATGCAGCACTTTCCGTACTAGCTAGTTATTCTTTTTCCAACTGCTGCTAACTTAACAGCTATCAATCAGTAAACCAGTGAGATGAATCTAACTTGGTGTTAAAAACCTTTACCGTGTTCACATGTATAAAAATGTCCTCTTCTTTGCTAGTAAGGCAAGCATAGTTCTTGAGTATTTTATTAGACTCTTCTTGAACTTCATGTGTATGTGTCTAATTTCATTGCTATTTTTCTAAAGAAAAGCAGAATCCTGAGTATTGTATGAGGTATATGCCAAGTCTACTTTGTGCATATTTGAATCTCAGTTTTTCCTTTGCCTAACCCAGTGTCCCACAAGCACTATCAGGAGATTTTTTGCATTTTATTAAACAAGTTTATCATTTAATACTTGAATTTTCAAGTTATACAAGAAAACGCAGTCATAATAGAGATTTAAAAAATAATGTACCATGGCATTAGCTACAATTCTCTTTATAAAGAACATGCAATTTTTCTAATTATTTTAGGAACAGATATATTTCAAAGATTTTCAACATTATAATAGCTCAAGCCTACATTTATACTATAAAAGTATTTTGATACATATTGCTTCAATGACTTGGCTTTCTTTAAATATGTATCTTGAGATCTGATTTGAAACCAGGAGTCCCTTAGCAAACAGCTAAGTGCTGGACTGGTAACTGAAATGTTGTTAGTTGAAACTCACTTAGAGGCACCTTGAAAGAAAGGCCTGCTAATCTTCTGAAAGGTCACAGCCTTGAAAACCCTATGGAGCAAAGTTCTACTCAGCAACACACGAGGTTGCCATGAGTCAGGATCAACTCAATAGCAACTGGTTTACTTTGGTTTTGTTCAGGAAGTCCTGAAGCTAAATACCTCGTACAATCTCCAGTGTAGCCAAACTGAGCTATATACTCTTCCTAAAATAGAACTAATTTGATTTGGCTGTCTGGTCACCAGAAATGCCCTCCTTCAGCTTTTTCTACTTAAGAAAAACCTGCACAATTTTTGGTTTACTCCTCATTTTGCATCTTTATAAAGCCCCAAATCCTCTGTGACCTCCATCTCCTCTGGTACTATGTGGCCTAGTGTCTGTGTCACATTTACCAACTGAGCATGCATGTTTAGTTACATTATGCCCACCCAACTGAATTATAAGTTCTTTAAAGTCAAGGATCATGACCCATACTTCCTTACATAACTTACATAGCCCCAAATTCAGAATTTTGCTCGTAGCATTTGCGAATTTTTAAATCTTAAGAAATGATCTTGACCACGTTATACAGACATGAGACCTAGACCTAAGGGGCTAAAGAAAAGCTCAAAAATACTTGGTGATTGTTGACTATTGGATTTAATCCTGAGTGTTGGAAAGGGTTTTTACTTGTTTTTTTAAGTCAGCATATAACATTCTCTAAGACCATTCTTTTCAAATCTGAGCATGCATCAGAATCACCTAGAAGGCTTATTACAACACAGATCGCTGGGCCTCAAGCCTAGGGTTTCTGATTCAGGAGATTTAGGTTGAGGCCCAAGAATTTACATTTCTAACAAGTTCCTAGATGATGTTAATGCTGCTGGTCCAGGAACTACGTTTTTAATAGCACTGCTATAAGAGAAAGATCCTTATTATATGTAAGTTTTATCTCAATTATAGCTTTTCTATTTTTGAAATAAAAAAATTAAGAACTTTTTTATTAAGTTGTCATATTCTTAAAAAAAAACAAAAATACTGAACAAAATTTTAGCAAACTGTATTCAAGAACATATTGAAAGGATTATACATCACGATCAAGTGGGTTTTATCCTAGGAATGCAAGGGTGTTCAACATAAGAAAATCAAAGGATGTAGTACACCACATTAATAAAACAAAGGAAAGGAATCACATGATCATCTCAATGGATGTGGAAAAGAGCATTTGACAAAATTCAACAGCCTTCATGATAAAAACACTCAACAAGATTGGAATAGAAGGGAAATTCCTAATATAATAAAAGATGTCTATGAAAAACCCACATGTAACATTATACCCAATGGAAAAAGAAGGAGTATTTCCATTAGGATCAAGAACAAGACAGGGATGCTCACTCTCACCACTACTATCTAGTGCTGTACTAGAAGTCCTAGGCAGAACAATTAGGCTAGAAAAATAAATATAAAAAGTATCCAAATGGGAAAGGAGGAAATAAAACTATATCATTTTGAAATGATGTGATTCTATACATAGAAAACTCCAAAGAATCCACAAGAAAGCTATTGTTATTGTTGTTAGATGCCATCGAGTCAGTTCTAGCTCACAGCAATCCCATGTACAAGAGAACATAACACTGCCTGGTCCTAGGCCATCCTAACATTATGCTTAAGCCTATTGTTGCAGCTACTGTGTCAATCCATCTTTTTGGGGGTCTTCCTCTTTTTTGATGCTCTCCACTTTACCAAGCACTCCAGGGATTGATCCCTCCTGATAACACGTCCGAAGTATGTGAGACACAGACTTGCCATCCATGCTTCTAAGGAGCATTCTGGCTGTACTTCTACCAAGACAGATTTGTTCGTTCTTTGGCAGTCCATGGTATATTCAATATTCTTCACCAACACCACAATTTAAAGGCATTAATTCTTCTTCTATCTTCCTTATTCATTGTCTAGCTTTTGCATGCATATGAGGTGATTGAAAACACCATGGCTTTGGTCAGATGCGCCTTTATCTTCAAGGTGGCATCTTTACTTTTCAATACTTTAAAGAAGCCTTTTGCAGCAATGCGTCCTTTTATTTCTTGACTGCTGCTTCCAAGGGTGTTGTTTGTGGATCCAAGTAAAATGAAATCCTTGACAACTTCAAGCTTTTCTCCGCTTATCATGATGTTGCTTATTGGTTCAGTTGTGAGGATTTTATGTTGACGTGTAATTCATACTGAAGGCTGTGGCTTTTGATCTTCATCAGTAAGTGCTTCAAGTCCTCTTCACTTTCAGCAAGCAAGGTTGTGTCATCTGCATATCACAGGTTGTTAATGAGTCTTCCTCCAATCCTGATGCCCCATTCTTCTTCATAGAGTCCAGCTTCTCAGATAATCTGCTCAGCATACAGGTTGAATACGTATGGTGAAAGGATGCAACTCTGATACACACCTTTCCTGACTTTAAACCATGCAGTATCCCCTTGTTCTGTCCCAACAACTGCCTCTTAATCTATGTACAGGATTCCCCATGAGCACAACTAAGTGTTCTGGAATTCCAATTCTTTGCAATGTTATCCATAATTCGTGATGATCCACACAGTCTAATGCCTTTGCATAGTCAGTAAAACACAGGTAAACATCTTTCTGGTATTCTCTACTTTCAGCCAAGATCCATCTGACGTCAGCAATGATATCCATGGTTCCACATCCTCTTCTAAATCTGGACTGAATTTCTGGCAGTTCCCTATCGATATACTGCTGCAGCCACTTTTGAATGATCTTCAGCAAAATTTTACTTGCATGTGATATTAATGATATTGTTCTGTAACTTCTGCATTCAGTTGGATCACCTTTCTTGGGAATAGACATGAATATAGATCTCTTCCAGTCGGTTGGCCAGGTAGCTGTCTTCCAAAATTCTTGGCATAGATGAGTGACCACTTCCAGTGCTGCATCCATTTGTTGAAACATCTCAATTGATATTCCATCAATTCCTGGAAACTTAGTTTTTCACCAATACCCTCAGTGCAGCTTGGACTTCTTCCTTCAGTACCATAGATTCCTGATCATATGCTACCTCTTGAAAAGGTTGAACAACGACCAGTTCTTTTTGGTATAAAGACTGTGTATTCCTTCCATCTTCTTTTATGCTTCCTGCATCATTTAATATTTTCCCCATAGAATCCTTCACTATTGCAACTCGAGGCTTGAATTTTTTCTTCAGTTCTTTCAGCTTGAGAAATGCTGAGTGTATTCTTCACTTTTGTTTTTCTATCTCCAGTTCTTTGCACATGCCATTATAATACTTTACCTTGTCTTCTCGAGCCACCCTTTGAAATCTTCAGTTCTTTTATTTCATCATTTCTTCCTTTTGCTTTAGCTACTCAATGTTCAAGAGCAAGTTTCAGAGTCTCTTCTGACATCCATTTTGGTCTTTTCTTTCTTTCCTATCCTTTTAATGACCTCTTACTTTTTTCATGCATGATGTCCTTGATGTAATTCTACAACTTGTCTGGTCTTTGGTCATTAGTGTGCAATGCATCAGATCTTTTCTTCAGATGGTCTCTAAATTCAGGTGCAATATATTCAAGGTCGCACTTTGGCTCTAGTGGACTTGTTCTAATTTTCTTCAGTTTCAACTTGAATTTGCATATGAACAATTGATGCTCTATTCCACAGTTGGCCCCTGGCCTTGTTCTGAGTGATGGATGATACTGAGCTTTTCCATTGTCTCTTTCCACAGATTTTGTTGATTTGATTCCTGTGTATTCCATATGGCGAGGTCTATGTGTATAGTTGCCATTTATGTTGATGAAAAAAGGTATTTGCGATGAAGAAGTTGTTGGTCTTGCAAAATTCTAACATGCAATCTTCCAGCATCGTTTCTATCACCAAGGCCATATTTTCTAAGTACTGATCCTTCTTCTTTGGTGCCAACTTTTGCATTCCAATCACCAGTAATTATCAATGCATACTGATTGCATATTCAGTCAATTTCAGACTGCAGAAGCTGGTAAAAATCTTCAATTTCTTCGTCTTTGACCTTAGTGGTTGGTGAGTAAATTTGAAAAACAGTCATATTAACTGGTCTTCCTTGTAGGTGTATGGATATTATCCTATCACAGACAGTGTTGTACTTAAGGATAGATCTTGAAATGTTCTTTTTGATGATGAATACAACACCATTTCTCTTCAAGCTGTAATTCCCAGCCTAGTAGACTGTGTGATTGTCTGATTCAAAATGGCCAATACTAGTCCATTTTAGCTCACTAATGCCTAGAATGTCGATGTTTATGCATTCCATTTCATTTTTGACTACTTCCAGTTTTCCTAGATTCATACTTCCTACATTCTATGTTCCAATTATTAATGGGTATTTGCAGCTGTTTCGTTTCATTTTGAGTCATGCCACATCAGCAAATGAAGGTCCCCAAAGCTTGACTCCATCCACATCATTAAGGTTGACTCTACTTAGAGGAGGCAGGTCTTCACCAGTCGTCTTTTGAGTGCCTTCCAACCTGGGGGGGCTCTTCTTCTGACACTATATCAGACAATGTTCCACTGCTATTCTTAAGGTTTTCAGTGGCTAATTCTTTTCAGGAGTAGACATCCAGGTCCTTCTTCCCATTCTGTCTTAGTCTGCAAGCTCAGCTGAAACTTGCCTGCCATGGGTGACCTTGCTGGTATCTGAATACTGGTGGCATAGCTTCCAGAATCACAGCAACACACAAGCCCCCACAGTATGACAAACTGACAGACATGACAAACAGCATAGTTTGTATAAACACAAATGTTTAAGGGAAAAAAACCCTTAATAATACAAAATATCTACATGATTACACATGAATCAGTGCAATATTCAGGGTCACAATTGTGATTTTTCTCTTCAAATATTTATATACTGTATAAATAATATGTACATGCATATTGATGCCATCACGTGTGTAAGAGTATATATACATTAATTTTACCAGTTGTTTCATCTTAATAAGGCAGAAACAAGACATGTACACAATCGACGAAGGTATTTAAAACTGAAAAAAGGGCATGTTTCTGGGTGCTTTTCATTACATTATCTATGATGCAGCAGACATGTGGTTATGTGCTGAGGATAAGAGGGAAACAGTGAATCCGTTTCTGCTGGTGTAGTGTATTGCATACATGAAAGGATACAAACACAGGCTCCAAGATAAGAGTTGAAGGAAAAGTAAAATACTGGCATTACTTATTAACAGAAAATGTAGACAATGTAGTTATGAACCTCAGTAATTAATGGATTAATCAGTTTGTAAAATTCAACTCCTTACCTCCAGGGTTTTCTAGATTATACTGGTGCTATGGCTGCATGCTTGAAATCTCGGGCACTCCCACCACAGCTCATGACACTTTCCATAACCACTTAATGTGCAGTCAGCACTTTGCCAGCCTTAGTTAGCAATCATTATACTCCTGGATAGGTGGAGTATAATTTATGTAACAAAATCATCAGGTAGGAAAAGAAGGGGATGATTCTTCTCATTTCCTGATCATTCCCAACACAAAGGAGAGCCTTCTTTGCAAGGAGTGGACATTTTAGACCTTTGCTTTTTTCCTTCCATGCCAAGGGAAGAATCAAGCTACAACTGTATTAGCAATGCATAGCATTACAGTCAAACCAATTAGAAAAAGGCCAATAAATACAAGACATGATAAACTATAAAAAAGGTAAATATAAATAACTACCAAAGATATAACTTCTTTAAGCAATGAATTGTTAAAAACTGGTGAAAAAGTCAAAATTTTAATTTGATCTCCCAGGTGTAAGACAGCTCTATTTTCTATAACTCTAATGTATTTTACTTGCAGCTATTTTTGTTTTATGATTATTTTAAATCATTTTAAATATTTTGAGTACTATAAAACATTTTATGTCATTAATAGGAACTTGGTTTATAAACTAAGGCATTTTAAAATGTTCACTGCCTTAACATTTAAGTGGTTAAAACTCTCCTGCAACAATAGCAACTAACCCTAATTTTACAATGGATAGTAAGAGAAGAAATAGAAAGCTTTCTGAGAAACTTGAGCTGTTAAAGGCATGTTCAGCAATGTGCAGAATACCATTACGTAGAGATAAACAGCCCAATCATCAGAATCAGCAAATGTTTATTCAATTTTTATTTTTAACTGGGAGTATGAAGAAGCTTAAGGCACAATCTTGGTCTTTCAGAAGCTTAGAGTTTATTTTTGGGCAGAACATACACATCACTTCATAAATACTAATGCAAGAATTACAGATTCAGTGATCAAAATGTACACGGTGTAAACCAATGTTCCATAGAAGTTCACAGATCAAAAAGTGAATAGGCTAGGTTGGGGTGAAAGTATTTCTCAAAGGGTAAGATTAAGCCGAATCTTGAAGAAAATGTGTGACCGAAATAGGTATGGAACTGAGAGGACTGCAGTGTGAGGAAAAGTTGAGAGGAAAAAATGCCTGTGTCAAAGGCAGGAAGGTAATCAGAGTGACCGTTCTGGGGATACATGTGGGCTTTGGGCTTGGAGGGGTATGTTAGCATCTGTTTGTGGAAGACTGTGATTGCTTTAGATTTTATCCTATAGACACTGGTGAACCTCAGAAGATTTTTGTAACATTTGAGGCTTTTGAAAATGCAGACTGTACTGTTTAGCATACACGAGAAAGAGAAAGAAACTGTAGGCAGAGAGCAGTTAGGAGACTCGAAGTTAGAGGAGTGTGTGCGAGACCATATTTTATCACCTATGAGCATATTAATTGGGAGCAATTTTTTTTACCTTCTAATTCTTTATTTACCCATTTCTAAAATGGCAACAAAATATAAAATAGTACTTTATATAGCACAGTATATAGTTTTAAATGAAGAATAGTAAAAGCTGATTGACTTATAAGATAGAGTGTCAAAAAGAGATAATATTGTGAAAATGCTTTGTAAATGATAAAACACTCTAAACTTGATGTATTTTTATAGACCAGGTATGAAGTAATAAGAACAGTAAAAATGGTTCTTAAGCCTAAAAATTGGAATAAGTGTTAAAAACAAACAAACAAACAAAAAAAAAAAAACTGTGCAAACTCCAGGAGATCAGCTCTTCTCAAAGAATTTCATGAGGCTATTAAAGTAACAAGTAGACCTAAAAAGTCCAAACTGATTACTCAGGCTTCACAACATCATTGTTAGGTGCCATCTACTCAATTCGGATTCATAGTAACCCTAGGTAACAGACTAGAACTGCACCATAGGGTTTTCTAGGCTGTAATCTTTGGAGGAGAAAGACAGTCACTGGATGGGTTCAAACGACCAACCTTTTGGCTAGCAGCTAAGTGCTTAATGACTGAGCCACCAGGACTCCTTAGGCTTCACAATACCAAAAACCAAACCAAACCCTTTGCTGTTGAGTCAATTCTGATCCTGTAGGACTAGAAAAATGGTTCAGATTTTTGAGCCTCTGTGGACAAAAATCACTCATTTACCTGAAGATGTAAGTTTTGACTACTATATTTTGACAAAACACATGCCTTTAGTTGTCTACAAAATAATTGCCTGTGGCACACTGGTGAAGAAACTATAATAGCAGACATTATTATGATGAAATGTAATGAGGAAGCCTATGGTTTCAGCAAATTCCTATGACTTCAGTCATTGAGAAGGAGCCCTGGAGGTACAGTCGTTAAGTGCTGGGCTGCCTAACCAAAAGGTCAGCAGTTCGAACATACCAGGGTAAAGTGTCTTTCCTTTCTTTTTCTTTTTTTCCTGTCTTTTTTCTCTCTCCACAATGGATGTCATGAATCCTTTTCAGGCTGAAATTAAAAGAAAATTAATATTCAAGGCTCATGAAAGCAACTTTTATGACAGGTAGTTGCATAAAGCATACATCAATATGATATTGAAAGTTATGGACATTCCCAGAGACAATGCTTTTCAGGTTCATAGACTTTAACAGGTATATTTCCTATCAGGGAAAAAAAGTTCTAGGATAATTTGCACACAATTATTATAGAAAATTTGTCCTAGATATATCATTAAAGTTCACCCATTCTGTTTTCCTAGCCTCCAAGTCAAACTACTTAGACAACTGTAAGTAAAATTTGTTTTCAAAGATCTCTAAAAGAATATTCTCCAACCTTCTTTAGTAACACATTTCGGTTGTTAACAATCCTTACTGTTAAGAATGTTTACCAAATGCCAGAACAAAATCATTCTCATGATGGTTAAGGCAATTCTTCTGAGTACATCTACGGATGGAGGGCTGCTTTCTTCAGGGCACTATAAATAATCTTCGACAACTCCATATATTTTTAACATTCTTATTATTTTAAATTTATTATTTAAATTCATTTATTCCTTCAGGAAAGGGCTTTTCGGGTGGAAACAGATTGTCTTGGACTCAAATCCTGACTCTCCCACTTTCCTGCTAATGTAACCAAGGACAAGTGACCTATTGTTTCAGAGCCTCAGTTTCCTCATCTATAAAATAGGTATAATGAGTCCAAACCTAGCAGATTGTTGTGAAGATGCAAGAGAAAACATACATTTACTTCTGAGATGGTGCTTGGTGCATAGTAAGCACTCCTATGCAGTTACTTCTATGGTTGCAGTTATTAATATTTTTTATTTATTCCTTCACCTGGCATTCAGACATTCAATAGACATTTATTAAACACCTTCAGTATTAATAGTCACTCTGTTACTTCCTTATTATTATCTTGTGCTGCTGAATTAGGTTAAATTAATATAATTCTATTCTTTATTAAAAGTTGCTCCTAGTCCTATAACAATGCCCCCTCATACACACACATTAAAGAACATAAAAACAAAAACAGTTGCCATTGAGCTGATTCCAATTCATGTTAATCCTATGTGTGTCAGAATAGAACTGTGCTTGACAGGGCTTTTCAATGGCTGATTTTTCAGAAGTAGAGCTGCAGGCCTTTCTTGAAGTGTTTCTGGGTAGATTTAAACCTCCAACCTTTTGCTTAGCAGCAGAGAGTGTTAACCATTTGCACCACCCAGGGACTTCGTACACACACATACATATACTACTAAATTCAGGAATATGTCAATTCATATTCATCAATTTCTTTTATGGTCCTACTGCTGGTACCTAATTCAGAACTAGTGCTTCTTTCTCGACATTAACACTACTTTCTTGCTCTTCTTTTGCACTAAATACATTGTATCAGTTTCTCTTGGTAGAAAAAGTGCAGGCTTTGAACTCAGGTAGACCTGGTTTCTGGTTTTAGCACTGTCAAATTTATTAATCCAGAAGCTTGGATTATTACGTGGTCTCTATGAGACTTGGTTTCCTTAGCTTTCCAAACACAGTACCAACATCTGAGAATGCTGAGGCTTAAATAAGATAATGTTAACCTAGTTTAGCATCTGACACTGAGTTGGCTCTCAATAAATGGCAGTTATTATTCTTCAGTGAAATGACTTAAAACCAGGCATAAAATTTAATCTAAAGTTGTCATTTCTTCTGTATTTTAAAACTTCCATTACAGTTTTATTTTGACAGTTTTCATAATTTTTTTTATCATTTTTGTTAAAGAAATTGTCTACTAGGAGAGCAGCATACGACCTAACCTTGGAATTCTGTGTCCGATGAAGACTTCGTGATACACTGTTAAGGAAAATTTTAAATGGAAATCAGGAGTTAGAATAAAAGTCCAATTAGGAAAAAAAATCATCCCTTATGCATGGACTAGTGGTGTAGACTAAGGAAAGCTGCTTAATTGTTGATTCTGGGACTACTTTTATATTGTCAACATTCTATTTGGTAATCTTGGGGGAAATAGCATCAAAAGCAGACAAAGAAAAATGTTTCACTTTCCTGCAGCTGATTCCCGTGATTGCCTGACGTTTAGTTACATTTGGGCATCTGTCTCAGGAACTCCCATTGTCTGCAACCATATGCAAACTGAAGTGTGCATCGGGGTATAGACATGGGGACGGAATTTACTCTTGAATATGCCATTCAACAGCAGTGAGAGAGGCTGGACAAGGCCGGGATACTTCATACAGTTCATTTAATGAACTGTTACTTTATTATTTTATAAAGCTTCTGTAATGCACATTTATGATATAAAAAGTGCCTTGCAGACTGCTTCATTGGAAGGGGACCTCGTTTAGATTAACCTGTGACTTCAACAGCAGGTGGTAGAATGACCCAACTGCTTCAATTACTGCTTTTGCGCATGACTTTCATGTGTTGCTAAGATTATCAGAGGAACCTGATTACATCCCCTTAGACGCTATTGTTGGCATGATGATTAAGCTGTTATTTTTTTTTTTTAAGACTGGGAACCTAAAAAGCTTTTTGGCATGAGGCAAAAGCACTGTGTATAGAGATCAGTAAGATAGTGTGTATCATTGCCCTGTAGCTTATCTCCACATATACAGCTCCCTAGTGGATCCCTATGATAAACATTATTGGAACAATTAGCTGCTGCCGACACAGAATCCAGACACAATAGCCATGGCCAGCAGCACAGAGCCAAAAATTATGGAGCCAAAAACCATAAAAAGCAACACCAAGCTACTCTCCCCATTCAACTGCTGTCATAAAACCCTCCCAGTGCTATGTTTGCATAGCTGGCTTCACTGATACGGCACTGTTAATACAAAAGAAGAAGCTGCAGCACTTGTCTTTGTTTAGCTGAAATTACAAGTCATTGAATTAGTATGTCATCTTTATTGTGCTGTCATGCAGCGGAGGTGAGGAAGGCTCCGTAATGGATGGGAGAGTTTGATGGCCTGAAAGACAGGCTCACAGATGGTTGTCAATATAAAACAGTTTTTCCCCCCCTTAAAAAAAAAAAGAAAGAAAAAGAAAGGAAGAAAAGGGGAGAAAAGCAGAAAACCTGCTTTGAATAGATTTTTCCTAATTTGTGGTGTAATACCAAGCAATATTCATACAAGTCTCATATTTAAGAACTTTGGTGGCCTAGGGTATATGACAAAGGCATAGAATGCAAACACCACTGAGGGATGCATTTACAATTTAAATAAAAGTGATGCAGTATTTTAGCTTCTTAGAAAGCTGGTGGTTGTTGTCCTAGGGAAGTTTCTCTTATATTTCTAAACAGTTGTGAATTATTCAATAATGTGAATGAGAAAGGTTACCAGTGTAATAGGAAGTTTATAAAATAGCAAGTGAGAATTTTGACCCTTCTGTCTAATAAGAAAGGATTGTAAAGTTCTATACTTGTGTGATTAGGTATATTTTGATAGGGATTTTAGACTATCTACTAATGAGATTTTGAGCTAACTTTGGCTTAACATATTTTTTAATTTAGTAAATATTAATTTGCCTTACTTTTCTTGATTTTTCTCTATATAGTTGTAGTTTGATTTACAATGCATCATCAGAATTATAATAGAGATATCTATTTAACATCAGTGAATTGACAAACTAAGTTTCATTTTTAAAAAACAATGATTTCTATTTCCTTTGACACAATTATTAAAAATGTTTGACTCAATCTAAGAAGCACTGTCCTGAATATAACTCTTTAATAGAAAGAGTACTCTCTGTGTTGTTATTTCATTTCAGGTGGGATTCTAACCCACCAAACATTCAGGGCAATGTTTTAATTAAGGAGCTAACTAGTTACACCTAGAACTGTGTAGAATTTTTTAGTGAACTCATGAATATTTCAGATTAAGTTTATCTTTTTTTGCCTTTTGTTGAGAAGAAAAACACAAAAGAAAGAAATGAAAGATCTGATATTCTATGGTAAAACTGAGACAGATGTACGGCCATAGGTAAAAGCCTTCAATGGGAATAATATACATGTGGATATACAGTTTAAAAATAAGCTTGATCACATGTAAGGAAATCATAAGAGGTGAAATTCAAGGCCAGTGTACTGGCATAAATTAGCTCTGTTCAAGAATGTGCATGTTCACCTTCAACTGTGGAAAAAAAAGCTTCCTGAATATTTCTGAAGCAATGCTTCAGTATCTTCCAAAAGAGCTATATAAGGGGGAAACAAAGAATTAAATATCTAGTTGGGGTCTAAATTTATCTGTGTCTATTCAGTATCATTATTATATTTAATGACCTCTATTTAATACATATTTTGCCTTTATTTTGAGGGTTGTGTTGCTGACTCTTGCAGTTTGTTATGAAAATCAGTCTTTTGGGAAATATTGTTACTATGTGTGTATATATATATATATATATATATATATATATATATATACCTTAAACAGGTTATATAACATCTTGGCATCACAGGTTTCTTATTTGTAAAGATGAGTGAGGAAGAGTGGGAGTAAGGGCAGCAAGCATCTGGCACACAGACAGCAGGTAACTGTGTCACAAGTTGTGAGGGAGGTTTTATGGCTGAAAGGTTATAAGCTGCCATTTACAAACTGTCAAAAGGTTACCAGTGTAAGGACTAGAGCCAAAAGACCCAGAAGCTGGAAGAGAAGCATACAGGATTGAGCACAGAAACATACAAAGTCAGAGCAGAACCAACAGAAAGGGAACTTGATGCTGCCTATCAGATTTAAGCAGAGAGGCTTTCTACAATCTCTCCTACAAGGGCTGGGCTTAATTCCAGTTCCCTGAGGCTGGGCTAAGGTTCATAAGGTCCCAGCTCTTTGTAGAGGAGACCTTTGTGTCCACAGAGTCAGGCAAGTCACTAAAATTGCCATCATTTACAATTTAAAATGATTTAATCAGCTGAGGAAAGATATTGATAGAGATGAGGTTAGGAAGAAAGAGCATGAAGATACCCATGAAAGTACAATACATGTAAGAATTTAGATTTCTCTTTTAAGGAGGGAAAAGTAAAGGAAGGGGAAGGTTAGGAGCGCCAGGGATGAGGTATTTAATCCTGTATTGCCGAAGTCACCTCTGCTGCTCAAACAGGGAAGGATATGTCCTGGCAACCGCTATAGGACTCTACATACCCCAGCCCAGGGTCTTTCAAACCAATGACTGTTCAGTCATAGACATGGTGACCAGAATAGTCAGTTTCCTGTGTGATGTGAGAGATTTCAGAGATTCCTGGTATTCCTTCTGTTTCTCATGCATCTTCATCTGTTTCATAATCCTTCAAATGCTGATGTGGATGTGAAGTAAGTAAAGATTTCCAATCAACAAGTGAAAAAAAAAAACAAAAACAAAAGACAAACAACAAACCAGTTGCTGCAGAGTCTGTTTCAACCCAGGGCGATCACACGTGTGTCAGAGTAGAACTGTGCACCATAGTGTTTTCAATGGCTATAATTTTATGGTGCCTCTGGGTGAAATCAAACCTCCAACCTTTCAGTTAGAAGATAAATGCATTAACTCTTCCACCCAGGGACCATCAACAATTAAAAACCGAACCTATTGCTGTCCAGTCAATTCCAACTCATGGAGACCCCAGGCATGTCAGAGTAGAATTGTGCTCCATAGGATTTTCAATGGCTGTAATCTTACGGAGAGTCCCTGGATGACACAAATGGTTAAATTTTTGGCTGCTAACTGAAAGATTGGTGGTTCAAATCCACTCAAAGTCACCTTGGACGATAGCCTTGAGATCTGCTTCCAGAAAACCACAGCTTTCAAAAACTTATGGAGTGCCATTCTACCTCGAAACACATGAGGTCGTCATGAGTTGGAATCAACCGGATGCCAACAGTTTTTTTTTTTTTTTTTTAAATCTTAAGAAGTAGATTGTCAAGCCTTTCTTCTATGGTGGATTTGAACCACCAACCTTTTGGTTAGTGAAGTGCAAACCATTTGTACCATTCACCTAGTATAATAATAATAATGACCAGTGAGAGAATCATTTGTTTAAATTCAAAGTTGACAAGTCTAGTGAGGTAATATGTAGTGAAAGTCATAGTAAACTGGAAGATACCAATGCAAATGATAATTATTATTGCTATCTCATTTCATCTGCACAAAATGGGGAGTGAAAATCAGCATTGGTTACCTAATGTCTTGAATTCACACAAATATGTAGATGACAGAGATAAGATCCTTACCTATGAATTGGTGTTGAGAGGAGGATGGTTAGGGTGTATGGTAAGGACACCTGAGGTGCATGGAAGTTGGAAGGAGGTACGATGCAGGAGGAAGCCCAGGAGAGCTAAGATCAATTGCTGTTTTCTGTTTTAACAATAGTTAAAAAGAACAAATTACTTGGTGTTTATAGGTGTCCAAAACATTTTACTCTGTACCTGTTTTCTCTCTTCTTTGATTTCATCCTTCTTATAAATTTTTAATTCATTTCCGGGATGAGGACTAGAATAAAAGCCAATGAACAAGAAAGCAGACCTATTCATTGTATTCAAAGGGAATTATTTTCTAAATGTTATACTTACACATATTTATATTCCGCTGTTTTAGAGTTATCCTAGAATATTGTTCCAATGTTTAGGTCACAAGGTCAAGTATTTTGTAATATAAGCTGACTTCAGCTGAACAGCTGAAACATCTTTTTTTTCTTTCTTTCTTGCAGTCTGCAACTTGTTCTTTGTGAATAAATGTCACTTACTGTGTTTAAGCTGCCTTTTGACTCTCTTTACTTCCCCTTTTTTTCTGGGATCTGTATTTTACTTAAGCTGTGTGATTAAATGAGAATTGGACAGTAATTTGAAATAATCACAGTGGCATAACCTTGTCAAAATCAAGTGCAATATATTTAGCAATTATTTTAATAAGCAATGCTACATAAGTAATTTCATCATTTTTTATTGTTATGTTGATTCACCAAATGTATAAACAGTAACTGAATACATCCTAGTCCATTGTAAAATTGACTTCAGGTTTCCTGGCTTGGCTTGTAAATGTGCCCCGTGATCTTACCTTTTTCGTTTTTCCTCTCTATATTCCTCTCTCGATACCATTACTTCCTGCGGTTTCTTTCCTATGCAGATAAATGCTTGCAAATCTAGCCTAGATAATTTTCTATCTCCAGTCTCGCTTTTTTCATTGAATATAAGATTATTAACAGTCACATAAAACTCAGATTTTCTCCAAGTCAAAGCCATTACCTGCTTTTTCAATTCTTCCGTGTAAGTTGTGAAACTATAATTATCCTACAATGTAATATACTGTAGTAGAGGGCTACTTAAAACTCACCTTTTAGTTGGGAAGTTGACCAGAACTGTCACTTTATGCTATCAGATTGTCTGCTAATACCTCATATTCAATATCTCCAAAACACCTCCTTCATCTCCCAAACCAGCTTCTCCTACTGTTTCCAGCCACCCAGCATCTTCAAAGTCATTTTTTATTCTTTGTTTTTCAAAGGTTTGCCACATTTAATAGACTCGAGCTCTGCAACATCAGTAACTTCTCTCCACAGTTTTTCTTGCCTAGACATAAACGATAACCTTCCCAGGATTCCCCTACTTTCAACTTTTCATCTCCCACTCCCTTGAAATAACTTTCCTACAACTCTTACCTCTGTCCCTTCAAAAAGCTTTGAAAACTCTTTTCCCTAATGAATTCAGGCCATGTTCCTCAGCCTGGTACTCAAGGTCTTCTGTATTATTGCCAGTTTATCTCCTGCAAATTTCTTGCACAGAACCTATATTTCAACAGGTCTGCACATGGAGTCGCCATTAGTCTGAATAGACTCCACAGCAACTAATAACGACTATCCACTTTTTGTGAAATTATCCTCACCCAGTAAGATCCGTTTCACATATTATTGCCTTTTCTGATTCTCCCAGCCAAGTGTCATCTTTTTTTCTTTGAACCTCACTCTCTCGCATTTTTTTAATGTTCAGTGGTCCTAATCGTATTATGGTTATTTGGAGATTATCTTATCATTTCTTTTCCTACTGATTTTGCCCTATTTATTCGTAAGCTCTTTCTAGGTCAGATCTGTTCTGATACTCTTTAACATGACCAAAACATATCACCACGGTTCCTGTACCCAATGCTCAATAATAATTATAATTTTGTGAAAGAAAGCAACTGCATGAAGTTTATTATCTTTCTTTGCTGTTTGTCTTGGTGGAACCTGTCCCAAATACAGTATAGAATTTAATGGATCAAATTCCAAGGATCTCAGTCAGCTAAATTAAAATGTGGATTTTGTAACTTTTCAAGAAGGAGAAATGAATGAATTCTTATAATTCTAGATTGTCGAAACTTTAATTTTGTATGCTGTTCTTTGAGTTCACATTTTGGGACCTGAAATTGTCTATGTGACGATACTGTAAAGTGACATTGTGGATACATTCCCCAATTATCAGGTAAATTTTCAATAGCCATCCACTCTGGTATAGTTTTTGAATTATAATAGTCTCACATTTTATGTTGAGAAGAATTGCAACAGGAGCTAATGGCTTTTGACATCAAGAAAATCTGAGTTTTATATGGTTATTCTTTAATTGAGGGCAAAGGACACAATGACTAAATCTCTACGTGGACGTGAAGCTCAGAAATATCTTTGTTTGTCAGGCTGTGATCCAACCTTTCTGACTTGTTGAGGTGGAGGGAGGGAGGGGCAAGGGTATTTACAACACTGCAAAGGCCTTATTCACCCCCTGACTTCACGCTCAGCTACACTTGGAGATGCAATTGGTTTATTTCGTATAAATAAGCAAAAACGCTGGAAGAAACAAAATAGCTTCATAAAACAAAACATTATGATACCAGAAACCCTTAGGAATAGCACTAATGCTTTTAAATGAAGGCTTTATTTGTCTCTGAACTGGAAAAAGGAGTCACTAATGAGGTGTCATTTAAATTCTAACACCTGTTTAATGGCAGTTTTTCTCTATCCCCAAAGAGTAACTGTTTATGAATGTTTGCAGTTTTCCAAGTATATCTACAAGAATTGTTTCTTCATAAACAATGTGATGCCTTTTTCCTCATATGCTAGTCACGTTGCAACATACGATGAAAATTGTTGGTTGTGGCATTTTTGTATTAGATAGGTTTCAAAGTGACAAAACTGAAACTTAGAATTTTATAATTCACACGGTAAATATTTTATCAGAAACTTCATGTTTTACAGATGTAAGAGTATATATTGGTATAAGAAAAATAAAATTTCAAGTTGTACTCTTTACCTAAATTTAAATAAGATGTGAAGAGGCATTGCCGAAAAATGTTTGTCCCTATATTCCCTGTTATGAAAAGAAAAAAATATTCATGAATGAACACATATGCACATAGATTTCTAAGAGTTGCAGAAAAGAAATGCTTGTTGGCTTTTTTTTTCTCAGACAAGTAAATAACTCAAAAAGCCAGAAATGGGAATGTACTGTTCCTTTTTTGATTTCATGTTTTTTATGTATAAACAATTTTTGTTCAGGTAAAGAACACACAATAAAGAACACAATAACCCTGTTGTCATTTTCTCTATAATTTCTATGGAAACTAATAGTGATGAGTAATATGAATGAACATCTGAAAAATTACTATCAAAAATATTTTTCTTTCAGATATATCCATTTGCTATTTATTGCAAATAAAATAGATTACTGTCACATTTAGTATCCTTTATAAAACTACTTATACTTCAGTAAACCAAATGACATGTAAGTCTATTTTTAAGTGATTACCTTTTTCTTGAGAAATGCAAATATAATTAATTCCATTGGTATAGCAGAAGCCATGTATTTTTACCAAAATGGTTACATGAAATCTCAGAACTTCTGGCTTCTGGGAATCTTCAGGGAAAATTTCTTTTAAAGAAAGTACATCTTTGACCTATTAAGAACCATAGTTTTGCTCTGCTGGAATTCTGGATGTGTGACAAAGAAATCCTTGTTTGTGCGTCAGAATGAAAGGAACTCATCCTGACGAAAGTTGAGGCGCGTCCTGTGAACTAAATCTTCCTAAGAACTCTTTTGGACTTAAACTGAGTATACAAGGCTTACTGCAAAAGCAATGGCTAAGCCATAAAATGCTCAAAATGGGGGCTTGAACAGTTCTATAAAACCTAAATGTTCTGCACATTAAAGGAGGAAAAAAGATTGGATTGGATTTCCCATTATGCAGAAAACCATTCTGCAGTTCTCCCTCATGATCATTATTCCTTACGTTTCTTAGCATCAAATCATTTCCTCACCAGATCCACCACCCCCCATGTGATTCTTGCCAATTTAACGTGCTCTTTCGAGTAAACAGAAAGATGGGCTATTTTTCAGCGTTTAGAATGCTTTCCTTCTCTCTCTCTATGTGTATATATATATGTGTGTGTGTATATATATATATATCTATATATATATATATATATATATACTTGAAGAGTATCCTTTTGCTTCTGATTTATACGATTTTTATTTATAGGTAGGTCTCAGCGCTTAATCGGTGTGTTCTCTAATTACCCACTGGCTTTGTTCAAAATCGGTTGACATATACCTTACACTGAGCCAAGGGAAATAAGCTTATTCTTTTTTCTGTGCAGTTCTTTCCTTGACTTATGAAAGCCAAATATCCATTCTGTATGGAGAGATGAATCAGCAATCCATATAATATCTATTCATCATACATATTTCACAAGGACAATATGGTGATGACTGCAAAGTTCTTACAAAAATAATACGGAAATCTGGAACTTGATGTGCAGTGTCAGAGAGCCTCTTACTATTATTTACCTTATCAGCTTTTGCTTTCTGAAATCAATGGAAGGGCATCAAGTTCAGCTAATCCATATTTCTGAGTATGAAATTGAATTTATAGTCTGTAGTATGTTGACTACCGCTCGCATTTAAGGCATAATTGATTTTTATTGAAAAGCCAGCAGGCACATCAAAAATTTCCACAAACCACAAGGATGTTAAATTTTACCCTGTTTAGATAATAGTGTGGCTTTATTTATCCTTTAAAATGAAGCTTTTATATTTATATCAGCAAATGCTATGAAAGTGTGACTGATACCTTGCGAAATCATCGATCCATGGTTCTGTAAAACTGTACTGCACAGAAATAAGCAACTTTATATTTCTAAGGTAAATGCCTATGGTTGGCTTGTTTTAAGGATATATGGATAAATGGAATAATAAATCTAGCACCATATCGTGTCATAGGCAAAGGTTTATTTTTTTTTTTTTTATTGAGACAACTGCTTGCACCATTATCTCTATACTCTCCACCCCCATTTCCTTTGGAATCTCATTTTTCTTTCTCTGAGTTAGAAATTACATTTTTGTTTCTGATTTGTTTATGCTTGTGAAAGGTAATTCCTAGGAAAAATTCTATTCTTTCTATTCTTAAGTAGTCAACTTTAATATGTGTCAAACTACATTAAATAAGTGTCACCCTAATGTCTCCAATTCATATATTAAGTCCACATATTTTTAACTAAAAGTTATGGTCAGAAGGCTCTTGAGTGCTTCTGCCACAGAACGTAAAAACTCAATGTCAATTGCATAGTGGATTTTTAAAAAAATCAAGCTTTGCCTGACCTTAGCAAAAAACAAAGCAAAACAAAGCAAAACCAAAATGATACAGGTACAGTTATTTCTTTTTAGCCCTCATTCTTCTATAATCCTATAGCGGTGGTTCTCATGGGGGGTAAGGGGGACAGTATCACACCAAAATTTGTATGGGTGCCTATCAGGCATTCACAAAGATTGGATGCGGATGGACCAGGGCCACCCTTGGGTGGAGCCAAGGGATACTAGACACTGCAGCCTGCAGAAGAATTCAGCACAATGGGACATGGTCCCATAACCCTGTAGGACTTTTGAATATCCATCCTACCAGATACTCGTGTGGATGAAAGACATATTTATAATTATGTGTGCTTAGGATTTTTTTTCCATTTTACATGCAATTCTAAGAGATTTTTTCACTATATCTAATATACATGAATTTTCCAGGAATGAAACTATCATATAAATTAAAAGTGTTATTTTTAACTTCACCAGTTGTTAGTCACGATGACAACTCTCCTTATGGTGTTTTCTGCATTAATACAACAAACTTGTATCAGTACATTGGTAGTTAATGTGGCTACAGTTTAATGATGATTCACTGCAAAGGTATCAGCACTCAGGTACAACGTCATGTCTTCATTATGTAGTCATGCTCAAGTATTTAAATTTCAAAATATGTGCTATTTATTATGAATTACTTTCTTTTAATTTCTCCTTTATTTTATATTTGGAACATTGTATTGATTTTTTTAAATGATGTGCTCAGAATGGCTGATGAATTTCATTTCAGATAGTAAATGTGTTACCAAATATTTGTTATAAAAAAGCAGGCACCAGGTCTGATAACCTGGAGAGTAATTGTGTCAAGGCATGAATGCATTAGCTGCAAAATTTTCAGTGATAAATCTAGCAATTATTTTAATAGAACAATTATTTCCAATGAGGAAAATATTATCTTGGGGATTTTGAAATGCACAGTGGTAAGTCCTTGGTGCCTACCTTCTTATGCGTATGGATGAAGAGTGTTCAAAACAATTTGTCATATGCACAGAAATACAAAAGATGAAACCTAAAGAGATTATACATTAGTCTCTTAAGAGTAAAACTGACGGAGAGAAGCAGTATACCTTTCACAGAGGCAGATATTTTCAAAGCAATGTGTGACAGGTACAGGGACAAATCCCATTAATAAGTAAGAGGATTTGTGCTTGGCTCTGTCACATGCCACTTTGAAAACCTACCCTCAAACTGTCTATAAATTTTCATGCCCATCTTTTTCCCTTTGCTTTCTTCAGAGCATCTGATTTTTTTGTTCACCTTTTATTCCTTGCTTAATCTCATGGCATCCTTTAATAATTTTTAGAAGGTTGATATTATGCTCTGATTTTGTGGTTACATTATTGTTAACAAAATAATATTTTCTGTATCTATTCATCCTCACTACACTTTTTTTGCTTAGTTATAGAACATTTTTTGTATTTCTTATGACTTCTATGTTAAAAAAAATCTGCCTCATGGAAATTAAGGAGATAAATTAAGGGGGGAAAGTAATATAAGTATATATTGGCTAGTTTTCCTTTTAATATATAGTTCTGTTTTTAAGTAAAAAGAATATTAAAGAAATTAATGACATGCTATGTGAATGGTATAATATCAAGAAAGAAAGTGTTCTCATTTTTTTTTTTTTGAGCTGTGAGTTTTTGAAAAATCAATTATTAAGCCTAGAGGTGTGTATATTTTTACAAAGTGAATTCAAAATAAACTTCGGCTGTAAACATTGATGGGCTGCCTCTGCTTGTGGACCTTGTTCTGTATATCTTGTCCTATGTGAGATGCTGGTTGAGGGACACAAGAATTTGCTATAACATCGTTAGGTCTAGAATACAGTGTTGGTTTGATGTTGCACTCTTTCTTCGCTCCCCCCCACCCGACCCATCTTGCCAAAGAGTATTTGTCTTCTGTCAGTATGTGTTTGATAACACAATTGAAAGTTAAAAATAAAATTATGGCAACCGTTTTATATAAGATATTGTGCTGTAAATGTGAATCTAGTCTGAGCCAATTGCTTACTTCAAATTTCAGGATTATTTTAAGATAATATGTTATTGAAAAAAGAGTTGCCCATGAAAGGTGTTTTTCAGTAGGCAGTTCCAAACAAAAACCAGGGCTTTATGGAGTTTCTGATTTTCTCTCTCAAGAGCATTAATGGTGCCCAGAATGTATTTAATTGTAAGTGTTGTCTAGATGACTAAAAAATGCACATGTAACACTATTTTCTTTGCTCGTCTTTAAGCACAGACCTCAACTGTCCTTCCACAGCATCAGCCAGCTGGGTGAAAAGTAAAAAAACTAAGCTGAGCTGCCAGATGTTTGTTCTACATGACATCCAACATCTGGATATTTTTAAAACATTTTGACAATTGGCTGGGTTTTTCACATTATATCTACATATTTTTGGCACTTCTTTGATCCAGTGTGCTGTATGTGTGTATGTGTTAGAGAATGGAGAAAAGATGCTACCGAATCAGTTAAATCTAGCCAGAAAATAAAGCAATGGACTTTGGATTTCTTCCAAATTTGGTTTAAAAGTCCAGCTAGCTCAAGTTCAAAATACAGAAAATTTTTGAAAGTCAAGGACAAAGGGTGAAAGACCTAATGGCTTCTTGTGATATCCAACTCTGTAATATAGCAGATACTTAGACACTACTCACCAAAAGGCATTCAGAAGCCAACCGCCTAGAGTAAATTTAGTCTTTAGGTACTTTACCTGGGTGCCTGAAGGAAAAAAAAAAAAAAAAAAAATCCAGATAATATGTTTTCTATTCTAATTCTAATTTTTTTTACCAAGAAAAAAGTCAAGATAACAAATTTTTCTAATTCTAATTTTAAGTATTTTTTTCTTAAAGATGAGTTTGAAAGGATGTGTGCAGAACTGAGCCCCCAACATAAAATGGCACTTATCTCTGAGGAACCATAATCTGAGAATACCCAGCAAGCATGTACATACCTAGTGAATGCCCATCTAACGATTAACAATAATTTACACTATTGAGGGCTTTCGAGCTTTTAAACCTTTTTCATAGCCATGGCTTCATTATTCCCACTTGGTAGTAAAGACCTTCCTTGAATACAGGTCTTCTGATTCTTGATTTGGTGGAATAACCATTAATCCATGAACAGGGAAGGAAGACAAGAGGGGAAGATATATTTGTGGACCAAATTCTATGTGAGATACGCTATATCAGAGCATCTCAATGTGTTATTTTATTTTTTACCATTACTTCTGGGGTAGGGGATATAGAAACAGAATTTTCTTTAATTGAAAATTTGGGCTTGAATCCTGACCCTACCATATAGCAGCTAGCTTTATATCTACAGCCAAGTTATTTGCATAATTGTTGGCCTTATATACTTATACATATATAAGTTTCCTTGTATGTAAGATGGGATTAATATCTACTTCCTATCTTTCTTATAAAAATTATATGAGATAATGTAGCTAAGTATGGGTTAAGTATACAATATACAATATACAATATACAATACACATGGCTAAAACCAAAAAAACAAACCCATTGACACTGAGCTGATTCTGACTCATAGTGACCCCACAGGACCTCATAGGGTTTCCAAGGCTGTAAATCTTTACAGAAGCTAACTGCCATGTCTTTCTCCCAAGGAGTGGCTTGGTGGGTTCAAACTGCTGACCTTTCGGTTAGCAACTGAGCACCTTAACCACTGCACAACAAGGGCTCCTCAGCACATGGTTATTGCTCAGTAAATGCTGTTTGACTTACTCCTTCATTTTACAGAAGAAGAAACAGAAGTGTAAAGAGGTAACAGTGGTCACAGAATTAGGATATACCCAAGGATAGGATTAAATCCATGTCTTATCTTGTACTATTTTCATCATTCTAGCATTACTTATCTATAAAAACAATAATTTTCCACAGTTCTGCTGCTTTTATAAGCTTGATCTTAGAATAGTACTTTGTAATTTATACACTAATTTCACTTATTTTCTCATCCTTGAAATTTTAATTGAAATGGAACAGGTGAGTGCATCAAAACCAGAAAACCAAACCCATTGCCATTGAATTGATTATAACTCATAGCGATGAGTGCATGGTAATGGTAATATTGATGGTATCTTATGGTTTTTATGAAAACTTGAAAGTATAGTACCAGCATATACATATATATATATATTTGCATTGCTTTTACTGTCTTATTAATAACTACACCTATCTGGGAATGTGGTAAGATTGTCTTCACTCTGTCACTACATGTGACCATTTGACACTACATGGGACAGTAGACCAGATAATTCAACGCTATGCATATTTACTGTGCACCTACCTTATGCAACAGGTCCTAGGATGAATCAAACACAGATGTTACGCTCAAGAAGTTTCCTGTCTCACAGAGAATATCAGACAAGTTATTAACTAGCCACAATGCAGACTAATAAGTTAAAGTATGGACATGTTGTTCTTTTGGAACATGAGTAAATGTAAGATTCCAACTGAAGGAATCGTGGAAGCTCCCATGGAGGGAGTACCAAGGAGAGAGAGAGCCTCAACGGATGGGTGGGATTTGGTAAGTTGAGATAAGCAGAATCACCAGAGGTAGGAAAACAATGGATGTCATTGGGAAGCAGATTGGGTACATTTAGAAGGAATAGTGATAGATGACAACTGAAATTACATGTTTGGTACACCTAAATCACAGGAGGCCACCCTAAAGAGTGTGAATTTTAGGCTATGTCATTGAAGTAATTTTGAGATATTTTACCATGTCATAAAATGATTGGTGCTAAGCAATAAGAATTTACTCAAGCAGGAATTAGGGGTAGATGGATTGGCATGGGGGAATTTAGTCTCAAGGAGCATGAGAAAAAAGACATCTCTGTGTCTATGTTTACTTATCTAAAAGATCAATGGCCTGAACTTGATTATTGTATAGGCCTATTCCAGCTTTTATTTTCTGGTTAATATTTCCTAAATAGTGTACTGTTGAATGCTAGTTCTGCTATATAACAGTGTGTGTTATGCAAATTAAAGAAGAGATCTGTGATCAAATAAATTTGGAAGCCAGGGAATTAAAATGGTAGTAGAGTTTCCTTTTTGCACGACTTTTCAGTCTTCCTTATTCTGTTAAAGTTCATGTGCATTTCCAGGTGAGGAGCATGTGTGTATTATTTTCCAAGATTATGTGACGATGTGGCTTTTTTTGCTTACATCTCCTAGGGTCAGAGTTCTATGAAACATGTTTATCTTAAATGCATGTCCTACTATGCAATGCTCTGTTGAGATTGCAATAGACCTTGGTTGTCTGTTATAAATTTTCCATGCAGTGTAATATTTTAGAAACTCGGATAGTACGTGCAAGAATTTAATATTTACTCCTGATACATAAAGATCCATGTAAGAGAAACAAATCTGTAAGCCCTGCATTCAGATCACCCCACATGCTGCTGATATTTGGAGGTAGAATGTTTGTTTCTTCAACTTATCCAAGAAGTGTTTTAGAACCTGTAGTGGTGAACTATAGTGGTTGCTAAACTCTTGAGTAAAAGGAGTCCTCTATTTGGAAAGATAGTACTTTTTTATTTGTCGGACACATTTTGGAGGGGGAAGCACAGGGGGCAGGGAGAGAGAAAGGGACAATTGACTAGACAGTAGACTAGCATCATCAACCCCTGGCTATCAGTGGGGTGGTAGATGGCATGACCAGAAGGCCTACACATCTAAAGTAAAGCTCAAAACTATCTCCTCAAAAGAGAAGAGTTTTAAGAGAGTCTTAAGTAACATATGACACTTGTCAGAGGAAAATAAGAAAATTGTTCCAGATGGTTGAGATTTTGAGAAGAAGGTGAAGAGGTCAGAGGGAAGCAATGACTAAAGAGAAAGAGAGAACAGAGGAGTGGTGAAAATCCTTGGGGGCTGGACAGTTAGCTCAACTTCATCTGAATGACAATGAGATTCCAGTGAAGAAATGCAATAAAAAAGAAATTCTCTGTACTTTAGCATGCAAAGCTGATCTTTTGGCTATATCATTCTGAATTGATTAGAAGACTTGTCAGGATAGGAGAAGTTTAAGAAAATGGCATAACATTTAAAATGAGAAGAGATCAGAGTTGGTTGTTTACTGTAGTTGATTTCTTTCTCCCCTTTCCCATAGCCTGTTTACACCTTGCTGCTGACTGTACTAACAGTTCCCTCTACTGTCTACAAGCAATATGGTGATAGTGCAGTGAACACTGCCTGATTTACTGTTAGCTATTTTAAACATCTTAGAGAAATACTGAAATGAGGCATATGCTTTTTCATTAAGTACTTTCAAGATTTGGAAGCATGACAAGTTTTCAGTTTACTGGTTTTAAAAAATCAAAATATACCTCCTCAGAAACTGGAAGTGTTTGATTTTATCTAAGCCTGATCTTCCTCAAATCTACAAATACAAAAAGGATTTGTCTAGTTCTTCCCCCACAAAAAATTGGAAGTAAAAAACGTAAAGGGTGTGTGGTTCAACAATTGCAGCAGTAGGCTCAGAGCTCTGGCACTTACACTAGTGTGGGTGTCCTGGGCCCAATGCGTTCTGGCCTGTGACCTCAGCCAAATTCTTTATCCTTTCTTTTCCTCAGTTTATTCACTTTTAAAATTAATATTTGCACTATCGAGTTGTTAGGATTGAAGCTAATAAAGATGTCAGTATAGTGCTGGGTTCATGGTACAGCTCAAATTCTGCTTTAGCTCTTGGATTTCTTGCATTCATTTATTTAGTCAAAAATATTTATTGATTACTTTTTAGGTATTGGGGATACAACAGCATACAGAAGAGAGAAATGGACATTACATTCTGGTTGGGGGAGACAGATAATTAATAAATAAGCAAGTAAACATATAGTATATCAGACATTGATAAATGTTATCGCAGCAGAAGTCGAATTACTGATTTTTTAATCATTGGTAGTTCCCCTGCAAAGCCTGAAGTGATGCTTGATTTATCTACATGACTGTGGATACGTTTCCTACTGACTGAATATGAAAGCAGATGCCTCATAGTCAGTGTAGCAGTAGGATCATATAATTTATGGTCAAAACCAGGACACTTTCGAGAGTGAAAGGGGAGCTATGGGCATCCTGTAGCGACAATAGCACAGATTGGAATTGTTTCAGGCAAACTAGAGAGACACCATTACCCTAGTGGGGACTGGAGCAGAAGCATTTCAGGCAGGGAGTGGTTGATATCAATGTATTATGGCATAGGCAGCATTAGGCAAAAATGATGGAGTTATAGTAGTAAACATCTGGATGGTATCTTGATGGTAGCAAGAGGCTGAATCGGATCTATCAACAAGGCAGCTCAGAGCCTGACTCAATGACTTGTAAGCCTCCGTGTCCACCTTCTGCAAGAGAACCAGGAAGCTCATTGTGTCTCGATGGAAGTGAGCTCTCAGTGTGGCCATTTCTGTCCTGGGCTGCCCAGCTGCAAGGCAGACAGGTCCCACCCATGTGTGGGTCTTCCTGAGCTCAAAGGCCTGGATTCCGAAGGGCAGGTAATTATCCTTTGTGGGAAAAAGGCATGTTTACACCTCTAGAAGCCCACAGTGAGCACCCATGTTAGATGATGAGAGGATAATCTCTGTCCTATTTGGGGTTTGGTGACTAGTAGGGAGAAGGTTCGGTGAGTTTTGATTCCTCATGTCACTCTGCTCATCCTTGTTGGAGTCCTGGTCCTCCAAGAGCCCTATCTTCTTCTGTTGAGCTTCCTGCTCACTCCCCTTCTTGTTCAACTCCCCGTCCACCTAGGATTAGAGAAAGGGGCCTAACTGAATTGTCTAAAAGAGGAAAGAAAGAAAACCTCTAGGTGAGTCTCACGGAAAAATTTTTTCGAATGTTAAAAACTTCAGATCAGTGTGCGTGAAGTAATAACTGACACTTTCGTCCTTCTTTCTTTACATTAAGTCAGGTGCTTATCTTTGATTATTGCTAAAAGCAACTGTAGCTTCCCATGTGTATTGTATTTTAAAGTGGCAAAATACTTTACATTTAAAATCTAATTTCAATGACCACATTGGCCTTGTCAGATACGTTGTCCAAGTATCATCATTATATCATTGTCTTTGTCAATTTTTTTTCCTGATAACATCATTTCATGATTATCAGGATAGTACATGACTTACCCCACAAAGTTAAGGGGAGATGCTATTCTCTGCACTTTTGTATTAAACACTCTTTAAAAATCCATGCTTGCTTGATAATTTTCAATGTTGTTCAAGTTCGGACTTATTTTTGAAAACTACGTTTTCTTCAACAAAAGAATTGATACATTTTTTTCTTTCTTCATACCTTCATTTATCCATCCCCAAAACACATATAGATTGAATGCCTTCTGAGGAATGGCACAGAATTATTCACTTTTCTAAAAAGAAAAGAAGTATAAGAAATTATCCTTAGAATTTTCTTTCTTTTTTTTTTTTTTTGATATTTTATTGTACTTCAGGTGAAGGCTTACAGAACAAACAGTTTCTCATGTAACAGTAGTACACATGCTGTATCCTTAGAATTTTCATCAAAATGATTATAATTCAAATAACTTCCGCAGAGAAGATATTTCCACTGACAATTACGTATTCTTTGTTCCTAGTTAATGATAATCACTACAACAACAATAATAATATTCACACTGTTCTAAGCACTTCACATCTGTCATCTTATTTAATGTTTACAGTATATCTGTGAGTTAGGTATTAGTATTATTCCCACTAGAGATGAAGGAGGTTAAGTGACTTTTCTGAATTCAGACCTGGCTTTCCCCAGAGCCCACACTCTTAACTTCTTGCTGTTGTTCACAGGTACACACTGAAATCATTCAGACTGTCATGGATAAGAATGTGGACTCTAAGTCAGACTGATTTAAGGTTAATCTCTGGTCCTGCAACTAATCAGCAGCATGCTTTGGACGTGTCCTTAGTGCCATTCAGCTTCTGTATCTTTAGGCACAAGCTAGGAATAATAGTGATAATGAGGACTGCATTTATCTGTCCTGCTCTTCATTAAGAAAATTCACCTGCTAGTTTATTTATTTATTTATTTATTTATTTATTTTTAACACTTACTGTGTTCCAGGAACTGTTCTGGGTGTTTGGGAAAGCACAAACGAGCAAGAGAGACATGGTGCCGGTCTTTAGGAAACTTGTAGTAAAGAAGGAAACAAAGAAAAACTGTAAGAAAATTAAAAAATGCAAATTAACAAAGCTAAACATAGGTTTCTCATACCATCCAACAATCACGCTTGAGGTATTTACCCAAATAAGTTGAAAACGTGTCCACATAAAAATCTGCGAATTAATGTTTATTCATAATTGCCAGATTTATTCATAATTGCCAAAAAATTGGAAGCAACCAAGATGTCCTTCAGTAGGTGAATGGGTAAACAAACTGTGGTATATCCCTACAATGCAGTACTATTCAGTGATAAAAAGAAATGAGCTATCAACCTATGAAAAGACAGAGAGGAACTTTAAATGTATATTGCTAAGTGAAAGAAACCAGTCTGAAAAAGCTACATATTGTATGATTCTGGAAAAGGCAGAGCTATAGACACAGTAAAAAGATCAGTGGTTGCCAAGGATTTAGAAGGAGGGGAGAATGAATAGGTGGAGAACAAGACATTTTTAAGGCAGTGAAATTATTGTATATGATACTGTATCGATGGAGACATGTCATTATGGATTTGTCAAAACCTATAGGATTGTGCAACACAAAGCATGACTCCTAATTTAAACTATGGGCTTTAGTTAATAATAATGTATCAGTACTGGTTCACCAACTGTAACAAATCTACCACAGAATGCGAGATATTAATAATAGGAGAAACTGTTTGCAGTAGGTAGATGGGTATATGGGAACTCTGTATTTTCTGTGCAATTTTTCTGTATATCTAAAACTGCTGTAAATATAAAGCCTATTTTTAAAAAACTGAAAAATACAATAAGTGCTATGAAGGGACTAGTGTACTGAAATGAAGAGTAGAAATGTCCCATTGCTATATTGCCCACTCCATGGGTATAATAGTTGTATCTGTGTTGTTCATCCCTGTATTCCAGGTACCTGAAATATTGTAGGAATTCAATAAATGTTAATTGAATGAGTAAGTAACTTAAATAAAGAAGAAAGAAGTGTCATTTGGAACAGCTTCCTTAAATATATGAGATATAAGTTAAGACCTGAAAGGTGAGAAAGAGTTGACTATGTCAAGTGCAGGAGAAAAGAAGATTCTAGGTAGAGAAAACAGCATGGGCAAAAGTCCAGAGGTGTGAAAGAAAGTTTGCCTCTCTTTTCCTGGTCAGTAGACGGATAGAAAATATCCCTCTGAGAATTTGAAATCCTTGACTTTCAGTAAGATGAGTTTAGAATGCAAAATTAAGATAAATGGACCCTAGTCCTAGTCGTCCAGTGGTTAAGTGCTGACTGCTAGCCAAAAGGTCGGCAGTTCCCGTGGAAGCCCTATGGGACAGTTCTATTCTGTCCTATTGAGTCGCTATAAGTTGGAATCAACTTGACGGCAACGTTTTTTTTTGTTTTGTTTTTTTTGTTTTTTTAGGTCAAGAAAATCAGGTAGGAAATTTTGCTCTAGAAGGACACTCCGTCAACTCAGGGCAGGTAGAATTGCCAAGATAAAACGTCCAATTGAAGATGAGCTCTCTCTTTAAAATTTCAAAACACTATATTATACCCTGAGTAAGAGTTAACAGATATAGCAAGTAGAAGGGCATCTCACAAAAAGTAGACAATCTGATGGTTAGACAATAGAACACTCCAATGGATATTATAATAAACCAAAAATAAAAAATAAAAAACCAAACCCGTTGCGGTCGAGTGGATTTCACCTCATAGCGACCTTACAGGTCAGAGTAGAACTGCCCCATAGGGTTTCCAAGGAACACCTGGTGGATTCGAACTGCTGAGCTTTTGGTTAGTAGCCAAACTCTTAACCACTACACCACCAGAGTTTCCTGATACAATGAGAAGCGTGCTTAAAATAATTAATGAGTAAACAAGACTCAATAAAGCTACATGTAAATATAAATTCACAAATAATTGTTTTAATATAGGTTTTGAAATGCCTTTTGCATCATCTTTGTTAATTACTGTTAAATATATATTAACCATCAAGCTTACAGCCATCTGTCAACAAGCACAGTTCAGTACCTACAGCACTGATCTTATTTATTATTCTTGGTAGCTGCTGCCCATTTACACATATTAGTTGCGTAATTTTTCCCTGAAATTTCCAATTTTATATTGCTTTTTAAATGTGCTTTTAAGTTCTTCACCATGTTACAGCATGCACGCAATGGTTTATATTTAGTATTCTCCAAAAATACAAAGGAAAAAAATAAAAGCAGAGGCCTGTGATTGATTGTACATTTAAATAAATGTACTACAGATAGAGACAAATGTGCCGAGCTTACGTGTTTCACTGTATCATCATACAGCTGAATAAACACATGTGTACAATGCAATGTTTAATTGAGTGCAGCAAGTACATTTATTTTAGTGATTGCACCATTACATATTCAAGCATATGCGTTGGGTTCACTTTGTGGAGCTGAAGTTCAGTTCTGTACACACATACCAAGTTTTAAATCTTTCACTGACTTTGACAGATCTCAAATACCTACATAGTTTTAAAGGCTTTACATGGAATGTTTTGTCATTTCACAAAATTTACTTTTAAGGATTTCAGTAAATTTGAAAGTAAATCCGGTTATTAGCTCTATAAAGAAAAAAACAAACTTAAAAACTCTTAAATATTACTTTCTCTTAAAAAGTCACTCTGGTCTCAGTGAGGATGAAACAGAACATTGCCTCTTTGCCCCAGTAGCCTTTCTCACTATCTCGTCTGGAAATTGCAGTTCCAACTCTTTAGGCATCAAGCATTAGACTAATTTTGCTTTTGGATTGTTTATACAGTTTCAGTCAAATTCAGTATCACCTTGTGTATGCATGCACATCGAGGGCCGAATCAGGGCTATTTGATCTAAAGACCCAAATGGAACTTGCTAGATTCTTTCATGCCTCCTTTATGCTCTATTTACATAGATGCTCTTTTTCAGAAGTGCTGCCATACACAGTTTTTTATGCCATTTCCATCAGTACCATCTTAAAAGGAAGAAACAAGAAAACAAAAGCTAAGTAGCAGTGTTTTGCTTTACTGTGTCAGCTTCTAACATCTGTTTCATTTTCCAGGTATGATGGGCAGTGATAATGAATGTTGAGTTCCAGGTACCCAAAAAGTAGTTGCTCAAGTAACAAGTTTTATGGTTAGATCCCTTTTCTTGAATAAATTGGCTCTGATTTTAATTAATTGTCTTTCTTTACTAGGTACTTTTTTTTTTTATTCATGCTGTTCAGCTCTTTTCACATTGAGGTTTTATTAGTTGGAGAAACCCTGCAATAGATATTTCTAACAATAGAAATCTTCCCATGTTAGCCTAGGTTAGTATTTCCCAAAGTGAGTTCTGCAAATTTAATTAAGTAGCTACTAGGGAAAAAAATACCTTGACAAATATGTTTGGGAAAAATATACAGGCTAATAACATTGTCGCTCCTTGGAAACCCTGTTGGGGCAGTCCTACTCTGTCCTATACGGTTGCTATGAGTTGGAATTGACGTGATAACAACGGGTTTGGTTTTGTTTCGTTTTTTTTTGATTAATGCTTACTCTGTGCTTAACACTCTTAACTGCTTTGCCCACAGTATTTGTTTGAGGCCCTATTTTTATCTACACTTTACAGATGAGGAGAACAGAGTATAAATTGTAAAATAACTTCCTCACACATTTCCCTGTAGTACCCCTTGATGCTGAGTCGATTTTGACTCTTAATGACCCTATAGGACAGAGCAGAACTGTCCCACAGGGTTTCCAAGGAGCATTGGTGGATTCAAACTGTCAACCTTTTGGTTAGCAGCCGGATTCTTAACCACTATGCCACCAGGAGTCCTTCCTATAGTAGATATACAAAATATATTAACTAAGAATGAATTAGCATGCTTAACTTTATTTACTCCAGTTTTTACAAAACAGATTTATGACGGAACCCTTCATCATGTAAAATCTGTTGATATTCCAGAAAACACTTAATGACACTTTCCAAAAATGCCTGGCTTTGTCCAAATGTAGAGCAATTTGATTTTTTAAATAAACTTGCTGGTTAGTTTAGTTAAATGACAGATACATTCGATGAAAAAATGAACTAAATTGATTGTTGATTACTATTTTTTAATAATTATTTGAATCTTTATCACAGCAGACTATTGCTGCATTATTCAAACATAGCTAGTTAAAAAGTGAACAATTTAGTCAACCAACCAGTCATAAGGCCTTGTGACTGACCTTTATTTCCACTGAATTGACTGAATGGAATGCCTGGTTTACCCTCAAAACATTTTGATGGTATTTCTGTTAATAGTGCTGCTTATATTTAGTAGGTTTGCACTGTTTATCATGATGTTGCTTATCGGTCCAGTTGTGAGGATTTTTGTCTTCTTTATGTTGAGGTGTAATCCATACTGAAGGCTGTGGTCTTTGATCTTCATCAGTAAGTGCTTTAAGTCCTCTTCACTTTCAGCAAGCAAGGTTGGGTCATCTGCATATCACAGGTTGTTAGTGAGCTTTCCTCCAATCCTGATGCCCTGTTCTTCTTCACATAGTCCAGCTTCTCGAATTATTTGCTAGCATACAGACTGAGTAAGTATGGTGAAAGAATACAACCGTGATGCACATCTTTCCTGACTTTAAACCACACAGTATCCCCTTGTTCTGTTCTAACAACTGCCTCTTGGTCTATTTACAGTTTCCTCAGGAGCACAATTAAGCATTCTGGAATTCCCATTGTTCACAATGTTATCCATAATTCGTTATGATCCACACATTCGAACGCTTTTGCATAGTCAGTAAAACACAGGTAAACATCTTGCTGGTATTCTCTGCTTTCAGCCAGGATCCATCTGACCTCAGCAATGATATCTCTCATTCCACATTCTGTTCTGAATCCTGCTTGAATTTCTGGCAGTTCCCTGTCAATGTGCTGCTGCAACTGCTTTTGAATGATCTTCAGCAAAATTTTACTGGCCTGTAATATTAATGATATTGTTCGATGACTTCCACATTCTATTGGATCACCTTTCTTGGGAATAGGCATAAATATGGATCTCTTCCAGTCAGTTGGCCAGGTAGCTGTCTTCCAAATTTCTTGTGTTACTGTGTTTTAGGTAAAAGTTTACGCAGCAAATTGGTTTCCTATTCAACAATTCCTACACAAATTGCCGTGCAATGTGTCAGCGCTCTCCCCATTTCCACCCTGCCTTCCCCATTTCCACCCCTTCAGTTTCCCTGCCGCTGTTTGCCTTTTCATCTTTGCTTTTGGGCAAATATTGCCCATTTGCTCTTGTATAGTTGATTGCTCTAAGGAGCGCATTCCTCATGGGTGTTATTGCTTTTTTTAATAGGTGACCTCCGGGAGAGGCTTCAGTTCCAGGTTAAAAGGGTGTCTTAGGGTAATAGTCTCCGAGGTTCCTCCAGTCTCTATCAGTCCAATAAGCCTGGCCTTTTTTATGATTTGATTTTGTTCTACATTTTTTCTCCCATTTTAACCAGGACCTTCTATTGTATCCCTGGTCAGAGTAGTAGGTAGTGGTAGATGGTCACCATCTAGTTCTGGTCTCAGGCTAGAGGAGGCTGTGATTCATGTGGGTCATTAGTCCTGTAGACTAATTGCCTTCTTGAATCTTTGGTTTCCTTCACTCTCCTTTCCTCCAGACAGGAACAGACCAATTTGTATCTTAGATGGCTGCTCACAAGCTTTTAAACCGCTGATGCTACTCAACAAACTAGGATGTAGAACATTATGTTTATGAACTACGTTATGCCAGTTGACCTAGATGTCCCCTGAGACTATGATCATTAGACTTCAAGCCCAGTAACTCAGTCCTGTGAAGTATTTGAATATGTCTAAGAAGCTTCCATAACTGTGCCCCCATGTGCTATATTATATATATGAATATATATACAGTACATACATTATGTATATACAAATGCCCACAACTCTTCCTATATATGCACATACATATAATGTATGTATACATACATATAATATATGTATCTACCTATGTTACCACTCACAAATTTTTGGTTGTTATTACTGTTATTGCAGAATTGTGTATGTTATAGCATTTGCCAAAGTTGTCCTTTATCCTTGCATACAGTGTCCTCCTTTACTTTGTCACTTTGTGCTGGTAAGCTGCCTTTATTCTTTCTTCAAATAATTTCTTTTGGCATTTTACTTTTTTTACACTACAGGAAGTATAGATGATAATAAAACACACAGATTTTAGGCATTATATATTAATTAAAATAATGAAATATAGAAGAACATCGTTCTTTGACGTTCTTGTAATAAAGATATAAATATCTGTACATAGTTTTCCTTTGCTCTGACAAAAGCATTTCTGAGATCTTCCAAGAAATGAGAAGAAATAGTATCACAAACTTTGAGAGAGAACTGAATTAGGCTCCAGCTTGATTGTTCTGAGATGCTTTTATTGCCGTTTTATCCATTCTCCTCTGCTTAGCTTTTGCTAAGATGTCGGTGAGATGGTGAAAGCTGAAAAGTAAATAGGTGCTTCAATAAATGCAAACAAACGAGTGCTTTCTTAGCAAAGAATTAGAGAAAATCAGCCCTTCCTCCGAAGCTAATCCCTGGACAGCTAAGACTATGAATTTCCCCCCTCAACATGCACACAGATGGGTTGCCACTGAGGATGACAGATGAGTCGTGTTTGGTGGGATTAATGGGCATTATCATGTTAATGGCTGCTTAGGTGAGGTCTGAGCAAGTCACAGGCCTGGGCAGAATGACTGGGGTTTCCAGAACTGTGTGTGCTCATGCTCCTCTTCCTTTTCTTCTTCTTACTAATAATTAACTTGTAATGTTTAACATTTTTAGCTCACTGAATGATCCACAGACTACTGCCTTCCCAAATACTCCATACATTTATAGATCGGCATCATGTGCTCTGTCCTTTGACATGCAAAACGCAGGCAGTCCTGCCTGATTTGTCCTTCCATTGCCTTTGTGCATTCAGCTCCCTCATAATCCGGAGTCTACTTTGTTGCAATCGCTTTTGAAATCTGACATATTGATCAAGAGTTTAGCCTTAGTAACTACTGCACATATATCAACTGTTGTTGATCGTGTCAGGTCACATTTGATGGCAAGATGATCCTGTGCCCAGCTAGGAGAGCTCCTGCAGCTCACATGAGTTGATTCTGTTAACCTTATCTGGCCAGAAAGGTATACTGCTGCATCATCGCTAAAGCAACAGAATTTCACAGCACCTAGTTCAGGATTTCTGCGTAAGTTACAGGTGATGGAGATATCACCAAAGAGATAAACTAAAGCCTCATCAATATTCTGTAATGGCTTGCATTTTAAAATTAAGGCAAAAATCAATAAGTATTAATGTCAGACTTTTACACCCATTTGAAATCATCTAAAAAAGGCTGAGTGTTTTCTTGTTGAGTTTAATTCGGCAAACTCCTTTTCTGTGAATGATTGTATTAATATTTACCAATTAACATGAATAATATAAGAAAATTTTTACAGGTTAGTTTTTTTTTTTTTTTTTGTTAATATATGATTAACCACAACATACAGGCAGTCCCTGGGTTACAAATGTCCGACTTATGGACAACCCATACTTGCCGTTTAATGTTATGTAAATTTGTCCTCCCTTTGAAATGATTAAACCAACCCTTACTCAAAACAAATTCTTCATCACAATCACTGTCATTTGCTGGACATGCAGCTTTTAAATCGTTGAAATGGCTTCGAGCTTTTTCTTGCACTAGACCAAAAAAAGAAACCCGTTGCCATTGAGTCGATTCTGACTCATAGCGACCCTACTAAAGTAAGGCTAAATAAGACCCATGTGCACCTGTTCCAGCTTACCTACAAATTCAACTTAAAGACTTAAAGGTGCAGATAAGAACAGATCTCGTTCATAACCAGGGGACTTCCTGTATTATGGATTGATCCTTGTTTTAAAATATACTATTGTAAAAAATAATTTCTGTAAAACAAAGATGTCCCTTATTCTCTAAAGTAGTATTTATTTAAAAATTTCGGTAGTCCCTAGAAATTCACTTTAACTCTTTTTTAAAGAGAGAATTTGTAAATCACTCTTAGGTGAGACAAAAGTGATTGAGAAAATAATTCATAAGCTTTTGATTTTGTGTATTAATTAAAACAAATCACTCAGGAGTAAGGTGATACTTATAAAGAAGTGGGCCACATGTTTCTGTTTGATAGAGAGAGCATAGGTTTTTTTTAAATTTTTTTTAATGATTTTTTCTTCTTTTTTTTAACATTTTATTGTACTTCAGGTGAAGGCTTACAAAACAAATAGTTTCTCATGAAACAGTAGTACACATGTTGTTTTATGACATTGGTTAACAACCCCACAACATATTAACCCTCTAACTTCTCAACCTTTTTTTTTTTGGTGAAAATACACATAGCCAAAGATAAACCGTTTCAAAAATTTCTACATACACAGTTCAGTGACATTGACTACGCTCTTCCAATTGTGCTGTTATTCTCACTTAAGATGAAGGCTTACAGAACAAAATAGTTTCTCATTTAACAGTTACTACAAATGTTGTCCTATGACAATGGTTAACAATCTCACAACACATCAACAATGTCCTTACTCAACCTTGGGTTCCGTATCACCAGCTTCCTTGTCCCCTTCTGCCTTCTGGCCCTTGTCACTGGACTCCTATACCTTGTTAGTCTCATTTGGTTTTAGAATGGTTGTTAACAGCACTCCTTTTCATTCCCCAAGGGATTCCAGTTTGGATGATAAACCTATGAGCCAAAGTAATGGAGTTCTGAATAAAACTGACCATGTGCAGAATGGAATCCCTGGGTGGTGGAAATAGTTAACATGTTCCACTGCTAAACAAAAAGTTGTAGATTCAGGTTCACCCAGAGGTTCCTCTAAAGAAAAGCCTAACAATCTACTGCAGGGGTAGGGGTACAGGAGGGCAGGGAATCAGCTCCTGAAAACCCTATGGAGCACAGTTCTACTCTGACGCACGTGGGGTCGCGGTGAGTCAGTGTAGACTCCATGGCAACTGGTTTATATTTAGAACATACCAGGTCAGGATATTACTTGGCAATAAGTCCCTACTTGTTCTGCAGAGGGGGACACTGAGGAACAGAATTTCTTTCTGAGGAGAAACAGAAACTAAAACCCAATATCCAAATAACTCTTTTGTGTCTTTTCCAGCAAAGATTTTAAACTTTAACTCTAAAAATAATCAAGAGTATATGTGAACATGAATGATTTCATTTTTGACCCAATAATTTATTTTTATCTCCAATAGTTTATTCTAAGTAAATTCAAAATATAAAGTTAATTCAGTACAAAATCTTTAGTTATTTGAATTTATTGGATTTCGACTGGCTATATTAGTCATGTTAAATAAACTATTATCACACCCACCTTATGGGTTAGATATTAACATGACCATTTTACAGATGATGAAACAAATCTAGCTAGGTTGAGTAAGTTCAGAGGATGCATGGCTAAGAAGTGGGAGTTATGCTATTCTAATGTAAATGTTAGTGGCTTCAAAGGCCTCAATCTTAATCTTCTTGATAAATTGACATATTTAAACACAACCTATATATAAACTTTCTAAGTGCCTGAAACATGCTGCTCATTTTGATCTTATTCTAGAAATACGTTTGGTATCAAAATATGTTCACACTGGAAGAAATATAACCAAACTTCAGAGTAATCTTCATTCCTTTTTTGTCCCATTTTTTGTTTCCTCATCCTTTTTTAAATATGGCTGAATATAAAAAATATAAATAATTTAATGGAACAATAAATAATGCTCATGCAAGGTGACCAATGAGCACACTTCACAAACACTCTGCAATTCAGACACTAGAAAGTCAGTCTGGGAAGGATCCTTTATTAGAAAGTAAACAAAATTTAATTGATCAGCATGTAAATCCTGCACATTATATGATGAACTGTGGCATTTAAGCATTGTGTTTTCTAGAACTAACTTTAGGAAATACATCAAAATAATCTGTAGGAATAACTTGTAGGCCTGAAGTTAATCGGCAAAACATCAAAAGCTACTGAAAAAAAAACACTAGTAGATAAAGATTCCTCCTAGTGATTAATTAACAGAAGCATTAATTAATGGGCATTAACTCCTCTTTACCATAGCTTCTCCATTTAAAATATGGATGTTATTGTTGTTGTTTGGTGCCATCAAGTCAGCTCCGACTCATAGTGACCCTATGTACAACAGAACAAAACTCTGGCCAGTCCTGCGCCAGCCTCACAGTCGTTGAGCCCAATGTTGCAGCCACGTGTCAGTCCAACTTGTTGAGGATCTTCCTCTTTTCCATTAACCCTCTACTTTACCAAGCATGATGTCCTTCTCCAGGGACTGATCCCTCTTGATAACATGTCAAAAGTATGTGAGAAGTAGTTTCGCCATCCTTGCTTCTAAGGAGCATTCTGGTTGTACTTCTTCCAAGACAGATTGGTTCATTCTTTTGGCAGTCCATGATATATTCGGCATTCTTCACCAACACTACAATTCGAAGGTGTCAATTCTTCTTCCGTCTTCCTTATTCATTGTCCAGCTTTCACATGCATATGAGGCGATTGAAAACACCATGATTTGGGTCAGGTGCACCTTAGTTTTCAAGGTGACATCTTTGAATATGAATATTAATGAATTCTCTCCCGCATCGTAAGTTTATTATGAGAGTAAATAGGTCATTATAGACAAAAGGACATTTTAATTTGAGGTAATACCTAAAGACTCAAGCAGGGATCTCATAACTTAAGAACTTTCCCATCTATCTGTACCTCTTTAGTAGCACTTCAAGCATATGTAGTGTCAAAACATGGTTTAGATATTGATATTTTTTGTGTTCTTTATTTGTAGCACATATTAATTCAAGAGAATCTTTCACACGTCAAAAATATACTCCTAATTTTTATGAGCTAAAGGCAAAATGCTTTGTGATAATAGCTGAATATGAATGCAAGTTTCATAGAAATTGAAAAAGTAAAAGAATCTTTTTCTTTTCAATATTTGTGCTTTGGAAAAGCTTCTCAACCTTAGATAATAGCTTTTGTGCTACATTTTCTAAAAGGAAATATACGTGTGTTGTTAAAAAAAAGGAGTTTTATTTGCTAAAAGATTGTTCTATTTATCCAAAATAATTCAAGTTTGCCAAGTTACATAATATTCCTTTTTGAGCTGAGCTATTCACCCTCTTATGCACAGAGGTCTGAAGATTAGAAAGGGAAGGAAGAGGAAGCCTGCAATTTTTAAAAAGCTTATCTCATTTGGGGGAACAAATATTATTAATGCTGTTCTCAGACTCAGAGGAATTGTGTCTGCCTCCTGTAAGTCTTCCCCAAATGAGTGCTCAGAATGAGTTGCTCTAAGAACTCTGCCTGGCCTTGGCTCTGCTCTCTGCCTCAGCTGACCCATAAGGCACAGTCATGAGCCCTGTACTCTGCAAGGACCTTTCTGATTAGGTTGATGAGGGTCCTTGGGAATAAAGCCTCAACAGCTAGGATCCTCATCTCGTGTATATCCCTTCCGCTTTTATCATCCAAAGTCTGTCAATGTGCATTGCCAAGGAAAAAGAAGAAAAAGAAAGGCTTACTCTGCAAAACTCCTATACAGGAAAATGTGTGAAATGAAAATGATTTCAAGTGATGTGCCCATTATGCACTCTGGAGTGAGACATTACGCAAAAAGATACTGCTCCCTCATCCCCTGTCCCTTCAGAGAGATGAGAGCATCCCTCTGATCTATTTATCTAATTTTGTGGCCATAGTAAATATTTACCATAACAATCTGGCTGGCATTGCAGGGGTTAACTCACTCCCTTTCAGCCTTTCTCAGCACTTTCCAGCTTCCCTCTTCAGTGAGGTGGGTTTATTTGTGTCATTTGAAAGATGCTGCCTCCTCTCTGGGCAGACGGAGGCTGTGACACTGGGCGCTCATCCACACAGAGGGGGCATGGAGAAGTGCCTGGGAGGGATCCACGTTAGGCAAAGCCCTTGGAGAGCAGATTTGCAGCTTAAAGGAAAGTTATTTCTGCCAAATCATTTCAAATGTGTTGTTTAGTTAAGTTCTCTTCACTTTCCTTCTTCTTTTCTGAGGGATGTAATGGTGTCATTTTATCTCCACCCAGGAACTTGTGTCAACGGCTCCCTCCATGGACCACTCACTAGAGCTGCAATGTCAGAGTGTCAAAATCTTTTTTTTTTTTTTTTCATTCTAGAGACGGAATGCTGTTTACTTCCGTGACTGTCCTTTTCCGCTTGATGTCCGTTCTTAGCTGAGCTCTCTACTGGTCCCGTGGAGTCTATAGAATCATCAGTCCCATGTGCCTGGGCAGGTCCGCACACTCCTGTTTACTCCCGTTTGCTGATTGGGGCGCTCGTTGTTACTACTTCAGTGCTCTGTTTAAAAATATTCCTTGGCTTCTCATGACCCTTAAGGGTAGAAACACTAGAACTTTATTTTCTTAAACTTTGATTGTAATATGGAAAAATCATAAGCGTGTGTGTATCTTCAGGTTTTTTTTTTTTTTCTTTTAATGTTTGAGACCAGAGGAACATGAGTATTTCCTATTAAAAACCTGTTGCTCCTATTGGCGTAAACACTTTAAGCCTGACCATGATTGTAAGATTACGCAGTGACAAGGTAAGGACATGCCTCCTGCACCAAGCCTTTAGCGGAATGGTTTCAAGATGGTTTTCATTTGTGGCCTGTTGAGAAAAGCTGCAGGGAAATGTCAAAGTAGTACTCAATGACATGTTATACGAGTTTTAAGCAAAGGGTAATTTTTAATTTTTTATTGTTGGTACAATACAATTGCCTGTGTGTTTTTCCTTATTCTCTCTTTACATTACGTAGTTTTATTTTATTCCCCCTGTATAGTGACCCTTTGATTGCCAAATCTCTCCTTGCTTTATTATTTGGACAGAATGGATGGCTTATCTGTAAGACTTCACTCATCAAATTTTTCTTAAGCCTTGGGATCTTCCCTCATTTCCTTTGTCCCAGTAACTGAATCAGAATGGGAGTGTCTCTGCGGGAGGGGAGGGAGAAGAGAGGAGACTGAGCTGAAGAAACATCTGCTTTCAGAAAAGATGCTGTTTCTTGAGGGGTCAGACCTGAGAAGTACTGAAAGTCTAGCAAACTCAAGATGCTTCCTCTCTCTTCCCCCAGCTCCAACCCCTAAAGCAGGGGAGATTAATATTGACTGTCATGTTATCCATTGAAGAATTTTACTAATAAAATTCTACACCTGCTCTACTCAGGGTAAGTTTACATGTTGCCACAATGATATGCTTTGCTGAGATTTTTATCATTAAATTGTCTCAGCAATTCATTTGAAATAGAGTCATCACAACTGAAAACTAACAAAGTTTTAGTGGAAGATAGTGCAATTTTTATACAAAGTGGATTTCTCCCATGACAGATTGTTATTAGCTTGGAATGCCCAGGTAGTGTAATCCTAGGCTACACTTTAACAACATTTATGGTTATCAAGTGTACAGCTTTATTATTGTCTTCTTTATTGTATTCATAATCTAGAAATAATATAGATGAGATGTATGGTTTATCGAGTGATGGCCAGTGGCATATTGTATCTTGTTTAGAGAGTCAGCCCTCTTGTCTTATTGGGAATATATACTTTACCAAGACATTTGCCATCATTTTCTTAACAGGGATAATAAACAGAACAATTCTGCATAAAAGAGCCTATCAGCTTCTTTCATGCCTTTTCTTTTCAGAAAGCTGCCTAAGGGTTTAAGCAATTTACTGGTCTGACCCGCATCCTTTCTCTGCAGTCTGCGGTTCTTTTGTTTAACATTAGTATGTGGGCAAACAGCATTCTGAGCTGTGCAGAGCTTATCAGCCTGCGTTCAGTCGACCGGAACCCCATTCTATGTATCTAAGAGGGGCCACATTTAATGCTTCGCAGTGGGAGCATCTGCAGTTTCCAAAAATGACTTGTTTACCAGACAAACTCTGTCCGTTGGCTGACAGAGGTGGTGGATGGTGGATCTTCAGTATCATACTTCTCTAATATAAGGCTTGTACAAAATATGGTATGCTGAGGGGTAATGGGAAACACAGACCAGAGTCATGAGAAGAATTTTTTATGTTGCCACTATACAACTGCACTCAGAATTTACTTTCTGGGTTTTAAAAAATGAAGGCTACTCTCAGTTTCCCTTTTGGAATTGAGTAAGCTACTTAAAGACTTAAACAGAGGAAAGATATTTTCACTGTTAGCATAATGTTTTACAATTTCATTGGTAAACACTGTTAGGTGCCTTACTGTCATGGTCTGATAAAAGCCAGGAACCTGAAGGGGCTATCTGAAATATTGGTCATGTACCCAATGGTACCTGGGTGTTGGTACATTAGAAGACGAGGGCTTTGGGAACTTATCTGCTATTAACCCAAAATAATGCTAATATAGTCTGTTAGCCAATATGATCTTTTGGTAAAAAAATTTCATTAGTATTTCATTAAGTCATTTTAAACATTTTGAGGAATTCTAAAATCTTCTTTTTAAAAAGCTTAATTCCAACTTTGAGATTTTATAGTATGGCCTATAGAATTATGAAATTATTTTGAAAGCATTTACAGTCTTGATACCGATAGATACATACATACACATATAAACAATTATATATACACACACACACACACACAATAAACTAAATGTTTGTTTTAACTAGAGCATTTCCTAGTATTGTATTTTTTCTCAAGAGAGTGAATTAAAGAATTTTTTAAATGTTTACTTTTGGGATTTATTGCCTACAGAAATCCAGTTACGATAGAACAATCCACCTTACCTGACATCTTAGAAATTCTCAGGTAGCGCTCCAGAGTGATGTCAAGTAACACAGGTGTGGGTGACCCAGTGCTTTATCAATGACACTGCTCTGTCACAGAACAAGAGCTGATTTTTAACTCATTAAGTTTGATCCTTAATGTAAATCACACAATACTTGTGGTATTCTGATAACTGAGCATATATGCTGTGTTTTTGCTCCTACCTATAATCACTCTTTACATTAAAGCACTTTTCCACTAATTCATTCATTAGTAGTAGCCCCCTTCACCTCTCAGCTCTCTGCTAATGAAATAGCTTTAAAAATATCTTTGTTATTAATTGTGAAATGTTGCCATAACTATCGGATAAAATAATTATTTGAAAAACCAATTTTAAATTTAACTTAACTTCAGTGCGTTTATACAATAACAAAGGCAATATGTAAAGCAAAACATATAATACCATGGGACCCATATTTGAAATCTATGTGGTCAAAGCATAGGCAAAGTACAATGTTATTCCTAACAAAATGATAATAAATATACTATACAAATCAACGTAATTCTAGAAAATACAATGACGTATTTTTGCATTTTCTTCACATTTGCCTATAGGGTTTAATGCCCTTTTTTTAGTATAGTTATGTACGTCCATGCACTGCCTTTACACAGGCTGGCTTATCAGAGAAGCAGCCATTAAGAAATACATTCAATATCAGACTAGGAGACATTTGTGTGCCTCCCCTACTCTTGCTAATGCGTGCTAGCCAACTGTTCATGCAGAAATTGCAACTGTTAATGAGGGTTAAAAGGAAATTTTAAATTAGGTGTCATCTTTCGAATAAGGTACCTCAACTGTTATGTTCTCTCTACTATTTATTTTCTATCTTGGTTCTTGCTCTCAACACAACCCCCATTAAAAATTATTATTATAATAATTTTCAAACAAAACAAACAAGCACACACACACACACACACACACACACACACACACAAACACGCACACACAGACATGCACACACTTGAATCCCTGGCCCTGCACATTTCCTGGGTCTACCATTTCTGATTGCTCACTGTTTTTCCTAACACTAAATCCCGTGTGTCATATGCCTTGCATGGCTGCAGACTTTGGCCTTTTCACCTGCTGTTTTGGTTGGCTTTAGATGCAAAGAGAAGAATATGAAAAAGAGAAAGGGGGAGGGAGGAAGTTTGGAAGACTGAAGCTAAAAAAAAAAAAAATGGCAAATGTTTTTAGCGCCTTCATCTAGACATGTGTCCCCTCACTCTGTGACATGGCTGCTCCAATGTTGCCATGGTGAGGATTTCTAATCATCCCTACACATGACAGGCTCCTATTTGTCTGCACTCCCTTGGGTGTAAATTTCTAGGCTTAAAAAAAAATCCATGTGAGCGTATCATCCGCCGTGCAGATGTTTCACTGCTTTAGAATATCAGGCAGCTGCTTGTGCCACCGTAGACAGCTAATTGGAGACTGCATCGTAGGAACAGAGGCGTAATTATGGCATAAATACACATCCTCTGGTGCATCATTGTATCTCTATTAACAGAAAATTTTAAACAGTGCTCAGAGTGTAATTAGTGTAGTTGATAAAGTTGTAAAACATGTAAATAAGGGAAATAGCAGGTACGTGGCCAATCCACTACCCAGCACTAGGGGATGCAGATTATTGCCTATTTAGAAATAATTAGCAAAGCTGCATTAGCAAAGCCTGTGTCCAACAGAAGCAAGGCAAACATTTATTCTGGTAACAGCTCTTTCTGTGCTAGCCATGAAAATCTACTAATATTGGTAATTTAGCCCTCATTACCAGAGGATAAAGCATGAAAAGAGCTCAGACATGAAATATGACAAGTAATATTAATTTTTATTCCAGAGGAAAGGATGCTTCCTTGGGTTGCATGCTGATTTCTCGGCAGGGTCTCAGCAGTGCGTGTGGAGGAGGCAGTGGGTAGCTGGTAGTTGAGAATTCAGGATACGGAGCTGACTCCCTGCTGGAAGTATACCCTGGGGTGGCTATGACAGTGGCTGATGAGCCATGCCACTGTTACTGCCCAGCCAAACCTCAGGTCACAGTTCAAAACAAGCACTCAGCCATTAAACTTCGGTCCTTATGGACCTGTGAGGCTTTATGTCCTCATTCCTGCTCTTTTCCACCCTCCCAGCTCTTTTTCTTCTTACTCGCCAACATTTTTTTCTCCCACGGAATGATTCTGCAGGGCTATACAGGCAATCAGATTGATTTTTGTGCTTGCACCGCCCTTTGCAACATGCTTCTGATAATGAGCTGCTGTTGTTGAAGTGGAGAGTGTGGGAGGGGTGGTTTCAGCTGTGCCTTAACTACGTGTGTGCTCTGGATGAGAAATGATCCTTTGGCTCATAGACACTGAAGATTATGTCACTGAAGAATATCACCCTGTGACCAGGAATCATGAATGGCAAAAATTTGGAGCTTGTTTTACAAATACACTTCCTAATGAAGAAAAATGCAAAAGCACTGCTAGTTTCGGACACCTCAATTCATTTTCCAGACAGTGGAATAAAAAGGCAGAATGTTTGGGGAAAAGCCACCTTTTTTGCATTAATCTCTGGCTGTTAGCTTGTTCTTTGCTTCATTCTTGAAGCATAAAAAATGGCAGGAATTCAGAACCAAGCCTATGAAACCAGACATGTTTTGTGGGATTCATAGTCTTTGCCATTGTCTTTTAATTTCAATTATGAATAGATACTGCTTATTTTATGTGCTTCTGGGCACACACACATGAAAAGCCAATTTCCTGAATTTTAGGCTGAACTGCTAGGAAAAAAGTTATTAGCCAATGGCAAACTAAATCTCCAATCCATTTGAGTTTCACAATACATTCAGAATAATATAAACATGGAATATTAAAAAAAAACAAAAAACAAAGACACCAGGTTGGATAATTTAGGATTTTTAAAATCAGATTTGGGGTATATTCATAAACTTAATGAAGTAAAAAGATAGTCCACATCCCTTTTCAAATATGAAAAATAAGAATCTGATTTGTCACTTTAAACTGTGATAGACACTTAAGGTTGTCTCTTGGGCACACTGAAAATGAGGGTGTTGTTAGCTGCTGCTTCTTCCTCCTTCCTGTTATCTTCTTAAAGGATAATAAGGGGATGGTGGCAGTAACTAAGCAGTATCATCTACTATTGGGAGGTAGGCTATATACAAAGTGACTAAGACTAGAGCTACCAATGAATTTTTAGCTGTACAAGCCATGGGAACGCTGATCAGTGCACATGGGACATGGTCACACACAAAATGCAAATCTACACACTTACATACATGCATGTTGCATCCACCAATACCCACAGACAGACACTGTAATTATTCTACAGCAGATGCTGAATTGTGAGGAAGTATTTCATTCTCTCTGCACTCCCATTTCTGAACCAAAACTAGCATCCAAGAATTAAAACACTCTTTCTTCAGTTTAGTACCCTGAGCCTAAATGATCTGAAAAATAGCACTAGAATTGGCATCAGATGACCTGAACTAAAGTTTGGGTTGAGAAAGTTACCTTGGGAAAGGTAACTTCCTTAGCCTGAGTTTCCTCAACTGTAAAATTGAAAATATCTCCTTTGCCTACCCCACAGAGTTACAATGACATAATCAATACAGAAGTATTCTGTCAACCAGAAAATATGACCTAAATGAGTGTTTACATGATTTAAGCCATTAGTATTTATGTGATTCATTACTATACAAAGTTATTATTATATCACCATCCCCCGATCACTGTTGGACATTTACCTGCATTTTAAAACAAAGCACAAATAAGCTAACATCATAAAATTGTTCTCTGATTGTGTCTATACACCGCCAAAACTGCCGATTCATAAACGAAATTGCAGTCAACCAACCAGATGTTTCTTCTACAGGATGCCAAGTTGCCGTTTTAACTTATTTTTATCCAAGAAACTTACTATGTGTGTTGGAATTGTATAAGCACTGATTTAATCATTTTTATTTTAAATCCTTTTAAATCCATGTAAAGAATCTGGGGTGGATCCCGTACACCTTGCTAAGTGCATACCTCCTCACTCATCGCAGACACATTTTTCATATTCTGCAAAGTGAACAGCACTCTGAGAGAGCGCCTAGAGGAAAGTTCCACTGAAGTTGCAGAGTTTCCCCAAGGGAACCAGTGCAGAGGAGCCTGCTGCTGAACAGTCCTTGTTAAGAAAAACCCGTGTAGAGCAAATCTCTGATTTGTGTTATCACAGTTGTGTTAACCCCTTGTAGGAAAAATAATAATTATCAAGGGCGCTATTTTCCTAATTTCCTCTGTTGGCATCTGGTGTTTGACAAACAGTTCTCGTTTGGGGACATTATGCTGCTCCTCTCCACCCCAGCACGATGCCCACTGCCTTCACGGAATTGGCACCATCACAGCAACCGTTGCCAAGATCTATGCAAGGGCAGGAGGGACTGAAAGGGAACATGAAGCAAAATGATCCCTTAATTCAAGTGAATTATTGTTACCTTTCTTCATATATTCCTTCTCTCCTCCCTTATTGTTCTCTTCTCAAAAGAGAGGAAATAGGTTCCAAGTCAGACCACAAAGAGGATCTTCAGAATCAAGTTAAATTGGAGCAGAAGGATTGGGGCTGATGGGAATATGGATTTGCAAGGTGCCAAAACCTGATCTAATTTACATCCATTTCCTGATTCCCAGGCTTTTGGCGTCTCCTGAAATACAGTTTCATTGTAGGGTTCATGTATGGCATATATTTCATATAAGTTGTTTTAAATTTAATTCAGAACATATAATTTTATATAGTTTCTTCTGTGCAAAATTGCATGTATGTATGAATGGTGAAGTCTATATGCCAAGTATTTAGACTAGTAGTTTTGTAATTTCTCTGGTGCTTTTCTGAGCAGCTTTCTCCAAAGGAGCCTGTAACTCATAATCACAGGGGCTGTTGGTGAATATATTTCTCTAGGTCAGGAATTTTGCCGGTGCTGACAGGCACCCTGGACAGCTCTTCAGAAATCTCCTGGTTATTACTCATCCATTAGAAAGGAAAAAAATGATATTTTGCATCAGGAGTTGTTTCTCTCTCTTTTCCCCCCTTTTAAATTAGAGAAATAAAGTGATCATTGTAAATTGTTCATGCTGGCGAACAATATTGCATGCAGAGCAGGCAGACAGCCCATTGGATAGAAATGGCATGGGGGTGGGGGGAATCTTTGTGAATGAATAGACACTAGAACCAAAAAAAAAAAAAAACCCAAAAAAACAAAAACACCACTGCCATCAAGTAGATTCCAACTCATAGCTACCCTAGACAGTAGAGGGGTCCTGAAATGGTTTTAGTCAGGTCAAAAGTAGCTCATTAGTGGGCAGGAAAGCTAGCCGCTCATCCTTTAGGGTGAAAGAAAGGCTACCACATTTACTTCAGGAGCTTTTGGTTAAGTGGTTTTATTCTTAATAATAATAAAAACGTTAGCATTTCTTCTTATCCTGCCTCCAATTTCTATAATCCAGTTAATGGGCAAACAGCTCTTCAAAAACAATAGCTATGATAGTTGATGGTCTAAGTGGGGTTTAAAAAATAAAATAAAATTGGCCTGAACTTGAAAACCAGAATTTAGAATATCAGGGAGTTAGAGAAGAAGTGGGGTGGTGAGTTTATTCAATCTCAGTAGCCTTAACATTAGGGATAATTTAAAAAGTTTCTTCTTTAAACTTTAACATTGACTTTAGCATTAACATTAAAGCCTCCTCTCCCACCTTTCCCATCCTGGAATGTCTGTGGTTGCAAAAACATGGGGAAAAAAAAGGTTGAATTAAGATGGCAAGCTTCTTCCCAAGAAACTAACCCAAAAGCATCAGGAGATCTACTGATACAAGAACAAAAGGAGATTCTAAACTCACAATAATTTTTGAGAGCAAAATTCCTTCTGATAACTTTTCTTTCAAGAAAGAATGATCAGTAGATATCTCTTAGAATCACAAACATTGTCGGATCTATTAGAGATAGGGAAAACATTTAAGAGTCCTCAATTCCCTATGTATAAATGGAGAAATATATAAATCTGAAAGAAAGATAAATAAATGGATCATGTAAAAAGCCATATGTTCTCTTCATTTTATGTTTACCTTGCCTTCATATTTATTCTTTCTGAGTTAGTTCATAAGTAGCTTTTTCCCCCTAGAGAGTCAAAAGAGAAATTGAACATTCCTCAGAGGTCAGACCAGTTTGTTAGTGAACCTCTCAAGGTACAGGGTTTGATTGTTAGTTCTGGGCTCATACTGGTTGCTGAAGAAGATAACTGAATTGTTCAATATCCAGCAAGGTGTTATTAGCTATAGAAATATACCCTCTTGTATTGATGAAATAAACCTGATCAGATAGCTAGAATTCATAGTAGCCATTTTAGCCATTTCAAATATCCAGCTGAACACAGCTTGCTGTCTGAAATTTCAGACCTTAAAGGGTTGTCTTGAATGAGCCTGCATAAGGCCACTAGCAACACATACCATGTTCTTTTCTCCCTGTTACTACTTTGAAAGATCCTGGAGCTGCAGTTCCTGTAGCCAAGCCACTGTGCTCTCTTTTGACACCATTCTTGACATGATTATTTTTTAGTTTATTGAATGCCTTTATGAAGCAAGAGAACATATGGAAAATCCTCTCTGGGAGTTTGCTTTCAAAAGGGATAAGATGGGAAATTGTTAAAAAAAAAAAAAACCCCAGTTATTCCATCATTCCTTTTCAGAAGTGTTATTAGTCATGTTTTGGCAGTTGTAAATCCTATCCCTATTTCAACTTAATTGGAGAGATTTGGAGGTATCAAGTATAGACTTGAAAATCAAAAAATGAGAAAAGCAAAAGTGTTTCTATAAACGTAGAATGTACAATTTTCATATACGGCAAACAGCTAACTTGGTTCAAAGTAGAAAATAAAGAGTAAGAGATATGAATGATTATGGATTGTAATCATTTTGACAATAAAAGAAATGAAAGAAAGGAAAGAAAAATGAGAAGTGGGTAGGCCAACCGAGATTCTTAATTTATGAAGGCTTAGTTAGCATCTTGTTTATATTTTCATTTTTTTCTTTATTCACAAACATACACATTTTCTTTTTTCTTTAAGCTGTTTTTCCTCTAGAGGAAAATTATATGAGAAAACAAGGAAGCACAATATATATTATCATTTCAAATAAACTGCCATTTTCCAAAACATTCTAGAATGTCTTCTTTTGGAATTGTCTATAAAGTCAACTTCTTTTAGAAGTCACATGAGATCATCAGTCTTTTTCTTGCTCAGATTGATTTTACCAAGTCCATAGTATTCATTCACTTCATTCATTGTATTTTATTCTGAATGGTTTCTAAACTTCAACATCAAAGTGTGAACTTGAAATAATAACTCCAGCAAAAACCCCAGATAACTCAGTAACAACGTTTCTACCTACATTCTTGGTCTTTATGGTTTTATTTGTTTAATTCCAAAATATTTTATTGTCTATTATAATAGAAAACACAGAACAGAGAGGAGAAAACACGTATGTATATTTGAAGTTCAAGTAGTTTTTAAAAATTGAGGTCTTTAAGGCAACATTTTTTTACTTAAGAGAATAAAAATTTAAACCAGAATAGAATTAATGAATTTTATTATTCCTGAATATATTAACTGGAATTACAGCCTTGTTTGTGAAGAACGCTTATGTGCTTCTATCAGGTGATGTATGTGGTTTGGGTGTCCAGTCTTTCTGCACTTTTAGGTTAAAGTCATTACTGAGGGTCCTAGACTTCAGAAACTAAGTTTGTGGGTAAATTTTGATGACCTTTTTGATTGCAGAAGAGTATTAGCCACATAGGATTTGTGTGCAGGTTTTGAATAGTTCCTGGCACAAAATAAATGCTCAATAAATCTTTGATAACAGAAATTTTGATCAGAACTTTCTCTGTGCAGTCAGATCCTAGTTTCCTTTTTTTGACAACTGGGCAAAGGACAAACCTGACATGGGCAACGTGGCTTCTACCTTCACAAATATCTGTTGATTAAGTGACCAATACATTTGTTTATCCCTGAATAATTTGTGATTAGGATATGAGAGCCATACCAATAATAGAATGCTCACAGATTGGTGAGGAAGATAATACTGGTTGAATTGGGAAAGATTTTGCTTTATGTATACCAGAACAAGGACAAGATCTTTCCCGACTCAGCCAGCATTATCTTCCTCACCAATCTGTGATCAGCCTATTATTGGTATGGCTCTCATGTTTTAACCACAAAATTATTCAGGGATAAATAAATGTATTGGTCACTTACATTTGTTTATCAACTGTGGATATTGGCTGAAAGCAGAGAATACCAGAAAGATGTTCATCTGTGTTTTATTGAATATGCAAAGACATTCGACTGTGTGGATCATAACAAATTATGCATAACATTGTGAAGAATGGAAATTCCAGAACATGAAATTGTGCTCATGAGGAACCTGTACATAGACCAAGAGGTATATGTTCCAACAGAATAAGGGGTTGCTGTGTGGTTTAAAATCAGGAAATGTGTGCATTAGGGTTGTATCCTTTCAGCATACTTATTCAATTTGCATGCTAGGCAAATAATCTGAGAAGCTGGACTATATGAAGATGAACATAGCATCAGAATCAGGAGAAGACTCATTAACAACCTGTGATAGTCAGATGACACAACCTTGCTTGCTGAAAGTGAAGAGAACTTGAGGCACTTACTGATGAAGATCAAAGACTACAGCCTTCAGTATGGATTACACCTCAGCATAAAGAAAACAAAAATCCTCACAACTGGACCAACAAGCAACATCATGATAAATGGAGAAAAGGAGAAAAGTTTGAAGTTGTCAAGGATTTCATTTTACTTGTATTCACAATCAATGCCCATGGAAGCAGCAGTCAAGAAATCAAATGACATACTACATTGGGCAAATCTGCAAAATACCTCTTTAAAGTGTTAAAAAACAAAGATGTCACTTTGAGGAATAAGGTGCGCATGACCCAAGCCATGGTGTTTTCAATCACGTCATATGCATGCAAAATCTGGACAATGAATAAGACCGAAGAAAATTTGACGCCTTTGAGTTATGGTGTTGGCAAAGAATATTGAATATACCATGGACTGCCAGAAGAATAAACAAATCTGTCTTGGAAAAAGTACAGCCAGAATGTTTTTAAAAGATAGAATGGCGAGACTTGATCTTACGAACTTTGACCATGTTATCAGGAAGGACTAGTCCCTTGAGAAGGACATCATGCTTGGTAAAGTAGAGGGTCAGCAAAAGAGAGGAAGACCCACAATGAGATGGATTGACACAGTGGCTGCAGCAATGAGCTCAAGCATAGCAACAATTGTGAGGAAGGTGTAGGACCAGGCAGTGTTTTGTTCTTTTGTACATGGGGTTGCTAAGGGTCGGAACTGACTACATGGTATCTAACAACAACAGCATACCAGAACTAAATTTAATAAAGAACAATTTTCCTATATTGTTTCATCGCTTTTATTGTTCACGTCTGCTGCTGAACCCATTGTTATATTTTGATTATAAATCTTATTTTTTAATTAGAATGCCTTAGAAAATGTATCTGCAATAGTTTTATTTTAGCACAATGTTTTACTTTGGAATAGTTTTATTTTCTGCAAGTTTAGGACTCTGATTATGTGAAGAAGTTTTGTTCCTTACCAGTTAGCATTAACGCAATTGAGTCACTTGTTCTTTTCAACAAATCTCTTCATGGCAATTTTGATGTTATTCTCCAAATATATTTTTAATAATATAAATACTTTTTTCATCATGTCTTTCTGCATAATAGCTTGCTTAATGTCCACTCGATTATTTGCATCAAGGACCCTTGCTCTCTCTCTGATCTTCTTAGGGACGAGTGGAATATTTGCTTCTTTAAAATAGATGAATATAGATATAAGCATGAAGGGCTATGGGAAATGGAATTCAGTCTCCATTTGTTTGTTCTAAGTATATCCCAGCAATACACTTAAGGTGTGTTCTTTCCCATCATAATCTATAGGTTTCCTATTGATCTCAAAAGGATCCTGAAAAGGGTATAAAGATATGAAAAGTTAATCTTGGAACCCTGGATTCATTTTCTTCTTCCGGTGGTTTTTCATTTAGTTTTTTTTCTTTTATTTCTTAAATCTCTATTCCTCAAACTTAAAGTATCACAGACTATCTCTCTGAAAGAGAGGGAGGGAGGCAGAAAGATTGTTTTTAAGTCTAATAATTCGTACTTAACAATTTCTAAAACAAGCTTGAAAAGAGAATACTTCCTTTAAATTAGCTGCCACTGTGCAAATTAAATTAGTTCAATAAGTAATCTAATTGTGGCTTGCTATATCATTGCAGCTAATTAATATACTATGATTTGAAGAATTCTCTTTATATTAAATGTATACATAATGCACATTTTATGACTTTTTGCAAAGTAATTTTTAACCAGAGATGGTTGCTGCGTGGCAGTTCAAAGTTAAATTTGGAAAGTAAACTTTAAAATATTAGTCATTTATGCCAACTTATATCAATATAAACAGAATCATTTAAAAGCAGATAGTTTACTTCCCGTTAAAGTTGTGCATTATGGGTTTAAATTACATTTTATTTTACTAGGTGTTGTTAACAATACAAGTTTGTGATTCCACTTTAATATTGTCATCTGAAAATTAAGATGGCAATAAAAATCAACCTGCATGATTATTCCCTAGGAGTGAGTAAATGTGGTGGTTATTGTGTTCTTAACAAAAATGGTATTAATGCTGCTATAAAAAAGGATTTGAAGTAGCTAAGTTTAGAGCATCTCACTAAGCCTTGCGTGCCTTAGGTAAAACTGGTCTCAGATTTCATAAACACCTATTAGATTCATCTTTTTAGATAGCAATTTATAGAAAAATTTACCTTGATCTATTTTAATATGCATGGTTATTAAACCACTTACATTTGCAAACCACTTATAGCTCTAAATATGTACAGTTTTTGTTGTTGGGTGCTGTTGAGTCAGTTCCGACTCATGTATCATACATAGGTGTAAATATGAAGTAGGTGATAAAATTAGTGCATATAATATTTTTCACTAAGAAACATAAATTGTTTTAGAACTATAACTAGCATTTTAAATATTATTGGACACATGTTCTAAACATCAACAAATTGAGAGAATAACATAGTATTTATATGTCGTTACCCCCACATGTCTGTCAGTTTGTCATACTGTGGGGGCTTGCATGGACATGTTATCAGGAGGGATCAGTCCCTGGAGAAGGACATCATGCTTGGTAAAGCACAGGGTCATCGAAAAAGAGGAAGACCCTCAATGAGATGGATTGACACAGTGGATGCAACAATGGGCATTTTCTTCTTTAGAGCTGATTATTCTAAAAATGTAGTTCTTCAACGATTGTGAGGATGGTGCAGGACCAGGCAGTGTTTTGTTCTATTGTCAGTAGGGTTGCTATGAGTTGGAACCTACTCTACAGCACTTAACAGCAACAGCAACAATGTCGTTAACAAACATGTCTACCAAACGTCTCCATTTGAGAAGGGAGCACAGCATGACAAATAGCCTGGGAAAACTTAGCAAAAACTTAAGTACTTTCAAAATATCAACTGTTTGAAAGTGGTACTATTATTAATCCTGCTTTTCTGAGTGAGAGAACTGGTCTTAGAGGGTTTAGGCAATCTGGCCAAGTTCACAGAGCTAGATGTAGCAGTGTGGTTCGTGTGCTATACTGCTCCCAGGCTTTGGGAAGGGGGATTGGGGAACAGAGATTTATGAAGACTCACCTTACAATAGTGTACAGCATTATCAGAGGTGGAGAGAAAATGGAAGGAAGTCTAACAGATTCTAAGTCTTGTTTTGTTTTTGGTAGCAATCTATGTGAGAGAAAGAGGGAGACAGTAGGGCTTATGCTTGATTAGAAGCAACTGAAATTTAAAATTATGTGTGGATGCCAGAAATATTCAAAAGTTGAATTTAAGAGAGCTAGCCACCTGACTGGACAAGGATTGAAGAGAAGGGTAAGGATAATGAGAAAGAATTGACTCAAATAAGTCTGTTTGCCCATTATTGAAGATGAACAGAAAAAGCCATATTGTAACTTTCTACCCTCTCTCCCCCAAAACATGGACATATAAAGACAGGTACATTTATTCCAGAGTAACTTAATATCATTAGCTCAATAAATTAGCAAACAACTGCTGAAATTCCTTCCACCCTCGCCCCATTCTGCCAAATTCCTACCTGCGTATCACCTAGAATAAGATGGCTGTGTGTATACAATGCCTTTCCAGTAGACCACCATATCTGTGAAGCTGCCACCCTCTGGTTTGCCCTTCTTCCTGCTCATACAGGAGCCATAGGCTGCCAAGTCCTTGCTGGTATGTTTAGCTTTGTATTTGGTTTTCTTACTTTGAAACCTTTGGCTCAAATGTGGCTGAACAATCCTCAGTTTCACCAGTAGGTGGGGAAACTTATTTCGTTTTGGTTGTTGTCACCATTTCCCCCCCCCCCCCCCCGCCCCCGGCCTTTCCCACGATACCACTGATGTGTTCTCTGCTTTGACTTACTCTTTCCCAGAGTATAACAGGAAATCAAGAAATGAGGAAAATCAAAAAGCAGATATTTTGGAAATAAGCTCAGTTTTAAATCTGTTAACTAAAGGGAAGAATCCAAATCAAGGCAATGAAAAATCCATCTATTTTAAAATGGTCTTCACATATGATAACTAACAGAAAACTGGTAGCCTTTGAGAAATATCTTTACTTGAGAAGTCAGATAAATATAGAAACCAAATCATAAATAATAACTATTTAGATAATAAAAACATTGCAAATAGTCTGCACTTTAATTCCTTTTGATGGGAGAGAACAAAAAATAGACTCATATAGGATGTAGGCATTTTATTTTTAAAGATTAACAGAAATAGAAATCACTCAAACTCTGAGTAATCTACTGTCTTTTTTTTCCTACTATCATGTTTTCACAATTTTTTATTAAAGTATTTTTTGTCTACCATACTTTTGTCTAACCTATTTTTTCTCTTTTTGTATACAAGATGAGTAATATTAGTTATCATTTTCCCATTTGTAAAGATAAAAAGCATTTTCTTCTTTAGAGTTGATTAATCTCGAAATTTAGTTCTGCAAACTTTATATTATTCTTGTTTTTTTTTAATATGGTTTTCAAACACTTTCACTCTCATGTGGAAAAATTGATAATTAGATGTAGTCGAGAAATATAAATGTTTAAGGATAAAGAGTTCTTGGTTCCAAGCAAAAGAGACTAATTTGTCAGAAAAAGATGATTAGAAGATGTGTATTGGGTAGCTCACAGTAGTATACAGGGTCAAGGTGACAGTGAGCCAGATAGAGATTAAAATGTGTGTTAGTACATTTGCGCCTCAGTTAAAAACAAACAAAAACCAAACTTGTTGCATTGAGTCAATGCTGATGCATAGTAACCCTATATGACAAAGTAGAACTGCCCCATAGGGTTTTCAAGGCTGTAAATCTTTACAGAAGCAAACTGCCAAATCTTTATCCTGCAGAACTGCTGGTGGGTTCAAACTGCTGACCTTTCAGTTAATAGCTGAGCACTCAACCACTGTGCCACCAGGGCTCTTTGAGCCTCAGTCCAAACCAAAACCCACTGCTATCTAGTTGATTGTGACTCATAGTGATCCTATAGGATACAGAAGAACTGCCCCATCGGATTTCCAAGGTTGTAAATCGTTGTGGAAGCCAACTGCCACAGAGCAGCTGGCGGGTTTGAACCGCTGATGTTTTGGTTAGCAGCCGAGAGCTTTAACCACTGCACACCAGGGCTCCTTGAGACTCAGTACATGTGTTAAATGGCTAGAGGTGGACTGGCATGCTTAAGTATACTTTAAAAAGACTTTGTCTCCCATGGTATCCCTATCAATGCTCATACAATTATGGAGTTCATAAAGCCAGGCATGTGTTTTCATGCTGACAAGCAAAGGAAAATAAGGTAATGTCCACTGAAGATGAAAAACTCATAGTTAAATTTTTTAAATCATTTGCCTCTATAAATGATGATTTTGACCTAATTGAAAGTTTGAATTAGTTTGGCCAATTTTAAGTGTTTTTGCTAATCTATTCTGTCAAAATATTCGCCAAAATATTGACTAAACTTAAGATATTCAATACAGTGTATCAACTCAAGAGCTAGGATTAAAAAGTAAAATCAGAAAATCTGAGACCAGATAAGTTGTCTCACTATTAATTTTCACAAAGAATATATCGTAACTATTAGTAGTCTTCAACAATATACTAGTGGGTCAAATCAACGATGTCTAAAAAATCCCATGAATTATTGTCCTTAGCGTAACTTAGAAATTTTGTTTAACAAAAATAAGTCCTAGAAGAGAGTAAAGCGTAGAAACTAAAAGGTAGTTTAATTCCAAAATCACTGGGTAAGCAGAGCTACAGAGGAAATATGCCTATTATGTTAGAAATAGTTAATTACTACCATGCATTCAGCTCAACCTGATAAACTACAAAATCCAAGTGTATTGAAAAATATGTGATACTATTTATTTTCATGTATTATGTATCTTTCTCAAGTTCCACTTCAAAGAACATCTAAGTATGTCCGTCCAAGTATACCCAATTAACAAATGTACTGAGGCTCAAAGGTATTAACACACATTTTATTCTTTAGTCTGCGACATTGTCGTCTTGACCCCTGTATACTGCTGTTAAACTCAGAGGATTTACTTTGAAGCTTTCATTTAAGAAATTGAGTTATTATCCTTTGCTTGACCTTTGCCCATGGCATATTTATCATGGTGCCCTGTAAAACTATAATGTGTGAGAAAAGTGAGAAAAGGAAGTAATATATTTGTGATTTATAAAGAAAGGAGGAATAGGTATAAATCAGGCTTTTCATATTCATTTATGGATACCTCTTACCTAATCCGTTTATAATCTCAAAATCTCTCCCTAAAACAATTTTTGTACTTTTTTAAAACAACCATTAGCAAAAGTACCTTGAAATTAATCATGAGCTGTGATTTCCGGGATCTATTGCCAGGTGTTGTTTATATTTATTACCAGGAAAAGAAGAGGAAAACATTATTTTTAAAAGTGCAGAAAGAAATAGTTTTCAAGCTGTTCCCTTAATGAACTGGAAATAGTAACCCTGTCAAATTTAATATAAAAATAGTGCTATAAGCCTATGGCATCTATTTATTACTAGAGAACAAAAGCCTTCATCCATTTCCTTTAGAGAATGACATTTTTGTAATTCGCCGCCCATTTCATTTGTTCCAAAGGCCTTCGTGGGGTGACAAATATCCCACAGAAATGGCTACTGATACTTGATAGGATAATGTGCAGCCCCTCAGGACAAGGGCAAAGGCAGCAAACTTATCATCCTTTAGTTTAGCTTAGCATGGGTCAGTAACAGCGCCAGAGGTGACAGAAGATGTTAAAGTGTGGGAAGCAAGAGCTGAAAGCTGTAGGAGGGGAGTTTTTATAGTTTATCCTTTCTTTTGCCAAGAAGCTACAGAGACAGCTTGAATCACATTGTTGATTGGGTTCACTGCACGCCACACTAACTGTTTCTGGAGAAAAGAGCGAGGGGGAGAAAATCCAACACTTACGGGTCATTCTCACCAACAGCATGTGGCATTGCAACATGTCCTATAGGAGGAGGAAATGCATATTTAATATTCTCGCTTCAAGTTCATATTTTAAGAATACATTATCTTGCTGGAAGGTCTATGGTGAATAATCAGTAGGACATCACCATTATTTCAACCTGATAATTCTGCAGAGGAAAGCGTGTTAGCACTGTTGTCTTTCATGTGGGAATTTTCACCATATTGTCTGCAGTGTCAGAGTGGATAAAGAATGACGAGTATGACTCTTCTTAAAAACTTTAACTTACTGATGTTCCAAAAAGGCAACACTTTAAATTTATCATTAACATTTGTCCATTAAGGACAATTGACTCACATGAAACCTAAATATACATATTTTATACCCAAGAAAATTAAATCAGTTTAGAATTCTCCCTCAGAATATTATAAAAGAATGATACACACCAGCTGGTATATTACTCCTGATTCTATTAAAAGATCACGTGAGCAAATTCTTCTAAACACTTCCTAGTTTAAAAAAAGAAGAAGAAAGTAAAAGGCAAAACACGAGGTCTTCATTAAGCAGGTTATCTCTCGTCTTGGTTGTCATCGCACACAATGACACTCACAGAAACATGATGGTTATGTTGTGATGTCGCTAACGGCACATCTGGTAAAATGGTCCCTATTTTGCAATATTAAGAAATCACTTTTTTATGTTACATGTGATTTGAATTAATTCGTTCTAAAAATTAAATTATACAATGCAAAAAAAAATGATAGGAGAAAGAACTAAAAAGTGTGGCCTTGTTTCATAAGCAAGATGTCAACTCCACCTGCGTAATTAACAACTCTGAGGAGCCTTTTGAACCATGATGTCCTCCACAATAATGGTCAGGGTCTCTTCTAGACATTTCTTTTTCTTCTTGAGACAGGAAAAGCCCATTTCTGGGTCTTTTCTTGATAATATAGAAAATTAAACTGTGGGATATGAATAGAGAAAAATGAATATTAACACTTAAACTATACTGAAGATATTTTTAATTGAGTAAAATTTTTTGCAATGTGATATTAATATAAGGAATGTTATAAAAATGTAGGGCATTTTTTGACAGACTCCTTTTACCCCAGGCACATCTGGAAAATTACATAACGCTGAATTGCAGGAAGATGAAGACAAACTGATGCTGCTTTGAAATAAGTATGTATTTAAATAATTCACATACTTTATCTCGGAAAACCTGGTTGGGTACTCCTAATAGCACTATCGCTGGCTAAAATTTATATAGTACTTTTTCCTTTGAGTTGGAAATCGTTCCCTTTTTCAGAGAGAGGTTCATGTTTATTTCCAATGCAGAACTTGTTTTAGTTTTGAAGGTAAGTTGAACAAGTGATTGCTTTCATATATCATCTAATTCCTTACATGTTGATGATCATTAACTGTTACTTAACACGTTATTCCTTACCATGCCTATCATTGGTTTAAACAATCTGTGTGTAATTGATTTCTTCTGTAAAAATTTAAGGTAACATGTGCTTAAAGCCCTTCTGATAGCTTTACAGCCTCTGCATTAGGAGAAGCACTTCCATCTCCACTGGCATTCTCATAAAATGTAACATTATATATCCATTCAAACACTACAGCAGGAAAAGGTAGTGCAAACTGTTCCTGAATTCAGTGCCACAGCAGTCATATTACTGCGAAAACACAAACCTACTGCTGTCGAGTCCATTTTGACTCATAACAACCCTGTAGGACAGAGTGGAACTGCCCCATAGGGTTTTTTCCAAGACTGTAAATCTTTATTGGAAGCAGACTTCCACGTCTTTCTCCTGTGGAGTGCCTGGTGGGTTTGAACTGCTGACCTTTCAGTTTGCAGCCAACACTTTCACCACTGCACCACCAGGATTCTTTATATTACTTACTTTGTTGTCCTCAAGTCAGTTCCAACTCAGCAATGCTATAGAGCAGAGTAGAGCTGCCCCATACAGTTTCTAGGGAGTGGCTGGTGGATTCAAACTGTCGACCTTTTGGTTAGCAGCCAACCTCTTAACCTTTGAGGACTAAGGTGCACTTGACTCAAGCCATGATATTTTCAATCATCTCATATGCATGCGAAAGGTAAACAATAAATAAGGAAGACCAAAGAAGAACTGATGCCTTTGAATTATGATGTTGCCAAGAATATTGAATATACCGTGGACTGCCAAAAGAATGAACAAGTGTCTTGGAAAAAGTATGGCCAGAGAGCTCCTTGGAGCCGGGATGGCAAGACTTCATCTCAGATACTTTGGAGTTATCAGGAGGGACCAGTCAGTCCCTGGAGAAGGACATCATGCTTGGTAAGATAGCGAAAAAGAGGAAGGCCCTTAATGAGATGGATTGACAAAGTGGCTGCAACAATGGGCTCAAACATAGCAATGATTGCAAGGATGGCACAGGACAGGGCAGTGTTTCCTTCTGTTATACATGGGGTTTCTATGAGTCAGAACAACAACAGGACTGCTCCATAGGGTTTCCAAGGCTGTTATCTTTACAGAAGTATATTGCCTCATCTTTCTCCCTTGGAGTGGCTGGTGGGCTCGAACCGCCAACCTTTTCTGTTAGCAACTGAATGCTTAACCACTGTGCCACCGTGCTGCCTTTGAATTTGATCATTCATTCAAACAAAAAAACCATGCTTAGTCTTTTTCAAAAGCTAAATTAGGTTGATTTCTTTAGTTTTCTTAGTAAAAATGAAAGCATCTTTAATTTGAGCAGTGACTATTTCCTATTATTCACATTTTTTTTTTTACTTATGACTTCAAAAAGGTAAATGTGAAATCACTCCCCTAAATAAACAAATTTATAATGTACATAAATACAAATAAATTCAACTGGTCGGGTTCCTTTTTTTAAAAAAAAAAGTTTGTTGTTGTGTTATTTTGTTTTCTCAATGCCCAAACTACTTACCATTTTTAGGGTCTAATAGATCTCATCTTGATATAAAAAGAGGGGATAATTATAGCCATTAATAATCTGTGGTCTACAACTCAGGAGAGCCAGCACAACCTGGTTTTTCATTTGTTCAGTGTGTATGAATATAGCCCTGGTACAGTAGTTAAGAGCTTGACTGCGAACCAAAAGGTCAGCAGTTCAAATCCACCAGCTGCTCCTTGGAAACCCTGTGGGGCAGTTCTACCCTGGCCCACAGGGTCGCTATGAGTCAGAATCAACTTGATGACATCAGGTTTTTTTTTTTTTTAATGTTCCAGTAATAACTATTGGCTACCCTATGGATCTAATAGACAGGACTTGATCATTTCATTTTTTTTTCTTTTTCTTCTTCTCCCTTTCTGCATTTTAAAAACCTATATGCAGTAGAAAACCAATTATTTTTCAAATCCAAAATGACAATGCACTGAAAAAAACTGCATTGCAAAATAAATATGTTGATAAGGGAGAAAGAAACCAGAATGGAACAGTTCAGTTTGAGTTGATAGAGAGTAGTGTGTTAGGTTTGGATGCTGTATTAGTTGAATATCTCCAAAAAATGTTTGTTATTGTTGTTGTTAGGTGCCATTGGGTCTGTTCTGACTCATAGCAACCCTGTGCACAGCAGAACAAAACACTACCCGGTCCTGTGCCATCCTCACAATCATTGCTATGTTTGAGCCCATTGTTGCACCTACTGTGTCAATCCACCTTATTGAGAGTCTTCCTCTTCTTTGCTAATCCTCTACTTTACCAAACTTGATGTCCTTCTGGAGTGGTCCCTCCTGAATACATATCCAAAGTAAGCATGACAAAGTCTTGCCATCCTCTCTTCTCAGGAGCATCCTGGCTGTACTTCTTCCAAGATAGATTTGTTTGTTCTTCTGGCAATCCAAGGTATATTCAATATTCTTTGCCAGCACCATAATTCAAATGCATCATTTCTTCTTTGGTCTTCCTTATTCATTAGCCAGCTTTCACATGCATATGAGGTGATTGAAAATACCATAGCTTGGGTCAGGTGCACTTCAGTCTTCAAAGCGACATCTTTGCCTTTTAACACTTTAAGGAGGCCTTTTGCAGCAGATTTACCCAATGCAATGTGTCTTTTGATTTCTTGACTGCTGCTTCCATGGGCATTAACTGTGGATCCAAGTAAAATGAAATTCTTGACACCTTCAATCTTTTCTCCATTTATCATGATGTTGCTTATTACTCTAGTTGTGAGGATTTTTGTTTTCTTTATGTTAAGGTGTAACCCATACTGAAGGCTGTGGTCTTTGATCTTCATAGTAAGTGCTTCATGTCTTCTTCACTTTCAGCAAGCAAGGTTGTATCACCTGCATAATGCAGGTTGTTAATAAGTCTTCTTCCAATCCCGATGCCCCGTTCTTCTTCATATAGTCCAGCTTCTCAGATTATTTGTTCAGCATGCAAATTGAATAACTACGGTGAAAGGATACAACCCTTACACACACATTTCCTGATTTTAAACCATGCAGTATCCCCTTGTTCTGTTCCAACTACTGCCTCTTGGTCTGTGTATAGGATCTTCATGAGCACATTAGGTGTTCTAGAATTCCCATTGTTCACAATGTTATCCATAATTTGTTATGATCCACACGGTCAAATGCCTCTGCATAGTCAATAAAACACAAGTAAACGTTCTTTCTTGTTTTCAGCCAAGATGCATCTAACATCATCATGATATCCCTCATTCCATATTTTCCTGTTAATGTACTGATGCAATCATTTTTTAATTATCTTCAGCAAAATTCTACTTGTGTGTGATATTAATGATATTGTTTGATAATTTCCACAATCTGTTGGATCACCTCTCTTTGGAATGGTCACAAATATGGATTTTTTCCAGTCAGTTGGCCCGGTAACTATCTTTCAATTTTCTTTGCATAGAGGAGTTAGCGCTTCCAGCGTTGAAACATCTCAGTTAGTATTCCATCAATTCCTAGAGCCTTGTTTTTTGCCAATGCCTTCAGTGCAGCTTGGACTTCTTCCTTCAGTACCATCAATTCTTTATCATATGCTTCCTCCTGAAATGGTTGAATTTCAACCAATTCTTTTTGGTACAGTGACTCTGTGTATTTCTTCCATCTTCTTTTAATGCTTCCTGTGTCATTCAGTATTTTGCCCATAGAATCCTTAAATATTGCAATTCAACTCTTGTATTTTCTGTTCAAGTCTTTCAGCTTGAGAAATGCCAAGCATATTCTTACCTTTTGTTTTTCTAAGTCCAGGTCTTTGCAGATTTCATTATAATGTTTTACTTTTTCTTCTTGAGCTGTCCTTTGAAATCTTTTGTTCAGCTCTTTTACCTCATCATTTCTTCCATTCACTTTAGCTACTGTACATTCAAGAGCAAGTTTCAGAGTCTCTTCTGACATCTGTCTTGGTCTTTTCTTTTTTTCATGTCTTTTAAATAATATTTTGCTTTCTTCATGTATGATGTCCTTGACGTCCTCCCACAACTGTCTGGTCTTTGGTCATTAGTGTTCAATGAGTCAAATCTATTTTTGAGATGGTCTCTAAATCTAGGTGGGATATACTCAAGGTTGTACTTTGGCTTTTGTGGACTTGTTTAATTTTTCTTCAGCTTCAACTTGAACTTGCATGTGAACAAATGATTATCTTTTCCATAGTTAGCCCTGTCCTTGTTCTGACTGATGATATTGAGCTTCCACATCATTTCTTGCCACAGAATTAGAAATGTTTAGGAGAGGCATATAAAAGAAAAATGAAAAAACAAAGAAACGAACAAATACATACGTTGTGTTTTTCTATCATAAATAATTCTGATTGAAGTTCTTCACTTTCTAGTGAAAATTTGGAATAATTGGGTGCAAAATAAGCATTTTTAATCTCTTGAATTCTTGTAGTTTTTTTTATTAGAATTATTTCTGTATAACTCATATATTAAATGTTGTCCTCCCTTTGGTTTTCCACACTGAATTTTGTGGCTTTAAAATAGACACATGGGCATTTCTTTCTTTCTTTCTTTCTTTTTTATTGTACTTCAGGTGAAGACTTACAGAACAAATAGTTTCTCATTAAACAGTAGTACACATATTGTTTTATGACGTTGGTTAACAACCCCACAACATGTCAACCCTCTCCCTTCTAGACCTTTTGTTTTGGTGAAAATATAGATAGCCAAAGATACACCAGTTCAAAAATTTCTACATGCACAGTATAGTGACATCGACTATGCCCTTCCAATTGTGCTGCTATTCTTACTTTGGATGAAGGCATACAGAACAAAATAGTTTCTCATTTAACAGTTAGTACACATGTTGCCCTATGACAATGGTAAACAACCTCACAACACATCAACACTATCCTTACTCAACCTTGGGTTCCCTATCACCAGCTTCCTTGTCCCCTTCTGCCTTCTGGCCCTCGGCCCTGGACTGCTGTACCTCATTAGTCCCATTTGGTTTTATGGGGCTGTCCACTCCCAGGCTGAACGGTGAACCTCAGAGATGACTTCACCACTGAACTAAAAGGGTGTCTGGGGGCCATACTCTTGGGGTTTCTCCAGTCTCCTTTAGGCCAGTAAATCTGGTCTTTTTTTTGTGAGTTAGAATTTTGTTCTACATCCTTCTTCAGCTCTGTCCAGAACCCTCTGTTGTGATCGTGGTCAGAGCAGTCAGTGGTGGTACCCAGGCACCATCTAGCTGTACTGGACTCAGTCTGGTGGAGGCCTTGGTAGCTGTGGTCCATTAGTCCTTTGGACTAATCTTTTCCTTGTATCCTGTTCTCTTCATTCTCCCTTGCTCCCGAAGGGATGAGACCAGTGGAGTATCTTAGATGGCCGCTCACAGACTTTTAAGACCCCAGCCACTACTCACCAAGGTAGAATGTGGAACACTGTCTTTATAAACTGTGTTATGCCAGTTGAGCTAGATGTTCCCTGAGACCATGGTCCCAGAGCCCTCCACCCAGCAATTCAGTCCCTTGGGGGGTTTGGATGTGTCTATGGAGCTTCCATGACCTTTTCTTGTACAAGTTGTGCTGGTTCCCCTGTATTGTGTGCTGTCTCACCCGTCACCAAAGATACCACTTATCTATTGCCTATTTAGTATTTCCCCCCCACCCCTCCCATCCCTGGTAACCAACAAAGATTGTTACATTTTGTGTGTGAACTTTTTCATGGGTTTTTACAATAGAGGACTCATACAATATTTGTCCTTTTGTGACTGACTTATTTCACTCAGCATAAAGTCCTCCAGTTTCATCCATGTTATGAGATGCTTCACACATTCATTGTTGTTCTTTCTCGTTGCATAGTACTCCATTGTGTGTATGTACCGTAGTTTGTTTATCCATTCGTCTGTTGATGGGCATCTAGGTTGTTTCCGTCATTTTGCTATCGTGAACAGTGCTGCCACGAACATAGGTGTGCATATGTCTATTCGAGTGATGACTCTTATTTCTCTAGGATATATTCCTAGGAGTGGGATTGCTGGATCAAATGGTATGTCTATTTCTAGCTTTCTGAGGAAGCACCATATCATTTTCCAAAATGGTTGTATCATTTTGCATTCCCACCAGCAGTGCATAAGAATTCTGATCTCCCTGCAGTCCCTCCAACATTTGTTATTTCCAGTGCTTTTGATTCGTGCCAGTAATGCCGGGGTGAGATGGTATCTCATTGTGGTTTTAATTTGCATTTCTCTAATGGCTAGTGAACGTGAGCATTTCCTCATGTGTCTGTTGGCCATTTGAATGTCTTCTTTGGTGAAGTGTCTGTTCATTTCCTTTGCCCATTTTTTGATAGGATTGTTTGTCTTTTTGTTGTAGAGGTGTTGGATTTTCTTGTAGATTATGGAGATTAGACCTTTGTCTGACTTGTACTGTCCAAAAATTTTTTCCCAGTCTGTAGGTTCTCTTTTGACTCTTTTGGTGAAGTCTTTTGAAGAGCATAGGTGTTTGATTTTTAGAATATCCCAGTTATCTAGTTTATCTGTTGGGTTTTGTGTGTTTATGTTTTGCCATCCTTTTTTCTAAGGAGCATTCTGGTTGTACTTCTTCCAAGACAGGTTTGTTCCGTCTTTTGGCAGTCCTGCTCCTGCACCATCCTCACAGTCGTTGCTATGTTTGAGCCCATTGTTGCAGCCACTGTGTCAATTAATCTCTTTGAGGATCATTCTCTTTTTCCTTGACACTCTACTTTACAAGCATGATGTCCTCCAGGGACTGATTCCTCCTGATAACAAATCCAAAGTACATGAGATGAAGTCTCCCCATCCTCACTTCTAAGAAGCATTCTGGCTGTTCTTATAGGAAAGATCTGTTCATTCTTCTGGCAGTCCACAGTATATTCAATATTCTTCACCAACACTTCAATTTAAAGGTGTCAATTCTTCTTTGATCTTCCTTATTCATTGTCCAGCTTTCGCATGCATAAGAGACGATTGAAAACACTATGGCTTGGATCAGGCACACCTTAGTCCTCAAAGTGACATCTTTGATTTTTAACACTTTAAAGAGGTCTTTTGCAGCAGATTTGCCCAATGCAACAGATCATTTGATTTCTTGACTACTGCTTATACACTGATTGCGGATTCAAGAAAAATGAAATCCTTAACAACTTCAATCTTTTCTCCGTTTATCATGATGCTGTTTATTGGTCCATTTGTGAGGATTTTTGTTTTCTTTATGTTAAGGTGTAATCTATACTGAAGGCTGTGGTCTTTGATCTTCATTGGTAAGTGCTTCAAATCCTCTTCACTTTCAGCAAGCAAGGTTGTGTCATCTGTATAACACAGGTTGTTGATGAGTCTTCCTCCAACCCTGATGCCCCTTTCTTCTTCATATAGTCCAGCTTCTCGGATTATTTGCTCAGCATACAGATTGAATAGGTATGGTGAAAGGATACAACTGTGATGCACACCTTTCCTGACTTTAAATTGTGCAGTATCCCCTTGTTCTGTCCAAACAACTGTCTCTTGATCTATGTACAGGTTCCTCACGAGCACAATTAAGTGTTCTGGAATTCCCTTTCTTTGCAATGTTATCCATAATTTGTTATCCACACAGTCTAATGCCTTTGCATAGTCAATAAAACACAGCTAAACATCTTCATGATATTCTCTGCTTTCAGCCAGGATCGATCTGACATCAGCAACGGTATCCCTGGATCCACGTCCTCTTTTGAATCTGGCCTGAATTTCTGGTAGTTCCCTGTTGATATACTGCTGCAGCTGCTTTTGAATGATCTTCAACAAAATTTTACTTGCATGTGATATTAATGATATTGTTAGATAATTTCTGCATTTGGTTGGATCACCTTTCATTGGAATAGGCATAAATATGGATCTCTTCCAGTCAGTTGGCCATGTAACTGTCTTCCAAATTTCTTGGCATAGATGAGTGAGCACCTCCAGCACTGCATCTGTTTGTTGAAACATCTCAACGGATATTCTGTCAATTCCTGAAGCCTTGTTTTTCACCAATGCCTTCAGTGCAGCTTGGACTTCTTCCTTCAGTACCATCGGTTCCTGATCATATGCTACCTCTTGAAATGGTTAAATGTCGACCAATTCTTTTTGGTATAATGACTCTGCGTATTCCTTCCATCTTCTTTTGATGCTTCTTGTGTCGTTTAATATTTTCCCCCATAGAATCCTTCAAAATTGCAGCTTGAGGCTTGAATTTTTTCTTCAGTTCTTTCAGTTTGAGAAACGCTGAACATGTTCTTTGCTTTTGGTTTTCTATCTCCAGCTCTTGGCACATGTTATTGTAATACTTTAATTTGTCTTCTCGAGCTGCCCTTTGAAATCTTCTGTTCAATTCTTTTACTTCATCATTTCTTCCTGTTGCTTTAGCTACTTGACATTCAAGAGCAAGTTTCAGAGTCTCTTCTGACATCAATTTTGGTCTTTTCTTTCTTTCCTGTCTTTTTAATGACATCTTGCTTTCTTCATGTATGATGTCCTTGATGTTACTCCGCAACTCATCTGGTCTTCATTCATGAGTGTTCAACGTGTCAAATCTATTCTTGAGATGGTTTCTAAATTCAGGTGGGATATACTCAAGGTCATACTTTGGCTTTTGTGGACTTGTTCTAATTTTCTTCAGTTTCAACTTGAACTTGAATATGAGCAATTGATGGTCTGCTCCACAGTTGGCCCCTGGCATTGTTCTGACTGATGATATTGAGCTTTTCCATCATCTCTTTCTACAAAATTATTTGTGTGTGGGAAGGAGCTTTAGCACCATAGATGTTAAAGAACCCAGCTCTGTAATCACTTTTCCTACCATCATTCCTGATCTTTTTAGTGATTCTTGTGCTCTTCTCACCACTAATCCATGATGGACTTGGTGAAGGCTATGTCCTCTTGAGTCTTCCAACTTTACATAATACATCTATTCCAGCATGCTTACTTCCCTCATCCTCTCTATTCCCTCCTATACTTTCTGTTGGGGCAATATTTGTACTTTTACTTCACTAAGGTAGGTCATCATTTTTTTTAATAGATCTCTAAAAGTCACCCCAGCAGCAAGTTTTCCCCATTCTCTGGAATCGTTTTTAGGGTGTTAAGTTTCATGTCTTTAGAAAAGGCACCTAAGGCAATAATTCCTGATTGTCCAGCTTCACATTCTAGCCCCCTTGATTATACACTCTCAAAATCCTGCCCAAGAAATCCTTCCTTTGCTTCTGCAACACATGCCATCTGGTTACTGTAGTAATTTAAGTTTCTCTCTCCCTCCTCCTCCCTTATTAGGCCCAGCACATCCACAGCTAGGTTATGCTGGGATTTAATCATAGTTATTGGTCAGGCATCCAAAAGAAGAGGTGGAGGCAGCTTCTGAGAGTGGTGCCTGTTGCCTTGTGAGGAGGGCTTCTGCAGCATCTTCTAGCCTCACAAAAGTGCTAGCTCTCACTAAAGAAATGTAGGACCGCCTTTGCAAGCCCAGAGGGTCTAGAGGAAGAGTCTGGTTGTAGAGTCAGCATCCCAGTTGTCAGGATCTTAGGTTTTCCTACCTAGGCCTTCACCTTTGCATAACAAAGCTGCCTTGACTGAGCATTCAACGATCTCCAGAGCTCCGTGACTTTGACATTTAAGTCTCCAACCTGGCACTTAATCATGTTTGTCCTTCCACTACAGGTGTAAGTACCTCTGGTTCACACACTTAGCCATCAACTGCTTATTAACAACCATCAGTCTCTCGTTATCCCTCTGAAGGGAATCCAACTCCACTAGTTTTGTATGCATTATCCCTCCCCCCTGTATTTTTTCCAAATGTCTGCATCATCACCCCTGCTGTAGCATTTTGCTCCACTGGGACATTTTTCCAGGCCACCATTGGTCAAGTTTTTAGCAAATGAAGCTCCATGTACTAACTAGGATGCTGTCCTCTTCACCTGCCAGGTGTTATACGGGCCAGTCTGAAATCTTCATCTTACCACCTGTTTGATAAGACCACTCTCAGTACCACTTGTCTGGTTCCTCCAAGAAGTAGATGCCAAAATGGGATTAAATGTGCAAGTATTTTACTAGAAGAACACTTGTGTGAGATAAAATGGAGAGCGAGCCAGATAAGGCTGGTAGAGCCTTGAGAGTGCAATGTGAGTGAAGGACAGAGGGAGTAAAATTTCCTAGACAGTGATGCTGCCTAAGGAAGTTTCAGCAAGGCCTTTGGGGAGTTCTCATGCCAAAGTCAGACATCAGAGGATTCCCTTGTCTCCCAGGAATGGGAATGACATAATATCCCTGCTGGGCTCCATCATTGGCTGGGAGCAGCTCATGGAAAGGGTGGCCTCCATGCAAATGCCATCATGGATTTCACAGTGGAGCAGCTGGAGTCCTTGGTCAATTATACTCCCAATAGTAGGAGGACCATAAGGCACATTCTAATGCTTTCACACAGAAAGACTTTTTTTTTTTTTAAGTTCTTTCCTATTTCCCTTCCATTTTCTTTTTTGTTGGTTATAATTTATGAGCTTAGTAATTGTCTTCTGATTGTCTTTCCTAACATAAGTAAGTGGCAATAACAAGGAATTTCCAGTCAGAAGGGTCTAGGTTAAACTACTACTACACTACAGCATAACTTTAGGAACAGGTTAGATGACACCTCTGGTTTACAATTTTCTCATTTAAAGAATAGCCACATTGCAAGGTTGTGTTGAAATGAAATGAAAACAGTTTGTAACCAAATATCATATTAAATACTTTTTTATTTTATATCTCTCTTTCCTACTCCTACCCCTCACCACCACCCCTAAGCTTTTCCACTTAATCCATAAGTCCAAGAGATACTTCTCAATTGTTCACTGCTATATGGCCAGCACCCAGAATGATGCCTGCCCCATAGTAAGCATTTAATATTTGTTGAGTGAATGAATTAATTTGTTAGGTTCAGTATTTGGAATATATGATTTTTTTAAAGAAGTTTCTGTCAAGTCAATTCTGACTCATGGCAACCTCAAGTGTGTCAGAGTAGAACTATACTCCATAGGGATTTCAATGGCTAATTTTTTGGAAATAGATCACCAGAACTTTCTTCTGAGGTACCTCTTGGTAGACTCAAACTTCCAGCCTTTTGGTTAGCTGCCAAGCATATTAACTGTTTGCACCACCCAGGGACTCCTATTTGGAATATTATAGGTCTTTAATATGTAAAATTTCTCATTTTTCCCCCTTTGGCTGAACAAGTACATCTTTTATGTATATTATATACAAGTCAGGAATAAATTCCCTGATAGAAGAAAATCTAAGAAAATGATGAATGAAGTCTTCATTGTGTTGAAAGATTTCCGGGACCATTTGACAGTGATGTGAAAGTTCATGTCTGTAAATAAATCACAAATAATTACTCTTTTTTGAAATTTTATAATTTTAGATTATAGCTGAACTTTGGAATTATTTTAAATATATATTTTTAATTTGTTCTACCATCCAACAAATATTTACTACATTCCAGGCACTGTGGTAGGTTTATAAATTTGCACCTTCAGAAGTAAAGTTGATTCTCTAACTATTTCTGGTCAGCTTTCTTAAGTAGTAAACTAGAAAAAAACAAGTCATTATTAGAATTCCATTCCTGACACAGAACTCTCCTTTATTTGATACATGTGCATGTTATTGTGCCTGGCCTGCCAGCATGCCCAAGGCCTTGGTTTTTCAAAGGACTGTAAACTTTCTTTCAGTCATCTATCAGAACACAAGAGTATATCTGAGCAATAGCAAACAAGTTCCTCTCAAGTATGTGCTCTAATATAGAGTTTCAGCAGAAAGAAAATCAAACTAGCATCGTATACTATGAAACGCACTGAGCAGGGACCGTGTCTAATTCTGTGTTCAGTACTTGATTTTTAAATGAAAGAAAAATGAAACAATTTCATTTCTGACTATTGGGGTTTCTCATTTGAAGAAAAATAAGGTTTTCACCAGAGTTTGGTAAAAGAATATACAGTAGGAGGTTGAGACTTCTTCATTTAAAATGTATGAGTTTTTGCATAATAGCTAGCCTTTTCAGATTCTTGATTGGTTTAATGAGTGTAATATCATCACTGAAATATATAACAAATGTTACCAAAAATTCTATTCATCTTAAAAAACAAATAATGACAAATGTGCTTTTGAATTGATAACTATATTTGTTAATTTAAATCCTGATTTGGAGAGTATTTAAAATGAATACAGCTTTTATAAAATCCCTTACTGAATTCCAGTATGTATATAATTGTAGCGAATCTACAGGATTTTCCTGTTGCTGTTGCTCCCATTTCTTTTTCCTTTTGCTCAGGATAACACATTTTATTAAACTAGCCTTTTAAAATTTATGCTTAAAAATGCAAACTTTTTGTTGCTGAATAGTATTCCATTGAATAAATACGCCATAGTTTGTTTATCCTTTTACCTATTGATAGATATTTGTGTTGTTCCTAGTTGTGAACTGTGATAAATGTTATGTTTCTAGTTCAGCTACCATGATTATTACATGCCTTTTTATAGACATACATATTCATTTTCTCAGACAAACATCTACGAGTAAAATTGCTGGGTCGTATAATAAGTCTATATTTAACTTTACAAGAAACTCCACATTGCTATCTAAAGCATTTAAACCATCTTACGCTTCCATTAGCAATGTGGGAGAATTTGAGTTCTTCCACATCCTCACCAGTTGATATTGCCTTTTTTTTAAACCATTCTAAAATGGCATCTCATACTGATATATGCAGCAACACAGGTAGGTCTCAAAAAACTGACTGAAATAAATCAGATACAAAAGTGTACATATAGTATGATTCCATTTTTTTGAAATTGTAGAAGGCAAATCTAATCTATAATGACAGGAAGCAGATCAACAGTTGCTTGGTGCTGGAGATGAGACTAAAAATTGCCTGCAAAGGGGCACGGCAAAAGGGAACATTTTGGGATCATGGAAATGCTCTGTGTTTTTATTAGGATGATGGTTTCACTGATGTATGCATTTGTCAAAGCTTGTCAAGCTGTACACAAAATGGTATATGTAATTACATGTAAATTATATATCAATACAATTGATACAATAAGAAAAATGTCAAGTATACTTTGATCATCAAACATATCTTCTCACTGGTCTTAGATCTATGAAATGTTTCAGGAAGATGTAACAAGTTTACTGGCAATACCAAAGTCAAGCATTTTTTCTTCCAGGAAAGTTTGTAACAGCTGTGGCAATATCTTACCTTCTGTTAAAGTCGATAAAGTCCTCGCACCTAGAGAGTCAAATTCTGATCGGATGGGCAGTTGGAACAGGTTCTGATGTTTCTAGTTTACCAAAGTATGAATATTTGTTAATGATAATAAAATTAATGCACTTTGTTTAAGAAAAGCAATGCAGGAGTGAAGGGCATCCATTATTTCACCACCAAAAGGCAATTACTGTTCGTGTTTTGGAGTATTCCCTCACTTTTAATGCAATTTTTACATGGCTCAGATAATATGTTAAGTGCTATTTTGTAAGTGCATTTTTCACTCAATATTAAATCATTAGCATTTTCCATCATTAAACATTCCATAAAAATCATTTTAATAAATGCATAACTCATCACATGCTTGTATCATAATTAATCATTACTTTTTTAATAGCATTTAGATTTTTTTCTAAACAGCAGGCACATTCCCCGCCCCATTAAAAGTTCCCCCAAAATTTTGTTGGATGAGTGAACGAGTTATAAACAATGTTGTAAAGAACATCTTTATGCTAGGATCTTTGTATTTGGTGAGACATTTTAAGATAAATATCCAGAATTATAATGTCTGTGATGAACACATACGAACTGTTAAAGGCTCTTTTTTTTTTCTTTTTCTTTTTCTTTTTTATTGTTGTAATTAAATGAGGTTTACATTTCAAGTTAGTCTCCCACACAGAATTTTTTTTTTAACATACGTTATTATGAGACCCCCAACCGCTCACCCCATTCTGCAACAGCACACTCCTCCCCTCCGCCCCTGATTCCCCATGAACATTCAACCAGCTCCTAACTCTCTCTGCCTTCCCTTCTCATCTCTGGACAGAAGCCGCCCCTTTGGTCTCTTATATCTACATGTCTAAGAGGCACATTCTTCACAAGTATCAGTTTATGTCCCACAGTCTAGTCCAATCCCTATTTAAAGAGTTGGCCTCGGAAACTGTTACAGTTCGGGGGTGATGGAGAGACCAGGGGCCATGCTTTCCAGGGTACCTCCAGTCTTAGACCATTAAGTCTGGTCTTCTTGCTAGAATTTGAGTTTTGCTCCATCAGGGACCCTATGTTGTGTTCCCTGTCAGGACGTTCATTGGTGGTAGCCGGGCAACATCTAGTTCTTCTGGTCTCAGGCTGATGAAGTCTCTGGTTTATGTGGCCCATTCTGTCTCTTGGGCCAGTACTTTCCTCGTGTCTTTGGTGTTCTTCGTTTTCCTTTACTCCAAGTGTTTGGGACCAATTGATGCATCTTAGATGGCTGCTTGCAAGCTTTTAAGACCCCAGACACCACTCACCAAAGTAGGATGCAGAACATTTTCTTAATAAGGTTTGTTATGCCAATTGACATAGATGTCCCCTGAAAGCATGGTCCCCAGACCCCACATCCCTGCTACTCTATCTCTCAAAGTATTTGATTGTATTGAGGAAACTTCTTAGCCTTGGTTTAGTCCAGTTGTTCTGGCTTCCCCTGTAGTGTGTACTGTCCTTCCCTTCACCTAAGATGATTCTTGTCTACTATCTAGTTAGTGAATAACGCTCACCCTCCCTCCCCACCCCTGTAACCATCAAAGAATGTTTTCTTCTGTGTTTAAGCCTTTTCTTGAGTTCTTATAATAGTGGTCTTATACAGTATTTGTCCTTCTGTGACTGACTAAATTCACTCAGCATAAGTTCCAGCTTCCACCAAGTTATATGATGTTTCACAGCTTCATCATTGTTCTTTATTGTTGCATAATATTTCATTGTGTGGATATACCAGAGTTTGTTTATCCATTCAACCATCGATGGGCAGTTAGGTTGCTTCCATCTTTTGTCTGTTGTGAACAGTGCTGCGATGAACATGGTGTGCATATATTTATGTGACGGCTCTTGTTTCTCTAGGATATATTCCAAGGAGTGGGATAGCTGGATGGTATGGTACTTCTATTTCTAGCTTTTTAAGGAAGCGCCAAATTGATTTCCAATGTGGTTGTAGAATTTTACATTCCCACCGACAGTATATAAGTGTTCCAGTCTCTCCACAACTTCTCCAGTATTTGTTATTTTGTGTTTTATGGATTAATGCTAGCCTTGCTGGGGTGAGATGATATCTCATTGTAGTTTTGATTTCCATTTCTCTGATGGCTAATGATCGTGAGCATTTCTTCATGTGTCTGTTAGCTGCCTGAATATCTTCTTTGGTGAAATGCCTGTTCATATCCTTTTCCCATTTTTTAATTGGGTTATTTGTCTTTTTGCTGTTGAGGTTTTGAAGTATCTTGTAGATTTTAGAGATTAAACGCTGATTGGATTTTTTGTAGCCAAAAATTTTTTCCCAGACTATAGGTTGTCTTTTTACTCTTTTGGTGAAGTCTTTGGATGAGCATAAGTGTTTGATTTTTAGGAGCTCCCATTTATCTAGTCTTTCTTCTGGTGCTTGTGCATTGTTACTTATGGTTTGTATTGTGTTTATGCCATGTATTAGGGCTCCTAGCGTTGTCCCTATTTTTTCTTCCATGATTTTTATTGTTTTCGATTTTCTGTTTAAGTCTTTGATCCATTTTGAGTTAGTTTTTGTACATGGTGTGAGATATGGGTCTTGTTTCAGTTTTTTGCATATAGATATCCAATTATGCCAGCCCCATTTGTTAAAGAGACTGTCTTTTCCCCAATTTATGGACTTTAGGCCTTTGCCAAATATTAGCTCAAACGTGGATTAGCTTATATCTGGATTCTCAACTCTGTTCCATTGGTCTATGTATCTGTTATTGTACCAGTACCAGGCTGTCTTGACTACCGTGGCGGTATAATAGGTCCTAAAATCAGGTAGTGTAAGGCCTCCCACTTTGTTCTTCTTCTTGAATAGTGCTTTATTTATCAGGGGCCTCTTCCCTTTCCATATGAAGTTGATGATTTGTTTTTCCATCTCATTAAAAAAGTTGCTGGAATTTGGATCCGGATTGCATTGTATCTGTAGATTGCTTTGGGTAGAATTGACATTTTCACTATGTTGAGTCTACCTATCCATGAGCAAGGTATATTTTTCCACTTATGCAGGTGTCTTTTAGTTTCTTGCAGTAGTGTCTTGTAGTTTTCTCTGTAAAGATCTTTTACATGTATTCCTAAGTATTTTATCTTTTGGGGGGCTATTGTAAATGGTATTGATATGGTGATTTCCTCTTCAAGGTTCTCTTTGTTGGTGTAAAGGAATCCAATTGATTTTTGTATGTTTATCTTGTATCCTGAAACTTTGCTGAAATCTTCTATTAGTTTCAGGAGTTTTCTTGTGGATTCCTTGGGGTTTTCTATGTAGAAGATTATGTCATCTGCGAATAGAGGTATTTTGACTTCTTCCCTACCTATTTGGATGCCCTTTATTTCTTTTTCTAGCCTAACTGCTCTGGCTAGGACATCCAGCACAATGTTGAATAATAGTGGTGATAAAGGGCATCGTTGTCTGGTTTCTGTTCTCAAGGGGAATGCTTTCAAAGTCTCTCCATTCAGGATGATGTTGGCTATTGGTTTTGTATAAATGCCCTTAATTATACTGAGGAATTTCCCTTCTATTCCTGTTTTTCTGAGAGTTTTTATCATGAATCCGTGTTGGACTTTGTCAAATGCCTTTTCTGCATCGATTGATAAGATCATGTGTTTCTTGTCTTTTGTTTTATTTATGTGATAGATTACGTTGATTGTTTTTCTAATGTTGAACCATCCCTGCATATCTGGTATAAATCCCACTTGGTCATGGTGAATTATTTTTTCGATACATTGCTGAATTCTATTGGCTAAAATTTTGTTGAGGATTTTTGCGTCAATGTTCATGAGGGATATCGGTCTGCAATTTTCTATTTTTGTGGTGTCTTTACCTGGTTTTGGTATCAGGGTTATGCTGGCTTCAAAAGAATGAGTTTCGGAGTATTCCATCCGTTTGTGTGCTCTGAAATACCCTTCGTAGAAGTGGTGTTATCTCTTCTCTGAAATTTTGGTAGAATTCTCCAGTGAAGCCATCTAGGGCAGGGCTTTTTTTTGTTGGCAGTTTTTTAAGAACCTTTTCAATCTCTTCTTTTGTTATGGGTTTATTTAGTTGTTCTACCTCTGTTTGTGTTAATTTAGGTAGGTAGTGAGTTTCCAGAAATTTGTCCATTTCCTCTAGGTTTTCAAATTTGTCAGAGTACAATTTTTCATAGTATTCTGTTATGATTCTTTTCATTTCAGTTGTGTCTGTTGTGATATCACCCATCTCATTTCTTATATGGGTTATCTGCTTCCTCTCCAGTTTTTCTTTTGTCAGTTTGGCCAATGGTTGATTAATTTTGTTGATCTTTCCAAAGAACCAGCTTTTGGACTTGTTAACTCTTTCAATTGTTTTTCTGTTCTCTATTTCATTTAATTCTGCTCTAATTCTTACTATTTCCTTCCTTCTGGCACCTGTAGGCTTCTTTTGCTGCTCTATTTCTACTTATTCCAGTTGTAGGGTTAGTGCTTTGATTATGAGCTTTTCTTGTTTTTGGATGTGTGCATTTATTGCTATAAACTGACCTCTGAGCACTGCTTTTGCGGTGTCCCAAAGGTTCTGGTAGGGTGTGTTTTCATTCTTGTTTAATTCTTTATTTCTCTATTCTTTATTTCTTTATTCCATCCTTAATTTCTTCTATAACCCATGAGTTTTTGAGCAAGGTGTTGTTCACTTTCCATGTGTTTTTTTTTTTTTCCCCCTTGCTTTTTGTGCTGTTGATTTCCACTTTTATGGCTTTATGGTCAGAAAAGATGCTTTGTAGTATTTTAATGTTTTGGATTTTGTTAAGGCTTGCTTTATGGCCTAGTATGTGGTCTATTCTGGAAAATGTTCCATGTGCGTTGGAAAAGAAAGTAAACTTGGCTGCTGTTGGGTGCAGAGTTCGGTATATGTCTATGAGATCAAGTTGGTTGATTGTAGCATTTAGCTCTTCTGTGTCTTTGTTGAGCTTCTTTCTGGATATTCTGTCCTTCACTGCAAGTGGTGTGTTGAAGTCTGATACTACTATTGTGGAGCTGTCTATCTCTCTCTTCAGGGCTGTTAGAGTTTGTTTTATGTATTTTGGAGCCCTGTTGTTGGGTGCATAAATATTTATTATAGTTATGTCCTCCCAGTGTATTGACCATTTAATCATTGTATAGTGCCCTTCCTTATCTTTTGAGGTGGATTTTACTTTAAAGTCTATTTTGTCAGGGATGAATATTGCCACTCCTGCTCTTTTCTGAGTGTTGTTTGCTTGATATATTTTTTTCCATTCTTTGAGTTTTAGCCTGTTTGTGTCTTTAAGTCTAAGGTGCATCTTTGGTAGGCAGCATGTAGTTGGATCATGGTTTTTTATCCAATCTGCCATTCTCCGTCTCTTTATTTGTGCATTAAGTCCATTTACATTCAGTGTAATTATTGATAGGTATGAGTTTAGTGCTGTCATCCTGATATCTCTTTTTGTGTGTTGTTCACAGTTCGTTTGCTCTCCTCAATTTTCTGTGCTGAGTCGTTTTTCTTTATGTATTTTTTTTTCCATCTTTTTCTTTGTTGTAGATTTTGTGTTTGCTGGGTCTTTATGTTTTTCTACTTTTTTATTTTGATTTGTAGGAATGTTAGATTCCTTTGTGGTTACCTTAGTATTTACCCCTAATTTTCTAAGTTTATACCAGTCTTTTCTTACTTTGTATCTCCTTAACTTCCCCTCCATATAGAAAATCAATGTCTCCATTTTTTAAGTCCCTCTTTTTGTTTTAATATTATCCTTTTTTTTTTTTTTTTTTACATATTGATATCTGTTTCCCTATTTTCAGTGTTTTAGCTTTGATGTAATTTCTATTTCTGTGTCTTATTCAATATCTGGTTGCTCTGTCCTGTGTTCTAGTCTTGCATTGTTAGCTGGTGTTATTGATTATCTAACTGTAGGACTCCTTTTAATATTTCTTGTAATTTTGGTTTGGTTTTTGAAAATTCCCTGAACTTCTGTTTATCTGCAAATGCCTTAATTTTGCCAACATATTTGAGAGACAGTTTTGCTGGATATATAATTCTGGGCTGGCAGTTATTTTCCTTCAAGGCTTTAAATATGTCATCCCATTGCCTTCTAGCCTGCATGGTTTCTGCTGAATAGTCTGAGCTTATTTGAACTGACTCTCCTTTGTAGATGACTTTTTTTTTTTATCCCTAGCCACTCTTAAAATTCTCTCTTTATCTTTGATTTTGTTAAGTTTGATTATAATATACCTCGGTGACTTTCTTTTGGGATCTACCTTATGTGGGTTTGATGAGCATCTTGGATAGATATCTTCTCATCTTTCATGATATCAGGGAAGTTTTCTGTCAACAAATCTTCAACAATTTTCTCTGTATTTTCTGTTAACCCCCCCTGTTCTGGTACTCCAATCGCTCGTAGGTTATTTCTCTTGATAAAGCCCCACATGACTCTTAGAGTTTCTTCATTCTTTTTAGTTCTTTTATCTGATTTTTCCTCAAATAAGTTGGCATCAAGAGCTTTATCTTCAGTGTCGCTAATTCTAACTTCTACTGCCTCAGTTCTGCTCCTATGACTTTTTATTGAGTTGTCTAATTCTGAAATTTTATTGTTTTCTTCTGGATTTCTGATTGCTGTCTCTCTATGGATTCTCGCAGCCTATTATGTTCTTGGATGGCATTATGTTCTTGGATAACTTTTTTAAGTTCCACTAATACTGTGTCTGTATATTGCCTGGCTGTTTCTGCATTCTGTCAAATTCCCTTTCTTATTTCTAGAAGGGTTCTGTATATTAATCTTTTGTATTCTGTCTCTGGTAATTCCAAGAAGTTCTCTTCCTCCAGAGAATTTATTGATTCTTTATTTTGGGAGCTTGCTGAAGCCATCATGGACTGCCTCTTTATGTGACTTGATATTGACTGTTGTCTCCAAACCATCAATAATTTAGTATAATTTTATTTTGTGTTTGCTTAGTGAGACCTAGTTTATTATTTTGTTTTGTTTTGATATGCCAAAATAGGCTGCTTGTGTGCACTAGTTTGATTTTTGACACCTTTTGATCTCTAATGTCCTGTCACCAGGTAGTTAGTTCTGTAACTCAGTACGTGCATGCCAGCGTCTGTTAAAATTTCCTGTATGGGATCAGCTCGGGTGTTCAGGCAGTCAGTCACCAAATGTGTGATGCAGGCCCTCACCCCCCAATCCTAGAGAGGCATGGGTGATTGGTGCAGGCACTGGACTCTGGCTGTGGTAGGGGATCACGCACTGAGCCAGGCAGGGGGCTGACAGCTGCCCCTGAGATTCTGAAAGTAAAGTGTGTCCCTATTCTCTAGGGTGAATAGGTAGGTGGGTTTTGCAGCTGGGCTAAGAGCACCTGACTCTTTTGGCTGCAAATATTCGAGGGCACCTCTTTTTCTTGGACTCCTGTAGCAGGTGACTAGGCACTTTAGGAGCTACCACCAGCCCTCAAGACCCTGCTGTAGATTGATAAAAGTGCCTACTTGAGGGGCAGGCCTGTTTCAAGGATCACAAATCTGCCTGTTCATAGCTGAAGCAGTTGAAGTTAAACTTCAGATGTTTGCCCTGTTGTACTGTGGTAGTGAGGGCTAATGCTGTTGAGATGCATCCCCACAAGTCTATACAGGGGTGTTTGGCACTCAGATTCTGCGGACCCCTGATTTCTGTGGCCAGCAAAGGAGCTGTGCCGACCCTGTGTTCCTGGCCTAGGGGAGCCAGCAGCTTATTTGTTCCCTCTCCAAGGCCAGGATAATGGGTCAAGGCGCCTTTTGGGATCTACTTCCAGCACAGTGGAGTCCCGGTGCAGAGCGGGGAGGGAGGAAGTAAAAGGAAGAGAGGTTTTTCCCAAATCTGGTGCAGAGCGCAGAGGTAGGAGGTAAACTGGAGAGAGGTTTTTCCCAAATGGGCTTTTATTTTTTTAAATCGCTGCGATAGGGTGCACGCATGTATTTATCCTAGCCTCTTGGGAGCTGCTCTTCACTGGTTCGGAGTGTCCAAGCAGAATCTCTGCTGCTGGGTCTCTCTCGATGTGGAAACTGCTTCTCAAGCACGCACACAGCAGAGCTGTTTGCCTGCTTCACTGCGGCCCAGTGTGGCTGTGTCTCTGCAGTATCACTGCCGCGGCTCTAGTGCTCCTCACCTCTTCAAACAGTCTTCCTCTCCGGTATGACTCAGATGGATTTCTTAACCTTGCCTTGTTCACGGCTGCCAGATTTCACATAGAATCAAATCACTTGTTTTTCCAGGTCTTTGTTGTAAGAGGGATATAGGAAGCATCTAACTACTCCGCTATGTTGACCATGCCTCCCTGTTAAAGGCTCTTGATTCCCTTGTCGGAAGCTCCTATGTTGGGAGAAAAAACAACAGTGAGACTATATTTGAGCTTTGAAAAGTTTAAATAATGCATTTTAGAGAGTTAAGGTTCATTTTTAACTATTTCTCTTAATAGTGTACTAGAATGGTCATTTATGGTAGAGAGCCATATATGTGCCTGTTCCAAAGAAAGGTGGTCCAACTGAATGAAGAAATTATCGAACAGTATCATTAATATCACACGCAGGTAAAATTTTGCTGAAGATCATTCAAAAATGTTTGCAGCAGTACATCCACAGGGAACTGCCAGAAATTCAAGCCAGATTCAAAAGAGGACTTGGAATGAGGGATGTCATGCTAATGCCAGATGGATCTTGGCTGAAAGCAGAGAATACCAGAAAGATCTTTACCTGCGTTTTATTGACTATGCAAAGGTATTCCACTGTGTGGATCATAACGAATTATGGATAACATTGTGAAGAATGGGATTTCCAGAACAGTTAATTGTGATCCTGTGGAACTTGTACATAGATGAAAAGACAGTCAATCAAAAAGGACAAGAGGATACTGGGTGGTTTAAAATCAGGAAGGTGTGCATCAGGGTTGTTTCTTTCACCGTATTTATTCAGTCTGTGTGCTGAGCAATAATCCAAGAAGCTGGACTATATGAAAAAGAACAGGGCATCAGGATTGGAGGATAACTCATTAACAACCTGTATTATGCTACTCACCAAAGTAAATGTATAACATTTTCTTTATAAATGATGTTATGCTAGTTGAACTAGATGTCCCCAGAGACTATGTTCCCCACAGCCCTCAGCCCAGTAATTTGGTCCCTCAGGGAGCTTGGATGTGTCTATGAAGCTTCAATTACCTTATCTTGGTCAAGTTGTGCTGACTTCCTCAGTATTCTGTACAGTATTAACCTTCACCAAAGTTACCATTTATCTATTGGTCTTAGTTAGTGTTTTCCATCTTTTTCTTTTTAAAGCAAAAAGAAAGTTTTATTCAGCATATACTTAAAGTGGGAAAAGTAGGAAACACACAAGCATGCTGCTAGAGCCATGTTTGTCCAAGTCCAAAGAATATTACAGAACAGGCAAGAATGGGAAAACAGACAAGCATGCTGCCACAGCCATGTCTGCCCGAGTCCAAAGAGCATTACAGAGGCATCAGTATATATTAACATTACAAATGGGCAAAACAATTGAAAGCTTTACCTTTTCACAGATTGGCTAGAAACTGTGATTCTACATTTTGAATCATCTTTTTAACAATCATTTATACAGGTTTCAGTAACGACAGTCAGGAGGGCCTTCATTGGTCCGACAAATTTCTATTCACTAAATGCTAATAGAAAAAGATAAGAGTAGAAAGTCTTTTGTGTTCTGTTTGATTGGCTTTATATGAAAATTTCCCTAAAAGATATTTTCCAAGATTATCTTAGCTATTGTCTTTATACCTCAGGGGCCAGTTGATGTGTCCTGGTGAGTCCTTGTGAACCCTCGTGCGCCCACCTCCAGCTGGGTCACATTCTCTATGCTCAAGGGCAGGGAATAATAACTCCAATATTATTTCCTAAATCATTCCCTCCTTTTGATTGGAGATGGGCAGTAACACATCAATGATCAATACCTAGACTTAGTCAAGCTCCTAGATGGCAGCCACTGAGGGCTCTTTAAACTCATGGTGCTGGTTTTCCACTGGATACCATCTGTTTCTTCACCAGGTTAAGTAACAGCGATGTTCTCATCAGTTGCATTGCTGGAGTGAGCAGACTCAATGTGCATCAGCTGTTTAGCCCAAGGCCTTCTTTTGACTTTCAGGTGTGTAAGACAATAGAGGATAAATTTTATTATGCCTAATACTATCAGAATGTAGACTAAGAATATTACTATTCCTTGTAATAGTGATCTAGCCCATGTACTTGCTTCTGATGGTAGCCATCCAAACAAATCTGGTGTTTGTAAGAGTGTTACAATGTGTAACCAAGTAGCTTGCTGTCTAATTCTATGTGTATCTTGTCTACAGCACAGACTACACTTTCTTGGACTAATAAAAAGAAAAAACCTCAGGTTATTTTGCTATCTCATGTCACCTTGGTTTTTGAGATCAGAGCTCACTGTTGTGCTTCCATCTCAGTGGCAACTTCATCTGTTATTTGTCCCATAGTGACTGACAAAATTTCTTAAAGATTTCTCCACTTCAGATATACTATTATCAGGAATTAAAATTACCAACCATATCCTGAGTGTGGGACCAATGGGTTTTCTTCTGACTCTTATTTTACTTGTGTAACAATTTAACATTACCTTTCCAATATTTATTAGCATTGTTACTATGAATATCTAAAGGTAATCCTAAAGTTTCTAAAGTGCAGTGCCCATGCATTTGTCAAGAATCTAAACAAGAGATTGCCCACATAAATTCATTATCAGTTGGAAAGGGATCATCTAAATTGGTATAGTTGGATCTACTACACAGAAACATATTCATAAGCAGTACACAAAGTTTGTGTAGAGGAAACAGAAAATATGGAAACATTTACATGTGACAACAAAGTTTCCATTAGAGAATTCTTGATTAGCATAAATAATACAGGATGGACCTCTCCTGTTGGAGGTCTTCAGTTAATCTCTTTAAAACATACTAAGTATTCTTCCCTGCGGGTAAAATGCCCCTCCTTGGTTTACCTATTAACAGTCATGGGTTACTTTTTCAGAAGCAGAAGTGGAACCTAAGACAAAATGTAATCTGAGCCATGAGGTCGATTTCCTCTAAGAACCTGATTTCTTTAAGATACATAATTTTGTGCATTGTAAAAGGGTGACAGTTTGATTACAAACATTAGACAGGTATTTCATACGACATTGCATTAAAGGCTGATTAAATGAATTACTGATTTACCTTAAACATAACTCTCACTCTGATCTTTGAAGCTAGTTTCCTAAAACAGACTGAATTCTTTTTTTTTAAAAAAAAAAAAGCACAAAGCCCAGAGCAAAATGGTCTTACTAGTTTATCTGGACCATCATTTGACTCAAAGTGGCTTCAGGAATGATTTTTTTTCTTCCCCAAAGTTCGAGGTTCAAAAGGACAGCCAAAGGCAATGTCCTGTGTGGGTTGCCTCAACCTCCATGAAAACCAGAATCTGGATTCCAGGATAATTACGGACAACTCTCTCATCATTCTTTCCTTTGAATCATGATCTTGCTATAGAAACTTTTATCGAAAGTGCTCAATAAATGGTAATTGGGCATCATCTGGTTTTTAAGATTCCTGGCACCATACAGCAAACTAGGAAGTAAAATGGAAAAGCTAACAATAATATTAGGCCAATTGTCTGAAATAACCAATGAAACCACCACCCTAAGGTCTTTGAACTGAGGAAACAAATCTCATGAGGTGTTTGTTTATGCATAAGCAGCGTTAGTAATGACTTTTCATGTGCCTCAACAGCAACTATATTCTGCAAAACCTCAGAGTGATTATTAATATAAATACAGCAACATTTATCTATTAAGGCACAAATTGTTTGTTGAGAAAACTAATAGGAAGGCTAATACTATTCTATTTTGTAAAATCATAGCTCAAATTTCAGACACTTCTCTGGTTATGATATTTACAACTTTGCTAAGTTTACCAATAGGAGCTAATTCAAGAGTTAGAATATCTAAACCCATCAGTCAGATAATTTAAGGAGAAAGTAAAATGGTCTCTTATGTCCAGAAAGTAGGACCTTAAAACATCAGCAATATTCCCACATAAAACCCATAGTATCCTTTCATTTACTCAGTCTTATGTAGTTAATTTCTGTTCCACGTGATTCTGGATCAGCCGCAGTCTGCTAACTCATCAGCTTCTGCATAAGAATTCTGGAAATCTTGATTGAATATAGACTCAGTCCTTTTCACAAGTCCAATATAGTTCATCTTTTTGTTGAGACATTTTGGTCAAATGTTTTCAGCAAATCCACGAAGTAAAAACGTATCTGCAGATGACAAAACTCATTAGTGTCGAAGGGACATAGAGTGGGAACACCTGGGTCCAGAAGCTAGGACCTCTCTTTGCTAGCTTCTGCTCCACAGTTCAGGTCTCCTCGAGGTTGACTGGATTCATAGCTTCAGAAATCCTTGACAACTATGCCATTTACTGTTGTAGTGGAAAAACATCACAAAGTTTAGTAAAGTAAAAGGTAAGTTTTATTTGGCATATAGTCAAAGGGGCAAAGATGGGAAGCGGACAAGCATGTTGCCAGAGCTAAAATGTCTGCCTGAATCCAAGGAAATATCACAGAACAGACAAAAGTGGGAAAACAGACAAGCATGCTGCCACAGCCATGTCTGCCGGAGTCCCTTCATTGTTTTTTGATGCTTCCTGCATCATTCAATATTTTGCCCATAGAATCCTCATAATTGCAACTCAAGTCTTGACTTTTTCTTTCAGTTCTTTCAGCTTGAGAGATGTCAAGTGTGTTCTTCCCTTTTGGTTTTCTAACTCCAGGTGTTTTCACATTTCAGAATAATACTTTACTTTGTCTTCTTCAGTCATCCTTTGAAATCTTGTGTTCAGCTCTTTTACTGCATCATTTCTTCCATTTGCTTTAGCTACTCTACATTCGAGAGTAAGTTTCAGAGTCTCTTCTGACATCCATTTTGGTTTTTCTTTCTTTCCTGTCTTTTTAATGACCACACCCTGTCTTAGTTATCTAGTGCTGCTATAACAGAATACCACAAGTGGATGGCTTTAATGAAGAGAAATTTTTTCTCTCACTGTCTAGTAGGCTAGAAGTCCAAATTCAGGGTGCCAGCTCTAGCGGAAGGCTTTCTGTCTCTGTCAGCTCTGGGAGAAGGTCCTTGTCATCAATCTTCTGGTCTAGGAGTTTCTCAGATGCAGAGACTCTGGGTCTAAATGATGTGCTCTGCTCCCAGCACTGCTTTCTTGGTGGTATGAGGCCCCCATGTCTCTCTGCTAGCTTCTCTCTTTTATATCTCAGAAGAGATTGGCTTAAGACACAATCTAATCTTGTAGATCTCATCAACATAACTGCCACTAATCCATTTCATTAACATCATAGTGATAGGATTTACAATACATAGGAAACTCACATCAGATGACAATATGGTGGACAATCACACAATACTGGGAATTGTGGCCTAGCCAAATTGATACACATATGTTTGGGGAACACAGTTCAATCCATGACACACCCTTTTCCTTTATTTATTTTTAAAATAAATTTATGGTAATCCTATCAATAAGTGTGTCTTGGTTTTTACATCTTTAGTAATTCCTTCACATTTATTTAAGTCCAATTTCTAAATTAAAAACTTTCTGCCTTGATTGTGGCTTCTCTGATATTTTCTGCCATTACTACCTTCCAGCGTTCAGTTTTGTCTTTTGTAAATGTGCTTCCCCTCTGACACTGCATAGCATATACTAAGAAATACATAACTACTCTGTTGTGATGGTGGCAGTGGTTACCCTTTCTATTTGGAGCTCTGCATTAATTGGCCCTGGTTTATTTTCTTAATGAAGCATCAAGCATGTGGCTACAATTCTTTTTTTTGTATTTATTCCTCTTTGCATATATTTCTTAAAGTCAAAGAGGCAGGTCTTAGGCCTTAGTGAACACATTCCGGGTCTTGATAACCAAGCTGGCTGATGATTTGGCTCCACGGCGAGAAAACTGCCTGATGCTAGCCTCTGTACTTCTCCAGTCTGTTCTTCTGACTCTGATTTCAGCCCTTAGTATGTGGGAAGGGGCACTTATCCTGGTGCAATGATACAAACTAGAAAAAAGAAGACGATTTTCCTGCCAGATTGCTGCTAGGACATTAACCCTTAGAAAGCTCTCAACTTCTTTATGGTCTTCCTAGTTTTTCCATTTCCAGTTCTCTTTCCTATAATTTGGCTTAACATAAAAATATGATGATATATTTTTAAGCTACTGTTTCCTTGGATAGAAACCTCTTTTTTATTAATATTTTATTAAGAATTTTATTTCTCTTTTAATTATAGAATTAAGTTATGTTAGGTACCTTATATAAATTACTCCCAAGGCTTAAACTCATACCTCTGTGTCTAAAATAACAAAACGTACATTGTCTTGAAAATTTAGCCATCATAATAACTAAATCCATATGCCACATACACAGCCTTGCTGGCTTTTGAAAAGATGAGTCTGAAAAACTTAAAATTATTGTAGCAGCTCAAATGATTAAGCAGCAGCATCTCAATATTTCATATATGTTTCAATTTAGGAAGTCACATCTATTCTTTCACTTCCTTAGAATAGAGTTCAGCAACTTTCCATTTTATTGAATTGTATATTTACTCAGATTTATAAAAACTATGAGAAAAAAAGCTGGCTTACTCTTTCCTTCTGGGATATGTATTAAAACTGACATATAAAAGCCTGACTGCTTTTGCAAAAATGTTCAAAATATTTCACCAGGTTACGTTGCTAACAAGTGGCAATGAATAAAACTCTAATATCTTGAAACCAAATTCAAAGCTTTTTAGACTAATCGATACTATTCTTCCATTTAAAGGATGTATTTCTCTTTATTATAAAGGAAGTGAGAGACAATATATAAGTGGTTAGTCAAAAATGCACTGCAAAATTCCCTTGGCAACTGCCCATTTCCTTGACTTTATTACTATCTTCTTCATGAGGGTGTGTCAGTGTTACTACTGAGTAAGTTTCAAGGGTTCTGGGAAAACAGCTGTCTCTCTGACTATTTTACTTGACAGTCATGAGCACTGAGGTCATTACCCAGCAGAAGAAAAATAAGCCCAGCAACAGTGGCAAGCTGTACATTTGACATTCTTTGCCCTTGCTTTTACTTATGTTTCCTTTTTGATTCACACTGTATGCTTTTCTTTTTCAGTAACATGGGGAATGCATGTTACTTCTGGACCATAGAAGGACTCAAGTCAAAAGATAGCTGTAGAATTTTGAAAAGTTAGCTCTGGCCAGTGTCATGGATTGAATTAAGTCCCCCCAAAATGTGTGTATCAATTTGGCTGGGCCATGATTCCCAGTATTGTGTGGTTGCCCTCCATTCTGTGATTGTAATTTTGTGTAATTTTATGTTAAAGATTGTAGCACCCTTACTAAGGTCACATCCCTGATCCAATGTAAAGGGAGTTTCCCTGGGTGTGGCCTGCACCACCTTTTATCTTACAAGAGATAAAAGGAAAGAGAATCAAGTAGAGAGTTGGAGACCTCATACCACCAAGAAAGCAGTGCTGGGAGCAGAGCGTGTCCTTTGGACCTGAGGTTCCTGCACCGAGAAGCTCCCTGACCAAGGGAAGACTGATGACAAGGACGTTCCTCCAGAGCGGAGAAGAGAAAGGCTTCCCCTGAAGCCAATGCCCTGAATTTGGACCTGTAGCCTACTAGACTATGAGAGACTAGATTTCTCTTTGTTAAAGCCAACTACTTGTAGTATTTCTGTTACAGCAGCACTAGATAACTAAGACAGCTAGTGTATGGTTGATTTAATAATTCTGACTTCCTTCAAGCAATATAGATAGATGATAGATCAATAGATAATATACACACATATGCATATAAAATTTTATATGTATATATTTCTGACTTCTTTCAAGTGATATATATGCGTTTATATAAATACATACATATACACCATAAATAAATAAAGTGTGTGTGTGTGTGTATATACACACGTATGTATGTAGGTATATACACAACACAGATGAATTAGAGACAACGAAACATCTTTTTTGGTTTAATATGCTCTGGCTTTAATTTTCCTACAAACATAAAGTGGAGACAATATTTTTTTAATTTGATTACCCTTTTATTTTTCTCTTTTAAATTTCTCCTGATTTTGATGTCTCTCCTTCTCGCTTTCTCTGACTTTCACACACCAGCTCACTTATACGTGCTCCCTCCTCCCCAAATACACACAGGAAATTCCATTTTCCTCTTTGAATAAGGAGAAGGCCTTATACAGTATTTTGAGATTTTTATTTCAAGAGCATGTATTCAGGGATGAAAGTTGAGCACACTTTGAAATATTCCTTGAAAAATAGCTGTAAGTTATCTTTTCTTCTGATGCCTACCACAGAAAATTAAACATTCAGGGTTTTTACTGTATTTTTAAATTTCTTTTAAAGTAGCAATCCTCTATAAAGATGCCATCAGGAAGCATTAAATGAGATTAAATAATTCTGTAAAATATCATAAAAGAGTAGATATTTCACTAGATACTCCTAATAATATTTTATAACTTATGTGGTCTGCATCCTTTTAATACTCTAGAGTATGTATGAAGACAACTGGGAATTAATTTACTCAGTCTTGAGTTTTAAACCACTAGAGCATAATCCATTGGTAGAGCAGTACCAGTACAAATGAAAATGATGTTAAAGAGTACATCAAGATGCAAATGGTAGTTAAAAGAAATACCACGATGTACTGTGATGGAATGGTAATGCTATTAATCTTTGTTGGCATATTCTAGCAATTAAAAGAGAGAGTATTTTTTTTGAAAACAGAATAACCAAAAAAAAAAAAACACCCGAACCTGTTGCTGTTGAGTCGATTCCAACACATAGTAACCCTATAGATAGATTTAATCGATATCTGTCAGATTCAGAACTGAGCAGCTAAAGGAAAAACTACAGGGAGTGATTATGTTCTTTTTTAATTTCTAAGATACGGTTATATGGATCAATCAGTAAGCTTGATCCTTTTTTTATAAAATGAGAAATACTAATTATTTTTCATAAAACAGGTTTTACTTTTAATTTGACATTTAATTTGTACATCTTTCTTTTACTTCTCAGGCTCAACTTTCCTACATAATTAAGAATCTGGAGCTGGGGCAATGCCAAGAAGCAGATCTGTACTGAAATCAATTATCTGTGTTTGGTAAGTGGGGCAGAAAACATTTGATAAATTCATGGAAACTACACTAACCTCCAATATTCATGTTGTATCTATGATTTTATTGAAGTCTCTTAAGGAAATTTATAAACATCACAAGATTATTTTGCCCAGACTGCTATAGGAAGGGGACTTGTTTTTATGAGTATGTTTATTGTATTCAAAACCAGGAAATCTTATATGCCATTCTTTAATAAAAACTAGAAAAGACTAAAAATATTGAATCTATTGAATCTGGTGCTTTAACTTTTGTCAAAGTGAAGATAATGCAAAATAGTTTGTAGTTGATCATAGTACAAAATGAAACCTCACCTCTTAATTGCTATTTCTTTCATCACTTTATTTTATGAAGAAGAATAATTTAGAAGACTAAGAACTTCTTACCCCAACCATTCATCTCATCTAACTCAAAACTTCTCAAACACTTAAATATTCTCTCATTATAGACTTAACTCTGTGTTTTTCTGTTTTCCCTTTGGCAGCTTCTGTTAATTATTTTATTTTTGCTAGAGTCTGAATGGCATGTAAATAAAATTGTGCTGTACTATTAATTTCTTTGAATAATATAACCATAATATACAAAATTAATTAGTATATTGTTGTCGTCTGTTTAATCAACTACAGAAATGATGACAAAACAGTGGAAAACAGTATAAAAAATAATAGATTGTGGAGCGATTCATCCATGAAATCTGAGGACAGAAACAAAATATAAGGAAACAAAAGGTATACGAACTATAAAATATAAAAGAATTAGGAACCCTGGCATCACAGTGGTTAAGTACTAGCTGCTAACTAAAAGAATTAGTAGATCAAACCCACCAGAGGCTCCATGGGAGAAAAGACCTGATGATCTGCTCCCATAAAGATTACAGCCTAGGAAACCCTATGGGGTCGTTCTACTTTGTCCTACAGGGTTGCTATGAGTCAGAATCAACTTTGCAGCACACAACAACAACAACTACGGCGTAAAAGAATTAATACTGAGTGCTGATCATTGAATAATATTTACTGAACAGCCACTATGTTCTAGATGCTGATCTATGTCTATGGTGTGCCAAAAACCACTCTGTCTCAACAAACAATAGTAACAATTGTTATATTAAAATAACGACTGTTTATTATAGAACATTTCTCTCATAAAAATATTTAAAGTGAATTTTTTGAAATCTTTAATAACACCCTTGAGTGTAAAGCCTTGCTAACATTTAGTATACCAATGTCTTTTCTGTCATATATACTTTTTTATTTCATTGCAAATCTTCTGAATATTGATCCATATGTACTGCTTATTAAAAGTCAACAGTATTTTATGATTATTTTTGCACTATAACAAATATGTACAATATAACTTCTAAATGACTCTATGCTATTTCAACAAGTGTAAGTGCCAAATTTTATTTAATCCTTTCCCTACTGTATGGCATTAAGGATGTTGACAATCTTTTTCCTTTAAGTGATATTACAATAAATTCTTTCATTCATATATCTTTGGTTTTTTCACCACTTAATACCATAAGATAAATTCTTTACAGTGTAACTATGAGTATAAAACTGATCTCCAGAAATGTTATTTTCAGTTTAAATTTCTACCAATAGTTTGATAGTGTGCCTAATCCTTGGTTCCTTCCCTACACCACTAGGTATAATATTAAGGAAAAAAAAGGATCGTTACTAGAGAAAGATTTGTTGTTAATATAGTAGATGAAAAATAGCATTTTGTTTTAATTTGCTTTCCTTGGATTCTAAGTGTGGCTGAATATTTTTATATGCTTATTTTTTATCATATGTAATATGTCTATTGAGTTTTTTTTCTTATTAAGAACTTATTATATATTACTATTATCATAACCCACTGTTGATGAGTCGATTCCAACTCATAGAGACCCTATAGAACAGAGTGGAACTGCCCCTATAGGGTTTCCAAGAAGCGGCTGATGGATTCAAACTGCCAACCTTTTGGTTAGCAGCTGAGCTCTTAACCACTATGCAAGCAAGGGTCCAATATTATCATGTCTTCTTTTATATTTGTAACATATTTCCCAAATGTTATTTGCCTTTCTTTTTTTTTTTTAATATTGTCAAAGAGTAAAGTTGGAGTCTCTGTGAATTTAAACAAGGAGTTTTATTGAAGGAATAAGCAACTCGAGTTGAGGATACACACAGCAAGTGAATTGCGAAGTGCTCCAAAGAGCAGATTCTGACAAGAGTTCATAAAGACAAAAACTGCAAATACTAGGCAATTGAGACACAGCCATGGAAAAGTAGAAGGTTGTAAGGACATTTTTCAAGTGAGGGAAAGGGACATTTTCTGAGAATCAGCTTATCACTTAAGTCACAAACTTCCTGAAACATCTATCTATGCAAGCAAAATGAGGACAAGCAAAATCACGTTTTTTAGCATAACCTAGTTTGCACAATGTCCTGTAAAAATTTCCATCCTGTAGTTATAAATCACACATTAGTGTAGAAGTAAATGTTAAGATAAAATAGAGTCGGGCCTACACTTCAAACAGAAGCCTATACCATGCCAAGTGCCTGAGTTTTAGAATGCTCCCACATATCTTTAACTCACTGAATATTTTTGTGTTTATTTTATTTTTTTATTGTTGTAAAAGTATAGATAAAAAAACATTTGACAATTCAACGTTTTTCACATGTACAATTCAATGGGACCACTTACATCAATCATGTTGTACAACCATCACCGATATCTGTTGCCAAAAACTTCATCACCATAAACAGAAACTTAGTGCTTCCTAAACTTACTAAACTTTTACGGCACTCAAATCCTTGGGATTTTCAATCATATTACCTTACTTACATTTATGCTTGGAAACTCTTTGCATATCTACAGAGTAGAATGGTAAACTGATAGGATTTCCTCCAATTTTTGTTTTATCATCTAACACCTTAACCCTGTGGAATAATTTTGGATTACGATATGAGGTAAGTTTCCTGACTAACACATCTGTCCTTTCTATGATATTTTTTTTTTAAACTGACACAAATCTTTACCATTTTAACAGCAATATAAATGCCACAATCTTTGCTTTTTTTATATTTTTTAAGAAGTTTTTAATTTTTAAAAAACCTTTTAAGTATTTTGATTTTTAAACTTATAATTGCTCATAAAACAGAAAATGTTCTGTTTATGAGAACTACATCGGTATCATTATATTAGTTACATCTTTGGATTTTAAAGGATAAAAAAGTTTTAATGTAACACTTGCAATTTTTAAGTTTTATATTTAAAACTTGAGCTACCTAAATAAAATCACTTGCTCTTATCTTTGATTTTAAATTATTCCTAACAGGAATTTGCTCCTCGTATTAATGAGAGATTTTAAAAACAAATTAATTTTCTTCTTGTTTCTTTGAAGCATTTTTCCTTTTGACCATAACTAATAAAAACCATATTTTATATAACAAGAAGAAATTGTACATATGTATTCCATAGTTTATACCTAATAATCACTGGTTGAATTTTTTTTTAATTTTTTTTATTTTTTATTGTACTTCAGGTGAAGGCTTACAGAACAAAATAGTTTCTCATGAAACAGTAGTATACATATTGTTTTATGACATTGGTTAACAAACCCACAACATGTCAACCCTCTAACTTCTTAACCTTTTCTTTTGGTGAAAATACACATAGCCAAAGATACACCATTTCAAAAATTTCTACATGCACAGTTCAGTGACATTGACTACGCTCTTCCAATTGTGCTGCTATTCTCACTTAAGATGAAGGCTTACAGAACAAAATAGTTTCTCATTTAACAGTTACTACACATGTTCCCCTATGACAATGGTTAACAATCTCACAACACATCATCAATATCCTTACTCAACCTTGGGTTCCCTATCACCAGCTTCCTTGTCCCCTTCTGCATTCTGGCCCTTGTCACTGGACTACTGTACCTCATTAGTCCCATTTGGTTTTATGGGGCTCTCCACTCCCAGGCTGAATGGTGAACCTCGGAGATAACTTCACCACTGAGCTAAAAGGGTGTTTGGGGGCCATACTTTTGGGGTTTCTCCAGTCTCATTTAGGCCAGTAAATCTGGTTTGTTTGTTTTTTTTGTTACTTAGAATTATGCTCTACATCCTTCTCCAGCTCTGTCCAGAACCCTCTGTTGTGATCCTGGTCAGAGCAGTCAGTGGTGGTAGCCGGGGACCATCTAGCTGTACTGGACTCAGTCCGGTGGAGGCCTTGGTAGCTGTGGACCATTAGTCCTTCTGACTAATCTTTTCCTTGTATCCTATTCTCTTCATTCTCCCTTGCTACCAAAGGGATGAGACCAGTGGAGTATCTTAGATGTCCGCTCACAGGCTTTTAAGACCCCAGACACTACTCACCAAGGTAGAATGTGGAACATTGTCTTTATAAACTGTGTTATGCCAATTGAGCTAGATGTTCCCCAAGACCATGGTCCCCACAGCCCTCTGCCCAGCAATTCAGTCCCTCAGGGAGTTTTGATGTGTCTGGGGCTTCCATGACCTTTCCTTATACAAGTTGCGCTAGTTTCACCTCTATTGTGTACTGTCTCACCCTTCACCCAAGATACCACTTATCTATTGCCTATTGAGTATTTCCCCCCCACCCCTCCCATCCCTGGTAACCAACAAAGATTGTTACATTTTGTGTGTGAACTTTGTCATGGGTTTTTACAATAGAGGTCTCATACAATATTTGTCCTTTTGTGATTGACTTATTTCACTCAGCATAATGTCCTCCAGTTTCATCCATGTTATGAGATGCTTCACAGATTCATCATTCTTCTTTCTCATTGCATAGTACTCCATTGTGTGTATATACAATCGTTTGTTTATCCATTCATCTGTTGATGTGCATCTAGGTTGTTTCTATCATTTTGCTATTGTGAACAATGCTGCCATGAACATAGGTGTGCATATGTCTACTTGAGTGACGACTCTTATTTCTCTAGGATATATTCCTAGGAGTGGGATTGCTGGATCGAATGGTATGTCTATTTTTAGCTTTCTGAGGAAGCGCCATGTCATTTTCCAAAATGGTTGTATCATTTCGCATTCCCACCAGCAGTGCATAAGAGTTCCAATCTCCCCACAGCCCCTCCAACATTTGTTATTTCCAGTATTTTTGATTCGTGCCAGTAATGCCGGGGTGAGATGGTATCTCATTGTGGTTTTAATTTGCATTTCTCTAATGGCTAGTGAACGCGAGCATTTCCTCATGTGTCTGTTGGCTATTTGAATGTCTTCTTTGGTGAAGTGTCTGTTTATTTCCTTTGCCCATTTTTTAATAGGATTATTTGTCTTTTTGTTGTAGAGGTGTTGGATTTTCTTGTAGATTATGGAGATTAGACCTTTGTCTGACCTGTACTGTCCAAAAATTTTTTCCCAGTCTGTAGGTTCTCTTTTGACTCTTTTGGTGAAGTCTTTTGAAGAGCATAGGTGTTTGATTTTTAGAAGATCCAAGTGATCTTGCTTATCTTTGGGGGTTTGTGCATTGATGGTTATGGTTTGTATCCTGTTAATGCTGTGTATTAGGGCCTGTAGTGTTGGTCCTATTTTTTCTTCTATGAACTTTATAGTTTTAGGCTTTATATTCAGGTCTTTGATCCATTTTGAAGTAGTTTTTGTATATGGCGTGAGGTTTGGGTCCTGTTTCATTTTTTTGCAGATGGATATCCAGTTTTTCCAGCACCATTTGTTAAAAAGACTGTCTTTTCCCCATTTGGTGGACTTTGGGCCCTTGTTGAAGATCAGGTGATCGTAGGTGGATGGATTTACTTCTGGGTTCTCAATTCTGTTCCATTGGTCAATGTATCTGTCGTTGTACCAGTACCAGGCTGTTTTGACTACTGTAGCTGTATAGTAGGTTCTGAAGTCAGGTAGTGTGAGTCCTCCAACTTTATTCTTCTTCTTCAGTAGTGCTTTACTTATTCGGGAATTCTTCCCTTTCCATATAAAGTTAATGATTAGTTTTTCCATCTCTTTGAAGAATGTTTTTGGTATTTGGATCAGGATTGCATTGTATTTGTAAATTGCTTTGGGTAGAATTGTCATTTTCACAAAGTTGAGTCTACCAATCCATGAGCATGGTATGTTTTTCCATTTATGTAGATCCCTCTGGGTTTCTTGCAGTAGTGTTTTGTAGTTGTCTTTGTATAGGTCTTTTACATCCCTGGTTAGATTTATTCCTAAGTATCTTATCTTTTTAGGGGCTATTATAAATGGTATTGTTTTCCTGACTTCCTTGTCATTGTTCTCCTTATTGGTGTATAGGAATCCAACTGATTTTTGTATGTTTATCTTGTATCCTACTACTCTGCTGAATCTTTCTATTAGTTCCAGTAGATTTCTCGTGGAGTCTTCAGGGTTTTCTATGTATAGTATCATATCATCTGCAAACAGGGACAGTTTAACTTCTTCATTACCAATTTGGATGCCCTTTATTTCTTTTTCTTCATTTATTGCTCTAGCTAGAACTTCCAGCACAATGTTAAATAGGAGTGGTGATAAAGGGCATCCTTGTCTTGTTCCTGTTTTCCAGGGGAATGTTTTCAGCCTCTCTCCATTAAGAATGATGTTGGACATTGCTTTTGTATAGATTCCCTTTATTATGTGGAGAAATTTCCCTTTTATATCTATTTTATTGAGAGTTGTTATCAGGAATGGGTGTTGGACTTTGTCAAATGCCTTTTCTGCGTCAATTGAGATCATGTGATTCATCTCTTTGCTTTTATTTATGTGGTGGATTATGTTGATTGAGTTTCTAATGTTGAACCATCCTTGGATAACTGGTATGAATCCTACTTGGTCATGGTGTATTATTTTTTTGATATGATGCTGAATTCTATTGGCTAGAATTTTGGTAAGATTTTTACATCTATATTCGTGAGAGATATTGGTCTGTAATTTTCTTTTTTTGTGATGTCTTTGCCTGGTTTTAGGATCAGCTTTATGCTGGCTTCATAGAATGAATTTGGAAGTGTGGCTTCCTCTTCTATTCTCTGAAATAGCTTGACTAGTACTGGTACAAGCTCTTCTGTAAATGTTTTGTAGAATTCTCCCGTGAAGCCATCTGGGCCAGGGCTTTTTTTGGTTGGGAGTTTTTTATTACCTTTTCAATCTCTTCTCTTGTTATGGGTCTGTTCAGATTTTCAACATCACTTTGTGGTAGTTTGGGTAGGCCGTGTGTTTCTAGAAATTTATCCATTTCCTCTAGGTTTTCAAATTTGTTGGAGTATAGTTTTTCATAATAATGTGTTATAATCCTTTTTATTTCAGTTGGGTCTGTTGTAATGTCCCCCATTTCGTTTCTGATTTGGGTTATTTGTGTCCTCTGCTGTTTTTCTTTTGTCAGTCTGGTCAGTGGTTTGTCGATTTTGTTGATTCTTTCAAAGAACCAACTTTTGGTTTTGTTGATTCTTTCTGTTGTTTTTCTGTTCTCTGTTTCATTTATTTCTGTTCTGATCTTTACTATTTCCTCTCTTCTGGTGGTTGTGGGCTTTTTTTGCTGTTGTCTTTCTATTTGTTTGAGTTCTGTAGTTAATGTTTTGATTTTGTCCCTTTCTTCTTTTTTGATATGTGCATCTATTGGTATAAATTGTCCTCTGAGGACTGTCTTTGCTGTGTCCCAAAGGTTTTGGTATGATGTGTTTTCATTCTCATTTGATTCTAGGAATTTTTTGATTCCATCTCTGATTTCTTCTATTACCCAGCGATGTGTAAACAGGGTATTATTCAGTTTCCATGTAATTGATTTTTTTTTCCTTGCTGTTTCTATTGTTAATTTCTACCTTGATGACATTATTGTCAGAGAAGATACTTTGAATTATCTCAACATTTTGGATCTTGTTGAGGATTGCTCTGTGGCCTAAGATGTCTATTCTGGAGAATGTTCCATGTGGATTGGAAAATAATGTGTACTTTGCAGCGGTTGGGTGGAGTGTTCTATATATGTCTGTGAGGTCAAGTTGGCTGATTGTGCCCTTTAGGTCTTCTGTATCTTTGCTGAGTTTCTTCTTAGTTGTTCTGTCCTTTACTGAGAGTGGTGTGTTGAAGTCTCCTACTATTACTGTGGAGCTGTCCATTTCTCTTTTCAGCGTTGTTAGAGTTTGTTTTATGTATTTTGGAGCCCTGTCATTGGGTGCGTAGATGTTTATTATGGTTATGTCTTCATGACGGATCATCCCCTTAATCATTATATAGTATCCTTCTTTGTCTTTTATGGTAGATTTTGTTTTAAAGTCTATTTTATCTGAGATTAGTATTGCCACTCCTGCTTTTTTTTGGTAGTTGTTAGCTTGATATATTTTTTCCAACCTTTGACTTTTAATAAATTCACGTCTTTGTTTCTAAGGTGTGTCTCTTGTATACAGCATATTGATGGATGCTGTTTTCTTATCCATTCTGCCACTCTCTGTCTCTTTATGGGTGCCTCGAGTCCATTTACATTCAGTGTAATTATTGATAGATGTGGGTTTGTTGCTGTCATTTTGTAGTGCCTTTTTTTTTTGTGGTGTTTACGTGTTCTTCATTCTTCTTACTCTCTTGTGCTGAGTTACTTTTGTTCGTGGATTTTTTTTTCATTTCTTTTGTTTTTATAGGTTTTGTTTTGCTGAGACTATGTTTTTCCTCTTTATTTTTATGAGTATGTTTGTTAACTTTCTTTGTGGTTACCATGAATTTTACCCTTATCTTTGTAAGTTTGAAGTAGTCTACCATTACTTGGTATTGCCTGTCTTCCTCTCCATTAGAAGGTTCTATACCTATGCCGTTTATTCCCTCTTTTATTGTTTTGATGCTGTTGTCATTTACTGATTAACTGCTCTGATTCCCTGTTGTATTTCTTTTGGTTTTGGATAGTCCTCGAGAGTTCATTTCCTAGATTGGTATCTGGCTCATACGATCCTGCATCTTAGATTCTGCCTGTGAGCTAAAGCTGTTTGTCCTCAGATCAAAGAACTCCCTTTAATAATTCCTGTAAGTTTGGTTTGACTTTTATATAGTCCCTTAATTTCTGTTTATCTGGAAATGACCTAATTTCACTATCAAATCTGAATGAGAGTTTTGCAGGATATATTATTCTTGGCTGGCAACTTTTTTCTTTCAAGATTTTATATACGTCATCCCATTGCCTTCTTGCTTGCATGGTTTCTGCTGAATATTCTGAGCTTAGTCTTATTGTTTCTCCTCTGTATGTGACTTCTTGTTTTTCACGACCTGCTCTCAGGATTCGTTGTTTGTCTTCGGTTTTGGGAAGTGTGATTATGATATGCTTTAGTGATTTTCTTTTGGGGTCTCTCCTATATGGGGTTCGTTGAGCTTCTTGGATGGCCAGCTTTTCATCTTTCATGATATTGGGCAAAGTTTCAGTTGGCAGTTCTTCAATGTCCTCTCTGTGTTTTCTGTTTTCTCCCCGTTCTGGAACTCCAATCATGCCCAGATTTTTGCTTCTGATTGTATCCCACATAACTCCCAGGGTCTCTTCATTTTTCTTTGTTCTTTTTTCTGAGTTTTCCTGAAACAGAGTTGTATCCAAGTGTTTGTCTTCAATTCCACTGACCCTGTCTTCCACCATTTCAAATCTGTTTCTCAGCCTTTCTATGACACCGTCCATTTCTGAAATCTTGTTGTTTATCTTTTGGATTTCTAATTGTTGTCTTTGTATGATTTCTAGTTGTGAATTTATTTTGGCATTTTGTTCCTGCATTATTTTCCTGAATTATTCTGATTTTTTGTCTGTATTTTCCATGAATTTGTCTATTTATTCCTTGTGTTTGTCAGCTTTTTGCCTCAGCTCTTGGAGAATTCTGAGTATGAGAGATTTGAATCCCCTATCAGGTAGTTCTAGTGCATTTTCTTCCACTGGAGAGTTATCTGGTGTTTTATTTTGGATGCCTATTGGAACCATCCTGTCCTGTTTTTGTAAATGTTTTGATATTGTCTGCTGTTTTCGGGGCATTCGGTAGTTATTTTTCTCATTTATTGATTGTAGATTTGTTTTTTTCATCCTTTTTAAAAAAAAATTTGACTATGTCTGAGCAGGCGGACTGTGTGTTCTTTGTTGTTTGCTCATCTGTTGGCAGAATACTTCTCGCCTCCTTCTCCAACTGGCAGGGTCAGTAACTCAGACATGGTATGGCAGGGCAGGTCTAGCTGAAGAGGAGTCACTAGGATGGGTTGTCTGTGGCACTCACTACAGCCACCAGGGCGGGTTGGCAATCAGTGCAGGGTAGGTTCCAGTAGGCCATGCCTGTGCTGCTTGGTGGTATGATGTTAAGCCCACAGTGCAGGTAGGCAGGATGTAGTGGGGAGATTGTTATGTGTGGAGCTAAGATGGATATGGGAGAGAGGAGAGAAGAACAGGAACCAAAAACATACAAAAAAACAAAAAAGAATGCTAGGGGAGCTTGCTGTTGGAGTGGAGAGATGAGAGACTATATAATGGAGAAAAACAAAAGGGGAAGAGGAAGAAAAGAAAAGAAAAGAATGAATAAATAAAAATCGGGAAGGTTAAAGAACTGCAAATTTTCCAGGGATCCCACCAGTGCAGCTGTGAGGTCTGGGGAAATTGCTCTCAGGTGTTGCAGTACAGCCTGGCCAGACGGTACTGAGGCATACAATGCCAGGTATTCAGGGAACAGAAAGAGAAGGAAGTTATAGAGAGACAAGAAACTGAGTAGTGAAGAAAGAGAAAAAGGGAAAAAGAGGGAAAAGGAAAGAAAACAAATTAAAAAAAAGAGAACATGAAAAGCCCCCCCCAAAAAAGAAAACGAAAAAAGAAATGCATTTAGGGATCCCCCTGCATGTCTGTGCAAGCCGAGGGGGTAGCTCCTTGCCACGCAGCACCGCCTGGCCAGAAAGGGCTCCCAACTCAAGAAAAGGAAAAGAAAACAAACAAACAATTCAAAACAAAAGAACATAAGTCCTGGGATCCCACCAGCGTGGCAGCCCAGACCGGGAAGCAGCTCCACACTCGAACAGAGCTCCACAGCCGCTCTGGAAGAAGCAAAGATGGCACACACAGCCAGGTATTTGAGCGAAAGGAGGGGGAGGTGGTGAGAGGTAAGGAAGAAATCAAAAGAAGCGGAGAAAAGTAACACCAGCAGCCAACAAATGGCACTCAGAGAGCCGGTCTGTTCTGGTGTGTGGAATCCAGTCTTGATGCTGCATTCTTCATCATATAGTCCAGCGTCTTGAATTATTTGCTCAGCATGCAGATTGAATAAGTATGCTGAAAGGACACAACCCTGACACAAATCCTTCCTGATTTTAAGCCACACAGCATTCCCTCGTTCTTTTTGAATGTCTCTTAGTCTATGTACAGGTTCCTCATGAGCATAATTAAATGTTCTGGAATTCCAATTCTTTGCAATGTTAGCCATAATTTGTGATGATCCAAACAGTTTAATGCCTTTGCATATTCAATAAAACACAGGTAAATATCTTTCTGGTATTCTCTTCTTTCAGCCAGGATCCATCGGACATCAGCATGATATCCTTGGTTCCAAGTCCTCTTCTGAATCCAGCTTGAATTTCTGGCAGTTCCCTGTCAATATACTGCTGCAACCACTTTTGAATGATCTTCAGCAAAATTTTACTTGCGTGTGATATTGATCATATTGTTCTATAATTTCCCCACTCTGTTGGATTACCTTTCTTTGGAATAGGCACAAATATGGATCTCTTCCAGGCGGTTGTAGCTGTCTTCCAAATTTCTTGGTATAGACGGAAGAGCACTTCCAGCACTGCATCTGTTCGTTGAAACATCTCAGTTGGTATTCCGTCAATTCCTGGAGCCTTGTTTTTTGCCAGTGCCTTCAATGCAGCTTGGACTTCTTCCTTTGGTACTATTGGTTCTTGATCATATGATTCCTCCTGAAATGACTGAACAATGGACAGTTCTTTTTGGTATAGTGACTCTTTTGATGTCACTTGCATCTTCTTTTGATGCTTCCTGCATCTTTAATAATTTCCCTGTAGAATCCTTCAATATTGCAACTCAAGGCTTGAATTTTTCTCTTCAGTTCTTTCAGCTTGAGAAATGCCAAATGTTTTCTTCCCTTTTGGTTTTCTAACTCTAGGTCTTTGCACATTTCATTATAATACTTTGCTTTGTCTTCTCAAACTGCCCTTTGAAATCTCCTTTCAGCTCTTTTCCTTGATCATTTCTTCCTTCGGCTTTAGCTACTCAATGTTCAAGAGCAACTTTCAGAGTCTCTTTTGACATCCATTTTGGTCTTTTCATTTTTTCCTGGCTTTTTAATGACCCCTTGGTTTCTTCAAGTATGATGTCATTCCACAACACTTCTGGTCTTCGATTGTTAATGTTCAATGAGTCAAATCTATTCTTGAGATGGTCTCTAAATTCAGGTGGAATACACTCAAGGTCGTACTTTGGCTCTTATAGATTTGTTCTAATTTTCTTCAGCTTCAACCTGAACTTGCATATGAGCAACTGATGGTCTGTTCGGCAGTCAGTGCCTGGCCTTGTTCTGACTGATGATACAGAGCTTTTCCATCATCTTTCCCCACAGATTAGTTGATCTGATTCCTGTGTATTCCATCTGGTGTGGTCCATTTGTATAGTTGCTGTTTAAGTTGTTGAAGAAAGGTATTTGCAATGAAGAAGTTGTTGGTCTTGTGAAATTCTATCATGCGATCTCTGATGTCACTTCTATCACCAAAGCCATATTTTCCAACTACTGTTCTTTCTTTGTTTACAACTTTTGCACTACAATCACTAGTAACTATCAATGCATCTTGATTGCATGCTTGGTCAATTTCAAACTGCAGAAGTTGGTAAAATCTTCAATTTCTTCATCTTTAGCCTTAGTGTTTGGTGCATACATTTGAATAATAGTCATATTAACTGGTCTTCCTTGTAGGCGTATGGATATTATTTTATCACTGACAGCATTGTACTTCAGAATAGATCTTCAAATGTTCTTTTTGTTGATGAATGCCATGCCATTCCTCTTTAATTTGTCATTCCAGCATAGTAGACCGTATGGATTGTCCAGCTCAAAATAGCCAATACCAGCCCATTTCAGCTCACTAATGCCTAGGATATCAATGTTTATGAGTTCCATTTCTGATGATTTCTAATTTTCCTAAATTCATAATTCATACTTTCCACATTTAAAAAATTAGGAAGATAAATATATTAAAATAAATAAAATATCAATTTGTGAGAATTTCTATTTTAGATTTTGATTGGAATTGTATTAACTGTATTAATTAATTTAATTTATATCAGTTAAAATTTTACTGTTCTAAGAACAACTTATGTCTCTTTATTCATATAGTTTGAAGTTTATAGTAATATTTCACTGAATTATTTATTAGGAGAACTCATGATTCGGTTTAAACTGTTTATTGATATCTAATTATTTTGTTGACTTTGAAATTCTAATTTACATAAATTTTGTAACTTATTATTAATGATATTAGAAGTGTAATTAAAAGGGGGAAATTGCACCATGTTAAGAGTCTGATTCAAACGTAATCAGTTTTTAAATCCTACCTATAGAAAAATGCACATTTTGGGGAAAATTGCTTATCATTCCAATAATTCTATTATTTACACAACAGGGTAGGAGAAAAGTATTTAGAAATGGCAAGATATATAAGTATATCATTAACATATGCATGTACTGCTTCTGTTGGAGGTACTTAAGAACTCTAAATAAGATGAACAAAAGAGAGGTCTCAAGATAGGGGACAATGAAGATGCGGGAAAACAGATGGGATCAATAAAACTTGCAGTATACTGTTGCATCCAGTCTGAGAGATAAACTAGGAATAAGTACTATAAATTCTAAACTGGGGCTCATGAAACTTAATAGATATTCTGCAAAGGAAATTTTAATAACCAACTTCTATTAAAAATCTGTAACTGTCTCAGAAATAACTAGAGGTTTGGATTGGAATTAAGAATGGAAAGGAGAAGTAAATGAGGAAGAAAAAATATTCCAAACGTCTCCTCTTAATGGGGGGAAAGGAGCAAAAAGAGAAGAAAGGAGAAAATAAAATTATTCCTATAAGCTTATCTTAATGCAGTAGGGGTGAAGTCTTGGGGAAATGAAAAATAGAGCATTTTGATTTACATAAGAGTGCACTTGAGTGGAGAAATAGCTAGTGATTTCTCTTCTAATCATGATAAAGAACTATATGCCAGATTATATTAATAGGAAAGGAGGACAAATATTAATGTGAAGGTAAATTATAATATTAGTTTAATATTTACAAAGGTAAAATGGAATTCAAACAACCTGATAAAATGAGAAAAAAAGAAAATTCAAACATATAAGAATCATATAATTAAATTAGAAGTATCAAAGCCAAACTGTAAGACATTGTACTAAATGTGAATGGACTGAATTTTCTCATTATAAAGGCAGAGACTATTAGATTGAGTTAAAACACATAAGAAACCTTAAAAGAGACATATTTAAAGTAATGCAACAAATCAAGTTTAAAGACAAAGAAATGGACAATGAAACAACAGGCAAAAGGTAAAGAAAATAGAAGTGTCAGTGTTAATATTAGACACGATGAAACCAATATAAAAAGGCTGAAGATGAAGAAAGATACAAAGTAATGATAAAAAGCACAACTTATGAAGAAAATTTGCCATAAACTTATATGCAAGAAAATGGAAAGTAGCTAAATCTGTTTTTTTAGGGGGATATTTCAACTACCACTTTCAGATTTGGAGAGAGACAGAAGTCATAAAAGAAATAAAATGAATAATGAAATCAATAATGTTGAATTATTAGCAATACAGAGAAGTTTATATCTCTTGAAAGGAGAATATGCTTATTTTGGTATATCCATGGAGGATTTGAAAAAAATCTGTTGATACTTGGCCGCAAAAGAAACTTTAATACATTAAAAATAAGAGAATTTTTACAGATCCCATTATTTTGATTGTTACCCAGTGTTGTGGGTTGAATTATGTCCTTTGAAACAGATATGTTCAACTTCTTATCCTTGGTATATATGAATGTTATTTGGAAATAGGGTCATTGCAGATGTAATCAACTTAAAGTGAGATCATACTGGGTTACGGTGGGCCCTAATCCAATGACTGGTGTCCTTAAAAGAAGAAGGTAATTTGGACACAGATACATTTACATTAGAAAGATAATGTAAAGATACATAGGGAAAATATGTAAAGATGGAAACAGAGATTGGAGAGATGTGTCCACAAATCAAGGAATGCCAAGGATTGCTGGAAACCACCAGAAACTGGGAGAGAGGTATGAAGTAGTACAAAATTAGTTGCAAGTAAATGCTCAGAATTTAAGTATACAAATTGTAATTCATGCAGCAAACATTATAAAAAATAATTTATAGCTATAAAGTCAAAAGAGATATTACAATATCATGATGGTATATTTAAAATATCCAACCATCTGGAGTAAAGGAGAATGAAGAACACTAAAGACACAAGGGAAGTATTACCCCAAGAGACAGAAAAGGCCACATAAACCAGAGATTTCATCAGCCTGAGACCAGAAAAACTAGATGGTGCCCGACTACCACCAATGACTGCCCTGACAGGGAACACAACAGAGAAAAGTGGGGCGCAGAACTCAAATTCTAGTAAGAAGACCAGACTTAATGGTCTGACTGAGACTGGAGGAACCCCGGAAAGCATGGCCCCCAGACTCTCTGTCCACCCAGAACTAAAACCATTCCCGAGGCCAACTCTTCAGACAATGGTTGGACTAGACTGTGGGAGGTAAAATGATACTCGTGAAGAGTGCACTTCTTAGCTCAAGTAGATACATGAGACTAAATGGGCAGCTTCTGTCTGGAGGTGAGATGAGAAGGCGGAGAGGGTTAGGAGCTGGTTGAATGAAAGTGGGAAATTGGGTGGAAAGGAGGAGTGTGTTGTCACAATATAGGAAGAGCATTTGGGGTCATGTAACAGTGTATGTATAAATTTTTGTATGAGAGACTGACTTGAATTGTAAACTTTCACCTTAAACTACAACAATAAAAAATACAATAAAATATCCCATTGGCCATAGCAAGGCAGATAAAGAGGAACATAGAAACAGACAAACAAATAATAACAAAACAAAACAGGATAGGAAAAAATTTTAAAATTTTAAAATGGTAGACTTAAATACAGCTATCCCACTAATAACATTAAATGTCAATGTCATTAAAATTCCAATTAAAAGGATGTTTCACACTGAGTAAATATCTCACCAAAAAACAAACAAACAAACAAAAACAAACGAACAAACCAACAAGAAACCGGTTGCTGTTGAGTTGATTCCAACTCATAGTGACAGAGTAGAACTGCCCCATAGGGTTTCCAAGGAGTGGCTGGTGGATTTGAACTGCCGACCTTTTGGTTAGCAGCTGCGCTCTTAACCACACTCAATAAAAAAGAAAGACCCAGCTATGTACTATCTCTAGGAGAAATAGTATAAATACAAAGACACAGAATGAGTGGAAATAAAAATGGATGGAAAACTGTATCATGTAAACACAAAGCCTTACAAAGATATTGTGGCTTCATGACAAGAAATATTACCAGAAGTAAAGGAGATATTTCATAATAAATATGAGTCAATTCATCAGGGAGATAAAGATATTGCAATTTAAAATGTGTATGTACCTAATAAGAGAGGTTCAATATACAGCAGCAAAATTGACAAAACTAAATGAACAATTATAAATCTACATCATAAATTGAGATTTTAACAATTCTCTCCTAATAATTAGTTTAAAAATATGGACAATATCAGCAAGGATATAAACAATTTGAACAACACAACATGATTGACATTTATAGAACAAAAACAACTGCAGAATACATGTTTTCAAGCACACGTGAGGCATTCACCAAGATAGAAAATATGCTGGATCATAAAGAAAGTCTTAATAAATTTTAAAAGATGGAAATCTATTGAGTATTTTATCTTACCAGAATCAAATTATATTAGAAATCAATAACAGTAACATATCTAGACCATTTCCAAATATGTAGAAAAAAGTAATCCATTTTAAAATTACATGTGAGTCAAAAAAGATATCCTCAGGGAAATTAGAAAATATTTCAAATTTAATGATGAATTCCCAATATATCAGAATTTTTGGAAATAACTAATGCAATTCTTGGGGGAAAATTTAAAGCTTTAAATGCTTATATTAGAAAGGAAAAAGGTTTAAACTATGCTTCTATCTTAAAAATCTAGAAAATGAAAAGCAAATTAAACTAAGTTTGAGAAAGAAAATAATATATTAAAAAAGAAAGCAATGAAATATTAAACAATAAAGAAAATCAATGAAGTCACAAGCTGTTTGAAAAGATCCTTAGAATTGAAAAATGTAAAATTGATCAAGGGAAAAAGGGAGAAGACAAATAATCAATATTTGTAATGAAAGAAGGAACATTACTATAGATACTACAGATATTAAAAAGAAAAAAATATTATGAAAATTTCATTTAATTAATTTTGACAATTTAGATAAATGGAAAAAATTCTTAAAAAATAAAATCTGAATCGATAATTTAACAATTTTCTGCAAAGAAAACTCCAGGTACAGATGATTTCACTATTGAACTTGAGCAAACATTTAAGAAATAAATTATACTAAACTGTTTCATGAAATTTTGAAAATCATTTATGACTCTAGTAAAATTAAAGCCTCAGCAATATATCAAGAGGCCAATACGTCATGAACAAGTGAAGTTTTTCTTAGGAATGCAGGCTAATTTCACAATGGAGAAATCAGTGTCATTCACCACATTAAAAGAACGGAGGAAAAAAAATTCACAGGCCCCCTTCAATAGATGAAGAAAAACATTTGATAAAATTCAACATCTGTTCTTGATTTAAAAAAAAAGAAGAAAACTCTTGGCAAACTAGACATAGAAGAGAAAATATCTTGTTTGATAAAGGGCAAATACAAAAAAATTTACAGCTAACATACATTTGCTGGTGGAATAGTGAATACTTTCATCCTATGAATGGAAGCAAGTCAAAGATATCTGCTTTCACTACTTCCATTCAACATTGAACTGGAAGATCTAACTAATGAAATAAAAAAAAAAAAAAAGAAATGAAAGGCATAAGGATTAGTAAGGAAGACCTACCATCAACAAACTTAAAATACTTAGAAATAAATTTAACAAAAGTCATGTAAGAATTCTACATTGAATACCATAAACACCACTAAATAAATTTTAAAAGACCTAAGTAAATGGAAAGCTATACCATCTTCATGGATTGAAAGATTCAATATTGTTAAAGTTTCAGTTGTTCCAAAATTGAACTATGCTTCAACACCGTTCCAGTGAAAACCGCAACAGGTTTTGCAAGTTGCTTCTAACATTTATATAAACAATCAAAGAACTTGCAAAACATTTTTAAAGAGTAAAGTAAGAAGACTTACACTACCTAATTTCAAGACTTATTATAATGCTTCACTACCTAACTTTAAAACTTATTATAACTATACTACTTAGGTTTCCAACTTTACTGTAATCAAGAAAGCATGGTATTGACAAATTGACAAATAGATCAAAAGGTCAGATAGAATCACATATATATTTTCAATTTTTTAAATAAAGGCATAAAGGTAATCTAATGAGGAAAGGAAAGGGAAATCTTTTTAACAAATGTTGCTGGAACAACTGAATACCCATAAAGAAAAAATTAATCTGAGATGGATCATAGACCAAAGCACAAGAGGTAAAATTATAAGGCTTTTAGATAAAAGTATAGGAGAATATTATTTGGACCTTGAAGTAGGCAAGAATTTCTTAGATTTGACCTAAAGAGCACCTCCCATAAAAAATAATAGATGATAAATTATAAAAAAAAAAAAATTCTGTTTTTCTGTAAGTTACTGTCAGTGAAGTAAAAGCCAAAACATAGATTCTAAATAACATAAAATATACATTGCATATATCTATCAAAGGTATATATCTTGAATATATAAAATTCACTTAAAAATCAATAATAAAAAGACAATTCTTTGAAATGACTAAAAGTTTTAGAGCAAACCATTAACAAAATAGGATATACAAGCTAAAAATATGAAATTTTACTCAATATCGTTTTTCCATTAGGTAAATGCAAATTAAAACTAAATGAGACATTCCTTCACATCCACTGGAACAGCAAAATAAATAAGACTGACAATACAATATTTTAGCAAAATTTCAGAGCACCAGGCACTTTGTTCAATTGCTGGTGAGAGTGCAAAATGGTACAACTACCTACAAAACTGATTAGCAATTCTAATCCTACGCATTTACCCAAGTGAAACAAACAAACAATAAAAACATATATTCATAAAAGACATGTAGGAGGACGTTCATAGCAGCTTTATTTAAAACCTGAAATCAACAGAAATATAAAAATATATGCATGTGTAAAAGAACTGTGTACGTTTATACAATGGATCACTACTTAGAAGTATAAAGGTAATGAAGTATTTGTTGTTGTGTGCCTTCGAGTCAATTGTGACTCATAGCTACCCTATAGGACAGAGTAGAACTGCCTCATAGGGTTTCCAAAATAAAGAATGAATCTCAGAATAATTTTGCTGAGCTGAAAAAGCTATACACAAAAGCCAGACACAAAAGGGTATACTTTCTGTATGATTTTGTTTGCATGAAGTTCAGGAATATGCAAAATTAGCTTATGGTGGTGGAAATCAGAACATGGCTGCCTCTGAGGAAAATATTGACTGGGACAAATGAGTGAATTTTCTGAGGCAATGGAGATTTTCTTTACCTTGACTGAGGCGGTGATTACATGGATACAGAAATTTGTCAAAGCCCGTGTAACTGTGTACTTTAAGTCTGTCTATATTATTGTCTGTCTCCATTAAAAAGTACATGAGGACAAATCCAACCAAAGAAGTGGAAAAACTTTATGGAAAAAATTATAAGCTATGATGAAAGACAAAACCATTAAAATCCTATAAGAATTCTCTGTGGAACTTGCCTTTCCATGTACATGGAAGGCTAAAACACTAACCAAGATTATTTTTAAGAAGAATATGACATGGGCATTTCTCTACTAAATTTCGAACATTGTTGTAATACTACTCTAATAAGAATTTATGGTTTAGGCTCAGAAATAGACAAATAGATACAATAAAATGTAATAAAACCCAGGAACATAATTACTGTATTTGAAATTTTGATATTTGAAAGACCTAATACTGCAGATTAGTGAGGAAAGGATGGACTATTTAATAAATAACTTCAGGACAACTGATTACTCACATCACATACAAATTAACATTGGATGGATAAAATATAGGATGGATAAAATATCGGATGGATAAAATTTTTTGAAACAAATATAGAAGACTATTAAAGACAACAGAAAGAGAATAATCCCCAGAGTAAAAGACTGAAAATTTTAACATTAAAAATTAAAACTCCAGCTCATCAAAAGAAACTATAAAGTAAATGAAAAGACAAGACTCAAAGAACATATTTGCCTCGTATATAAATAAGAAAGGGTCAGTATTTAGAATAAAGAAGACCTTTTTAAAATTACTAAGTACAAGATAAAATTAATAGGATATTTTTGCATACATTTTTATTTTTTAAATATTGCATTAAAATGTTATTTATTGTGATTACAAGGAGGCTTGGTGGTGCAGTGGTTAAGGGCTGGGCTGCTAATCAAAAGGTCGTTAGTTCCAGCCCACTGGCTGATCCATGGGAAAAAGATGCGGCAGTCTGCTTCCATAAAGACTACAACTTTGAAAATCCTTTAGGGGCAGTTCTACTCTGTTCTTTAGGATTGCTGTCAGAATCCACTCAACGGCAATGGGTTATTTGTTTTTAACATAGTGATTACTGAGTTTTTTGCTGTCTCCTTAAATTTTGTGCTTTACCCCAATCCTGGTTCTAATTATTCCTACAAAATTATGTGAATAGAGTAGAACTGTCCCATAGGGTTTCCAAGGAGTGGCTGGTGGATTTGAACCGCTGGCCTTTTAGTTAGCAGCTGAGCTCCTAACCACGGCGCCACCAGGGCTCCAAATCATGTACAAGCATGATAATTAGTCAAGTCCCACAACAAAACCGGGCCTTTGGTGATTCCTACTTCTTACATTTGTTTATCTAGAAAAGTATCTGCTATCCTCTGTCTTTATATTCCTGGGGATGATAGAATGTCTCTTCAATTTTTAGAATATTAATTTATCAATAGCATCCAGTTTGTTGCATACTTCATGAAGGTCTGAAATTTTATTTAAATTACAAATAAAATTCTGAATCTTGTATTAACCAGTTCCTTTGTGCAATAAGGAATTAGTTTCAAACTGAGATTACACTTACTAGTTCCACTTCAAATACATATTCACCAGCTCGGTGAACTCTAAATGGCATTTCCTAAACTGTATTTCAGAAAAGGAGATGTTAATAGGCTCAGGGGAAAAATCGTAATAAAATTAGTTGGATAGATAAAGATTTGAAGAAGACTAAAGAGGTTCTTTATTTCAGGACTTCTCAGAGCCTTTAATATGCCAATGTATTTTGGAATAAAAAAAAACTTCTAGAATGCAACGTTCCCTAAATATATCCGACTGCAGAATCTTTATGTATTTATCTGCATGTGAGCTTTGTATACAACATCTATCATGGCACTATTTTGCATATCGCATATCATCTCTGGAAAGCTCATCTCTAATAGACTGGTCAAGCTTGGATTTTGTTTTATAGAAAGGGTTTCCAGATGATGTCTAATTAAACGTTCTGTAATACCACTGTGTTACCTGGGAATTGCTCACTAATGCCAAAGCCCAGCTAAGACTGTTCTTGTGCGTGGGAGAAATAATAGAAATTAATCAATTGTTTTACAAAGTGACGACTTATAAGAATAGATTATATTTTTCTAGTCAGCAGTTCTACCATTTCAGAGTCGAATTATTTTATATCTCTCAGATAACTGCTATCCATTTAATGATAGTGTCTCCCCTTATAAATAACATTTGAAACAGCTTTTATGTTTACCACTTTTGGCTTTGGTACCTCTGACCTATTTATTTCAAAAGAAATTTTAGAAAATGAAATCTCTTTTCTCTGTTACACCTCTATTGTTTCCCACATACAACGTACCCCATCTCTGAAGCCTGGAAAAACTCTCTTATTTTGCTTCTTTTCCTTACTCTCAGAGACGCTTATGAAAATAATATCTTGCCTCTCCCATACCCAATTACTAATTTGAGAAAAGATAATATCGACCTGCTGTATATTTAATATCAAGTCTAAACCTGGTATTCCTAAAAATTAATTTGGAAATTTTATATTTTAGAGAAATTTGGGGTAAAATATGATAATACTGCTTTCAACTACAGGCGAAGATTCACTACAGAGCATTGCCTCCCTCTCCATCTCTTTTGTTTTAGATGTGGACACTTTGCCAACATGCAAAGTATGTAATGATATACCATCTTTCAGTAGTACCACAACCAACACCCATAACATGCCTAGACTTATTTGCCTAGGTTAGTTTTCAGATCTGAACATCCCGTCAATAGTCCGTTCATTTATTCTGCCACACACTCAGCCTCTATTTAGGTTAGAGAGGAATCTTTTTCATCCTGAGCAGCATCTTTAGCAGCATAACTTTAGGAGTTTGAGGTTTTTTTTGGTTTTTTTTCCAAAATGAAATAGGTAATTGTTGTTTATAAAATATTATGATGGCACAGAGTCTGTGGCAACAAAAAACGTTCCAGTGTTTGCTGCAAGGCATGAGGAGACAGTGACACAGCTCATTTCCTCAGCCGAGCTCTCTTTGCTGCCTTGTACAACACGTATTTCAAAGCACGCCACAGCTTAGAACTGTCGTGATCCCCATTAATATAAAATCATTGACCCCTGCTCCTGCTGGTGCGACTAAATTACATTCTGCTGCTCAGCGGCAGCCGCACATGGGGCCAGCGCTTTCAGTCATCGTCAGGTACCTTGATGCCAGAGCAGCCCCTCCTACGCCCAGGGTTTGCCTTTAATGAGGATTAGGCACCTTCAAAGATCTAGGAGGACCCACTCCCAGGATGGAAGCCTTTCTAATGGCATCTGGGCTTATCGTGGGCAGTAATTTCGTATCTCAGAGGAGACTGGAGAGAGATTCATTTCTTGTCTCTAAGAAATTGGAAGAATTGTGTGGTTTTGTGATTGGCTTTTTATTCTCTCTCTCTTTTTCGACCAGCACAAATTCAAGAGCATTATGCCTAACAATATCATATTTTTATGAAACCTAGAAGCTAGGCGTGGTAAAACAATATCGCAAATTATGGTATACCACAAGCGGAGAATTCCTCTTTCATACCGTTTTCTACGTTTATGTGCTATAAAGAGTGTTAAAGCCATTCATGGATGCACCCCACTTAATTCACCTTTGTAGTTTGTATGGTGGAATTTCTTTACAAAAGGACTGATAACCTGCCCTGGAGTGTGGTTGGTTTTCCTCACTGTGTGGTCTCCCTTTACATCAGCTCCCAACCCTCTAGAGTCTACCCTTCCACACGGAACCTTTGCTTCCTGAGAGTGAGGTGATACAGGAAGTGAACCTTCCGACAGTGTGTATGGGATTTGCAGGAATATTATCTGTACTGCTACAGCCATCATTGTTGCCAAGATTGTAAAAGGACGAAGCTGGAGAGTTAGGTAATGAAACATAGAAAATAGGCAGTGAACACAGAAAACACAGGAACTTTAGGTGGAAAATAGGAAAAACTCCTCCCTTACATAAACCACAGAAAAAATGAAGCAAATAATTAAAGATCACTTACGCATATGGTATTAACATAAGTGTGATTATGTGAATGTATATATATATTCACACAATTATTTGCAGTGTGTTTAGATAAATTCTTTATATAGCAAACTGTTACTCCATAGAAAGCTCAAAAATGATTTATCGTCAGAATAAAATCTGATGTCTGAAGTGTTATTTGTGGAAAACTTGGATAATTGTGTCTGTTGATGGGAGGAAATCTACGTACCAAAGTACAATTTAATCCAGCAGAATTTGAACTCTTCTGAGTCAGTAGGTTTCATCTCTGTTTCATTTCAGTTGAGGCTAAACCATGATACTTTCTCTATCTAGTAACTGTCAAACTTTAATTTTTTAGTTTTTTAAATATATTTGGGAAAGAAACTGTGCCTTAGTTTAATCCCCATACACAATGAAACCAGTTGTCAGTGTAAAAGGAGACAGAATTTAATCAATACTGTGCTGACCACACTGGCTGTGTATAGAGACTTTGTCTGAATTTTCTACTGTATGATTCCTATCAGAAGGAACAAATTAAGTTTTATAGCCATAGGGAATATCTGCAGAGGGTTCTTACTAATTAGAGAGAGGTTAAACGGTCTACTCTATTTAATTATAAAATTTATAAATACTATTTGTTGATAAAAATCCATTTTCAATAAAAAGGCTCAAAAGTCAACTATAATAAGAAAAACATGAAATTTCTGAGGGTTGACTTTATCTGTGTGATATGCAGATAATTGTCAATGACATAAATAAAAATTATTTTCACTTTTTTTTTCTTTAGATTTACTTTTGGCTTCTCAAATTATTTTTTCCCTGAAGTTTAATTGTGTTTCATGAAATTCAGTATCTGGATTAACAACTGGCTTCTGAAAGCTGATACCCAAACAGAGGGCTTTCTTTCCAGAAGGGTGTCCTAACCGCAGTCACACATCTGCTAATTTGGTCTTTCTCTTAATCTCCCAAGAACTTGCTGAACAGAAGTGAAACTATGCACATGCTAATGGCTCGTGCTCTGCAAACTCCCCTCTCTCCCCAAGAGTGTCTGGTGTGCAAAGCTGAGCTGGAACAAAGATACACTAATTATTCCCCATTAATTTGTCTGCTTGAATGGTCCTAAACACCAGAGTGATTAATTAGCGCAAGGCAGTCGGGGCAGGATGTCACACCCTTCTCTGCGTTTAAGTGTCGGCAAGGTTGTGCTCAAGTGTTGACAACAGCATATCTTTAATTTTCTCCAAGAAGAAAAGTTTAGTCAGTACAATTAATTTGAGCTTGGCTGGCTTGCAGGAATAAATTTAACATGTGGAATGATATTACTGCTGTATAGGCTTTTTTTTTTTTTTTTTTTTTTTTGCCTCCTTAGCGTACAGTAAAAGTTTTTTGGCAACTCAGTTATTGAATAGCGTATTTCTATAATTGTTTCAATTTGACTTAATCACTTTCGTGCATTTTGGGGTGAAAAACATGGACCATAAAATAGTTAGACATTATTATTCATAATAGGCTAGTATGGATATAGATGAATGCGTAAATAAGAATTAGAAGCAGAGAAAGAATGGCATTACAATTTGGTATCCTTTTAACATAGCGCAACTTGCTCTCATCGATTGAAATGCACATCAATGTTGCCAAAAATAATCTGAGACGACTTAACCCTTAAAAGATGAGTCAATTTATTGAAAAACATATAACTGAAAAATTGCTTGTTTGGCCTGATATATATGTTTTTTGAGGCAGGTTTTGCTGAGATTTTAAGCCTGATGAACAATATTTTGCTTAGCTCAGTCTTCTAACTAGTAACATACATAATTTCTTTGTAAAGAGTACTAACATAATAGGTGATGTTTAACACTTTCATTATATTCCTATTCTCTTTTTTGTAATTTTATTTGTCAGGGTGCTTTTCTTAAGAAAAAAAATTAACTCTATTTAAAACACAATTACATACTGTTTAGAGAAATGAAATGAATCAAAGTTGCTGCTGCTTGTACTGTTTACCCCGTTTTTAAGCCTGAACTACAAACATGATTCTGGAACAGAAACATAATACTGTACTATATAATTAGGCAGTAGTGTGTTTCATTTGTTACATTATATTTCTTTGCTGTTATGAAATTTTAAATTAATTCATTTCACTATGAGCATGCTGTTTTGTTTTCAAACAGTGGAAAGAGGAATTAAAAAAAAAAAAAAGAGAGAGGCCATGCAGCCGGCAGCATGGATGTTCTCATCATTTCTTTCACAGTCTTCCTTAAGATCTATACAAACCCAAAAGGCTATTCAGTAGCTGGGGAGGGGGCACCGTGGAAGGGAAGGGGTCGCCTCTCCCATACCTCTGTGTATCTCATTGTTCATCACTTGTCAATGTTTTTCCCACACACCATCTCCAGCAATGCTGTGCCTCATCCAGGCTGCAGGCTCTGTGACCTCCACGACATTATTCTGTGTTCCTCCATTCCCCTCATCTACAGTTTTGTTTTGTTTTTTAATTTTTTCCCAGATTGTGGTTGCTACAAGGCTCTGCCACTCTGGCTATAGGAGAGTGTAAGAAATATTTGTTGGAATAACTAAGGAAAATGAAAGCTTCTCAGCACAATGATCCCTTGTTCCCACTGCAGTTTGCTCTTGTCCTACCTCCATCATTTCACCTCCAATTTTTCTCCAGGTTTTCACAATATTTATTAAATTTTTATTGAAGCACAGAGTGTAGTGAAAATAACACAAACCCTGGCCTAGAATCTCAGTCTTACTATTTATTAATGTACAATTTTTGGCAAATAAATAAATAACAACAATAAAAGAAACACAACCTTTTGAGCCTTATCTGCAAAATAGGATTACTAATACTTGCTCCATGGAAAGGAAAATGAAGTAAAGATATGACTGTTCTTCTATTTAACAGTCTGTTACTCAAGGTAAAACACAAGTAATTATATGTTTTCGGTGCATCACAGTTTATAAAATATTTGCCATATGTGTCATAACTAGGGGAGGGTGTATAATTATTGGCAATGATTATACTCAATTGAAATGAAGTGAGTGCCACTTATGGGTTTTACTATTTTTCATCTGCCTCAAGGAAAAATAAATCTGGAAAGAGTTGGAATGGTACTAATTTCCCCATACTAGAAAGGAGAAGCCCTTTTGCTGAAATTTTACTTTAAGTTTGAGCTATGTTTACATCTTTGAAAAGAGAAGAACCACTAAAAAGCTGTAATAGTCAAAGATAACCACTATCAATTGGTTCCTTCCGTGTTTGTGCACACTGCTCCTCATGTCAAGAGATGGAGTCTAGTTCCCCTTTTCTTGAATCTGGCTTGGATTTAGTGACACCTTTGCAAATAAAATACAGCAAGAGTGAAGTTCTCTGTTATAAGAATCCCTGCAGCTTTCTTCTAGATCTCTTGAGACACTTGCACTTAGGATACTTTATCTCTCAGAACCTGTAAGAAGAAAGATCACATGGAGAGACTACATGTACATGGTCTAGTTGGTAGCCCTGACTGAATTCCCAAGTGAGATCCAGCATGAACTTCCCACCATCCTGAATGCCATCTTGAATGCCCAGCCCAATTAATCCTTCAGATGACACTAGCCCAAGCCACCATTTCTGCTGCACCATGAGAAACCCCAAGGGAGAACCACCCAGGTGAGTCCAATCAACCCACAGAAATGTGAGAGATAATAATAAATTGTTGTTTTAATCCACTAAGATTAGGAATGATTTGGTATAAATTTAGACAACTGGAACAACAATTAAGCAACACAGTGTGATTTAAACTTTTTATATCACAATGGCAAGTATAATATTCACTGTCAAAATTGGCTAGATAAGTGAGGCAAGAACTTGAATAACTGAGGGAAGAATTGTATTTTGTGTACATCAGCTATCTTTATCCATTCATTTATTCATTCATCCATTTGTCACTTGACTACCATGAGCCAGAATTTTTATTTGTTATATACACTGATCAAATTTTATAAACGAGAGGTGTTAGTTTCCCAATATAGATTTATTTTAAAACGTGCAGTACCAGTATCATTGTTACAGATAAAGAAACTGAGGTTAATATTTGCATTTTTAAAAACACAATCTATCACTTGAAGAACTGAGGTGAGATGCCAGGTTTTGAATTCTGATGATTTATCCTTAGCTCTAAATTACATTGATTCTAAGTACAAGGTTTCCCTGACCAGTGGCTACAGTTCTTTCAGTGTTTAGAATGTGTGATGTAGAAAGAAAACTCTGACGGGCTATTAGGACCATAATATGCTTATGGATTGAATTGTGACCCATAAAAGGATATATTGAAGTCCTAACCCCTGGTACCTGTGAATATGGCCTTGGTTGGATATAGGGTCTTTGCAGATGTTATCAGTTAATAGGAGATTATACTGGGGTAGGATGGGCCCTAATCCAATTTGAGTGGTGTCCTTGTAAAAGAAGAGAACAGACACAGAGAGACAGACAGAGGAAGGTTGGCCATATGAAGATGCGTCTACAAGCCAAGGAAAACCTGGGGCTACCAGAAGTTGGGAGAAACAAGAAATGATCTTTCCCTAGAGATTCTGGAAAGAACATAGCCCTGCCTACAACCTGAATTTTGACTTTTAGCTTCCAGAACTGTTAGCCAATACATTTCTGTTCTTATACTCTACCCATTTTGTGATATTTTGTTATGACAGCACCAGGAAACTAATAAAGATACTTATTTTCAATTATTCTTATAGCAGTGGCATTGCTCTTGCTTTTCTAGAAAAAAATCACTGTTAATATCATCTTATGTGCTGTGTGACAACACTGGTCACACAAATTACACCTTTCAGGAGAGAGATGAATAAAAATGATTTAATTTACACATATGACTTTTTCACAAATATACATTTTTCCTTTGCGTCCCACATTTTGCGTTCTCCAACAGTTCCCTGTATCTTTCTTTACTACCTTTTTGGGATTGTTCCCTGCTAAACCTTAAGTTGCAAAACTTGAAGAGTTGGAATAGTTTATCAAAATAGCCTGTGTGTCTTGTAAAGTGGAAGTGACATACGGTAGAGTTTTTAGTATTTGGATACCTGGAAGCTTGTAATAACTAAAGCAATGGCACACACTTGTTTCTCTCTGATGAACACTTGGACACTTAGAGCAAGGGGAAGAAGAGAGTTAGAAGGTATTTACTTTGTTTAAAAAACACAAAACAAATAAACAAAAAAGCCCAGTAGAGCACATCTCATGCTGAAAGAAGCGGTGAGCAGAGTAGATAATGATTGTGCCAACCATAACCAACCAGATCCCTTGAGTACTAACTGACAAATTGGAAATCTCCATTTATTCTTCCTCTTTCTCCCCAAAATGTTAACATTGTTATGATGTAGAGGAGAGTGTAGCTCAAGTAATTTACTCTCTTCCAACAGAGGGTGTTATGAAAAACATTCACTTTCTTCTGCTTCTTGTGAGGCTTTCTGAAGCAAAGTTTTTGTGTTCAATGTTATTACACGGAACAGTAGTGCAGCATCTAAATGTAAAGGCCTTAGTAGCAGAGGTTCCCAAATATCAGTCCAAGGGTTAATGCCAGACAGTTACATCAAAGTCACCTGGGAGTGTGTTCAAAATACAGATTTCTAGACCCTACCCAACAGGGATAGGGCCTGAAAGTGTGTACTTGTTCTGATAAAGCTTCAGATGTAACTTTACCCAAACTTTGTTTTATGAAACTCTAGTCTCTAACTGAAAAGTTGGAGGTTTGAACACACCAGACGCTCTGTAAGAAAAAGATGTGGCAGTCTGCTTCTGTGAAGATTACAGCCTGGGACACCCTATGGGGCAGTTCTACTCTGTCCTATAGAGTTGCTATGAGTCAGAATCGACTAGACAGCAATGGGTTTGGTTTTGGTTTAGTTCCTTGAGAAGGAGCCCTAAGTGGTGCAATGGTTAAGTACTCAGCTGCTCACTGAAAGGTTGGTGGTTCCAACCCACTCAATGGGTCCACAAGATTTGCTCTCATAAAGACTACAGCTTAGAAAACCTCATTGGACAGCTCTATTCTATCACAGAGGGTCACTAAAAGTCCCTTGAGATGCTCAGTTGACTGAATGTCTAGTCCTAGAGATTCACAATGTACCACATGGCCATATTAAAGTCTTAAAGATATTTAACTTGAACTAAACCTAGTATTTCCAGAGTTATTTGACCTGCAAAACATCTTTTAACATAATATTCTGTGGAGCACACTTTGAGAAATAGGGGTTTAGAGGAATGCTGAGATGTTTGTTCATTCTGTAAATATTAAGCAAGATGAAAGTTTCTTTGCTTTCACAAAAATTATATTTTCTTATATGCATCTTGTAATATTTCCCGTCAGCTTGATATTTCTTCTGTTTCCAACTGCTTGGTATTGGTTGTTAATTAACGTAGGTTTTCTGATAATGCTTGAAATTTGAAAAATTACTTTAAAACTATGTTTGTGCCTGAAATGTTTACAATTTTTTTCAAAGAAACATATGTATGACTTATTATTTCAAAGGCCTATTTCTAAGATTTTAAGAAAGGAAGAATCAATATATTCTGCTACAGAGTAAAGGTCACTAGGGCAACTTGCCATATCCTGCCTTGCATTGTAATTATTATAGTCATGAGTTTTTCCTCACTGGTCATCAAGCTACATGAGGGCAAAGACAACTTCTTGTTCACCTTGCCATGCTCCAAAGCCTTTGCTGAATTATGCTAATTCCTTAAACTGCATTTTTTATGAATCATGTTTTCAATGCACAGGTGCTGTTCAGTGCTCTGATTCACTCACTTCAGGAGATTTGCTGACTTCTTCAGGCATCTGGGATTTTTAAAGGTAACTGACTTTTTATTCTTCAGCTTGTATATTGGAAACATGAATAACTAACATCATCTTATCGTTCATGTCAGAAACCCAACCTGTCATATCTTCATTAAGCTCCTTGAGGACAGGGATTATGTTTTTACTTCCTTCTGACCTTCATAGACCTGTAGCATTGTTTTTCAAAAAAGCGTTCAATAGTTATGAAATGAGTATAAATAACCAGAAGGATAGTATGTGACCTGTGACCATTATGAGTTCCTGAAAATAATGTTTTTCTAAAAATCAAATCCCTGACTTCACATTCATGATACCATACGTGCCAACTTGGGCTGCTTTATGCACTAAAAAGATTTTCCCTGTGTGCCTGTTCAGTCCCTTGCACTTGTTTCTGCTCATGTCTGAAGCTCTGAATATTCAGCATATGCTATTAAAAGTTAAATTTTAAATATAAGGTATTTCAAAGTGAGTGTTTTATTAACTACAGCAATAAACAAGTGACAGTTGCATTATACTGTGACAAAAGTTCTTCAGCTTCTGTGGGCCCTTGTGTTCCCAGATGAAGAGCCAAATGGAAATGTTCAATAAAACATGTGAGACTATACAATAGAACAGTCCTTACATTTTACATCAAGCTACATCAGGGTCACGGGAGGTGTTTTATTAGCACAGTCAACAATAATATCGTGGTTTTTATTAGGAGGAAAAGATAGTGAGAGACTACTAATTATTTTTCAGCCTGAGGGACATTTTTTCTTGAAATGACTGTTAATTTGATCATTGTCGTGCAGTTCACAGATTTACATGAACTTATTTCACTGTGACACATGGTTAAGAACCAGACTAAGACTGTTGCTTTATTAATGGTTTTCAGTAAATGTATTCAAAAGTGCTAACTGTGTGGGTGTATGGATGATATTGATAGCACTTGGAAGGTTGAATCCTTTTAGAAGTAGCTTGCCTGAAGCCCTTTTCACATGATATTTTCTTTGTTCATGCAGTGAGATGTTAAGCCTACAAGAATGAAATAAAATCCCAGTGAAATAAGAAGGGTGTTGTCTCAGATATTACCAAAGTGGCGTTTCTAGAAATGTGTCCTTTCTTGTTTTCCCCTCCCCACAAACAGGGTAGGCTTCAGAGGCGTGAAAAAACCAGTGATTTTTCAGAACAGTTGCTTTGGCATAATCAACAAAATACTGTACAACGTTTTTATTGTTAAATGTTATGGAATAAGCATAATCTAACACACTAATAATTCTTGCCAGCTGTATTTCTAAAGCTAACTGATTATGATTTTCTTTTTAATTGGCACAAATTATGTTAAACCAGGAAGGAGAATCTTAAGCTAGTAGTGACCAGGCTCGTTCCTATTTCATCTGTCTTTTTTCAAACTTCAGTAATCTGGTAAAAAGTCTTACAAAATCTTCTCTTGTCCTGATACCATAAGAGAGTCCAAGTAAGACCCATTTTTAATGGTGGAAGAAGACTTCAAAAAGGACTAAAGTTTAACATGTAAAAGGACAGAACTGTGATTCATCCTGCAGGGTTCTCTATTTAATTTAAAATTGACTTGTTCTGAGTAAGTTAATGTATTTAGAAAAAAATCCTGAGTGAACTCAGAGAAATTTGGCAGTTTTCTTAACGCGAAAATCTTACTAATTTGAGGAAAAGTCCATTTTTAAGATAACCATGTTTAAAATGAGACTACAAATGCAAAATTGCTTTGTAAGCTATAAAGCATATTGAGATTCTTCTAACTTATTATTGAAGTGTTAATCTATATGTTGGGCATAAGGGCCACTTAGTATCTTTACATTTCACGCTTTAAAATGATCAAAAACTACAAAAATTTTGGTACATATTATTCAGAGAACAGAATGATCCGTTATAAATGCATAGTTGTTGTCCTTAGTTGTCATTGAGTCAATTTTGGCTCATGACGACCCATGTGTGCAGAGTAGAGTGGCTCCATAGGAAGTTCAGTGGATGTCAATAAAATACGAATTCCTATCATGTTTATTACACGGAACATGTACATATAATTCATATTTTCAAAGACATCATTACTGTTAAAACTGCTTGATATAGCTGCTCTTAAACCCTACTAATGGGAATTGGATTTGAAGAGAAATGGATGAAAACTTTAATTTAATCTTGCTTCAAATGAGGGAGAAAAGACATCACAGTATCCAAATATTATTATTGGTCAAAAATAATTTTAAAATATTATAAGACAGTAATTCCATTTATACTTTAGCTTTTCTTTACAATAAAAGAAAATGACTTTTCCCCCAGATGCAGTTTATATGCTTAAATTGATGAGTAAATTTTCTTTTCACTTACCATATTTTTATGCAAATAACATGCACTTTCTACATTTCTTTGCCAACTGCTCCCTCCCCACACCAGGTATTTTCATAAGTGCAGCATGCTAATTTTTTTGACAGCAACCTGTAAAACAAATTGGCTTAGCGGCGCTTATGAAAATATCTTATGGAGGGAGGGAGTGGTTGGCAAATAAACATACAAGGCATGTGTTATTTGCATAAAGATATGGTATTTTTCTTAAATTTGGGGTTGTATCTATTTGAAAAAGAAAATTTTGCATGTGTTTATTACATAATTAAACAATGCTATTTTAAAAACATATTAACAATGTTATTTTGTGACATACATATATATGAAACTGCTCACCCTAATAATTCAAAAATACAATTAAGGATCCTTTGGTCCTGCAAAGACTTTGAAAATCATTGAATCCATTTGTCAGACTCTCAATAGGATCTGGGACATTTTGCTTATTTTTTTATTATACAGGTACAAAAATGGATTTCAAAAATTTCATAACTTTGCTTTCTAACAATAACTTGTGATCTGGACATCAATGACCTTTTTAGACTTGTAAACAATGTAAGCCTCCTTAAAAACGTGGTGGTGGTTGTTATTCTTAGCTACCATCAAGTAGGCCTCTGCCTGACTCATGGTGACCTCATGCTCAACAGAACAAAATGTTGACTGGTTTCGCACCATCTCCATGATAGTTTACAGATAGGGCGGTTATGAAACATAGGATTTTCATTGGCTGATTTTTGGAAGTAGATTGCCAAGACTTTCATCCTAGGCTGTCTTAGTCTGGAAGTTCCTCTGAAACCTGTTCAGCATCATAGCAACATCCAAGCCTCCACTGACAAATGGGAATCAAATTAGCTGGGAATTGAACTGGGTCTTTCACATGGAAGCTAAGACTTCTACCACTATTCTCTTTGAAAAAGCAGACTCTCCCTCACCCCATCCCCAGTATTCTGAGTCTCACAAAGTTACTGCACCTGGCGCTCAGCCACATTTGTCTATGAACAATTCCTGATTTAATTTATACTCTTATCTGGAAGAAATTTTGATTTGAAATATCTTGAAATCACTTCAATTCCTTTTCGGAAATCTCAGAATAAATCAGACATAAAAAAATAAGTTAAAGGTCCTTTGAAGATCTCACTGGAGGTATGTCTATAGAGAACTGTCTGTATGCTGCACACTGATTTGGTGAACAAGTAATCATAATTTAATAATGCCTCTTAGGTTACATTAGTGAAAAAGAGAATTTTAACTTATCCCATTGCTGAGGCTGGCACATGCTTTGTTATTTAGGACCATTTATCACCAAGAAGCCTGACTGTTACAAAAAGAAAAAGAATTTTTTCCCAGCCAGTTTTCTGAATCACACTATAAGTTCAGACACAAATTAAAATCAGTACCCAAGGCTTATACCAGGACCAAAAAAAAAAAAAAAAAAAAAAAAAAAATCATAGTTTCCATTTCTTCTAGATTGTTTCTTACACTTCTTTAATTTTAATTTAGTTCATACACTTAAGATAGTTTTGGAAAAATGTAAATGTAAATGAAAGAATTTATCTTAAGAATTAAGCTAGGAGATGGCCCAAGATGGTGGCTTAGTCACACACACTTTGCTAACCCGTGGTAGCAGAGGACCAAGAAACCAAGTGAAACAGATACAGATTAAATCTGGGCACTCAGACAGCAAATGAAAGGATGAAGAATTAAATTGAACACTGAAGGGAAGGAGAAATTGAATAAAACAGCAAACTAGGAGACTTACAGACTGTAGGCACTCTACCAGCTGACCCGGCTCGGCGTGGCCATCTTCAGATAAAGCGAACAGCATTTCCAGGTGAGGAGTATAGGAAAGCAACTTCACAGAGGCCTCAATAAAAGACAGAGATACTGTGTAGGCAAACCTGGAGCAAAGCAAGACGAGCAGAACATGAACTGGATCTACGGAGGGAAAGTGCAGGAAGGCCTGTGAGAGCCCTAGGGATCCAGGCAACCGTAGAGCAGGGAGGAGGCCAGAAAATAAGGACACACCTTAAACACAAAGACATAAATAGGCTAAAAATCAAAGGAAAAAATATATCATACAAACAGTAAAAAAAGAGAGCAGGTGTGACAATAATAATCTCTGATAAAACAGACTTTAAGTCAGAATCCGTTATTAGACACAAGGAAGGGCATATATAATGATTAAAGGATCAATCCACCAAAAGGACATAACTATAATAAATATTTATGCACTTAATGTCAGAGCTCCAAAGTACATAAAACAAAACTCTTTTCAAAGAATTGAAAAGAGAAATAGTTCTACAACAATAGTAGGAGACTTTAGTACACCGCTTTCGATGATGGATAGAACAACTAGAAAGAAACGCAACAAAGATACACAAATCTAAATAACACAATCAACCAACTCAACCTCATAGACATATACAGGATATACCACTCAAAAGCAGCACAGTACACATTCTTCTCCAATGCTCATTGATCATTCTCCAGAATAGACCATATATCAGATCACAGACTAAGCATCAATAAATTAAAAAACATTGAAATAATACAAAGCATCTTCTCTGATCATACTTCTATAAAACTAGAAATCAATAACAGAAAGAACAAGGAAAAAATTAAATACATGGAAACTGAATAACACCTTACTTTAAAATTACTGGGTAATAAAACAAATTAAAAATGAAATGAAAAAATTCTTAGGATCAAATGAAAATGGAAACATAACACACCAAAACCTTTGGGATACAGCAAAAGCAGTGCTCAGAGGAGAATTTTTAGCAATAAATGCACACATCAAAAAAGAAGGGCCAAAATCAATAGCTTATCCCTACAACTTGAACAAATAGAAAAGCAGCAGCAAAAAAAGTCTACCTTTACCAGAAAAAAGGAAATAGTAAAGGTCAGAACAGAAATAAATGCAATAGAAAACAGAAGAACAATAGACAGAATCAACAAGACTAGAAGTTGCTTCTTGGAGAGAATCAATAAAATTGACAAGCCACTGGCAAAACTGACAAAGAAAAAAATGAGAAGATGCAAATAATGAAAACAAGAAATGAGATGGGTGACATTACAACAGAACCAACTGAGATAAGAAGGATCATAACAGAATATTATGAAAAATTGTAGTCCATCAAATTTGAAATCCTAGAAGAAATGGACAAATTTCTAGAAACACACTACCTATCTAAACTAACACAAATTGAGGTTGAAAATTTGAACAGGCCCCTAACAAAAGAAGAAATTGAAGATATCATTAAAAAACATCACCTAACAAAACAAAACAAAAAAGCTCTGACCCATATGGCTTCACTGGAGAATTCTACCAAACATTCAGAGAAGAGTTGACACCAATTCTACTCAAACTCTTCCAGAACATAGAAAAGGAAGGAATGCTCACTAATTCATTCTATGAAGCCAGCATAGCCCTGATACCAAAGCCAGGCAAAGAAACCACTAAAAAAGAAGATTACAGACCAATATCCTTCAAGAAAATTGTGAATAAAAAAATTCTCAACAAAATTCTAGCCAACAGAATTCAACAGCATATCAAAAAATAATTCATCATGGTCAAGTGGGATTTATACCAGGAATGCAAGGATGGGTCAACATTAGAACATCAATCAATGTAATTCACCACATTAAAAAAAAAAAAAAAAAAGTGAAGAATCACACGATCAACTCAGTCGATGCAGAAAAGGCATTTGATAAAATCTAACGTTCTTTCGTGATAAAAACTCTCAGCAAAATAGGAATAGAAGGGAAATTCCTCAACATAATTAAGGTCATATATGGAAAACCAACAGCCACCGTTATTCTCAGCAGAGAAAAATTGAGAGCCTTCCCCTTGAGAACAGGAAAAAGACAAGGATACCCTTTGTCACTATTCTAAAAGATACCTACATAAATGGAAGAACATTGCATGCTCATCGGTTGGAAAACTTAATATTGTGAAAATGTCAATACTACCAAAAGCTATCTATAGATATAATGCAATCCCAATCCAAATCCCAACAACATTCTTTAATGAAATGGAAAAACTAATCCCCTACTTTATATGGAAAGGAAGGAGGCCCCAAATAGCTAAAGCAATATTGAAGAAAAAGAACAAAGTAGCCTCTCACTTCCCGATCTCAAAACTTACTATATATCCACAGTAACCAAAACAGCCTGGTACTGGTTCAATGACAGATACATAGATCAATAGAATAGAATTGAGAACCCAGAAGTAAATCCATCCATCTATGCGCAGCTGATCTTCAACAAAGGGTCAAAGTCCATTCAGTGGGGGAAGAAACAGTCTCTTTAACAAATGGTGGTGGCAAAACTGGATATCCAATATGCAGAAAAATGAATCAGTATCCATATGCTATGCATAAAAACTAACTCAAAATGGCTCAAAGACCTAAATGTTAAAGCTAAAACTACAAAGTTCCTGGAAGATAACATAGGGTCAAAACTGTTGTTAGCTGCCGTCGAGTCAGTTCCGACCCATAGCGACCCTGTGTACAACAGAACAAAACACTGCCCGGTCCTGCACCATCCTCACAATCATTGTTGTGCTTAAGCCCATTGTTGTAGCCACTGTGTTGATCCATCTTGTTGAGTGTCTTCCTCTTTTTACTGACCCTGTTCAAAACTAGGTGACATAATTTTCAGTGTAAATAGTTTATCAAACAAAACTAAAAATGCACAAATGACAGAAGATAAACTAGATAACTGGGACCTCTTAAAAATTAAATATGTGTGCTCATCAAAAGACTTTTCCAATTAAAAAAAAAGAAGGACTTTACCAAGAGAGTAAAAGGAGAACCTACAGACTGAGAAAAAAATCTTCGGCAACAGCATATCTGATAAGGGTCTAATCTTTAAACTATACAGAAAACTTCAACAACTCAACAACAAAAAGACAAACAATCCAATCAAAAAATAGGCAGATGACAGGAAGAAACACTTCACCAAAAAGGACATTCAGGCAACCAACAAAAACATGAAAATTTGCTTGTGATCATTACCCATTAAAAAGATGTAAGTCAAAACTACAATGAGCTACCACCTCACCCCTGCAAAATTGGCAGTGATTAAAAAACAGAAAACAACAAATGCTGGTGAATTGTGGGGGGAGTGGAACTCTTATATGTTGGTGGTGGGATTGTGGAATGGTACAACCACTGTGGAAAACAGTATGACACTTCCTCGAAAAGGTAGAAATAGAAATACCATATCATCCAGCAATCCCACTTCTAGATATGCATCCTAAAATATAAGAGCAGTGACACAAAGTCTGAGAAACATCTTATAACATGGGTGAATCTGGAGGACATTATGCTGAGTGAAGTAAGTCAACCACAAAAGGACAAGCATTTTATGGTCTCACTTTGATCAAAAGTCAGGAATAGGTATATACACAGAAAGCAACGTTCTTTGATGGCTACCAGGGATGGGAGGGGGAAGAATGGGGAATCACTTTCTACATACTAGACACTTATTATTTTTGGTGATGGGAAAGGTAATACCCAAAATGGATGAGGTCTGGACAACTTGTCCAAGGTAAGTGAAGACACTGAGATGTATGCAAGAATAAGGTACAATTTTGGTAAATGCTATATAATTTTGCAACAACAATAATAACAACCAAAAAAAAAAGTGTGTGGTTACATAGGTAGACATGTATGCATATATGTGTACAGGTAAGTATGTATGGGTATATGGGTGTGCAAGTACAGGTGTATCTGTAGGCAAATGTATATACATGTTTATGTGTGCTGCCTATATTTTCATACACGCAATAAACCACACAGGGGATACAGTTACAGATACTTCCTAGACATAACCAAACACCTTATGGGATTAGATTGCTAGATTTGAAGGCTTGGGAGCATAGCTTCATGGAAACAATTTGGTCAATTAGCAGATCATAGTTCACAAAGATAATGTTCTACATCCTAGTTTGGTGAGTAATGTCTGGGGTCTTAAAAACTTGTGAGAGGGCTGTTGGGACCATGGTCTCGGGGAACATCTAGCTCAATTGGCATAACACAGTTTATAAAGACAATGTTCCACATTCTACCTTGGTGAGCAGCATCTGGGGTCTTAAAAGCCTGTGAGCAGCCATCTAAGATACTCCACTGGTCTTATCCCTTCAGGAGCAAGGGAGAATGAAGAGAACAGGATACAAGGAAAAGATTAGTCTGAAGGACTAATGGTCCACAGCTACCGAGGCCTCTACCGGACTGAGTCCAGTACAGCTACATGGTGCCTGGCTACCACCACTGACTGCTCTGACCAGGATCACAACAGAGGGTTCTGGACAGAGCTGGAGAAGGATGTAGAACAAAATTCTAACTCACAAAAAAAAGACCAGATTTATTGGCCTAAAGGAGACTGGAGAAACCCCGAGAGTATGCCCCCCAGACACCCTTTTAGCTCAGTGGTGAAGTCATTTCTGAGGTTCACCGTTCAGCCTGGGAGTGGACAGCCCCATAAAACCAAATGGGACTAATGAGGCACAGCAGTCCAGGTGCAAGGGCCAGAAGGCAGAAGGGGACAGGAAAGCTGGTGATAGAGAAACCAAGATTGAGTAACGATAGTGTTGATGTATTGTGAGGTTGTTAACCATTGTCATAGGGCAACATGTGTACTAACTGTTAAATGAGAAACTATTTTGTTCTGTATGCCTTCATCTAAAGTGAGAATAGCAGCACAATTGGAAGAGCATAGTTGATGTCACTGAACTGTGCATGTAGAAATTTTTGAAATGGTGTATCTTTGGCTATGTATATTTTCACCAAAAAAAAAAAAAAAGGTCGAGAAGAGAGAGGGTTGACATGCTGTGGGGTTGTTAAACAATGTCATAAAACAATATGTGTACTACTGTTTCATGAGAAACTATTTGTTCTGTAAGCCTTCACCTGAAGTACGATTAAAAAAAAAAACTTGTAAGTGGCCATCTAAGATACAGCCATTGGTCTCTGCTCATCTGGAACAAAAGAGAATGAAGGAAACTAAACACTCAAAAAAGAAACTGTTTCACAGGAACAATATCTCATATGAAGCACGGCCTCATCTACTCTGAGACCATAAGCACTAGTTGGTGCCTGGCTACCACCACCGACTGTTCTGACCAGGGACACAACAGAAGGTCCTGCACAGAAAGGGAGAAAAATGTAGAACAAAACTTAAATACCTAAAAAAGCCCAGACTTACTGGACTGATAGAGGAATACCAAGACTATCGCCTCAAGATACCCTTTGAACTTGGAACTGAAACTACTCCCAGTGGTCACCTTTCATCCAAACAATAGAATGGCTTATAAAATAAACAATATCACCCATGAATACTGTGCCCCCTTAAGTAATCAGCTATATCAGGCCAAATGGTCAATATTTACCCTAAAACAAACGAGAAGATAAGGAGGGGCAGAGAAGCTAGATTAATGGAAATACAACAAAAAGAATGGAAATAATGAATATGTCAACACATCGTGAAAAATATAACCAATGTCATGGAACAAGTTGTATAAAAATTGTTAAATGGGTACCTGATCTGCTATTTATACTTTCACCTAAAACACAATAAAATATTAGAAAAAAAGAATTAAGCTAATACTACCAAAAATCTCTATGCAGATTACATTTCTACTTCATTTTCACAACCTTTTATGAATAACACCTACAAATATTATGACTATCATTTTATGCTTTTCTTCTAAAATAACTTTCATTCTTCTATGAGATTTATAAAATCTAAAAGATGATCCTTTCCTGGCATCAATTTGCAAGGTTCTTTTACCTTAAATATCTAGAAGAGCAACCCCAAATAATAAGATAATAACAAGATAATAATTGATAACAATGAATAATAACAATAATTGATGAGTTTGAGCTTTTACTCTGTCTTGGCCCTGTACTCAGCTATTTATGTACATTGATGTATTGCATGACACAGACCATAAAATAAGAGACTAGAAATATATTTCTTAAAATCCTAAAACTTGACTGCATCCAGTGTGACAATGGTTAATATTTTGAATGGCATAGTCTTTCCTGCAAGCACATGCAAATTTAGGCAACATATGCACAGAGAGTTTCCAATGAAGACTCACTTGGCTATTAATGTAGTCTTCAGCTTCAGGTATTTCCTGAACTTGGAGAAGCAGTGAGAGAAACTTATATATGTTATCCAAGAAGAGAATTTGACAGACACTGTTGGAAGGAACATGAGTCTTAACTCTGTTCCAGATTGGAAGATAGAAATGAGAAGTGCTAGAAAGATCACAGCAGCTTAAGTCCCAAGAAAAAATCTTGGACTTTTTTGGTGAAATCATTTTGGTGAAAATATCAGAGCACCAGAAGCTACAATATACTGTGTTCTGGCAACATGTTCTTCTGTTGGTATGTCTACACTGGAAAGTAATTTAAGTAATACGTGATAACAATTACATCATGTCAGCTATGATGAAAGTCAGTCTCTCATTTTCTCTCTCTGGGCATTACTTTAAGTCACATTGCTGTAAGCCTGTATTAGTGGTTTTCAGTCATATGTCTGCACCTATGTATGGAAAAGGAGCTCTGGCGGTACAGTGGTTAAGTGCTCAGTCGCAGGCTCAAACCCACCAGCGACACACCAGCCACTCATGGGAGAAAGATGAGACAGTCTGCTTCCGTAAACATTACAGCCTTGGAAACCTGTGGGGAAGTTCTACTCTGTCCTATAGGGTCACTATGAGTCAGAATTGACTCTATCGCAATGAGTTTTTTTTTTTTTTGTTGTTTCTTTTTTTGGTACGAGTGGAAAGCAAAAGTTACCAAACACAGACCCATCCATGTGTGTTGTATTAGCAATGCAAATATGAGTTCATTGGTATAGGGGTTGAATGTTTTCCTAAACAATAAACAATTTTTAATTAGTCTGAAAAAGAAAGGGCATACTTCCATCATTTTATACAATGGCTGAATTTCTGGAAAGTTGCAACTATATTGAAACAGTACAAATAACTGTTGTTGTTAGTTGCCAACAAGTTGATTCCAACACATGGCAACCCCATGTGTGCAGAGTAGAACAACTCCATAGGGTTTTCAAGGCTGTGAACTTTCAGAAGCAGATCACCATGGCTGTCTTCTGAGGCACCTCTGGGTTGGTTTGAACCACCAATCTTTCAGCTAGTAGTTAAGCACTTAACCATTTGTGCTGCCCAAGGACTCCATGTACAAATAATAGCTTGGGTTTATAAAGTTGAGTCATATTCTAGGTGCCATTCATACCTGTATCAGAATCTTGTTAAAATATTAAAAATTTGAGCATGACTCTCAGCTATTCTTTGCAGGATATCCAGCATCCCTGACCATTACTCATTAAATGCTAAAAGTGCCCCCAATTATTGTGACAACCACAAAATGCCTTCATCAACTTCCATTATCTCTTTTGGTATGACAACGTTAACTTCTGACCTTTCTGACCAGGTACTCTGGCCTATTTGAAAGAATTTCTCATTGTTGTTTTTAGGTGCTGTTGAGTCGGTTCCAACGCACAGTGACCTATAGGAAAGAGTAGAACTGCCACATGGAGTTTCCTAGGCTGTAATCCTTATGGAAGCAGACTGCCACATCTTTCTCCCACAGAACGGTTGGTGATCTTGAACCACTGACTTTTTCGTTAGCAGCCGAATGCTAAACCACTGGGCAGCCAGGCCTCCATCTCTCTTCATATGAACAGGTGCAAAATGTTCCTTTCCATATGCATTAAGGTACACTTTTCTTTAGTGATCTTAGCCTTCAGCCAATTTTGTCCAAACAAACCATCAATAGTTTTTGTAACGTGAAAGCTCAGAAAAGAAGTTTTTGATAACTTTACTGGACTACAAGGTATTTGATTTTTAACCATTTGGTTATCCTATTATTTTCTACTTTGACTTTTTTTTTTTTAATGCCATGTGTTTTCATTAATGGCAGTATGCTGAATCATGGGATGTATTTAAATTTTTGGTTGGTAATACGGATTTTGAGAACTATTACCTGAGACTACATGGTTACCACTGAACCTTTTGCGTTCTCAGGCCTGCTGATTGATGGGTGACTGTCTGTCTCCATGAATTTTGGTTGTTGAAAATATGGTGGGCTGCCTTCCATTAACTTACACGAAGAACCTCTGGTTTTCCAAATATGACACACGAGAAAACAAAACAAAACTCACCAGGGCTCCCTAACTATCACACTACTAGTACTTACTCATTGCCATTAAGTTGATTCCGACTCATAGCAACTCTATAGGACAGAGCAGAACTGCCACATAGGGTTTACAAAGATCAGCTTGTAGATTTGAACTGCTGACCTTTTGGTTAGCAGCTGAGCTCTTAGCCACTGTGCCAACAGGCCTCCTCACATAGGAAACCATAAATATGCTTACAAGACTTCTAGAGGTACAAAAGCCAAAAGAGACAAAATTTTTACCGAATCACACATCCTGGTTACGGTACCTTACTTTCAAACGTCATACTCCAGGTATTTTGTTTCAACTAACATTTATTTCACTTTTTGCCTTTACACAAGTCCCTACGGAAGGGCAGAAAATACCTTCAGCAGCAGAAGTATGCTCCCAAAGAACTCCAGATGCATAAAAAGTAGTTGGGATACCATATGTCCATGATCACCAAAGGGTTTTAACAAACTTGTTCATCACAAAGTTCTATTCCTACACACACACACTTATCAGTCACTTCTGCTGCATAAAGAGTTATTTGTTTCAAATGAACTGGTAGCAAAACAAAGAAGGCAAGTTTAGTTATATTTTATAAGAAACACTCCCAGAAGTTTTAATTTTCAAGTGTGTCTGTGCAGGTAAAATGCCAGTGTGTCACACAATTCCTCTTGGACACTAAGATGTTCTATGATGTGCGTGTTCTTCCTTTGTTTCGTTTGCTGGTTTTTTCTGAAAGCTTGCCATCTCAGTGGTGATGGAAGTTCCTAGTATCAGACTGAGAAGTAAGGTTCTCCTTAGCCCAAGGACATCTTGTCAGTAAATACCTGGAATGGCAAAATGTTCTTGGCTACATATTCCTGTTTAAATCCTTAGAATAACTCTATCCTCCAGAAGTTTCTACATAAGCATTCTGTACAATTTTGTTCATTTAACAAACATTTGTTGAGCAGGTAATGTAAGTCTAGAGTACCAAAAAGCAAAACCAAAAACAAACCAGATCCATTGCCGTCGAGTTGATTACTGCCATTGAGTTGATTCCAACTCACAACGACCCTATAGGATAGAGTAGAACTTCCCCACAGAGTTTCCAAGGATATACCCTTTACAGGAGGAGAATGCCATATCTTTCTCCCCTTCAGCGTCTAGTGGGTTTGAACTGCCAACCTTTCGATTAGCCGAGCATTTAACCACTGTGCCACCAGAGCTCCTTAAGCCTAGAGTAGGCATTTATTAAATTATTTTCTCGATGAACCAAATAATACATTATAATTTTCAAGTTCACTATAGAAATAGCAATAATTATGAAAAACTAATACATTAATTCATAGCTATTACAATGCTTACTAATTTCTATTCATTTTATAATACCTCATTGTAGAGAAAACGATCTATATCTACTTCCTTTGATATTGCCAACAGTGTGTATGTGACCCTAACCCTTAGGCTATAGAATAACTTAAACTGAAAATCCACAGGCATGAATTCTAGGAAACAATACTGTTTAAATTTCAAAGCTTCCCCAGACTATTAGCATCTGTGAGCCCAATAAAGGCATTATTTAGTCTCTCAGAGAAGTGAAATAAATATTATAAAACCCAATATATTTCCTCTCGATTAGTTTCACTCGTTTTACAGAACAGTTGAAAGGATTTCATTATATAAATACAAAGTGTTCTGGGCACTAATCTCTGTTTCTTCAACAAATCGTATTTATATTTTATTGCACTTTAATTATATGCCATGCACTGTGCTAAATAGTATATGTGCAGTATTTCATTCATTTCTGTTAATGTTATGAGAAAATTTTGTTATTTACATTCATCGAATGAGGAAACAAAGGCCCACACAGGTAATGTCAGATTCAGACTTTGAATCCAACACTAAAAGAGAATATACAGACTCAACCATCAAAACGCCAAGTCCCCAGTCAGAACTACCTCTCTTGGGGCCTAGAGGGCAGCAAGGGCCAGAGAAGGGCTTGGTCTTGAGCTTGGCTGCAGGGCAAAATATTTTCCCAGGGCAGCAAGAAGCAAAAGAGTCAAAAGATGTTTGTGGGCTGAAGTTCTTTTTTAGAGAAACAAGGCTTTCACAATCTATAAATCATATTTAAATGCCAAATCAAAAGTACAAGAACAAGCTAAACATAAGTAAATAATAATGATAAAAATAATAACTCAATGCATTAACTGAGTAACTTTTGGGGAGCAGTCACGGTTATACATTCTTTATGTCAACTATCTGTAATTCTCACAAAACTCCTATAAGTAGGTCTTATTATCACTGTCTTATAAATTGAGGAAACTGAGGTTCAGAGAGGTCTACAGACGCTCTGTGGCACAAACACGTTATGGGGCAGATTTGGGATTCTAACCGTGACTGTGTGACTCCAAGTCCAACACGACTCTCCCTACTGCCTCAAAACCAGGAGGCTGTTTGGAACTGATATGGAGGAGTGGGTAAGGTGGGGGATGAGCACAAAGTTCCCAGAGTACTGCTAAGATTCCTCAGTGATTGTTAGGGAACAAAACTAAAGCAGCCCCACTTTATTCTTTTTGGCCCAAAGCAGCGTGGATAAGGCAGGCTGAGTTAAATGCCCGAGGTATTGCAAACAGACTAGACAGACTTACATAAGGACTGCAATAACTATGTTTTGAATAATTCATTTTCTGGTCACAAAACTCTAGTGAAAAATAAAATTGACATCTTGTCCCATCTTCTTTATAACTAAGCATAGTAAACCTCAGTCAGAAATAAAAACAGCAAGTAAACAACTATGACAAAAACCCTTTGCATCATGGAATAAACGAAAACAAACAGAACAGGAACCCCTGTCTAGCACCAGCTCCCCAATCAATTAAGGCTTTAGCCTTTTTCCCAAAGTTGCCAGCTCCCTAGGAAAACAAGGCTAATTCTGACTTTGCAGTATTCACAAATGTAGATATGTGAAGACCCTTGCAGGTATAATAATCATTTGAGAAAACTACTGTTTTTCTTCCACTGTGAACAGAGTAAATGTAACCTTGGGAAACTTGTATTTTGGGTGTGTTTGTTTCCCTTTAAATTCCTGCTTTGAACTGTGTTCAAAGAGCCAGTTTTTCAGAAGCCTCCTTTATAAACATTTTGCTTTTGCCAAGTAAATATGTTTTTTCTTTTCTTAATAGTTTGTCTCCGAGTTTTCTTTTGACGCTAACCTAGTGACATATATTGAAAGAGAAACCACTAATTTATAAGAAAATTGTAAGCTTTATATAAACTTACAGTAAGTTCTAAACTCATTAAGGAGAACTAATAATGTGAACATGTTTTCCGAAGTTGATTTCAATTTATTTCACTCAGTTGAACTATGTATAAAAATACATATTATTCCTTCCCATATATGTAGGCAGCTGGAGAAAATTATATCAAATTCAGCGATCTGATTTGTTTATTTATTCAGTAAACACTGAGTATTTATTATGTTCCAGACACTGTTTTAATACTGAAGATAAACGAATGAACAAAATCAACACAGTCCTTGCCCTCATGGAGCTCACTTTATAATGAGCTATTAATGTATTATAAATTACATGTAATCTTAAGGATAATTGATTTTTATATAATGCAAATACAGCTAAGCAATTGAGACTTCAGATTTCATTCAGAAAGTATACTTTTCATGTATTTTGGGAGAATTTTTATATTGCTGTTTAATATTTAGTGACTATTACTTGAAATGTAGACTCGGAAGTAGAGCCTCTATCACACAAAGACAAAAAACACTTAGTTCCCTCCTTTGAATGTAATGGTAGTTAAGATGGCTGAGACCTATTTTATAATCTTCATATCTTGAGAGAATATTGAAAAGTGGCACCATCTAACCATGAAAGACATTAAAGAATTAGTTAACAGCATTTCATGAAAAAGTTGTAGATATTGGGAAATTTTCATTCAAAGAGAGCTATGGACATGATGATTAAAAAAAAAAAAAAAAAAAGTTTAATTCACCTTTTAAAGTATCTACGTACCAGCTTGCTCACTGAGGGAATTCGTCTCAGTATTTTGTGGAGAAATAATTGCAAAACCATTTCATTTGGAGGAGTAAAAAGAAGACTAAAGTGACAATCTGCAGCTTCCATCATTATGAGATCCCTGAGCTTTCTTTCTGATGTGACTATAGCTAGAGAATACCAACAGCCATTGGAGGAGATTTCGTGTCTTTAAAAGGAAAAGCTAAGTGACTATTGCTGACCTTACTAAATGTTATTAATACAGAAACAAAGCTCATTCAACTGCTCTTTGCTGCTTGTTCACAAGACATCCATTGTGCAAAGAGAGCAAGATGTGCCCATGTAAAGATTATCTTTGCTCCATTAGCAGACTAGTACCTCTAGTTCATATAATTCCTTCTGAAGTTAAGGAATTGGGGCAGGATTTGCAGGGTCATTGAAACACTTGTTCTGTATATAAACTGTCTGTAATGGCTTTTGTCCTTTATTTCTGATTCTTCTCCTTTCCTATCCCAGTCGGGAATAAGACAAGGGTGGCTCTGTTATTCTGGTGGAACGTTCATTGAAGTCAGAGTCAAGTTGTTGAGGATGCCAGTAGAGTCTGGGGGAATTTGAGGTATCCTGCAGGGTTTGTGAGTAGGGTGCTGGAGCTTTCAGATTGTTGTGGGTTTCATTCTGGATGCTTTGTAGAGTGTTTTGGGATGCCTGAGGTGAAAATTACAGCAATTTTAAGAGTCTGACACACTTTCCAGCTGATAGCGCTGAAAACATGACTTGTAGCCTCCTTTCCTTGTTTGCTTCTTTGAATGAAGATGGCAGAACTACTACCCATTATGTGAATTTTTATGAATTAAACTGATTTATCTTTTAAAAAATCCATTTATGTTTATTTTCCTTCTTTGTGAGCAACTTATACAATGGAGTAAGCCCACTAAATTTATCAAATTTGAACCTCACAGCCCTTTTAATAGAATGTGGGCTGTATTCTGAAGGAGGAAAAAAAAAGAAAAAGCAAAAAACAGACTATGCAGTGTACAAATAGGATATCCTTGACTCATTCTCACCTAAAGCAACATTTAATGCAATAGTAGTTGCTCTGTACCCCATATCCTTCTTATTTTGTTTTACACTTTTTGTTGTTCTAATGTTATCAACCAGTAGAATAAATTGCCACCTCAGGTGACACACTGATTTTAACAAAATTAAAATGGTGACGATAGAAAGTTGCATGCATGAATAATTGAATGCTTTCATGTGAAAGCAAAACCTTTATCCTACACTGAAAGTTTTAAGTGTATTTCCCCTTAGAATGAAATCACAGGACTGAAGAGAAATCCTTTATTTGACCTACTTGTATATTTATAACTTTAATCACATAACAGAACTGGATTTGTCAGAATTTACTGTTAATGATTTGAAATTGTTCTTTCAACCTATAGAAAATTATGAATGTACTATTTTATAGGTAAAGAATAAATTAATTTCATTGCCCTTTCCTAGACATTAGAAACTATGAGAACCCAAAATAAGCATGGTGCACCTATTATAAAATGAGCCAATATTGAGAACACATTAAACTATCCCTACAGATAGTTTTGTTCAATGCTTAAAATGTTAGGCCTCTAGGTATACATGAATTGCTTTTGTAGTTCTTACATCAGAATCTACATCTCAGTTTGAATGCCTCCACAAGGCAAAGATGTTTATTTTTTTTCTTCTTCTTGTTTCTTATGATTCTTTAGAAGTATAATAAGGTAAAGAGGTAATACTTTATGGATGACTCTAAGCATAAATAATAGAAGCCATATAATTTTTAAATTAATAAATGAAGGAAATATTTAATATAGATATCATCTTTCATAATAAATTAGACTAAAGTTGACTAAATTTGATTCAGCTAAGAAAAATGATACAGCTCTGTTCTAATTCTCAAAATTTCATATTTCTGACATACATGTGTATATCAAAGACTTTTAATGAAATGAATATCTTTACTTATAATAAATAAGTGTCCTTACTCCTTCCTACTGTGACTCTATTTCATCTCTTATTCTTAAAAATTCTGCTCTTTTTCACGTTCCCAACAGTTGGCTCTCCATCAGCTTTTCCTTTTCACATCTCTTCTCTATCGCTTACTGCTACTAGAAGTCTTAAGCAGTCTACACCAATCATGTCATAAATCTGAGAGTGCAAACTACAAACTGATTGTTCCCATGTTGTCAAACAAGAGTGACCAGTAAGAAAGACCTGCGACTTATACCACCATTTATGAGTATTCATTCAGTTCTTGATGTTGTCAAAAAATTTTAATTCATAAAATATCAGTACAAAGAACAAAGTGCAACTTTGCAATTATTTGCATAGAAGTTACCACTTAAAATGAACACCAATACCTGTGACATTTGGGCTGTCTAGACAAAGGTTGTTTACCCAAACTAAATCCATTAAAGGTATGTCTCACACTGTTAGCTAAATCCTACTAAAAATATTCTTCCTGAGTCCAGCTTGCCCTGGTGCCTAACTCATAGCATAAATTAAGGTTCAGAGAAAGTGTCTTAACTCTTTCAGATCTTTAGAGTAGTGTTCAAAAAGAGCAATTCAAGATATCATTGGATTAATCTAAAATGTAAACGTGTATGTTAAAGTGCATTTACCACAGCAAATTTTCATCTTCATTGAAGACATAAAATTTAACATTTGAAAATAGAGCCACAAGAAATGGGTATTTATTGAAGTAAAACATATACAATTGTGTGTGTGTTAATTTGGGTAGAAGAGAGAGTTTTCAAGGTTTTGCCCACAGGAGTGGTTTATAGACGAAACAGTTGAGAATCACAGCAGAATAATAACAATACGCATTGTACCTGCAAGAAGGAATAAGCAGGGCTTGACATTCACCGTAAGAGGTTATTATATCTCCTAAGTAATTAAATTACTTCCTTTATGAAATTTAAAAATAAGAGTTCATTTTGTGATTTTTTAAAATTTCTGTCTTTTCTACTTTTGCCCCATGTTCCACAGGCTAGTTCCCTGCCTCTTTTTTGTACTTATTGTACCTGGTGCCTTAAGTCATTGTTTTCTTTCAACAAACACAGACTAAAACTGGCGAAGTCTGAAACTCTTCAGCCAAAGTTAAGAAAAAGGCTGCTAAGTTATCAATGAATTTAGCACCACACTCAGAAGTGCTATGATTTAAATTCTCACCATTCAACAGGAATGTGGTGAATGTGGAAAGAGCTAGGCTATGGGATTCATAGTCTAATTGTTCTTTCAATGTCACTTTGCTTTTCTTGCTGCTGAGTCATTCGATTTATTTAAAATATTTAAAAGCTGTATTTCTTTCCCCATGTCCTGAACTTCTGGGGTTTGTTGCTTCAGATCAGAACATGAGCCAGTGTACTCTGTCCCTCATCTATCCAGACTAAAGAAAAAATAACAACTTCTTGAGAAATATTTGGGTAGAGTGATTGTAATCATTATTGGTTAGTTATTGTTAACCTTTATTTTCTGTTTGAGGAAGATTAAGTCAATCCACCTGGAGTTTAATACTGTATGTTACTATAGTAACTTTATAGCCTGTTTGGCTGTGACAAAGGGGCTTCATCTCGTCCATTTCATGCTCCTGTGTCGACCTACTCCCTCCCAGTGTTTTATTATATCTGTCTTTAAGGGTATCTGCGGGAGCCACAGCTGCGGTGCTTTTGTAACAGAAAGCAGCTTTCACTGTGTGAAATGCTTGGCTCTAAGAGGTCTTACAGGCTGATGGCATTATTGAATTTCAAAGCAAAGACAAACAACATTAAATTGTTTAAAGCTAATATTCATGTTTGCCTGCGTACCACGTATTTTTCTAGAAATAGTATATAATCTATTTACCCAAAACGTATATAATTGCCATCTATTGGAATTATGAATGAAAGGATAGGAAATAACCTTAAGGTAATGTAACTTGAAGAAAGAAACACAAAATATATTCAGGTCAGGGAACATACCAGATTGATATGCAGTCTTTAAAAGGAGAGAATTTTTTTTTTTTAAATCAGGTAACTTGATTGCTTTATTCCTTTCCAGTTTTATATGTCTCTAAATGTTGCCTATAGAGTAACTTCTGAATGTGTTCTTATAACCTATGTATTGATGCTGACTGATATTATTTACTTTAGCAAAACTTTGCCTCTTTAGGTCTTATTTTTAAACCAAAGTTTTAGTTTCGATCTCTTATAAGGAAATTTATTCATCTAAGTCATTCCCAAAAATAAAGTATCAGCATTTGTACGAGTGGAATTAAATATAGTTTTAGTAAACTTAGAAACTATTTACATGAATGTGCTAGGAAAACACTTTTGATAATGGTTCTGTTTTTCTGTTGCTCTCATCTGGTTTATTTATTTAGCCAAAGCACCCGCGCAATTTGAAACAGCAAACTTTCCCTCCTCCCAATTTGGTTGAGTATACAGTATTTGCCTCCATTTCCTACAAGGCAGCTTTGGTGAGATTGCTTCCTCAGAATGCCAGTACCGTGATTTTCCAGTTGTGTTAATTGTTGTGTTGGAAAAATGGTGAATGCTCAATGCTATCTCGTTAACTCGCTAAGCATCTGGTCAGCAGGGTAGTTCAGTTCCAGCAAGGCTCTTGACACCTCTGCCCAGGGTTATTGATACCTCACACACCCCAGCTGAGGCAGATTGTTTTAGCTGGGCTTCTTATCCATAGCATAGCCTGAAGTTAGGGGAAAAAAAAAAAAAAAAAAAATCAAGTGATTGACAGCCCACACCTCCTGGGCCCTTCTTACTACCAGACACAACATCTGCTATGCCCTGTGGAGCAGTGAACCAACACACACCACGAGAGAACTGTTTCTAGTATTGTCAGGGTGGATTTTGTTTAACCCTTTGTAGTTACTCTCTGGAGAAAAGTATGAGGTGATTTTTCTTCCGGGTTGGGGATAGGAGGAAATGTAGATTTCAGGGAAAATAAGAATGCCTTGCTTTCAAAGAAATTTTGTTTGACAAAAGATTACAGAAAGGGACAAAAAGAAGCCTAATATGTGAGTGCCCAGAAGTAACCTCATCATTGGGCTTTTGATGGTCAAATGAAAGATGTGTCATATTCTCTCCCACCAGTATGTCAGAATCAAAAAACTGAGTTTGTGCAGGGCAGTAAATTAGCAGCCAATGGTTTTTGTTTTCACACACTAGCCTCAAGCACATACGATTTTCATTGGATCTAGTGTTATAAAAATTAGTCTCACAGATTCAAAAGAGTTGATGAAAGCCGGTATACTTGTTAAGTAATGTGTATATCGAAGCTTTTATACGGCAAAGAAAGGTCCTATGCATTTTATATTCTGTGCCTTCCCAAGTTGTTAACACTGACATGTGGGAATCTATACATCATTTTCGCAAACTTGTTTTTTGTTATTGCCAACTGAACTACCCTGCTGATAAAATACGAAATCCTGTGTTTGATAATAAATATGGTTCATTAAAAATGCATCAAGAAGCTTGTGTAGGCAGCCAGCAATGTATAGAAACATTTAAAGGTTGCCCAAAGCAATTTCCAGGTTAAAATTGTTTTTGACGTTTTTGAAGAGCTCATTTTTGTGTCTGGGTATTTTAAGATGTCTTCTGAAACAACTTTTCACACTTTGGGCATATGGGTAAGAAAGGTAAACAATGGGAAGTAATGCTGAGGTAAAATCATCTAACAGCTTTGCATATGTGTTCTCTGCTACTGACATGAATAAAAATTAGGACACAGCTTCCGTGCTGAAAAGATCTAAGAGTATTTTAGCTCATTTCTTTTCATTTAGGTCAGCATTTGACAGACTAACTCTCCATCATGGCGAATAGTTAATAGCCATAATATCTCTGTTTATAATGCTTTAAGGACAAGCTATGCTACGGAAGAGCTAGTAGCATATTTATTATGTCTTATTACAGAGATATAATTAGCAATATGATGATTGTTATGTATCACTATCACTTGTCAGCAGTATGTAACTTCTACATAATTCACTCAATAGTATGAAAAAAATAATTACTTAAGTTATACGATGTTATCCTATTGTTATCACTAAGTTATATTAGTGAATATATACATACCTGGCACTTAAGACATTATTTTTTTCAGCAAACTTGTTCTCATACCTAAAGTTTTTGCCAAAGACAGATTATTTTCTAACAATCAAAATTATAAAATATTTAAATGCAATTTACAAAATATTTTTCCTTTTTCCATTATTTTCCAAATTTTATTATGTTCCATATTCGTGTGTGTGTATGTGTGTGTGTGTTTAAAGCTTAATCCTGTTTCAGTAATATCTATTACAATTCCAATAATACATACTTCCCATTATTATAGCTTTACATTACATCTCGATATGTGGTTGGAAAATATCTTATTCTTTTTCTTTTTCATCAATTTTTATTCTTGGGTAGTTGTACACACTTCCTCTTCCATAGAAATGTGAAGAAAAAAGAAATAACAGCTACAATATTTTGGTTTCCTTTACTTGATCCAATCATATAGTCTCTGTCTAGGAATAAGAGAAATTAGCTTATTCACAGTCATTGTGGTCAGTGGTTACTGATGGCTGTCATCTTACTTTGTGTTTTCTATTTGCTATGCATTCTCTATGTTTTCCAGTCTTCTACTGGATTGACTAAATTTCATTTGTTTCTCATTTTGATAGATCTACATTTTATTTCCATTCTTTAAGTTGTTAGGCTTAAATTTCAACTCACATATTTAATCTTACATTTTTCTTTCCCTTCTTCTCTCCGAACCCCTTACTATGCTCCAACTCCTTTGTTGCTGTCATCTGGAATTTTATCTTCAGATTATTAATAAAAACATTAACTTCTTTCTTTTTTTGCCTTTCTTTGTCTCCCCTGCTTATCTTTCTATTTTTTCCTCTCTGGTTTCCTTCTTATTCCAATTCATATTTGGCAAGTTTTAGCCACCATTTTGCTTAACTTTATGCTCACTGTTGTTCCTTGCATTCTTCAAAATTCAGTTTTTCCTTTTGGAGAAATATATCCTCAAGTGTGTGGTTATTTTTCCTTCAGAGAATTTCTCATTTTATGCATTTTTCCCTCAAAAATAGATTTTAAGTGTTTCCTTTTCTACCTTCTGTTATATTCTCCTTTAGAAACCACTGCTAGTTAAAAGTGCTTTCTTCCATTCTATTTAGTATTTTTAACTTTTAAATGTCTTTTTACTCTATTTTGACATAATTCTTTAGCTTGATCATGTAGCTCACTAATTCGTTTTTTACAAGTGTGCAATTGTTAGTCTATTTGTTTTTTAATCATTAATTATATTTTTTATTTCAAAAACTTCTAACCTTTATAACTATCTTGTCTTATCTCATGAATGCTATTTTACTTCTTTATCTTTCTACATATGTAAAATACACTTATTTTGAAGTCATTTTCCGACTGGTCTATTAACTCTGTTTCTTTAAAAAACATTTCTTCTGTATTCTTGATGTTTTTTTCTCTCTCTTATGGGTCAGCTGCCCTCTGAGATTTGTTTATTCTTGGTGGTTCTTCACCATGTTTGTCTGTTGTCTCCCAGTGTAGCAGTGTATTAGTTTTCTATGGCTGCTGTAAAATTTTACCATCGACTTAGTGGCTTAAAAGAGTATGTTGGCAGGGCTCCCTTGCTTTTGGAGGCTTTAGAAGAAAATCTGATTTCTTACACTTTCTAGCTTCTAAAGACCACTCACATTCCTTGGTTTTGGCCCTCTTTCTCTATCTTTAAAACCAGTAATGTTGGGTCAAGTTTCCTCACGCTGCCATGTCTCTGGTTCAGTCTTTTGCTTCTCTATTTTACTTTTAAAGACCCTTGTGATTACATCGGAGTCCTGGTGGTGCAGTAGTTAAGAGCTTGGCTGCTAACTGAAAGGTTGGCAATTCAAATCCACCAGCCACGCCTTGAAAACCCTATGGGGCAGTTCCACTCTGTCCTGTAGGGTTGCTATGAATTGGAATCGACTCAACCCCAACAGGTTTGGTTTAATGGGTGATTACGTTGTGCCCACCTGGGTAATCCAGGATCATTTCCTTATTTTAAGGCCAGTTGATTAGCAGCCTTAATTTCATCTGATACCTTAATTTCCCTTTGCCATGTAATGTGATTTATTTATGGATTCTTTGGATTTGGATAAGGAGCCCTGGTGGGGCGGTGGTGAAAGTGCTTGGATGCTAACCGAAAAATCAGCAGTTCCAACTCACCAGCCACTCCGCAGGAAAAAGATGTGGCAGTCTGCTTCAGTAAAGATTTACAGTCTTGGAAACCCTATGGGGCAGTTCTACTCTGTCCTATAGGGTTGCTATGAGTCAAAATTGACTTGACGGCAGTGAGTTTGGTTTTTGGTTTTGGATTTGGATAAGAACGTCTTTTGGGGAGCCTTGTTTTGCCTACCACTAATGGGCTGAAACCTTACTCAGGTAAGCGCAGTAGCCTATTGGAATGGCCTTAGATAATGACATTGATATGGTTGGCCCCAGTGAATTCTCATCTGACTTTTGTTTCAGGGAAATCTCTCACTATTAGATCAATACAAAGTTTCCATTTTTGTTGTTCTTAAATGCGAGTTTTTTTTTTTTTTTTCGTGTTTTGAGTTTGAGGTAGATGTGGCAAATTCTCACATATGCTCAAATGTAACATTAGAGTAATAAAAAGCAGACTTTATACATTAAAAGCCACTAGATTAAAAAAATCATTTTTATAAGAAGCAATGGAAAAAAGGGAAAGAGCAAGAAAGAATTACAAAACCCACTGCCACAGAGTTGATTACAAAACCCACTGCCACAGAGTTGATTCCAACTCATAGTGACCTTATAGGACGGTGTAAAACTGCCCCATAGAGTTTCCAAGGAGCAGCTGGTGGATTCGAACTGCCAACAATTGGTTAGCAGCTGAGCTCTTAACCACTATGCCACCAAGGCTCCAAGGAATAATTAGAAAGAGAAAATTACCTTTTCACGGTTATGAGAGAATATCTGAAAACAATGCAAAATAGCTAGATTGAAATGAAATAATTTAAAAAGTTGCATGAATATAAAACCAAAACAGAGATTGCAATTTTAATATCATATGAATCAAAAATTAAATTAAGTCAAAATACTAAAAAAGTAAAAAGATTATTTATCAAAAGTGATTAATCTGCATGTTCTGCTCTGTAGAATTTGAGATTTTACTTGTGTTCTCATCAATTTTGCCAGAAATAAAATAGAAGAAAAGGAAAGGATTTGAAAGACGTGAATAAATAAAGACTGACGTCAATATAATACAACATAATTTTAATCAAGAAAGAAATAATATATATTTAAATAAACAATGAAATACTAAACAAATTGATGTAGGCTACAAATAAAACCTCAAATTCTATAGAGAAGAGCACATTCAAATCACATTCTCTGATCAAATTGCAGTAAAAGAAAATATTAATATAAAAACTTTAAACAAAATCCAATCAGAAAATTTACATATTTTAAAAATGATCTAGTAAAGTCAAAAAAAGGAAACAAAAATTAGAGACTCTTCAAAAAGAATAAAAATAGATACACTATTCATCAAAACTTATGGAATATTGACAAAGTTTACGCAAATGAAAATTCATAACTGAATATTTTATCAAATAAAAATATGGAAATTAAAAATTTGAATGTCAGAAAACAAGTACAAAACAAACAAAAAAAGTTAAATAATAACATGAAGAATAGCTAACATTAGAAAACCACAAACGAGTAAAATCGGTAAATTCAAGAACTTTGTTTTTTGTAGAGAAATAGAATAGGAAGATTTTTAGATAGTACGAAACACAAAATTTGGTGTATTAAAGAGAATAAAATCAATAATTATATATATATATAGGATTAGAAATTATGGGTCTATGTGTATACATATCTTTAATTAATTTGAAAATTTTGCTAAAATAGATGAACTTATTTAAAATATAAATAATCATAATTGACTAAATAAGAAACAGAAATATTGAACAGAAATGAAAAGTTTTCAAAGAATTACCTCAAAAACAATGTACAAAGATCCCTCAATTTTTTTTGAAATATACAAATTACTATATTTTACTGGTAATATTGTACTGAAACAGGGCAAGTATGGTGTCATTAATGACAGCAGAAACTTATGAAAATTGCATGAAAAATAGACATGTATATTTTATATAGATAATCGAAAATCATAAATAAAATATCAGCAAACCACAAAACCAGTGTATTAAAAATAACACATTATGTCCAACTAAGTTTATTTCAGAAATTTATTTTTAAGTCTATTTCAGAAATCTGTGTTTCAAAATATGTTACCAATTAAAACAACGCAGTGATCTTAAGTTGAAAAATTATCAGATATAATTTAATATTCATTCCTAATTAAAAACAAACAAATTGAAAGTTGTAGTAAACAAGGAATAAAAGGCTAGATACTCCCTTCACATATAAGGAATGATAATCGGACTCATTGCCATTGAGTTGATTTTAATCTTTCATACAGGAAAAAATAGAACTGCCCTATAGGGTTTCCAAGGTTGTAAATCTTAATGGAAGCAGAATGCCAGAGTGAAAGGAATGATAAGAAACTCAAATATCTAGTTTATCTATTATATTTACTTAAAACTACTAGCCTACATTATTCTATTTTTTATAATTCATTTTATTTTTTGTTGTTGAGAATATAAGCAGAAAAAATATACACCAGTTCAACAGTTTCTACATGTATAATTCAGTGACTTTGATTACATTCTTCCAGTTATGCACCATTCTCACCCTCCTTGTCTGATTTGTTTCTCCCCCAAACATAAACTCACCGCACCCTAAGTTTCCTATCTAATCTTTTGAATTGCTCTTGTCAATTTGATCCCTTATAGATAGATCTTAAAAGAGCACAATACTCAAGAGAGACATTATTTACTAACCCCCCCCCCCCAAAAAAAAAACCTATTGCTGTTGAGTTGATTCCAACTCATAATGACCCTATAGTTAAGCTAAACTATTGTTTGGTTTTAAGAAGACTTCAAGGAATATTTTTGGTTTAAAGTTTAAAGACTATCTCAGGGCCATAGTTTCAATTGTTCATCCAGCCTCCATGGCTCCAGAAATTCTGGATTCCATAAGAATTTGAAGTTTTGTTTGGCATTTTCCCCATTTTGGTCAGGATTCTTCTACAGAATCTTTCATCAAAATGTTCAGTAATGGTAGCCAGACACCATCCAGTTCTGGTCTCATGGCAGCCTACATTATTCTTTTTTTTTTTTTTTTTAATTGTTGTAATTAAATGAAGTTTACATCTCAAGTTAGTCTCCCATACAGAATTTTTTTTTTAACATACATTGTTATGAGACCCCAACCGCTCACCCCATTCTGTGACAGCACACTCCTCCCCTCCGCCCCTGATTCCCCATGAACATTCAAGCAGCTCCTAACTCTCTCTGCCTTCCCCTCTCACCTCTGGACAGAAGCCACCCCTTTGATCTCTAGTATCTACTTGTCTAAGAGGCATATTCTTCACAAGTATCACTTTTTGTCCCACAGTCCACTCCAATCCCTGTCTGAAGAGTTGGCCTCGGAAATTGTTTTAGTTCTGGGGTGATGGAGAGACCAGGGGCCATGCTTTCTGGGGTGCCTCCAGTCTTAGTCAGACTATTAAGTCTGGTCTTCTTGCTAGAATTTGAGTTCTGCATCCCATCGTTCTACTGCTCCATCAGGGACCGTCTGTTGTGTTCCCTGTCAGGACTTTCATTGTTGGTAGCCGGGCCCCAGCTAGTTCTTCTGGTCTCAGGCTGATGAAGTCTCTGGTTTATGTGGCCCATTCTGTCTCTTGGGCCAATACTTTCCTTGTGTCTTTGGTGTTCTTCATTCTCCTTTACTCCAAGTGGTTGGGACCAATTGATGCATCTTAGATGTCCGCTTGCAAGCTTTTAAGACCCCAGACACCACTCACCAAAGTAGGATGCAGAACATTTTCTTAATAAGGTTTGTTATACCAATTGACATAGATGTCCCCTGAAAGCATGGTCCCCAGACCCTGCATCCCTGCTACTATGTCTCTCAAAGTATTTGATTGTATTGAGGAATCTTCTTAGCTTCGGTTTAGTCCAGTTGTGGTAGCTTCCCCTGTAGTGTGTGCTGTCCTTCCATCACCTAAGATGATTTTTATCTACTATCTAGTTAGTGAATAATGCTCACCCTCCCTCCCCACCCCCGTAACCGTCAAAGAATGTTTTCTTCTGTGTTTAAACCTTTCCTTGAGTTCTAATAATAGTGGTCTTATACAGTATTTGTCCTTCTGTGACTGACTAAATTCACTCAGCATAATAAGTTCTAGCTTCCACCAAGTTATATGATGTTTCACAGCTTCGTCATTGTTCTTTATCATTGCATAATATTCCATTGTGTGGATATACCATTGTTTGTTTATACATTCGTCCATCGATGGGCAGTTAGGTTGCTTCCATCTTTTGTCTATTGTGAACAGTGCTGCGATGAACATGGTGTGCATATATCTATGTGACAGCTCTTGTTTCTCTAGGATATATTCCAAGGAGTGGGATAGCTGGATGGTATGGTACTTCTATTTCTAGCTTTTTAAGGAAGCGCCAAATTGATTTCCAATGTGGTTGTAGAATTTTACATTCCCACCGACAGTATATAAGTGTTCCAGTCTCTCCACAACTTCTCCAGCATTTGTTATTTTGTGTTTTATGGATTAATGCTAGCCTTGCTGGGGTGAGATGATATCTCATTGTAGTTTTGATTTCCATTTCTCTGATGGCTAATGATTGTGAGCATTTCTTCATGTGTCTGTTAGCTGCCTGAATATCTTCTTTGGTGAAGTGCCTGTTCATATCCTTTTCCCATTTTTTAATTGGGTTATTTGTCTTTTTGCTGTTGAGGTTTTGAAGTATCTTGTAGATTTTAGAGATTAAACGCTGATTGGATTTTTCGTAGCCAAAAATTTTTTCCCAGACTATAGGTTGTCTTTTTACTCTTTTGGTGAAGTCTTTGGATGAGCATAAGTGTTTGATTTTTAGGAGCTCCCATTTATCTAGTCTCTCTTCTGGTGCTTGTGCATTGTTACTTATGGTTTGTATTTATGGGTTTATGCCATGTATTAGGGCTCCTAGTGTTGTCCCTATTTTTTCTTCCATGATTTTTATTGTTTTCGATTTTCTGTTTAAGTCTTTGATCCATTTTGAGTTAGTTTTTGTACATGGTGTGAGATATGGGTCTTGTTTCAGTTTTTTGCATATAGATATCCAATTATGCCAGCCCCATTTGTTAAAGAGACTGTCTTTTCCCCAATTAATGGACTTTAGGCCTTTGCCAAATATTAGCTCATACGTGGATTAGCTTATATCTGGATTCTCAACTCTGTTCCATTTGTCTATATATCTGTTATTGTACCAGTACCAAGCTGCCTTGACTAACGTGGTGGTATAATAGGTCCTAAAATCAGGTAGTGTAAGGCCTCCCACTTTGTTCTTCTTCTTGAGTAGTGTTTTATTTATCCGGGGCCTGCCTCTTCACTTTCCATATGAAGTTGGTGATTTGTTTCTCCATCTCATTAAAAAACGCTGCTGGAATTTGGATCAGGATTGCATTGTATCTGTAGATTGCTTTAGGTAGAATTTACATTTTCACTATTTTGAGTCTACCTATCCATGAGCAAGGTATATTTTTCCACTTACGCGGTGTCTTTTAGTTTCTTGTAGTAGTGTCTTGTAGTTTTCTCTGTAAAAATCTTTTACATCTCTGGTTAGATTAATTCCTAAGTATTTTATCTTTTGGGGGGCTATTGTAAATGGTATCGCTTTGGTGATTTCCTCTTCAAGGTTCTCTTTGTTGGTGTAAAGGAATCCAATTGATTTTTGTATGTTTATCTTATATCCTGAAACTTTGCTGAAATCTTCTATTAGTTCCAGGAGTTTTCTTGTGGATTCCTTGGGGTTTTCCATGTAGAAGACCATATCATCTGTGAATAGAGATGCTTTGACTTCTTCCCTACCTATTTGGATGCCCTTTATTTCTTTTTCTAGCCTAACTGCTCTGCCTAGGACATCCAGCACAATGTTGAATAATAGTGGTGATAAAGGGCATCCTTGTCTGGTTCCTGTTCTCAAGGGGAATGCTTTCAAAGTCTCTCCATTCAGGATGATGATGACTATTGGTTCTGTATTAATGTCCCTAATTATTATGAGGTATTTCCCTTCTATTCCTATTTTTCTGAGAGTTTTTATCATGAATGGGTGTTGGACTTTGTCGAATGCCTTTTCTACATCGATTGATAAAATCATGTGGTTCTTGTCTTTTGTTTTATTTATGTGATGGATTACGTTGATTGTTTTTCTAATGTTGAACCATCCCTGCATATCTGGTATAAATCCCACTTGGTCATGGTGAATTATTTTTTCGATATGTTACTGAATTCTATTGGCTAAAATTTTGTTGAGGAGTTTTCTGTCAATGTTCATGAGGGATATCGGTCTGCAATTTTCTATTTTTGTGGTGTCTTTACCTGGTTTTGGTATCAGCGTTATGCTGGCTTCATAGAATGAGTTTGGGATTATTCCATCTGTTTCTATACTCTGAAATACCCTTCATGGAAGTGGTGTTATCTCTTCTCTGAAAGTTTGGTTGAATTCTCCAGTGAAGCCATCCGGGCCAGGGCTTTTTTTTTGTTGGCAGTTTTTTTAAGAACCTTTCAATCTCTTCTTTTGTTATGGGTTTATTTAGTTGTTCTACCTCTATTTGTGTTAATTTAGGTAGGTAGTGAGTTTCCATAAATTTTTCTATTTTCTCTAGGTTTTCAAATTTGTTAGAGTACAATTTTTCATAGTATTCTGTTACGATTCTTTTCAATTCAGTTGTGTCTGTTGTGATATCACCCATCTCATTTCTTATACGGGTTATCTGCTTCCTCTCCAGTTTTTCTTTTGTCAGTTTGGCCAATGGTTGATTAATTTTGTTGATCTTTTCAAAGAACCAGCTTTTGGACTTGTTAACTCTTTCAATTGTTTTTCTGTTCTCTATTTCATTTAATTCTGCTCTAATTCTTACTATTTCCTTCCTTCTGGCACCTGTAGGCTTCTTTTGCTGCTCTATTTCTACTTATTACAGTTGTAGGATTAGTGCTTTGATTATGAGCCTTTCTTATTTTTGGATGTGTGCATTTATTGCTATAAACTGACCTCTGAGCACAGCTTTTGCTGTGTCCCAAAGGTTCTGGTAGGATGTGTTTTTATTCTCGTTTGATTCTATGACTTTCTTTATTCCATCCTTAATTTCTTCTATACCCAGTAGTTTTTGAGCAAGTATTGTTCACTTTCCATGTGTTTGATTTTTTTTTCCCTTGCTTTTTGTGCTGTTGATTTCCACTTTTATGGCTTTATGGTCAGAAAAGATGCTTTGTAGTATTTTAATGTTTTGGATTTTGTTAAGGCTTGCTTTATGGCCTAGTATGTGGTCTATTCTGGAGAATGTTCCATGTGCGTTGGAAAAGAAAGTAAACTTGGCTGCTGTTGGGTGCAGAGTTCGGTATATGTCTATGAGATCAAGTTGGTTGATTGTAGCATTTAGCTCTTCTGTGTCTTTGTTGAGCTTCTTTCTGGATATTCTGTCCTTCACTGCAAGTGGTATGTTGGAGTCTGCTACTACTATTGTGGAGCTGTCTGTCTCTCTCTTCAGGGCTGTTAGAGTTTGTTTTATGTATTTTGGAGCCCTGTTGTTGGGTGCATAAATATTTATTATAGTTATGTCCTCCCAGTGTATTGACCATTTAATCATTGTATAGTACCCTTCCTTATCTTTTGTGGTGGATTTTACTTTAAAATCTATTTTGTCAGAGATTAATATTGTCACTCCAGCTCTTTTTTTTTTTTTTTTAAATAGTATTTTATTGTACTTCAGGTGAAGGCTTACAGAACAAACAGTTTCTCATGTAACAGTAGTACACATGCTGTTTTATGACTTTGGTTAACAACCCCACAAATTTTAACCCTCTAAATTCTCAGCGTTTTTTTTTTTTGGTGAAAATACACATAGCCAAAGATACCCATTTTAAAACTTTTTACGTACACATTTAAGTGACATTGACTACGCTCTTCTAATTGTGCTGTTATTCTCACTTAAGATGAAGGCTTACAGGACAAAATAGCCTCCCATTTAACAGTTACTACAAAAGTTGCCCTATAACAATGGTTAAGAATCTCACAGCACATCAACAGTATCCTTACTTACCCTTGTGTTCCCTATCATCAGCTTCCTACTCCCCTTCTGCCTTCTGGCCCTTGTCACTGGACTCCTGTACCTCGTTAGTCTCATTTGGTTTTATGGGGCTGTCCACTCCCAGGCTGAACAGTGAACCTCGAAGGCAACTTCACCACTGAGCTAAAAGGGTGTCTGGGGGCCATACTCTTGAGGTTTCTCCAGTCTCCTTTAGGCCAGTAAATCTGGTCTTTTTTTTTGGGAGTTAGAATTATGCTCTACATCCTTCTCCAGCTCTGTCCAGAACCCTCTGTTCTGATCCTGGTCAGAGCAGTCAGCGGTGGTAGCCGAGCACCATCTAGCTGTACTGGACTCAGTCCAATGGAGATCTTGGTAGCTGTGGACAATTAGTCCTTTGGACTAATCTTTTCGTTGTATCCTGTTCTCTTCATTCTCCTTTGCTCCCGAAGGGATGAGACCAGTGGAGTATCTTAGATGGCCGCTCACAGGGTTTTAAGACCCCAGATGCTACTCACCAAGGTCGAATGTAGAGCATTATCTTTATAAGTAGTGTCATGCCAATTGAGCTAGATGTTCCCTGAGACCATGGTCCCCACAGCCCTCCGTCCAGCAACTCAGTCCCTCGGGGAGTTTGGATGTGTCCATGGGGCCTCCATGACCTTTCCTTGTGCCGGTTGTGTTAGTTTCCCTTGTGTTGTGTACTGTCTCACCTTTCACCCAAGATACCACTTATCTATTGCCTATTTAGTATTCCCCCCCCCTCCCATCCCTGGTAACGAAGAAGGATTGTTACATTTTGCATGTGAACTTTTTCATGGGTTTTTACAATACAGGTCTCATACAATATTTGTCCATTTGTGATTGACTTATTTCACTCAGCATAATGTCCTCCAGTTTCATCCATGTTATGAGATGATTCACAGATTCATTGTTGTTCTTTCTCGTTGCATAGTACTCCATTGTGTGTATGTACCATAGTTTGTTTATCCATTCATCTGTTGATGGGCATCTACGTTGTTTCCATCATTTTGCTATCGTGAACAATGCTGTCACGAACATAGGTGTGCATATGTCTATTCGAGTGATGACTCTTATTTCTCTAGGATATATTCCTAGGAGTGGGATTGCTGGATCGAATGGTATGTCTATTTCTAGCTTTCTGAGGAAACGCCATATCATTTTCCAAAATGGTTGTATCATTTTGCATTCCCACCAGCAGTGTATAAGAGTTCCCATCTCCCCTCAGCCCCTCCAACATTTGTTATTTCCAGTATTTTTGATTCATGCCAGTAATGCTGGGGTGAGATGGTATCTCATTGGGGTTTTAATTTGCATTTCTCTAATGGCTAGTGAACGCGAGCATTCCCTCATGTGTTTGTTGGCCATTTGAATGTCTTCTTTGGTGAAGTGTCTGTTCATTTCCTTTGCCCATTTTTTGATAGGATTATTTGTCTTTTTGTTGTAGAGGAGTTGGATTTCTTGTAGATTATGGAGATTAGACCTTTGTCTGACTTGTACTGTCCAAAAATTTTTCCCAGTCTGTCGGTTCTCTTTTGACTCTTTTGGTGAAGTCTTTTGAAGAGCATAGGTGTTTGATTTTTAGAAGATCCCAGTTATCTAGTTTATCTGTTGGGTTTTGTGTGTTGGTGGTTATGGTTTGTATCCTGTTAATGCCATGTATTAAGGCCTGAAGTGTTGGTCCTATTTTTTCTTCTATGAACTTTATAGTTTTAGGCTTTGTATTCAGGTCTTTGATCCATTTTGAAGAAGTTTTTGTGTATGGTGTGAGGCATGGGTCCTGTTTCATTTTTCTGCAAATGGATATTCAGTTTTGCCAGCACTATTTGTTAAAAAGACTGTCTTTTCCCCATTTGATGGACTTTGGGCCCTTGTCGAAAATCAGGTTACCGTAGGAGGATGGATTTACATCTAGGTTCTCAATTCTGTTCCATTGATCAATGTCTCTGTTGTTGTACCAGTACCAGGCTGTTTTGACTACTGTAGCTGTATAGTAGGTTCTGAAGTCAGGTAGTGTGAGTCCTCCAACTTTATTCTTCTTCTTCAGTAGTGCTTTACTTATTCAGGGCTTCTTCCCTTTCCATATAAAGTTAATAATTAGTTTTTCCATCTCTTTAAAGAATGTTGCTGGTATTTGGATCGGGATTGCATTGTATTTGTGAATTGCTTTGGGTAGAATTGCCATTTGCACAATGTTGAGTCTGCCTATCCATGAGCATGGTATGTTTTTCCATTTATGTAGATCCCTTTGGGTTTCATGCAGCAGTGTTTTGTAGTTTTCTTTGTATAGGTATTTTACATTCCTGGTCAGATTTATTCCTAAGTATTTATCTTTTTAGGGGCTATTGAAAATGGTATTGATTTCCTGATTTCCTTTTCATCGTTCTCTTTACTGGTGTATAGGAATCCAACTGATTTTTGAATGTTTATCTTGTATCCTGCTACTCTGCTGAATCTTTCTATTAGTTCCAGTAGATTTCTCATGGAGTCTTTAGGGTTTTCTATGTATAGTATCATATCATCTGCAAACAGGGACAGTTTAACTTCTTCATTACCAATTTGGATGCCCTTTATTTCTTTTTCTTGCCTTATTGCTCTAGGTAGAACTTCCAGCACAATGTTAAATAGGAGTGGTGATAAAGGGCATCCTTATCTTGTTCCTGTTTTCAAGGGGAATGTTTCAGCCTCTCTCCATTAAGAATGATGTTGGCCGTTGGTTTTGTTTAGATGCCCTTTACTATGTTGAGAAATTTCCCTTCTATACCTATTTTATTGAGAGCTTTTATCAGGAATGGGTGTTGGATTTTGTCAAATGCCTTTTCTGCGTCAATTGAGATGATCATGTGATTTTTTTCTTTCCTTTTATTTATGTAGTAAATTACGTTGATGGATTTTCTAATGTTGAACCATCCTTGCATACCTGGTATGAATCCTACTTCGTCGTGGTGTATTATTTTTTTGATATGATGCTGAATTCTATTGGCTAGAATTTTGTTCAGAATTTTTGCATCTATATTCATGAGAGATACTGGTCTGTAATTTTCTTTTTTTGTGATGTCTTTGCCTGGTTTTGGTATCAGCGTTATGCTGGCTTCATAGAATGAATTTGGAAGTGTTGCTTCCCCTTCTATGCTCTGAAATAACTTGAGTAGAACTGGTACTAGCTCTTCTGTAAGTGCTTTGTAGAATTCTCCAGTGAAGCCATCTGGGCCAGGGCTTTTTTTGGTTGAGAGTTTTTTATTACCTTTTCAATCTCTTCTCCTGTTATGGGTCTGTTCAGATTTTCAATATCACTTTGTTGTAGTTTGGGTAGGCCATGTGTTTCTAGAAATTTATCCATTTCCTCTAAGTTTTCAAATTTGTTGGAGTACAGTTTTTCATAATATTCTGTTATAATCCTTTTTATTTCAGTTGGGTCTGTTGTAATGTCCCCCATTTCATTTCTTATTTGGGTTATTTGTGTCCTCTGCTGTTTTTCTTTTGTCAGTCTGGCCAGTGGTTTGTCGATTCTGTTGATTCTTTCAAAGAACCAACTTTTGGTTTTGTTGATTCTTTCTATTGTTTTTCTGTTCTCTATTTCATTTATTTCTGCTCTGATCTTTACTATTTCCTTTCTTCCAGTGGTTGTAGGCTGTTTTTGCTGTTGTCTTTCTATTTGTTTGAGCTCTGTAGTTAATGTTTTGATTTTGTCCCTTTCTTCTTTTTTGATATGTGCATCTATTGCTATAAATTGTCCTCTGAGGACTGCCTTTCTGTGTCCCAAAGGTTTTGGTATGATGTGTTTTCATTTTCATTTGATTCTAGGAATTTTTTGATTCCATCTCTGATTTCTTCTATTACCCACTGATGTGTAAGCAGAGTATTATTCAGTTTCCATGTAGTTGATTTTTTTTCCTTGCTGTTTCTAGTGTTAATTTCTACCTTGACGGCATTGTGGTCAGAGAAGATACTCTGAATTATCTCAACGTTTTGGATCTTGTTGCGGATTGGTCTGTGGCCTAAGGTGTGGTCTATTCTGGAGAACGTTCCATGTGTATTGGAAAAGAATGTGTACTTTGCAGCGGTTGGATGGATTGTTCTATATATGTCTATGAGGTCCAGTTGGCTGATTGTGTCCTTTAGGTCTTCTGTATCTGTGCTGAGTTTCCTCTTAATTGTTCTGTCCTTTACTGAGAGTGGTGTGTTGAAGTCTCCTACTATTATTGTGGAACTGTCAATTTCTCTTTTCAGTGCTGTTAGAGTTTGTTTTATGTATTTTGGAGCCTTTCATTGGGTGCATAGATGTTTATTATGGTTATGTCTTCATGATGTATCATCCCCTCAATCATTATATAGTGTCCTTCTTTGTCTTTTATGGTATATTTTGTTTTAAAGTCTATTTTATCTGAGATTAGAATTGCCACTCCTACTCTTTTTTGGTAGTTGTTAGCTTGATATATTTTTTTCCAACCTTTGATTTTTAATAAATTCACATCTTTGTTTCTAAGGTGTGTCTCTTGTAGACAGCATATTGATGGATCCTGTTTTCTTATCCATTCTGCCACTCTCCATCTCTTTATGGGTGCATTGAGTCCATTTACATTCAGTGTAATTATTGATAGATGGAAGTTTGTTGCTGTCATTTTGTAGTGCTTTTTTTTGTGGTGCTGAAGTTTTCTTTGTTCTTCTTACTCTCTTGTGCTGAGTTACTTTTGTTTGTGGATTTTGTGTTCATTTCTTTTGTTTTTGTAGGTTTTGTTTTTGCTGTGACTTTATGTTCCAGCTCTTTTTTGAGTGTTGATTGCTTGATATATTTTTTTCCATTCTTTGAGTTTAAGCCTGTTTGTGTCTTTAAGTCTAAGGTGCATCTCTTGTAGGCAGCATATAGATGGATCATGCTTTTTTATCCAATCTGCCACTCTCCGTCTCTTTATTTGTGCTTTAAGTCTGTTTACATTCAGTGTCATTATTGATAGGTATGAGTTTAGTGCTGTCATCCTGATATCTCTTTTTGTGTGTTGTTCACAGTTTCCTTGTTCTCCTCAAGTTTCTGTGCTGAGTCGTTTTTCTTCATGTATTTTTATCTTTTTCTTTGTTGTAGATTTTGTGTTTGCTGGTTCTTTATGTTTTTCTACTTTTTTATTTTGATTTGTGGGATTGGTAGATTTCTTTGTGGTTACCTTGATATTTACCCCTAATTTTCTAAGTTTATGCCAGTCTTTTATTACTTTATATCGCCTTAAATTCCCCTCCATATAGAAAATCAATGTCTCCTTTTTTTAAGTCCCTCTTTTTTTTGTTTTAATATTATCCTTTTTTTTTTACATATTGATATCTGTTTCCCTATTTTCAATGTTTTAGCTTTGATGTAATTTCAATTTCCAAATTTGAGTCAATATCTGGTTGTGCTGTTCTGTGTTCTAGTCTTCCGTTGTTAGCTGGTGTTATTGATTATCTAACTGTAGGACTCCCTTTAGTATTTCTTGTAATTTTGGATTGGTTTTTGCAAATTCCCTGAATTTGTGTTTATCTGGAAATGCTCTAATTTCACCATCATATTTGAGAGACAGTTTTGCTGGATATATAAGTCTTGGCTGACAGTTATTTTCCTTCAAGGCTTTAAATATGTCATCCCATTGCCTTGTAGCCTGCATGGTTTCTTCAGAGTAGTCTGAGGGTATTCCAACTGACTCTCCTTTGTAGATGACTTTTCTTTTATCCTTAGCTGCTCTTAAGATTCTCTCTTTATCTTTGGTTTTGGTAAGTTTGATTATAATATGTCTTGGTGACTTTCTTTTGGGATCTACCTTATGTGGGGTTTGATAAGCATCTTGGATAGATATCTTCTCATCTTTCATGATATCAGGGAAGTTTTCTGTCAATAAATATTCAACAATTTTCTCTGTATTTTCTGTTAACCCCCCCTGTTCTGGTACTCCAATCACTCGTAGGTTATTTCTCTTGATAGAGTCCCACATGACTCTTAGATTTTCTTCATTCTTTTTAATTCTTTTATCTGATTTTTCCTCAAATAAGTTGGTGTCAAAAGCTTTATCTTCAATGTCACTAATTCTAACTTCTACTGTCTCAATTCTGGTCCTATGACTTTCTATTGATTTGTCTAATTCTGAAATTTTATTGTTTTCTTCTAGATTTCTGATTGCTGTCTCTGTATGGATTCTTGCAGCCTATTAAATTTGGCATTATGTTCTTGGATAACTTTTTTAAGTTCTGCTACTAGTGTGTCTGTATATTGCCTGGCTGTTTCTGCATTCTGTTGAATTTCCTTTCTTATTTCTAGAAGAGTTTTGTATATTATTCTTTTGTGTTCTGTCTCTGGTAATTCCAAGAAGTTCTCTTTTTCCAGAGAATTTATTGATTCTTTATTTTGGGAGCTTGCTGAAGCCATCATGGACTGCCTCTTTATGTGACTTGATATTGACTGTTGTCTCCAAGCCATCAATAATTTAGTATAATTTTATTTTGTGTTTGCTTAGTGAGACATAGCTTCTTATTTTGTTTTGTTTTGATATGCCCAAATATGCTGCTCGTGTGCACTGGTTTGACTTTTGACACCTTTTGATCTCTAATGTGCTGTCACCAGGTAGTTATTTCTGTAACTATGTATGTGCACACCGGAGTCCATTAAATTTTCCTATATGGGATCAGCTCCAGTGTGCAGGCTCTCACCCCCAGTCCTAGAGAGGTGTGGGTGATTGGTTTAGGCACTGGACTCTGGCTATAGTAGGGGAATTATGTGCTGAGCCAGGCAGGGTGCTGGCGGCTGCCTCTGAGAGTCTGAAAGAAAAGCATGTCCCTATTCTCTATGGTGAATAGGTAGTTGAGTTTTGTAGCTGGGCTAAGAGCACCTGACTCTTTTGGCTGCAAAGACTCTAGGGCACCACTTTTTCTTGAACTCCTGTAGCAGGTGCCTAGGCACTTTAGGAGCTACCACCAGTCCTCAAGACCCTGCTGCAGATCGACAGAAGTGCCTACTTGAGGGGAAGGGTTGTTTTGAGGGTCACAAATCTGCCCGTTCACAGCTGAAGCAGTTTAAGTTAAACTTCACTTGTTTGCCCTGCTGTACTGTGGCAGTGAGGGCTAATGCTGTTGTGATGGGTCCCCACAAGTCTATATAGGGGTGTAAGTCATTCAGAGTCTGTGGACCCCTGATTTTTGTGGCCAGCAAAGGAGGTGTGCTGACCCTGTGTTCCTGGCCTAGGGGAGCCAGCAGCTTATATGTTCCCTCTTCAAGGCCAGGAGAATGGGTCAGGGCACCTTTTGGGATCTACTTCTGGCCCAGTGGAGTCGCGGTGCAGAGTAGGGAGGGAGGAGGTAAAAGGAAGTGAGGTTTTTCCCAAATCTGGTGCAGAGTTCAGAGGTAGGAGGTAAAAGGGAGAGAGGTTTTTTTTTTTAATCACCACGAAAGGGTGTACGTATGTACTTATCCTAGCCTCTTGGGAGCTGCTTTTCACTGGTTCAGAGTGTCCAAGCAGAATCTCTGCTGCTGGGTCTCTCTCAATGTGGAAACCGCTTATCCAGTGCACGCACAGCACAGCTGTTTGCCTGCTTCACTGCGGACCAGCGTGGCTGCTGCTGTGGCTCTAGTGCTCCTCACCTCTTCCAAATGGTCTTCTTCTCTGGTATGACTCAGATAGATTTCTTAACCTTGCCTTGTTCAGGGCAGCCAGTTGTTCACAAAGAATCAATCACTTGTTTTTCCAGGTCTTTGTTGTAAGAAGGATATAGGAAGTGTTTAACTTCTCTGCCATGTTGACCACCCATCAGCCTACGTTATTGTTAATGGAGAAATATTAAATCATATCAATTAAGTAAAGCTAGGGATGCTCCAAATCACCACTTTTTAAAAACTTGTGCTTCATTCAGAGTTTATATAACAAGAAATTATATGTTATATAATAATAAATTATATAATAAGGAAAGAAAATAAACCACAATATATAAAAAAGAAGAAAGAAGTATTTTTATAATATATATTTGATTTTACAAAGCCAAAAATGTTAATTAATAAAATATACTACCCTCTGCCATCAAGTCGATTCCAACTCATAGTGACTGTTATGCGTTGAATTGTGTCTCCCCAAAAATGTGTGCCAATTTGGCTAGGCCATGATTCCTAGTATTGTGTGATTGTCCACCATTTTGTCATCTCATGTGATTTTCCTATGTGTTGTAAATCCTACTTTTATGATGTTAATGAGGCAGGATTGGAGGCAGTTATGTTGAGTCAAGATTTAATCTAAAAGATTAGGTTGTATCTTGAGTCAATCTCTTTTCAGATATAAAAGAGAAAAACAAGCAGAGAGACAGAGGGACCTCATACCACCAAGAAAGAAGCACCATGAACAGAGTGGGGTGTGTCCTTTGGACTTGAGATCCCTGCACTAAGAAGCTTCTAGAGCAGGAGAAGTTTGATGACAAGGACCTTCCCCCAGAACCAACAGAGAGAGAAATCCTTCCCCAGGAGCTGGTGCCCTGAATTTGGGCTTCTAGCCTCCTAGATTGTGAGAGAATAAACTTATGTTTGTTAAAGCCATTCACTTGTGGTATTTCTGTTATAGCAGCACTAGAAATCTAAGATAGAATTTGGTACTGGGAGTAGTATGCTGCTCTAACACCTACATAAAGTGTGGAAACTGCTTTGAAACTGTGACTGGGTAGACGCTGGAAAAGTTTTAAGGTGCCTGATAGTAAAAGCGTAGATTGCTTTGAAGAGACTGTTGGTGGAATTATGGACATCAAAGACAATACTGGTGAGGACTCAGAAGGAAGTGAGGAGAGATTTAACATTAGAGACAGCCCAGATGGTGAGAAGCAGCATCAGAGAAACTGCAGCAGCAGAACCAGGAGACTGGCACGAGACAGTGCAGAAGCTGACCCATGGAGAGAGCTGAGTGATTTTATGTAGGAGGCTTCCTGGTGGAGTGGGGTGCCTTGGGGTCACTTATCACTGAAGCTAGGCTTGCCAACCCATAGAGCAAGAGAGCTGAGTGCCTTCCAGCCAAAGTACACTGGCAGAGTGGCATGCCTCCAGGCACTTATCGGTAGAGCTGAAGAGCTTTGGAACACTTGCCGAGCAGGACAGATACTGGGCCAGCCCAAGAGGCCCGAGGGACTGAGAGGCCAAGCAACCAGGAAGCAGAAGCTGAAGGGACAAGGAACACAGGAAGCAAAGCTGCCTCAGTCTTAAAGGGTAGGGCCACAATCTCTGGGATTTCAAAGGGTGGAGGCTTGGCCTCTGGGGTTTCAAAGTGTGGGACCATGGCCTCCTAGGTTTCAGAGTCAGATCTTCACCAACTTGGTTCTAGAGTGTTGGGCTGCCATTCACAAGTGACAGAGGGATGGTGTTAGATCCATTGCCCAAAGCTGAGGGGTTGGGGTTGCCATGCCCAAGGGGCAGAAGAATGGGACCTTCCAGGGCCGAGGGGGTAGGGTGCAATTCAGATGGACTAGGAGAATGGGCTGCCGAAATCTAAAGGAGAAGAGTTGCTGTCCCAGTGGGCCAGTGAAGTCCAGGGTTGGGGGGGACTCCACCCACAATCTGGGGAGTGTGGCCAACATCCAGAATCTGAAGGGCAGGGCCATTGCCTAAATGGTCTCAGAGAATAGAGAATTATTTTCAAGTCTTGAGAGGTAATGTAATGTGTTCTGCTGACTTTCTTGATGCCTGTTGTACCTTCTTTCCCTCCAATTTCTCCCATTTGTAATGGAAATGTCTACCTTGTGCCTGTTCCACCATTGTACTTTGGAAGCAGAAAACTTGTATTCTAGATTTCACAGATGAAGAGGATTTTTGGATTTTGGACTTGGAGTTGAATTAACACTTTTGCTATGATATGATGGGGTGACTGTGTTTTATATATAGCAAGGACATGAATTTTGTGGGGCCAGAGGGTAGAATGTTATGGATTAAATTGTGTCCTCTGAAAATGTGTAGAAACTTGGCTAGGCCATGATTCCCAGTATTGTGTGATTGTCCACCATTTTATCATCTCATGTGATTTTCCTATGTGTTGTAAATCCCACCTCTATGATGTTAATGAGGCAGGCTTAGAGGGAGTTATGTTAATGAGTTAGGACTCAATCTACAAGACTAGGTTTTATCTTGAGTTGGTCTCTTTTGAGATATAAAAGAGAGAAGTGAGAGGAGACAGAAGGACCTCATACCACCAAGAAAGGAACACTGGGAGCGGAGAGGAGCACATTCTTTGGACCCGAGCTCCCTGAACTGAGACGCTCCAAGACCAGGGGAAGGTTGATGACAAGGACCTTCCCCCAGAACCAACAGAGAGAGAAAGCCTTCCCCAGGAGCTTGTGCCCTGAATTCAGACTTCTAGCCTCCTAGACTGTGAAAGAATTAATTTCTGTTTGTTAAAGCCATTCACTTGTGGTATTTCTGTTATAGAAGCACTAGGTATCTAACACAGAGACCCTACAGGAGAAACTAGAACTGCCCCGTAGGGTTACCAAGGCTGTAATCTTGAGGAAGCGGACTGTCATATCTTTCTCCCACAGAGTGTGGCTCATGGGTTTGAACTGCTGACCTTTATGTTAGCAGCCGAGTGCTTAACCATTGTGCCACTAGGGCTCCTTTATAAAATATACTAGAAATAGGTAAATGAAAAAGATAGCCTCTGAGAACATATAATTATCAATAGGTTTCCTACATCCAAGTTGAAAATTAAGTGGGTAAACAAGGATCACATTTTAAACAGACATAGCCACTCTAACTAGCTAGAATGAAGAGATGTCTATAAAAAAATGTAACATTCAATTGGCAACCCAGAAAAATCACTCTTTAGGAGAAGAACTACTGTAGTCTTGGAATAAAGTCTGCTATAGGCACATCCTAATAAAGCTAAAAGACAAGACTCAAAAAAGCAAGTTGGTCCACCAGTAAATTAAGTGCCCACCATAACAAAATGCAGCATTCTTCAATGGAATACAACAAAATGCAGACTTTAAACAATGTAGAATGCACAATTTCCAGCAAACAATAAAAAATTACTGGTCACGCAAAGAAGCAAGAAAACATGACCTCTAACCAGGAAAAAAAGTTAACAAAAATGATTTTGAAATCATTCAGATGCTAAAATTAGCAAAACAAACAAAAAAGCAAACAACAACAACAAAATGTGTTAGCGTGACTGGTATAAACTATTGGCGGCCTTAAAAGAAAATATGGTCATAATTAATAAATAGATGGGGAATCTAATCAGAGAAGAGGAAACTACAAAAAGAACCAAGTGGAAGTTATTGACATTAATATTATGAGTCCACTGAATGGTTTTAACTGTAGTTTGAAGATGACTGTCTTAGTTTTCTAGTGCTGCTATAACAGAAATACCACAAGTGAATGGCTTTAACAAATGGAAATTTATTCTTTCACTGTTTAGGAGGCTAGAAATCCAAATTCAGGGTGTCAGCTCCAGGAGAAGACTTTCTCTGTTGGATCTGGAGGTAGGTCCTTGTCAGCTTCCCCTGGTCTAAGAGCTTCTCAGCACAGGGACCCTGAGTCCAAAGGACACGCTCTGCTCCTGGCACTTCTTTCTTGGTGGTATGAGTTTCCACTCCTCTCTTCTCCCTTCTCTTTTATATCTCAAAAAATATTCACTCAAGATGCAACTAATCCTGTAGATTGTGTCCTGCCTCATTAACATAAATGCTTCTAACCCCACCTCATTAACATTATACCCATTGCTATCTAGTCAATTCCAACTCATAGCAACCCTATAAGACAGAGTAGAATTGCTCCATAGGGTTTCCAAGTTGCTGCTGGTGGATTGGAACTGCTGACCTTTTGGCTGGCAGCCAAGAGCTTAACCACCATGCCACCAGGGCTTCATTAACATCGTAGAGGTTAGGATTTACAACACATAGGATAATCACATCAGATCACAAAAAAGTGGACAACTACACAATACTGGGAATCATGACCTAGCCAACTTGACTGTATTTTTGGGGGACACAATTCAATCCATAACAATAGCCAAAGAAAAAGTTAGTGAATTTCAAAAAAGGTCAATAGAAATAATCCAGTCTGAGGAACAATTGAAAAAAAAAAAAAAAACTGAAAAAGAAAATAATATTTTAATGAACTGGGAAAATATTAAGCAGTCTAACGTGTGTAATTGGAGACTCAGAAGAAACAGAATGAAAATATTTGAAGAAATATGGTCCCAAATTTTCCAACTTGGTGAAGAAATTTCAACCTGTATATCCAAGAAACTGCATGATCTTCAAGCAGAATAAATACATAGGCAACATCAGTCAAACTGATTAAAATTAAAGATAAATTTAAAATATTGAAAATAAACAGAGAAAAGGACAAATTATATAAATTGTAACAACAACCATACAAGAAACAATTTTTCTTATCAGAAAAAATTGGAGGAAAAAAGTATCAGAACATATATTAACAACCTATCAACCCAAAATGCTATAGGCAGTGAAAATATTGTTCAAATTGAAGGCAAAATAAAGACATTTTAAGGTAAACAAAAACTAAGAAAATTATTGTCAGTAGACCTGCCCTATAAGAAATTCTAAAAGTAGTTTTCCTGGCTGGGCAGAATTGACACAAAATCTGTATTAAAGAATGAAGATCACCACAAGTAGTAAATATAAGGGTGTCATGGTTTGAATTATGTCCCCCAAAAATGTGTATATCAGTTTGGCTGGGCCATGATTCCTGGTACTGTGTGATTTTCCTGTATGTTGTAAACCTGCCTCTATGATGTTAATGAGGGAGGATGGGTGGCAGTTGTGTTAGTAAGGCAGGACTGGATCTACAAGACTGGATTGTGTCCTGAGGCACTCTCTTGAGATATAAAAGACAGAAGTGAGCAGTGAGACAGGGGGACCTCATACCATCAAGAAAGCAGTGCCAGGAGCAGAGCACATCCTTTGGACAGGGGTCCCTGTGCAAAGAAGCTCCTAGTCTGGGGGAACACTGAAGGGAAGAAAGCCAACAGAGAGAAAAAGCCTTCCCCTGGAGCTGATGCCCTGAATTTGGACTTTTAGCCTACTTTGACTATGAGGAAATAAACTTCTCTTCCTTAAAACCATCCACTTGTGGTATTTTTGTTGTAGCAGCACTAGATGACTAAGACAGAATTTGGTACCGAGAGAGTGTGGTGCTGCTCTAACAGATACCTAAAATGTGGAAGCAGTTTTAAAACTGTGAATGGATAGACGTGTGGCAGTGATAGAGGACCAGCAGCAGCAGAGAACCTACAGCAGCAGAACCAGAAGACCTGTGAAAGACGGCGCTGGAGCTGACCCACAGAGCGAGAGAGTTGAGTGCCTGTGAGCAGGAGGCTTCCTGGTGGGGTGGGGTGCCTCTGGGCACTTATCTGTGGAGCTAGGCTTGCCCACCCACGGAGCGAGGGAGCTGAGTGCTTGTGCGCAGAAGGCATCCTGGCGGAGTGGGGTGCCTCTGGGCACTTATCTGTGGAGCTAGGCTTGCCCACCCACGGAGTAAGGGAGCTGCCTGTGCGCAGAAGGCATCCTGGCGGAGTGGGGTGCCTCCGGGTACTTACCGGGGGAGCTACTGAGCTTTGGAACACTTGCCCCAGCAGGGCAGATGCGGGCGTGAGGCCCAAGAGCCGAGAGGCCACAAGAGGCAGAAGCTGAAGAGACAACAGACACAAGAAGCCAAGCTGCTTCAGTCTCAGAAGGTATGGCCATGACCTCAAGGGTTTCAAAGGGTGGAGCCATGGCCTCTGGTGTTTCTAAGGGTGGAGTTGTCACTCTGGTGAACTGGGAGAATGGTGCGCCTAAAGCCAAGGGAGCAGAGTTGCTGTCCCAGTGGGCCTGGAAGGAGGAGCTGAAGCCCAGGGCTGATGGGCCTCCACTCAGAATCCAGAGACTGTGGCCAATACCTAAAGTCTGGAGGGCAGGGCTATTGTGTAAATTGTCTCAGAGAACAGAAGATTATTTTCAAAGCCTTGAGGGCTAATGTAATGTGTTCTGCTGACTTGCTTGGTGCCTGTTATCACTTCTTTTCCTCTAGTTTCTCCCATTTGTAGTGGAAATGTCTAGCTTGTGTCTGTTCTGCCATTGTACCTTTGGAAGCAGATAACTTGTGTTCTAGATTTCACAGATGAAGAGGAATTTTTTGGATTTTGGGCTTGGAGTTAAGACTTTTGCTATGATATGATGGGGTGAATATGTTTTCCATGTTGCAAGGATGTGATTTTTTGGGGGCCAAAGTGTGGAATGTCATGGTTTGTATTGTGTCCCCCAAAAATGTGTATATCAGTTTGGCTGGGCCATGATTCCTGGTACTGTGTGATTTTCCTGTATGTTGTAAACCTGCCTCTATGATGTTAATGAGGGAGGATGGGTGGCAGTTGTGTTAGTAAGGCAGGACTGGATCTACAAGACTGGATTGTGTCCTGAGGTAATCTCTTGAGACACAAAAGACAGAAGTGAGCAGTGAGACAGGGGGACGTAATACCATCAAGAAAGCAGTGCCGGGAGCAGAGTGCATCCTTTGGACCAGGGTCCCTGTGCCAAAAAGCTCCTAGTGTGGGGGAACACTGAAGGGAAGAAGCCCAACAGAGAGAAAAAGCCTTCCCCTGGAGCTGGCGCCCTGAATTTGGACTTTTTGTCTACTTTGACTATGAGGAAATAAACTTCTCTTCCTTAAAACCATCCACTTGTGGTATTTCTGTTATAGCAGCACTAGATGACTAAGACAAAGGGTAAATACCAAATTATAGTTTTCCTCTTAAATTTTAAAAGGAACTTTTTGTATTAAAGTAAAATTGTGCTTAAACAAAAACTTAGAATATTTAATTGTGGGATTTATAATATATGTACAGGGTACACACACACACACACAGAACAGAAGGATAAATAAAACTTTATTGTTCAAAGGTTCTTATATTTTACGTAACGTGGTACAATATTAATCTTGTGTAAATTTTGACTTATACATATTGTAACCTATAGAGTAATAACTTAAACAAATGCAAAGTGCTATAGCTAAAAAGTCAATTTGTTGTTATTGTTAGCTGCTGTCGAGTCAATCTCGACTCATGGTGACCTCATATGTGCAGAGTAGAACTGCTCCATAGGGTTTTCAAGGCTATCTTCTGAGACCCTTTTGGGTAAGTTTGAACCACCAAACTTTCAGCTAGTAGTCAAATGCTTAACCATTTGTGCCATCCAGGGACTCCAAAAAGCCAATAGAAAATATAAAGTAGAATAATAAAAAATATTAAAAAATGAAACAAATAAGAAAAAAGATACAAGATCAAAAAACTTACAGTAAAAATAGAAAACAAGTAATTAAATGATAAGTATAAAATTCATTAATATCAATTAAAAGGCAGAAGGTATCAGAAAGGGTAAAAAAGCATGACTCTATGTTACCTACAAGGTTTTGCACATTAATAGATAAGCCACAGATATTCTGAAAGTGTAAGAATGAAAAGGTGTGTTATGCCAACTGTAAGCATAAACAAGCTGAAGTATGGAATATTAATATCAGAAAAATAGACTTCAAAACAAGATTTATTATTAGAGACAAAGAGGGTAATTTCACAATGATAAAAAGTGTCAATTTCATTAAGAAGATATAACAATTATAAGTGATGTACTCAATAACAAAGCTTCAAAATTAAAGGAAAGAAAAGCAATACAGAATTAAAAGGAGAAAGGCAAATGTAAAGGCATAATTAAATATTTTAACACTTCTCCTTCAGTGATTGAAAGAACAACTAGACCAAAAAAGTCATTAAGAACATAGCACTCTATACCATCTTGACTTAATTGGTCTTTACAAAATACGCACACAATAGCTGTAGAGTGTACATTGTTTTAAATGCACACAAAACATTTACCCAGTCCATATCTTGTGCCAGCATACGCTATTTGACCATAAGAGAATTAAATTAAAGATCAGTAACAATAAATATTTAGGAATCACCAAATGCTCAGATATAAAAAAAAACTCACTTTCAAATAATCTGTGGGTCAAAGGATAAGTCACGAAAGAAATTAGAATATAATTCAAAATGGATAATATTAAAAGTGCAATATGCCAAATTTATGGGAGGCATCTAAAGCAGTGCTTAGAAATAAGTTATATATGCTTATCTGAAAAGAGATTAAATGTTTAAAATACATTATCTTAATTTTCACCATAAAGTTAAAGGAAAATGAGCAAATTAAATCTAAAATATATAGACTGAAAGAAATAATAAAGAGCAGAAATAAATAAAATAGAGAATGTTAAGTAAGACAAAAGTTGACTCTTTAAAAAGATTAGTAAAACTGATAAAATAATAGAATGATTAAGCAAAAAAAAAATGAAAACCCAAATAACTGATATCATGTAAGAAAGAGGGATCTTAATACAGATTTTAAAGACAATAAAAGAATAATAAAGGAATATTATGAATGATACTATTCAATAAATTTTACAACTTAAATGAAGTAGAAGAATTCCTGAAAAAAAAAAAAAGATCTAAAAACTAATACAAATATGAAATAGAAAAGAGGAATAATCACACATCAAGTAACAAATGGAATTTATTATTTTAAAATATAAAGTAAATAAACCCTTTCATAAAGAAATCACAGGGCCTGGATGGTTTTACTGGCAAATTTTACCAAATATTTTACGAATGATATCAGTCTTACACAAATATTTCAGCATGTAGAGATGGAGAGAACACTCCCAAACTTATGAGGTCAGCATTACCTAAAATCTGACAAAGAAAGTAACCTCCCACCAAAAAACAATCACAAACTAATATCCCTTGTGAATAAAGATAAAAATTTCTAGCAAAATGAAGCCAGCAATATACAAAAAAGATAATATATTATGAACAAATGGGGTTTTTCCAAAGAATGCAAAGTTGTTTTAACATTTTTAAGTCAATTATTGTAATTCAGTACATTAACAGACTGAAGGAGAAATAGATTGGAATCCTCTCAACAGATGCAGAGAATGCATTTTCACGATCTTATAATGAGCACATCCAAAATATCTGTAGCTAATGTCCTACTTAATAGTGAAATACAGAATGTTTTTCCATAAAATTGGTAATAAGGTAAAGATGTCTGCTTTTACCATTTTTATCCCACATCACAACCAACAATGAAAGAAAACCAAGTAAGCATAAAATTTGTACAGAAAAAAATTAAATGTCTTTTCTTGCAGATAACATAACTGTTTACATAGAAAATCACAAAGAATTTATAAAATAATTACTATAACCAGTAGGTGAATTTAATAAGGTTCAGGGTATAAGACTAATTTAAAATGAATTAAAAATCAATTTCATATACAATAGTGTATAAAACCATGAAACACCAAATATATTTAACAAAAGACTGTAAAATCTCTACACTGAAAACTACAAAACATCACTTAGAGAAATGAAGAAAAAGCTTAATAAATGGAAACATAAACCATGTCTGTGGATTAGAAGATTAAAAATATTTAAGATGTTAATTCTCACTCCAACTGATCTATACATTCGACACAATCCCAGTGTAAGTCACCACAGGATTTTCTTGCAGAAATATAAAAGCTGATTTAAAATTTATATGAAAATGTAAAATACCTAGCGTAGCCAAAAATTCTTGAAAAAAAAGAAAAAGTGGAGGACTTACACCATGACTTCTATAAAACTGTGATAATTAATACAACCTGGTTTTGTGTAATGATAACTAGAACAACGGAACAGAGTAGAGAGTTCAGAAATAGACCAATACTTAATACAGTGCAATTGAATTTCCACAAAGGCACCAAGGCAAATTATTGTGGAAAATCTTTTCAACAAATGAAGTCAGATCAACTGAATATCATACGGAAAACATGAAGCTCAAACTCTACTCAGGATCATAAATAATAATTGATTTGAGATATATTATAACCTAAATGTTAAAGCTAAAATAATAATAGTTTTAAAAACAAAAGAGATTATCTTGGCAAAGGGGATTGGCAAACGTTTCAAGACAGGACATGGTAAACAAGTACCACAAGAAAACAAAATTTATAAGAATGACTAATGCATTTGGGAAATACAATTCACAGCCATAATAAAATACCATCATATGACCACAAAGTCCCTGGGTGGTGCAAGTTGTTTGTGATCAGCTGCTAACTAAATCTTGGTGAAAGTCCTGTCAATCTGCTTTGGTAAAGATCACAGCCAAGCAAAATCTATGGAACAATTCTACTCTGTAACACATGGGGCAGCCATGAGTCAAGACTGACTCGATAGCAATTTTTTTTTTTTAAATACACTTAGACAAATTACTGAAATTAAAAAGACTGACAATACCAACTTGATTTCTAATATCTCAGAAAAGAATACATGCATACATAGATGAAAACCAAAACTAACCCAAACCCATGGAGGTCAAGTCAATTCTGACTCATAGTAACCCTATGGGACAGAGTAGAACTGCCCGATGGAGTTTCCAAGGCTGTAAATCTTTACGGAAGCAGACTCCCACATCTTTCTCCTGCCAAGCTGCTGGTAGGTTTGAACTGCTTATCTTTTGGTTAGCAGCCTAGCACTTTAACCACTGTGCCACCAGGGCTTCTGTATAGATGAAGAAAATAATAACAAAGCAAATAGGGAAAACTATAAAAAATTAGGAATTTGGATAAGGGTTTTATTGGAGTCTTAGAAATATACTTGCAAGTTTTGTCTAAGTCTCAAATAATATTAAAATTTAAAAAATTACACAAAGAGTAATGAAGATACCTTATTTGAAGTTTCGCTAATACTTTTTTAATCTTAAATACAATCTTAAACACGTCTGTCAGTTTGTCATACTGTGGGGGCTTGCATATTGCTGTGATGCTGGAAGATATGACACCTGTATTCAAACACCAGCAGAATCACTCACAGTGGATAGGTGTCAGCTGAGCTTCCAGACTAAGACAGACTAGGAAGAAGGACCCTGCGGACTACTTCTGAAAAGAATTAGCCGGTCAAAACCTTATGAATACCAGTGAAACATTGTCTGCTATAGTGCTGGAAGATGAGCCCCTCAGGTTGGAAGACACTCAAAGTACAGCTGGGGAAGAGCTGCCTCCTCAAAGTAGAGTCAACCTTTGTGACGTGGATAAAGTCAAGCCTTCAGGACCTTCATTGGCTGATGTGGCACGACTCAAAATTAGAAGAAATAGCTGCAAACATCCATTAATAATTGGAACATGGAATGCGTGAAATATGAATCTAGGAAAATTGGAAATCGTCAAAAATGAAATGGAATGCGTAAACATTGATATCCTAGGCATTAGTGAGCTGACATAGACTGGTATTGGCCATTTTGAATCGGACAATCATATGGTCCACTATGCTAGGAATGACAACTTGAAGAGGAATGGCATCACATTCACTGTCAAAAAAAACATTTCAAGAACTACCCTGAAGTACAATGCTGCCAGTAATAGGATAATATCTATATGCTTATGAGGAACACCAGTTAATACAATTATTATTCAAATTTACAGACCAACCACTAAGGCCAAAGACGAGGAAATTGAAGATTTTTACTAATTTTTGCAGTCTGAAATTGATCGAGCATGCAATCAGGATGCATAGATAATTACTGGTGATTGGAATGGGAAAGTTGGAAACAATGAAGAAGAATCCCTAGTTAAAAAATATGGCCTTGCTGATAGAAATGATGGGCTCAATCATAACGACGATTGAGAGGATGGTGCAGGACCAGGCAGTTTCATTCTGTTGTACTTAGGGTGACTATGAGTTGGAAGCTACTCGACGGCCCATAACAACGACATGGGGAAAATATTAAACACAGGAAGCATCAAAAGAAGATGGAAGGAATACACAGAGTCACTATAGCAAAAAGAATTGGTCAATGTTCAACCATTTCAGGAGGTAGCATATGATCAGAAACCGATGATACTGAAGGAAGAAGTCCAAGCTGCATTGAAGGCAATGGTGAAAAACAAGGCTCCAGGAATTGACAGCACACCAACTGAGATGTTTCAACAAATGGATGCAGTGCTGGAAGTGCTCACTTGTCTATGCCAAGAAATTTGGAAGACAGCTACCTGGCCAACCAACTGGAAGAGATCCGTATTTATGCCTATTCCAAAGAAAAGTGATCCAACAGAATGCAGAAATTATCAAACAATATTATTAATATCACATGCAAGTAAAATTTTGCTGAAGATCATTCAAAAGCAGCTGCAGCAGTATATCCACAGGGAACTACCAGAAATTCAAGCCCAGTTCAGAAGAGGACTTGGAACCAGGGATATCATAGCTGATGTCAGATGGATCCTGGCTGAAAGCAGAGACTACCAGAAGGATGTTTACTTGTATTTTATTGACTAGGCAAAGGCATTTGACTGTGTGAATCATAAAAAATTATGGATAGCACTGCAAAGAGTGGAAATTCCAGAACACTTAATTGTGCTTATGAGGAACCTGTACATAGATCAAAAGGCAGTCATTCGAACAGAACAAAGGGATACTGCATGGTTTAAAGTCGGAAAGGGTGTGCATCAGGGTTGTATCCTTTCACCATACCTATTCAATCTGTATGCTGAGCAAATAATCTGAGAAGCTAGACTGTATGAAGAAGAATGCAGCATCAGGGTTGGAGGAAGACTCATTAACAACCTACAATACGCAGATGACACAACCTTGCTTACTGAAAGTGAAGAGGACTTGAAGCATTTACTGATGAAGATCAAAGACCATATAGCCTTCAGTATGGATTACACCTCAACATAAAGAAAACAAAAATCATCACAACTGGACCAATAAGCAACATCATGATAAATGGAGAAAAGACTGAAGTTGTCAAGGATTTCATTTTAAGTGGATTCACAATCAACCCCATGGAAGCAGCAGTCAAGAAATCAAAAGGCACATTGCATTGGGCAAATCTGCTGCAAAAGTCCTCTTTAAAATGTTAAAAAGTAAAGATGTCCCCTTGAAGACGAAGGTGCACCTGACCCAAGCCATGGTGTTTTCAATCGTCTAATATGCATGAAAAGCTGGACAATGAGTAATGAAGACAGAAGAAGAATTGACACCTTTGAAATGTGGTGTTGGCGAAGAATATTGAATGTACCATGGACTGCCAGAAGAATGAACAAATTCTGTCTTGGAAGAAGTACAACCAGAACGTTCCTTAGGAGCTAGGATGGCGAAACTACATCTCACATACTTTGGACATGTTATCAGGAGGGATTAGTCCTTGAAGAAGGACATCATGCTTAGTAAAGTAGAAGGTCAGCGAAAAAGAGGAACACCCTCAAAGGGATGGATTGACGCAGTGGCTGCAACAATGGGCTCAAGCATAACAATGATTGTGAGGATGGCACAGGACCAGGCAGTCTTTCATTCTGTTGCACGTAGGGTCGTTATGAATCAGAACTGACTGGAAGGCACCTAACAACAACACAATGTTATCTTCTGCAAACACTATTTATAAAGAGGTATCAATGACTATCCAAAAATCAGCTGATAATTTAATTGCATGTAATTCGTAATAGTGACAATTTTAATGCTGCAGCACATCTACATATTATTTAATGAATTATATTTTTCTTTTATTCTTAAAAATTTATGCTTAAAAGAGGATTCCTCCATAATTTGCATCTGGTTTTCTCTGTGTTGTCTTTGTGATATAATGACTTTTTATGAACATTATTTCAATTTCATATTGAACTTAGAAAACTGTGATTAAGCACCTGTTAGATTTCTATTTTTTTAAATTTATGTTGTTGTTGTTAAGATATGTACAGCAAAACATACACTAACTTAACAATTTCTACATGTACCCTTTAGTGACATTGATAATATTCTTCAAGTTGTTCAACCATTCTCACCTTCCTTTTCTGAGTTGTTCCTCCCCCATTAACATAAATTCACTGCCCCCTAAGGTTCCTGTCTAATCTTTCAAGTTGTTGTTGTCAATATGATCCCATTTGGATAGTTCTTAGAAGAACAAAATGCTCAAGGCAGACATTTTATACTAGTTAAGCTAAACTATTGTTTGGTTTTAAGAAGACTTAAGGGGTATTTTTGGTTTAAGATTTAAAGATTATCTCAGCACGATAGTTTCATGAGTTTATCCAAACTTCATGGCTCCAGGAAGTCTGGAGTCCATTATAATTTGAAATTCTGTTCTACATTTTCCCCCTTTTGATCAGGATTCTTCTATAGAACTTTGATCATAATGTTCAGTAGTGGTAGTCAGGCACAATTCAGTTGTTTTGGTCTCATGGCAAAGGAGTCAATTGCTCATGGAGGCAATTAACTACATATTTCATACCTTCCTTCTATTCTTTGCTCTCTTTCTTCCTCTGTTGCTCCAGGTGAATAGAGACCAATTATTGTGCCTTGTGCACCTTGGATGGTCACTTGCAAGCTTTTAAGATGGTCCTTCCTCTGGTGCTCCAGGCAAATAGAGACCAATTGTCATGGCTTGAATGGCTAGTCGCAAGCTTTTAAGACCCCAGGCACAGGCAACCAACTAGGAGGTAGAACAGAAGCACTAAACATGTTATTTGGCCAATTAACTGGGATGCCCCCATGGAACCATGACTCTAAACCTCCAAACCAAGAAACCAACCAAATCCCATAAGGTAATGTGTTGTACATAAGTGACTTCGGCAGCTACTTTCTTTCTTTTATTTTTGGTCGCCATTGTACATATATCTATCACACAACTTGTCAATTCAACTTTTTACAGGTGTACAACTTATTGACAGCAATTATAGTAATCAGCTGTGCAAACCTACCCTTAATCAATGTGATATTTCCATAACTGTTAACCTCCCCTTTCTCCCTCTGTCTTGCCCTTACCCATTGCCATTAGGTTGATTCCGACTGTGTTTGGTTACCAGTAATAAACTTTGTTCTCTATACATTTGGCTTTTCTTGTCTTTTTATATAAGTGAGGTCAAACAAATATTTGTCCTTTTGTGACTGACTTATTTCATGCCACATAATGTCTTGCAGCACCATCCATATTGTAGCACGTATGAAGACTTCATTTCTCCTGCTGACTGAGTAGTATTCCGCTGTATGTATGTACCACATTTTGTTTATCCATTCATCTGCTGATGGGCATTTAGGTTGTTTTCATCTTTAGCCCACTGTGAATGATGTTGCAATGAACATTGGTGTACAGTTCTCTGTCTGAGTCTCTTCTTTCAAATCTACTGCATATATACCAAGGAACCCTGATAGCATAGTGGTTAAGTGCTTAGCTGCTAACCCAAGGTTGGAATTTCAAAACCACCAGTTGCTCGATGGGAGAAAGATGTGGCAGTCTGCTTCCATAAAAATTACAGCCTTGGAAACCCTATGGCACAGTTCTACTCTGTTCTATCAGAATTGAATAGACTCAATGGCAATTTTTTTTTTTTGGGGGGGGTGGTTTGGATATTTACCTGGCAGTGGAATTGCTGGTGATCTATAGAGTCAATGCAATCCCAATCAAAATTCCAAAAGCCTACTTTACAGGAAGAGAAAAACCAATCTTCAACTTTATATGAAATGGCAAAAGGGCCAAATAGCTAAAGCAATGTGGAAAAAGAAGAAAAAGTAGGAGGACTCATACTTTTTGATTTCAAAACATACTATACAGCTACAGTAATCAAAATAGCCTGGTACTGGTATAATAATAGACACACAGACCAATGGAATAGAGTTGAGAGTCCAGAAATAAACTCATACATCTGTGATCAAATGACTTTTGACAAGGGTGCTAAGTCCATTTGATGGGGAAAGAAGAGTTTCTTCAATAAATGGTGTTGGTAAAATTGGATTTCACAGGTAGGAAAATGAAACAAGATCCATGTATCACACTACAGAAATTCAAAATGGATTAAAACCTGAATGTGCAAACTAAAACCAAAAAATTCTTAGAAGAAAAAGCAGGGGCAACGCTGTCAGGCCTAGCCTTTAACAGTGGATTATCTAACATAATAACAAAAGTGCACAAAGAACAAAAGACAAAATAAATCAATGAGACCTCATAAAAATTAAAAACTTTTTGTTCATCAAAAGAATACCAAAAAAGTGAAAAAGACAAGCTACAGATTGGGAGAATATCTCTGGAAACCATATATCCAACAAGACCTTAAAAACAAAAATATGTATAAAATTTTGACAACTTAACAACAAAAAGACAACTAACCTAATCATAAAATGGACAAAGAACTTGAATAAGCATTTCACCAAAGAGGGCATTAAAATGGCCACTGAACACATGAAAAGAAGCTCAGCATCATTAGCGATCAGAGAGATGTAAATCAAAAACACAATGAGATACAATTTCATTCCCACTAGGATGGCTTCCACTAGGATGGCTACCCCCATACGTTTGTCAATTTGTCATACAGTGGTGGCTTGTGTGTTGCTGTGATGCTGGAAACTATGCCACTGGTATTTCAAATACAAGCAGCATCACTGTCATGGATTGAATTTGTCCCCCCAAAATATGTGTCAACTTGCTTAGGCCATGATTCCCAGTATTGTGTAGTTGTCCTCCATTTGTGATTGATGTAATTTTCCTATATGTTGCAAATTCTAATCTCTGCCTCTGGTTAATGAGACAAGATTGAATTATGTTGAAGAGGATTAGGGTAAGATAAGGTCACATCCCTGATCCAATGTAAACGGAGTTTCCCTGGGGTATGGCCTGCATCACATTTTATCTTACAAGAGATAAAAGGAAAGGGAAGTGAGCAGAGAGCTGGGGACCTCATATCACCAAAAAAGTAGTGCCAGGAGCGTCTTTGGATCTGAGGTTCCTGTGCAGAGAAGCTCCTAGACCATGGGAAGATTGATGACAAGGACCTTCCTCCAGAGCCGCCAGAGAGAGAAAGCCTTACCCTGGAGCTGGTGCCCTGAATTTGGACTTCTAGCCTACTAGACTGTGAAAGAATAAACATCTGTTAAAGCCATCTATCTGTGGTATTTCTGTTAGAGCAGTACTAGATGACTAAGACAGTCACCCATGGTGGACAGGTTTCAGCTGAGCTTCCAGACTAAGACAGACCAGGAGGAAGGACCTGGCTGTCTACTTCTGAAAAAATTGGCCACTGAAAACTTTATGAATAGCAGCAAAACATTTTCTGGTATAGTGTCAAAAGGTGAACTCCTCAGGTTGGAAGTCACTCAGAATACAACTGCCTCCTCAAAGTAGAGTCCACTTTAATGACATGGATAGAGTAAAGCTTTTGGGACCTTCACAACTCAAAATGAGAAGAAACAGCGGCAAACATCCATTAATAATCAGAACATGGAATGCACAAAGTATGAATCTAGGAAAATTGGAAGTTGTAAAAAATGAAATGGAATGCATAAAGATTGATATCCTAGGCATTAATGAGGTGAAATGGACTGGTTTTTGCCATTTTGAATCAGACAATCATATGGTCTACTATGCTGTGAATGACAAATTGAAGTGGAATGGTGTCCCATTCATTGTCAAAAAGAACATCTTAAGATCTACCCTGAAGTACAATGCTGTCACTGATAGGATAATATTCTTATGTCTACAAGGAAGACCAGTTAATATGAATAACATTCAAATTTATGTACCACTCTCCAAAGTCAAAGAAGAGGAAATTGAAGATTTTTACTAATTTCTGCAGTCGGAAATTGATTAAACATGTATTCAAGATGCATTGATAATTACTGGTGATTGGACTGTGAAACATGAAAACAAAGAAGAAGGTCTGGCAGTTGGAAAATACAGCCTTAGTGATAGAAATGATGCCAGAGATCATATGATAGAATTTTGCAAGTCCAATGACTTCTTCATTACAAATACCTTTTTCTTTTTAACCACGTAAATGACGACTATACACATAGACCTCACCAGATGGAATACACAGGAATCAAGTCAACTATATCTGTGGAAAGAGACAAGGAGAAGAAGCTCAATATCATCAGTCAAAACAAGGCAAGGGGCTGACTGCAGAACAGACCATCAATTGCTCATATGCAAGTGCAAGTTGAAGCTGAAGAAAATTAGAATAAGTCCATGAGAGCCAAATATGACCTTGAGTATATCACACCTGAGTATATTTAGAGACAATCTCAAGAATAGATTTAACACATTGAACACTAATGACCGAAGACCAGCCCAGTTTGGAATGACATCAAGGACATCATACATGAAGAAAGCAAAAAAAAAAAAAAGAAATATTAAAGACAGAAAAGAAAGAAAAAACTAAAATGGATGTCAGAAGAGACTCTGAAAATTGCTCTTGAAAGTCGAGTAGCTAAAGCAAACTGAAGAAATGATCAAGCAAAAGAGCTGAATAGACAATTTCAAAGCACAGCTCTAGAAAAGTATTATAACGAAATGTGCAAAGACCTGGAGTGAGAAAATCATAAGGGAAGAACACACTCGATAATTATCAAGCTGAAAGAACTGAAGAAAAAATTCAACTGTCAAGTTGCAGTAATGAAGTATTCTATGGAGAAATTATTCAACCATGCAGGAAGCATCAAAAGAAGATGGAAGGAATACACAGAATCACTGTTCTAGAAGGAACTGGCCGACATTCAACCATTTCAGGAGGTAGCATATGATCCAGAACTGGTGGTACTGAAGGAAGAAGTCCAAGCTGCACTGAAGGGAATGACAAAAAACAAGCCTCCAGGAATTGATGGAACACCAAGTGAGATGTTTCAACAAAGGAATGCAGCACTGAAGGTGCTCACTTTTCTATGTGAAAAAATTTGGAAGACAACTTCCTGGCCAACGGATTGCAAGATATCCATATTTGTATCCATTCTAAAGAAAGATGATCCAACAGAATGTGGAAATTATTGAACAATATTGTTAATATCATACACAATTAAAATTTTCCTGAAGACCGTTCAAAAGCAGTTGCAGCAGTACGTCAACAGGGAGCTGCCAGAAATTCAAGCCATATTAAGAAGAGCATGGGACAGTGGATATCAATGCTGATGTCAGCTGGATCTAGGCTGAAAGCAGAGAATACCAGAAAGATGTTTACCTGTGTTTCATTGACTATGCAAAGGCATTCGACTGTGTGGATCATAACAAATTATGGATGACACTGTGAAGAATGAAATTCTAGAACACTTAATTGTGCTCGTGAGGAACCTGTACATAGACCAAGAGGCAGTCAGTTGTTTGAATAGAAGTAAGGGAATACTGCATGATTTAAAGTCAGGAAAGGTGTGTGTCAGGGTTGTATCCTTTCACCATACTTATTCAATCTGTATGCTGAGCAAATAATACAAGAAGCTGTACTATATGAAGAAGAACACACCATCAGGATTGGCGGGACTCATTAACAACCTATGATATGCAGATGACACAACTTTGCTTGCTAAAGTGAAGAGGACTTGAAGCACTTACTGATGAAGATCAATGGCTACAGATTTCAGTGTGGATTGCACCTCAACATAAAGAAAACAAAAATTCTCACAACTGGACCAATAAGCAACATCATGATAAATGAAGAAAAGACTGAAGTTGTCAAGGATTTCATTTTATCTGGATCCACAATCAATGTCAATGGAAACAACAGTCAAGAAATCAAATGATGTATTGCATTGGGAAAATCTGCTGCAAAAGACCTCTTTAAAGTGTTAAAAAACAAGGATGTCACTACTCTGAGGACTGATGTGCACCTGACACAAGCCATGGTATTTTCAAATGCCTCATATGCATGCAAAAGCTGGACGATGAATAAGGAAGAACAAAGAAGAATTGAAGCCTTTGAATTATGGTGTTGTTGAAGAATTTTGAGTACACCATGGACTGCCCAAAGAAGGAACAAATCTGTCTTGGAAGAAGTACAGCCAGAATGCTCCTTAAAAGGATGTAAATCGGACATCATCAGGAGGAACCAGTCCCTGAGAAGGACATCATGCTTGGTAGAGTACAGGTCATCAAAAGAGAGGAAGACCCTAACAACAACAACAACAGGGTGGCTAGATTAAATAGATTAAAAACAACAACAACAGAAAATAATTAACATTGGCGAGGATGGGGGGAAACTGGAACCTTAACTCATTGCTGATGGGAATGCAACATGGTATAACGGTTGTGGAAAACAGTGTAGCATTTCCTCAAAAGAACTAAAAATAGATTTCTTAATGTTTTTGATTTTCAAATTCAAATAGTTCTGTTTTGCTACAGTTTAACTTATTCCATTCACTTTATTAATTTGTTTGTTGTTGTTAGGTGCTTGTCATGGATTGAAGTATGTCCCCCCAAAAATGTGTGTATCAGTTTGGCTGGGCCATGGTTCCTGGTATTGTGTGATTTTCCCATCTGTGGCAAATCCTGCCTCTATGATGTTAATGAGGGAGGATGGACAGCAGTTGTGTTAGTGAGGCAGAACTCAGTTTACAAGACTGGATTGTGTCCTGAGGCAATCTCTTGAGATATAAAAGACAGAAGTGAGCAGTGAGACAAGGGGGACCCCATATCATCAAGAAAACAGTGCTGGGAGCAGAGCGCATACTTTGGACCGTGGTCCCTGTACAGAGAAACTCCTAGTCTGGGGGAGCACCAAAGAGAAGAAGGCCAACAGAGAGAAAAAGCCTTCCCCTGGAGCTGACGCCCTGAATTTGGACATTAGCCTACTTTAACTGTGAGGAAATAAACTTCTCTTTGTTAAAACCATCCACTTGTGGTATTTCTGTTATAGCAGCACTAGATGACTAAGACAGTGCTGTTGATTTGTTTCCTACTCATAGCGACCCTACGTACAACAGAATGAAACATTGCCTGGTCCTGCGCCATCCTCACAATTATTGCTATGTTTGAGCCCATTGTTGCAGCCATCACGTCAATCCATCTCAGTGAAGATCTTCCTCTTTTTCTCTGACGCTCAACTTTACCAAGCATGATGTCCTTCTCCAGGGACTGGTCCCTGCTGACAACATGTCCAAAGTATAAGAGACAAATTCTCACCATCCTTACTTCTAAGGAGCATTCTGGCTATACTTCTTCCAAGATAGATTTGTTCATTCTTCTGGCAGTCCCTGGTTTACTCAATATATTCTTCACCAACGCCATAATTCAAATACATCGATTATTCTTAGTTCTTCCTTATTCATTGTCCAGCTTTCACACATATATGAGGCAATTGAAAATACCATGGCTTGGGTCAGGCACCCCTTTGTCCTCAAAGAGACATCTTTGCTTTTTAACACTTTAAAGAAATTTTTTGCAGCAGATTCGTCCAATACAATACATTGTTTGAGTTCTTGACTGCTGTTTCCATGGGCATTTATTGTGGATCCAAGTAAAATGAAATCCTTGCCAACTTCAATATTAATCTGTAGCTTTGCTATTCTATTGTTTTATCCAATAAAGTTTGTAGCTTGGTAATAAATAGGTCATGCTTAACAAACACAGAGGTCAAAGCAGTCCAAAAAGTTTGACTATAAAGAACATTCAAATGACCTCTTATTATTTCACATTTTTTTCATATATCATGCTTCCTTGTTTAGTTAATTCAGGTTAAATAAGTATAAATATATTGTTTGTTAGGTACAGTAACTCATAAAGTAAACATACAATATTGTACATATTTCATTAAAATTTAATATGACATGGTATATGAGTCAGGGGAGAATACCATAAATAATAATGCCAAGAAATGGAAGTTAGTAGATTTGAAAATGTCCATGTCTTTTTAAAAGCAAGATCATGGTATATCACTCTCAACGTTAAGTGAATTAAACCACGTTTTTTTTTTATTGCACTTCGGGTGAAGGTTTACAGAACAGATAGTTTCTCATTAAACAGTAGTACACATATTGTTTTATGACATTGGTTAACAACTCCACAGCATGTCAACCCTCTCCCTTCTTGACCTTTTTTTTTTTTTTTTTTGATGAAAATATACATAGCCAAAGATACACCATTTCAAAAATTTCTACATGCACAGTTCAGTGTCATCGACTATGCTATTCCAATTGTGCTGCTGTTCTCACTTTAGATGAAGGTTTACAGATAAAAATAGTTTCTCATTAAACAGTACACATGTTACCCTATGACAGTAGTTAACAACCTCACAACACATCAACGCTATCCTTACTCAACCTTGGGTTCCCTATCACCAGCTTTCCTGTCCCCTTCTGCCTTCTAGTCCTTGTCCTTGGACTGCTGTGCCTCATTAGTCCCATTTGGTTTTATGGGGCTGTCCACTCCCAGGCTGAACGGTGAACCTCAGAAGTGACTTCACCACTGAGCTAAAAGAGTGTCTGGGGGCCATACTCTCGGGGTTTCTCCAGTCTCCTTTAGGCCAATAAATCTGGTCTTTTTTTTGTGAGTTAGAATTTTGTTCTACATCCTTCTCCAGCTCTGTCCGGAACCCTCTGTTGTGACCCCAGTCAGAGCAGTCAGTGGTGGTAGCCGGGCACCATCTAGCTGTACTGAACTCAGTCTGGTGGAGGCCTTGGTAGCTGTGGTCCATTAGTCCCTTGGACTAATCTTTTCCTTGTATCCTGTTCTCTTCATTTTCCCTTGCTCCCGAAGGGATGAGACCAGTGGAGTATCTTAGATGGCTGCTCATAGGCTTTTAAGACCCCAGATGCTACTCACCAAGGTAGAATGTAGAACGTTGTCTTTATAAACTGTGTTATGCCAATTGAGCTAGATGTTCCCTGAGACCATGGTCCCCACAGCCCTCCGCCCAGCAATTCATTCCCTCAGGGAGTTTGGATGTGTCTGTGGAGCTTCTATGACCTTTCCCTGTATTAAAACACATTTAAAAACAATTTGTCCTCCATTAACTCATTTTTCTATAGTATCAATAGCTGGTCATTATATACATGAAGTTACTCTTAATTATTGAAAAATTAAATTTATCTATGTCACAGGTACGACTTCCAGTTAAACAGCTGTCAAGGACAGTGTCCCAGGACACGTAACATATGACACATATACAGATAATTAGCTCTGCTACTTATCATATCTGGATATGGAAAGTCATAAAAATATATTACATATTCTACTTGATTGTATGTACTATCAGGATATATCTTTGCATTCTACTTTTCATACCTAACTCAATTAAACACTAGTGGTAAAAAACCTGATACGTTTTCCTTTTTGGATTCTAATGTTCTACTATTTATATAAGAAAGTAACCGCAGTTAAACCCTCTTCTCTCACAAATAATGTCTCTGATGATCAAGTTGACCTTCTTGGCTTAATACATTCAAAATCTAAAGCTGTCCACATTTTTTAACTATCTTCAATTATACAGGATATAACTAGTCCTTTTATATTGGGTCTTGTTTCACTTTTCATTTAAATTACATTATATCTGAATAGTAAAATGATGACTGTTTTCCACAGGAAAAAAGGTAACTCAAATATTACCAAATTATGAATACTTTCTCTAAAGTATATTAAAAGTACATGGTAAATATAGCTTATATTATTAACATATGATCTTATTCCATATTTTCATGTGCATGCTAGATCTCTTATTTCACCTGTGTATTAAGAAGCTTAAGAGCTAAACTCTTTTAAGATAGGGCTGTATTTCTCCCAACTTCAATCCTATTTCTTCTACTGACTAGAATTCTTCACTATTGGCTGAATAATGTCTTCAAATAGGACGTTACTACTTCATCTCAATCTAATTTTTACAGTGCAGGAGATGTGAATAGATGTCACCATGAGTGCATTTTCTCAGAACAGAATAAGTTTTTAAAGAGGTATAGAAGGAATCAACAAATTGATTTGTTAAAAAGCTGTATTTGGAATGCCTTTTCATTTAGGCACAGAGACTTAGTTTCCACTATCGTCCATTTAATCAAGTGTGTAGTGCTAGGGAGAAAACACATATGAGAAGTTTTAATTATTATTATAAATATTAACAACCACAACAAGATGGTAGCTACTACCCTTGACTTAACTCTTGCCAAAAGGTAATGACACTTAACTCTGCCTGAAAGTACCACATGATAAAGTAGGAGTGACAGAAGTGGCTATAGTATCTCAACATTTTATCTTAGTGTTTCTCATATCTTTACTCCCCTCAGTACAGCATGTGCATAAAAAAATATAGTTGGTACAGTACAGGAGTTTTAAATATATGAAAGTATTATCAATTCATAATTGGTTTCACAAAACTTGCACACCTTGGAGTACAGAGCGGAGGAAATTCACTAAACATGTGGAAAGTCCATTTCCAGGGCTTCAATGACAAAAAGCTAAAAACAAATTATTTTAAAATTATGTTCAAACTATATACTAACCACATACAGAATAAAATGCATGAAATCACCTTGTGTAGCTCCACAGAAACTTCTCTAGTGAGGTGGGATTTCAGAAAGGAGTGCAAATCAGTTAGCAGAAGTAGTAAGAAAGGAAGAAGGGGAAAAGGATGCATGACCTTCTGTTTTCCAAATCTTCTGCATTTAAACTGTATTCCTGTTTGAAAAAAGCAAAATAAGCTTTTACTTTACAACTGTTTGAGATTTACAAAAGATTGTGATGATAGGTCAACGTTAACAAATGCCACACATCCATTTTCCCCTATTAGTATGGAAATATTATTACAATTAATGAACTAATATTGATATATTATTATTAACCAAAGTCCATACTTTATTCAGATTTCCTTAGTTTTTACCTAATGTTCTTTTTCTGTTCTAGGATCCCAGCCAGGTTATAGCACTACATTTAGTACTCATGTCCTATTAGGCTCCTCTTGACTGTGACACTTTCCTTGTTTTTGATGACTTAGACAGTTTTGAGAAATACTGGTCAGTTATTGTCTTAGGCTGGGTTCTCTAGAGAAGCAAAAGCAGTAAAGTGTACAAATATATACATAGAGGGATTTATATCAAGGAAATGGCTCACACGATTGTAGAGGATGGAATGTCCTAAGTCCATGGATTGGGATAGAGGCTTCTCCTGATTCACATAGCTGCAGGGGCTGGAAAACCCAAGACCAGCAGGTCAGAGAACAGGGCTCTTGCTCACAGGCTGTGAAAATAGATGAATCCCAAGACTGGCAGGTAAGCTGCTAGCTCAGCTCCTAAGAACTGGAGGTCAGACGAACAGGAGCCAGCTGCAGGATCCAAAGCAGGCAATAGCCAAAATGTCCATTTATACTTGGATGCAGACCACATGCCCAAGGAAACTCCCTTTCAACTGACTGGCTACTCATAGCAGATCCCGTCACGGGAGTGATCACGTATAAACACTGAGAATAATGGCCCAGCCAAGGTGACACACAATCTTAACCATCACAGTTATTTTGTAGAATGTCCTTCAATTGCGATTTATTTGAAGTTTTTCTCAGATTAACTTGGGGTTATGATTTTGGGGGAGAAATAAAGTGCCATTTTCATCACATCATATCAAGGGTACATACTATCAACATGGCTTATCACTGTTGATGTGAACTTTGATTACCTGAGGACTCAGGTGGTGTTTGTCAGGTTTCTCCACTGTAAAGTTACTTTTCCCTTCTTTTCATACAGTACTTTCCCCCTCTTTCCATACAATAATCTTTAGAAGACAGTCACTAAGCACAGCCCACACTTAAGGAGTTGGGAGTTATACAACACCACCCTAAGGGCGGTACATTTGCATAAATTATTCAGCATTCTTCTGCACAGGAGACTTGTCTATTCTCCCTCATTTATTTATTCATTGTTTATTTATTCAGTCCTTTATTTTATCAGTACGGACTCATGGTATGGACTCGTGGATGGAACCCTGGTGATGGCAGTGGTTAAGAGTTACAATGAGCTACAGCTGCTAAGCAAAAGGTCTGCAGTTTGAATCCACCTGCTGCTCCTTGGAAACTCTATGGGGCAGTTCTACTCTGTCCTAAGGTCGCTCTTAGTCGGAACTGACTCAATAGCAATGGGTTTGGTTTGGTGTTTTTGGTTGAACTCATGGATATTTATTTTATATTTTGGTTTACAATCTAAAGTTACTTTAGTTTGTTGCTCCAGTTGCTCTAGCTTTGGCCTTTGGGTGCACTTACAGTTGGCTCCTGTGTCCCTTTGACATACTTCCATTCTTTTTTTTTTTTCCTTTGAATACTTCCTCATTTTCTGGCATACTACAAGATGCTTTAGGCTCATCTTTTATATTCCTTGACCAAACCTTAAATTAGCCATTTACCCAAGGAGCTCTGGTTCTTTTTATTGGAGAACGGTGTTAGAAACAAAGATGTGGGTTCTAGGTATGATCATTGCTACTGAGGTGCCTTTGCTTCTAGGCCCTCTCAGCTAAAAGAGCAAGGAAATAAAATATATGTGTGTATATTAGCTGTGTATATACACATATCTATAAATATTTCTACATGTAACAATTTGTTTCTATATTAAACTAAACATGGATAGTGACATCTCTCAACTTTAATCCAGTATCACATGGATCATTCTAGCCTCCTTCTTCCCACTTGCTTGCCTGTAACCTCCCACTCCAACAGTGAGAAACTTGGCTCCCAGCATCCACCACGCTTTACTTATTTTTTAATTCCAGTATACATACATAGTAGTACCAGAATTATTAATTTGTGCTCACACAAGAAACAGCATTATCAATTAGTATTCAGTGCTTATGTATAGTTCTTTGTATTGTTTTTAGGTCATCACCTTTTTCCTTGTCTCCTTCCATGAGGTTATGTCATACATTTGTAATACAATTAGATTCTTTTGTCACAATCTGCATTCTGTCCTGGGATCTCCGACTTCCTCAATGATTTTTTTTTTTTTGTAATTAGCATACATTAAGGTTTAGTCTTTGTACTATGAAGTTCTGTGAATTTGATCAATGCATAGTGTCATATATCTGCCATTACAGCATGACAGAGAATAGTTTAACACTCCAAAATACCCACTATGCTTTACCTGTTCAACCATTTCTCTTTCCCAAACCCCAGGCAATTTCTGACCTGATTACCATCTCTTCAGCTTTGCATTTTCCAGAATGCCATATAAATGGAATTATACTTTATATAATTTTACAAAATAGCTTCTTTCACTTACAAATATGTATTTAATATTCATCCTTTTTTGTAACTTGATGTCTCATTTCTTTTTATAACTTAATAGTATTCTATTGTATGAATGTACACATTAACATCAAGAGACCACAATGAGATTGACAGCTAATTTTTCACAGAAATTATGAACATCAGAAGAAATTGAAATCGCAACTTTACATCTATGAGAGAAAATAAAGGCCAACCTAGACTCCTATATCCAAATAAAATGTCATTCAAAAATTTATTAATTATTATTTCAGTATAAAAACATTTTCTGATCACTTATAAATGTTGAAAAATAGGCAAAACAAATTTTTGTAATAAAATTCAGAATACTGGTGGAGCAGAAGTTATCGATGTCTCATTCTATATCATCTCAGTCCATCAGAGTTCACTCATGCCGAAGCTTCCATCCTCTGTTGTTCTCTTCTTCTCTGGGTGAGAGAGCACCAGCGGAGCTTGTTCTGGCTTGCTTAGGCTCAACCTAGAAATGCACACACCAGGGGGAAACCCTCAACAATTCATGGGGAGGATCAGCGGATAAATGGAGTCTCTCTGTCGTCCCGTGAGCCAATTCTGAGGAATGTTTCACATGGTTTCTCCAAGGGTTCATAGCTAGATTGAGCCCCAGAAGCAACCTACTCCTTAATGCACATTTTATTCATCTCTTTCTTTCTTATTTCACTTCTCCCACTCTTACTTAAGAATCTTGGGATTTCCTCTCAAATAAATCACCTGCACCAAAACCCTCATCTTACAGTCTTCTTTTGAGAGACTCAAACTAAGATGGTTGTTACGTTTGGACTTGGTAATAACTATTGACTTAGTTATCTAATGCTGCTACAACAGAAATAGCTTAAGTAGGTAGCTTTAACAAACAGAAATTTATTTTCTCACAGATTAGGAGGCTAGAAGTCCAAATTCAGGGTACCAGCTCTAGGGAAAAGATTCACTCTCTGTCAGCTCTGAACAAAGGTCCTTGTTCCTCAGCAATCTTCAGGTAGCTTGGCATCTATCTTCCCCGATCTGTACTTGCTTGCTTGGTTGCTTGCTCAATCTGCTCTTTTTGTATTTCAGAAGAGATTGTCTTCAGACAGGCCCTACACTAATACTGCCTCATTAACATAACAAAGAAGACCCATTCCCAAATGAGATTATAACCACAGGTATAGGTGTTAAGATTTACAACACGTATTTTGGAGGTACACAGTTCAATCCATAACAACTAGGATGAGCCAAAAGAGAGATTTCAGGGTGCTAGAAATGTTTTTTGTCTTAATCTGGGTAAGGTTAAACAAATGTGCTCATTTTGAAAAATTCACTGTATCATGTTTGGTGGAATTCAACAAAAGGATTTATGAAAAGTAGTAAATATGTGTAAAAATATGTAATGAGAAATGCTCAAATTAAATAGTTATATACAATTATATTAGATGATTCATGATTCATGATGCATTGCTTTTGGTATTACAGTATTAAAATGGTAACTTTTTTCCTCTAAATCTATGAATTAAAAAATTATACAGACACACACATATAATTATAGCTACCTGTGAATGAAGAAGAGGTTAAAGAGCTATATGAATTATATTTCATATCTACAGCATTCATTTCAGTTTATATCAAATATTTAATACCAGCTATTCTTTGGGATTTGTTAGTACATTTTTTAAAACTTGCCTGCAGCACTTACAAGAAGGAATGTAAAAAGTGGTTTTGATTATTGTTTTGGATTGTCAACCTTGACAGTTTAGGTGGAATTTATAGGTATGAAAAAAGAATACGCAGAAATTCACACCAATATACCTTTATATTTTTCCTGGGGAAGATTCTTACCCACAATAACCAAAGAATTTGTTATTTGTCAGAATAATTACAGAGTGGAACGCTTTGGAAGTAACCTGGGGCATAAATGTCCAGTAAAAAGAATGTAATCAGTCTGGCTCTCTAGGTACCCAATGAGATTTTTCAAAAATCTTTTTGGCAGAATTAAAAGCCAATTTGTTTTATTTTATAGACATGATCAGGAACAATGACAACAACCAAAAAAAAAAAAAAACAAAAACAAAAACAAAAAAAACACCACTACTTTTAACTCTTATATCTTTATTGTATTACCCAGAAATTCAAGAACAGTTTAAAGTTAAAAGTAGAAGGAAAAATAAAAACTGATTAATATGCAGCATGCTGTTAAGGAAAAGAAAAAGAAAAAACTAAATCATTAATTTGTCGCTTGCATGTAATCTAAGGGTGAACTTACTTTCTATATCCAGATGATTTACAGAAGAAGCTACTCAGGGCTATTTGCCTCCTCTAAGGATAGGCCTGAAAGAAACAGAACTATGAACTTTGTGAATATAGAAATCCAGTCGTGTCCCTGAAAGAATGTTGTTGGTATTCTCTTATCTAACGCCTAACCAATGCTTTAATAATTCGTTAAAGTGGGGGTACTAAAGGATGAGCTGCTGAAATACTCATCTTGTTTTCATGTGGATCAATTTCTGACGAAGCTCTTTGGTGCTCTCATATTAAGGATGAATAAAATATATTTGTAAGAGAATGATGGTGCCAGGGTAATAGAACTGAAGAATGATGCATTCAGGTTTTTCCTTTTAAAACTCCTTCTCAATTTGATTGGAAACTGAATTTCAAGATTCTTTGTTACTAACACCCATGCATCATAATTGCTGAGGCATATTATCATCCATCCTTACATTGAGTCTGCATATAGCTTTACCCTGAAATCCACATGTCTTTGTGAGGCATACTTTTTTTTTTTTCTTTTAAGTCCTTTTATTACAGTGGTGCCAGCTACTGCTGCTATCGTTAAATGCCTGTCAGCATTTCCATTATAAACCTTATTTTCAGGGGATTTATAACCTAGCCATTTTAATTCACATTCGACTGAAAGTTGCCGTCAAAATTCTCAACATACAGTAGGTGCTGTTTTCTTTTATCGCCAGATTTTATTTGAATCTGTTTATCTGCCTGAGATTTAGCAATGTATAAAACCATAACACTGACATGGGAGAAAAGTAGAGATGTTTTGGTGGAAGGATCCTCAAGTAAAAATGTACATAGGAAAAATTAGAAAAGAATTTTTAAAACTGTCAGACCCCTGACAAGCAAGTCTTAATGTATAATATAAAATCATGATTATTTGTATTGTAGTAATATTTTATATGCACATTTTTTGAGCAAAGATATTACTGTGAACACCAGTTCATAGCATGAAAAAGTTATAGCCAATTCAGGATAGCATTCTGTTCACTATAATAGGCTTATTGGCATCATGAAATATAATCTAAAGCCATAACCCTTTTATAGTAAAATAAAAAGCAGTCTGACATCTATTTTTTTAGAAATTCCATCTAACTTTGCTTTGATTCTTCATCAAGGAAACCATGCTTTAAATTTTTTTTTAAATTCAGATTATAAAACATTTTTATATAATCTTGTTTCTTTAACTCGTATTTATTGTTTTTGTGAGTGTGTACTGGTCATTTTTAAACACTCTAAAAACAAAAAATTAGATATGAGATTAGCACAGAAAAAAACTAAGATCACCTCAGGTCTTATTGTTAAATGCAAGAAAACAGAAGAAACGGCAATCTAAACTTGTAGAGATATTATAACAATGAATAAATACTGAGGTATAACAAAGCAGTACTCATGATGAATACAGAAGCTAAATGCCTAAAAACATGTTCATGCAAACTACACAGCATAAGCCTAAAAACATTTGTATCTTCTCCAAAGAGTAAGAACAATACACTCAAGGGAAATAACTGTAAACATAGTAGCATGTTTTATCTTATTATATATAGTCATTATTTAGCATTTGTCCTATGCCTGGCTTTACACTGTTTCTTTTAAGAATCACAATCACTTTTTGAGATGTACATTATTATTATGCTCATTTTACATATAAGGGAACTGAGGCTAAGAAAATTTCAAGTAACTTGCCCAAAGTCACACAGAATGAGGAGGCAGAATCAAAACTTAAACTGAGACCTAATTCTTAAGCCTGTGACTCCTTGGTCAGAAGGTGTAAAAAAATGAATGCAACAGAGATATTCATTGTGTATATGAATGTGTATACATAATGTATGTACTAAAATATAAAAGTAAAAGTAAGTTACACTAACTGACCCTCTGCTTCTGTTTCTTTACAACTAGAACACACTGGCTAGACATGTAGATGAAAGCATCTAGTCATCCTACATGTCAGTGAACCAGCGATCTGCTGCCCTGAGACACCACTGTTCATAGCACTTTACTTCATAGACTGTGTGGCAATGGGACCTTCTTCTATTGATAGATTTTTACAAGATTATTCTTTTCAATATCTGTAATTTGCTTGCTGAACTCAAGATTTCTTTTCTTCCTGTTTCTCTGTAGATTTGGCACAGCTTTTAGTGACCACTCCTAAAAATGATGTCATGGTAAACTCAGTAAAATTGGTTGCTATCACCATTTTTCAAATCTAAGATGTAATTTTGGTAACTCTGTCTCCATTTTCAGTATTGGTACTGAATTTTATTGCAATGCTGGGACCAAATCTCTTAGTCTTCTGTGAATTTGACCATGGCTCTGAGTCTGTAGATTCAAACTTGATCTTTCACAGTGCCGTAGTTCTTTATTAGCGCTATGGCTGTTGATTTACTGTTTTAGATGCCAGACGTTTGGGCTGGGTTCTAGGATGGAATTCAATGAATGCTTCAGCGCTGATCTCTCCTGAAAAGTTTAGCTATAAGAGTTTTTCTTTATTTCCTTTAGACAAAATTTTCTTTCTTGGTGCAAAGTAAATTGCGCTCTACTAAAACTTCCTTTGTTCATTCCTATGTACTTTCAGATTGTGTTCACGAGCATAAATCTGTTGCCGCTGAATCCATTCCTACTCATAGCAAACCTATAGGACAGAGTAGAAACTGCCCCATAGGGTTTCCAAGGAGTGGCTGGTGGGTTTGAACTGCCAAACTTTTGGTTAGCAGCTGAGCTCTTAACCACTGCACCACCAGTGCCCTGTTCACGAGCATATATCAACATATATTAACAATTTCTATATAACTGTTTAGGGAGCCATGGCGCTGTAGTGGTTATGCAACTCAGCTGCTAAGTGAAAGGTCAGCAGTTCGAACCTACCAGCTGGTTCACCGGAGAAAGATGTGGCAGTCTGCTTTTGTAAAGATTATAGCCTTGGAAATCCTATGGGGCAGTTCTACTCTGCCTGATAGGGTTGCTATGTATGGGTCAGGACCGATTTGATGGCAACAAGTTTTACATAACTCTTTTAAGGACAACAGCTAATGTTGGTCAGAGCACAACCAGAATTATTTACTTTGTTTTGAGTGTGTAAAATTTCTTACATAGACTCATGAAATCAATACTAGGAAACCACCTCCATCACTCCCGTTCTGATGCTCTGGAATTATTCAAACAACACACAACCAGTGTTAGCCTTATTAACCACATCCTCAAATCTGTTAAGTTGCACTTATACCTATAAGAATGAAAGCTACTATTGCAGAAAAAACTATTTCTCCTAATTTTATTCTTTCATTTTCTCCTATCACCCTTATTTTCTATATACCTCCTTTCCTCCTTATTTCCCTCCATACCAATTCATGATCAGTTTAAGTTCTGCAAAACTCAGAGCTTCTGATTTTATTTTTTTCTATCAATGAAAAAGTATATACATGTAGGTTATTATACTCTTGGAAAATAATTTTTTTCTCATATAGTATGTTATTATAATTTTATCACCTTTATGCCATTATATTTTTCTTGTGAAGGTGGGGAGTCACAAGAATCCCTACTTCTATAATGTTATGTTTCTTGTTTATGTAAGTCCTTTGCCAGCGCACTACAGAACTCATTACATGGTATTATAGTTGTCTAAATAGCTGTCTGTCACTTTATTTTTCATCATTGTAACCCTAAATCAGTCCCTGGTATTCAATAAAATTGTATATTTATTTGAAAAATATCCCCCAAAATGAGGATAAAATTACTCACTATACACAACTTAAAAAAAAAAAAAACTATATGAAATATATCTTTGGTGGAATGACTGAACAAATTAGAGTGTATTCATGTAAGTACATGACATTCAGCCATTAAAGATAATGGAAAATGTACCTGGTACTTTCTCAGAAGCAAAGCAAGCTGCAGAACTACACTAGGGCTTAATTTGGTTAACACACACATACATTTCACTACAAACCACAAACACACACGTGAATGCATGTACATGTACATCAATAAGTAGTTGCCTTGAAGAGTTGAATGGAGAAGTGGTGTGTATGAGGGGTCATACTGGGTGGTGGTACTTTTCCTTTTATTTCCTTTTTAAAGTTTAATTTCTATTTTCATTTAAGTTATACTGGGACATGGTTTTAAGCGAAAATTTTACAAAGTTTATCATTAAAATCAACAGCTCATACTTCCACCTTCTGCCCACCTCAGATTTCAGCTTATCAGGGGTAAATACTTGTCTAATATGCAGTTATTTCTTACCACCCTATGTTTATATTTTTTTATAATACTACCGTGACTCTAAATGATTATGTAGTTAGTACTATTATTTCTGAGCTTTTCAGTTAATATTATCTATTAATTTTTTACTATGGCTATGAATATTCATCTCTCTGCTTCTATGCCCCTCCTATCCTCTCATTATAATTCTATCATAAATTTTTTTACACAAATATTTGGAATTTGCATTATTATAACCCTGAGATCTGAGACCTAGGACAGGAGACCATGTACTGCAAGAAGGAGGGAGGATCCCCTTATTTTCCTATTCCAAGGAATGGGCAGTGTTTACATCTGGCATCCTCTTATCTTTCTTTCTGGCGTCCCACCTTCAAGTGTGTATTTTTTCCAACATCCATTACCCTCATGTGACCCCTTGGTACACCACTTCACCTTAGATGTGGAACACAGGATGAAGTGGGCCCTAATGCACAGAGTGCTCCAGAATGCCAACTTTTCTTCTTTCCTTACTTCCTTCTCCTTCTCTTTCTCTTCCTCCTCTTTATTCTCTCCTCCCCCCGCCAACTCATTTTCCTCCTTGTTCTCCTTCTCATGGTCCTCCTCATCCTCTTCTCCTTCTTTTGTTTTTTTATTTACTTATTTATTTGTTTATTATACTTTAGATGAAGGTATACTGAACAAATAGTTTCTCATTAAACAGTTAGTACAAATATTGTTTTATGACAATGGTTAACAACCCCACGACAAGCCAGCCCAGTCCCTTCTCAACCTTGGGTTCCCTATCACCAGGTTTCCTGTCCCCTCCTAGAAAGTCCTTGTCCCTGGAATGTTGTGCCCTATTAGTCTCACTTTGTTTTATTGGGCTGTCTAATCTTTGGCTAAATGGTGAACCCCGGGACTGACTTCATTACTGAGCAAAAAGGGTGGCCGGGGGCCATACTCTCGAGGTTTCTCCAGTCTTTATTAGGTCAGTAAGTCTGGTCTTTTTCTGTGAGTTAGAATTTTGTTCTGCATTTTTCTCCAGCTCTGTCTGGGATCCTCTGTTGTGATCCTTGTCAGAGCAGTCACTGGTGGTAGCCGGGCACCATCTAGTTGTACTGGACTCAGTCTGGTGGAGGCCGTGGTATTTGTGGTCCATTAGTCCTTTGGACTAATCTTTCCCTTGTATCTTGTTTTCTTCATTCTCCCTTGCTGCTGAAGGGGTGAGACCAGTGGAATATCTTTGATGGCCGCTCAAAAGGCTTTTAAGACCCCAGATGCTACTCACCAAGGTACAATGTAGAACATTTTCTTTATAACCTATGTTATGCCAATTGAGCTAGATGTTCCTTGAGACTATGGTCCCCACAGCCCTCTCCCCAGCAATTCAGTCCCTCGGGGAGTTTGGATGTGTTTGTGGAGCTTCCATAACCTTTCCTTGTACAAGCTGTGCTGACTTCCCCAGGATTGTGTACTGTCTTACCCTTCACCAAAGTTACCACTTATCTATTCTCTATTTAGTATTCCCCCCACCCACCCCTACCATCCCTTGTAACAAGCAAAGATTGTTTCTTTTTGGGTGTAAACTATTTCTTGAGTTTTTACAGTAGAGGTCTCATACAATATTTGTCCTTTTGTGATTGACTTATTTCACTCAGCATAATGTTCTCTAGTTTCGTCCATGTTATGAGATGCTTCACAGATTCATCATTGTTCTTTATCCCTGCATAATACTCCATTGTGTATATGTACCATAGTTTGTTTATCCATTCGTCTGTTGATGGGCATCTAGGTTGTTTCCATCTTTTTGCTGTTGTGAACAATGCTGCAATGAACATGGGCGTGCATATGTCTATTCAGGTGATGGCTCTTATTTCTATGGGATATATTCCTAGGAGTGGGATTGCTGGATTGTATGGTATTTCTATTTCTAGCTTTCTAAGGAAGTGCCCTATCATCTTCCAAAATGGTTGTATCATTTTGCATTCCCACCAGTAGTGCATAAAAGTTCCGATCTCCCCACAGCCTCTCCAACATTTGTTATTTCGTTTTTTTGGATTGGTGCCAGTAATGTGGGGTGAAATGGTATCTCATTGTGGTTTTAATTTCTCTAATGGCTAGTGATTGGGAGCATTTCCTTATGTGTCTGTTGGCCACTTGAATGTCTTCTTTGGTGAAATGTCTGTTCATTTCCTTTGCCCATTTTTTAATTGAATTATTTGTCTTTTTGTTGTAGAGGTGTTGGATTTTCTTGTAGATTACAGAGAGTAGAACTTTGTCTGACTTGTAATGTCCAAAATTTTTTTCACAGTTTGTAAGTTCTCTTTTTACTCTTTTGGTGAAGTCTTTCGATGAACATAAGTGTTTGATTTTTAGAAGATCCAAGTTATCTAGCTTATCTTCTGGAGTTTGTGTGTTGTTGGTTATGGTTTGTATCCTGTTAATGCATGTATTAGGGCCTTTAGTTTTGATCCTATTTTTTTCTTATATGAACTTTATAGTTTTTGGCTTTATATTTAGGTGTTTGATCCATTTTGAATTAGTTTTTTTATATGGTGCGAGGTATGGGTCCTGTTTCATTTTTTTGCAGATGGATATCCAGTTTTGCCAGCACCAGTTGTTAAAAAGACTGTCTTTTCCCCATTTGATGGACTTTGGGCCCTTGTCAAAGATCAGGTGACTGTAGGTGGATGGATTTACATCTGGGTTCTCAATTCTGTTCCCTTGGTCAATGTCTCTGTTGTTGTACCAGTACCAGGCTGTTTTGACTACTGTAGCTGTATAGTAGGTTCTCAAGTCAGGTAGTGTGAGTCCTCCAACTTTATTCTTCTTCTTCAGTAGTGCTTTACTTATTCGGGGCTTCTTCCCTTTCCATATAAAGTTAATGATTAGTTTTTCCACCTCTTTGAAGAATATCGTTGGTATTTGGATCTGGATTGCATTGTATTTGTAAATTGCTTTGGGTAGAATTGTCATTTTCACAATGTTGAGTCTGCCTATCCATGAGCATGGTATGTTTTTCCGTTTACGTAGATCCCTTTGCGTTTCTTGCAGTAGTGTTTTGTGGTTTTCTTTGTATAGGTCTTTTACATCCCTGGTTAGATTTATTCCTAAGTATTTTATCTTTTTAGGGGCTATTATAAATGGTATTGTTTTCCTGATTTCCTTTTCATCTTTCTCCTTACTGGTGTATAGGAATCCAACTGATTTTTGAATGTTTATCTTGTGTCCTGCTACTCTGCTGAATCTTTCTATTAGTTCCAGTCAATTTCTCGTGGAGTCTTTAGGGTTTTCTATGTATAGTATCATATCATCTGCAAACAGGGACAGTTTAACTCCTTCATTACAATTTGGATGCCCTTTATTTCTTTTTCTTGACTAATTGCTCTAGCTAGAACTTCCAGCACAATGTTAAATAGGCGTGGTGATAAAGGGCATCCTTCTCTTATTCCTGTTCTCAAGGGGAATGTTTTCTGCCTTTCTCCATTAAGAATGATGTTGCTTTTGCATAGATACCTTTTATTATGTTGAGAAATTTCCCTTCTATACCCATTTTATTGAAAGTTTTTATCAGGAATGGGTGCTGGATTTTGTTGAATACCTTTTCTGCACCAATTGAGATGATCATGTGACTCTTTTCTTTCCTTTTATTTATGTGATGGATTACATTGATTGATTTTCTAATGTTGAACCATCCTTGCATACCTGGTATGAATCCTACTTGGTTGTGGTGAATTATTTTTTTGATATTATGCTGAATTCTATTGGCTAGAATTTTGTTGAGAGTTTTTGCATCTATATTCATAAGAGATACTGATCTGTAATTTTTTTTGTGGTGTCTGCCTGGTTTTGGAATCAGGGTTATACCAGCTTCATAGAATGAATTTAGAAGTGTTGCCTCCTTTTCTATGTTCTGAAATAGTTTGAGTAGTACTGGTATAAGCTCTTCTCTGAATGTTTGGTAGAATTCTCCAGTGAAGTCATCTGGGCCAGGGATTTTTTTTTGTTGGGAGTTTTTAAAATTACCTTTTCAATCCCTTCTCTTGTTATGGCTCTGTTCAGATTTTCAACATCACTTTGTTGTAGTTTGGGTAGGTAGTGTGTTTCTAGAAATTTATCCATTTCCTCTAGGTTTTCAAATTTGTTGGAGTGTAGTTTTACATAGCACTCTGTTATGATCCTTTTTATTTCAGTTGAGTCTGTTCTGATGTCCCCCATTGCATTTCTTATTTAGGTTATTTGCATCCTCTCCTGTTTTTCTTTTGTCAATTTGGCCAATGGTTTGTAAATTTTGCTGATCCTTTCAAAGAACCAACTTTTGGTTTTGTTGATTCTTTCTGTCGTTTTTCTAGTCTCTATTTCATTTATTTCTGCTCTGATCTTTATTATTTCCTTTCTTCTGGTGGCTGTAGGCTTTTTTTGCTGTTCTCTTTCTATTTGTTTGAGTTCTGTAGTTAACATTTTGATTTTGTCCCTTTGTTCTTTTTTGATGTTTTCATCTATTGCCATAAATTGTCCTCTGATGACTGCCTTTGCTGTGTCCCAAAGGTTTTGGTATGATGTATTTTCATTCTCCTTTGATTCTAGGAATTTTTTGATTCCATCTCTGATTTCTTCTATTAGCAAGTGGTTTGTAAGCAGGTTGTTATTCAGTTTCAATGTAATTGATATTTTTTCGTTGCTCTTTCTGTTGTTAATTTCTGCCTTAATGGCACTGGGGTCAGAGAAGATACTTTGTATTATCTCAACCTTTTGGTTCTTGTTGAGGATAGCTCTGTAGCCTAAGATGTGGTTTATTCTGGAGAATGTTCCACGTGCATTGGAAAAGAATATATACTTTGCAGCTGTTGGGTGGAGTACTCTATATATGTTTATGAGGTCAAGTTGGCTGATTGTGCCCTTTAGGTCTTCTGTATCTTTGCTGAGTTTCTTTTTAGATGTTCTGTCCCTTACCAAGAATGGTGTGTTGAAGTCTTGTACTATTACTGTGGAACTGTCAATTTCTCTTTTCAGTGCTGTTAGAGTCTCTTTTATGTATTTTGGAGCCCTTCCATTGGGTGTGTAGGTGTTTATTATGGTTGTGTCTTCATGATGGATCATCCCCTTAATCATTATATAACGTCCTTTTTTGTCTTTTATAGTGGATTTTGGTTTTAAAGTCTATTTTATCTGAGATTAGTATTGCCTCTCCTGCTCTTTTTTGGTAGTTGTTTGCTTTTTTTTTTTTTTTCCATCCTTTGATTTTTAGTAAATTTACATCTTTGTTTCTAAGGTGTGTCTCTTGTAGACAGTATACTGATGGATCTTGTTTTTAATCCATGTCTGTTATGGGTGTATTTAAGCCATTTACATTAAGTGTAATTATTGATAGGTGTGAGTTTATTGCTGTAATTTTGTAATGCTTTTTTTTGTGGTGCTGACGTTTTCTTTGTTCCTCTTACTCTCTTGTGCTGAATTCCTTTTGTTTGTGGATTTTTTTCATTTCTTTTGTTTTTGTAGGTTTTGTTTTTACTGAGACTTTATGTTTTTCCTCTTTATTTTGATGAGTAGGTTTGCTAACTTTCTTTGTGGTTACCTTGAAATTTACCCTTGTCTTCCTAAGTTTGAAGCAGTCTATTAGTACTTGGTATCACCTTGTCTTCTTCTCCATTAGAAGGTTCCGTACCTACACCTTTTATTCCCTCTATTATTGTTCTGATGTTGTTGTCATTTACAGATTAACTTCTCTGATTCGCCGTTGTATTTCTTTTGATTTTGGATAGTCCTTGAGAATTCATTTCCTAGACTGGTATCTGGCTTGTACGATCTTGCCTCCTAGATTCAGCCTGTGAACTGATGTTGTTTGTTCTCAGATTGAAGGACCCTCTTTAATAATCCTCATAAGTTTGGTTTGGTTTTTACATATTCCCTTAATTTCTGTTTATCTGGAAATGTCCTAATTTCAATATCTATTTGAACAACAGTTTTGCAGGATATATTATTCTTGGCTGGCAATTTTTTCTTTCAAGGTTTTATATATGTCATCCCATTGCCTTCTTGCCTCCATGGTTTCTGCCAAATATTCCGAGCTTAGTCTTATTGTTTGTCCTCTGTATGTGACTTTTTGTTTTTCTCAAGCTGCTCTCAGGATTCTTTGTCTTTGGTTTTGGTGAGTGTGATTATGATACGCCTTGGTGATTTTCTTTTGGGGTCTCTCCTATATGGGGTTTGTTGAGCTTCTTGTATGGCCAGCTTTTCATCTTTCATGATATTGGGGAAGTTTTCTGTCAGCAGCTCTTCAATGATCCTCTCTTTATTTTATGTTTTCTCCACCTGTTCTTGAACTCCGATCACTCACAAATTTTTGCTTTTGATTGTACCCCATATAATTCTCACAGGACCTTCATTTTTTTAATTCTTTTTTCTGAATTTTCCTCAGAGTTGTAGCCAAGTGTTTGTCTTCAATTTTGCTGATCCTGTGTTCCATCATTTCAACCCTGCTCTTCAGCCCATCTATGACACCGTCCATTTCTGAAATCTTGATGTTTATCTTTTAGATTTCTAATTGTTATTTTTGTATGATTTCTAGTTGTGAATTTATTTTGGCATTTTGTTCCTGCATTATTTTCCTGAATTCTTCCATTTTTTTGTCTGTATTTTCCATGAATTTGTCTGCCTTTTCCATGAACTTGTCTGTTTTTTCCTCATTTTTGTCTGGTTGTTGCTTCAACTCATGGATAGCTCTGAATATTAGAGATTTGAATTCCCTGTCAGGTAGTTCTAGTGCCTTTTTTTCTACAGGAAAGTCAGCTGGTGTTTTATTTTGGATGCCTACTGGAACCATCCTATCCTGTTTTTGTAAATTTTTTGCTATTGTCCACAGTCTTTAGGAATTTGGTAGTTATTTTCCTCATTTATTGATTGTAGATTTGTTTGTTTCATCCTGCTTTTTTTTGTTAGTTTGTTAAGTCTGAGCAGGCAGGCTGTGTGTTCTTTGTTGTCTGCTTGTCTGTGGGAATAATACTTTTTGCCTCCTTCTCCAACTGGCAGGATCAGTCACTCAGATATGGTACAGCAGGGCAGGTCTAGCTTAAGAGGAGTTGCTTGGATGGGTTGTTTGTGGCATGTACTAGGGCCAACAGGGCTGGCTGGTAATCAGTGCAGGGCAGGGTCCAGCAGGCCTTGCCTGTGCTGCTTGGAGGTGTGATGTTCAGCACACAGTGCAGGTAGGTGGGATGGAGGGTGGAGACTGTGATGTGTGGAGCTAAGACAGGTATAGGAAAGAAGAGAGAGGAGAAACAGGAGCCAAAAATATACAAACAAACAAAAAAGAGTGCTAAGAGAGCTTGCCATTCGAGTGGAGAGATGAGAGACTGAGAAATGGAGAACAACAAAAAACAGAAGAAGAAAAAAAATTGAAAAAAAATGAATAAATAAAAATTTGAAAGAAATAAGAAAAGCCCCCAGGGATCCCACCAGTGTGGCTGCGACATCTGGAGAAGTTGCTCCTAGGCTGTGATGTACAGCCTGGCAAAAGTGGTAGAGGTGTCACTCAGCGCCAGGTATTCAGGAGACAGGAAGAGAAGGTAAGTATAGAGAGACGAGAAACTGAGTAATGAAGAGAGACAAAAAGGGAAAAAGAGAGAAAAGAAAAGAAAACAAACAAACAGAAAAAGATCAAAAAACAACTCCTCCCCCCCCAAAAAAAGGCAAGAAAAAGGAAATGTGCTCAGGGATCCCTCTGCGCATCTGCGCAAACTGAGGGGGTAGGTCCCAAGCTGCTCAGTACTGCCTGGCTAGAATGGGCTCCCAATTCAAGAAAAGAAAAAGAAAACAAACAAAGAAACAATTGAAAACAAACCAAAAAAGCCCTGGGATCCCACCCGTGAGGCAGCACGGGCCACAAAGCAGTCCCACACTCAAGTGGTGCTTCACAGCCTCTCAGGAAGAAGCAAAGATGGTGCACAGAGCCAGATATTTGAAAGAAGGAAGAGGCAGGTGGTGACAGATATGGAAGAAATCAAAAGAAGTGGAATAAAGGACACCAGCAGCCAACAAATGGCACTCAGGGAGCCAGCCACTGCAGACAGGTGGAATCCAAGCATCACTGGGGTGAAGCCGGTGCTTCCCGGCTGAGAGACTGTGGCCACAGGAAGCAGAGGAAGCCGAGTGGAGGTGAAGAAGGATGGGGGTGGTTGGAAAGGGGGTATTTCTGGTTACCAGTTGTTCTGTCTCCTGTTTGAAGCTCCGTGAAGCTGCTTTCTCATACCCCCGTTCACCAGTCTCCAAAAGGAGTCCAAGATAGTGGATCCGTGCTGTGTTAGCTGACAGGAGACCTCTGCATGTATCTCTCCTCACTCTCTGTCCTCTGTCAGTTTCTTATTCCATTCAGTTCTTGGCTGAGTTCTTTATCTCTTCATTTGATGCTTAGGGTTTCATGATTAATGTTTTCTCTGTTTGGCTTAGTTTTTCAGATCTTTACTGTGGAGGGACAGCGTGGTGCTTCTGTCTATAGCGCCATGTTTCCCAGAAGCCCCCTTCTTTTCTGATACAAGTAGAAAGAAAAAGCTTTCATTGTGACTTATGTTAGCCAGAAGTTGGGAGAAGGCAACTTGATAAAGATTAGTTCATGCAAGTTTTGACTAAGAGTTTCTCAACACCAGCAGTCACACTGGCATTTTAACAACAAGAATCCCTGTTTATTCCACAAAATCTATCACTTGTTAGATTTGTAGTGGCATAACAAAGCCATTAGAAATTCCTAGGTGGTGGGGGTACATTGGTACAGAGGACTATATTAGACAGGATTCAAACTAGCTTAAGAAAAAGGTGAAAATTTATCAGCTTATTTAACTCTAGCTGGATACAGTAGTTCAGCTATGTAATCAAGAGTCTACCTATATCTTCATGCCTTGTATTTTCTGACCTGATCTTGACTTTAGTCCCAGATGGGTCTCTTCCATACAGTAACTGTATGGTTGCTGGCCCTCCAATATACATGTTTTTTAAAGCTCATTATTCTAGAGGAAAAGATAACCTTTCCTGATTACTTATGGAAAAGCTCAAAGAGAGACATTGATTAGAGAGTCCTGAGATACACGGACTGGGGTGGGGGGGTGAAGAGTGGGAGCAAATACAATCCTGCTAGAACCACATGGAGCAGCACAACTGTAGAACAGGGATGATGATTCTTCCAAAAACATAATATGCTACTTAAACCTGTCTTCAAGGAGGCAATTCCATTTTGTCAAGGAATTTGACCAAAGCCTTGACTCTTCTGTGATTGCTTTTGTTTTTGATAGCTTTTCCCCCATTTTTCCTTTCCAAAATGGCAGATTCTCTAATGGTTCCTAGTTCTACACTCTACTTTCAAGACAATGTAATAATGGATTCTACAAATTATTCATCGTGTTTACTTGTGTCAGACACTATGCTGAGAGCTACTAACTAGGGATTTACTGTTAAAAGTCATATCCCTGGAAGTGTATTTTATTGCAGTGCAAAAATGAGTAAACTAGCAGTTATAGTACAAGAGCAATAGATACTGTGATAGAAATATACACAGAGGATTATGGTAGCACATAGGAGGGATGCCTCACTCAGCCAGGGAATAGGAAATTGAGGATCATTTGGTAAGATAACTGGAAGAGGATGATTTGAGCTGAATCTTTAATAAGTTAGACTTAGATAAAAGTTCCAAAGCAGGTAAAATGGCTAACTTTAAAGAAACATTTTAGGCAGTGCATGCAAGGCATGGAGAGGTGGGAGAGCAAAGCTTATTCAAGTATTTTCAAACAGCTGAATATGACTGGAGCATGGAGAGAGTATAAATGAGAACTAAGAGACAGAATCCAAGCAAGAAGCCTCTTACTCCAAGAAAAACAACATAGATTTTATTTGGAAAATTATGAGGAATCATGGAAATCAGAAACCATAAAGAACACTAAATTATAAATGGTTAGTTCATGAGTTTAGGGGAGTGATGGAATCAGTTTTCCATTGTAGAAAGATTAATCTGGAGTTCCATGTAAAAGGCTTTAATGGGGGTATGTTGAAACTTCATAGATGTCTTCTGATTTCAAAGATTGTTCTTTCATGAAAGAATAAGCTAACCATTCCATGCTTACCCAAGGTATCCAAATTCCCAGGAATCCTCCAGAAGTGAAATGATTTCTTCAAATCTACACTGAATCTCCTTGACTTCTGAACAATTAACGTAAACAGTAATATAAGTCCAAGTCAGGAGTCAGATTCCAATACACCATCATACCTAGACTGACTTCTAGAACATACAAATAAGATCATGGCCACCCGGCTTTAAATATGGAGGTTCTAAAAACACTAAGCATTTATAATCTGGTACCCCTCAACATAGTTCTGCCTAAGTTTTATTTTTTTCTCTATGCTATATACTTTGATGACTTACAGTTACTTAAGAGCATACTTCATAGTAGTTTCAAGAACTTAATATTTGAACTCCTTTATTTTTCCAGTAATAACAGCATTTCCTGGTCACTCTCCTGTGAACACACACATTAATATATACTTAAAATATCGAAATGGAAACCAGGTGGAACTTTTCCAGTATCATTAAACTTTGATAACTTAATATATTAAGAGACAGAGTCCTACTCCAACTAAAGAAATTATTCCATTGATCCATATACAGGTCAGGCTATTCATGAACTCAAATTCTGGGGAAAAGTTTAAATTGATGTTCCTTATTTGATCTTTCAGAAGGTTTTGATTATTTAATATGTGATGGAATTTATATATGAGTTGATAATTTATTGGTTTTCAAACCTTAAATAGGTTACTTATTGAGCATGGTAGATATAATGTGCTTTTCATCAATATACTGTGCCAGAAATCTGCAGTATTTCTTCATTTACTTTAAAATCAGCAAAGCAAGCAAAATAATCTTATACTAGTTTCTGTAGTCAGCATCAGCCTTCCAAACTGGGCAAAGATTAAACATGTCATTCTACTTGGGATTTAGTAAAATGTACATAAACTGAGGCCATATACAAAGATAATCTTTGTTACAGACTTTCTGAAGTAACATTGTCAATAGAATTTCATCTGTGATAATCATGAAAAAGCAATATTATCTTACCCAAGAATTGTGCAGCAATTAAGCAGGTGAGAATTTTAGTTGGAACTTGAAATTGTAATGTGGTAAATTCTACTGAAAAAAGAGTTCTTGCAATACATACAAAGAAAACATGAAGCAAGGATAAAAGGTCAGTCATGATTTAAAAAACCCATTTTCTTCATATTTTTGGTTATTGTCCAAAATGTAGATTTACTCTAAGGTAAAAAGACTTAAGATATTTTGGTTTAAAACCTCATTTTTACTACAAAAACAACCTAAAAATAACTGCATCAGTAAGTCTTTATCAGTGAGGGTATCAGCTTTTCAACACTCAGGACAGATTATATTTTTAAAAAATAGGTATACTTTTTATTTATTTTTCTCTTGTCACTCATGATCTTGTATTTACAATAAACTAAACTTATTCTGTGAAAAACTATAATATCTCCATATCTTCTGTTTAAATAAGTTATTTAATCAAGGGATATGAATTAAGAAATAGTAACTCTTCTACTTAATGTGCATAACCCATTACATCAGTATTCAGTAAGGCAGGGACTTTTAAGGGTTAACAAAGAGACATTGATGAATTCTGGCCACATAATTCTTATCTCCACTGTATTACAAAAGTAAGGAGGAAAAAATAGGTCAAATAACTATGTTTTCTCTTATTAGTTACTCATTTCACTTTAATTCACAGTGAATTTCACAGACTGTGAAATGTCAAAAGCAACCTTAGATTGCTTCATGCAGTAATGATATAGTTAAGCAGCTCCTTAAATAAATATGTCAAGTTTCATTCATCTGAGATCCAAATGATATGGGAAAACTTCACATTCTCATGGGGGATGATGGGTGGAAGAAAAATTACACATTCCAATTGCACTGATGGTAAACACAGATGAGGGTCAGTATCTTCAATTATAGCTAAAATCTGTTCCTATAGTGAAAGAAGAAAAGTGGGCATTATAAAAACAGCAGTGATAAAAATAAAAATACTACTAATAACAATCAACGAATTCCTATCCTAATTATAGGTTATTATAATATGTGTAAGCAATACCAGTAATGCTAGTGAGATTGCATCATGTTAAATTTCAAAATAGAAATTTGCAATTTTCAAATTGCTACATAATTTTTTTTCCAAAAAAGTCAATTTATGTCCCTAAAATGAGTTTAGAATTATAGTTAAAGTTAGTAGTAAGTGGAGAGTGAACCCTCAGAAAATCTTAATTCATTCTCTACCTCCCTTAAAAGAGATTCTTTTCATTTATTTTACCTCTCTGAAACTTGTTTCTTAAGAAGATTGGCAGGTAATGCACTGAGCCATAAAGAGGACCTTCTCCCAGAGATTGGAAGAACTTTGTTCTATGTGGAGCCATGCAGGATAGTGGCTGAAAGAACCGTAGTGTCTCGTTGTTAGGGAATTACCGATTCAGTAGGAATTCTAATGCCGTAATACATTTGTCTTGTATTTCCTTGACCAAACCTATTGTCTTCCTGTCTACTGCTTCAGGACTAGTTTATACAACGGATAATAGAACAGTGTAGTCATATGCAGCTAAGGTAGTTTTTAGATTGGAAAAGTGAAGAAACATGCTGTCAATCCATTGCCTTATTTTGTCACCTAGAAAGGGCCAGTGGAGACAACCCAGAAAAATAAAGGCCAATTTTGACATTCATATACCATTCAAAACATCCAGCCCAGACCTATTAGAGGCCTTTTACTACCTCCAGGGCTAACTTTGCACTTATCAGTGTGAGACTCTCAAAGGAAGTCTGTCTCTACTACTTATCCACCAATCCCTTTCTTTCTCAGAAAGTAGGCCTGTAAGTAAAAAAGCATTGAACAAATTCTCCTCAAGTTTACAAATCATTTAGCAAAGATGATAAACAATGTCTCAGTAAGGATGTTTCTGTGGCCAAAGTGACGGACCAAAAATGATAATTCTATAGGTTTAAAAATTATAAAAAAGATTCTTTTAGTCTTTTTAGTGCGGGCGATATAGAAATGCTGGCTACTTTAAATTTGATAGATTTCATGACCAATAAGATTACTACAAGAATGCTGATTTTTATGCTTTCAAAAATTTCTAGATCTAACACTCGATGTTTAAGATAATGATGAATTTTTTAAAATGTACCACTTATAAAAGACTTTCTGGAGTAAACTCAGTGGTGTGCTGAGGTTGGCTGATACTTGCTGACAAGGGGCTTTTTTTTTTAATTCTCAGGTTGTTTAAAATAACCTTTATTAAAAATCAAATCATATAAACTTATAATTAACCAATTATATTGAAGTGAAAGGTAATAAATGTAACTTATTACTTCCAAATAAGTATTTTACTACATTTTACCAGGTTTTTGAAGTTATTTACAAATAGCATATCACAAAGGTGAAAATGGTAAAATGCAGTTAGTGATAGGATAATATCCATACACCTACATGGAAGACCAGTTAATATGACTGCTATTCAAATTTATTCACCAACCACTAAGGCCAAAGATGAAGAAATTGAAGATTTTTAACAACTTCTACAGTCTGAAATTGATCAAATATGCAATCAGGATGCATTAATAATTACTGGTGATTGGAATGCAAATTTGGAAACAAAGAAGGATCAGTAGTTGGAAAATATGGCCTTGGTGATAGAAACGATGCCTGAGATTGCATGATAGAATTTTGCAAGACCACCAACTTCTTCACTGCAAATATCTTTTTTCAACAACATAAACAGTGACTATACATGTGGACATTGCCAGATGGAATACACAGGAATCAAATAGACTACATCTGTGGAAAGAGATGATGGAAAAACTCAATATCGTCAGTCAGAACAAGGCCAGGGGTTGACTTTGGAACAGATCATTAATTGCTCATTGGCAAGTTCAAGTTGAAGCTGAAGAAAATTATATTAAATCCATGAAAGCCAAAGGACCACCTTGCGTATATCCCACCTGAATTTAGAGACCATCTCAAGAATAGATTTGATGCATTGAACACTAATGACTGAAGACCAGATGAGTTGTGGAATGACATCAAGGACATCATTCATGAAGAAAGCAAGAAGCCACTAAAAAGACAGGAGAGAAAAGACCAAAGAGGATGTCAGAAGAGACTCTGAAATTTGCTCTTTAACATTGAGTAGCTAAAGCGAAAGGAAGAAATGATGAACTCAAAGAGCTGAACAGAAGATTTCAAAGGGCAGCTCCAGAAAGAAAAGTATTATAATGAAATGTGCAAACAGCCGGAGATAGAAAACCAAAGAAGAAGAACATGCTCAGCATTTCTCAACCTGAAAGAACTGAGGAAAAAATTCAAGCCTCGAGTTGCAATATTGAAGGTTTCAACCAGGAAAATATTAAACAATGCAGGAAGCATTAAAAGAAGATGGAAGGAATACACAGAGTCACTATAGCAAAAAGAATTGGTCAATGTTCAACCATTTCAGGAGGTAGCATATGATCAGGAACTGATGGTACTGAAGGAAGAAGTCCAAGCTGCACTGAAGTCACTGGCGAGAAACAAGGCTCCAGGAATTGATGGAATACCAATTGAGATGTTTCAACAAACGGATGCAGCACTGGAAGTGTGCACTCGTCTATGCCAAGAAATTTGGAAGACAACTACTTGAACAACCAACTGGAAGAGATCCTTATTTATGCCTATTCCCAAGAAAGGTGATCCAACAGAATGCAGAAATTATTGAAAAATGTCATTAATATCACATGTAAGTAAAATTTTGCTGAAGATCATTCAAAAGAGGCTGCAGCAGTATATCAAGAGGGAACTGCCAGAAATTCAAGCCAGATTCAGAAGAGGACTTGGAACCAGGGATATCACTGCAGATGTCAGATAGCTCCTGTCTGAAAGCAGAGAATAACAGAAAGGTGTTTACCTGTATTTTATTGACTATGCAAAGGCATTCGACTGTGTGGATCATAACAAAATATAGATAATATTGCAAAGGATAGGAATTCCAGAATACTTAATTGTGTTCGTAAGGAACCTGTCCACAGATCAACAGCCAGTTGTTTGAACAGAACAATGGGATACTGCATGGTTTAAAGTCAGGAAAGGTGTGTGTCAGGGTTGTATCCTTTCACTATACCTATTCAATGTGTATGCTGAGTAAATAATCCAAGAAGTTAGACTATATGAAGAAGAATGAGGCATCAGGACCAGAGAAAGACTCATTAACAACCTGTGTTACACAGATGACACAACCTTGCTTGCTGAAAGTGAAGAGGACTTGAAGCACTTACTGATGAAGATCAAAGACTACAGCCTTCAGTGTGGATTACACCTCAACATAAAGAAAAGGAAAATCCTCACAACTGGACCAATAAGCAATATCATGATAAACGGAGAAGATTGAAGTTGTCAAGGATTTCATTTTATTTGGATGCACAGTCAGCACCCGTGGAAGCAGCAGTCAAGAAATCAAGACACATTGCATTGGGCAAATCTGCTGCAAAAGACCTCCTTAAAGTGCTGAAAAGCAAAGATGTCATCTTGAAGACTAAGGTGTGCCTGACCCAAGCCATGGTGTTTTCAGTCATCTCTTATGCATGTGAAAGCTGGATGATGAATAAGGAAGACCAAAGAAGAATTGACGCCTTTAAATTGTGGTGTTGGTGAAGAATATTGAGTGTACCATGGACTGCCAAAAGAACAAACAAATCGGTCTTGGAAGAAGTACAACTAGAGTTCTCCTTAGAAGCAAAGATGGTGAGACTACATCTCACGTACTTTGGACATATTATCAGAACGGATCAGTCCCGGGAGAAGGACATCATGCTTGGTAAAGTAGAGGGTCAGAGAAAAAGAGGAAGACACAACGAGATGGATTAACACAGTGGCTGCAACAATGGGCTCAAGCCTTACTAATGATTATGAGGATGGTGTGGGACTGGGCAGTGTTTCGTTCTGTTGTACGTAGGGTTGCTATGAGTCAGAACTGACTTGAAAGCAACTGACAATAACAATGGTGGAAATACTATGTAATGTTGTGAAACTATGCATCTCTTTCCACTCCTTATTCAATAATATTACATTAATAGCTTAACTTGGCTATGGTGGGAGTATTTACACCACAAAAAACAGAAAACACTATGGATAAGACTCCTTTCTCCCCTGGAGAGCTTGTTGTTAAACATTTATTAGCACACAGCTGACTGTATGTAACTCCTGTTGTAAAAAGTCACCGGTTTCGAATCCTTTGTATGGGAAGGTAGGGGAGAGGGGCAAAGGGTTATTAACAATTGTTGAGCTTCGGAGCTTCTGTAGTACTGTAAGTAGTCCCTGAAATTTGAGAAAATTGTGTATTTTTTTGTGTATGAGTGTGTGTGTGTGCGTGCATCAAAATGATTTTGTAAAGTTGAACAGCAAAATACTTTTTATCCACTATTACAATTGAACTGAAGGCTGAAATAAGAGACAAAAGTCTGGGGAATTCTTCTAATTCCTTTTAATAGTTTAATAAATATTAACTTATTATAATTTTATTTGAATTTATCAAAATATTATACTGTTGGAAATATCAGATGTTCCATATACCTATCAAATGTCTCTTCACGAGCATAGTTATGTTGTTTTTGCCCAGGAGAGCTGATTTTGGTCTTCTGCAGTATTTTATTTACAATGAGTTACATAAAGAACTGATATATTTCATAATGAGAAATATGAGATTGTGGAAAATTTTATGATTTTAAAGATAAAAGTTTCCTTGAGTTCACAATGAGTCATCCATGTCCTTAAAGATACTCAATAATACTATTCAATGCAATTCCACATATGGCTTTAATCCATGATTTATTAGATTTTTTATTGGGATACTACTTTTTTTTTATTGTGCTTTAAGTGAAGGTATACAGTTCAGATTAGTTTCTCACGCAAAATTCACACACATATTATTATGTGACCCTAGTTGCTCTCCCTATACTGTGACAGCACACTCCTCCTTTCCACCCCAGATTTCCTGTGTCCATTCAACCAGTTCCTGACCCTCTCTGCCTTCCCTTCTCACCTCTGGACAGGAGCAGCCCATTTAATCTCATGTATCTACTTGAGCTAAGAAACACACTCCTCAAGAGTATTTTTTGTCCCATAAAACCAAAACCAAACCCATTGCTGTCAAGTTGATTCTGACTCATAGTGACCCTACAAGACAGAGTGGAACTGCCCAGTAGAGTTTCCAGGAAGTGCCTGGTGGATGTGAACTGCCAACCTTTTGATCAGCAGCTGTAGCACTTAACCACTACGCCACAAGGGTTTAGTCCAGTCTAATCTTTATCTGAAGAGTTGGCCTCGAGAATGGTTTCAGTTTTGGGCTAAAAGAGAGTCTGGGGCCCATGTCTTCCAGGGTCTCTCCAGTCTCAGTCAGACCATTAAGTCTGATCTTTTTACTAGAATTTGAGTTCTGCACCCCACTTTTCTCTTGCTCCATCAGGGACTCTCTGTTGTGTTCCTTGTCACCAGGCACCATCTAGTTCTTCTGGTCTCAGGCTGATGGCGTCTTTGGTTTATGTGGCCCTTTCTGTCTCTTGGGCTAATATTTTCCTTGTGTCTTTGGTGTTCTTCATTCTCCTTTGCTCCAGGTGGGTTGGGACCAATTGATGCATCTTAGATGGCTGCTCCTAGCTTTTAAGACCCCAGATGCCACTCACCAAAGTGACATTATTTTACTAAACTTGTTATGTTAATTGACCTCGATGTCCCCTGAAACCATGGTCCCCAGACCCCCACCCTGCTACTCTGTACCTCTAAGTATTGGGTTGTATTCAGGAAACTTCTTAGCTTTTGGTTTAATCCAGTTGTGCTGACTTCCCCTGTAGTGTGTGCTGTCCTTCCCTTCACCTAAGATAATTCTTGCCTACTATCTAGTTAGTGAATACCCCTCTCCTTCCCTCCCCATCCTCATAACCATCTTCTGTGTTTAAACCTTCTGTTGAGTTCTTATAATAGCGGTCTTATACAATATGTGTCCGTTTACGACTGACTAAATTCACTCAGCATAATGTCTTCCAGATTGCTCCGTGTTGTAAGATGTTTCACAAATTCATCTTTGTTCTGTATCATTGCATAGTATTCCATTGTGTGAATATACCCTAATTCGTTTATTCATTCATCAGCTGATGTGCACTTAGGTTGTTTCCATCTTTTTGCTATCATGAGTAGTGCTGCAGTGAACATGAATGTGCATATATTGATTCGTATGACAGCTCTTATTTCTCTAGGATATGTTCTAAGGAGTGGGACAGCTGGATCATATGGTACTGCTAGTTCTAGCTTTTTAAGGAAGCGCCAAATAGATTTCTAAAGTGGTTGTACCATTTTACATTCCCACCAACAGTGTATAAGTGTTCCAATCTCTCCAAACCTCTCCAACATTTATTATTTTGTGTTTTGTGGATTAATGTTAGCCTTGTTGGGGTGAGATGGTATCCCAATGTTTTGATTTGCATTTCTCTAATTGCTAATGATCATGAGCATTTCCTCATGTGTCTGTTAGCCACTGGAATGTCTTCTTTGGTGAAGTGCTTGTTCATATCCTTTTCCTATTTTTTAATTGGGTTTTTGATCTTTTTGTTGTTAAGGTTTTGCGGTATCTTGTAGATTTTAGAGATTAGACGCTGAACAGATTTGTCATAGCCAAAAATGTTTTCCCAGTCTGTAGGTTGTCTTTTTACTCTTTTGGTGAGGTCTTCGGATGAGCATAACTGTTTGATTTTTAGGAGCTCCCAGTCATCTAGTTTCTCTTCCGGTGTTTGTGCATTGTTACTTATGGTTTTTGTATTCTGCTTATGCCATGTATCAGGGCTCCTAATGTTGTCCCTATTTTTTCTTCCATGATCTTTCTTGTTTTTGATTTTATATTTAGCTCTTTGATCCATTATGAGTTAGTTTTTGTGCATGGTGTGAGGTGTGAGTCTTGTTTCAGTATTTTTGCAGATGGATATCCAGTTATGCCAGCACCATTTGTTAAAGAGACTGTCTTTTCTCCAGTTGAAGGACTTTGGGCCTTTGTCAAATATCAGCTGCTCACAGGTGGATGAATTTATGTCTAGATTCCCAATTCTGTTCCGTTGGTCTATGTATCTGTTGTTGTACCAGCACCAGGCTGTTTTGACTACCATGGCAGTATAATAGGTTTAAAATCAGGTAGTGTGCAGCCTGCCACTTTGTTCTTCTTCAGTAATGCTTTACTTATCTGGGGTCTCTTCCCTTTCCATATGAAGTTGGTGATTTGTTTTTCCATCTCATTAAAACATGCTGCTGGAATTTGGATTGGGATTACATTGTATCTGTAGATTGCTTTGGGTAGAATTGACATTTTCACAATGTTGAGTCTTCCTATCCATGAGCAAGGTATGTTTTTCCACTTATGTAGGTCTCTTTTGGTTTCTTGCAGTAGGGTCTTGTAGTTTTCATTCTATAGGTCATTTATGTCTCTGGTTAGATTTATTCCTAAGTATTTTATCTTCTCAGGGGCTATTGTAAATGGTATTATTTGGTGATTTCCTCTTCAAAGTTCTCTTTGTTGGTGTAGAGGAATCCAACTGATTTTTGTATGTTTATCTTGTATCCTGATACTTTGCTGAAATCTTCTATTAGTTCCAGTAGTTTTCTTGTGGATTCTTTGGGGTTTTCGTGTATAAGATCATATCATCTGCAAATAGAGATACTTTTACTTCTTCCTTACCAATTTGGATGCCCTTTATTTTGTTTTCTAGCCTAATTTCTCTGGCTAGGACCTCCAGCACAATGTTCAATAAGAGTGGTAATAAAAGGCATCCTTGTCTGGCTCCCGTTCTCAAGGGGAATGCTTTCAGACTCTCTCCATTTAGGATGATGTTGGCTGTTGGCTTTGTATAAATGCCCTTATTATGTGGAGGAATTTCCCTTCTATTCCTATTTTGCTGAGAGTTTATATCATGAATGAGTGCTGGACTTTGTCAAATGTCTTTTCTGCATCGATTGATAAGATCATGTGGTTCTTGTCTTCTGTTTTATTTATGTCATGGATTACACTGATTGTTTTTCTAATGCTGAACCATCACTGCATAATTGGTGTAAATCCCACTTGATCATGGTGAATTAGTTTTTTGCTATGTTGTTGAATTCTATTGGCTAGAATTTTGTTGAGGATTTTTACATCTATGTTCATGAGGGATATTGGTCTGTAATTTTCTTTTTTTGTAGTGTCTTTACCTGGTTTTGGTATCAGGGTTATGCCATCTTCATAGAATGAGTTTGGGAGTATTCTGTCATTTTCTATGCTCTGAAATACCTTTAGAAGCAGTGGTCTTAAGTCTTCTCTGAATGTTTGGTAGAATAATCCAGTGAAACGATCAGGGATCAGGGCCAGGGCTTTTTTTTTTTTTTTTCCTTGGGAATTTTTAAATTACCTTTTCAATCTCTTCTTTTGTTAGAAGTTTATTTAGTTGTTCTACCTCTGGTTGTGTTAGTTTAGATAGGTACTGAGTTTCTAGAAATTTGTCCATTTACTCTAGGTTTTCAAATTTGTTAGAGTACAGTTTTTCATAGTATTCAGTTGTAATTCTTTTAATTTCAGTTGGTTCTCTTGTGATATCGTCCATCTGATTTCTTATTTAGGTAATTTGTGCGTTGTTGACAGTTTCTTTGTTCTGCCTAGTTTTCTGTGCTGAGTCGTTTTCTTTATATATTTTCTTTTCATCTTTTTCATTTTTGTTGATTTTGTATTGGCTGAGTCTTTATGTTTTTATTGTTTTTTATTTTCCTGTGTAGGATTGTGAGTTTCCTTTGTTGTTACCTTAATATTTACCCCTATTTTTCTAAGTTTAAACCACTCTTATTTCTTTATATTGTCTTGACTTCCTCTCCATATGAAAGATCTATGATTACATTTTTTAGTCCCTCTTTTTTGTTTTAATGTTGTCATCTTTTACATATTGACATCTTTGTTTCCCTATTTTCAGTGTTTTAGCTTTTATTTATTTTTGTGACTTTCCTATCTGGGTTGATATCTGGTTGCTCTGTCCTAGTCTTGGGTTGTTATCTGATGTTAGTCTTGGATTGTTATTTGATGTTAGTGATTTTCTAACTGGAGGACCCCTTTTAGTATTTCCTGTAGTTTTGGTTTGATTTTTGCAAGTTCCCTAAACTTCTGTTTATCTGGAAATGCCCTAATTTCACCACATACTTGAGAGATCATTTTGCTGGATATATAGTTTTCGGCTGGCAATTTTTTTCCTTCAAGGCTTTATATATATCATCCCATTGCCTTCATGCCTGCCTGGTTTCTACTGACTAGTCCGAGCTTAGTCTTATTGATTCTCCTTTGTAGATGACTTTTCGTTTATCCCTAGTCACTCTTAAAATTCTCTCTTTATCTTTGGTTTTGGCAAGTTTGTTTATAATATGTCTTGGTGACTTTCTTTTGGGATCTACCTTATGTGGGGTTCAATGAGCATCTTGGATAGATATCTTCTTGTCTTTCATGATATCAGGGAAGTTTTCTGCCAACAAGTCTTCAACAATTCTCTCTGTGCTTTATGTTATTCCCCTATTCTGGTACTCCAATCACTTGTAGGTTATTCTTCTTGGTAGAGTCCCACATAATTCTTAGGGTTTCTTCATTTTTTTAAAGTCTTTTATCTGATTTTTCCTTGAATAAGTTAGTGTTAAGTGCTTTATCTTCAGTCTCACTAACTCTGACTTCCATTGCCTCAATTCTGCTCCTATGACTTTCTATTGCATTGTCTAATTCTGAAGTTCTATTGTTAATCTTCTGGATTTCTGATTGCTATCTCTGTACAGTTTCTTGCAGCCTATTAAATTTGTCATTATGCTCTTCTCTAATCTTCTTAAGTTCCTCTGTTGCTTTGTCTGTATATTCTTTGGCTTGTTCTGTGTTTTGCATGATCTACTTCCTGATATTTTGATGAGCTCTGTATATTAATCTTTTGTATTCTACCTCCAATAATTCCAAGAAATTCTCTTCCTCCGGAAAATTTCTTGTTTCTTTGTTTTGGTCGCTTGATGAAGTCATCATGGTCTGCCTCTTTATGTGATTTGATATTGACTGTTGTCTCTGAGCCATCAGTAAGTTATTATATTTATTTATATTTGTTTACTGTACCCTAGCTTCTTGTTTTGATACAAGAAGCCTGCTTGTGTAAACTAGTTTGATTACTGGCGCCTTTGAAGCTCTCACGTCCTGTCACCAGGTGGTTAGATCTGTTACTAAGTATGTGAGTCCTGGAGTCTGTTTACTTTTCTTGTATGAATTCAGCTCAGGTGTCCAGGTAGTCAGTCACCAAGTGTGTGATGCAGGCTCTCACCTATAGTCTTAGACAGGCAGGGGTGATTGGTGTAGGCCCAGGTATCTGGCTGCAGTAGGGGGTCAAGTGTTGAGCAAAGCAGGGGGCTGATGTCTGCTCCTGAGTGTCTGGGAGGAAAGTGTGCCCCTGTTCCCTAAATCATGTAAGTGGGTGGGTTTTGCAGCTGGATTATGGGCACCCGGTGCTGTTGGCTGTAAGCACTGGGAGGCACCACTTATTCTTGGACCCTGTTGCAGTTGTATGGGTGGCATGGGTGGAGCCACCAGTCCTCAGGCCCCTGATGTGGGTAGGTGAGGGCACTGCTTAATGGGCAGAGCAGTGTCAAATGTCACGAACATGCCTTTCACCATATAGCTGATACAGTTGAAGTTAGGCTTCAGATATATACCATGTTGTATTATGGTAATGAGGGCTTATTCTGCTGAGATGGGCCCACACAGGTCTATGCAGGGGTGAAAGGCATTTAAAGTCCATTGACCCCTTATGCCTGTGCCTAGGTGAAGGAGCTGTGCCTACCCTGAGTTCCCAGCTTACAGGAGTTGAAAGATCATTTTTTCCTGTTTTTCAATTTGTTCCCTCTCCAAGGCCGGGAGAATGGCTCAGGGCGTACGACAGGTCTTAGTTACAGCCCAGGGGACTCGGCAATCGCTGAAGCCGGCCTGTAACCAGGTGCAGAGGGTGGAGGGAGCACATAAATGGGAAAGAGGTTTTTCCCCAAAGGGGTGTTTTTTGACCTGCATGGTCGGTCAGATGCATGTATTTATCTTTTGCCGATAGAACACTGCTTTTCACTGCTTCTGGATGCCCGAGTATATTCGCTGCTGCTGGGTCTCTCCCAGTGTGGAAAATGCCTCCTGAGCACCACTGCTTACCTCACTGTGCACGCCAACCGAAGCAGTTTGGAGGGTGCTGGCTTCTGCTGGGTCAGGTCTGGCAACTCCTCACTGCTTCTGAACCGTCTCTCCCTCCCCCTGCGACTGAGTCCAATTCCTCAACTTTGCCTTTGATGTTCAGGGCTCCTAGATTGTCTTATAATTGATTCACTTTTTTGGGGGGGGCTCTTTATTGTAAGAGGGACCACGTGAAGCATCTGACTACTTAACCATCTTGGTCCTGCCTCCACTACTTGTTTTTTGTCATAGCAATTTTTTTTGTTCTTGAACATCTAATTCATATACATTGTACAAAATGTTCAGGAGGTGAAAATTTAATGGGAAAAATATTATAAGGATTAAAAGAGTTATAAAAAGGCATACAGTGAAAATTAAGTATCTCTTCCCGCCTGGTCCTCCAGCAACCCAGGGGTAACCATTGTTGCTAGCTGCTTATTATGACTTTAGAGATATTCTATGCATATGTACAATAAAACAAATCAAACTCATTGCCATCAATTCCCACTCATAGTGAATCTATAGGACAGAATTGAACTGCCCTATAGTATTTTCAATGCTGTAAATCCTTAAGGAAGCAGACTGCCACATCTCTCTCCTGCAGCAGCTGGTGGGTTTGAACAATCCACATTTCAGTTAGCAGCTGAGCACTTAACCACACTGCAGCACAAGGGCTCCTGTATATGTTTGATAGTTTAAAAAACAGAAATAATAGCAAACTACATGCACAGTTCAGTACCTTCCTTTTTGGAGTTAAAAATCTATATCTTTGACATGCTTTTTTTTCCCCTAAATTTATTTTGTTGTTGTTGTTGAGGGATACTACTACTTTATGGACAGATTTTAAGCTTGAAATCAACCTGGAATTGAATATAGCAAATGTAAAGACCAAATTTACTACCTAGAGAAAAAAAAAACCCAAAAAAACAAACCCACTGCCATTGAGTCGATTCTGACTTATAGCGACCCTATAGGACAAAGTAGAACTGCCCCATAGGGTTTCCAAGGAGTGCCTGGTGGATTCGAACTGCCGACCTTTTTGGTTAGCAGATGTAATTCTTAACTACTACACCACCAGGAATTTTCTTTATCCATTGACATTACACAATAATTTATTTCATGTGATAAGGTACAGTTTCTAGGGCATAGATGTGGTTTTAATGGACTGAAATTGTTGCTAATGTTGAGTGATTTAGACATAGTGTATGTCTTAGTCATCTAGTGCTGTTATAACAGAAATACCACACGTGGATGGCTTTGACAAAGAGAAGGTTATTCTCTCACAGTCCAGTAGGCTACAAGTCCAAATTCAGGGTGTCAGCTCCAGTTGAACACTTCCTGTCAGCTCTGGTGGAAGGTCTGTGTCATCAATCTTCCCTTGGTCTGGGAGCTTCTCTGAGCAGGAACCTCAATTCCAAAGGACACACTGTGCTCAAGGTACTGATTTCTTGGTGGTGTGAGGTTCCCAAATCTCTGTTTGTTTCCCTTTCCTTTTATCTCTTGTAAGACAAAAGGTGGTGCAGGCCACACCCCAGGGAAACTTCCTTTACATTGGATCAGGAATGTGACCTTAGTAAGGGTGTTACAATCCCACCTTAATACTCTTTACCATAAAATTACAATTACAAAATGTAGGACAACCAGACAATACTGGGAATCATGGCCCAGCCAAATTGGTGATACACACATTTTTGGGAGGACATAATTCAGTCCATGAGAGTGTACATGATGGAAGGATTTGTAATGACATTCATAATGTTATTCCTCTAGACAAGAAAAGTTCTGTTAATTTTAAAAATAAAATACTTGTTGTTACAAATTAAAAACTGGCCGTTTTTATCTTTTTATATAAGTGGGAGCACTGACATTCTCTAAGAGGAAATTATATATTTTTACATAAGAATTACATCCTGGAAGATAATTTTATTGTGTTAGACTATTTGGAGTCTTTTTCTTTCTAACTTGGTAGTATGATTTATAAACTTCACCACTCATTAAGTGTACCTACTTCTAAGTTTTTAAGAAGTAGTTTTCATTTTATACATAAGGGAAAACCTGGTCAATAGCTCTGCTAGAAAAAACATCATCTCTAAAGGAATATACATAAAATCAAATGCCTTTCCTCTCTGTAAAAAAGTTATATTCTGTATATTTAATGGTTTTCTTCTCTACTACTAGGCAGATTAGCATTCTCACCTCAAAAGAGAGAGAGAGAGATTTTTTTCTATGGCTAAATATTCTAATTACTGAATGTGAAACCTTTTAAATCTAAAAGAAACTAATTTATTACATGCATAAAAGTTGTCACACACCTGAAATGATGCTTACGATAACAAAGCATATTTAATAAAAACATATGTTCCTATGTTGCAAAGAAGTATTATAGATTTTTATCATGGATATGAGTCCATGTAAACTGTTTATACAGAAAAGAGTTAATGCTTCTTTTTTTACTGGTTTTTACTTGCGAGAAGAAATGGAATAACTCTTGTAACTACTTCATGACTGAGTTATTGGTACTCTTTTACCTGTGAAAATAAAATTCATGTGATATTTTATTTTTATGAGCTATCTTTGCATATATAGGGGTAAATACATAACTAGGTAAGGACAAAAGAATCAGTTCTATGGTACATGTATCACTATATCTTGGGAAAGTAGTATACAATAATATTCCATAGTGAGTTTTTTCAGGATGATTACTTATATTCACCTATATAGCTGTTTCTTATACAGAAAGGCTTTTAATTTTTAAGCCATACTTTTGTACTTATGAGATGATACTGTGCAAAATTGGCTATTGAATATCCTTTTTTGTTGATGAATAAGAGAAAAGAATGAAAAAAAAAATAAAGAAAATAGAAGACAGATTATGATGGAATGAAAGAAAAGCCTTCTAAAAGAACTTACTTTTAGTATAAAGTTGCTGCCTCTCTTCTACTTACAGTAATATTGCATTTGTATCCACTATGCACATTGTTTTGGTATTAATATATAGTAGATTCACTGATGTCTGATAAACTGTATTTGTTCTGGATTCAAGGCATACTTCAGCAATTTGCCATGGAAACAGGGCAGCATGCACACCTGTATGGGGGAAAAAAAAGCCAGAGAAACCTTAGTCATAGATTTTTTAAAAAATTATGATAAGTCAACTTCCCTGAATATTTTAGATATTATTGGTTGCTAATATTTGGAACAAATAACAACATATGAGTAATGCAGCAATGGACACATAAAAAAGACAAGACAATTTTTGTTTGAGAATATATCTTAATGTTCCAGATAATTTTCAGTTTAAAATTAAGGATATTTATACATTGTTGTATTTTTGTATGAAGGATCCTATAAAGATCATTAAAATGTCATTGTATTTTAATCTACCCTTATTCTGTCACACGTATCCATTGTTAGTATTAATCTTGTTTCCTTATGGATGAGTTGGAATTCAGACTCACAGTATTGTGTTACCACTGGATAAGTCAGGCATAAAGAACAGAATTTTATTTATAAATGTATCTATGGCTAATCTGAAATTAATAGAAAGGAAGCACAGAAAAAAACACGTGACAGTCTTATGGAGAAATATTAATGTATTGAAATATTTACTTTTCTTACCTAAGATGTGACAGTGGTCCCTTAATCTATAAGAATAATCTCTTCTGCTGTAGCAGCAAATAAAAAGAAAGATGCATATTATGGATTCTTTGAGTATCAGCATATCACTCTGCTATAATATATCATGCTTCATTGTGACACATTCCCCCATTGGTCATTTTCTGTCATGTTGCTGTATCTCAAAAGACACAACATTTCCCAACCTTTTTTTTTTTTAAACTGTAGCAAATGGACACCAAATATTTGACACTGAAAACAGAACTATCTTCAAAGCCAAGTAGTCATATCCAAAAGCTATTTAAATGGATATTTCAAGGGCTGGATACCAGGGAAAGTGACTATTTAAATGTGTATTTGTACAGGCTGAATCTCTAGTAGAAACAAGGATTTCCCCTTCCTTGTAAGTGTTTTGTTCTTAAAAGATGAGAAATTCTTTCTTTCTATACTATTTGATTGGACTCTAAAAAAGAGATTATATTTCTTTGTTCTTTCCTAAAAAAAAGCACTTGAATTTTTACCGGTATAAAACTACTGAAATACCAAACTGCCTTTATCAGTTTTTATATTTAAATGTTTTTAAATCGCCCCTTGAAGAAATACATAAACATATGCACATGTGTTAAATACTTAGGACTCTGTGTTAGAATTCAGACAATAGAAGCCAGAGAAGTACAGAGCCATCAGCCATCTTGCTGATACTGCCACTGAGAGCTGGTGCTATCAGAACCAGTAAGCTTCTGCCAACATTCCAGATAAGCCCAGATAGAATAAAATGAAAATGCTCAAGTAAATAGAAAGGAATTTTTAGCATTTGCCTACCTCCCCATGTTCTATTAATATGTTGTACTGTGGGGGCTTGTGTGTTGCTGTGATGCTGGAAGCTATGCCACCGGTATTCAAATACCATCAGGGTAACACATGGTGGGCAGGTTTCAGCTGAGCTTCCAGATTAAGACAGATTAGGAAGAAGGGCCTGGTGGTCTACTTCCAAAAAAAATTAGCCAGTGAGATCCCTTTGGGAGGTGGAGCCAACATGGTGCTATGGACGAACACACCATTCTGTCCCTCTGTAGCAAAGACCCGAAAAACTAAGTAAAACTGATACAAACATAAATCTTGAAACCCTAAGCATCAAATGAAGGAATAAAGATCTCAGTCAAGCACCTAATGGAATAAGAAACTGACAGAGAACAGAGAACGAGGATTGCTGAGGAGTGGAGGTCCCCTACCAGCTAATACAGCATGGATTCACAATCTCGGACTACAGCCACCAAGGAATGCAGACAGGCAGTACATGAAGGCAAATTCATGGAGCTCCCAACAGGAGACAGAGCACCCAGTAACCAGGGATGCACGCTTTCACATTCCCCATCCTTCTTCCCAGTATGAGGCCTCCGCTGCTTTCCAATGGGACAAGGTCACCAGGCCAGAGAGACACCAGCTCACTGCCACTTGGGTCTGCCCAGCTCCCACCAGTTGGCCCCTTCACTGCCTTTTTGCTGTTGCTGTTGTTGTTGTTTTGGTTATTTTTGTTGCTTCTCTCTCACTCCCTTCCTTGCTTTCCTTTCTCCCACCCAGCTAGGCCTGTGCACCACCCCTTCTCTTCTTGACCGACTGTGATTTTCTGGTTTGTTTGCTTTGTTCAATTTTTTTTTTCTGTTTCTTCTCTTTCTCTCCTTTCCCCGCTTTTCCTTTCTCCCACCCACCTAGCCCTGTGAACTGTCCTCACCCCTTCTCAAGGGCTGCTTGACTGGAGAGCCACAGTGTGCGGCTTCCCCAGGTTTGTGCCACCATCACCAACCAGCTCCCTCGGCGCCATTTTATTTATTATTATTATTTTTTCCTTTCTTTCTTTCTTTTCTCTTCCCCTTCTTTCTATTCCTTTCTCCCATCCACCTAGCCCTGTGTGCCACCACTACCGTCGTGGCGGGTTGTGCTGTACCACTTGGCTAGAGAGCCTCTGGTACATGGCCTCCCCAGGTTTGTGAAGCCCTCACAGGCCAGCTTCCTCAAAGTCTATTTTTCATTTTTCTTTACCTTTCCCCTTCTCTCTCCCATCTATGACCTACAATGCCTACACCAGTTCCTGACAGGCTATGCCATGCTATCTAACAAGAAAGACATCAGCTCACCACTACCCCAATTCTGCCCCACCCCAATGGCCAGCTCCCCCACCACTATATTTTTGTTGTTGGTGGTGGTGTTTTTATTATTTATTTATTTTTTGTTTGTTTATTCTCTCTTTCTCCTCTTTCCTTTCCTTTGTCCCACCCACCTAGCCCCATGTGCTGCCCACACCCCTTTGTGACAGGCCAAGCCACACCACTTGGCTAGAGAGTCACTGGCACACAGACTCACTGGGTCTGCCCCACCCTCATACACCAAATTCTACCATGCCGCCATTTTATTTACTTTCTTTTGTTTTATTTTTTCCTTCATTTTTAATTTTTTTCACTTTTGTTTCTCCCTCTTCTTTCTCTTCTTTTACTCACCCCTTAGCTCCACACATCACATCCTCTCCCTTCCCTCCTGCTTATCTGAACTGTGCATCAAGTGCTGCACCCCCAAGTGGCATGGATGAGGTCCCCCAGACCACACCTTCCACTGCCCTCTACCCCCACCCTATTCATGCTACTAACTACCCATCCTCACACCTCCATACTCGCTAGACCTGCCCTGCTGCATTGTAGCATAGTGACAGCCCTGCCCACCTGGACAAGGTGGTGAAAATTATTATGCCCACAGGCAATCAAGCAACAAAACATGCCCACCAGCTCACCTTCCCAGACATTGCCAAATAAAACAGAAAAGTAGGATGAAACAAACAAACCTACAATCAGTAAATGAAGAAAATAATTCCTGAATGTCCCAGAGACAGCAAATGATATCAAAACACATAAAGAACTAGATGGGATGGCTCTGGAAAATAACCAAAATAAAACACCAGATGAACTTCTGGTAGAAAAAAAGGCACTGGAACTACCTGATAGGGAATTCAGAACTCTAATATTCATGTTCTCCAACAGATTAAGGAAAATTCAGAAAAAATAAGGAAAAAATAGACAAAATCATGGAAAATACAGACAAAATCACAGCAAATACAGACAAAACAATGGAATAATTCAGCAAAATAATACAGGAACAAAATTTCAGAATAAATAAGCAACTAGAAATCATAAAAAGACAGCAATTAGAAATTCAAAAGATAAACAAGATTTCAGAAATGGACAGTGTAATAGAAGGTTTTTGGAGCAAATATAAAAAAATTGAAGACAGCTTCAATGAAATTGAAGACCAATCCTCAAATATCACTTTGAGGAAATATCAGAGAAAAGAATGAAGAAATCTTCAAAACGATATGGGATATAATCAAAAGGAAAAGTTTCCAAGTGATTGGAGTTGCAGAATAGAGAGAGAAAACAGAAAAGACAGAGATGATCATTGAAGATATGCTGATAGAAAAGTTCCCTAATATCATGAAAGGCAAAAAGCTGACCATCCAAGAAGCTCAACAAACCCCATACAGGATAGCCCTAAAAGAAAATCACCAAGACATGTAATCACACTCTCTAAAACCAAAGACAAAGAAAGAATCCTGAGAGCAGCTCAAGAAAAACAAACAGTCACATAAAGAGAGAGGCAATAAGACCTCGCACTGATTATTTGGCAAAAACCATGCAGTCAAGAAGGCAATGGGATGAAATATATAAAACTTTGAAAGGAAAAAAAAAAAAAACTGCCAACCAAGAATAATATATCCTGTAAAACTCTTACTCAAATCTGATGGAGAAATTAGGATACTTCCAGATAAACAGAAATTAAAGGAATATGTAAAAACCAAACCAAACTTACAAGAATTATTAAAGGGAGTCCTTCAGTTAGAGAACCAACAACATCAGACAACTACCTGAATCTAGGACACAGGACAGCATCAGCCAGATACCAGCTTAGGTAATGAACTCTCAAGGATAAAACAAAACTAAAATATTTACAACAGGGAACCAGAAAGGTCAATCTGTAAAGGACAAAAACATCAAAACAATGAAAGAGGGAATAAACAGTGTTTAAGTATAGAACTTTCAAATGGAGAAAGTCAAGGTAATATCAAGTAATAAAAGAATGGATTAAACTTAGGAAGATGGGGGTAAATTTCAAGGTAACCACAAAGAAAGTTAACAAACATGCTCATCAAAATAAAGGAGAAAAACATACAGTCTCAGTAAACACTAAATCTACAAAAATGAAAAAAATAAACAAAAGGATTCAGAACAGAAGAGTAAGAACAATGAAAATGTCAGTGCCACAAAAAAAGCACTACAAAATGACAGCAATAAACTTGCACCTATCAATAATCACACTGAATATAAATGCATTAATGCACCCATAAAGAGATAGAGAGTGACAGAATGGGTACAAAACAGGACCCATCAATATGCTGTCTACAAGAGACACACCTTAGAAACAAAGACATAAGTACATGAAAAATCACAGGATGGAAAAAAAATATATCAAGCAAACAGCAACCAAAAAAGAACAGGAATGGCAATACTAATCTCAGATAAAGTATACTTTGAAACAAAACCCACCATAAAAGACAAGAAAAGACATTATATAATGATTAAAGGGACAATCAACCATGAGGACATAACCATAATAAATATCTATGCACCCAATGACAGGGCTCCAAAATACTTCAAACAAACTCTAACAGCAATGAAAAGAGAAATTGACAGTTCCACAATAATAGTAGGAGATTTCAACATACCACTCTCGGTAAAGGACAGAACATCTAGAAAGAAACTCAACAAAAATACAGAAGATCTAAAAGCCAAAATCAACCAACTTGACCTCATAGACATATATAGAACACTCCACCCAACAGCTGCAAAGTACACATTTTTTTCCAACACACATGGAACATTCTCCACAATAGACCACATCTTATCCCACAAAGCAACCCTCAACAAAATCCAAAACACAGATAATATGAAGTATCTTCTCTGATCACAAAGCCGTAAAGTAATAACAGGACAAGCAAGAAAAAAAATCAAATACACAGAAACTGAATAACACTTTGCATAAAAACTACTGGGTAATATAAGAAATCAAAGATGGAATCAAAAAATTCCTAGAATCAAACAAGAATAAAAACACATCATACCAAAACCTATGGGACACAGCAAAGGCAGTGCTCAGAGGTCAGATGCACACATCAAAAAAGAAGAAAGGGACAAAAATCAAAACATTAGCTATACAACTCAAACAAGTAGAAGGAGACCAGTAAAATCCCATAGCCACCAGAAGAAAGGAAATAATAAAGAGCAAAGCAGAAAAAATGAAATAGAGAATACAAAAACAATAGAAGTTGAACCAACCAAAAGTTGGTTCTTTGAAAGGATCAGCAAAATCAACAAACCATTGGCCAAATTGACAAATGAAAAACAGGAGAGGATGCAAATAACCCAAATAAGAAATGAAATGGGGGACATTACAAGAGACCCAACTAAATAAAAAGGATCATAAAAGAGTGCTATGAAAAACTACACGCCAACAAATTTGAAAACTTGGAGGAAATGGGCAAATTTCTAGAAACACACTACTTACCTAAACTAACACAAACTGAGGTTGAAAATCTGAACAGACCCAGAACAAGAGAAGAGATTGAAAAGGTAATAAAGAAAAAACCTCCCAACAACAAAAAAAAACCTGGACCCAGATGGTTTCACTGGAGAATTCTACCAAAGATTCAGAGAAGAGCTTTCACCAGTACTACTCAAACTATTTCAGACCACAGAAAAGGAAAGGATACCTCTGAATTCTTTTTATGAAGCCAGCATAATCTTGATACCAAATACAGGCAAAAACACCACAAAAAAAGAGAATTGTAGACCAATATCTCTCATGAATTCAGATGCAAAAATTCTCAACAAGATTCTAGTCAATAGAATTCAGCGTCATATCAAAATAATAATAATAAAACACCACAACCACGTGGGATTCATAGTAGGTATGCAAGAATGGCTCGACATTAGAAAATCCATCAATGTAACACACCACATAAATAAAAGGAAAGAAAAGAATCACATGATCATCTCAATCAATGCAGAAAAGGCATTCAATAAAGTCCAACACCCATTCCTGATAAAAACTCTCAATAAAACGGGTTGTCTTAGTCATCTAGTGCTGCTTTAACACAGAGAATTTTTTTTCTCACAGTAAAGTAGGTTAGAAGTCCAAATTCAAGGCATCAGCTACAGGGGAAGGCTTTCTTTCTCTGTCAGCCTTCTCATCAATCTTCCCCCGGACTAGGGTCTCTTCTGTGCAGGGACCTCAGGTCCAAGGGATGTGCTCTGCTCCTGGAACTGCTTTCTTGGTGGTATGAGGTCCTCCATTCTCTGCTTGCTTCCCTTCCCTTGTATCTCTTTGAGAGATATAAGGTGGGGCAGGCCACACCCCAGGGAAACTCCCTTTACATTGGATCAAGGATATGACCTGGGTAAGGGTGGTGTTACAATCCCACCCTAATCCTCTTTAACGTAAAATTACAGTCAAAACGGAGGACAACCACATAATACTGGGAATCATGGCCTAGCCAAATTGATAAACAAATTTTGGGGAGACATAATTCAATGCATAACACAGGTATAGAAGGGAAATCAACATAATAAAGGGCATCTATACAACACTAACATTCAACATCAGTCTTAATGGAGAGAAGCTGAAAACATTCCCCCTGAGAACAGGAACAAGACAAGGATGCCCTTTATCATGACTTTTATTTAACATTGTGCTGGAAGTCCTGGCTAGAGCAATAAGAAAAGAAGAAGAAATAAAGGGCAACCAAATCGGTTAAGGAAGAACAAAATGTATCCCTTATTAGTGGATATGATACTCTACATAGAGAACCCAAAGGACTCCACAAGAAAACTACTGGAACTAATGGAAAGATTCAGCAGAGTAGCAGGATACAAGATAAACATACAGAAATCAGTTGGATTCCTATACACGAATAAAGAGAACAATGAAAAGAAAATCAGGAAACCAATGCCATTTATAACAGCCCCTAAAAAAAATAAAATACTTAGGAATAAATCTAACCAGGGACATAAAAGATCTATGCAAAGAAAACTACAAAATACTACTGCAAGAAACCAAAAGAGACCTACATGAATGGAAAAATATACCAGGCTCATGGATAGCTAAACTCACTATTATGAAAATGTCAATTCTACCCAAAACAATCTACAAACACAATGCAGTCTTGATCCAAATACCAACAGCATTCTTTATAGAGGTGGAAAAACTAATCATTAACTTTATATGGAAAGGAAAGAGGCCCCAGATAAGTAGAACACTACTGAAGAAAAAGAATAAAGTAGGAGGACTTGCACTATCTGGCTTCAGAACCTACTATACAGCTAGGGTAGCCAAAATGGCCTGGTACTGGTACCATGACAGACACATTGACCAACGGAACAGAATCGAGAAGCCAGATGTAAATCCATCCACCTACGGTCACCGGATCCATTAAATTAATGGCCCAAAGTCCATTAACTGGGGAAAAGACAATTTTTTTAAACTAATAGTGCTGGAAAAACTGGATGTCCATATGTAAAAAAATGAACCAAGACCCATACCTCACCCTACACAAAAACTAATTCAAAATGGATCAAAGACCTAAATATAAAACCAAAAACTATAAAGATCATAGATGAAAAAATAGGGTCAAAGCTAGAGGCCCTAATACACAGCATAAACAGCATACAAACATAACTAACGATACACAAACACCAGAAGATAAGCTAGATAACTGGGATCTTCTAAAAATTAAACACTTACGCTCATCAAAAGACTTCACCAAAAGGGTAAAAAGAGAACCTATAGACTGGGAAAAAAATTTTAGCTATGACATATCCAACAAGGATTAATCTCTAAAATCTATAGGAAAATCCAACACCTCTACAACAGAAAGACAAATAATCCAATTAAAAGAAGAAGACATTCAGGTGGCTAACAGACACATGAGGAAATGCTTGTGATGACTAGCCATTAGAGAAATGCCAATCAAAACTACAATGAGATATCATCTCACCCAGACATTACTGGCATGAATCAAAAAAACAAAAAATAATAAACGTTAGAGAATGTGCGAGGAGCTCGAAATTCTTATGCAACCCTGGTGGGAATGCAAAATGGTGCAACCATTTTAGAAAACGAGATGGCGCTTCCTTAAAAAGCTAGTAATAGAAATACCATACAATCCAGCAATCCTACTCCTAGGAATTTATCCTAGAGAAATAAGAGCCATCACACAAATAGACATATGCACATCCGTGTTCATTGCAGCATTATTCACAATAGCAAAAAGATGGAAACAACCTAAGTGCCCATCAACATATGAACGGATAAACAAACTATGGTACATACACACAATGGGAAACTACACAACAATAAAGAACAATGATGACTCTGTGAAACATCTTACAACATGGATGAATCTGGAGGGCATTATGCTGAATGAAGTCAATCACAAACGATAAATGCTGTATGAGACCACTAATATAAAAAGTCATGAAAAGTTTTATTCACAGAAAGAAACAATCTTTGATGGTTACTACGGAGGGGAGGGATGATGAGAGAAAAATACTAACTAGATAATAGGTAAGTGGTAACTTTGGTGAAGAGTAAAACAGTACGCAATACTGGGGAAGTCAACACAACTTGACCAAGGCAAGGTCATGGAAGCTTCAAAGACACATCCAAACTCCCTGAGGGACAAAATTACTGGGATGAGGGCTGGGGACCATGGTCTTGGGGGACATCTAGCTCAATTGGCATAACATAGTTTATAAAGAAAATGTTCTACATCCTGCTTCAGTGAGTAGCATCTGGGTCTTAAAAGCTTGTGAGTGGCCATCTAAGATACTCCACTGGTCCCACCCCATCTGGAGCAAGGGAGCATGAAGAAAACCAAAGATACAAGGGAAAGATTAGTCCAAAGGACTAATGTGCCACAACTACCACAGCCTCTGCCAATCCGGCACAACTAGATGGTGCTCAGCTACTACCACTGACTGCTCTGACAGGGATCACAATAAAAAGGGTCCCAGACACAGCTAGAGAAAAATGTAGAACAAAATTCTAACTCACACACAAAAAGGACCAGACTTACTGGTCTGACAGAGACTGGAGAAACCCCGAGAGTATGGCCCCCAGACAACCTTTTAACTCAGTACTGAAATCACTCCTGAGGTTCACCATAAAACATAAAACAGGTCCATAAAACAAAGGAGACTAAATGGACACAGCAGCCCAGGGGCAAGGAGGAGAAGGCAGGAGGGGACAGGAAAGCTGCTAATGAATGGGGAACCCAAGGCCGAGAAGGGGAGAGTGTTGACATGTTGTAGTGTTGGCAACCAAAGTCACAAAACAATACGTGTATTGTTTAATGTAAAACTAATTTGCTCTGTAAACATTCGTCTAAACTATAATAAAAAAGAAGAAAGAAAAAAAATTTCCCCGTTGCTTGCCTTTTAATTATATGTGTAACGGCTTTGGTCTTTTGAATAGCTGAGTTCATCAGTTTATTCATGACATCTTTGTTTTGTGCTTTAAGTTCATCCTTCCCTTCCCCAAGAATGTAAGCTTATTCTAACAAATTTTGTTCTAATAATACTGTACTTTTGTTACCTATATGTAGCTCTTTATACCAAACGTTTTGTGGGTGTGAATTACCCATAAACAAAATACCATAACTTCATTGTTTTTCAAACGGCCTACATATCTTAAAAAAAAAAAAAAATTAAGCCAAATGGATAAATGAGATCAATAAAAACTACAAAGAACTAAGTAATTAAGCATAATGACAGCATGCCTTTACAAGCAAGCAGCAACTCATGGAGCAATAAAATATCACTATCCCCTATCTGTCCATAGCTATTTTTATAGTAGTTACTCAGATAGCCTGATATTTAAACCTTCCATTTCCTGGGGATATCTTATTCCCTTAAGTGAGTCTTCTGAGACTTTTGTCATCTCTACAAATTTAGAGCAAGTTATCAGGTCCTGAATGGAGCCCTGGTGGCACAGTGGTTAAGCACTTGGCTGCTAATCAAAAGGTCAGTGGTTCGAACTCACCAGCTGCTTTGTGGGAGAAAGATGTGGCAGTCTGCTTCTGTAAAAGTTTATGGCCTTGGAAACCCTATGGGACAGTTCTACTCTGTCCTACAGAGTTGCTATGAGTCAGGATTGACTGATGGCAGTGGGTTTGGTGTTTTTTTGTTTTTTGTTTTTTTGGTATCAGGTCCTGAAGGAGGCCATGTCATGGTCATACTCATATACCAGAGAAACACAGAAACAGCAACCATGTCTAGGAATGTCATCTCTGCATGTCATAAAAACAGGGACCAGTTGAGGAGATGGTGGCATGAGATGGTGGAGGCAGAAGCAGAACAGAGGATGAGTTTCTATCCCTGGCATAAGGAGAGTGGGATATAAGGAGTCAGACAGGTCCAAGAAATGAGCAGGACAGGGATGTGCTTGACTGGAGGCCAAATGGAAGACACTCAGATGGAAATCTCATCACAGCCCTCTTCTGCCTGTGCTTATTCCCTAGGCACTGATCCTGACAGCCAATTCTTATTTGGAAGTGCAAATATTCCGATTACAGAGGAAGCAGAAATAATACCTTCCATCATTAATTCAGGGTCTTATTTTTAGACTCTTATGATTTCTACAAGATGATGAAAAAGATAAACTAGACTTGAGGCCTCTACACCATTTTGTCTTGGGAAGCAGAATGCATAATCAGGGCATGGGAAAAGGTGTTAACATTTTTAATGCTTACTATCTGCTAATTGCTTTCTCTATTTTATCCCTTTAAAAACATTTCACAATAACTCTATCCGACAGGTGCTGTTATTCTTATTTCAGAGATGAGATGGCCACACAGCAATAGAGTCAGAATTCCAGCTGAAGTGCTTCGGCATGCACAGCCTCGATTTTTCCTTTTATTCTGCCCTACCAACTGTGGAAGGCAAGTAGGCATGGAGCTACTTCCATTCTCTTCATCATCCTCCAGCTCCACCTTCGTTGTCCTCTGGCTGCCCTCCATCCCAATGACAGCAATCTACATGACCTGTTTTGCTGATTTCACATACAACCCTTTCAAGAAGACACTGCTCATTAAAGGAAAAATATTTGTATCCCTCAACTCAGATTCTGCACTGGATATCACATGGATGCATAAAGCAGGACTCTCCTGGCAGATTTCCTCCACAAAACCAACTCATCCTGGGAAGTTGAATTTGTTTCATCTCAATTGCCAGTGTCAAGCATACTTTGGAAGATGGAAAAAATGAGGCAAAATTAAAATGACTTTCCTAGTATCACCAAGATTAGAATTCAGGATTCTTGATCTCTCAGTCAAAAATCAGAAAGCATTCACCGACAGAGGCATTGTCTTAGTCATCTAGAGCTGCTATAACAGAAATACCACAAATGGATGGCTTCAACAAAGACAAGTTTATTCTCTCACAGTCTAGTAGGCTACAAATGCAAATTCAGGGCTTCAACTCCAGGGGAAGTCTTTCTCTTCTCTGTCAGCTCCGGAGGAAGGTCATTGTGATGCATCAGTCTTCCCTCGGTCTGGGAGAATCTCAGTGCAGGAACCTCCTGTCCAAAGGATGCGCTCTGCTCCTGGGACTGCTTTCTTGGTGGTTTGAGGTCCCCATGTCTCTCTGCTTGCTTCTCTCTTTTATATCTCAAAAGAGATTAGCTTAAAACACTAATCTAATCTTGCAAATCTCATCAATATAACTGCTGCCAGTCCATTTTATTACATAATAGTGATAGGATTTACAACACATAGGGAAATCACATCAGATGACAAAATGGTAGACAATCATACAATACTGGAAATCATGACCTAGCCAAGTTGACAGATATTTTGGGGGGACACAATTCAATCCATGACAGGCATCGACGCACACAGAGCAATTTACTTCCCGTGGCTTTGCAATAGTAAAGCAAAACCTCTCTGGTTCTTGAAAAGCCCTATATAATGTGTTTTATGGAAGCAAAATGCCAGTGCCCTTTAGCTCAATCAATAAAACTCAATCTCATGTAGAAACTAGCTGTGTTTTCAAACATTATTCATCATGATAAACCATTCAAAGTCTTTCAGTTCATTTTCTTCAGGTAGAGATCAGGTTAGTATTCTTTTCCGCCTAGCATTCACTCATCAGATTTTCACAGGATCACAAATGGTTTAGCATATTTTCAGAGGACTTATTGTTTTAGAAACTGGTATGCTGAAAATCAAATCCAACACATTTGGAGCACTGAGTTTTAAGGAACATCCTGGATTAATTTTTAAAGAAAACACAAAATATGGTATATCTTTCTATTTATTTCATTCATTTGTGTAGTTTGTTTGGACTTCAGATGAAGAGGGTGGAATAAATCACAATTTTCTATGACTCTCTGTTAACATTGGTTCATACAAGGCTCTCTCTTGGTTCATTCATTCACTCCTTTTATTCCCATTTCCAATTGCCATTCCCTTCCATAGGCAAACATTCTAATGTGTTTTCATTTGTGGATTTCCATTTGCATATGTTGCTTTTACTCAACTATTTTTAAAGACATATATTCTATTTTATTCTTATTGTGGTTGCCCTTAAATTGTGAATTATAATCATGTTTATAAGCTCCTATTAATTCTTAAACATAACAATGTTTATACTCCCAAACTAGACCTTTACTTAGGAGTGCTTTCCTGTTCTCTTGGTCCCTTCACCATTGTTGTTCTTGTTGTTAGGTGCCATTGAGTCAGTTCCGACTCATAGTGATCCTATGGACAACATAATCAAACAATGCCCAGTCCTGCGCTATCCTCACAATCTTTGGTATGCTTGAGCCCATTGTAGCAGCCACTGTGTCAATCCATTGCACTGAGGGGCTTCTACTTTTTTGCTGACACTTTACTTTACCAAGCATAATGTCTTTCTCCAGGGACTGATCCCTCCTGATAACATGTTCAAAGTATGTGAGACAAAGTTTCACCATTCTTGCTTCTAAGGAGCATTCTGACTGTACTTGTTCCAAGACAGATTTGTTCGTTCTTTTGGCCGTGCATGGTATACTCAATATTCTTCTCCAACACCATAATTCAAAGGCATCAGTTCTTCTTTGGTCTTCCTTATTCGTCACCCAGCTTCTGCATGCATATGAGGTGATTAAAAACACCATGGCTTGGGGTCAGGTGCACCTTAGTCTTCAAGAGAACATCTTTGCTTTTGAACACTTTAAAGAGGTCTTTTGCAGCAGATTTGCCCAATGCCATACGTTGTTTGATTTCCTGACTGCCGCTTCCATGTGTGTTGATTGTGAATCCAAGTAAAATGAAATCCTTGACAATTTCAACCTTTTCTCTGTTTGTCATGGTGTTGCTTGTTGGTCCAGTTGTGAGGATTTTTGTTTTCTTTATGATGAGGTGTAATCCAAACTGAAGGCTGTAGTCTTTGATCTTCATCAGTAAGTGCTTCAAGTCCTCTTCACTTTCAGCAAGTAAGGTTGTGTCATCTGCAAAGCACAAGTGAGTCTTCCTCCAATCCTGATGCCCCGTTCTTCTTCATATAGTCCAGCTTCTTGAATTATTTGCTCAGCATACAGAATGAATAAGTATGGTGAAAGGATACAACCCTGATGTACACCTTTCCTGACTTTAAACCATGCAGTATCCCCTTGTTCTGTTTGAATGATTGCTTTTTGATCTATGTACGGGTTCCTCATGAGCACAATTAAATGTTCTGGGATTCCCACTCTTTGCAATGTTATCCATAATTTGTTATGATTCACACAGTCAAATTCCTTTGCATAGTCAATAAAACACAGGTAAACATCTTTCTGGTATTCTCTGCTTTCAGCCAGGATCCATCTAACATCAGAAATGATATCCCTCGTTCCAAGTCCACTTCTGAATCTGGCTTGAATTTCTGACAGTTCCCTGTCAATGTACTGCTGCAACTGCTTTTGAAGGATCTTCAGCAAAATTTTACTTGCATGTGATATTAATGATATTGTTCAAGAATTTCCACATTCCATTGGATCATCTTTCTTTGGAATAGGCATAAATATGGATCTCTTCCAGTCAGCTGGCCAGGTAGCTGTCTTACAAATATCTTGGCGTAGACAAGTGAGCACTTCCAGCTCTGCATCCATTTGTTGAAACATCTCAATTGGTATTCCGTCAATTCCTGGAGACTCGTTTCTCACCAATGTCTACAGTGCAGCTTGGACTTCTTCCTTCAGTACCATGGGTTCTTGAAAATATGCTACCTCCTGAAATGATTGAATGTTGACTCCTTCTTTTTGGTACAGTGACTCTTTGTATTCTTCCATCTTCTTTTGATGCTTCCTGCATCATTCAGTATTTTGTCTATAGAATCCTTTACTAATACAACCTGAGGCTTGAATTTTTTCTTCAGTTCTTTCAGCTTAAGAAATGCCAAGTCTGTTCTTCCCTTTTGGTTTTCTAATTCCAGGTCTTTGCATACGTCATTATAATACTTTACTTTGTCTTCTTAAGCCACCCTTTGAAATCTTCTGTTCAGCTCTTTTACTTCATCATTTCTTCCTTTTGCTTTAGTTACTTAACATTCAAGAGTAAGTTTCAGAGTCTCTTCAGATACCTACTTTGGTCTTTTCTTTCTTTCCTGTCTTTTTAGTGGCCTCTTGCTTTCTTCATGTATGATGTCCTTGATGTCATTCCACAACTCATCTGGTCTTTGGTCATTAGTGTTCAATGTGTCAAATCTATTCTGGAGATGGTCTCTAAATTCAGGCGGATATACTCAAGGTCTTACTTTGGCTCTCACGGACTCGTTCTAATTTTCTTCAGTTTCAACTTGAAGTTGTATACGAGCAATTGACGGTCTATTCCACAGTCAGCCCCTGGCCTTGTTCTGACTGATGATATTGAGCTTTTCCATCATCTCTTTCCAAAGATGTAGTTGACTTGATTCCTGTGTATTCCATCTGGTGAGGTCCATGTGTATAGTTGCCCTTTATGTTGGTGAAAAAAGGTATCTGCTGTGAAGAAGTTCTTGGTCTTGCAAAATTCTATCATGTGATCTTTGGCATCATTTCTATCACCAAGGCCATATTTCCCGACTACCGATCCTTCTTTGTTTCCAACTTTTGCATTCCAATCACCAGTATTATCAATGCATCCTGATTGTATGTTCGATCAATTTCAGACTGCAGGAGTTGGTAAAAATCTTCAGTTTCTTCATTTTTGGCCTTAGTGGTTGGTGGGTAAATTTGAATAATAGTCATATTAACTGGTCTTCCTTGTAGGTATATGGATATTATCCTAACACTGACAACGTTGTACTTCAGGATAGATCTTGAAATGTTCTTTTTGACAATGAATGCAACACCATTCCTCTTTAATTTGTCATTCTGGCATAGCAGACCATATGATTGTCCATTCCAAAATAGCCAATACCAGTCCATTTCAGCTCACTAAAGCCTAGGACATTGATTTTTTTTTGTTCTATTTCATTTTTGATGATTTTCAATTTTCCTAGATTCCTACTTCCTACATTCTATGTTCTGATTATTAATGGATGTTTGCAGATGTTTCTTCTCAGTTTGAATTGTGCCACATCAGCAAATGAAGGTCCCGAAAGCTTGACTCTATCCAGGTCATTAAGGTCGACTCTACTTTGAGGAGGCAGCTTCTCCCCAGTCAACCTTTGAGTACCCTCCAACCTGAGGGCTCATATTCTGGCAATAAATCAGACAATGTTCAGCTGCTATTCATAAAGTTTTCATTGGCTAAGTTTTTTTCAACAATAGACCACCAGATCCTTCTTCCTAGTCTGTCTTAGTCTGGAAACTCAGCTGAAAGCTGTCCACTATGGGTGACCCTGTTGGTATTAGAGTACTGGAGGCCTAGCTTTCAGCAACACAGCAACATGCAAGGCCCACAATAGGACAAACTGACAGGTAGAGGATAATATTGAAATTTTCTCAATTTTTGATCCTGGGGGATTGTGGAGTCATTCTGCTTTTTCCTTTCTTTCAGTTTAGCTTTTTTTTTTTTTTTTTTTTTTAAAATACATATATATATAATACTCCATTGCTGCAACGTATTTGATTATCTTTACTTTCAGTGTCTTTGGAAGTACCCTCCCAGGTTTTTTTTTCCTTCTCGAGTTCTTTCCATATTAGTGTTTTTGATATTAGTCTGTATAGTCAATGCTTAATCTTTGAGGCCCATTTTTCTAGAGAAAATTTGTATTTAACCTTTGATTCTATGTATAATTCTATGTTCAAAGCTTCATTTCCATTAATACTTTTAAAATGTGACTACTTGTTCTTTTGTAGCCAGTGTTGCTTTAATAAATTTGATGACATTCTGATTCTTTGTCCTGTGTAGATAATCTGCTCTTTCTCTCTGGGAGCTTTTTAAATTTTTCATTTTCTTTGATGTTCTTAATTTTACTATAATTTGTCAAGGTGCAGATTTTCTTCCCTACCCTCTCCTGTTTAGGAACCTATGAACCCATTGTATCTGAAGTCATTCATCCAGTTTTATTGTGGAAAAATTATTTTTACTAATCTTTCAAATATTTCTCCTCTGATCATTTCCTACTTTTATTGCATATTTCTTAGTTTTTTCTTTATATATTTTTTCCCCTTCCTGATGCTTTCTGAGAGTTCTTCAATCTAATCTCACAATTTAACATTCTGTTCTTCATCTGATATATGTGCCTTACGTTATCTATTATATTTTTCATACCTACTATATTGTTCGGAGCCCTGGTGCCACAGTGGTTAAGAGTTCAGCTGCTAACCAAAAGGTCAGCAGTTCGAATCCATCAGCCGCTCCTTGGAAACCCAGTGGGACAGTTCTCATCTGTCCTATAGGGTTGCTATCAGTCAGAATCGACTCCATGGCAAGTGGTTTGGGTTTTTTTGGTATTATACTGTTCATTTTTTTAAACTTGGTTCTTTTCTATGATATTTTGGGTTTGCTTCAGATTGCACCTATGTTCCCTTATTTTCTTAAGCATATTTTTTATGTTTCTTTTCCATTATTCTTCTATTACAATAATTCTGCTTCAGATGGCATATACTATCTTTTTTGTTGTCCTCTTTTAGTTTTTGAGGTAGCTATGCTCTTCACTGGAAACCCTGGTGGTGTAGTGGTTAAGTGCTACGGCTGCTAACCAAAAGGTCAGCAGCTCTAGTCTACCAGGCGCTCCTTGGAAAACCTATGGGGCAGTTCTACTCTGTCCTATATGGTTGCTATGGGTCGGAATCGACTTGACAGCAACTGGTTTGGTTTTGGTTTTATGCTCATCACTTCTGTGGCTATTTTGGTTTGTGAGTTCATGTTGCTGACAGTACTTTGGGGAAGAGCCTAAGACCTAGTCTGAATCTCACATGAATTGGAAGGGATGGAGGGGCATCAGTTCAGGGAAGAGACTCCAGATCCACAGAACCTCTGTTAACAATTCCTTGTGGTTGCCTAGGTACCTGCTAATGCCTCTACTCAGTAATGATTTTTAAGCTCTTTGGAGGAAACAGTGTTAGGAGAAGTAGATTTACCAAGATCATAAATTTGTGGGCTTCAGGGTTCAGAAGGGAGTGGGGCAGAGAAATGGATACCTGAGGACACTTGGTCATGCCACACCTGTTTTATCCGATTCTTCGCTCCAGCAGGGCTTTCGTGTTGTCTTAATATTCCCCCAACTTCAGCCCTGTAATTGGATATGCTAAAAGGCAAACAAACAAACAAACAAAATTCCTAAATCAAAAACAAGATAAGGATAGGTGCATGTAAAAATTTATGGGCTATCTTTAGATCTTGATTTAAGCAAATAAACTTAAAAAAAAAAGAAAAGGATGTAATTTATGAGAATTTAAAATTTTAACACCAGCTGTATATTTTGTAATATTAAGGAATTGTTCATTTTTAGATGCAATAATAGTTTTATAAAACCCATTGCTGTTTATTCGATTCTGACTTATAGCAACCCCTAGGGGACAGAGTAGAACTGCCCCACAGGGTTTCTGAGGAGCAGCTAGTGGATTCAAACTGCCAACCTTTTGGTTAGCAGCAGAGCTCTTAACCACTGGGCCATCAGGGTTCCAAGGGTTTCATAGTTATGTTAAATAAAGAGTTCTTACTTATAGAAGCACCAACTAAAACATTTACAGATGAAATGATACATTTGTTTCAAAATAACATGGGAAGAGGGAAGGTTTGCAGTATAAACACAAAAAGTTTGGCCATAAGTTGAAAATTGCTGTAGTCTGCTAATGGGTGCATGGGGATTTATTTAACTGTTCTACTTTTATGTTTGAAATTTTTCACAATAAAAAGTTGAAAAAAATATAGGTAAAGAAAATATCTTTTTTTCCTTTTATTCTCATAATTTAATATGGATGAATGACAATGGGAAAATATTAATAAGTAAATAACCATAAGAATAAATCATTAATATTATTTCAAGATATATTCTTTCTAATCCTAAAATAAGACTTGTACTATCTTAGTTCTTTAATAAGCATGCTTATTGAAGTCCATCTCTTTTCTAGAACTGACCTTAAAATTATACATTTATACTCATTCAAACAAGAACAAAACAACAATGAATAATTCAACTATAGTTTACTATTCTTATGTCATAACAAAATATAAAATATGAACATGAGATTTGTTAATGAAATGTTATTGATTTCCTTCTCTCTCTTCTTACTTTTCTTATTAGTGTTTTTGAATATGTCAAAAATATTTTCTGCCCATCATCCAGTGCAGGGGTTGGCAAACTTTTTATGTAAAGTGCCATATAGTAAATATATTTAGCTTTAAGAGCTGTAAGGTCTCTACCACAGCTACTCAGCTTTGCTGTTGTAAAGTGGAAGTAGCCAGAGATAATATTTACATAAGTGGATGTGACTATATCCAATCAAGCTTTATTTACAAAAACAGATTGTGGGCTGGCCCACTGCCTATAATTTGACTATACTATATTTACAGGTATCTTTAGATGTTAGAATACATTACTGAGTCAGAGAAAACTTGGAGAAATATAAAATGACCTGTATTAAATAGCGGAGATTTGGTTCCCCTGAAAGAAAGGGAGATGAACCATAAAAAATATTATGTAATATTAAACACATTCAAAATGTTATATGTTACATACATTTGTTATGAAACAAACAAACAAAAAATCCATGCACCCATGTCCAGATGAAGAACTAGACTAATACTACTCTAAGAATTAACCCAGTAAAAGCTATTCCGTACTCCGCCAACCACATACACCAGCACCCCTCCCCCGACATAGGTATGGCTGATTTAAAATAGAATTTTCATGTGTTTTCTGAATATGTAATGTTGAATTTCCCACCCAAAAATTACTGTCTAGGAAATCAAAAAAATACTTTGTTTATCTAAAAGACTTAATGTATTTCCAGAACTGCTTACCTTGCACACAGCAGGGTCTAGTCAAACGTGTACAGCATTTTCATTACCCTTACAAAATTGAGACTATAGAAAGACAATGTGATATTATTTTTATTATTGTTGATATTAATAGAATTGTTTATAATGCTATTGTTATTAATGATGTGATGTTATAAAAAGAATCCTTAATTATTCATGGCATTGATATGGCGTTATTAATTTTGTTACTAAAATGAACATTTCATTATTCCAGATGCAATTATATTGTTAGACACAAGTTATTGCTAATAGATTGTACTTTCTGCAGCCTTGTTTTGGCACATGGTAATTAGCTGTAGGTTTATATAGCTGAATTAAAAAAACCCCATTGGGGTGTTGTTTCAGAGTAGTAGAGGATCAGAGATTAACTTCGTTCAGCCCATGCATACTGCTCGAGATGACTTCTCAGTCATATACTTGAGAGGAAAGCGTGACTGACAGCACTAGTATGTAAAGATTTGGCTGGTGAAGGCTCTTCTGTCATGTCACATTTTCTACACAGTAAATCAACACAGAATTCTCTCTTCTGTTCAGCCATGGTTATTAAGATGTGATATTATCCTGTGATTTATATCATGTTGTCACAGTGCATTTCATTTTGCTTTGTTTCAATAATACAATGAATTTCTTCATAATTTCTTTCAATTCGGCTTAGGAGTTGTTATATACTCCAGGCTTTTATTTCTTTATATTTTACTCCGACTATTAATAGGAATGAAGAAAGTATATCCCTCCATAATTGCTTACAGCTTGTATGGTGCAATACAGACTATTACTTCAGTTTAGATATTTCTTTTGTAGTGGCATGATATTCCAACACTTAAATGCTCTGTGTAGAAGTAAATAGCTTTCCAAATTACTTTATAATCTCGGTCAACTTCAACTAGTTATTCCCACAGAACACTTTAGTCTCTGTCCTTTAACAACCAGCCTGCACTTTGAAAATCCTCAGGCACAGCTTGAAGGGCAGTTGAGCAGAAAAACTAATAGAAGGAATGAAATATTCTCAGGCAAAGCCTACAGCAGGATTTCCTAAGGCCTCTCTTGCCTTCTTTATGCATCCATCCCCTCTTGACCTGAGTACGTAAAAACACACTTACTTGGAGCTATTGCACCCATAATGCTCTAATGCTCAGAGTTAAAGAAATCAGATGATGGTCTGATTTTTGAGACAATTAAGGCAGGTAGAATTTTCATGTCTAAACTTACAGAAGTTCTTCTTTTAAGCAGCGTTTGCAGACTCGTTGCCTTTATTGGGGTCTGGTAGTAATCAGAAACTTATCATGTGGGAGAATTTCAATTGGCAGGAAATACTATAATACACTACTGCAAAAGTCCCGTGTGAATAAATTTTGAAATTTCTTTCATATTCTTAATCTCAAGATAAAAGTGTTACTATGAAATTTAATCATTTATTCTCAAAATAAATACATTATTATGGAATTTGATGATTTTTAAAATTTTCTCAAAAAATAAAAGAACAATGATGAAAAGAAGTATACTTTTTATTCCTCATAAAATCATTACATGTTAAAAACAAACAAACAAAAAAACTAAACCAGTTGTCATCGAGTCTGTTCAAGCTCATGATGACCCCCTGTGTATCAGAGAAGAACTATACTCCATATGATTTTCAATAAATTTGGGAAGTAGATCAATAGGCTTTTCTTCTGAGGCACCTCTGGATGGACTTGAACCCCCAACATTTACAGTTAGCCGCCTGGCATGTTAACTATTTGTACCACCCAGGGACTCCGTGATATACGTAATGTGCCTTAAAATAGTTCAGCATAAACAGTGTGATACAATGTGTTAGTTTAAGATATACTGTAGGGAGAAGTTGTCCTAATGAGGAAATCTCACTCCAAGGGTAGTTACCTAGCATTTAAGCAGAAAGAAAACAGCTATTGAAAATACGTTGGGTATCTTTATCTTTCATCAAGACCAGAGGCTTTGTTAATTTGTGTATAGCCTATAAGAGAAATGAGTTTTCACTGATTATATTGGTGAGTTGCTATACTAAAGGATATTGTAAACGGCATTGATGAAAATTAGTGTTATTCAAGATAAATTCATTCACTAGAATATTGTAGACGCTTCCTCATCCTTGCATGGGTAAAACATAAAAATCATGGTTCCTTGTACCTATGTGCATAGAAGTGGTAATGTGGGTTTAATCTTTAAACTTCCTGTGTGCTGCTGGGTCAGGGGATTCTTGGTCTTATGGCTCTGGTGGATAGTTAGCTAAATTCTGCTACTAGAATAGTATTGCATTTGCCTTAGTTTTCAGGCAGTGGGTTTTCAGAGTTTTAGAGAAGACAGGGACATCGAACTTACAGGACTGACTGTATTACTTTGTTTTGAGTTCTTATTAATAAATATTTGTATGTATGACTATCATTATAAACTTGGTAACCAAGTTGCGGGGGAGTAGCTACGTTCACCTATTTCTCTCAGTGGCTTCCAAGATAAGGTTCCAAAAGAACCTAACTATGTATAACCAAATCCGTTTAGGCCAGTTCACAACAGTCAAAGTGAAAGAACAAAATACAAAATTTCTTCATTGTACCTAGGACACACTAGAAGTTAGTTTTCACCTTTTCCAGTTACTTTTGGGTTGAATGGGTCTATCCTAGAAGACTGGCCCATGCATCCCCACTGACCCCTCCCCTCAGCGGGCGTGATGGAGCTTTTCCTCAGCAGCAGTCATTTAGTTCTACTTTCCATCTCTTTGGTATTCTCTTGGGGACCAGCTATAATAATGGATTTATTTGGCCAGAGGTCAGGAGTCTTGTGTTCTTCTGAAGGCAAAGAAGAAAGTCTGACTTTATCATAACAAAAAAGTGGAGTTATCTAATAAATAGCATTGTGGTTAGCGAACTGTAATTATTGTTATGGAGTTACTCAGTTTAGTTTCCTGCATCAAATAATAAAAACTGCATTCTTATTTTCATTACTGTTGCACTGAATTCCCCAAGTGATTTACATTCATAAATTAACTTCTATATGCGAGAGTTTGATGTAAAATGAAGGAAGTGATAGTCTTCCTCCACGTCCATTGGGAAGCTATTCCAAAGGTTAAAAAAATAATATACTATTATATCATCAGTTTTTCCCTGATTGATTTTTCACCTAGATTTCTGTTTGCACAATTTCATTCACTGGAAAGTAGATAAAATAAAATGGTTAGAGAATTACATAACACCACTGAAGCTACAAACCAATAATTATAAAAATGAAATAATTCATTTCATTGTGAATCCGTCTCTCAATTTAGTAAATAGTTTGTATGTTCCCAATGGCCACCATCATTTTTACTGGAGGTGGAGAGGGTAACTTGTGCAGAGCTGTGGTGGGTCCCAGCTAGGAATAAAAGTTGCAGTACTTCCAATAAAAAGAAGTAAAAAACCCAAAAGCTCAATAGAAAATAAGCAAGAGATACGAAAAAATAATTAACAGAAAAATAGATGTAAATGGCCTTGTAACATATGAAAAGATTCTCATCCTCACTATATAAGAGAAATGCAAATAAAAACTACACTGAGCTATCATTTCTCACTTTTCAGGTTGGCACGAATAATAAAAGTCTACAATATCCTCTGTTGGTGAGGCCATGAAGGAGAAAGAAGAAGGCACTGTCACGTATTGTTGATGGGAGGATGAAATGGCACATGTATGGGGAATTTGGCAATTGCATATGCGTCACACTGTGCCTCAAAAAAGGAGCCCTGGTGGCACAGTGATTAAAGCAGTTGGCTGCTAACTGAAAGGTTGGCAATGCAAATCCACCAGCCAGTCCACAGAAGAAAGATGTGGCAGTCTGTTTCCATAAAGATTTACAGCCTTGGAAACGCTACGGGGCAGTTCTACTCTGTCCTATAGGGTGACTATGAGTCAGAATTGACTAGATGGCAACAGGTTTGGTTGGTTTGGTGATTCAGAAACTTTACTTCTAGGAATTTATCCTTAAGTTTCATTAGAAAAATACGAAATTTTGTGTACAAGGCTATTTCTTGTGACATTATTTATAATAACGAAAGAGTGGAAACATTCAAAATGCCCATCCATAGGAAACCGGTTAAGTATACAATAGTACTATGTGGTGATGTAGTCCAATATACCCTGGACTTCCAGAAGAAGAAACTAATCTGTCTTGGAAGAAGTACAGCCAGAATGCTCCTTAGAAACAAGGATGGCAACAGTTTCGTCTTGCTAACTTTGGACATGTTATCAGGAGAGATCATTCCTCGGGGAAGGACATCATGCTTGGTAAAGTAGAAGGTCAGCTTAAAAAAGAAGACCTTCAACTAATGGATTGACACAGTGGCTGCTAGGATAGACTCAAACATACCTACTATTATGAGGAAGGCACAGGACAAAGCAGTGTTTTATTCTGCTCTACAACATCTCTGGTAGCTTAGGTGATCTTTGGAATCATGTTGTCTTCAGCTGGGTTATCTAAAGAAGCAAAACCAGTAAAGCATATAAATATATATAGAGAGAGATTTATATCAAGGAAACAGCTCACGCAATTGTAGACGCAAGTCAGTGGATCAGGGTAGAGGCCTCTCCCAATTCACAGAGCTGCAGAAGCTGGCAAACCCAAGATCAGCAGGTCAGAGAGCAGGGCTCCGCTCAGAAGCTGTGAAGATTGATGAATCTCAAGTTCACCTGATAAACTGACAGCTCAAGTCCCAAGAACCAGAGGTGAGACGACAGAAGGCAGCTGCAGGATCCAGAGTGAGCAAAAAGCCAGAACGTTTGCTTACATTCAGATGCAGGCCACACCCCCAAGGAAACTACTTTTTATCTGATTGGCTACTCACAGCATATTCAGTCATGGGCGTGATCACATATAAACACTGAGAATCATGGCCCAGCCAAGCTGATGCACAATCTTAACCATCACACATACCCTACACTGAAATTGGTTCATTAACGTAGCAAAAAAACTCTATTCCCATGTGAAATTACATCCACAAGTATAGGGGCTGGTATTTATAACATATATTTTCAGGGGGCACAGTTCAATCCATAACAGACTGATATTGATAAAATTCCATAGACAAAAATTGTTTCATGGTCCATGACAAACCCAAGTGGTACTAGATTCATTAATTTTTGAATTACCAAAGAACGACACATCATAACCATTACTCTGTAGCCTCTTTCCTGTGCCTCCATCTACTCTTACTTTAGAGTATGTTTTTGGTGTGGAAGGATAATCAAAGTGAAAAAATGGTACTTATCATATGTTGAAAGTTTGACTGAAAAATGCTGTGGCCATAGGTCAAAATAGTTAGCCAAATGAGGTTCTGTCTTCACTATTGATAAACTGGTTGGCAGTGAAAAAAACTTCACTCAATCCAACTGTCTTGCTTTGTATACTGGACACCAAAAAATGAATTTGTCTGAGTATCCTTACTATACAATTAAAGGATGGTCTCACTGATTTGTAATAAAGGCATAAGCTGTTGATTCAATAAAGGTTCTCAGGAGAATTGATATTTGGCATGGGTCAGTGTAGTTAAATTCCCAGTCTTTGTTCCAATCAATATTAAAACAAGAATATTGAATTTTTTTCCCTTTTTTTTTTTTTTTTTTAGTAACATTCCACTTTTTATCATTTTTCCTTTCAGAAGAACAAGAAATGTCCTGAAAAGGAATGACCTCTATCTGGGGTACATTATAATTGTTTTTGGTGGTGTCATTTTACAGTAATTAATTTAGCTATCCTTCAAGTGCTTAACAATGGAATCAGAAAATATTAATAACAAAATTTTCTAAAACTGAAAGTGAAGTAATGTATCTCAAGTGAAGAGGTGAAGTGACATGTTTCAAGATCTAGTTCTGAACCAAGATTGATTTTAAAACCTGAAAACAATAACAGAAGCTTCCCCAACTGAAAGAAAAAATGTTGAATTCTATCAAGTTCCATCAATATTTTATGGGCAGACTTTTTTTCTTTCGCATTTACTGTCCAGTTGAATTCTACAAAGTGCATAGTTGTGAACAGTGATTAGAATGGAACTTCATTAAAATAACATTGGTTTAGGAAATAGCGACATTTCTATTATTTCTACTCCGTATAATAACTAAAGTTTGGCAAAAATAGAATACCCAGAAAATAAAAAATCATTTTTTTCCTAATAAAACAAAATTGCAAAGAAAATAATGCATTATTGAGTAACAGTATTTATAGTGTTTTATTTTAAGTTTTTAATAAAAATTTACTTCAAAATAATTAATCCTGATTCACTCTTGTTTAGCAACAATAAATTTCCCAGCCAAGCCACAAGTTTCTAAATTGTGGAAATGATTGATAAATAATAGGAATAGAAAGGTGTTTTTAATAGAAAGGTAAAATTGAAAATACCAAGAAAGAACTGCATGCATTTTAGCTGTATTCAGGACTAATCATTGATTAAGATTTGACTCAGTGTAACCTTGATGGGCGGCTGTTGGATGTTTCAGGTCAGGTGAGAAGTCAGAACCTGCCTTCATGTGTGATATGCAGATTTCCTTCACTAATCAAAATATACAAGCCCCAGAAACATTTTCCATTAGCAAGTTTTTTTTTTAATAAGTCATCCATTATAAATTTGGAACAATTATTCAATATTGAAGTTAAAAAATTAGAAGTCAACAATTCTAATTTGCTGTGGTACACATGGATCTATTATTCAATCCAGGAATTATTTAACTTCGTTTACATGTTCAAGATTGTAGAGATTGGTGGAAAATACAAAAATGAATTTGTATAAATATTTATGTCCCATTATGTCTCAAGAAGAAACTGACCATACATACATACATACATACATACATACATACATACATACACACACATGCACAAAATCATGATATAAGGAAAAATTAAATGTGCTAAGAGAGGGACTCATAAAAGTACTAAAAGATCATACAGATGTTATCAGTCAGAACTGAAGCTGGCGATTGGAAGATGTAAAAAGATAAATATTTTTTTAACTTGGGTTTTCTTTGAGGAATAGGCTTTTAACAATAAGGAGCGTAAGGGTGGGTGGGGAGCTAGAGTTTATTCAGGCTGAAAGAACACAAATCCTCAATGTGTATAAGGGCATAGGAGTTAACATATCTGGCCTGTTTAGGGAACAGTGAACAGTTGTGGGTATCTGGGATATAAGATTTACGAAAAGCTATCGTTAGAAGATAACTTATGGACAGATTATGAAAGGCCCCAAAGTTATTTTGAATTTTTCTTTGAGCAATGGAAGATCTTTGAGTAGGGGAATGTAGTGAATAAATCTGTGGTTTAAGAATGAGACTAAGGAGGCAATGAGAGGTGAGGATGGGAGAGGTAATAATTTGAAGGCAGAAGCCATTTAAGACTATCAAAATTGTGTATGCATGGGAATATAGCAGTGGGTATGGAAAAAAAGAAGACAGAAATGGGAGACATTGTTGAAACTGAATCAATTGGAGACTGGAAAGTGATAAGTTAAGAAAAGTAAATGAAAAGGAGAAATGGCAAATGAGAAAAAAATGGCAAAGTCATTTAATGACATATAGGGACATAAGAGTTAGAAGGAAAGAATCTCAGATGGGATAACTGATAAAAAGCTCCCTTTGAGGCATATTATGCTTGATGTTTTGCTAGAATGTCAAGGTAAAATTCTTTCAACTGTAATTAGAAATGCAGATGCCAGGAGAAAGGAGGACTGAAGTTGCAGATGTGAAAGTCAGTGGTGAGAGAGGATGAGGCTCTGGGAAACGGAATGAACTACCTAGACTGAAAATCAGGAGGATGAAGTTTTACACATAGCTCTGCAAGTCACCAGGTAAGACCTGGTTGTCAACTCCTATCTTTACACAAGTGCAAAATAGTCTGGTTTACATCATAGCTACAGTAACAATCACACAGATTGGTGAATATTAAAAATCTTTGTAAAATACAAAGCACAATACAGATACCATATATATCGTTCAGAAATCCCTTGTTGTTATGGTTAAGTGCCATCCAGTTAGTTCCAACTCATAGCGACCCAATGTACAACAGAACGAAACAGTGCCCGGTCCTTCGCCATCCTCGTGGTCATTGTTATACTAGAGCCTATTGTTGCAACCACAGTGTCAACCCATCTTGTTGAGGATCTTCATCTTTTTCACTGACCCTCTACTTTACAAGCATGATGTCCTTCTCCAGGGACTGATACCACCTGATAACATGTCCAAAGTATGTGAGACGAAGTCTCACCATCCTTGCTTCTAAGGAGCACTCTGGCTGTACTTCTTCCAAGACAGATTTGTTTGTTCATTTGGCAGTCCATGGTATAGTCAATATTGTTTGCCAACAGCATAATTCAAAGGCATCAATTCATCTTCAGTCTTTCTTATTCACTGTCCAGCTTTCACATGCATATGAGGTGATTGAAAACACCATGGCCTGGGTCAGGCGCACTTTAGTCCTTAAAGTGACGTCTTTGCTTTTTAATACTTTAAAGATGTCTTTTGAAGCAGATTTGCCCAATGCAATGCGTCATTTGATTTTTTTGACTGCTGCTTCCATGGATGCCGATTGTGGATCCAAGTAAAATGAAATCCTTGACAACTTCAATCTTTTCTCCGTTTATCATGATGTTGCTTTTTGGTCCAGTTGTGAGGATTTTTTTTTTTTCTTTATGTTGAGGTGTACTCCATACTGAAGGCTGTAGTCTTTGCTCTTCATCAGTTAGTGCTTCAAGTCCTCTTCACTTTCAGCAAGTCAGGTTGTGTCATCGGCATAACACAGGTTGTTAACGAGTCTTTCTCCAATCCTGATGCCACATTCTTCTTCATATAGTCCAGTTTCTTGGATTAGTTGCTCAACATACAGCTTAAATAAGTATGGTGAAAAGATACAACCATGATGCACACGTTTCCTGACTTTAAACCACAGAGTATCACCTTGTTCTGTCCAAACAACGACCTCTTGGTCTATGTACAGGTTCCTCATGAGCACAATTAAGTGTTCTGGAATTCCCATTCTTCTCAATGTTATCCATAATTTGTTATGATTCACACAGTTCAATGCCTTTGCATAGTCAAAATCCCTAAACAATATTTATTTTATCAAATATATTACCATCTACAAGATATCAATTTAATATTTTCATTCAAAATTATATAAAAATTATTATTTTTTCATTTCACTTTTCAGTGACATTTAACTTGAACTCATTTCCTTGAACTCCTTTCTCTCCCTCAACCCAACATGGCTGTAACAAAATGGAACTAAAGTTAAACATCAAATTTTGCTTGGTAGCTGTGTCTTGCTACATTGTCTACTGGGACAGGTGAATGTCAAGAAACAATTAGCAGCAGTTATCATATTAGTTCATCACACTATTCCCAATCTATGGTCATTTATAAATAAACCATAATTATCCCATTAACCTAACTCAACAATACTGAACCTGGAGGATGTTGACCAGTGTCAGAAGTAATTTTATTTGGTCACAATTAATCAATAACATACACAGAACAGTAATTCAGATTGTCTTTTAAAATCAAGATGGTGGCCGGATTTATTTATTTATTTTTTTATGCTGTTCTGTAGAGAGAAAACCAAAAAACCCAAACCCATTGCCGTCAAGTCAATTCTGATTCATAGTGACTCTACAGGACTGAGAAGAACTGTCCCTTAGGGTTTCTAAGCAGTGCCTGGTGGACTTGAACTGCCTACCTTTTGGTTAGCAGCTGTAGCTCTTAACCACTATGCCACCAGGGTTTCCTTTGTAGAGAGTTTCTGACAATTCTATATGTGGTTACATTTAGAATCCTGGTATGTGAATTTCTGCTAAGCCTAAGTACATTGATTTCTATTGCATGGAAAGTAACACATTGTGTGGTAAAGAGAAGTTTGCCAACAGCTAGTGTAAATGTGATGATGTTCAACAATACTTCCATGAACCTCCATTCTTCACCTACTAGTAGCAGGCATAGGCACTGCGCTATATTCTGGGATCACAAAATGGAGATCTGTTTACCCCAAGAGGGGTGGTTCATTAAGTGAGAGTTCAGATAAGATTCAGTCAAGGTTAAAAAAAGCAAATGCCTTGGGAGGTCCTATTTCAATGTTTTTCTATTAAGACTCTGGAATCTGAGGGAAAGGGGTTCCGTGTTTAATTCAGTATCAAAAGAAGTGTTTAATGCATGGGTTATATTGACCCTTCATGAGTTTATTTTCAGTTTCTTTTTTTTTTCCCCCACAACTAAAAAAAAAAAAACCATGGCCAAAGAGTAGATTCCGACTCATAATGACCCCATTGGGCAGAGCAGAACTACTCCATAAGGTTTCCAAGGCTGTAATCTTTGTGGAAGCAAACTGCCATATCTTTCTCCAATAGAGCAGCTTGGTGGGTTCCAACCACAGACTTTTCAGTTTGTAGCCTTAACCACTATACCACCAGCTTCTTTTTCCACAACTATTGAAGTGGTGACAGCAGTAACATTTAAAGCCGTTAAGGATTAGGTGCTGACACAGGGCAGCTAACAACAATATATGTCACCCACATTTCAGAGTGAAGCTCTTTGGCTTCACTTATTTAAGGTTATGATGCTCATAGAGGAGGCCTGGTGGCACAATGGTTAAGTGCTGGGCTGCTAACCAAAAGGTTGGTGGTTCGAACCCACTCAGTCACTCTGAGAGACAAAGACATGGCAATCTTCTCCTGTAAAGATTATAGCCTAGATAGCCTGATGGGACAGTTCTGCTTTGTCACATGGAATCTCTATGAGTCAGGATAGACTCAAAGACATGTAACAACAACAATATGATGCTCACATATGGCTGAGGTGCTTTTCAAAGTTAAGTTCATTCCACCCACTTTCCAAGGAGGAAGTTTCAGCATAAAGGTGTGGAGCTTTGGTTAAAGAGAAAGACTTTGCCTAGAACTGTGAGTTTATTGACTAAGGCAATTTCAGGTTGCCAGTTTGAGGGTTTCTTTGCCCTCCAGCAGTGATCATCCAAAATCAAAACCAAACCCATTGCCATTGAGTCGATTCTGACTCCTGGTGACCCTATAGAACAGAGAAGAACTGCCCCGTAGGGTTTCCAAGGAGCAGCTGTTGGATTTGAACTGCCAGCCTTCTAGTTAGCAGCCGAATGCTTAACTACTGCACCACCAGCAGCTATCATGGCAGTGATTAAAATGGAGTGACTATTTGAAAAGAACGAGTTCACCTTGTTTTCTTATCTTCTAGTTCCTCTTGGGAGCATAAAGGGTAATTGCAAATCTGTGTTATTTGTTAATCAGGGACTTTTTAAGAGTGTGTAACATCAAGGACGTTGTATAAGACAACAAAGGAAGGGTAATGTAGAATCCAAACTAAATAAGCAATGAAGCCTTAGCCCTCGAGAAGCTTTCAATTAAGCTGAGTGAGAGCATACACCTGTGAAGCATGTTAAGCACATAGCAGTGCAGAATTACCAAATAACATGTAAGGCCTGAGGGAATGCAGAGTAGAAAACTATCAGATAGCTGTTAGTTTTAAATGAAAGTGTTTAAATTATGAATTATGTTTAATCAAAATATAAGAGGTGTGAGGCACAGATTTCTGGAGAAAAAGAAAGAAGGCAATCCAAGCATTTGTTACAGCCTGTTTATTCAGGTAATGGTCATGCTAATGGAGACTGCTGTTGCCTATAATCACTATTGTCTTGCAGTAGTTCTTGAACAGGATGTGCATAGAAATCACTGAAAGGAGCCTTCTTTCTGAAGTTCTGACTCAGGAGGTCAGGGACAAATACTCAGGCAGACGCATTTTTTAACCCTTCCAGGTGATTATGATGTGTCTAGTCCCTGGCAATGGTTTCCAAAGTTGTTTGTACATTAGGATCACTTTGGGATTAAAAAATTCAAAACCCTAGGCCATACCCCAGACCAATTAAATCACAATATTGAGCAGTGAGGGGCAGAGACATAGTCACCAATTTTTGTAAGCTCCCCAATTGATTCCAATGTTCAGACAAGTTTGGGAACCAATTCACTATAGGAAGTTCAGTTTCTTCTTTCCTTCAATCTGCTCACTAGAAGGAGTAGAAACTCTAATGTGAGTAAAGGAAAAATGAACTTCAAAAACCTATGTAAGCTGATGTGCCAAACATGGGAGCTTTTACTGAGAAAGGGGCAAACATTCTTCTGTCCAAGTCTTCCTTATGGCATCTCAATAATTGGCACCTACAACTTTAAAAAAAAATTTCTTTTTGGTTTGTCTTCCCTTACTTCTCTCTTACGTCTAAGTGCTGTCTAAGTGTCCTGGGGGCTCATACCACAGGAGAGATGTTACCCTTCTCTCTAATTTAGAAAACTAATCAGGAAGAGACTGACTGGAAAGATAAAGCAATTATGAAATATTCACGGTCCAAGACTGTATAAGAAAATGATGCATTGTTCAACAAAGATAAGTTTACAAACAGATAATGTAAGCAACTGGCCAAATAAGAAGATGCATGATTCTAGCCATTTTCAGACAGCTCTAACCACTAAATTCACACCATAAAACTGATAAGGACAGCTCTTACTACATCATGTTGTTGTGAGGTGCCATTGAGCTGGTTCCAACTCAAAGAGACCCTATGGACAACAGAATGAAACACTTCCCAGTCTGTGCCATCCTCTTGTGATGTGTGAGCCCATTGTTGCAGCCACTGTGTCAGTCCATCTCATTGAGTGTCTTCCTCTTTTTGACCCTCTGCTTTACCAAGCATGATGTCCTTCTCCAGGGACTGGACCCTCCTGATAACATATCCAAAGTACATGAGACATAGTCTCATCATCTTTGCTTCTAAGAAGCATTCTGGCTGTACTTCTTCCAAGACAGATTTGTTCGTTCTTCTGGCAGTCCATGGTATATTCAATATTCTTCACCAACACCTTAATTCAAATACATCAATTCTTGGGTCTTCCTTATGCATTGTCCAACTTTTGCATGCGTATGAGGCGATTGAAACTACCATGGCTTGGATCAGGTTCACCTTAGACCTCAAAGTGATATCTTTGTTTTTTTTTAACACTTTAAAGAAGTCTTTTGCAGCAGATCTGCCCAATGTAATGCATCGTTTGATTTCTTGACTGCCGCTTCCATGGGCAAACTGCATAATAGTTTGCAATATTTTCTATTTCCTTAGGGAAATACTTGGTTTTCCTTGTCTTTAAACCACTAGTTGCTGTCCAATTAACTCTGATTCATGGTAAACCCATATGTGTCAGAGTAGAACTGAGCTCCATAGAGTTTTCAATGATGGATTTTTGGGAAGTAGATCACCACCAGGCCTTTCTTCCAAGGTGCCTCTGATTGAACTTGAACCTTTAACCTTTCGTTTAGCCACTGAGTGGGCTAACCATTTACCCCATCCTGGGACTTCTTAAGAGTACTTTAGTGGGAGACTATGTCTTTTGTGCTTTCAGTTTCTTTTGCAGTGATGGTGGCATTTACCCACTGAGCACCAAGTTCAAAGTCAAGCTGACTCTGAACCTAATCAATTTTTTGTTCAAAGAGGTCACATATGAGATGGAGTTTATTGAATCTGTTATGACCCCTAGTCCTGTAATCCTAAAGTCTAGTGTTAATCATGGAAATACAGTATCAAGAAAAGGCTGCCTGGGAGTTCCGGCAAAATGGCACTCTAGGCAGAAGGACCATGCCGTCCCTCCACAGCAAAGATCTGAAAAACTAAGCCAAACAGAGAATACAACAATTCTGAAACCCTAAAACATCAAATGAAGAGATAAAGAACTCAGCCAAGCACCAAATGGAGTGAGAATACTGACAGAGAATGGAGAGCGAGGAGAGATTCATGCAGAGGTCCCTACCAGCTAATGCAGCGCAGATCCACCATCTTGGACTCCTATTGGAGACCAGCAAACGGGGGTATGAGAAAGCAGCCTCAGGGAGTGTCCAGTGGGAGACAAAACGGCTGGTAATTTGCAGTGTGCACTTTTCCACCCCCCACCCCTCTTCGCCCCAGCTCGGCCTCCTCTGCTTCCTGCGGCCACCGTCTCTTGACTGGGAAGCGCCAGCTGCTTAGATTCCACACACCCAAGCGGGCAGCTCTCTGGGTGCCATTTGTTGGGTGCTAGTGTTGCTTTTTTTTTCTGCTTCTTTTGATTTCTCACTTGCCTCTCGCTGCCTCCCCCTCCTTTTGCTAGAGTGCCTGGCTCCAAGCACCATCTTTGCTTCTTCCTGAGGGGCTGCGGAGCTCCATTCGAGTATGGAGCTGCTTCCCGGTCTGGGCTACCGTGCTGGTGGGATCCCGGAGCATTTGTTCATTTGTTCGTTTTGAATTGTTTGTTTGTTTTCTTTTCCTTTTCTTAAGTTGGGAGCCCTTTCTGGTCAGGTGGAGCTGCATGGCGAGGGACTCCCCTTCAGCTTCCACAGATGTGCGGAGAGATCCCTGAGGATATTTTTTTCTGTTTTTTTGGGGGGGCCTTTCTTGCTCTTTTTTTTTTTATTTGTTTTGTTTTCTTTTCCCTCTTTTTGTCTTTCTTCATTGCTCAGTTTCTTGTCTCTCTATATCTTCCTTCTCTTTCTGATCCCTGAATACTAGGCGTTGTATACCTCTGCGCCTTCTGGCCAGGCTGTGTTGTGACACCTGAGAGCGACTTCCCCAGACCTCATAGCTGCATCAGTGGGATCCCTGGGAACTTTATGGTTGTTTAACCTTTCTGATTTTTATTTGTTCATTCTTTTCTTCCTCTTCCCCTTTCTGTTTTTCTCCATTTCGTAGTCTCTCATCTCTCCATTCCAATGGCAAGCTCCCCTAGCATACTTTTTTGTTTGTTTGTATGTTTTTTGGCTCCTGTTCCTCTCTCCTCTCTCCCATATCCAGCTTAGCTCCACACATAACAATCTCCCCGCTGCATCCTGCCTACCTGCACCGTGCGCTTGACATCACACCACCAAGCAGTGCAGGCACGGCCTACTGGAACCTGCCCAGCACTGATTACCGACCTACCCTGGTGGCTGTAGTGAGTGCCACAAACAACCCATCCCAGTGGCTCCTCTTCAGCTAGACCTGCCCTGCTATATCATATCTGAGTGACTGAACCTGCCAGTTGGAGAAGGAGGTGAAAAGTATTGAGCGCACAGACGAGCAAACAACAAAGAGCACGCAGTCCGCCTGCTCAGACATACTCAAAATTTTTTTTTTTAAAAAGGGATGAAACAAACAAATCTACAATCGATAAATGAGAGAAATAACTACTGAATTCCCCAAAAACAACAAACAATATCAAAACATTTATAAAAACAGGACAGGATGGTTCCAGTGGGCATCCAAATTGAAACACCAGATGACTCTCCTGTGGAAGAAAATGCACTAGAAGTACTTGATAGGGAATTCAAATCTCTAATACTTGGAATTTTCCAAGAACTGAGGCAAAAAGCTGACAAACATGAGGAAAAAATAGACAAACTCATGGAAAATACAGACAAAAAATTGGAAGAATTCAGGAAGATGATGCAGGAACAAAATGCCAAAATAAATTCACAACTAGAAATTATACAAAAACAACAATTAGCAATCCAAAAGATAAACAACAAGATTTCAGAAATGGATGATGTCATAGAAGGGCTGAGAAGCAGATTTGAAAACGTGGAAGACAGGATCAGTGGAACTGAAGATAAACACCTGGATACAACTCTTTTTCAGGAAAACTCAAAAAAAAAACAAAAAACAAAAAACAAACAAAAAAAAAACCACAAAGAAAAATGAAGAGAGCCTGAGAGTTATGTGGGACACAATTAAAAGCAAAAATTTATGAGTGATTGGCATTCCAGAACAGGCGGAGAAAACAGAAAACACAGAGAGGCTCATTGAGGAACTGCTGACAGAAAACTACCCCAATATCATGAAAGATGAAAAGCTGGCCATCCAAGAAGCTCAACGAACCCATATAGAAGAGACCCCAAAAGAAAATCACCAAGGCATATCATATTCACATTCGCCAAAACCAAAGACAAACAAATAATCCTGAGAGCAGCTTGTGAAAAACAAGAAGTCACATACAGAGGAGAAACAATAAGACTAAGCTCAGATTATTCGCAGAAACCATGCAGCCAAGAAGGCAATGGGATGACATAGATAAAATCTTGAAAGGAAAAAATTGTCAGCCAAGAATAATATATCCTGCAAAACTCTCATTCACGTTGGATGGTGAAAATAGGTCATTTCCAGATAAACAGAAACTAAGGGGATGTGTAAAAGTCAAACCAAACTTACAAGAATTATTAAATGGAGTACTTCAATCTGAGGACAAACAGCTTCAGCCCACAGGCAGAACCTAGGACACAGGATCATACCAGCCAGATACCAATCTAGGAAATGAACTCTCAAGGACTATCCAAAACCAAAACAAATACAACAGGGAATCAGAGCAGTCAATCGATGGATGACAACAGTATCAAAACAATGAAAGAAGGAGTAAATGGCATAGGTATAGAACCTTCTAATGGAGAGGAAGGCAAGGCGATACCAAGTAATGGTAGACTGCTTCAAACTTAGAAAGATATGGGTAAAATTCATGGTAACCACAAAGAAAGTTAACAAACCAACTCATAAAAATAAAGACAAAAAACATAAAGTCTCAGCAAAAACAAAACCTACAAAAACAGAAGAAATTACAAAAAAAAAATCCACAAACAAAAGTAACTCAGCACAAGAGAGTAAGAAGAACAAAGAAAACTTCAGCACCACAAAAAAAAGCACTACAAAATGACAGCAACAAACTCACATCTATCAATAATTACACTGAATTCAAATGGACTCAATGCACCCATAAAGAGACGGAGAGTCACAGAATGGATAAGAAAACAGGATCCATCAATACGCTGTCTACAAGAGACACAACTTAGAAACAAAGATGTGAATTTATTAAAAGTCAAAGGTTGGAAAAAACTATATCAAGCTAACAACTACCAAAAAAGAACAAGAGTGGCAATTCTAATCTCAGATAAAATAGACTTTAAAACAAAATCTACCATAAAAGACAAAGTAAGACACTATATAAAGATTAAGGGTTGGATCCATCATGAAGACATAACCATAATAAACGTCTACACACCCAATGACAGGGCTCCAAAATACATAAAACAAACTCTAACAACACTGAAAAGAGAAATTGAGAGTTCCACAGTAATAGTAGGAGACTTCAACACACCACTCTCAGTAAAGGACAGAACAACTAAGAAGAAAGTCAGAAAAGATACAGAAGACCTAAAGGGCACAATCAGCCAACTTGACCTCATAGACATATATAGAACACTCCATTGAACCACTGCAAAGTACACATTCTTTTCCAATGCACATGGAACATTCTCCAGAATAGACCACATCTTAGGCCAAGAGCAATCCTCAACAAGATCCAAAACGTTGAGGTAATTCAAAGTATCTTCTCTGACAATAATGTCATAAAGGTAGAAATTAACAATAGAAAGAGCGAGGAAAAAAAATCAACTACATGGAAACTGAATAATACCCTGCTTACACATCAGTGGGTAATAGAAGAAATCAGAGATGGAATAAAAAAATTCCTAGAATCAAATGAGAACAAAAACACATCATAGCAAAACCTTTGGGACACAGAAAAGGCAGTCCTCAGAGGACAATTTATAGCAGTAGATGCACATATCAAAAAGAAAAAAAGGGACAACATCGAAATATTAACTATACAACTCAAACAAATAGAAAGAGAACAGCAAAAAAAGCCCACAACCACCGGAAGAAAGGAAATAGTAAAGATCAGAGCAGAAATAAATGAAATAGAGAACAGAAAAACAATAGAAAGAATCAACAAAACCAAAAGTTGCTTCTTTGAAAAAATCAACCAAATCTACAAACCACTGGCCAGACTGACAAAACAAAAACAGGAGAGGACGCAAATAACCCAAATAAGAAATGAAATGGGGGATGTTACAACAGACCCAACCAAAATAAAAAGGATTATAACAGAATATTATGAAAAACTACAACAAATTTGAAAACCTAGAGGAAATGGACAAATTTCTAGAAACACAAGGCTTGCCCAAACTACAACAAAGTGATGTTGAAAATCTGAACAGACCCATAACAAGAGAAGAGATTGAAAAGGTAATAAAAAAACTCCCAACCAAAAAAAGCCCTGGCCCAGATGGCTTCACTGGAGAATTCTACAAAACATTTACAGAAGAGCTTGTACCAGTACTACTCAAGCTATTTCAGAGCATAGAAGAGGAAGCAACACTTCCAAATTCATTCTAAGAAGCCAGCATAACACTGATACCAAAACCAGGCAAAGATGTCACAAAAAAAGAAAATTACAGACCAATATCTCTCATGAATATAGATGCAAAAATTCTGAACAAAATTCTAGCCAATAGAATTCACCATCATATCAAAAAAAAAATAATACACCACGACCAAGTAGGATTCATACCAGGTATGCAAGGATGGTTCAACATTAGAAAATCCATCTACGTAATTCACCACATAAATAAAAGGAAAAGAAAGAATCACATGATCATCTCAATTGATGCAGAAAATGTATTTAACAAAGTCCAACACCCATTCCTGATAAAAACTCTCAATAAAATAGGTATAGAAGGGAAATTTCTCCACATAATAAAGGGCATCTATGCAAAACCAACAGCCAACATCATTCTTAATGGAGAGAGGCTGAAAACATTCCCCTCGAAAACAGGAACAAGAGAAGGATGCCCTTTATCACCACTCCTATTTAACATTGTGCTGGAAGTTCTAGCTAGAGCAATAAGGCAAGAAAAAGAAATAAAGGGCATCCAAATTGGTAATGAAGAAGTTAAACCGTCCCTGTTTGCAGATGATATGATACTATACATAGAAAACCCTAAAGACTCTGCGAGAAATCTGCTGGAACTAATAGAAAGATTCAGCAGAGTAGCAGGATACAAGATAAACATTCAAAAATCAGTTGGATTCCTATATACCAGTAAGGAGAACGATGAAAAGGAAATCAGGAAATCAATACTGTTTTCAATAGCCCCTAAAAAGATAAAATATTTAGGAATAAATCTGACCAGGGATGTAAAAGACCTATACAAAGAAAACTATAAAACACTTCTGCATGAAACCCAAAGGGATCTACATAAATGGAAAAACATACCATGCTCATGGATAGGCAGACTCAACATTGTGCAAATGGCAATTCTACCCAAAGCAATTCACAAATACAATGCAATCCCGATCCAAATACCAACAACATTCTTCAAAGAGATGGAAAAACTAATCATTAACTTTATATGGAAAGGGAAGAAGCCCTGAATAAGTAAAGCACTACTGAAAAAGAAGAAGACAGTTGGAGGACTCACACTACCTGACTTCGGAACCTACTATACAGCTACAGTAGTCAAAACAGCCTGGTACTGGTACAACGACAGATACATTGACCAATGGAACAGAATTGAGAACCCAGATGTAAATCCATCCACCTATGGTCCCCTGATCTTCGACAAGGGCCCAAAGTCCATCAAATGGGGAAAAGACAGTCTTTTTAACAAATGGTGCTGGCAAAACTGGATATCCATCTGCAAAAAAATGAAACAGGACCCATACCTCATGCTGTATACAAAAACTACTTCAAAATGGATCAAAGACCTGAATATAAAGCCTAAAACTATAAAGTTCATGGAAGAAAAAATAGGATCAACTCTTCAGGCCTTAATACATGGCATTAACAGGATACCAACCATAACCATCAACGTGCAAAACCCAACAGATAAGCTAGATAACTGGGATCTTCTAAAAATCAAACACCTATGTTCTTCAACAGACTTCACCAAAAGAGTAAAAAGAGAACCTACAGACTGGGAAAAATTTTTGGATAGTACAAGTCAGACAAAGGTCTAACCTCCATAATCTACAAGAAAATCCAAAACCTCTACAACAAAAAGACAAATAATCCTATTAAAAAATGGGCAGAGGAAATGAACAGACACTTCACCAAGGAAGACATTCAAATGGCCAACAGACACATGAGGAAATGCTCGTGACCACTAGCCATTAGAGAAATGCAGATTAAAACCACAATGAGATACCTCCCACCCTGGCATTACTGGCACGAATCAAAAGCACTGGAAATAACAAATGTTGGAGGGGCTGAGGGGAGATGGGAACTCTTATGCACTGCTGGTGGGAATGCAAAATGATACAACCATTTTGGAAAATGATATGGAGCTTCCTCAGAAAGCTAGAAATAGACATACCATTCGATCCAGTAATCCTACTCCTAGGAATATATCCTAGAGAAATAAGTGTCATCACTCGAATAGACATATGCACACCTATATTCATGGCAGCATTGTTCACAATAGCAAAATGATGGAAACAAGCTAGATGCCCATCAACAGATGAATGGATAAACAAACTATGGTACATACACACAATGGAGTACTATGCAACGAGAAAGAACAACCATGAATCTGTGAAGCATCTCATAACATGGATGAAACTGGAGGACATTATGCTGAGTGAAATAAGTCAATCACTAAAGGACAAATATTGTATGAGACCTCTATTGTAAAAACCCATGAAAAAGTTCACACACAAAATGTAACAATCTTTGTTGGCTACCAGGGATGGGAGGGGTGAGGGGGGGAAATACTAAATAAGCACTAGATAAGTGGTATCTTGGGTGAAGGGTGAGACAGTACACAATACAGGGGAAACTAGCATAACCTGTACAAGGAAAGGTCATGGAAGCCCCATAGACACATCCAAACTCCCTGAGGGACTGAATTGCTGGGCGGAGGGCTGTGGGGACCATGGTCTCAGGGAACATCTAGCTCAATTGGCATGACACAGCTTATAAAGACAATGCTCTACATTCTACCTTGGTGAGTAGTGTCTGGGGTCTTAAAAGCCTGTGAGCGGATATCTAAGATACTCCATTGGCCTCATCCCTTTGGGAGCAAGGGAGAATGAAGAGAACAGGATACAAGGAAAAGATTAGTCCAAAGGACTAATTATCCACAGCTACCAAGGCCTCCACAGGACTGAGTCCAGTATAGCTAGATGGTGCCCGGCTACCACCGCTGACTTCTCTGACCAGGATCACAACAGAGGGTTCTGGACAGAGCTGGAGAAGGATGTAGAGCATAATTCTAACTCACAAAAAAAAGGACCAGATTTACTGGCCTAGAGGAGACTGGAGAAACCTCAAGAGTATGGCCCCCCAGACACCCTTTTAGCTCAGTGGTGAAGTTACCTCCGAGGTTCACTGTTCAGTCTGGGAGTGGACAGCCCAGTAAAACCAAATGAGACTAACGAGCTACAGGAGTCCAGTGACAAGGGCCAGAAGGCAGAAGGGGACAAGGAAGCTGGTGATAGGGAACCCAAGTTTGAGTAAGGATATTGTTGATGTGTTGTGAGATTGTTAACCATTGTTATAGGGCAACATGTGTAGTAACTGTTAAATGAGAAACTATTTTGTTCTGTAAGCCTTTATCTTAAGTGAGAATAACAGCACAATTGGAAGAGCGTAGTCAATGTCACTGAACTGTGTATGTAGAAATTTTTGAAATGGTGTATCTTTGGCTATGTGTATTTTCACCAAACAAAAAGAAGGTTGAGAATTTAGAGGGTTAATATGTTGTGGGGTTGTTAACCAATGTCATAAAACAACATGTTTACCACTGTTTCATGAGAAACTATTTGTTCTGTAAGCCTTCACCTGAAGTACAATAAAATAAAAAAAAGAAAAGGCTGCCTGACCTTTACCCACCCCCTATTTCTAGTCCATCTTGGGGCTCCTTAAGCAGCCTTTAGGGTGTGGACATCCTTGCACTTGAGAGAGAACTCAGCATGGATGCCTGCTATCCTTAGAGTTAAGGTTCACTTTAGGGAGGCTGTCTCATATTCAAATATTTCCAGTAATAGTTTGGAAACTTTAGATAAAACCGTGCACTGCCAAGGAAGAACAATGTTCTTCCATTGAGAGGTGACACGCATGGAAATGATTTTCAGCCATGTAAGTTCTGTGTCTGCCATCTGTGCCCTCGCCTTGGTGGCTGGAGATTTGTATGACATGGGGCTTCTGGAATATTAGATTAAAGGATCCCAGCAGTAAGTGGATAAGACAGTGCAGTCTGTCACACCAGCTTACACAGAACAAGCTGGCCCTATTCAGCCCTGAGGGATCATGGGTAGAGTTTTGAGATTGAACTGGGAGCGATTTTTGCACCACAAGGGAATCCTCATATGTTCTTCATGTCTTAAGGGTCAACAGAAGAAGTACTCAAAATCATCATGACCACAGAGAAGACAGTACTGTTAGTTCAATTAACATAGGAAGGCTGGGCACTCACTACCGAAAAGGAATAAATGTGGACTACTGGGGAACAGGGAAGATGAATCCAAGCATAGGTGTTTGAGGAAGCACACTCAGGCTAGTTTTGAGAGACCTGCATGAATAGATTGTCTTCACTAAGCTTATATATAGAGGCTTAGTGGAAGCCAGTAGTAAACCGTGCTTGAGTGGGGAAGGCACCGGCGTTTGCAGTGGCCCATTCCATTAACAGATCAATCAAAATGCGTATCCTATTTCCCTGAGTAAGGAGAGAATTATGTTACAGAATCTCAGGATTGGGAGAAACCTTAAAGATTATCTATCATAAGCACTTATGAGGCTAGAGATAAATGCTAGCCTAAATTCATTCATTCATTTATTCATTCAATCACCAACTAATTTATTCATCCAACAGGTAAAAGGACATGGAGATAGCACTCCTAGTACCATTCATTCTTGTAAGTTAACAGGACCTTCCTCCTGGGAAGAGAAACATAATCAGTACTTGTGCTAACTGATGAACTGATTTGAGCCAACAGTCTCGTTTATGAAAACTTAGAAACCCAAATCCATTGCCATTGAGTCAATTCTGACTCATAGTGACCCTATAGGACAGGGTAGAATTTCCCCATAGGGTTTCCAAGAAGCAGCTGGTGGATTAGAACTGCCGATCTTTTGGTTAGCAGCCGAGTTCTTAACTACTGTGCCACCAGGACATCATTTTCACATAGCAGAGGTCCATTAAAGGCAGGTGGCTGCCGTTAACAATGGTTTGCTCAGAGCTCCATGGCTACCACTGACACAGAGTGGTTGCATTGTCAAAGGTAGTGAAGAAAACTAATACCAACTGATGTTCCAGGCAGTGGGACAGTCTAAGAAAGCAGAGCATTGGAGAACACTTAATGCTGGAAAAGGCAAAGACTTAAACATTTATGTTTTTTGAGACTCACCTGAGAACAAACCTCTGGCAGTCATGGAGGTGATGGCAGGAGAAGAGCCACCCTACAGAAGAAGTGATCTTTGGCAAAATAGGCCTAAGAAGCAGGGTTATCCTGCAGTATTTAGGAAATAACTACATTTGGGCACATTCTGTTGAAGGTCAATAGCTTCAAGGAAAAAAACGAATCATGAAAATAACCAGGCAGGGAAAACAGGTACTTACAAAGAAGAAAAATCAGACTTGTTCATAACACTAGAAGCTACAAGACAATAGAGTAATATCTTCAGAGTTTGAAGGCATAACAGGTTGAATACAAATGATCTCTATCCACTGAAGTTGTCATTCATGTATGTTGTTGTTGTGTGCTGTCATGTCAATTCCGGCTCATAGTGACCCTATATGACACAGTAGAACTAACCCATAGGGTTTTCTAGGCTGCAGTCTTTACAAGATCAGATCACCAGGTCTTTTCTCCTAAAGAGCTACTGGGAGGTTCAAACTACTGACCATTTGGTTAGCAGCTGAGCACTTAACCATTGTGCCATCTAGGCTCCTTCTTCATGTACAGAGGCAATAGAAATATATTGTTGATAAAATGACATGCTATAATACTGGGTGGGAAAGAATTATGGGTATAGAGAATCATAATGCTACAAACAATTAAAAAGATCAATCTAATAAATATATACCAACTTTATTCTCCACAAATACTGTGTGCAGCATTTATTTTCAAAGGTCTTTCCACCTCCCTGATATGCATTGCTAGAACAGTGCCTAAGTCTCAGCCTTTCTGTTTTTAGTGTGAGGAAGTACCTACCTCTCTCTTTCAATTTCTTTCAGCTTTAACAACAACAACAAAATTACAGGATGCAGAGTTAAATAAATAACAAATATTTTCTTGGTATAAGTATGTCTCATGCCACATACTTTGAACATGTTATCAAGAAGGCTCAGTCCCCGGAGAAGGACATCATGCTTAGTAAAGTAGAGGGTCAGCGAAAAAGAGGAAGACCCTCAACGAGGTGGATTAACACAGTGGCTGCAACAATGAGCTCACGTATAACAACGATTGTGAGGATGGTGCAGGACCGGGCAGTTTTCATTCTATTGTACATAGGGTGTCTATGAGTTGGAACCGACTCGATGGCACCTAACAACAACAACATGCCACATTTGGGACACACTTAAACACTTAAAAGTCATTTGTTTTTTACCTGAAATTCAAATTTAACTGAGTGTCCTGTATTTAATCATATAGGATTTTACAGTGGTTAAGAGCTTGGCTGCTAACCAAAAGGCTGACAGTTTGAATCCACCAGCCTCTCCTTGGAAACCCTATGGGAGAATTCTACTCTGTCCTACAGGGTCACTATCAGCCAGAATCAACTGGATAGTAATGAGGTTTTCTTTTTTCTTTTTTTTTTTTCATTACTTTATTTCAGTGGAACTCCCTCTCTGTATTCCAACCCTACTATCTCCCCAGGATACTTATCAAAACATATGCAGCTTTTGGAATTAAAAGTCAGCTAGGGAGGAAATTGTTTGCAGGCAAATTCTCCTTTCACCCAACCCTGAAATAGTAAGTACAGAGCATGTTTCATGGTTAATAGAGGAAGTGCAAAGGGAAAAACCCAGGTGAAAACTTAAATTAATAGCTCAAAAAAGATATTTTCTCATAACCTTGACTTTCTTATTGTGAAAAATTTTCATGTAAGAAGTATAGTATTTTTTGGCAGGGGGGAAGCTCTTCCACATTTTGTTCTTCAATGTTTACCAAGATTTTTTAATAATAAATAATGGTGGCACATAACTTGAATAAAATATATTTCTTTTCCAATCATTAAGTAAATTATTCACTTGATCCATGTTTCTCACTTCCTAGCACCAGCTTTCAGTGAGAAATAAACCAGATGCTCTTTTAAAAACATATTCCTAAAAATCTATGATTTAAAAAAGGTAGTAATACATATATATATGTATATATACATATATATTTTGCAGTAGCACTGGAAGGAAAAGGTTTTTTTTTTTGTTGTTGTTGTTTTTTAAGTGGCAAATAAGTGAGAAAATTTCAGCTGGAGTTTCACTAATGACTTCTGCCAGCACAGAAGTCTGGAGAGTGAGACCTTAGAGGGATTTCTTCCGCCTGCGTCACAGCCATGATAGCACCCCAAGTCTCTTACCTCTGTCTTGGGAATGCAGATGTTGTTCATGAGGGATTCTGGATATAAATCTCTCACCCTCACATAACAAATAATTCAAAGCATGCATCTCCTACTAAGGGGAAAGTAGCTTATCTTTCTCTTTATACACACAAAGCACTCATTACCTAACTCCCAATTTATCTCATTTATTCAGTTTCTCTCACATGGTATGGTTTCCCTTGTGTCAACAAGGGGCTGTAGGTTGCATATCTTACTATTTCACATCTATACTTAGATGACCAGCAGCTCTTTTAATTATTGAGTCCAACATATCTTGAACTTCCCTTTTCCCCAGAACCTGGTTATTTCTCCAGGTTTCCTCATAGGAATAAAAGGCATCATTCTCTACCAAGTTGTTTAAATCATATGGCCTGAGAGTTACCTTTCATTCCTCTCTTTTCTTCACTCCTCACATCCAATTCTTGAGAAAGTGCTATCACTTCTGCCTCCAAAATATGTCTTTAATCATCCCTGCTGCTGTATTTGACACTTGGACTAGAGCAATAACATCCTAAGTGTTCTCTCTTCCTTCATCCTTGCTGCTTTTTTATCCATTTTCATAAAGCAGCCAGAATGAGAGTTTTATAAATGTAAGTCAGATTATATTACCTCCATGCTTAAAAACTTTCTGGGGCTTCCCTCATTTTTACTATAAAACCCAAACTCCTATAATTCCCATATCATCTGATATCTGAGAACTTCTGCAAGTTGACCTCACACCCTTGTTACCCTTGCACAGTATTCCCAGACACATTAACCTCCTTTCTTGTGTTCAAACACACTGAGCCCTTTTCCACATCAGAAACTTTACACTCTCCGTTTCCTCTGCCTAGAATGTGTTCCCCTGGCTTTTTCCATTATTGCTTGGTCTTAGTCTTAGCTCAGATGTTACCTCCTCTAAGAGATTTTGCCAACCAACTATCTTAAATATGGTCCCTATCGAACTCCCTGTTGCAGCACACTTTTGTTTTCTTTATAGTCCTCAGCAACAATCTAATCTACTTGTTTCTTTTCTTCTCTGTCTTTTTTATCACTACCTACCCAACTCTTAGCATATACATGTACATATCACAGAGTAGCTGCTGAATAAATATTTATTAAGGAACGCTGGTGGCACAACAGTTAAGCACACAGCTGCCAAGTGAAAGGTTGATGGTTCTAACCCATCCAGTGGCTCCGTGAGGGAAAGACCTGGAGATTTGCTTCCATAAAGATTATAGCCTAGGAAACCCTACGGGGCAGTTCTACTCTGTCACATGAGATTGCTATGAGTTGAAAATCAATTCAGCAAACCCAGCAACAAACTCCTTAATACCTAGTATATTGTCCTGCAAACCATGATCCCATAGGAATGTTGTAGCTCTACTGATGACCACAGTGATGGCAATGGTATTAACAAGGCTGTCCAGGAGGAATCAGTGTTCCTCACCTGATTACAACAGACGGGAGATAATTAAATGTGGGACTCCCCCAGATGACTCTAGATTCATAGTTATTTTTTTCTTTTGGGTCATGACTAAGCAACCTTTTTGTTTTCTACCAGGAGAAAAAGTCGGCAGCTGTCTGCATCATCTGTTGTCAGCAGAATTAGATAGGAAAGTTCTCAAAAGGCCTTACCTATGACTGGAACTGCAATTCTCATTTTAGATTTGGCAGCCATCCAAACCATATTTCATAAGCTTACAGATTCCTAGAGACGTTTTTATTGGATATCTTGGCCATAAACTTAAAGTTCTGCAGTTTTGCATATTTATGTGTTGTTATTGTCATTACCTGCAGTCAGTACCAACTCGTAGTGACTCTATGTACAACAGAAAGAAACACTGCCCAGTCCTGCACCATTCTCACAATTGTTACTATGTTTGAGCCCATTGTTGCAGCCACTGTGTCGGTCCATCTCAGTGAGGGTCTTCCTCTTTTTCACTAACCCTTTTCTTTACCAAGCATGATGTCCTTCTTCAGGGGCTGGTTCCTCCTGATAACATGTTCAAAGTATGTGAGACAAAGTCTTGCCATCCTTGCTTCTAAGTAACGTTCTGGCTGTACTTTTTCTGAGACAGATATATTTGTCCTTCTGGCAGTCCATGCTATATTCAATATTCTTCTCCAACACCATAATTCAATGGCATCAATTCTTCTTCAGTCTTTCTTATTCATTGTCCAGTTTTTGCATGCATATGAAGTGATTGAAAATACATGGCTTGGGTCAGGAGCACCTTAGTCTTCAAGGCGACATCTTTGCTTTTCAACATTTTAAAGAGGTCTTTTGTGGCAGATTTACCCAATGCAAAATACATGGTTTGATTTCTTCACTGCTGCTTCCATGGGTGTTGATTGTGGATCCAAGTAAAATGAAATCCTTGACAACTTCAACCTTTCCTCTGTTTATCATGATGTTGCTTATTGGTCCAGTTGTGAGGATTTTTGTTTTCTTTATGTTGAGGTGTAATCCATACTGAAGGCTGTAGTCTTTGATCTTCATCAGTAAGTGCTTCAAGTCTTTTTCACTTCCAGCAAGCAAAGTTGTGTCATCTGCATAACGCAGGTTGTTAATGAGTCTTCCTCCAATCCTGATGCCTCATTCTTCTTCATATATTCTAGTTTCTCAGATTATTGGCTCAGCATACAGATTGAATAAGTATGGTGAAAGGATACAACATTTCCTGATTTTAAACCACAAAGTATCCCCTTGTTCTGTTCAAGAGGTAGTCTTGGTCTATGTACAATTTCCTCATGAGCACAATTAAGTGTTCTGGAATTCCCATTCTTCGAAATGTTAGCCATAATTTTTTAAGATCCACACAGTCAAATACCTTTGCATAGTCAATAGTCAATAACACACAGATAAACATCTTTCTGGTAGTCTCTTGTTTTCAGCCAAGATCCATCTGACCTCAGCAATGATATCTCTAGTTCTACTTTCTCTTCTGAATCTGGCTTGAATTTCTGGCAGTTCCCTGTTGATGTACTGCTGTAACCATTTTTAAATTATTTTCAGTAAAATTTTACTTGCGTGTGATATTAATGATATTGTTTGATGATTTCCACATTCTGCACCACTGACAGACAAGTGGTGGAGATTTATGTGTAGTAAGCTTCTAGTTGGAATATTGATTTTTAAATCTGTGTAGCTATTTATTTTAGATGTAATGTTGCCTTATCATAAATAATTGAAACTCTGATAACAATGTCTAAATAAATTACAAAAACATCTTATAATTTGAGATAATTTTTACTGCACTTTACTGGCCACTAGCCTACAAAATACAGCAGTTTATAGTTAGCAAGTGTAACTACAGAATAAAATAGATTATACTCTACATGCAATTTTGACTTCAGTTATACCTATAGATTGTTTTAAAAGTTTCTACATATTTAATAAGTAAAAATAACATATGGGTAGGATTTTCTATGGCTGCTTTTCTTATCTATCCATCCAGGTATTTAACAAATACTTGAACCACTATTGTGTTCCAGGCCCTAGACTACATGTGAGGAACTGGAGGATAAATAAGGTAGATGGCGTATCTGTTTTCTCCTGGAGCTTACAGACTAGTGGCTAGGACACGTAGTGTTACACGACCTTCTGCAATTTGCTTAATGCATAAAATGTAAGGATATAGTCTATTGTGTGGGGAAAAGCTAAGGTTGTCAGTGAAGACTTCTCAGAAGAAATGACAAGTGAGCTAGAACAAAAATGTCCTTAAGACTTATTGTAGAAGTGGTTTTAGGCAGACGGAAGAGCATGTACAGAAGCTCAGAGACAAGAGTTTAGCTAGAGGAACCGGAAGAAATACAGGAACATAGCATGCAGAAGAGGAAGTTGCAAAGACATATTAGCGGGTTCCAGATAATGTAGGGTCTTACAAGTCTAGTCAAAGAGCTTGGACTTTATTATAAACACAATAGGATTCCACTGGGAATAATGTGATCAGATTTATGTTTCGGAAGATCTTCTCTGGATGCATTGTGACAAATGGATGGGAGGGAGAGAAGACACTAGGTGAGGGAATTGCCAAAAATACAACAACTTTTAGTCAAAAATATAATGGAGTAAATTAAAATTAAAAATAAATGCAATGACAACTCCAGACAGATGGTAAGGTTCACAGAGCCAAACTTGGATTAAAATGCATAAAATACATAAAATGTGATCTAATCAAATGCAAGATGTATGCTAAATTCACGTTCTACTGAAATTTAAGATGCTTAAGTAAGGAAATAGAAAAATAGAGCAAGTGAAAACCACATTAGTACAATTATACGGGACCCATCACATACCTTCATATGAAGTGCATTTTTCTTTAATATGAAGATCCAAACAGTCACTGCTGGGATCCCCTACACCCAGAAAATGATGTCACAGTGTCTTTGGCATTTCTCACCCAGTACCTGTGCGGCATAAACTCCCTATTCCACATGACATATAAACACCATTATAATCCTATTGTTTTAAAGAGAACTCAGGGTGTTATATGATAAGATGCTATATTTTTTTTCTTTCTCTGAGCAATCTCACCAACTATGCAGACCTTCACCTTGAGCACTGATGACATAATCTTTGGATGATCTGATCCGCATGTTTAAAATGTAGATCATTTATTATTTCCTTTATAAATTTTACAACTGCATACCCTAAAAATGTGAAGAGACCACAGTTGTAACTTATTCCTTTTACCACTTTATTTAACTTTCTCTTTAAAAAAAGAGAGAAATACTTCAAATATCTTTCCAAACCTGCACAGATACACAGGGCAAGCTTCTAACAGTAAGATTTGAAATAAATTGTTAAATGCATGTTCAGTTCCAGATTTTGAAGCAAAAATAACTACGAACATTTTGGGGCTGGAATTAACAAATATTGTAGAATTTCCTTTCCACATTTGAAATTTTAATTTCATAGTATTTTCAGTCCTCTGGGCTGAAACGAAGACCAGATAATATTTTAGCAAAAAAGGTGTTTTGTTTTCACGCTTTCATCATGCAAAAATAACCCAACTAATTTAGCCCTAACTTTCAAAAAATATTCAGTTTCATACAGAAATTGACTATGTAGTCCTCAGGCCAAAAGGAATATTTTTCAGAAAACTCTGAAGCAAAGATATTTATAAAAATATACTTTTATAAAAATATACTTTTCCATAAAGTTTTATTTTCAGTCATCTTTGACATGATGTAGATGAGTTACTGCATTATTGCATACTCGTTATCGCTTATCCTTGATCTGCCAAAGTTCTGTAGGTTTTTTTTATTATTATAAATTTTGGTCATCTTAGCTTATAAACCCCTGGATCAATCTTAAATGCTACAATTTTAAAAATAAAGAAATTAATACCAGTTCATATTTATGTGGTTGTCTTAGTTAGCTAACGCTACTATAACAGAAATACCCCAAGTGGATAGTTTTAACAAACAAATTTATTTTCTCACACTTAGGAGGCTAGAGGTCTGAATTCTGGGTGCTGTAGTGGAAGGCTGTCTTCTGTTCGCTCTAGCAGAAAATGCTTGTCTTAGCTTCTCTCAGCTTTCTTCTCTAATTTCTTGGGGATTTCCAGGTGGCATCTATCAGTCCCCCATTCATACACGCTTGTCTGTGCCTAATCTGCTCTTTTGATATCTCAGAAGTGAGTAGGTTTAGAACACACCCTACACTGATATGGACCATTAACATAACAAAGAAAACCTATTCCCAAATGGAATTACATCTACAGTTATAGAGGTTAGGATTCTAACACATATTTTCAGGGGACACAATTCAGTTCATAAAAGTCAAAATGCCAGTGGCCGTGCTAAATACTATGCTCACATTGTCTCTTCTAGTTGTACCACAATCTTGGAGGGAAGTATAATTGTTATCCCCAATTTATAAGCACAGAAACTAACTCCTAAAGGGATTAAATAATTTGTACTAATCTACTGTGTTAGTGTATGATGGAGCGAGGATTTCCCTACCCCACGCCTCTCTGACTCCAGACTCCACCCAAGAATAGTACCCTCCCTCATAAACAGCACCCCCTCCCAGGTATAGCCCTGATTAAAACACTCAGAGTGAGCAGGAAGGATCGGAAGATACCATCATGTATTATAGTAGGTATAGATGAAAAGCTAAATACTCAAACCCTCTGGTAAGTTACTAACTATTGGAATTATCCATTGTGTTAAGTTCTGTGATGGGTTAAATCAACAGATTTTTAAAAACAAAATTAAAATTATTTGTAGTATTTTAATATTGGCAAGAACTGCAATATACCATCCTAGTTATTAGGATAAGCAAAAGAACCAGGCCAGCAGATGTATTCTAAAGATTTTGGATCCTCACAAAAATATACTTTATCCAGTTTTCCTGATGTCTTTCACTAGCCAGCTATTCTGAGCATGACCTCTCCTTTGTTATTGGGACTGTTTTAGGTGCTAGGATGAGGGATGTTAACCAGTAAACAGTTGCCATCGAGTCTACTTTTGACAACCCCATGTGTGTCAGAGTAAAACTGTGCTCCATAGGGTTTTCAATGGCTGATTTTTTTTTGGAAGTAGATCACCAGGGCTTTCTTCCTAGGTCCTCTGGGTAGACTCAAACCTCAAACCTTCCGGTTACAGCCAAGTGTGTTAACCATTTGCACTACCCAGGGACCTGGAGGGATGTTAAGCTGAGTAGTAAATGGACCCTGTTCTTAAGGAACTTATATCCTATGCAGAGAATCAAGCGAATAAAGCAAATAAGGGAATTATAAACTGTAGATTGCTAATAATTAAATTATGTATAAAGTCCAATGAGATGTAAAGCAGGGAACAAATAATTATGCCATAAACCATGGCCTACCAGGCCCATGTGATCTACTCCCTCCACACTCTGACTTCATCTCATTCCATACTTCCCCTTGCTTACTTTGTACCTGCCACACTGGGGGCCATTTATAGTGTCTTGAAAACCCTGAGCCCAGGACCTTTATATTTACTCTTGCCTCTACCTGGACAATTTTTGGGCAGCAATGTGCTTGGCCAGCTGCTTCTGATCTTTCAGAACTCAGTTCTAATGCCTCCTGCTCAGGGAGGTCTTCCTGACCCCTCTTCCTAAGGTGCTCCTTCTGCCATCACTCTCTGTCGTAGCACCTAGTTTATTTCTTCCATAAACACTTAAAATGCTATGATGATGTAGTAATGGGTTCTATGTTGAGCATTTTGAGTGTGAGGTAACTGTGAGAGTGATTAGGTATCCATATCACAGATAAGTGATTAGGTTTAGAGACATTAAAGACTTGATGATGAGGGATTATGTCCAAGTAAAATTGGAAACATCAGCCAGTGTTGAGTGAACGCCACTGCATATACTTTATCAGAAGTCAATCCCAATAGATTCAGATAAGATGAGAGTTGATAGGCACCTGAGAGTTCCAGTGACCCCTAGTTCTAACTCAGTAGGTTTGAGTTAGGTACCAAAACCTGTTTCCCCAATGTTTCTGAAAATTTTATCTGATGACCAGTCTGGTTATCCCTTTGACACTGCTCCAACATTTCTAATGATTGATAACTCAGTACTTCAAAAGAACATACTGAATTTGTGCTTCAATAATCTCGATTTTCTTCCTAAATTTAACTGAAGTTAGCCCTTCAATAATTTACAATCCCCTAATTCTGCTCTCAAATTTAAGCCTACACCTCAGCACTTCCCCGAGTCTTTTGTTTCATGTTATAGCACATATTTCAGTTATCACATTCCCCACTGTATCTTCTATTCCGCAGGTTAAACATCTTCACTTCCTTCTACTTTTCTTCCTTCTAAGCAACAAATATTTGAGTTACTACTACATGCTAGACATTGGGATAAGCCTTAAAATAACATAGTTTTCTACTCCTTTCATTCATCCTAGAATTTTGTGCCACGCTACTTCTGCAATCTGATTTTTGCACACTATCTTGAGACCATTTTGTTCCTTAAAAAACAGATTCCAACTCATCGCAACTCTATATGGGTCAGAATAGAACTGTGCTTCGTCCCTTACACATCTAATAATGTACTCTGTGAGCTCACTAGCTTGAACAGTCACATTACTGTTTTCCAGCATTTCCTTAATTTTTATTCTCTTATCTTTCTCATAATTTTGTCTGTTTGGATACTACCAATACATACTTGATGATTCTTTTTTAATTTAAAAAATTTTTGTGCATAAATATTTTTAAAAGAAGTTTTAATATCATTGCCATAAATAAAACACCAATATCACTTTCTATAAAAGGAAAGAAATTATAAAATAAATATAATGGAAAATAATGTTATGGTTCAAAATAAAAACTACATGGGTCAATAAATATAATTGATATTTTAAATGCCTACTTAAAAAAAGTTCCTCAATTAAAGGAATTGAGCTATTTTTACTAGTCACTTATTTTATAAAAGGAGCCCTGATCGCGCAGTGGTTAAGCGTTTAGCTGCTAACCAAAAGGTCCGTAGTACTTCCAACCAATTCTATCCTGTAGGATTGCTATGAGTTGGAATGAACTTGACGGCATTGGGTTTGGTTTGGTTCCGTATTTTATAAGGAGAGAGTAAGTACATCAGTAAGGAAATCACACTTTTAGTTTTGATATTATCTCCATGACTCTTCATTTATATATATTTCTAGACAAAAGGATGACGGTAACATTAGCAATATTATAATTTAAATTTTAACGGTACTAGGTGACCCTTTGATCAGTGGAAAGGAGATGCAAAGCAAAAAGCTTGGTCATAATTCCTAGCCATTGAACACAGGCTGGACACCAGCCTTCACTCTTGCTCCAGGAAATCAAAACTTCAAACACCTGTCAAAATAAAACAGCTCACAAAGATAGCATGCTAAATACATACATTAACTTTTACTTCCCCCTCCAAAATAAACAAACAAAAAATCTTCTATAACCATTGTAAAGAAATGAAGGAGAGAGGCACTCATGGAAACAATGAAAGTGGGAACAAAGATGATAGCAACAACAAACAAGTACATAGATGGAGGACTGTTATTGATTTATTTTTGTTAGGTTCCATGGATGAAGTCAATTTCAACTCATAGTGACCCCACGTGACAGAGTAGAACTGCCCCATATGATTTTGTAGGCTGTAATCTTTATGGGATCTGATCACCCAGTCTTTCTTCCAGCAGGCTGCTGGGTGGGTTCAAATCACCAACTTTTCAGTTACTAGCTGAGCACTTAACTGTTGCACTACCAGGGCTCCTTGTTACTGATTTAACAGACCTGAAAAGCTTAATCATAAAGTAACCATGGGACAAACCAAGTTGGGACAAACTGTGAGCCTGACTTTCCCTGCACTGAAAAATTTTCACAAGGCTCTGAAACTGGTGATACCAAATATTTCTGAAAGCCTGGATGAAGACAGGGCCAAAAATTGAAAGAAGGTTAAAAGTTCATTTAGGAAGCAATTACAACCCCAAGATAATCCCCTTACCAACGAGCAGAAGACTGGAACTTTAGTCTTTGGAGAGTATAACAGGTTCACCACAGAAAGAAATGAGTAAAAGGTAGGAGCAGAGGCCAGTAGTGCTACTTCAGTGTGGGTCCTTCCACACAGAAACATGAGGAATGGGAAATAAGTGTTCCCCTTTTAATTCTACTGCATTCAGGCTCTTGTCCATGTGAACTGACAGCAGGCCTACCTATTCTTTCATATTGTGTCATTATACAATTTACATTTATTTCAACTTATTCTTACCTAATTACTTTTATAAATTTTTTCCAAACTGTTGACATATTTTCAAAATCTGAGTGTTATCATAGCCATCTTACCCACCATTTTTTGATCTACCAATTTGATAAATATCCTTTCTACGTGTGTATTCAAATGAATAAAATGATATAAAAGGACTCGACTAAGGACAGGACCCCGTCTCTCCAGGGTAACAGTGAGGTATCTGGCAATTTTATTCTGTATGGTGATTTGGCCAGTTATAAATCCACTAACCTAAATATGGTTCAGTCCAAATTTCTTCATCTTATCACCAAGAAAATCTTAAGAGATTTGATCAGATTTCTTTCTGAAGTTCACCTACTCCTATTCTATGTCCTCTGCAAATTCCTCATTCATTTGTGCGATAACCCTGTTTTTTAAAAGGAAAGGAGAAAAGAAAAGGGATTTGTTTCAAAAGATTTGTTCTAGGCAACCCATTTCTAGTTACTAATGAGCATCACTTCCATTTCCCAGTGCCAAGCAAATAACCTGTTAATAAAATTTTCTGAAATTTTATCAATGACAAGGTCATACTCATTTACCTGTAGTTTCCATATTTCACTTTTTTCTCTTTTTTGAAAATCAGAGAGTGTTCTCATTTCTAGCTTTTCTAGCAAGTTTTTGTCAAATGTTATCAACTGAAGCTCTGCAGTCACATCTGTAAATTATTTCTGTTTCATAGGATGAAATTCACCTAGCCTAGAGATTTGGATTCATTTAAAGAATCGCAGTACTTCCCTACTGTCTCCTCATATTTACCTCTTCATCATTTTTACCCTTTCCAGTTTGCAAGTCATTCTCCTTGAAGAAAAAGACAAAAGCAAAATACTTGTGTAGTTTTGCTTTCTCTGTGTCAGCTGTCAACTCAATCTCTTTCCTCAGTAATAGAATGATATAACATCTGTGTAGCATGTGAAAAATCCTTTTTGCTCAGCATTTGCCTCAAAAAAAAAATGCCTAGAAGAAGAGAAAGAAAATATACCAGAAATCCTTGAGTCCTGAATATATGCATCCATTTACTTGCTTGCTCATTAAGTCATTTATGGGAGAGTAATTAGACACCCACTTGCTTGGTGTCAAATATTGTACTGAATATGTATGATAGAAAGTTGATACTGATATTACTCCTTGCCTCAGGAGACCTCACACATTAGTAACTGGCATGGGAGGGGTGAGTCAGACAAGTAAACCAACAAAGAGAATGTAGAGTATTATGTACTCTAACTGGATGCCAAAGGAGGGACACTTTGCCAAGACTGGTGCCTGTGATGGGAGGCTGTGCAGAGTCAGATAAAGCTTCCAAGTGGAGTCAGACTCTGAGCTGAATCTTGAAAGATGAAGAGATAGCCTTCTGGCTAAGAGGAGAAGTGTCAGAGGAGGTAGAGAAGACATACAAAATGACTAGAGAGACCCTGACCTAAGTAAAAATTTCCATGTCATTAGATTCTAGCATTTGATGAAGTTGGGAAGTGTCGAGTGAAGAGACCAAGAAGGTGTGTCCTTTCTCAGGGATCCTTTTTTTAAAGTACAATTTTCAAGTAGCTAGTTTAAATTTGGAGCCCTGGTCACATGGTGGTTAAGAGTTCAGCTGCTAACCTAAAGGTTGGCAGTTCGAATCCACTAGCTGCTCCTTGGAAACCCTATGGGGCAGTTCTACTCTGTCCTATAGTGTCACTATGAGTTGGAATTGATTCAATGGCAATGGGTTTACTTTTGGTTTCATTTAAATTTTCTCAAGTGTTCTTTATTTTACTTTGATACATGCTTGTCGAGGGCTTGTGTAAAGGAAGTGATTTAAAACTTCCTGCTGGTCTTGTTCACAGCAAATTTATAACTCCTTTTGAAAAGCAATGACTTTCTTCCAAGGCTTGGCACAGTGAACATCTTCTGTCCTGGAGTGCCCGCATTTCAGGTGTTTTGTTATCTCTTATATACTTGCCCCACTGGTTACAGAATGGAGAGCTTTATGTGAAGGAAAACTGAAATCCTGGATCTTAAACAGCAGAGACAGCAAAGAAAACTAAATAATAAAAAAGGGAATTCCCAGCACAACCAACACAGTACTTTCATGTAATTATTTTTTCATAATACTACACGTTGGCCTAAAATGTACCTTTGAGTTAGTCCAGATTATCATTCATAGAAACTCATCTTCTTGGAGGGTGGGGCCAATATGGCAGAGTAGTAAGACACTTCCTGTGGTCCCTCTTATAATAAAGACCTGAAAAAAACAAGTGAATCAATTATATATGATGATCTAGAAACCTGAAAATCAAAGACAAAGTTGGAGAGTCAAACTGAGCAGCAGGGGGTGGGAGAGACAGTTCAGAAGCAGGGAGGATTTGCCAGACCTGAACTGGCCAGCATCCTGCAGGCTGGCTTGGCAGTAGCACTCGGGATGTGTTTACCACGCCGGGAGAAACTAAATGGTGGAGAGTCTGCACAAGCCTCTGGAACCAGGGAGAAGTGACACTAAATCTGTGAAAGTTAAGCACAAGCATCTAACCTACCATCCAGGATCAAAAAACACACTGCCCCTCTGGGAAGTACCGCTCTCTCATTCACCCACCCCCTCCCTGCTTTGCTCCAGTCCCAGTCCGGATTCAGTGATTGCCATGCACCCTGGGCCGGAAGTGGGACATTGTAATGTGCCCCAAACCATTCTTCCAGCTTTTGAGAGGGAAAAAATTAATAAACAGGAAAAAATAATCTGCCAGCTCCCCTAAGCCAGGACCTCAGGGCAGGCACAGCCCCTTTACCTAGACACAGGCGTAAGGGGTCCATGGACTTTAAAGGCCCTTCACCCCTGCCTAGACCAGTGTGGGCCCATTTCAACAGCGTAGGCCCTCAGTAGCATAGGACAACAGTATACATATCTGAAGCCTATTTTCAACTGCAATAGCTAAGGGGGAGTAGAAGATTCATGACATTTGACACTGCCCTACCCATTAAGCTGGGTCCTCACCTTCTCACATCAGGGACCTGAGGACTGGTGGTACCACCCACTCCACTTAGTCACCCAAGACAAGGGTTCAAGAATAAGTGGTGCCTCCCAGTCCTTACAACCAACAGCTCTGGGTCTCCAAAGTCAGGCTGCAAAACCCACCCACCCATGCGCTCCAGGGAACAGGGACACACCTTCCACCCAGGCACTCAGGGGCAGTTGTCAGCCCCATACCTTGCACAGCACATAACCCCCTACTGCAGCCAGATACCTGTGCCTATTCCAATCACTCCTACATAGCCCTGCCTGTCTAGGACTGTAGGTGAGAGCCTGTACCACACACTTGGTGACCAACAACCTGGACACCTGAGCTGAATCCACACAAGAAAAGTAAATGGACTCCTGGGCTCACATACCTAGTAGCAGCTCTATCCACCTGGTGACCAGACATGAGTGCTTCAAAAACACAAATAATCAAAGTAGTTTACAAGACCACCCTATTTGGACATATCAAAACAAAACAAAAATGAAGCTGGACACAGTAAGCAAACATAAAATAAATAAATATAGAACTTATTGATGGCTTGGAGACAACAGTCAATATCAAATCACATAAAGAGGCAGACCATTATGGCTTCAGAAAGTGACCAGATCAAAGAACCAAATAACCTCCTGCAGGAATAGAAGGTCTTGGAATTATTGGAGGTAGAATTCAAAAGATTAATATACAGAGCTCTTCAAGAGATCAGACAAAACTCAGAACAAGCCAAGGAACACACAGACAAAGCAACAGAGGCACTTAAGCAGGTTATACAAGAGCATAAGGACGAATTTAACAGGCTACAAGAATCCATAGAGAGACAGCAAGTAGAAATCCAAAAGATTAACAATAAAATTTCAAAACTAGACAACTCAATAGAAAGTCATAGGAGAAGAATTGAGGCAATGGGAGTCTGAATTAGTGAAATTGAAGATAAAGCACTGGGCACCAACTTATTTGAGGAAAAATCAGATAAAAAGAATTTAAAAAAACGAAGAAACTAAGAATTATGTGGGACTCTACCAAGAGGAATAACCTATGAGTGATTGGAGTACCAGAACGGGGTGGGGGTGGGGTAACAGAAAATACAGAGAGAATCGTAGAAGATTTGTTGGCAGAAAACTTCCCTGATATCATGAAATACGAGAAAACATATATCCAAGAAGTTCATCAAACCCCAAACAGGGTAGATCTCAAAAGAAAGTCACCAGGACATAATCAAACTTGCCAAAACCAAAGATAAACAGACAATTTTAAGAGCAGCTAGGGTTAAATGAAAAGTCATTTACAAAGGAGACTCAATAAGAATAAGCTCTGACTACTCAGCAGAAACCATGCAGGCAAGAAGGCAATGGAATGACATATATAAAGCCTTGAAGGAAAAAATTGCCAGCCAAGAATTATAGATCCAGCAAAACTGTCTCTCATATATGATGGTGAAATTAGGGTATATCCAGATAAAAAGAAGTTAACGTAATTTGTAAAAACCAAACCAAAATTACAAGAAATACTAAAAGAAGTCCTCCAGTTAGAAAATCAATAACATCAGATAACAACCCAAGACTAGAAAACAGGACAGAACAACCAGATATCAACTCACATAGGGAAGTCACAAAAATAAATCAAGCTAAAACACTGAAAATAGGGAAACAGATATCAGTGTGTAAAAGATAACAACATTTAAACAAAAAAGAGGGACTAAATAATGTAACAGAACCTTCATATGAAGAGGAAGTCAAGGCAATAGCAAAAAATAAAAGAGTGGTTTAAACATAGAAAAATAGAGGTAAATATTAAGGTAACCACAAAGGAAACTAACACTCCTAGAAGTCAAAATAAAAAACAAGAAAAAAAGGCTCGGCAAATACAAAATCAAAAACAATGAAAAAGGTGAAAAGACAATACATAAAGAAAAATGAATCAGTACAGAAAATTAAGTGGAACAAAGAAACTGTCAACAACAAACACACACACAAAAATACATCAAAATGACAGCACTAAACTCATACCTATCAATAATTATGCTCAATGTAAATGGACTAAAGGCACCAATAAAAAGACAGAGAGTGGCAGAATGGATTAAAAAGCACAATCTGTTTATATGCTGCCTATAAGAGACACACCTTAGACTCAAAGACACAAACTAAAACTCAAAGGATGGAAAAAAATATATCAAGCAAACAACAATCAAAAAAGAGCAGGATTTGCAATATTAATTTTTGACAAAATAGACTTTAAAGCAAAATTCACCACAAAAGATAAGGAAGGACACTATATAATGATTAAACAGTCAATACACCAGGAAGACATAACTATAATAAATATTTATGCACCCAGTGACAGGGCTCCAAAATACATAAAACAAACTATAACAGCACTGCAAAGAGAAATAGACAGCTCCACAATAATAGTAGGAGAATTTAGCACGCCACTTTCAGTGAACAACAGAACATCCAGAGAAAAGCTCAATAAAGACAAGTAACTTGATCACATAGACGTATATACAACACTCCTCTCAACAGCAGCCAAGTATATTTTTTTCCCAACAAACATGGAACATTCTCCAGAATGGACCACATATTAGGACACAAAGAAAGACTTAACAGATCCCAAAGGATTGAAATCTTATAAAGCATCTTTTCTGACCATAAAGCCCTAAGAGTAGAAACCAGTAACAGAAAAAGCAGGGGGAAGAAAAAAAAATCAAATACATAGACACTGAACAACACCTCGCTCAAAAACTACTGGGCTATAGAAGCAATCAAGATCAGAATAAAGAAAATCACAGAATCAAATGAGAATTAAAACGTATCCTAACCAGAACTTTTGGGACACAGCAAAAGTAGGGCTCAGAGGTCAATTTATAGTAAGAAATGCACACATCCCAAAGGAAGAAAAGGCCAAAATCAAAACATTAACCCTACAACTCGAACAAATAGAAAGATTGCAGCAAAAGAAGCCCAGGGGCACCAGAAGAAAGGAAATAATAAAAATTAGAAGACAAATAAATGAAATAGAGAATACAAAAACAATTGAAAGGGTTAACAAGACCAAAAGCTGGTTCTTTGAAAAGATCAACAAAATTGATAAACCATTGGCCAAGCTGACAAAAGAAAAACAGGAGAGGAAGCAAATTACCTGAATAAGAAATGAGATGGGCGATATAACAACAGATGCAACTGAAATCAAAAGACTTGTAAGAGAATACTGTGAAAAATTGTACTCCAACAAATTTGAAAACCTAGAGGAAATGGACAAATTTCTAGAAACACACTACCTACCAAAACTAACACAAACTGAGGTAAAATGACTAAATATACCTATAATGAAAGAAGAGATTGAAGAGGTAATTACAAAACTCCCAACAAAAAAAGTCCTGGCCCTGATGGCTTCACTGGAGAATTCTACCAAACTTTCAGAGAAGAGTTAACACTAGTGCTACTAACAGTATTCCAGAGCATAGTAAAGGATGGAATACTCCCAAATTCATTCTATGAAGCCAGCATAACCCTGATACCAAAACCAGGTAAAGATACCACAAGAAAAATTACAGACCAATATCTCTCATGAACATAGATGCAAAAATCCTCAACAAATTCTAGCCAACAGAATTCAACAACATATCAAAAAAAATAATTCACCATGATCAAGTGGGATTCATGCCAGGTATGCAGGAATGGTTCAACATTAGAAAAACAATCAATGTAACCCATCACATAAATAAAACAAAAGTAAAAAACCACATGATCTTATCAACTGATGCACAAAAGGGATTTGACAAAGTCCAAGACCTATTCATGATAAAAACTCTCAGAAAGAGGAATAGAAGGGAAATTCCTCCACATAATAAATGCATTTATACAAAGCCAACAGCCAACATCATCCTAAATGGAGAGAGTCTGAAAGCATTCCCCTTGAGAACAGGAACCAGACAAGGATGCCCTTTATCACCAGTCTTATCCAACATTGTGCTTGTGGTCCTAGTGAGAGCAATAAGGCCAAAAAAAAAAAAAAAGAAAAAGAAACAAAGGGCATCCAAATTAGTAAGGAAGAAGTAAAAGTATCTCTATTTGCAGGTGATCTGATCCTAGACACAGAAAACCCCAAAGAATCCACAAGAAAATTACTGGCACTAACAGAGAATTTCAGCAAAGTATCAGGATACAAGATAAACATACAAAAATCAGTTGGATTCCTCTAAAACAACAAACAGAACTTCCAAGAGGAAATCACCAAACCAGTACTATTTACAATAGCTCCCAAGAAAATAAAATACTTAGGAATATCGCTAACCAGAGACGTAAAAGACTTTTACAAAGAAAACTACAAGACACTACTGCAAGAAACCAAAAGAGACCTACATAAGTGGAAAAGCATACCTTGCTCATGGATAGGAAGACTCAACATTGTGAAAATGTCAATTCTACCCAAAGCGATCTACAGATACAATGTAATCCCAATCCAAATTCCAACAGCATGTTTTAATGAGATGGAGAAATAAATCACCAACTTCATATGGAAAGGGAAGGGACCCCAGATAAGTAAAGCATTACTGAAGAAGAAGAACAAAGTGGCAGGCTGCACACTACCTGATTTTAGAACCTATTATACCACCACAGTAGTCAAAACAGCCTGGGACTGGTACAACAACAGATACATAGACCATTGGAACAGAATTGAGAATCCAGACATAAATTTATCCACCTATGAGCAGCTGATATTTGACAAAGGCCCTAAGTCTGTTAATTGGGGAAAAGACAGTCTCTTTAACAAATGGTGCTGGCATAACTGGATATCCATCTGCAAAAAACTGAAACAAGACCCATACCTCACACCATGCACAAAAACTAACACAAAATGGATCAAAGAGCTAAATATAAAATCAAAAACGAGAAAGATCATGGAAGAAAAAATAGGGACAATGCTAGGAGCCCTAATACATGGCATAAACAGAATACAGAACATAACTAACAATGCTCAAACACCAGAAGAGAAACTAGATAACTGGGAGCTCCCAAAAATCAAACACTTATGCTCCTCAAAAGACTTCACCAAAAGAGTAAAAAGACAATCTACAGACCGGGAAAAAAATTTTGCCTACGACATATCCGATCACAGTCTAATCTCTAAAATCTACAAGATACTGCAAAACCTTAACAACAAAAAGACAAATAACCCAATTTAAATGGGCAAAAGATTTGAACAGGCTCTTCACCAAAGAAGACATTCTGGCAGGTAACAGATACATGAGGAAATGCTCGTGATCATTAGCAATTAGAGAAATGCAAATCAAAACTACAATGAGATACCATCTTACCCCAACAAGACTAGAATTAATCCAAAAAACACAAAATATTAAATGTTGGAGAGGTTGTGGATAGACTGGAGCACATATACACTACTGGTGGGAATGTAAAATGGTACAACCACTTTGGAAATCAATTTGGCACTTCCTTAAAAAACTAGAAATAGAAGTACCATACGATCCAGCAATCCTACTTCTTGGAATGTATCCTAAAGAAATAAGAGCCGTCACACAAATAGATACATGCACACCCATGTTCTTTGCAGCACTGTTCACAATAGCAAAAAGATGAAAACAACCTAGGTGCCCATCAACAGGCTAACGGATAAACAAATTATAGTACAGTCATACAATGGAATACTCCGCAATGATAAAGAACGATGAGGAATCTGAGAAACATCTTACAACATGGATGATTCTGGAAGCATTAGGCTGAGTGAATTTAGTCAATCGTAAAAGGACAAATATTGTATAACACCTCTACTATAAGAACTCAAGAAAAGGTTGGTTTAAACACAGAAGAAAACACTCTTTGATGGTTATGAGGGTGGGGAGAGAGGGAGAGGGGAATTCACTAACTAGATAGTAGACAAGAATTATCTTAGGTGAAGGAAAGGACAACACACAATACAGGGGAAGTCAGCACATTTGGACTAAACCAAAAGTTTTGAAGTTTCTTGAATACAACCAAACACTTCAAGGGACAAAGAAGCAGGGGCAAGGGTTGGGGACTATGGTTTCGGGGGACATCTAGGTCAATTGGCATAACAAAGTTTATTAAGAAAATGTTCTGCATCCCACTTTGGTGAGTGGCATCTGGGATCTTAAAAGCTAGCTAGTGGCCATCTAAGATGCATCAATTGGTCCCAACCCACCTGGAGTAAAGGAGAATGAAGAACACCAAAGACACAAAGAAAATAGTAGCCCAAGAGACAAAAGGCCACATAAACCAGTGACTCCATCAGCCTGAGATCAGAAGAACTAGATGGTGCCCGGCTACCATCAATGACTTCCCTGACAGGGAACACAACAGAGGGTCCCTGATGGAGCCAGAGAAAAGTGGGGTACAGAACTCAAATTCATGTAAAAAGTCCAGACTTAATGGTCTGACTGAGACTAGAGGAACCCCAGAAGACATGGCCGCCCGACTCTCTGTTAACCCAGAACTAAAACCATTCCTGAAGCCAACTCTTCAGACAAAGATTAGACTGGACTATAAAACATAAAACAGTATTTGTGAAGAGTGTGCTTCTTAGTTCAAGTAGATACATGATACTAAATGGGCAGCTCCTGTCCAGAGGAGGGATGGCAAGGCCGAAAGGGATAGGAGCTGGTCGAGCGGACATGGAAACCCTGGGGTGGAAGGAGGGAGTGTGCTGTCACATTATAGGGATTGCAACTAGGGTCACATAAAATATGTGTATAAATTTTTCTATGAGAAATTAATTTGAGCTGTAAACTTTCACCTAAAGCACAATAAATAAGCAAAAATAAAAATAAAATCTCAAAAAAAAAAAAAAAAAGAAAATCATCTTAGACAGATGAAAGAAACGCTCTGTTTTCTTCATAAAATTGAGAAGACACTTGCCAATTAAAATGGCGTTTGGCCAGCAACCTTCTCCAACTTCTTACCAAAACACATAAGAAAATATTGCAACACAGATACGTGCACATATTCACCAAAAACTAGCTCTACGAGTGAAACTACAGCCAATAGTTCAGTGCCATTTTTACCAAAAACAGGTTTTCAAACATTATAAAAATGTTTTAAAGTAATGATAGTTTATCTTGTTTTTTGCCACCAAAATAGGTTGGAAGCTTCTTCATGCTTTCCCTACTTTGTTTTCACAGTCTCATCATTCCTTTCTCCCTTAAGAAATGTAAGTCTTTACCAAAAATATAAAAATAATACAGCCCTGACATGGCATTCTTATTTTGACTGACGTAGCCGGTGCACCAAGTCACCCTAGGCACTCTCTGTCTACATGCAGTCAGACACAGCAACAACTAGGCATCAACTCTCCAAGAAGGAGGCAGGGAGCAGTGCTTGACCTTTTGGGAGTCGTGCAAACTAATGTCCAGTCCACCCCAACCTTCTATACTCACTCTCCTTAGTCAGTATAAAATTGTGTCCACATTACAATGATTTGAATCTTTTTTGGTTTAATTGTCGAGTGTCAATTGTTGAGTGTCAGTTCCCCCTTCAGAAATTAGCCTGGAATTATTTACTGAACCCCCCAAGTGGCTTTACATTACAGATGTTCACAAATAGGTTCTATTTGCTACTGTCCCTAAGAAGCATTTACTACTTTCATCATTCCCCAAGGTCCAAGGCCCTCAATTCCACCTAGAGTAGCGTCGCTGTTCATGTGCCAGTCACAAGAATGTCAGAGTTGGCATTAAGAGTTCTGTCCCTTCATGCTCCCAAAACCACCTGAGAATCACTAAATTTCATGTAGAGGTGAGAACAATGCCCCTGTATTAGGTTTTGGCTATACTTAATTTCTTGGGCTCCTAAGCAACTCTACTCATGATCTGACTAACGAAATTCTTTCCTTCAGCTTCTGTGCTCTGCTCTTTTTCTCACAGAAGCACTTTTCAACCTATCCCACTCACAGGAAACCACTCCTCTCCCCCTCCTCCCCCAACTCCTGCATCATCGTCTCTACAGGAACAAGTAAACAAGCAACAGTTTGAATAAGGTCTGTTTCAGTTCATATTCTGTGAGGAAACATTTCTCCTCACCTCTACCCAACCTCCACTCCAAAAATGTCCAAATCAAACATATAACACCAAACAGACCCACACACAGTAAAACAAACAAATAGAAATTGTCCAGCTCTTAGTCATATTTACATTACAAAACAGAACACTTCATTTTATCAAGAGTGAAATTTTCATTTTCGTCAAATATATTGATGAGTATGTGACACTGTATTAACTAACTAATGTCACACCTATATCTGCCATCCCATCTGCTCTTCTTACAATGTGACGCTGACACTCCTCCCATTGACAGGCAAGGTCTTTGTTCCCTGCCCTTTTATTTGGATGAACTTGCACCTCAGAAGAAAGGCCTGGCAATCTAATTCTGAAAAATCAGTCATTGAAAATCTGACGGAGGATAGTTCTACTCTGATACACGTAGGGTCACCATGAGTCAGAGTCAACTCAGTGGTAGTTGGTTGTTGTTGTGACTACAGCAGAAATGACACTGTGTGACTTCCAAAGATAGGCCACTGCATTTGGGTATGGTGTGTTTGCAGAAATAGATAACTAAAGCATAGTTTGCACCTGGAAGTGGGGCGATCCTGTAATAAAAGCCATGAAATATGTAGCATTTTCTTTGGGATCAAGTAACAAGTGCAGGCTTCAGGGGCTGAAGGACAGAGTTAGTGAAAGCTCAAGGGGCCTCAAGGAGATTGTTAGCAGAGCCTAAAGAAACTAGAGGAGGCTGTCAGTAAGAGCTTAAAGAAGAGTGAGGAAAATTGTATTATGATGTACTGGACACTGGAGAAAAGGGGACCCTTTTATGTAGTGGCAGAGAGTTTAGCTTAAGTTGCCACCTGGTTTCTTCTAGCTGCTTGGACTGAAATTTGAGTGATAAGACATGAGCCGCTTAGTTTTCAAGCAAAATTTAGAGGAAATGTAAATGACCCAGGACTGCTGCAATCTCAAAACAAAACTCTTTCTCATTACCATTCTCTCCTAATGCCAAATTATTCTCATATTAATAAATAGCTCCCGGCAAAGATAAAATCCAGTGTGGTCTGTAAGATCGTTTGTTATATCTCAGAAAGATTTAAGATGGTGCCTCAGAGTCCTCTCTTAGCTCCATATCGAGACTTTCCCTACATGTTGATGTGCCATTCAAAGCATTCAAATCGTATCCCATACCTGAATGCAGCCAATCTTTTCTGAATATCCACAATGTGAACTGCTCTGGGAAAATTCTATACAATCTAATTTATGCCTTTCAATAAGTTAGGAGACATGTCATACAGAGAGGCTCAGCATATGAGTACTAATGTTGATAAAGAAGACTCATCTTGTATTCATCTTGAGCTGTTCCTGACAAGCAAGCCCTGTCCAAACTGCAGACTTGGGAACATATTAAATGGTCATTTTTGTTTGTTCAGGGTTGTTTGTTACGCATTAGTTAGAATAGTGGCACAGGGTATTGGCTTTAGGTCACTGGTCCCTTTCTGATGATTTCCTCAAAATAGTAAGTCCCATGGAAGTACGTAATACTGACAGTAATAAAAATAATTAAAGTTTATGAAACTACACACCATTATTTAACTAATTATTCAACATCAGAAAAAATAGCAGAAACACTTGTTTGGCTATTGTAAAATTTTGTGAGTGCTTATAATGTAATAATTTAAAAAGCATTCTAATTGTAAATTATGTGAAAAATAATATTATTAATGCATCTGACTAGAGCTATGGGAAAATTTTAAAAAATATAGGTAGTCCCTGACTTGCAACCAGGTTCTGTTTCAATGGCTCTTTCGTAAGTCGGTTCTGACGTAAGTCGAAATCTCAATTTTTGTTCTTTTTAGTTTTCATTATTATTGCCTTTTATTATTAGAATTTTACAAATCCAATCCTTATTTGCCTTTAGGGGTTGGAAACATTACATATCAATTTAAAGATATATTTTAATACATACATAAAAAATACACAAATCATAAAAAAAAGGATGGTCATTAGTGCAGTTCATCATAACTCAAATACACCTTAAGTTGGGTAGTACTTGTAAACCAAAAACAAACAAAAAAAAAACCAAAACAAATATTCTGTACACATACTAGAAAGGCTTTTAAGAAATTCCCAAAAATGAAGTAACCATGGATGATTTTGTTAACTTTTCTTATAGTTTTTCAGAAATTTTCAAGATTTCTAAAACACACATTATTATATTCACAATAGAAACACACACAACATAACAATTTTTATAAAAACTAAATGATTTGCTGCAATCTCAGCACAAAGCAAAATGTTGGCTTTCTGGGCTGTTGGTTGTCATTTCAGGATTTCAGGCCAAATAAAACATGACGTTTATTTTACCATCTTGAAAATAGTTTTAAAATACGCTTGGATGAAACGGATTTCTTCCTTTTGTTTTATTTCCCAAATATCCTTTGGACAATATTTTGAAATTTTTCTATTAAATGGTGAACTCCATGACGGCAGAAATATACCTTATTCATATTTCTACGTATATACCTAATTAACACACACCACAAAATGGCCCACAAAAAATATTGTTGGCTGACTATATGGATCCCTTTTAATGACTCCTCATCTTTCCCATGACAGCTTTGTGTATCTACAGTAGATGCAATTTCTTTCTCCTGACTGTGTTTTCAAAAGAGTTGCTCTTCTATGATAGTTTTGACCACTGTTATGGATTGAATTGTGTCTCCCCAAAATGTGTGTCAACGTGGTTAGGCCATGATTCCCAGTATTGTGTGGTTGTCCTCCATTGCATGATTGACGTACTTTTCCCATGTGTTGTAAACCCTAATCTCTGCCTGTGGCTAATGAGGCAAGATTGGGTTATGTTAAAAAGGATTAGGGTAGGATGTAACACCCTTACTCAGGTCACATCCCTGATCCAATGTAAAGGGAGTTTCCCTGGGGTGTGGCCTACACCACCTTTTATGTAACAAGAGAAAAGGAAAGAGAAGTGAGCAGAGAGTTGGAGACCTCACGCCAGCAAGAGAGCAGCACCGGGAGCAGAGTGCGTCCTTTGGACCCGGGGTTCCTGCACAGAGAAGCTCCTAGTCCAGGGGAAGACTGATGACAAGGATCTTCCTCCAGAACGGACAGAGGGGGAAAGCTTTCCCCTGGAGCTGACATCCTGAATTTGGACTTTCAGCCTACTGTACTGTGAGAGAATAAATTTCTCTTTGTTAAAACCATCCTTTCGTGGTATTTCTGGGATAGCAGCACTAGATGACTAATGCAACTGTCTTCCCTAGGCAGATAATTTGCCCATCTCGTTCTTCACCCCCTCTCCCCTTTCAGCCCCACATTTCTCAGTGTTCTTCTCAGGGTGTGCTTATACTTTGGAAATTTTATTTATTTCTCAAAATTTTATGCTTACTTTTCCATCCCTATACTATGTACAGTGTTTTTTATCACTTTTTCATTATTGTTATCCAATCGTAATCAGTCAACTCCAAAATTATTTTCTACTTTTTCCAACATATCGTTAAGTTGTCTTCCCCCATCCCCACCCCTTCCCTACAGTCCTGGGAATAAACATGATAAAACATTTGTTTTTTTGGAGAAAAACAACTCTAGGATACAATTCTAGCCAGTAACAGGCACTCAGTCAGATCTTAATTCATTTTGCCATTCTCTTCCTAATTCATTGCTTTTCTCATGGCCAACAAGCAAAACTTGTTTCCTTCCATTCTCTTCACGTGGTCAGTCTAAAGCCCCACAGTCACAAGCATATTCCTCATCTATCCCTTTGCCACTATCACTCTTCACCATAAATCCCCACTGACACCTGTTTTGCTCTCTGCCACTAATGCAGATGATTGATCTAAAGCTTTCAACTCTCCAGTAGCCAGCCTATTGGCTCACCTGGTACTACATGATCAGGCAAGCACACTTGCTTTTTCGTCAAACAAACAGCAAGGGAATTATTGAAAACTAGGGGAAAAGGTAACTTGGAAAAATCAGTGATATGGAGTTGTCCACAAGAAAAAAATAACATTTTGAAATCTTACCATTTACTTCATCCTTGACAACTGTGTTCTTATTTGTGTGTGTATATGTGTGTGTGCACGTGCACGTATGCCTGCTAGTTTTACCAAGTCAGGGAAAAAAAGGAAAATATAATAATATTAAGAAAGATAGGTCCTTTGGGGTAAATCTGAAAGTGTCAGTATGTGTGCTTATTGCAGATGTGTAAAATATGTAACCATTTGTAAACAAAATGGGTGGTTAGGTAAATGAAGTACTCAGTGACACACTTTACTTAAGCATAATACTTAAGAGTATATGCAGAACAGAAAATTCACAAAACAGAAGCTACAAGGTAATGCTATAAATACGTAAATAAATGGGGAAAATATTAAACCACGTTCATGAAATCAGGGCCAATCAAAACAAAAATCAATTGCCATTTTTATACATTAAGTTATCAGCGATTTAAATTTTATTCTAAATGTAGACAAGAATGCCATAAAATCATTACTCTTCCTTTTTGGTTGATGGCATTATCAACTGGTATAAGATTTTGGAAAAGTAGTTTGGCACTATGTATTGAGACCCATGAAATGTTTGTAACCTTTGAGTCAATAACTGTATTTATGAAAACAGTTTTGTAAAAATAATCCAGAATAGAAAAATTCATGTGTTTTTATGACAATGAAAGAAAAATGTCATAGCTTACATAACTACCCTCAAGTACTCGATGGACTCTATACTGCAACTAAAAATTATTTTTATAAATACAATGCTACAGAAAATATGCAAAGTTTTATGATGTGATTCATTTTAAGATATTGTTGTTACATTTCTTCTTGTAAAAATCCACTGTCACTATAAAAGACTTAGAACACAGAAACATATAACAATTAAGATACAAATTACCTAAAATTTCACTATCTGGACACAAAGGCTATTAATAGTATGGTGTATTTCCTTCCAGGAAAAGATAGACAGATTTTTTTGATAGGTAAACAGATACAGTTACATAAATGTATAATATAAGTGTAATTATGGGGTCTTGTAGCTTGCTATTTGTCATGTAATATTGATACTAAGTGAGATAAATAAAAAGACAAAAAAATAAAACAAGATTACCATTACGATAAAGGAAAATATATAATTAGGTGAAAAATTAAGGAAACACGGCAACATGTTAACAGTGGGTTGGAGTGGTGAAATGTGGTTACGTATTTTTTTTCAACTTGCAAAATTTTTGTTCTTCTGTTTTTGTTTTTTAATAATTAAAATTCAATGTGTGTTTGCACTTTCATCACCCAGGATCATACAGCCTTTCTATTTGTAAGAGTTCCTAAAATAAGTAGGAGGTAGGGTCTCCCAAAGGAGCCCTGGTGGTGCACTGGTTTAGCACTCAGCTGCTACCTGAAAGGTTGTCAGTTCAATCCACCCAGTTGCTCCACAGGAGAAAGATGTGGCAATCTGCTCCTGTAAAGATTACAGCCTAGAAAACCCTGTGGGACAGTTCTACTCTGTCACATAGGGTCTCTATGAGTCAGAATAGACTCAATGGCACCTAACAACAATAACAAACGGGTCTCCCAAGACCAGAGCTTCAAATCAGTTTGAACTAGTTCTGTCATGGCTGATGAAGCAAATCTGGAACATACCTTAGTTTTTAAAATTTGGATGATTCAGAACTATAACTGCAATGGGAAAAATTACGGATCGAAGCCCTGGAATGGGAAATTCAGAAGAGGCATAATGAGCCCTTTCAGGACTTGATATGTGAGATTGTATTATTGGCAGAACTGTAGAGAGCAACACACCTTCAAAGTGGTGAGGTCGGCCGCCATCTTTGAGCGGGGCACTGCTGTTTCCAACTCTGCTCAAAACCCATCTGGCAAGAGATCTGGTTGCTATGCAACGTATACACTGCCCTTGTTTTTTAAGAGAAAGATTTCGATTTCTAGCAGGGCATCAACCTGTAATTTTTCCTGTTCCAGTTATCGTTCTTGCTCACCCAAATTTTAAAAATTCAGGTCTGTTCCAGTTTCACTTCCTCAGCCGTGACTGGACCAGGAAGAACTGGTTCAAAGCCCTGCCCAAAACAGAAGCTGAGAAGGGACATGTGGTATCTCTTCCAACTATCTGGCAAACAGGCCTCAGGTGCAAGACACAGGCATAGCCAACTAGATGTTCTTGCTTGTGACACTGAGTCTTGGGAAGTTGAGTCAAGATGCAGTGAGAGTCAGGTGATTTTAAATGACTGTGGAACACAGAGATGTGACCATGTGTCCAGGGGCAACAATACCAGTAGCTGCAAATTAATCACTCATTAATTTGTGGGGGAATCTTGGCTGTGCCGTACTTCTTTTGGGGCCTGTAGATGTGTTTCTAAGAGCTATGAACCTAATGAAACCATAGGCTAAATAAGCTACTTTGTGCACGTACCTAGTTTTCTTTGATAAGAATCTCTAGATTTCCTTCGATATATATAGGATTCCATGACTTGGTATAGGCTAAGAGCATTTGCCATAGGTCAGTTTTACTGGATGTCTTTCTCTTTTCTGAGTTCCATCTGTTCCTTATCCACCAGACTTTAATGCCTTACAAGCAGAGGCTTTAATGAATTGATCTACTATTTTAGTCAAGTAATGAGTCAAATGAATGAATATATTCATTCAACCACTTAAAAATATTGATTGTCTCTGTCTACCTACCAGGTGTGATACAGTACAGTGGGGAGTCCTCAAGGACATTCTAGGTAAAGACAAATGCATGAAGAAGTCATTACAGACTTCTTTTCCTGGAAAAATGTCAAACAAGGGCTCCTAAAAATTTCCCACTGTAAAATATAGAAAAAAACCCAATAAGATACATATAACATCTTCTTAAACAAAGGCATGCCCTTGCAAGGCAGCAATGGAAATCCTGTAGGCCTAGAATGAGGTTCAGTTTCAGGAAGATAGGTGAGTCCTGAAGCCACCAGCTGCCACGGGCATCTACAGACCTGGGGCCCCAGACTTTGATTTCAGAGGGCACATGAAGACAAAGAGAGAAGACATCTGCAGCAAACAGAAATCCAGTATTTGTTTAATTCTGGGCCCCCCTATGTTAAACCAGTATTGGATTCCCGTTGGCTGCAAAAGTCTCTTCCCTACTGATTTATGTGGAGTTCAACAAGCCGTTTAAACTCTTTATGTCTCAATTTCTCTACTAATAACATTTAATAACAATGCTTTTAATGTGTTATCTTTGCAGAAATATAAACAATATTAATATATGTTACTTGACCATACCTAGATTTGGACAGAATTCTTGCATCATACCACCTTGTAAGCCTCCAGATGGGCTACCTTTGTGTCAGGTGCTTGCCCAGGTCCAAACAGCACAGAATGTTGTGCTTAATGAATCACCTGGGACCCCTTCCCTCAGCAGTATCTATGGGTGTGGGTCCCTTACATGAAGGGTAAAAGGAATTTTGAGGCTTTGTCTGTCCAACTAAGTTGAATAAAGGAATAATTCCTTAAAAGAGTCATATTTTCCCCATTAATAAACAGGGATGCAAGGGACAATTCATTTTATCCTAAAGAGTAATTTAATCTCAATACATTCTCAAATTATTGCTTTCATATTCTAATAGAACAATGGAAGAAAAATAAATTATATACAATATCAGATGCATTCCATAGTTAAAATGTTTTTAAATATGTTATATTAAAAATATAACTTAGAAAACTAGCCCAAATAGACAGGGAAATGTATCACGTGTCAGCCATTCATCTGTAGGAAAGTAATACACAAAGGGTAAAATATTACATGATAATAAACTGAGTAGTAGAACCACCTAAGGTTTGTATTTATTTTCTTTTAGAGGAGAGAGATAAAGGGAAATGGCATAAATCTGTATATTAATTAAGTCTAATAACTATATAGGGTAGCTGAATCATATGTTAAATTTATAAATACCACAAATTTAGGGTGGTTTGCAAGCACTAGATAAAACTGAAAATATGTTTAGGAGTATAAAGAGGTTACAGATTTGAGTAGGAAGTATCAAAATAAGATTCGGCTTTGAAAAATGTAAAATAATGCATCTTGGATGAAACATTCACAGATAATCAGAGAAATGAAGCTACAAACAGTAATGTTGAATGAGAACTGGTAGTGGTTGTTACAGAAAATTAGTATGAGTTTGCGCAGGATGATATAGAGGTTTATAAAAACTGTTTCGGCAGCACATGCAGAGATAACAGAGCATGAGTCAGACAAGTGTGTCCATTTAGGAAAACCTCAGTACCAGAAGGATGTCATCACACTGGAGCGAATTCAGAGAGGAACTACAAAAATGATTGAGGGGCTGGAAGGGCTAATGTGAGGTGAAATTAAAAAGAACTAAATATGTATGGCTTATCCAAATACAGACTCTGTCGCCACAAAATGCAAGGTGCTCATACACTGAGGAAAGGGAGAAAACATTTCAAGGAAATTTAAGCAGAGGTTATTGGGAACATTCTGAGGAAAACAAAAAAGAAAAGTTAAGGTGAAATAAGGACCCCCTAGTGGGTTAAGTGAAGAAAATAAGGATACCACTTTGGTTCTCTAAACCCATTTTTCAGAGTGAAAAAAAATAGTGTAATTTAATCTTCAGTTTCCACATCTTTAAAAGTTGGAGTAATAATCCCTGTTTGGCAATCTTAAAGAGTTTTGACTGACACAAGCAATCCTAGTTACATTCATTTAAGTATTATTTTTAAAAATATTTAACACAATGCCAAGCACCTAACATAATAGGATGCATATTTTTTTCAGTAAATGAGTAAAGTTGATCCAAGAAATATACAGTGCACTTAAGTTTAATGAAATTTATTGGCAACTAAACATGAGCACGTAATATGCAAACTTGAATTCATTGTGGTTTCTGACATCAAAGAGCTTACAGTCTCGTGGATAAGTAAACTTGTATACAATATAAAAGGCAAAAATGCATTAATGGCTATAATAGAGTTCAGAAAAGAACAACTGAGACCCAGAGAGGAGGCTGTTTCAAGGAGAAGGAGGAGGTGACATTTGAACTGAACCTTAAAAGGTGATGGAATCCAATAAGAAGGAACTGGAGGGGGATTCAAGGAGGGAAGTAGAGCATGTGAAAGGCATCTGAGGGAAAACCCAAAACCCAAAACCCAGGGCAAAAGCAAAAGTGGCCTGGTGTGACTGAAACAAGGAACAGAGAAAAGAATAGTAGAAGACAAATCTGGACAGATCTGTGTCACTCACTGGAGAAGAACCATAACTGGAACCTCAACAAGAATTAAAACCATATATAGATCAGTGGTTCTTAAACATTTTTTAGACTTTCATCAACTAACATCTTCTATAGAAATCTCATCTATGGTACAGGTACAAGTAGTGCTTCTCTGCTTGAACTAGGGTAGAGGTCTAGAGCCCAGCCCATCAGTGTCTTCCCTCTCACTGCAGAAGACTGAGTCCTCTCCAAAGACACTTAACGGTGGTGCACAGTTTGAAGAACACAAATATCAGCAAAAAGGAACAAGGGAGGATTTTTAACAAGGCAGTATAATGATCAGTACAGACCTTTAAAAATAGGGCTGGGAGAAATGTGAAGGATAGATTGAATGGAAAGGCTATACGTGTCTGAACCTAGGTGGTAGCTGAGAAGTAGAAAAAATGTGGTTTCACTATAATCAGGTCAAACAGGAAGTCTTGATTTAAACAAAAGATTGGTTGTGAGAACTGAAAGACCAGTTTTCAGAATGGGTGAGTGGGACTTTATAATGCCATTGAGAGGGAGCGTGCATTTTTATTTATTACATGACTGTTGTTTGTTGCTATTGAGTTAACTCTGATTGATGGAGACCTCATGTACAAAAGAACAAAACATTGCCAGGTCCTGTACCACCCTGATGATTGGTGGTGCGCTGGAGTACATTTTAGCAAACCACTGTGTATTTTGAGAGCTTTCCAAACTTGGAGCCTCATCTTCCCGCACTGTATAAGACAGTAGTCTGTTATGATCCACAGAGTTTTCATTACCTCATTTTTGGAAGTAGACTGCCAGGCCTTTCTTCCAAATCTGTCTTAGTCTGGAAGCTTCGCTGAAACCTGTCCACCATGGATGATGACCCTGCTGGGGTTTGAAGTATCGGTGGTATAGCTTCCAGCATCACAACAACATGCAAGCCATGGTTAGGGTTTAAGATATGAATCTAACACAGTTTCCCTCTGCAGTTCTGTTGTGTACCTAAAGGATATAAACAACAATAAACATTACTGCTTTAGAAGTTATAACTCGATAGAGTTTCTTTTTGTTGAGTCCTGAATTATAAAACCTTATTGCCTGGGAGAGGAGGAAGATGTATGTACCGAGAACAGGATATCATTTTTGTAAGTGTATTTATTTTTCAATTCCCCCATTTGTTTGGTATGTATCATTCTTAGATCATTTTAAAATATGTTGGGCACTATGGTGGATGCTGGGATAATTAAAGCTTTAATTATTTACCCATGTTTTTGATAGGTTATTAACCTTAAACTTACTTCCAGGTAATCTTTCAAAACCATCTCATGAGTTTTATATTTGCATATAAATATGGGCTTTTTCCTTTCTTTTCATCTTTTTTTGTATATGTCAAAAAATGCCAAATACTTGTTTAAGTATGAAAAATATCTCCCTAAATCTTGTTATTTTGACCATGTTTTATCAAGTGTGTATATATTTGGAAACATTCTGACTACTCACTAAAATTCTAGTTTATATTTGTAAATTTGTTCTCATGAGTCTCTCTGGATTTTTTTTATTACAGTCATCTTTATCAAACCAGGCATTAGATCAGCCAATTTGTCTTGTATTAGACAAGAAATAGTCAAGGTTGTTTTGGGATAATCTGAAATGGACAATTATTTAAAGGAAAATCTGAATCCTGAAAAATGATGTGATCAGATTTTTCATTTTATCTAAGTATCGTGACCCTATGATATCATCATTCTTATTTTGTATGATTAGAATCATTGGTAGCAATACTGAGGACTAAAATAAATTTTAAAAATAAATAAACACTATCAGCATATTCTGGAACCCTGGGGGCACAGTGGTTAAGAGCTCGGATGCTAATCAAAAAGTTAGCGGTTCGAATACACCAGCTGCTCCTTAGAAACCCTGTGGGGCAGCTCTACTCTGTCCTATAGGGTTGCTATGAGTCAGAATCAGCTCGAAGGAAGCGGGTTTGGGTTTTAGGTATCAACATTTTCTGGACTATTTTAGGGTAGAGATTAAAAATTAAAAAAAGCTATTAGATATGTAACCTCTAATATGTATCAGTGCAGAGCTATACATTTTACATATATTATCTCATTTTATCCTCAAAACATACATGGCTAGTATAATCACCCATTTATAGGTGAGGAATTTGGAATTGAGAAAGTTTAATTTGACCAAGGCCACGCAACTAGTAATCATCAGAACAAGAGTTTGAACTCAGGTTTGTAAATTTCAAAGCCCAAGTACTTTTCACTAAAAATACTACCTCACAGTGACCAGTAAAGAACTCCTTAATAAGCATTTGCTATCATTGGCATTAGGGAGGGGATAGAGATTTATACTTTATTACCAAAATATCATAGTTATCTCCCTTGTCATATTTCAGGGATTGTCATTTAATATTATGATATTACAGTGATAAAACAATTTGATTTGACATTTTCTTGCCTAGTTGGATGAGTTATTTCTCAGCAAATAGCTCTTTAGAAATCTTTTAATTCAAATTTTCTATAGATTAACGTTTGGCCAAAACATTGATCATCGTAGTCATCAAGTCTCAAAATTATGATACAAATTAATGAATAATTTAAGAATATACATGCTCAAAGGCTGTCAAATTCATTACAGATATTTGAGAGATTGGTCTGTAAACTATTGGGATGTATTTACACAGAAATGCAGACCAAACTAGATCAAGATGGGGATCAATAAATTCTTAGAGAAGGTATGTGGAAGATGGATTCATTGACACTAACTGTATTGAATATGGTTAATCAGTTTTGTTTTTTTTTTAAATGCTTTGCTAAGTGGCTAGATGGAATACACAACAAACAAACAATTGAATAAACAAAAAAACGGACCTTTCTTTTTGTAGAAATTCTAAGGAGTGCTTAACTACTGAGCTACAGGACGAGATCCTAGCTCTGTGACTTCTTACGTCTACGATCTATGGGAGTTATTTAGCCTCTTTGTGCCTCAGTTTCTTCACTTGTAAAACAGGGATAATGTTAGTATCTAACTCTTAGAGTTGTTCTGAGTAGTAAACTGATGAGCTAATGCATATAAATATTTAGCTCACATGCGTGGAAATGGGAGAAATCAAGCATAGCTAAAAGGTGGAGAGCAATGAAGAGGTTGGCATGGAAGTGCGTAGCTGTGCAGGAGGAGAGGCCAGGCCAGAGTGTGCTCTAGGGGTCATATTAACAGTTCATCCTTATCCTAAAGGTAATTAGAAGCCATGGAAGTGCTTTTGGCAAGGACATGACGTGATCAGATCTATAACAGGAAAATAATGTTAAAGCCAAATGAAACAGTTATGAATAGGATTATTGAGTTTACTTTTTCATTCTGAAACTTATTAAGGTAACTATTCATTTTGAAGTGTATCTGGGCCAGGTTCTGGTGGAGCAGCTCTGTTCCATAACTCACAGAAAAAAAAAAAAAAGACTCATCACTGAGTGGTATAAAGAAAGGAGATTAATCAAGAGAATGGATAATAACGGATTAAACAGAAAAGACAAAGTTAGAGTGAGAGGTCAAGACAGTAGACAGTGTTAACACAAGCTATCACCTCTAGAAACAATACTCACGTATATGCTATGTGGTATTCTCATTTAAAAATGATGCTACATAATACATCACTGTAGATATGGAGGGAGGGATGGAGAGAAGGGGGAAGAGGAAAAGGAGTTGGGGAGAGAGAGAGAGAGAGAGAAAGAGGGAGAGAGGCTGAGGAATGGAGAAAGATAATGTTTATAAACATATTTTTATATATAAACATAACGTGTATCCTCTTTCCTATGTTTTAGTATCCAAAAATCTATTATTTATATATCCATGGATTAAAAATATATAATTAATGAAAGTTTGGGGCAAGCTGTTTAATATTTTAAATAGATATAAATTTGTGGATATAGAGGGAGGCAGAGACAAATAAACAGACAAAAAATAGCTTAACAAGGATATCATAAGTGAATTGTATTAACGTAATTTTGCTCCAAAAATATGTATTTGGGTTTCCTCTTTCATTTAAAGGCAATTCAGAGGAAGAAAGAGTTTCTGGACAGTCAGGAATCAGCCAAACCCATAAAGATCCAAGTATGGCTCCAATCCATCATCTGGAATACACTAGTGCTAAGCCTTCCCTTAGCCAAGACAGCAAAGTATAAAATATGCTGATTTCTTGATTCCTCTCCAACATTTTATACTCTGCTTTGACTGATGTTCATTTAGGTTAGATTGTCACATTTTTTGAAACAAAAAGACACAATTCTTATATTAAAATGTTCCTGAAAAATTGTTTAATAAATTCAAATGATTCTTAAGTCTGAATTACAGAGTTGGTTAAGTACCTAGATAACGTATTTCAAAATAACATATTATCTAATTATCTGGATTATCCAGGAAATCTTCCTTCCTTTCTTCCTTTCGTCTTTTGACTGAACCATCTGAGTGGGTAGTGGCTGCTTGCTGTACAATGGCCACAGTACAACAAACAAAGCCTCAGCTCTGAAAATTAAAATTACTTTGCCATTGAGGAATTTCTTGGTTCACACTGCCAGTTCTGGTCACTGTATTGCTTAGTTTTGTGTCACCAGTTTAGAGAGCATAGGAGACCGTCCTTAGATCAGTGTGTTTACCAAATTACAATCTAGGCCATTGGTGCTCAACTAATTGTTATATTGAAGAAACTTATGACAGGTGATGGCTCCAGAAATCATCTTAGAGATTGATATTTTGCTAACTGAAGCACCTAATGTTTCTGCAGAGGCATGCCATATTTGTATGGTAGTTTATAATAAAAAAGTTTTTATATTATTTTATTCCATTTATTCCTTTAATGTTAATTCATTCAATCACAAAACTGTGGTTGCTATCTATATACAAAATCAAAAAATATGTAGTCCTTTTCTTAAAGAATTTCCAGTTTAGTCCCTTACTCCTTCCCCAAACTAAGAAAGGTGGATTTTATCTCAACCCAGGACTCTGAAAGGTTAAATAACTTAAATCAGTAGCTTAGGAATGCTGGATACAAGCCTCTGAATCCAAGCCTCTGCAACAAAACATCAGCCTCTACTCATCAACCCTTCCTAGTAAGCACCATGATGAATTGACAAGAGCATGGTCTTACCTTTACCCATATTAGTTCATACCAAAAAAACAAAAACAAAAACCGACAAACTCATTGCCGTCAAGTCGATTCTGACTCATAGTGACCCTATAGTTCACAGTGTGGTCTAATTCTAGTCCTGTTGATAGGGAGTCACCCTAAACGTCTTCAATGTTTCTCCATCCACCCTTATCACCTATGGCTAGTGTCCATGCCTCCTTGCCTACACCAGATCCACCTGGTCCTGGGACTAGCCAGGTGATCAGAATTAGGGCAGTGTCTTAAGAATATCGTCAGATACCATGCCATGTAAATGTCTCCTTTAAAAAGCCTCTGCTTTTCAAATAATTCAAAAGTATTTTCCTTCTATGTATATGGGAATTTCTTCTCATCACTTGGTATGGCACTTCGGATTTATATTAATAATAAAATTTGCCCCACTAGATTTCAGCTTTCTTTTAAAAATACTTTTGCTAAATTTGGGGAATTTGGGACATGTGGGTTTGTTTATATATGAGAAAATAATACAAAAAAGGAAATGACTTATTAATAAATTTGCTCTCTCACTGAGAATGTACTTGCCTGAATTGTTAGAGCAATCCACATACGGGAGTTCCTACTTTATTACAAAAGGAGCAGAAGGAAAGTAGCTATAAGGATCATCCACCGTCATCCATATTAATGATAGTTTTCACTATGATGAAATCATAGATATTTTATATCTATGGAAAGTGGCCATTTTTACTGTGCGTGTTGATTCATAGTTGCATAACTAATCATGACAACTTTATTAATTGCTTATTATCAAGGGTTTTCTCTTTTATTAGAGAACAAGTGACTTCCTTCCTTTGCACTGGTGTGCATATATATCTCTGTGTGATAGAGATTAATGCATAAAGCTTTGCAGGAAACTGCCTCATTGATTTTGTTGCCTTTATATTTGTCTTCCTTAGATGACTTCCACTAACATAGATGGAAGATGTGTAGCACATTTCAGTGGGACACCCAGGGCCCCGCCTACAGTGGTTGGAGTTCTGGCTTGAATTCAAGTAGCTGAGTAAGTAAGAGGATAAAAGGAAAATTTGTAGCAAAATGAATTAATTATATTGTTGGTTATTTTAAAGACCCCCAATACATCCCTTCTTTGATGGGGCCACTTTAATAAAGAATTAGTCCTGGCTATGTTTCCGGGAACCCTGGTGGCTTAGTGGTTAAAAGCTACGGTTGCTAACCAAAAAGCCAGCAGTGTACTAATTAGACCATTGCCAACGCTGATGTAATGATGTGCTCTGGAATATCATTCAATGTCTTAATGAGTCTGATATAAGTTCTAGCTCTGGAATATATGTGCTTGAATACTGCTATGCCACATTTGTGAATTCTTCAAAACTTATGTTAGCCAGTCCACTGCTGTACTGCATGAGTTAGAAATGTTTTCAAAATTCCATGTTGTTTCCTCCCCATTCTTAACGCTTAAGTAGATCTGTGCAATTTTTATTCAGTAGTAAATTCTACTACTAAACATAACCTAATCTAGCAGCATCAGAGCTAATGATGAACAACTCACTTCAGTACATGGTACCTCCTTTTAAGGAAAGCCTCCCCCTCCCCCAAAGTCTCTATTGAAGAAAAGTATCAGATCTGTGTCTTAGAGCCTTCTGTGCTATGATAGTGCATTGAATACAAGAAAGCTGATGGGGTAGTTTAAAAAATGTCCTGCCAGAGTCAAGGTGATGGCCATTTTTAGCTGCCCTGCTATCCATCACCTCTTTCAGCCAAGCATACTCCATCATATGCAACAGCCTCATGAATTTATGCATCAAGCTGTGCAGCCAGTCGTGCCGAGGGCGCTGGTGACAAGTGAAATTGCTGTGCGCCTCATTTAGCTGTTTATTGCGCCTGAGTACGTGTTGCAGCTGTCATCCCACGATGGGATGATAGTGCTCGTTAATAGACAAGACAGGCAAATAATGATGGAGGCCACAGCAAGAGATGCTCATCTGCCAATGGGCTCTGAGCAATATCACAAACATCCACAAAGTTTTCCATCAAAAGCAGCCCCGTAAGAAAATAGAGAGGGCAGGACTGTTCTTCATGGGACTAACAATGGAGATTAAACTTTTGAAAAAAGTGTAGCCGGGTAGATCCTGCAACTTAGAGCTTACACACTGTTCTTCCCTTTTTTAAAGGACCATAGGAAAATGACCACATGCAAGAGCCCGGTTAGTTAGTCATAACTAATATGTTGACTATATTCCCATCGCACTCCATGGAATTAACCTTAACCCAGCTGAACAGTTGGCCTTTTCTGCTGTCAACCTAAGAATTTACACATGTTATTTTTCAACTATTTGTAAACTTGTTTCCTACGTTTAGGCTTTTGGATTGCTATCTTTCAAATCTTCTCAGTAATTCAGTGGAAAACAACTTGGAATGCAAATATTGTATCTTTAAATTTGAATGGAATTTTCTTTTATATAAAATTGAATTATACCCATACATGCATATTTTGGCATATAGGGAAGAGACACTTAAAATCTCTCACAGATGAAAGTCTGTTAAACAACTTTCATTTTCTTCCTATCCTGAATGTGCAGTGCTTAATCTTATGGGTATTTTGCTGTTAGTGATTAACAAGTGCCTAAGGTATGGGCTTTCAAATGAATCTTTTTGATTTTACTAAAAGATTTTTTATTTTAAAAGAATATAGAACTTAAGAGTTACTTAATATGGCTGATATAATGAGATGAAGTAGGTTCTTACGATCGTTTTATATACAAGCATAACGTCGAAAAGAACTTGAATTCTGTGCTTACTAACTGGATATTATTTTCTGTCCCAAATTTACAAACAAATATTAAAGTGCCAATTATGAACTCAGGATGGAAACAATCACAGATATTTTATCATTTAAGAGAAGAACTAGGAAAACCATAAGCAAAAGAAAAATTATAAATCAAATATAGGAATAATCCATTAAACATATACAGATGGTATTTGAGAAATGGCTTTCGCAGTTAGGAAAACCTGAGGCCATGGTCCTTTCAACGGTGCCCATCTAACCATGGACAAAGACTGGCAAAATTTTAACAAAGACATTGTTTTAAATAAGCACACCAAGAACCACTGACTATACTAACCAAGCCTACACAGAGAGAACGTTCTTATCAGGATCACAGAACCATAATGACGGAAGAAACCTTAAAATCCCTTTAGTGTGACCTCATTATAAAGACCCAAGTCCCAGAAAGACCAGATGATCCAGTGAGACCTGCAGTGAGTCACCCACAGCATCTGCAGTGAATTCAAGTGTCCAGAGCCCTGATGTCCTCCAGAGCTGCCTCACCAGTGGTGACATTTCTCATGTCCTTGCTGTGACTAACATTGCAGGATTTTTACTATTTATTAACGAAAGTCTTTTTTTTCTTTATATGTCACTTCAAAAGATTATTTTCATTTATTTACCATTTATAAAAGCTTATTTTTCTTAACCAAAGAGGGGAGGATACAAGGCATCTAACAATAAGCATAAAATAATAAAGATTGTATAATGAAAGAGAAGAGAGAGTTATAACAGCAATGACCAAAAAAAAAAAAAAAACCTCAGGCTGCTAAGGATAACTGCTAGATTTGAATATAACATTAACCACTGATTTAAAAGGATTGACTCACTGTTAAATGTGATTATTGTCTTTGGGCCAAAAATTACTTCAGTGAGAATGAATCTTTAGTTTTATGATGGAAAAATGAGAAAATATAAATTGACTTGCAAAAAAAAAAGATTTTTATCATACACTATTCAAGAATATACATACTATGTAAAGTGAGGCACAGCTATATTAATTATTTCAAAGTCCCTTCCTTCTTTAAAATGTTCAGATCTATGAATCTTCTTGTATTCAAAGTGAATAGCACAAATCATTCAAAATGAATTTTCCACTAGGTATTTTGATCCAGAAATACCTATTTGCCGTAGAAGTCTTTGATAAACAATTAGTATACAGGGCAGTGTGTTTTCTGTAACAATTAATTTGCACTGTAGGCACCATTTCACAGGAGGTACAGAATCACATCTGGACTGTACATTATAGCAGTGATTTAGCTGAGAGTCTTGATGTAAAATACCATGGACTAGCATGTAATAATTTTGTACACTTTATTTCCCTTTCCCTGTTTTGTGCTTAACCATGGAATGATACAGTAGGATCTATGTTATTCTGCTTCCTTGCTTTTTCAAAATAATAACAACAGCAAAAAAATTAACTTTTGGCATTTAGAGAACTAATGGGCAGCAAATCTGAATTTGTTGACTCTTAATGAAATGGAAAAGAGATGTGTGTTACAAGCGCGTGTGAGCGAGCTCGCGCACGCACACACGCACGCACACACAGACACACAGAGTTTTATTAATGTTTCATAAAATGGTTGCTACAATCAAAGGAACTGCTCTGAAAATTAAATTACTGGGCTGACTCTGAAAATCAGCATAATATGCTCTGTTTAATTCAGTCATGCTAAGATGTTAGATTCTCCTTCATTCTCTCAGCTTTCTCTCTCCTTCACCTGGGGGCATCTGCTGATGAGTCTCTTCTAGAGGTTGTTTAATGACTATTTTACAGGAACTGTCAGCTTTCTAAAGCCCAGTGGCATTGGGCGTCACTGTATTACCAGCCTTTTTACACAATTTGCCTGACTGTAAATCGGGGGTTTAAAAGTACAAGAAAAGCTCCTATTTGATTTAATGACTGGATGATGGAGGTCGATTAATCTTCCTATTCTCAGATGTTTTACTCATAAAGGTCATCTTTTGTTTGTTTATACTCACTTTTCTGATTTTAGAAACAGAAGGAATAAGAAGCCCTGTTTGAGAAGAGCAGAGAGTCGCATTAAGAAAATCCCTGCCTTTACGCGCTATGGAATTCTGACTCAAATCCTAATATACAGTAAATGAAATGAATGTAGCCTTTACGTTAACCTAAAGGGAATAAGAAAACATACAGCAAAACCACAATACCTGCTTTATTTAGTGAAAGCAATTGAAGATGGTAGCCTCTTTTTCGGTAAAAGGGATTATTTGTTTTCACTACAAAAAGCAGGGCTGTTGGTTGCAGAAAGACAAATCTCTCTCCCCTACTCCTTCTTTTATAAGTCCAAACAGGAATCATTTTGGCAGTATCATATTCTTGTACTTAGGGCATTACTTCTTCTTAAGGTTTATAGTTGTATTAAACCAAAAGAACATTGAAAATCTATCCTTTTTCAGAATAGATTATTCCCTTCTAACTTTAAATACGGAGTCCTGATGGCACAGAGGTTAAGAGCTACAACTACTAACCAAAACGGTCGGCAGTTCAAATCCACCAGCTGCTCCTTGGAAACCCTATGGGGCAGCTCTACTCTGTCCTATAGGGTCGCTAAGAGTCGGAATCGACTGGACGCAAAGGGTTAACTTTAAATACAGAATACAAATATTTAAATTCTTGCTGCTTGAATTTTAACATGAGTAATTAGGATGTCCCTCAAATTACTTTTGTCAATTTCAATTTTTATAGAGTTTAAGGAACACAAAATAACTTCGCTGATAAAAAAAAAAAAATACCAATCAATCAAAGCTAGTCAACAAAGAGCATGACCTGAGATCAGAAAAAAATAGCACACAGAAGATGATATTGAAAAAAGTATTGAACACGTTTGTAAAACTATCCTTAAAAGTTAGGACAACAGAGTAGAGTTAGACTAAGCAAAATACTATCTAACACTGGTCTCCTCCAAACAAAAGGAATGGAACGAGATTCCGGAAGCTTTTCCTGAATGAAAGTATTTGAAGTGGCTACATGAGAATAAGACCTAGGAGCAGGTGGGACATGTATAGTGAATAAAGATGGTCATAAATCATCCTCCTCCTCTCAAGAGTAAGAAAAATATAAATATTGCAGAAAAATAGGATCCCGTGGCTTTTTTTTCTGATGATTCAGGCATGCAGAGCCTAGGCAATTGGACATCAGCCTTGGAAAATCCCTAAACATAGGAATTTAGCTATTACCAAGCAATTCAGGGTGTCCAAAAGCCATCTAAGTAAACTTAAGACTGTTTGCTTTCTGTTTGAGTGTCAAGTCCACATTCTGTCTACCAAATTGTCACCTATTATAAACAGCCAACCAACCAACCAAACAAAAAAAACCAATCCTGTTACTGTCCAGTGGATTCCGACTCATAGTGACCCTATAGGACAGAGTAGAACTGCCTCATAGGGTTTCCAAGGAGTGGCTGGTGGATTCGAACTGCCACCCTTCTGGTTAGCAGTCGTAGCTCTTAACCACTACACCACCAAGGCTCCCATTATAAACAACATGGTGAGTAAAATTTGGGGAAATTTTTCTTAAAGTTTTTGCAGAAATGACTTTCTAAGGGCAAATGTGGGAGAAGGAATAACTCATTGGTTGCCTCTGGTAGCACCTGTATAGCATAATATAGCTGCTCTGAAGGAGCAGCTCAAACGTCACCTGTTCCTGGAAGGTTCTAGGGCCTCTTTGAATATAGCTGCTTCCTAAGGCAGTCACTGCACTGAATTGCATTTATTTGTTTACATGTTGATTTTTCCTCCGGAGATTTGTCCTTCTAAGGGCAGGGCTTGTTTTATAGCTATCTTGACATATCCCAAACATCCCAGTACCTAGGACAGTGCAGGGCATATGGTAGGCACTCAATAAATATTGATTGAATTAAGTAATCAAATTAAAATGTTTTTTTATGTCCCATAGAGGACTTACTAAAATGCTTTAATATTACATTTCTTGATAGAATTCAGACTGCCTCCTATTGCTAAGCAATGGGATCAAAGACGGAAATGTAGGCTGGCTTTCGTCTCAGCTTTACCCCTCTGTGACTACCAAGGAAGGCACTTAAACTTGAGGGTCTGCACAACTCAGGGCTGGGTTATATCTCTGAGGTCCTTGACAGCTGTGATACTCTTTGATTATTAGATCCCTGCCATTCTCATTTATGGTCAGCCATTTTTTCTCAGTCTACTTGCAACCATAAACTGCTGCTAACATCTAACACTTACTAAGCAGTTGCTATGTGATCTTAATATTATTCCTTTAAGTCTCACAGCAATTCCATGAATTAAGTTTTAGTAGCCCTATTTTACATATAATGAAATTGAGGCTTACAAAGATTAAATACTTGTGCAAGGTATTATACTAACCATACATGGCATAGCTAGGGTTCCAGCCTAGGTCTCCCAAAGCCAATTTCTGTCTTCTTTCCATTATGCTGCCTAATTCTATCTGTGGCTTGCTCCTTTCTGAACTTCTAACAGGACAGTACTGTAATGGTTGCAACAGAATTCCTAAAAGAAACAACAGGACCCTCTGAGAAAAGAGTGATTGATTCTGAATCATGCCCCCTGAGTTGTTTTGTTACTGGAGGTAGTAAATGTCCTCTGATCCTCCCATATCTTTTCTCATCCACTGGTGGCCAGTGTCATGCATTTTCAAGACAGCTGGCCAACGGACTACATGGCCATAAAATTGTGCTCAGCAGGCTGCTCACACCAGGACTGAACTTGTGACCTTGGTGTCATTTTCAGCACACCCCAAGCAAATTAAGCGGCCAAAGCCAAGGCTGACAAACACTGCAGGAAATGAAACACAACCCCAAGGATGTGAAAATATTTATCACTTAGTCAATTAATATTTTAATTAATTTAAATTATTTATTTTGGACTTAAAATTTGAAAACAGTGCATTAGGAACTGCAGAATAAATATAGGCCTGAACCTCTAGTGTGTAAAGTATAAGCAAAGAGAGGGAAACAAGTGTGCCGATAACCATGCGTTCTCAGAGAGGACAAGCCAAGTGCCACAGAGACCCAAAGCCACAGGAACGCCTATCTAGCTGGGAGGGATCAGAATGAACTTGTGAGATGACACTCATAAATTCTCACCCTCCTCAGTGCCTCTCCATATCTATAGAGTCCTTTTATGATCGGGAATGGCCCCGACAATACTACTTTAAAAAGACCCTTTAGTATCCCACTGGCTCACCTAGCGTCCTGGCTCTCTAGCTCTTAAAACAGCCCTGGCTTAACCTGTGCTGTGATATTGTTTTCATCCAACCCCAACCAACTCAGGTGACTTCCTCTTTGTACTTTGTTTCAAATTGCCATTTTCTGGTGCCTCAGTTCTCTGAGTCCTGACTGGGCCTTGTCTTCTTTGATTCTGCTTTTCTCCCCTAACTCTTAGTTTCACTTCCCCTGCACTGTACTGATGATCCTGCTGTAGCTGCTATCTGGGTTCCCTGAAGCCTTTGTTCCACACTCCCTCTCCAGCTTCCAGAGGAACCCAGAGATTTCAATCTGAATCCTTTAGGATGCTACAGGAGTCACTCTCTTGGAACAAGTGTTCCAGAATCTAGAATCTTCTGAAGAGAAAAACTTAACATTGTATTTTAAATAGAATAAATACAGGAACTATGTGCTAAGGATTCAACCTAAGGTCAGCCTGACCAATAAGTAGAGACTTATAGATGGATTTTGACCTTCAGGTAACTGGGTAAGAAACTAACTGAGGAGACAGAGTGACAGGGAATAGTTTACTCTCTTCGGGAATCTTCAACATCTCCTTCTCTACCCACTTTTTCCTTTAAGGGCCCCTTCAACTTAGATTCTGTGAGACTCTGTGTCAACCAAACAGAGAATATGGGAGAATGTGATGGTTAATTATACTTTCTAGGAATTTCCTCCATAAAATGAGTTGTTGTTTTTTTTTTTTTTAAATCACCAGAAGAAATAATTTTCAGTGCATAGAGTTTACAAAAACAATTGCTCTCTATTATTGCTTAATAAATAGTATTAATGCAATCAATGCATCAATGACAGCTCTTAAGTTAGCATTCCCAGTAGGCTAGATGTGATATTTAAAATTAACTTCAACTTCATTGCTACCATACGTGCCTAAAATCTTAAATCACCATAGTCTCAATCTCTTAGTATAAGCTATCTTCAATATTCCATATTAATATGTGTTATATTTGGGCATCCAATTTAGGCAGATCATGCCCTTGAGTGTGTTTAAATGTTTCTTTTCTAGGATTTCTATGAAATAAGGGTGACTAAAAAATAAACCTATAAAGGCTAAGAAAGGATGAAGTGCCTGCCAGTAACTGCATATCAAACACAACATAATTGAGCCCCAATTTGCTAAAAGATTGTTCTCTTTCACTTTGACAATAGAATATGAGGACCTACTAAAGTTCAACTTCACCATTTTTCTCCTAAAGTTTCAATTCATTTAGCAGGTTGTCTCTTTAGATCTATAATAATGAGTAGATTAGGAAATTCGGACAGCAAAAGAGGTCACTTCTTAGGCTTACTGCCAGATTTGAAAACCACTATAACAAATCATTTCTGCCACGTAAGTGAAATCTGAATGCTGGCTACAACATCTGGGGGAGGGGAAAAAAAAAAAAAAGAAACCCATGCTGACTAATAGGCGCTAATGTATGAATAATAATTAGCGCAATTAAGTGACTGACGCTGTGCCGGTGATATTTTCAGAATACAAAACATTAATGTAGGGGTTTATATGCATAGAAACAAAGCTTTAAAATGGGTTAATGTGAGCTGTGATATATGGAAATGATTAAGTAGGTATAACAATTGTGGGATTCTCAGTGTTGTTTTATCAATCATAGGAATAGAAATTCTAACAATGTGAATCATTATTTCGACCTTATAAAATTCTCAGAGATGGTAACTTTATATATGGGAACCAGCTTTTAAAGTCTGATAAAGGATTTAGTAGCATTAAACTAATGTATACGAAGTTAAAAAATTTTATATCTAAGAAGCTGCACTATCTAGCTTGTTACTCATATAGCTGTTTATTCCTCCCTCCTCCCACTTACCCACCAATCATACATCCTCCTAATTTTTAAATCTGTTTATATTCTTTTTTTCTCTCTCTCTGTCTCCACCCACTTATCTATTATCTATCTGACTGGATAGGACCAGTATTCTCAATAAATAGTGCAGAATTATAGCTGAGAACCTCTGTGAACTGGGACTAAGTAAGATTCCACCTCTTAAGGTCCTCTCTGTCTCTCAGTTCATCTAATATGAAGAATAAATTATTGTTCTCCTTTAGAAATACTGCTTTGTCAAGGTCAGGGTTGAGGTCATTTACAAGGCAATGTAGAGGACAATAATATAATTTACTAGCTGGAATCACTCACAGCTGATGGAAAAAATCTTTCCATCAGAAATCTATACTCATTTAGCTTTCATAAATAAATGCTTGTAAGAGTATAAAAAAAAAAAATCTGTGTTGTGAGTTTAATTAAGAAGCATCAAATTACCCATTTCTTTTCTCCACCTTTGGAAAATACACTTAGTAGCTGTTGATTAGAGACGTGTGTTTATTCAACAGGAATAAGAAACTCTAAATCAACGTGTTCTAATGTGCTGTCCTTTACGAATGAAGATAACACTATTGATTCACAATCAAAGGACATGCATTTATTTCTTCTTTCTTTTAGGGATTAAGGTATTGATGGGTGGACTATTATCCCCAGTTTCTCACCTTGTCTAATTGTGACCAACAGCTTTAATCTAAGAAAGAGCTGGCCAGTATAAACTGAAAAGTTCTTGATTATGGAACATAGTGAAGACAGTATGAAAATATTTTTTGTTCTTTTAACAAAGTGTCCTGAAGAGATTTAAAATAGTTTAAAATACTCATAGTTTTCAGTATTTCAAAATCATTTTTATTTGATGGTCCCATTTACTCCTACCACTTGCTATATATTCCTTTTGCATGCTATGATTAGCTAGGAAAGTGCCTCTGAAATGAAGAGGGCAAAAAAAGAAACAATCAGGAAAGAATCTAAAAAACATTAAAGTCAGAGATGCCTTAGACGTAGAATCTATTTGGGTTGACATGAATAAGTAAGATCACAGCTGAGCTCTGTATACTCAACTCAATATTTAAAACCATCCTAATCGTTTTACTCCAATTCCAAAACATTATGAAGAGGCTCCTCCAGTCTGACAGACAGACCCTCCTCCTCTGCTCTCTATCCTGTGTCTTTCTATCTCTTCCTTGTCATAGACATTCTTTCAACAAGCAAAAAGTATTTGAGGACAAATTCTCTACCGGTTTACACCCTAATGGGAAAGATTGACAAATAAGTAGATATGTATTATTATATACATTACTTTATATATTATTTTATATTATCTACTACTAGTCAGGAAAGGTGTGCATCAGGGTTGTGTCCTTTCACCATATCTGTTTGATCTGTATGCTGAGCAAATAATCCAAGAAACTGGACTATATAAAGAAGAATGAGGCATCAGGATTGAAGGAAGACTCATCAACAACTTGCATTATGCAGATGACACAACCTTGCTACTGAAAGTGAAGAGGATTTGAAGCCCTTACTGATGAAGATCAAAGACTACGGCCTTTAGTATGGATTACCCCTCAACATAAAGAAAACAAAAATCCTCGCAACTGGACCAATTAGCAACATCATAATAAACGGAGAAAAGATTGAAGTTGTCAAGGATTTCATTTTACTTGCATCCACAATCAACACCCATGGAAGGAGCAGTCAAGAAATCAAACAACACATTGCACTGGGAAAATCTGCTGCAAAATACCTCTTTAAAATGTTGAAAAGCAAAGACGTCACCTTGAAGACTAAGGTGTGCCTGACCCAAGTCACGGTGTTTACAATCGCCTCTTATGCATGTGAAAGCTGGACAATGAATAAGGAAGACTGAAGAAGAATTGATGCCTTTGAATTGTGGTGTTAGTGAAGAATATTGAATATACCATGAACTGCTAAAAGAACAAATCTGTCTTGGAAGAAGTACAACCAGAATGCTTCTTAGAAGCAAGGATATGAGATTACGTCTCACATACTTTGGACATGTTATTAGGAAAGACCAGTCCCTGGAGAAGGACATCATGCTTGGTAAAGTAGAGGGTCAGCAAAAAAGAAGAGCCTCAACAAGACGGATTGACACAATGACTGCAACAGTGGGCTCAAACATAGCATGGATTGTGAGGATGGGGCAGGACCGGGCAGTGTTTTGTTCCGATGTGCATAGGGTTGCTATGGGTTAGAACCAACTTGACAGCACCTAACAACAACAACAACTGCTATAAGGAGCCCTGGTGACAAAATGGTTAAGCACTTAGCTGCTAACCCGAATGGTTGGTGATTCTAACCCACCCAGCAGGAGAAAGATCTGGCAATCTGTTTTCATAATGATTACAGCCAAGAAAACCCTATGTGGCAGTTCTACTCTGTCACTTGTGGTCGCTATGAGTTGGAATCGACTGAACAACACCAAACAACAACAACATCTATAACTATATATACCCCCATTGAAAGGACATAAAAATCTGTTCTGAGGGTAGAACATAAGGGGAATGAAGTGCTAGGGTAAGCTTCCTAGGGGATCTGTTTTCTTACTCCTCAATTTCAAAGCTCTCCTTTTTCTTTTCTACTGGCTTTTTTCTTCTACTCTGTAAACATGCCCAAGTTTTTACCACACAAAAGGAAAAAAAAAAAAAAAAAAACAGTTTCCATTAACCCTGTGTTTCTCTCTGACAAATACCCTAGTTACTTACACTTCCTCACCTTTCCAGCTTCTTTTGTGCATGGTTTACACTTTCTCTGCTTTTTCGTCTCAACCCACCACTATCTGGCATCCAATCTTACCACATCATTAAAACTTCTGTTTCTTTGTCACTTTTGATCCTTCTCTCCTTTTTAAACCCTCTACTCCAAGGAATTCCATGGCATACCTCATTCCAGGTTCTCCTCTTATGTTTCTGACTATTCCAAATCCTTTCCTCAGCTCTCATTCTAAACACTGGTGTTCTCAGATTCTCTCCTCGGCCTATAGTTTTTGCTCTCTACATTGGCCATAGTGGTGGTGGTGGTGGTGGTGGTGGGGGGGGGAGACAGAAAGTGTCTCATGTCTCATCTATTCTCTTGGTTTTAACTACCACCTATATTTTATATATTCCAAATTCAAGTCTCTAATCCTTGGTTCTCCTCTTAGTTTCCGAGTTGAACATATAAATGTTGATGAGATATCTCTGTTTGGCTGTGCCTCAGACAGATAACATCAACATTTCCAACTGGTCCCAAACTTTCCATTATTTTCTCCCCAGCCTATATCATCCATGTCAAAACTTGCCGCAGTTTGTAATACTTCTAATTCAGAGCCCTAGGGGTTATTCCAAAATTCCTGTCCTTCCTTTCCCTCTCTTAAGGACCATTACCAAGTCCTTCTAAGTTTACTTCCTAAACATTTCTCAACTCTATCTCTCCTTGGCAAGATTAAAACCAAACCAAACCAAACCCGTTGTCACTGAGTTGATTCCGACTCACAGCAACCCTATGAGTCAGGACAGAGTAAGTCTGCCATATAAGATTTCCAAAGCTGTAAATCTCTATGGAAGCAGACTGTCACATCTTTCTCCTGCAGAGCAGCTGGTAAGTTCAAATCACCGACCTTTCAGTTGGCAGCCCAGAACTTAAACACTGTGCCACCAGGGCTCCTCTTGGCAAAATTCATGCCTTTTTATTTCCTGAGGTCTCACCTGTCTACTAGGATTCAAAGGTAGATTTAATATAAACCTAGTGAAGCTTAAGGTTCTGGCCCCTCACTGTCACAGCCTCTCCCTTTCTAAGACCCTGGGAGAGGTCTGACAATGTACTCAGTCATATAATTTTGCAAGTTTGCTGTGTAAAATATAGTATATAATCAGTCAAGACTACTGTTTCTTTCCACTCTGATTCCTTTTCTGTTATTACCTTTTTCTTTTGGATAGCATTGGAATGACTATAAGTGCTTTTAAACTGTAACGAAGAGGAGTGTGAGTTGGAATACATTTGTCTGGGTTCATGGGATATATTTATGTGGTTGCCAGTTACTAGTGTGAGGAGTTAAATAATTGCCAGCCATCCAGGACTAGGAATATTCCTCATGTCCACTGTGTTATGTCCCCCAGAGTGGTCAAACGAAGCAGCAGGTTCAGAGTTCAGGTCATGATATGATCATGTCCTATGGCTCCAGAAGCAGAAGTATATAGGAAATTGATGATAGACTAGATTGGAAATATACAGGCACGGAATCCCCTCCAGGGAAATTTCTTCCAATCATCAGGCATGTAAAAGAGTAAATAGAAGATTCATCTCTCCATGACCTCTAGTCAAATGGAAGTTCTGTCATGTCAGGAATTTGTTTAAGAATGCAGCAAATACAATTATAAATCTACCATGGATTTTTTTCCTCTATTTTGATGGGAAAATCATGAAATGGAAGTATCAAATTCCTGTATTTTTAGGGCAAAACCTCATAGGAGAGCTGTGTGAGAACTTCATATTTAGTGTACCCCAACATACTGGATCATCTCTTAGCCTATCTGAGCCATGTTGTCCTGAATAAAGTCTGTCAGTTCCAATAGAAATGGCATACAAAATTGCCACCAGTGAAAAAAACAGCCTTTTCTGATGATAAAATTCCTACACAAGTTAATGAATACATCAATGTATATAGTTTAAAGGTAATTCAGTTGCACAATTAAATCACTCAATGTATTTGGAAGGCTCTTGCACATGCTTTAAATTGGAATTCTTCCTCCGAAAGAGGACCCACCCCCCCATAGAGTTAATTATCTCCCACATTTACAAATACAGTGTAAATAACTTTTCCAAGACCAGTTAGATAGCAGTAATAACTGTCAGAGCAGGCATTCAAATTCAATTCTTCTTATTCTAAAATCCTGTGCTATGATACTACCATGTATAAATACTGGAGAATTAAAAATTTACAAAACACAGTCTCTCCACCCAAAATCAAGTGTTAATACCATTTAATGACCAAATCATGTTATAAGAAAATAACATAATTTTTTTGCATTAACTTCCTTTAAAATGCTTTGTGTGGCTTGAAACTAGTCGTAGATATTATTAGTGCCTACTGATGTGCACCATATGTTTTCTTAAGACCTTACTAATGCAAATTTCAAGGATTATACTACTAAAATTTTAGCAAATTTTATTAAATGCATTAATAGGAATCATATTTTTAAATTTGTTTGTAAATCATCAAAATTATCAATGTGTGAAGGCAATCTGTTCTTCACACTTTACCGATGAAAGCTGATATCAGCCCTCTGAAACCAGCTAAAAGGACTGAGGTAATAACAAAGGAGAAAATGAATCACTGGAATAATAATTAAAATGGCACTCAACTGAAAGATCTTGACAAAACATGGCATGACAGGTAGTAGAAATTAAAAATCAAAATTAATCAAAATATGAAATAAGCACCAATAATTAAAACCTCCTGTAAAAATTAAAGATAGTGACGCTTTTAATGATGAAAGCAGACTTAAAAGTATGAATATAGTACATTATAATACACCCTAGTACTTGGGGGGCAGCCAATTCACAAATACTCACGTAGAAGGAACGGAGAATATTTCTTACATCTTGAAAGCTAAATCTAAATAAAAGTGAACTAATAAGCAAATCTGACAACAGTTTTCAGCATTATATAAATTAAAAGTTTTAATTATATTCTTATATAGACTACAGAAAAAGTGTTTGGGGAGGAATATCAAGAAATGATTTTACCTTAGCATTAAACAGAAAAACCTCTGAGGTGGGAAGTAAGGAAGGTAGTAAAATGGTTCAGTAGTTTGATCTTCATAGATTTTTTTTTTTTCATCCTTAGAAATATTTCACTAAAATATTTAAGAGAGCAGGATTTGGAAACGTAAAATTGATCATTTTTATATAAACAAAGCAAAAATACATATGGAGTAGAAATAGGTATCATTTTAAGTTGGAAGGAGATACGATGAAAATATCTGATGGACAAAAGCACAGGTATAAGGAAATATGAAATAAAACTGAATGAAGAAAAGAAAAAGACTCAAAGGATAATGTGCATTTTAAAAATAAACAAAATTGAGGCAGGGCCAAGATGGTGGAGTAGTCAGACACTTCCTATGGACTCTCCTACAACAAAGACCCAAAAAAAAAAGTGAATCAATTATATATGGCAATCTGGGGTTCCTGAACATCAAAGGCAGAGTTGAGAGACCGTACTGAGTGGCAGGGGGAGGGAGAGGCGGTTTGGAAGCAGTGAGGAGTTGCCAGACCTGACCTGGTGAGAGCCTGAGCCCTTCAGGCCTGATCAGTTCACGGGTGAGTGGTGAGGCAAGCAGCAGCCATGCTCGGAAGGCACGTATTCTGCACTGGGAGAGACCCTGTGCCAGAGAGTCTACACGGCCACCCAGAACCAGTGAGAAGCAGCCACTGATTCAGTGAAAGATAAGTAACTGTGTAGGCCTACCGCGCAGATCAAAAACACCCCCCTTAGGGAAAAACCTCTCTCCCATTTACCTCCCCAGTCCCTGTTCTGCACTGGGTCCTGGGCCAGCTTCAGCAATTGCTCAGTCCCCTGGGCCAGAAGTAGGACCAGTCACATGCCCAGAGCCATTCTCCCTGCCTTGGAGAGTAAACAAATTAACAAACAGGAGAAAAAATAAACTGCCAGCTTCCCTAAGTCAGGAACACAGGGTAGGCACAGCTCCTTTGCCTAGGCACAGGCATAAGGGATCCATGGACTTGGAGTACCCTCCCCCCTGCATAGACTTGTGTGGGCCCATCTCAACAGAGTAAGCCCTCATTACCGCAGTACAACAGGGTGTATACCAGAACTCTGACTTCAACTGTTTCAGCTGTGAAGTGGCAGGTTCTTGACAGTTGACACTGCTCAGCCCATTAAGCAGGGTCTTTACTTACCCACATCAGGGGCCTGAGGACTGGTGGCTGCACCCACACCACCTAGCCACCTGCGATAGGGGCCCATGAATTAGAGGCGCCCACTAGTCCTTATGGCTAACAGCATTAGGTGCTCATAGCCTGGCTGCAAACCCACCCACCTAACGTGCTCTAGGGAACAGGGACACATCCTCCTGGACACTAGGGGGCGGCCATCAGCCCCCTGCTTGCTTAGAGCGTGTCACCCTGCTGCAGCCACAAGCCTGTGCCTACACCAATCACACATGCCTGTCTAGGACTGTAAGTGAGAGCCTACACCACACACTTGGTGGCTATCTACCTGGGCACCTGAGCTGAATCCATACAGGAGGAGTGGGTAGACTCTTGAGCTCACATACCTAGTAACAGATCTAACCACCTGGTGGAAGGACATTAGAGCTTCAAAGTTGCCAGTAATCAAACTAGCTCATACGGGCACCCTATTTGGGCATATCAAAACAAAACAAGAAGCTAGGACACAGTAAGCAAACATAAAATAAAGACAATAACTTATTGATGGCTCAGAGACAATGGTCAATATCAAATCACATAAACAGGCAATTCATGATGGCTTCAGCAAGCTCCCAAAATAAAGAATCAAGAAAATTTCCAGAGAAGGAAAATTTCTTGGAATTACTAGAGGCAGACTATGAAAGATTAATATACTAAACTCCTCAAGACATTAAGAAGGAAATTAATCAAAATGCAGAACACGCAATAGAGGAAATTAAAAAGATTAGAGAAGAGCATGATGACAAATTTAACAAGCTGCAAGAGTCCATAGAGAGCAATCAGAAATCCAGAAGATTAACAATAAAATTTCAGAATTAGACAACTCAATAGAAAGTCATAGGAGCAGAATTGAGGCAATGGAAGTCAGAATTAGTGAGATTTAAGACAAAGCAGTTGGCACCAACTTATTTGAGGAAAAATCAGAGAAAAGGATTTTAAAAAATGAAGAAACCCTAAGAATTATGTGAGAATCTATCAAGAGGAATAACCTACAAGTGATTGGAGTACTAGAATGGGGGGGATAACAGAAAATACAGAGAGAATTGTTGAAGATTTTTTGGCAGGAAACTTCCCTGATATCATGAAAGATGACAAGATATATATGCAAGATGCTCATCGAAACCCACATAAGGTAGATCCCAAAAGAAAGTCACCAAGACATATTATAATCAAACTTGCCAAAACCAAAGATAAAGAGAGAATTTTAAGAGTGCCTAGTGATAAACAAAAAGTCACCTATGAAGGAGAGTCAATAAGAATACGTTCAGAATACTCAGAAAAAGCCATGCAGGCAAGAAGGCAATCAGATGACATATATAAAGTCTTGAAGGAAAAAAACTGTCAGCCAGGAATTATATATACAGTAAAACTGTCTCTCAAATATATGGCAAAATTAGGGCATTTCCAGATAAACAAAAGTTTAGGGAATTTGCAAAAACCAAACAAAAATTACAAGAAATACTAAGGGGAGTCCTCCGATTAGAAATTCAGTAACACCAGGTAACTACCCAAGACTAGAACACAGGACAGAGCAACCAGATATCAACCCAGATAGGGAAGTCACAAAAGTAAATCAAAGCTAAAACACTGAAAATAAGGAAACAGATGTCAATATGTGAAAGATGACAACATTAAAACAAAAAAGAGGGACTTAAAAAATGTAGACATCGATTTTTCATCTGGAGAGGAAGTCAAAATGATATAAAGAAATAAAAGACTTGTATGAGCTTAGAAAAATAAGGGTAAATATTAAGGTAACCACAAAGGAAACTAACAATCCTACAAGTCAAAATAAAAAACTAGAAAAATATAAAGACTCAGCAAACACAAAATCAACACAATGCAAAAGATGAAAAGAAAATACGTAAAGAAAAACGACTCAGTACAGAAAATTAAGTGGAACCAAGAAACTGTGAACAATACACAAAAAAAGACATCACAATGACAGCACTGAACTCATACCTATCAATAATTACACTGAATGTAAATGCACTAAATGCACCAATAAAGAGACAGACAGTGGCAGATCTGATAAAAAACACGATCCATCTATATGCTGTCTACAAGAGACACACCTTAGCCTTAAAGCCACAAACAAACTAAAACTCAAAGGATGGAAAAAAATATATCAAGCAAACAACACTAAAAAAGTGCAGGAGTGGCAATATTAATCTCTGACAATATAGACTTTAAAGTAAAATCCACCACAAAGGATAAGGAAGCACACTATATAATGATTAAAGGACAGTACACCAGGAGGACACAACTATAATAAATACTTACACACTCGACGACAGGGCTCCAAAATACATAAAACAAACTCTAATAACACTGAAAAGAGAGGTAGACAGCTCCACAATAGTAGTAGGAGACTTCAACACACCACTTTCGGTGAAGGACAGAACATCCAGAAAGAATCTTAACAAAGAAACAGAAAATCTAAATGCTACAATCAACCAACTTGATCTCATAAACATATACTGAACACTCCATCCAATAGCAGCCAAGTATATGTTCTTTTCCAAAGCACAAGGAACATTCTCCAGAATAGACCACATATTAGGCCATAAAGCAAGCGTTAACAAAATCCAAAACATCGAAATAATTACAAAGCATCTTTTCTGACCATAAAGCCATAAAAGTAGAAATCAACAACAGAAAAAGCAAGGAAAAAAAAATCAAACACGTGTCATGAATTGAACTATGTCCCTCCCCCCACCCCCCCAAAAAAAATGTGTGTATCAGTTTGGCTGGGCCATGATTCCTGGTAGTGTGTGATTTTCCCATGTGTGGTAAATTCTGCCTCTATGATGTTAATGAGGGAGGATGGGCAGCAGTTGTGTTAGTGAGGCAGGACTCAATTTACAAGGCTGGATTGTGCCCAGAGGCAACCTCTTGAGATACAAAAGACCAAAGTGAGCAGAGAGACAGGGGGACCTCATACCATCAAGAAAGCAGTGCCGGGAGCAGAGCGCATCCTTTGGACCAGGGTCCCTGCACAGAGAAGCTCCTAGTCCAGGGAAACACCTAAGAGAAGAAGGCTGACAGAGAGAAAAAGCCCTCCCCTGGAGCTGACGCCCTGAATTTGGACTTTTATCCTACTTTGACTGTGAGGAAATAAACTTCTCTTCATTAAAACCATCCACTTGTGGTATTTCTGTTAGAGCAGTACTAGATGACTAAGAAAACATGAAAACTGAACAACACCTTGCTCAAAAACTACTGGGTTATAGAAGAAATTAAGGATGGAATAAAAAATTTCATAGAATCAAACAAGAATGAAAACACATCCTACCAGAACCTTTGGGACACAGCAAAAGCAGTGCTCAGAGGTCAGTTTATAGCACACATCCAAAAAGAAGAAAGGGCCATAATCAAAACATTAACCGTACAACTGGAACACATAGAAAGAGAGCAGCAAAGGAAGCCCTCAGGTGCCAGAAGAAAGGAAATAATAAGAATTAGAGCAGAATTAAATGAAATAGAGAATAGAAAAACGAAAGAGTTAACAAGACCAAAAGCTGGTTCTTTGAAAAGATCAACAAATTTGATAAACCATTGGCCAAACTGACAAAAGAAAAACAGGAGAGGAAGCAGATAACCCATATAAGAAATGAGATGGGTGATATCACAACAGACCCAACTGAAATTAAAAGAATCATAACAGAATAGTATGAAACATTGCACTCTAACAAATTTGAAAACCTATAGGAAATGGACAGGTTTCTAGAAACTCACTACCTTCCTAAATTAACACAAACAGAGGTAGAACAACTAAATAAACCCATAACAAAAGAAGATACTGAGAAGGTAATTTAAAAACTCCCCAGATGGCGTGACTGGAGAATTGTATCAAATTTTCAGAGAAGAGTTAACACCACTACTAAAGGTATTTCAGGACGTAGAAAAGGATGGAATAGTCCCAAACTCATTCTATGAAGCGAGCATAACCCTGATACCAAAACCAGGTAAAGATACCACAAAAAAAGAAAATTACAGACCAATATCCCTCATGAACATTGACGCAAAAATCCTTGACAAAATTCTAGCCAATAGAATTCAGCAACATTTCAAAAAAATAACTCAGGAGATTTCCAGCAATATGGCACTCTAGGCAGAAGCACCACGCTGTACCTCCACAGCAAAGATCTGAAAAACTAAGCCAAACAGAGAAAACAGCAATCCTGAAATCCTAAATATCAAATGAAGAGATAAAGAACTCAGACAAGTACCACATGGAATAAGAAACTGACAGAGAACAGAGAATGAGGAGACATACATGGAGAGGTCCCCTATCAGCTAATGCAGCATGGATCCGCCATCTCAGACTCCTATCAGAGACCAGCAAATAGGGTGTATGAGAAAGCAGCTTCATGGAGCTTCCAGCAGGAGGCAGAACAACTGGTAAACAGTGATATACGCTTTCCCACCCCCCACCCTTCTTCACCCCAACTCAGCCTCCTCTGCTTCCCACAGCCACAGTCTTTTGGCCAGGAAGAACAGGCTGCTTGGATTCCACCTGCCCACACTGGCCAACTCCCCGAGTGCCATTTGTTGGCTGCTGCTGTTGCTTTTTTCTGCTTCTTTTGATTTCTTCCTTACCTGTCACCACCCCCCCCCGCCTCCTTTTGCTCAAATACCTGGCTTCGTGCGCTATCTTTGCTTCTTCCTGAGGGGCTGTGGAGCTCTGTTCGAGTGTGGAACTGCTTCCCTGTCCGTACTGCCATGCTGGTGGGATCCTGGGGCTTTTCTTTGTTTGTTTTCAATTGTTTCTTTGTTTCCTTTTTCTTTTATCAAGTTGGGAGCCCGTTCTGGCTGGCCAGTGCTGCACGGCTTGGGACCTACCCCCTCAGCTTGCACAGACACACAGAGGGATCCCTGAGCACATTTATTTTTCCGTGGGGTTTTTTTTTTTAATTTGTTTTGTTTTCTTTTCCCTCTTTTTCCCTTTCTGTCTTTCTTCATTACTCAGTTTCTTGTCTCTCTATACCTTCCTTCTCTTCCTGTCCTCTGGATACCTGCTGCTGAATACCTCTACAACTCCTAGACAGGCTGTACTTCAACACCTAGGAACAACTTCCCCAGACCTCGTAGCCGCACTGGTGGGATCCCTGGGAGCTTTGCTGTTCTTTTTTCTTTCTAATTTTTATTTATTCATTCTTTTCTTTTTTTATTCTTCTTCCCCATTTTGTTATTCTTCATTTCATAGTCTCTCATCTCTCCACTCCAACCGCAAGCTCCCCTAGCACTCTTTTCTGTTTGTTTGCATGTTTTTGGCTCCTGTTCCTCTCTCCTCTCTCCCATACCCATCTTAGCTCCACACATCACAATCTCCCCCACTCCATCCTGCCTACCTGTACTGTGCGCTTAACATCACACCACCGAGCAACACAGGCACAGCCTACCAGAACCTGCCCTGCACAACTTACTACCGACCTGCCCTGGTGGCTGTAGTAAGTGCCTCAAACAACCCATCCCAGCAACTACTCTTCAGCTTGACCTTCCCTGCTGTACCATATCTGAGTGACTGACCCTGCCAATTGGAGAAGGAGGCAAAAAGTATCATGCCCACAGACGAGCAAACAACAAAGAACACACAGACTGCCTGCTCAGACATAGCCAAATTGAAAAAAAAGGATGAAAAAAACAAATCTACAGTCAATAAATGAGAAAAATAACTGCTGAATTCCCTGAAGACAGCAGACAATAACAAAATATTTACAAAAACAGGACAGGATGGTTCCAGTAGGCATCCAAAATAAAACACCAGATGACTTTCCAGTGGAAGAAAAGGAACTAGAACTACCTGACAGGGAATTCAAATATCTCATACTCAGAATTATGCAAGAGTTGAGGCAAAAAGCAGACAAAAATGAGGAAAAAATAGACAAATTCATGGAAAAGGCAGACAAATTCATGGAAAATACAGACAAAAAAATGGAAGAATTCAGGAAAATAAAGCAGGAACAAAATGCCAAAATAAATTCACAACTAGAAATTATACAAAAACAACAATTTGAAATCCAAAAGATAAACAACAGATTTCAGAAATGGACAATGTCATAGAAGGGCTGAGGAGCAGATTGGAAATGGTGGAAGACAGGATCAGCGGAATTGAAGACAAACACTTGGATACAACTCTGTTTGAGGAACACTCAGAAAAAAGAACAAAGAAAAATGAAAAGACCCTGAGAATTATGTGGGTTACAATCAAAAGCAAAAATCTGCAAGTGATTAGAGTTCCAGAACAGGGAGAGAAACAGAAGACACAGAAAGGATCATTGAGACTTGTTGACAGAAGACTTCCCCAATATCATGAAAGATGAAAAGCTGGCCATCCAAGAAGCTCAACGAACCCCATATAGGATAGATTCCAAAAGAAAATCACCAAGGCTTATCATAATCACACTTGCTAAAACCAGACAAAGAATCCTGAGAGCAGCTCAAGAAAAACAAAAAGTCACATACAGAGGAGAAACAATAAGACTAATCTCGGACTATTCAGCAGAAACCATGCAGGTAAGAAGGCAATGGGATGACATATATAAAACCTTGAAAGAAAAAAATTGCCAGCCAAGAATAATATATCCTGCAAAACTCTCATTCAAATATGATGGTGAAATTAGGTCATTTCCAGATAAACAGAATTTAAGGAACTATGTAAAAACCAAACCAAACTTATGAGACTTATTAAAGGAAGTCCTTCGATCTGAGAACAAACAATATCAGACCACAGGCTGAATATAGGATACAGGATTGTATTAGCCAGATACCAACCTAGGAAATGAACTCTTAAGGACTGTGCAAAACCAAAAGAATTACAAAAGGGAACCAGAGAGGTTTATCTGTAAATGACAACAACATCATAACAATAAAAGAGGGACTAAATGGTGTAGATATAGAACCTTCTAATGGAGAGGAAGTCAAGCAATACCAAGTAATAATAGACTAGTTCAAATCTAGGAAGATAAGGGAAAATTTCAGGGTAACCACAAAGAAACTTAACAAACATACTCATCAAAATAAAGAAGAAAAAAATAAGGTCTCAGTAAAAACAAAACCTACAAAAACAAAAGAAATGAAAAAAAAAAAATCCACAAACAAAATGAACTCAGCACAGGAGAGTAAGAGGAACAAAACTGGAGGACATTATGCTGAGTGAAATAAGTCAATCACAAAAGGACAAATATTGTATGAGACCTCTACTGTATAACTCATGTAAATGTTTACACACAAAAAGAAACAATCTTTGTTGGTTACGAGGGATGGGAGGAGGGGGGAAACTAAATAGATAAGTGGTAACTTTGGTGAAGGGTAAGAAAGTACACATTACTAGGGAAGCCAGCACTACTTGTAAAAGGAAAGGTCATGGAAGTTCCACAGACACTTCCAAACTCTCTGAAGGAATGATTTTCTGGGTGGAGGGCTGTGGGGACCATGGTCTCGGGGAACATCTAGCTCAAATGGCGTCACACAGTTTATAAAGACAATGTTCTACATTCTACCTTGGTGAGCAGAGTCTGGGGTCTTAAAATCCTGTTAGCAGCCATCTAAGATACTCCACTGGTCTCACCTCTTCAGCAGCAAGGGAGAACGACGAGAACAAGATACAAGGAAAAGATTAGTCCAAAGGACTAATGGACCACAGCTACCACAGCCTCCACCAGACTGAGTCCAGTACGGCTAGATGGTGCCCGGCTACCACCACTGACTGCTCTGACAGGGATCACAGTAGAGGGTCCTGGACAGAGCTGGAAAAGGATGTAGAACAGAACTCTAACTCACAAAAAAAGACCAGATATACTGGCCTGACAGACTGGAGAAACCCCGAGAGTATGGTTCCTGGACACCCTTTTAGCTCAGTGGTGAAGCCCCTCCCGAAGTTCACCATTCAGACAGGGACTGGACAGCCCATAAAAACAAAACAGGACTAATGAGGCACAGCAGTCCAGGGACAAGGACTAGAAAGCAGGAGGGGACAGGAAAGCTGGTGATCGGGAACCCAAAGTTGAGAAGGGACAGTGTTGACATGTCATGGGGTTGTTAACCATTTTCATAGGGCAATGAAACTATTTGTTCTGCAAACCTTCATCTAAGGTACCAAAGAAAAACTATTTGTTCTGCAAACCTTCATCTAAGGTACAAAAAAAAAAAAAAAAAAAGAATTATCTATGTGAGTTCAAATTGACAACAGCAACTTAAAGGTTTTGATGGGAAGCCTAGGGGACAGTGAGTTGAAGATAATGGTGATGGAATAATTTGGAAAAGGATAGTGAGAATAGCAGCACAACTGAAGAATGTAATCAATGTCACTGAATTCTACATGTAGAAACATTCAAAATGGTGTATATACATTTTCACCAAAAAAATTTCCTCAAGGTTGAAAGGGAGAGTGTTGACATGTCGTGGGGTTGTTTACTAATGTCGTAAAACAATATGTGTACTGACTGTTTAATGAGGAACTGTTCTGTAAACCTTCATCTAAAGTACAATAAAAAAATTAAAAAAAATAATCACTCACCATGATCAAGTGGGATTGATACCACGTATGCAGGGATGGTTCAACATTAGAACAACAATCAATGTAATCCATCACAGAAATCAAACAAAAGACAAGAACCGCATGATCTTATCAATTGATGCAGAAAAGGCATTTGACAAAGTCTAACACCCATTCGTGATAAAAACTCTCAATAAAACAGGAATAGATGGGAAATTCCTCAATACAATTAAGGGTATCAATACAAAGCCAACAGCCAACATCATCCTAAATGGAGAGACTTTGAAAGAATTCCCCTTGAGAATGGGAACCAGACAAGGATGCCCTTTAACGCTGCTCTTACTCAACATTGCTCTGGAGGTCCTAGCCAGAGCAATTAGGCTAGAAAAAGAAATAAGGGGCATCCGATTGGTAGGGAAGAAGTCAAAGTATCTCTATTTGCAGATGATATGCTCTTATACACAATAAACCCCAAAGAATCCACAAGAAAAGTACTGGAACTAATAGAAGATGTCAGCAAAGTTTCAGGATACAAGATAAACATACAAAAATCAGATGGATTCCTTTACACCAACAAACAGAACTTCGAAGAGGAAATCACCAAATCAATACAATTTACAATAGCCCCCAAGAAGATAAAGTACTTAGGAATAAATCTATCCAGAGATGTAAAAGACCTATACAATGTAAACTATAAGACACTACTGCAAAAAACCGAAAGAGATATGCATAAGTGGAAAAACACACCCCGCTCACAGATAGGTAGACTCAAAATTGTGAAAAATGTCAATTCTACCCAAAGTGATCTACAGATACAATGCAATTGCAATCCAAATTCCAAAAGCATTTTTTAATGAGATGGAGAAACAAATCACCAACTTCATATGGAAAGGGAAGGGGCCCCAGATAAGTAAAGCATTACTCAAGAAGAAGAATAAGTGGGAGGCCTCACACTACCTAATTTTAGAACCTATTATTCTGCCATGGTAGTCAAAACAGCCTGGTACTGGTACAACAACAGATGCATAGACCAATGGAACAGAGTTGACAATCCAGACGTAAATTCATCCACCTATGAGCAGCTGATATTTAACAAAGGCCCAAAGTCCATTAATAGGGGAAAAGACAGTCTCTTTAACAAATGGTGCTGGCATAACCGGATATACTGCTGCAAAAAACTGAAACAAGACCCTAACCTCAAACCGTGCGCAAAAACTAACTCAAAATGGATCAAAGACTTAAATATAAAATCAAAAACAATAAAGATCATGGAATAAAAAATAGGGACTATGCTAGGGGCCCTAATACATGACATAAACACAATATGAAGTGTAAGTAACAATGCACAGGTACCAGAAGAGAGACTAGATAAATGGGAGCTCCTAAAAATCAAAGACTTAGGCTCAACAAAAGACTTCACCAAAAGAGTCAAAAGACAACCTACAGACTGGGAAAAAATTTTTGGCCGTGACAAATCTGATCAGCATCTAATCTCTAAAATTTACAAGATACTGCAAAACCTCAATAACAAAAAGACAAATAACATAATTAAAAAACAGGCAAAGGATATGAACAGGCAGTCGCCAAAGAAGATATTTGGGTGGCTAACAGACACATGAAGAAATGCTCACGATCATTAGCCATTAGAGAAATGCAGATCAAAACTACAACGAGATATCATCTCATCCCAACAAGGCTAGCATTAATCCAAAAACACAAAATAATAAATACTAGAGAGGTTGTGGATTGACTGGAACACTTACACACTCTTGGTGGGATTCTAAAATGGTACAACCACTTTGGAAATCAATCTGGCGCTTCCTTAAAAAGCTAGAAATAGAAGTACCATATGCTCCAGCAATCCCCCTCCTTGGAACATATCCTAGAGAAATAGGAGACTTCACATGTTCACAGTTCATTGCAGCACTGTTCGCGATAGCAAAAAGATGGAAACAACCTAGGTGCCCATCAACGGAAGAATGGATAAACAAATAATGGTATATCCACGCAGTGAAGTACTACTCAATGATAAAGAACAATGATGAAGCCATGAAACAGCTTATAACATGGAGGAAGCTGGAGGTCATTATGCTGAGTGAATTTAGTCAGTCACAGAAGGACAAATATTGTACAAGACCACTATTATAAGAACTCAAGAAAAGGTTTCAACACAGAAGAAAACATTCTTTGATGGTTACTAGTGTGGGGAAGGTGAAGCGAGGGTTATTTACTAACTAGATAGTAGATAAGAATTCTCTTAGATGAAGGGAAGGACAGCACACACTGCAGGGGAAGTCACCATAACTGGACTAAACCAAAGCTAAGAAATTTCCTGAATACAATCAAACACTTTGAGTGACAGAGTAGCAGGGGTACGGGTTTGGGAACCATAATTTCAGGGGACATTTAGGTCAATCGGCATAGCAAAGCTTAAGAAAATGTTCTGCATCCTACTTTGGTGAGTGGCATCTGGGGTCTTAAAAGCATCTAAGATGCATCAATTTGTCCCAACCACCTGGAGTAAAGGAGAATGAAGAACACCAAAGACTCAAAGAAAGTTTTAGCCCAAGAGACAGAAAGGGCCATATATACCAGAGGCTTCATTAGCCTAAGACCAGAAGAACTAGATGGTACCCAGCTACCACCAATGACCACCCTGACAGGGAACACAACAGAGAGTCCCAGATGGAGCAGGAGAAAGGTGGGATGCAGAACTCAAGTTCTAGTAAGAAGACCAGACTTAATGTTCTGACTGAGATTGGAGAAACCCCAGAAAGCATGGCCCCTTGATTCTCTATCAGCCCAGAACTAAAATAATTTCTGAGGCCAACTCTTCAGGCAGGGATACTTGTGAGGAGCCTTCCTCTTAGCTCAAGTAGATACAAGAGACTAAATGGGCAGCTTCTGTCCGGAGGTGAGATGGGAAGGCAGAGAGGGTTAGGAGCTGGTTGAAAGTACATGGGGAATCAGGGGTGGAAAGGAGGAGTGCGTTGTCACAGTATGGGAAGAGCAGTTAGGGTCACATAACAATGTATGTACAAATTTTTGTATGGGGAAAAATTTAAAAAAAAAAGTGCAGGTCTGAAAGTCCTCCCCTCAGTGTCTGTCCACCACGACTTGGTGTGAAGATGGGGCAGAGGAAGAAGAAGAGGAACCTTCAGTGTAAAAAATAAAATAAAATGAATTCATTCTAAACCACTGGTATATTCTGGTTTTGAGCTTTATTAGTAAGAACAAAAAAAAAAAAAGAGAGAGAATAAATCCAAGGGGATGCTTTTAATTCTCTCCTAACCTTATGTGGTTGCATTCCCAAATCTTTAGTCCATTCTAAAGATCGTAATGAGTCCATGACTAGTATAATCTATGAAATGGCATAGGAAACATGACTTCTTCAATAGATGGAGCGTATTCACCAGAGGAAAATAAATCTTAAATAAAAGGCTTAAAATTGTTGAAAGGAGCCACATCTGATAAGCAGGAAAAAAAAAAAATACATATATTGACTTAATTAGCAGTGGTTTACCTTGCAATGATTGTTAAAATGCCTTTTCATCAACTCTAGCCTCAAATGTGAAAAACTTAGCCTCTGTGATCATAAAATTCAGATTCTGTTTTAAAGATCTTAATCTCAACATTCTCAAGAATCTTAATCTCAACAGTCATTTGAAGTGTTGGTTTTAGGTCCTCTATCACCAGAGACCGAAACTAGTGTGTCATGTCTCCAGAAGGTATGAATGCTACAGAAAAAAAATTGTTCTAGGCAGAAGTTGGTTTTTCCATGCTCTAGGAGAAATACCATCAAAGATATTCTATAGAGAAACCTAAACAGGTGACAGAAACTAGGAAGAATTTGTCTTTCTTTACTTGGAAATTATTTAAAAAGGAGAAGAACATGGAGGAGAAAGAGCAGCGAAAGAAGAAAGACAAGAAAAAGGAAGAAGGCATTCTTCTTTCCATCATGATGGCTAATGTGACTCGCACTGGATTACCATTGACTAATTCAAAGCTGAGAAAGCACAAAAGTTAAATGGTAGATACGTTATAAAGAATGGAAGTCAGGAACAGAGGATGACAGAGGAGGCAAAAGAAACAGGAAGATAATTACATTAACACTGAATCAGGTGCCTCCTACACCCAATTCTCAGGGTATTATACTATTTCTTTTTAGACTTTAAGGACACATGAACCTACACATCTAGAAAATCTGGATTAGAATGATTAAAATTTAGGCTTTGGCTGTGGTTGTCACAAGCAAAGACAAAAGGCCTGAAAAAGGATTAAAAGTTCATCAGAGTTTCCATTTCTTCTAAGAACCTCCTTTATCATCTTAAGGGAAGAATTTCACATGTATTGCCTGAACAGTACATAATGCATGGTCTCCTTCATTCCCCTTAACTTACTCAAAGTACCCATGGTAATTTTATTTAGCAAGAAGGTTTTCCCAGTAGGAAAAAATATTGATGTAGTATTTTAAAACTATTTATGTCCTAGATTTAGTACCAATGATAATTACTTAATTTCCAGCATTCCATATACACAGTATCATTACATATACTCAAAATTATTATCATCTCCCTTCTCTCATACAGATTAGTTAACCCCAGTGATTTTGAATTATCCTCTTACCACCAATTTTCCAGCACTTCCCTGATTTTCATTTTCTCCTTTATGCCCCTGTTAATTGATTAAAACAGGGAATTCAAAAGTAGAAAAAATGATATATTTTGAAGGCTTAGTCAATTCTGGAAATAGGAGAGTTGCTTTGCAGAGCTCTAGATGCTGTGGTCTTATTTATACATCTCTGAGACCAATAATCGATTACCTATGGGCATTGCTGACTCATGGTTAGTTCTCGGGTCTTTTTCTGCTATAGTGTTCCTGCCAGTCAGTCCCAATTTTATGTTTGTGGAGACACTGTGAGATTTCTTACATTTGGGAATTTGATGTCGCTCTCTGCCTACCAACATCTCCAATTATAATTTTGTTCTCCAGCTATGTTCACTGTGATACCGATAATAGATCTCTGCTCTAAGTCATAATAAAACTAATTAAATTCAAGTCTTGTAGGGTTCCCCTTGAAGGACTGCCTTCTGAATTATTGGTCATTATTTAATCTTTAGAAACTTATAACATGTTTTCAATATTTAGAAGTAATATGAGCCAAGCAATTTTTTTTAATGTGTAGATGGTTCTGTCAAAGGCTCATCAAATAATGAACATACAGGTTTATCATTTATTGTTTGATATCCTATATCATCACTCTCCACATGACAGATTCCGCTTTTATCAAAAAAAAATTACAAAATAAGTTTAGTGCATAATTACAAAAATTATGGAATGTTTACAAGTCCATCTAAATGGGTCAGACTTCAGTTTACTCTACAATAATATATTTTTTATAATTCCATGAAAGGTTCTAGAGAGTAAAGTCTAGATTTTAGTGAATTCTAGAAAACATAAAATGACTTTCCAGCTAGATTTACTAACGTGAGTCCCAAGAATATCTTGGAAACAAGTAGAGCAAGATGCCTTTTAGAAACTTTAAAGGAAAAAAAAAAAAAAAGAATCTTTAGGCTCCAGGGGCGTGGGGAGGGAGGAAGTAGTTAATGGGAAAGGAATAGCTGACTATTCACAAGTGCAGTGAAGTGCCTCAAAATGCAAAGCAAAATTACATAGAGCTGTCTAATACTGACTTACCCGCATATGCTCTTGAGTTTTCACAGTTTTCCTTATGAGTTGTGACAAGATGACAACAAAACTACTGCCTTAATTACAAGAAGATTGGAAGGTGTGTAACAGTCCCTCAAGATAACTGAAGAAATTTCACATGAAATACAAACCTCAAGACTAGCATTTAAATATGTCTAGATAAAAATTTAAAGATACATGGAGTCTACAATTTTGATATCCTTATCGGCTCTTTGACATATGTTACTGTTTATAAAAACCATAAGCCTATTAGCAAAATATCAATAAATTTTCCGAAAAAAATAGTTCTAACGCTTGCTAGAAACCTTTCTTTCCCCGCAAAGTATTTAACGTAAGAATTGTGAATGATATTTTTTGTGGCTGATATATTCCATTCAGCATAACGTGTTCAAAGTTCACAAAAGGACAAATATTGTATAATTCCACTTGCATGAAATATCTAGAATAGGCAAATGTATAGAGACCAAAGCTTAATAGTGGTTACCGGGAGTGCAAAGGAGGAGATAAGAGGGAGTCATTGCTTAGGGGGTACTGAGCCTCTGTTAATGATTATGGAAAAATTTGGAGATGGATAGCGGTGCTGATTGCATGTGATGAAGGTAATTAATGTCCCTGAATTGTTCGTGTAAAAAATGTTGAAATTGCAAAAAAAATGTGATAGTATCAAAGAGATGAAGTTCTAATAATAAGTTATATCATCTCATGACATTACTTTTGCTATCTATTAGGCCGGATCTCTCATATGAGAAAAGTTCACCTGGAGCCAACTCACAACTTCTCAGCATCCTTAACTGTTTGAAGATGCCATTTCTGATCATGATTGCTCTCCAAATGCAAGAATGAAGGAAGAGACCACAACAGAACTTTCCACACATAAAGATGGCTCTTTAATTTTAATTTTCAGTATCTCTTAGGCTTGTGGACTGTCCAGATGTTCTGTTTATAAAGAGCAACCCATGTCTGTCTTCCATGTGCTAAACTGCCCTGACTGCCCGATGTTTCCCTATTTCTGCCAGGTGGTTGGAAGTAGAGCAGCTGAGAAAACTGGGAGCACTTCTGTTTTCTGAGTTCTTTGCCTGCCTCTGCTTCTCTCTGGTTCACTGTCTAACAACGGCTTAGGAATCTGGCTGTCATTCATTCTCCACAGGTATACTGCCCGAGAGGGTTGTGCTGTGATGAGCAGCAGTGCTGTGCTGGTAGACTGGCTGAGTTCCAGCCCTCGTTTTGAATGATCCTGTCTTGCCAGTCATTGTAAAGTGTTGCTCATATCTGGGCCAGGGAATTCAGGAACAAGGTTCTAATGAAGGTCTACTAGGGCTGTGGAACACTCCATAGGGACCATCACTGTCCTCTGACCATTAAATCATCTCTTGCTACTGGAGGTTCAAATGCACACCATAGGGATCTGGATAGACCTATTACCAGCAGTGGAATAAAACTGAAATCACAAACACACATCCTAAGATCAGTTGGATCATTAGTACATTCTTTTCATTTAAAAGGCAGTGGATTTCATCTCTGACACTTCCACATTACTAATAAGGTAGAATATAGTTTACTGAATAAACCAAGAATTACCAAAATGACTCTTATATTTATGGTCAGTTTAGATGAAGATAATTTATATGATCTATTCTTTAAGATTTAGGATTGAAGTCAAAGTCATAACAGAGGAATTAATGCTCATATCTATACACAAAGAATTTAAAAACTCATCTAACAACTTTAGGAAACTCTTCCAGTGGTTTAACTAACTACTGTCAGGTAGATACTAAAACCCTAGATCTCAAATGGATTATCTGGTCCACGCTCTGCCATCAGAAAGGTCAAGAATTTCTGGCTCATTGTATATCAGGCAATCAAGACGAGAGGCTGTCAGTTGACAGGAAGAAACCTGAGAACCTAGGCATGGGCCTCAAAATGCATGACCACCACACTACTTCAACCCTTCAAGTGCTTTCTTCCTAACACCAGGAGACACGGAGAGTTAGGGGAAGTTAAAAAAACTAATGAAGTAACTAAAGTCGTGTCTTTGTGTCCAGACTTGTTTGATTATTTTATTATCTGAGTGATTTTTTTTTCCTTTTTCTTTTTAATAATGTCTTGACACGGAAGGATAATTTAAAAAAGAAAGAGGAAAAAAAAAAAAGGAAGGAAAGGAGATAAAAAAGAGTATGTTTGTAAACATAGTGTTGATGCCTCTGAGTGATTTATGTAGTTGAGCAAATGCATACATTAATAATATGAATGCTTCCGTTTCCTGAGTGGAGGATAAGTGAAATTTAGTGCATGAAATTAATAATATAATCTTATTAAGACATATTTTCTGTAGCATGTTTTAAATACATATGTGGTGGATTAATGACTTTTGTGTGTGGCCTTTCTAGCCATGGTCTTGTAACTCCCACCCAGGTGATTGTGTGATAGGTAATTGTGGCCTACCAAGGGGATTGGTCAGTTTTGCCTTAAAAGAGAACCAGTTCCAGAGCAGAGAGGAGAGCCCACCACCACGAAAGAAGGAGACACCTGCAGCAGAAACTGGCAGCAGAGACCCGCAGGAGACGGTGCAGTGGGTTTCCCAGCACGTGGAGCAAGAAAGCTGAGTGCCTTTGGGCAGAGACTGAGGGCCAGAGAGAACTTTACACCTGACCCACAAATTTGGGACTTGCCAGCCTCCAAAACCCTTGTGAGCCATTTCCTTATACGGTCCATGAGTTCTGTAAGATGTTGCAAAAAATTAGGGATCCCAAAGACAGGAGGGAGAGTACTGAGGCAAGAGTGAGTAGCTGATGTTAGAGATGATGGAGGGGTGCAGTAGCTTGGAAAAGGTAGGCATTTGGGACATCTTTAACCTCCACCTCATAAGAACCAGCTTTGTGCTGATCCTTATAAAAGAAATTATTCATTTATATAATGTGTTATATTTAAGCCGTAACAGTTTACACCTTAAAAATATTTACTTTATTAAGGTCATACAATTTTGCTCTCCCCAAAATATTAATTTTAACTTTTAGCTAAGAACAATGTGATTCATTATGCTTCATTATTTTTCAAAATCTTATTTAACATTTTGACATAGCAATTCAAAAGTCTAATTTTTAAGTTGTTCATTTCATTATTTGATATTAATGGCCATCATAGATGACAACAATAGCTCTATAAAGGCCCGTTAGAGACGATACAAAATTTAAACCCAGGGCAAGGTTTATTTTGCCTATATAGCCATATTTCAATCTTTTCTTGATCACGTGAAAGTGTCTTGCCCAATCTTGTTATATATGTTTAAAATGTAATTTTTATATCAGTGTGCCTGAAAAAAAGGGGGAGCATACAAATGGTCCAAGTATCAGCCCCACCACTTTCTTGTTCACCTATGCTTGCTTTATTAGCGCTATCTTCCATCTGTGGTATATTTTTTTAGTTATCTTTTTGTATCACTTGTTCATTTTGTGAGGACTAATTTATCTAAGGAGCCCTGGTGGTGCAGTGGTTAAGAGCTCGGCTGCTAACCAAAGGTTGACAGTCTGGATCCACCAGCTGCTCCTTGGAAACCTTATGGGGCAGCTCTACTCTCTTGTAGAATCGCTATGAGTCAGAATTAACTTGACCGCAAGAAGCTTGGTTTTTTGTTTTGTTTTAGTTTATCTACACACGTCCCTGGGTGGTGTAAACAATTAACATGATCGGCTGCTAAACTACTCAAACTGGTTGTAGGTTTGAGTCCACCCAGAGGTGCCTGGGGACAAAAGCCTGGTGAACTACTTCTGAAAGATCATGGCCACTGAAAGTCTATCGAGCACAGTAGTACTCTGACACACACGGATGGGGTCATCACAAATAGGAACCAACTCAATGGCAGTAATTTTAGTTTATTTAAACTTGAATAATGTAATTCTAGTTAAACGGGCACGTATACTGGAGATCTGTTACAGAAGACCTACAAGTGCACAAACAAGAGAGAGAAGGGCTCTACCAATCTCCTGGAACATAGTCCTTCCACCCTTTCCTCAGGACACAGGGTATCCTCTACTGTACATGCCAGACACAGGGGCAGTGACAACGTCTGCATTAAATGATAGTAATGTGTAGACACAAATTGCATATAAAGAAAATTTTAGTGTTCCTTCTGATACATTCCAATTTGGAGACTCCTTACTTTAGTAATTTCCTTCCACTGTTTTCACTTTCTTACCTTAATCATTTCTGGTTTATTTATTTATTGTCTATCTCACTTCTGATAGATTCTGAGCTCTTTGAAGACACGATTCTTTACTACCTTATTTAACACCATGACCAAAAGCTTAGAAGAGTACTTGGCACGTAAGTAATAGGTTCTCAATAAATATTTGTTGGGAGAGTGAATGAATAAATGGATGAATTTTCAGATATAGTCATGAATAAATTACTATGTGACTTATCCCAATCCCCTTCCCCTTTGCTTTGCCTAACTCTGTCTTTTGTACTCCACTGCTATTAACTCTCACTGAGCTCTGTGGCTTCTCCTGGATTCTGCCACAACCACCTAACATCTGATCTCAACTTAAAAAAAAAACCACTGCAGTCAAGTCGATTCTAACTCGTAGCGACCCTATAGGACAGAGTAGAACTGCTCCATAGGGTTTCCAAGGAGAATCTGGTGGATTCGTACTGCTGACCTTTTGCTTAGCAGTCAAGTTCTTAACCACTATGTTTTAATAATTTTCTTTTTAATATTTTTATTTTTTCCCATACACAAATTTATACCTAGTTATCTGACTCTAATTGCTCTCCCCAAACTGTGACAGCACACTCCTCCTTTCCACCCCTGATTCTCCATGACCATTCAACCAGCTCCTAACCTTCTCTGCCTTCCCATCTTATCTCCAGACGGAAGCTGCCCATTTAGTCTCTTGTATCTACTTGAGCTAAGAGGCACACTCTTCACGAGTATCACTTTATGCCCCACAGTCCAGTCCAATCCCTGTCTGAAGAGTTGGCCTCAGAAATTATTTTAGTTCTGGGCTGATAGAGAATCAAGGGGCCATGCTTTCTGGGGTTTCTTTAGTCTCAGTCAGGCCATTAAGTCTGGTCTTCTTACTAGAATTTGAGTTCTGCATCCCACCTTTCTCCTGCTCCATCTGGGACTCTCTGTTGTGTTCCCTGTCAGGGTGGTAATTGGTGGTAGCTGAGCACCATCTAGTTCTTCTGGTCTCAGGCTGATGAAGTCTCTGGTATATATGGCCCTTTCTGTCTCTTGGGCTAATACTTTCCTTGGGTCTTTGGTGTTCTTCATTCTCCTTTACTCCAGGTGGTTGGGACAATTGATGCATCATAGATGGCTGCTTGCAAGCTTTTAAGACCCCAGATGCCACTCACCAAAGTAGGATGCAGAACATTTTCTTAATAAGCTTTGCTGTGCCATTTGACCTAGATGTCCCCTGAAAGCATGGTCTCCAGACCCGTACCCCTGCTACTCAGTCCCTCAAACTATTTGATTGTATTCAGGAAATTTCTTAGCTTTGGTTTAGTTTAGTCCAGTTGTGCTGACTTCCCCTGCAGTGTGTGCTGTCCTTCCCTTCATCTAAGAGAATTCTTATCTACTATCTAGTTAGTAAATAACCCTCGCTTCACCCTCCCCACACTAGTAACCATCAAAGAATGTTTTCTTCTGTGTTGAAACCTTTTCTTGAGTTCTTATAATAGTGGTCTTGTACAATATTTGTCCTTCTGTGACTGACTAAATTCACTCAGCATAATGACCTCCAGCTTCCTCCATGTTATAAGCTGTTTCATGGCTTCATCATTGTTCTTTATCATTGAGTAGTACTTCACTGTGTGGATATACCATTATTTGTTTATCCATTCTTCCGTTGATGGGCACCTAGGTTGTTTCCATCTTTTTGCTATCGTGAACAGTGCTGCAATGAACTGTGAACATGTGAAGGCTCCTATTTCTCTAGGATATGTTCCAAGGAGGGGGATTGCTAGATCGTATGGCACTTCTATTTCTAGCTTTCTAAGGAAGTGCCAAATTGATTTCCAAAGTGATTGTACCATTTTACATTCCCACCAACAGTGTATAAGTGTTCCAGTCTCTCCACAACCTCTCCAGCACTTATTATTTTGTGTTTTTTGGATTAGTGCTAACCTTGTTGGGGTGAGATGATATATCATTGTAGTTTTGATCTGCATTTCTCTAATGGCTAATGATCGTGAGCATTTCTTCATGTGTCTGTTAGCCACCCAAATATCTTCTTTGGCGACTGCCTGTTCATATCCTTTGCCCGTTTTTTAATTATGTTATTTGTCTTTTTGTTATTGAGGTTTTGCAGTATCTTGTAGATTTTAGAGATTAGACGCTGATCAGATTGGTCGTAGCCAAAAATATTTTCCCAGTCTGTAGGTTGTCTTTTTACTGTTTTGATGAAGTCTTTTGATGAGCATAAGTGTTTAATTTTTAGGAGCTCGCAGTTATCTAGTCTCTCTTCTGGTACTTGTGCATTGTTACTTACGGTTCATACTGTGTTTATGGCATGTATTACGGCTCCTAGCATTGTCCCTATTTTTTCTTCTGTGATCTTTATTGTTTTCTTTTATATTTAAGTCTTTGATTCCTTTTGAATTAGTTTTTGTACATGGTGTGAGGTTAGGGTCTTGTTTCAGTTTTTTGCAGCCTGATATCCGGTTATGCCAGCATCATTTGTTAAAGAGACTGTCTTTTCCCCAATTAACAGACTTTGGGCCTTTGTCAAATATCAGCTGCTCATAGGTAGATGAATTTATGTCTGGATTCTCAATTCTGTTCCATTGGTATCTGTTGTTGTGCCAGTACCAGGTTGTTTTGTCTACTGTGGCAGTATAATAGGTTCTAAAATCAGGTAGTGTGAGGCCTCGCACTTTGTTCTTCTTCTTGAGTAATGCTTTACTTATTCGGGGCCTCTTCCCTTTCCATATGAAGTTGGATTAGGATTGCATTGTATCTGTAGATCACTTTGGGTAGAATTGACATTTTCACAATGTTGAGTCTACCCATCCATGAGTAGGGTATTTTTTTCCACTTATGCAGGTCTCTTTTGGTTTCTTGCAGTAGTGTCTTATAGTTTTCATTGTATAAATCTTTTATGTCTGCAGTTAGATTTATTTCTAAGTATTTTACCTTCTTGGGGGCTATTGTAAATAGTATTGATTTGGTAATTTCCTCTTCGAAGTTCTGTTTGTTGGTATAAAGAAATCCAACTGATTTCTGTATGTTTATCTTGTGTCCTGAAACTTTGCTGAAATCTTCTATTAGTTCCAGTAGTTATCTTGTGGATTCTTTGGGGTTTTTGTGTATAAAATTATATCATCTGTAAATAGAGATACTTTGACTTCTTCCCTACCAATTTGGATGCCCTTTATTTCTTTTTCTAGCCTAATTGCTCTGGCTAGGACCTCCAGAGCAATGTTGAATAAGAGTGATGATAAACGGCATTCTTGTCTGGTTCCCGTTCTCAGGGGAAATGCTTTCAAAGTCTCTCTGTTTAGGATGATGTTGGCTGTTGTCTTTGTATAGATACCCTTAATTGTATTGAGGGATTTCCCTTCTATTCCTATTTTGTTGATAGTTTTTATCATGAATGGGTGCTGGACTTTGTCAAATGCCTTTTCTGCATCAATTGATAAGATCATGCGGTTCTTGTATTTTATTTTTGCAACGGATTACATTGATTGTTTTTCTAACGTTGCACTATCCCTGCATACGTGGTATAAATCCCACTTGATCATGATTAATTATTTTTCTGATATGTTGCTGAATTCTATTGGCTAGAATTATGTTGAGGATTTTTGCATCAATGTTCATGAGGGATATTTGTCTGTAATTTTCTTTTTTTGTGGTCTTTGCCCGGTTTTGGCATCAGGGTTATGCTGGCTTCATAGAATGAGTTTGGGAGTATTCCATCCTTTTCTATGCCCTGAAATACCTTTACTAGTAGTGGTGTTAACTCTTCTCTGAAAGTTTGGTACAATTCTCCAGTGAAGCCCTTCAAGCCAGGGCTTTTTTCTGTTGGGAGTTTTTTAATTACCTTTTCAATCTCTTCTTTTGTTATAGGTTTATTTATTTGTTCTACCTCTGTTTGTGTTAGTTTAGATAGGTAGTGAGTTTCTAGAAATTTGTCCATTTCCTCTACGTTTTCAAATTTGTTAGAGTACAATTTTTCATAGTATTCTGTTATGATTTTTTTAATTTCAGTTGGGTCTGTTGTGATATCACCCATCTCATTTCTTATACGGGTTATCTGCTTCCTCTCCTGTTTTTCTTTGTCAGTTTGGCCAATGGTTTATCAATTTTGTTGATCTTTTCAAAGAACCAGCTTTTAGTCTTGTTAACTCCTTCAATTGTTTTTCTATTTTCTATTTCATTTAATTCTGCTCTAGTTCTTATTATTTCCTTTCTTCTGGCACCTGAGGGCTTGTTTTGCTGCTCTCTTTCTACTTGTTCAGTTGTAGGGTTAATGTTTTGATTCTAGACATTTCTTCTTTTTGTATGTGCACGTTTACTGCTATAAACTGACCTCTGAGCACTGCTTTTGCTGTGTCCCAGAGATTCTGGTAGGATGTGTTTTAATTCTCGTTTGATTCTATGAATTTTTTTATTCCATCCTTAATTGCTTCTATAACCCAGTAGTTTTTGAGCAAGGAGTTGTTCAGTTTCCATGTGTTTGATTTTCTTTTCCTTGCTTTAACTGTTGTTGATTTCTACTTTTATGGCTTTATAGTCAGAAAAGATGCTTTGTAATATTTTGATGCTTTGGATTTTGTTAAGGCTTGCTTTATGGCCTAATATGTGGTCTATTCTGGAGGATGTTCCATGTGCATTTGAAAAGAAGGTATACTTGGCTGCTCTTGGGTTGAGTGTTGTGTATATGTCTATTAGATCAAGTTGGTTGATTGTAGCGTTTAGCTCTTCCGTGTCTTTGTTGAGCTTCTTTTTGGATGTTCTGTCCTTCACTGAAAGTGGTGGGTTGAAGATTCCTACTACTATTGTAGAGCTGTCTATCTCTCTTTTCAGTGCTGTTAGAGGTTTTTTTATGTATTTTGGAGCCCTGTCATCGAGTGCGTATGTGTTTATTATAGTTATGTCCTCCTGGACATAATCATTGTATAGTGTCCTTCCTTATCCTTTGTGGTAGATTTTACTTTAAAGTCTATTTTGTCAGAGATTAATATTGCCACTCCTCCTCTTTTCTGAGTGCTGTTTGCTTGATATATTTTTTCCCATCCTTTGAGTTTTAGTTTGTTTGTGTCTTTAAGTCTATGGTGTGTCTCTTGTAGACAGCATATAGATGGATCGTGTTTTTTTATCAAATCTGCCACTCTCTGTTTCTTCATTGGTGCATTGAGTCCATTTACATTCTGTGTAATTATCGATAGGTATGAGTTTAGTGCTGTCATTGTGATGTCTTTTTTTGTGTGTTGTTCACTGTGTTGTTCTTTGTTACACTTGATTTTTTGTGCTGAGTCATTTTTCTGTATGTATTTTCTTTTCATCTTTTTCATCATTGTTGATTTTGTGTTCGCTGAGTCTTTATGTTTTTCTAGTTTTCTATTTTGACTTGTAGGATTGTTAGTTTCCTTTGTGGTTACTGTAATATTTACCCCTGTTTTTCTAAGTTTATACCAGTCTTTTATTTCTTTATATTGCCTTGACTTCTCCATATGAAAAATCTATGTCTACATTTTTTAAGTCCCTCTTTTCTGTTTTAATGTTGTCATCTTTTACATATTGACATCTGTTTCCCTATTTTCAGTGTTTTAGCTTTGATTTATTTTTGTGACTTGCCTATCTGGGTTGATAGCTGGTTGCACTGTCCTGTGTTCTAGTCTTGGGTTGTTATCTGATGTTACTGATTTTCTAATCGGAGGATTCCCTTTAGTATTTCTTATAATTTTGGTTTGGTTTTTGTAATTTCCCTAAACTTCTGTTTATCTGGAAATGCCCTAATTTCACCATCATATTTGAGAGACAGTTTTGCTGGATATATAATTCTTGGCTGGCAGTTTTTTTCCTTCAAGGCTTTATATATATCATCCCATTGCCTTCTTGCCTGCATGATTTCTGCAGAGTAGTCCGAGCTTATTCTTATTGACTCTCCTTTGTAGATGACTTTTCGTTTATCCCTAGCAACTCTTAAAATTCTCTCTTTGGTTTGGGCAAGTTTGATTATAACATTTCTTAGTTACTTTCTTTTGGATCTACCTTATGTGGGGTTCGCTGAGCATCTTGGATAAATATCTTCTCATCTTTCACGATATCAGGGAAGTTTTCTGCCAACAAATCTTCAACAATTCTCTCTGTATTTTCTGGTATCCTCCCCTGTTCTGGTACTCCAATCACTCGTAGGTGATTCCTCTTTATAGAGTCCCACATAATTCTTAGGGTTTCTTCATTTTTTTTAAATCCTTTTATCTGAGTTTTCCTCAAATAAGTTGGTGTCAAGTGCTTTCTCTTCAGTCTCACTAATTCTGACTTCCATTGCCTCAATTCTGCTCCTATGACTTTCTATTGAGTTGTCTAATTTTGAAATTTTATTGTTAATCTTCTGGATTTCTGATTGCTGTCTCTCTATGGACTCTTGCAGCCTGTTAAATTTGTCATTATGCTCTTCTCTAATCTTTTTAATTTCCTCTATTGCGTGTTCTGCATTTTGATTAATTTCCTTCTTAATGTCTTGAGGAGTTTAGTATATTAATCTTTCATAGTCTGCCTCTAGTAATTCCAAGAAATTTTCCTTCTCTGGAAATTTTCTTGATTATTTTGGGAGCTTGCTGAAGCCATCATGAATTGCCTGTTTATGTGATTTGATATTGACCATTGTCTCTGAGCCATCAATAAGTTATTGTCTTTATTTTATGTTTGCTTACTGTGTCCTAGCTTCTTGTTTTGTTTTGATATGCCCAAATAGGGTGCCCGTATGAGCTAGTTTGATTACTGGCAACTTTGAAGCTCTAATGTCCTTCCACCAGGTGGTTAGATCTGTTACTAGGTATGTGAGCTCAAGAGTCTACCCACTCCTCCTGTATGGATTCAGCTCAAGTGCCCAGGTAGATTGCCATCAAGTGTGTGGTGTAGGCTCTCACTTACAGTCCTAGACAGGCATGTGTGATTGGTGTAGGCAGAGGCATCTGGCTGCAACAGGGGGACACACTCTGAGCAAAGCAGGGGGCTGACGTCCACCCCCAAGTGTCCAGGAGGAAGGTGTGTCCCTGTTCCCTAAAGCACGCAGGTGTGTGGATTTTGCAGCCAGACTATGAGCACTTAATGCTGTTAGCTGTAAGGACTAGGGGCCACATCTTATTCATGGGCCCCTATCGCAGGTGGCTAGGTGGCATTGGTGGAGCCACCAGTCCTCAGGCCCCTGATGTGGGTAGGTGAAGACCCTGCTTAATGAGCAGAGCAGTGTCAACTGTCAAGAACCTGCCACTTCACAGCTGAAACAGTTGAAGTTAGACTTCCGGTATATACCCTGTTGTACTGTGGTGATAAGGTCCTACACTGTTGAGATGGGCCCACACAGTTCGATGTGGGGGAAAGGCACTCAAAGTCTGTGGATCCCTTATGCCTGTGCCTAGGCAAAGGAGCTGTGCTTACCCTGGGTTCCTGGCTTAGGGGAGCCGGTGGTTTATTTTTTTCTCCTGTTTGTTAATTTGTTCACTCTCCAAGGCAGGGACAATGGCTCCAGGCTTGTGACGGGTCCTACTTCTGGCCCAGGGGACTGAGCAATTGCTGAAGATGTCCCGGGCCCAGTGCAGAGCAGGGACTGGGGAGGTAAATGGGAGAGAGGTTTTTCCCTAAGGGTGGTGTTTTTGATCTGCACGGTAGGCCGTACGCAATTACTTATCTTTCACTGAATTGAGGGCTGCTTCTCACTGGTTCTGGGTGGCCGTGTAGACTCTCTGGCGCTGGGTCTCTCCCGGGTGTGGAAAACGCGTCTCCCGAGCATGGCTGCTTGCCTTCCTTACCCCTCACCCCCAAGCTGATCAGGCCTGAAGGTCTCAGGTTCTCTCCGGGTCACATCTGGCAACTCCTTGCTGCTTCCAAACTGTCTCTCCTTCCCCTGCCACTCGTCCGGTTCCTCAACTCTGCCTTTGATGTTCAGGGCTCCCAGATTGCCATATGTAATCGAATCACTTGTTTTTTTTGGTCTTTGTTATAAGAGGGTCCACTGGAAGTGTCCGACTACTCCACCATCTTGGCCCCACCTCCTGTGTTTTAATAATTTAAAAGGCACCATTTCTGCTATATTTGCTATCTCCTGCTGGGCCATGTACCTCTGATAAGTTGGAGACCTCAATATGCTTAAATTGTACCATTTTCCATGGTACCTAATAAATATGATAATAATAATAGTATAACAATGGCTAAAATGTATTGAGTGCCCTTCATATGCTAGGCACCATGTTGGCGATTTATTTACGTAGGTCACCTCTAATTCTCATGACATTATACCTCTTTCATGCATGAGTTTAAATGACTGGACCAAAGTCACACTGCTAATAACTAGTTAAGCTGAAATTCAAACCCAGCTCTTTTAGGTGTCAATGTCTAACTTCTTTTCACCATCCTAAACAACCACTACTGAAGTAGCACTTCCTGTTGTCAGTGTTTTATAGAGGATTTGTTCACAGTTTCCCTCCCTTTGGTAGCTTACCATGTGTCTGTGCGTGCTTCTTCTGGAAACACGGCTTACCTCTGGTCACAGGATTAAGCTTGTCTGCCTCTTTCTTTATGCATTTCTTTCCCAGAGAAGTCTCATTACTTTCAAGTTTCTGGAAGCCTACTTCACTGACGAGAACTTCTCAAGGGCAGGGCCCGTGTCTGTTCTCTCTATTCCTAGTATCTAGGACAGTTTCTAGTATACCCTAGGTACTCATCTGGCACTTTTTGAGTTTATGAATCAATTGACTTGAGTTGAATTTAGACACAATTCATGGACACACAAAGCAACAAGATGAAGTAGTACAAAAAATATTGGTTCTGGAGTCAGAAAGACTTAGGTTCAATGCTAGCTTATCCACTATTTGGAACAAATTTCTCACAGATGGTTGTAAAGAGTAAATGGGAAAAAAAAAAAAAAACTATCATAGTACCTAACATACTTATAGGCCCTCAATAATGGCCCTCTCCTGGTTAAACTTGATGCTACTCTCAAGGATCATATTGCTAAAATCTTAGTGCTTTTTAGAGAACCTGTAAAGTCTGAAGTAGAGAAAAGACAGGAGCTGTGTAAAACAAGAGTGACTTGAAAGAACTGACCCTGAGCAGGCTCATCCTCTTTTCTACTAACCTCTTCTTTTCCCTTCATCTCTGATGTTGAGCCATGCCCCTCTAGTTTACCCACCCATTCAGCTAACCCAAGCATCCTGTCTCCTCCCTTTCTCTTGTTGAAAGCTAAAGTTTTGATGTTTCCACCTCTTAAGATCTATCTAAAGCTCCCCTCCTCTCTGTACTCTCTGGCTTGATTTTATTCCAGGCCCCCTGGTCAACTGCAATGGCTGCCTGAACTTGCTGTCTCTAGCTGGGCTTTTAAAACTAAACAAAGAAACACCCACCAATGTTCTCTCCTTAAAATGTTGCTAATGTACAGCATCCGGATCTATTAGATTTTCTGGGGTAGTACCACTTCTAAACTTTATTCCCATATAGCAGCAGAATTAAAAAAAAAAAAAAGATTGCCTTGGGATCAATTCTGACTCATTGCTATCCTACGTGTTGCAAAGTAGAACTGGGTAGGTTTGAACCACCAACCTTACCGTTTGTACCACCCAAGGATTCCTAGCAGCAGAATAACCTGGGGAGAAACAAATACCATCTTTATTTTTGTCATAGAAGGAAGATTCCTTTGTTGGGACATGTGCCCCGCTTTTTAATTCAGAAAGTATGGTCATCATATCCTTGAGCTGCCTTGTGCCCAGGAAAGAAGCCAAAAACAAACTCACTGTCGTCAAATTTATTCTGATTCATAGCAACCCTACAAGACAGAGTAGAACTGCCCCATAGGATTTCCAAGGAGTGGCTGGTGGATTTGAACTACAGACCTTTTAGTTAGCAGCTGAGCTCTTAACCACTGTGCCACCAGGGCTCCCCAGGGAAAGAAAACCTCTTGTTTTTCCCACTTCCTGTTCGAAATGAGCTACCTCAGCCCAGATCTCAGACCTCAGGCTAATACTTAAAGTAGTATAGCTGAGGAACATTATAATTTAAATAAGTTTGTGTGGACCAGGCTTAAAAAGCAAACACTGATTTATAACTGATTCTTTGGGAAAGGGCAGTCTAGGTCCCACATTACCATCTAACAAATGAATTTTTATGACATAACCCATTTGTAAGTTGGAGACTGCCTTTATTAGGAAGAAAATAGTAAATAAAAAATTCTCATCCCTAACTCAAGTATAGCTGGAAAGAACAGAATCATGTACTAATTGTCTAATTGATGAGCAGAAAAGGAATACTTTATTTAAAGCAGCACTTTTCATTCATTTTCTTTGATTTGTATTTAGCCATCTGCCTAATAAAAAAATTCTGGAAATATTTTTTTTCTACATTTTCTTTTGCTTTCCTTCACTAACACTCAGTAAGATTTTATTCTAGACCTGAGAATATTATTTGCTTTTCAGTAAGCTCTGGTAGTAATATAGAATTACTCATTTCTCTGCTTTATTTCCTTGAGAGACAGAGCAAACATGCAGTAAGTGACAGCTCTGTTCAAATGCTACTGTGTAAAACAAGTGAGCAAGGCTCACGGTCCCTATCTCATCATGGAGGAGTAGAATGATTGCTAGAACACTACAAGACAGTAAATTAAATGATGGGATCTGTATCTCCTGAAAATTTTCATCATAATTCCTCCTAAACATTTTAAAACAATTTATTCTGTTTTGTGGTGACACCCTCAAGCTAGGAGCTCTTTCTCTTGATTTTAATGAGAAAGGGAGGTTACTGTTTTAAGTGATTAAGTACTGAGATTATTAAATCGTATAAGATATCTTTTGTTCCATAGTTTGGGTTTCCTTTTTTCTTCTTTTAAGATTACATTAACAAATCAGATTTTACTGAGAAATTACTTGCAGTTTTCACCAAATGCTTCCCATGAGGGAAAATGGTGATTTTCTTCACTATTGCAAATACCAAGAATATGATGGTTTTCTTTAGATGAGTGAAACTAGAGAATTCTTTCTCTGAGAGAATAAGGCAAACTGATTAAATCAGAGATGTTACAAATCCTGTGGGAAAGCCACATTCTTTACTTTTGAAGTATCCCCTGCAAAAATCAAGGAGATCTCACAGGTAGTCGCACCATGATCCATCATCATAACTTATCTCTGTGCAATTCCTCAGCAGGTCAGCCTAATTTACACTTACTAACCACGTAAAGAAGTAGAGCCAGAATGCTTCTTAAAAGCAAGCATGGCAAGACTTTGCCTCACATACTCTGGACATGTTATCAGGAGGGCCCAGTCCCCTGGAAAAGAACATTATGCTTGGTAAACTAAAGGGTCATAGAAAAAGAGGAAGACCCTCAACGAGATGGATTAACATAGTGGCTGCAACAATGGGCTCAAGCAAAACAACACTCGTGAAGATGGCGCAGGACCAGGCCGTGCTTCGTTCTGCTGTACTGTAGGGTCGCTATGAGTAGGAACCGATTCAACGGCACATAACAACCACCACGTAAACACAAACAAGACTCCTAATTACTGTTAATAATCTAAACTCTTCTTATTTTTTCAAATCATAAAAAATAGGTTGATAAAAAAGTATGTCCCTTTTTTGTTTGACTAAATATATTCCTATACATGTTATTTTTCAATCTTCATAACAGCAACCTCAGATATATTCCATTTTAAAGGATTTATGAGTTTAAAATATGGCAACCGTTCTCCTATTTTAATAAGCATTCTTAATGTTGAAAATGCATGAAAGATATCACCAGATTCAGTCATTAGAATTTATTTAATGTTACGAAGAATCAATATAACAGTGAAGTTATATCTGGGCTCTTGTAGAAGACTGCTTGGGTTCAAGTCCAAGCTCTCCCACAGAAGGACTGTGGGACAATGAACAAGATATAGGCCCTCTCTCTAAACCTTTGCTTTTTAATCTGTAAAATGTGAATAAAAGTGTTCCTGTCTTATATTACTGTTGGGAAGATTAATTTGGTAAATAAGTTCAGCACCTCATACTTGGGAATATACAAGTTTATCTTAAATCGATAACTTGCATTTTTATAGTATTTTTGGTATTATATTTTATAGTGTTTCCCAAAATAAAACAAAATGGAAAATGTTAGCATCTCTTTATTTGTGGTTGAAGAAGTTACGTTTTCAGCTCTTGAGTCTGTGATGATCGGAATTCTGCATTCTGTTTTTCACTTTGAGCCGCTCAACTTTTAATAAGCAAACGATGGCTAAGACATGTACATTTTTCTCATCTCAGGTTTATCTTCTCTAACTAAATCCATAAGTTTGTTTCACTATTCAAAGACAAATAAGTACAGGAATTCACAACAAAGGACAAAAATACAAGAAGAAAATAAAATTCTAGCTGAGTATATTTAAGGTGCGCCTGACCCAAGCCATGGTATTTTCAATCACTTCATATGCGTGCAAAAGCTGGACAATGAATAAGGAAGATCAAAGAAGAATTGATGCATTTGAATTATAGTGTTGGTGAAAAATATTGAATATACCATAGACTGCCAGAAGAACAAATTTGTTATGGAAGAAATAAAGCTAGAATGCTCCTTAGAAGTGAGGGCGGCGAGACTTCGTCTCATGTGCTTTGGACATGTTAGCAGGACGGACCAGTACTTGGAGAAGGACATCATGCTTGGTGGAGGGTCAGTGAAAAAGAGAAAGACCCCCAACAAGATGGATTGGCACAGTGGCTGCAACAAGGGGCTCAAACATAGCAACGATTGTGAGGGTGGTGCAGGACTGGGCAGTGTTTTGTTCTGTTGTACATAGCGTCACTATGAGTTGGAACCAACTCTATGGCACAACAACATATTAACAATATATTTCACCTGGTCTGGGAAGCATAAACTGTGGACTGATAATCCAGTTAACTGTTTATCAGGTGAAAATTGGTTTGAATGTTTGAGCCGTGCCCTAAATATAGGACAGTAAGTTTTACAAGCAATTGCGGGAATATACGTTTCCATACCTCTGATTTTCATCTTTTCCTTATAGGAACAAATAGTCTAGCAAGCAGTACTGAGGCAGGCTGTCCTCAAACTAACTCAGTGCTGCAGAGACTCAAATTTCTGAGTTTAGCAATCTGGAGACATATGGGGAACGTGTGAGTTGGTCAGCAATCAGCAGTGCTTGATTCAGTTGCAGAATATCAATTAAGGGAGAGACTAGGCTAATGTTCCTTCCATGAGAGGAATGACTAGAATATTATGTCTCCCTTAACCTATCTGGTGACATCTGACTTGTGCCCATAAACTTTGGTGCACAGACCTTAGTTCAGCTACTTCAATAAGCTTTATTTTCAATAATGTACCCAAGCTGTGACTTTGCCATAGTTTTCCCCACAGGTATTCATATTTGGAGTGATTTAATATGCATGCTGATATTGGCACACTCCATGTAACATGATTTTGAAATCGCCATACACAATTTACTAAAAGCAGTGTGGCTGGGTTCTAAAGATGAACCTACTCTTAAATGACTTCAAGGGCTGAGATTTCCTTCGTTCCTAACATGAAAAAACACCTGCCCTCTGAAATGTCTGGATTTTATGTAAAAAGAGAGAGAGAATGAGCTGGAAGAAAGAGAGAGAGAATGCACAGAGCGCTTATCCCTGTTTACATTTTCATCCTGTGTCTACTGGATTGATCCCCTACTTCATGTCAGCTCACCAGGCTGACAGCAATTCTAGCAGAGAGACCCAGGGTAAGAGGGACTTTGATTTATCCCCTCCCCCTAAGTCCCTGCCTGTCATTGTCTGCTCCTGAGTAAGCAGAGTGAACATGGTCAGCGAAGTCTGGGGCTGCTGGATCTGTTTCCCAGTCTCAGGGGCAGCGACCTTCTCATCAACAAATCCATGCAAGCATTCTATGCATTATGCCGCTTTTCACTCACAAGTTTTGTTCTTCACTGGAGAAGCACTTAGCCCAAATAAGACAATTCACCGTGGAATTGTGTGTGTGTGTGCGTGGATAGATTGAGCAGTAGATTGAGAATTTAGAGACTTTTTTTTCAGCATTCATTCCTATTTTTAAAATGTTAATTTTCCCCCCTCCCCCATAGTTCTTCCAAAAACCGTTCTGTGATGTGATCACAAACACTCCTATGCGTAAATTCCCATTATCATAATAGGAGCACTGCAGTGAGGCTTCTTCTGGAAATAAATTACTCTGTAGAGTAGAATGTATCAGGAGGACCAAACCCAAACAAGCTGAATTGTGTGTTTTCCCATCCTGTAAGTTAAGCATCTGAAGATACAAAACCAATTGTATTTTTCATTTTACATGTATTGTGTTTTCTTGTTTTATTTGCATCTTATCTGCTTCATCTATTCTCTCTTCCTTTTTGAGATAGAAGACATTTCAATCATTAAATTTCTTAGTTTTCTTTCAGCTGTCTTACTCATTCTGTTTAGCTGTCCCTCTTCTTTTCAAAACATTGTATTCCATGTCAATATCCATGGCTGACTGAAAACACATGAATATGTATGTTCTGAAAGGAAGGAGAGGCTCCCCCCCCAGAGCTTATTTATCCCCAGCAGTGTAAGGGGACAGCACAAGCTGGAAGGGTGAGGTCTGTGTCCTGATATTGCATAGCCTTGAGTTAGTCATCAACTCTGCTTTCTCTCTCTCCTTATTTCTAAAGCAGGGCAACAGACCAACTCTCTGACCAATCTCCCAATGACGATGCTAACATAGATGAAATAATCTGTAAGAAAACACGATAAAAATCTCAGGAGAAGAGGAAAGACTATTAACTTCAAAGTGATACTAGTAAATTATCCTCATCTGAGAATTTCTGGTAAATGTTTTTTAGCAAATTTGGGGTATGTTTGTAGGATAGTTTAAAAATGTATACTACTAGGGAAGTAATTATAATTAACCTGTGATCAAAAGGTCTGTGGTTATCAATGCCTGAGTTGAGGCTGGCTTTACCCACAGGGATGAAGCTTACTGAGATATTAAAATCACCTTTCCAATGACCCAGAAGAGCTGATGCCGCTCTTGCTGCCTGTTGGTAACCACCACTGTCATTGATTCAAGGATAGACAGTCAGCTAATTAAGTATTACCTTTGATGACGTCTAGATGAATTTAAAAAGTATACAATCTTCCTTGATGTTTTTTAGAAACCAAGCTTTGAGGGGTTTTCTTTTGAATTTAATATAAGCTTGAGTTTGTGAGTCAAATGGATGCATTAAAAGCTCTTTAAGTTAAAGTCAAAATTTAAGATTAGATTTCCCATATAAGGCATAAGCCAGCCTAGCCCCTTTATTAATGCTTTTCATGGTCCTGTGCATTTTGTCTTCTCTGGGGCCAGCTCCACTCTGCTTTTTACTGATTTATGAGAGATCCTCATATATAACAGTTGCTATTTGACCAAGTAAAGATATTCATAAGAATTATATTCGTTTTTCTGATGCATATGTTATTCACTCTTTTTATGTGTTTTTTTCACAGTTGTCTGTCAGGAATGGTAATTTTATACAGATTCCAGCACTTATATTGCTATGCCATTTTCATGTCCTGCATAGCTGGAAAGTGCCCACACACTGGACTTTTCAATGACAAACAGAAAAGAAAGCAAACTCCCTCAAGCCAAGCGGAAAAAGATTTAAAACTCAGTGTGCATCCCTGTTAGGGGCAAGATAGTCTATTCCAGAAACAAAGACTGAAGAGAAAATGCTATCCTTGGAAGCTTCACAACGACACAACCACAGCTTTTCATGTAAGAGCTCAAATGTTCCCACTACTGTCATTAACAATGTAATAAAACAAATCACTTGCTATCCATCACAATTATGATAGATGGAATCCAACTGGTCTAACTTGGGAGAACAAATCACATCTCAAAGTGGATCCATCTTAGAAAATGGTGAAGTTGAGGGGGCGGGGAAGGGATAGCACTTATCTCCCATAAACAATATCGGCATCCATTTGATCTAAACCAATAGATTACTGTCTTGATGTATCTTTCCCCTGCAATTTTCCCTTGCATTTTATTAGGCCTAGTGGAGAATTTCTGGCTGCCCTTATGAACGAAAGAGCTAGTTTAGGACCACACAGAAAGTGATATTGAAGTAAATATAGCAAAACAATGTTAGCATCACTCATTCTTGACTTTGCAGGTAACTACTCTTGCTTTCTTTGATTTTCATTTTTGTGATTAGGTTTCTCTATTCCTATTACCTTCAGAAATCTCCAGAAATATTAATCTTGGTAACAGTTATCACAGTATTTAAGTAGTAATAAAAAGGACCTGCCATGAGTCAGAGCAAACTTGACAGAAACTAACAACAAAAACAGTAATGAAACTAGATAATGAACTATATTAAACAAGATGTGTGGTCAGTGGCTTTATAATCCCATCAGAGGTCAATTCTATTTTTAAAACTTACGTTCATGAGTTTAAATATCTCCTCCCTTTGGAAGGCAAATAATGCAGAAAGTGCTGGATGTAAACTGATTCATAGGACAACAATGTACTAATACTCATAGCTATCACTTACTGAATACCTATATATGAAATAAAGCCTACATGTATGTCTGAATCCTTTCTGCACTCCTGTGGTCTTAGTAGCCTACTTTTTAGCCTCATATTATAGATGAGGAAACTGAGGTTCACAAAGTCTAAGAGACTTTCCCAAGAGCAGCATGCTAGTAAATTGTCAGAACTAGAAGCATCTTCCTCAGAACCCATTCTCTACCCTTTAAACAGGTGCCCTCAAATTTGAGAATTCCTTTATCTGCAAGAATATACATGCAAATCAGTCAGCCACATAGTTGTCATACCGGTACTTATTCAATACCATAAATCTTAAAAATAAACTCTGTTACTTTGGAGAGCAATAGATACCAATGTAATCATCAACACAGATCACAACGGACACTGGAATCTAATGGGCAAAATAATTTATAAGGTGGCCAAGCAGATAATCCAAAATTATAGCTGTATTATCATTGAAATGAAAACATAAACTGAAAAAACAATTATTACAATAACATGCAACCCCTAAGAATACATTCTACATTCCAAACTGAAGACACTAGGCCCTCTACTTACTGAACACAGAAGATGCTCAGGGGCAACTGCTATGGTCTGCATTTAGGGAGTAAGAAGATGAAAATAGGCTGATCCTTTTGAGCACAGGCATGCAGTTTTCCTTAGAAGCATATATAATGTTAAAAAAATGTCATCACTCTTGAGCTACCATCACAACTTTGGGGGAAGTGGATTTCTAGCCAACAGGGTGTGAATGGTAACAAAAATTCAAGCCTGAAGGTATCTTCCCCCTGTTTACCTCTATTTTGCTCATGTTTTTAGGTTCCTAGAAGACATTCTGAGAAAGATATTTGTTTTAAAGAGCTGACTTGCCTAGTACAAAAAGAACAAGAATAAATGAATAAATAAATACTTGAGCATACAAATAAATCTTAATTTTATTCATGAGCAATGAAAAACTCTTGGATTCATGGGGTAGGAGAGTGAAGTGTTTCTTGCAGGATAGGGTCAAAGAGATTATTTATACTAAAACATAGGGCTCATTGGAAAAGTGAGATAGGGCAAGGCATGAAAAGCTCTTAGAAGACAGAAAATAGATTTTCCTATGTTTTCTAAAAAGCTTCCCTGTGTGGATCCTAAAAAATAAAAAATTGGTTTCAAAATCCAAATTAAGAAATAACTAAACTTTGAATAAAGATTTGGTGCTAGAATTGGCTGATACTTAGCACGTTTGGGAACTCCAAAAATAATGACTAAATAATAACCAGAAGAGTATAATTAATTATCTTTATCTCAGGAGAAATGATGTTTTAGAAATGGTTAAGGAAAGTTTTATGCTGGAAAAGGAAGAATTTTAAAAAAATGATGAATCTTCCCTAGAGAAGTCAGCAGATAGTGCAACAAAGCTAAGGGTGGAAACAAAGATGAAATGAGGTTCTATATCCCAAACCTGTGAATAAGAAGGCCCTACTTGCCTCTGATGAAAAAGGCCCATGCCATTGAGTAAATATCTCAGCAAGAAAAAAGAGGACTATTTCTCCTTCAAAGACCAAACTACAGGCTGTCCCCAGGTTAGGGACACTTGGTTCATGGACAACTTGTATTTGCCCTTTAATGTCATGTAAATTTGCCCTCACTTTGAAAAGATTGAATCAACCCCTACTCACAACAAATTCTTCATCACAATCACCTTCACTTACTGCATATGCAGCTTCTAAATCATTGAAAAGGCTTCAAGCCTGTCGTGGATTGAATTGTGTCCCCAAAAAATATGTGTCACTTTGGCTAGGCCATGATTCCCAATATTGTGTGGTTGTCTTCCATTTTGTGATCTGATGTAATTGTTCTATATGTTGTAAATCCTAATCTCTTTCTGGTTAATGAGGCAAGATTAGGTTATAGTAAAAAGGATTAGGGTGGGATGCAACACCCTTACTCAAGTCACAGCCCAGATCCAATGTAAGGGGAGTTTCCCTGGGGTGCATCACCTTTTCTCTTACAAGAGATAAAAGGAGAGAAAAATGAGGAGAGAGAAAGGGACTTCATTGCCACTAAGAAAGAAGTTCCAGGAGCAGAGTGCATCTGAGAACCTTGTAGATCCAGGGAAAGATTGATGTCAAGAAACACAGAGATCTCCAAGAAATGGCAGGCGTACAGATGCTGAGACAAGGACCTTCCCCTTGAGCCTACAGAGAAAGAAAGTCTTTCCTAGAGCTGCCTCCCTGAATTCAGACTTCTAGCCTCCTAAACTGTGAGAGAATAAATTTCTGTTTGTTAAAGCTATCCACTTGCGGTATTTCTGTTAAGGCACCACTGGATAACTAAGACAGAATCTTTTCTTGCACTAAAATACATGTAAGGCTAAATAAGAACTGTATACACCTGTTTCAACTTACCTACAAATTTGACGTAAGGACACACTTAGGAACTGATCTCGTATGTAACCCAGGGACAGCCTGTACTGAATCAAGAACTGCACCTCAGCCCCCACCCATCATCATCATTTTTTCTACCACCATTTTGTTTTAATAGTGCAAGTCTAACTGTAAAGACTGGAAAGGATTTACTAAGGTGAACACAGAAATAATTGATCAAACAGCAACTTGATCCAGAAAATGAAAGAGGTAAATGGACATCAAAAACAACAATCAAACAAAAAAATGTGTTTCAATAATGCACAAGAGTACTAAAGAGTTGCACAGCTCATTCTAAAAGTGGAATATGTAAGTCATGCCAATAATTTAAATCAGTCATTGTCCAATAACTCAGTTGAAGTGGAATTTATAGGATAACCCTTTCATGGTCTCGGGGACACCTAATGTCCCAGTTACATTTTCCACCCCTAGAGGATTATTGGCAGGCATTGAGCCACTTTAGTATATTCTGGTGGCACAGTGGTTAAGAGCATGGCTGCTAACAAAAAGGTTGGCAGTTAAAATCCACAAACCACTCCCTGGAAACCCTATGGGACCATTCTACTCTGTCTTACAAGGTCTCTACGAGTCAGAATCAACTTGACGGCAATGGTTTCTTTTCAGTGCATTCCGGCATTGTGGCAGATACTGGTGCAACTGCCTAAAAAACAAGGAAGCTGGTCTGTGTCACATTTGAGTGTTGAGAGCCATTCATATGAGGGGATGCTTCCTGGAGGAGTGATTGTGTGAAACTTTTGTGTCTTTTGGCTTCTGTACAGCAAGATAAAGCTTTCAAGTATGTTTACTATTTCCTTCGTTTTATTGGGAAGTTACAGCTACCGGCATTCAGAAATATTCAAGTAAATGAATTATTTTGGGGGTAAAAACTGTTTGTGATTATCCTCCTGGGCTATTGGAACAATATATCCCATGAGTGTGATGTGCTTCATGGAACTTGATATCAATATGGCCCACTCTAAATCAAACTGATAACAATTATTTATAGCAAGTGCAATGTTTATTTAGTATTTCACATGTATTTTTGAAAGTTGAGTACAAAAGCTTATGGCTTAAGTGTAACCAGGAAGTGTGATGCACCATGGGACCAATATGACCCAAGTCTGTGATGTGCTTCATGGAACATGGGACTGATATGTCTGACTTGTAATTGGCACTCTATTTGTTCAAATAATAAAAAACCACCAACAAACAATGATTCGGTATCAATTCCATTAATAAAAAAAGTACATAGCATCACCAAAAAATTCCAATAATAATAATTCACCCATGAGAGGGATAAGAAAACAAAACAAGACAAAACAAATCACCAATGTGTTTCAAATTACTTGTAATCCCCAGATTGAGTTGGAAACTTGCTCTTTATTCCCAAATATGTCTTTTGCACTCTAATTTTATTATAGCATATTTCTCACATTGATTTGTTATACTTTAGTTATGCCCATTAGACTGTAAGACTTTGGAGTGCATGGACTATATCTGACTCATCTTTAGCCTGTTCTGGAAAACAGTCTGGGCTCAATAATTGTTTGTTGAATTAAATCAAATTAAAATGATAGCACAGGTTTAAAATATTAACTAATTCCAGTTAGTTGTTCCATGTTACCCACAGGACTTAACTATGATTCTTCTACAGCCTTGCTACTCAAAGAGTGGTCCATGGAACCAGCATCAATGGCATGCTTGTTACAGAGTCTGGAATCTCAAGCCTCACCGTACACCTATTGAATCCGAATCTGCATTTTAACAAGATTCCCAGGCGATTCATCTGCACATTGAAGTTTGATAGACATTGATAGAGTGATATGATAGCAAAGATGTGGTGAAACCAATGTGAAATTGTTCAGTGCAGATTAGCAAATAAACACTACTAAGCCCGAGCATACCTTGCTTACCGTAAGCCTGTAAGTAGCTTGCTTACTAGTTAATCTGCCCGTTGATATCTCTGTTTTGCCAAGTGTGTATTGTACACAATTTACATCAGAATCACCTGGGATTGTGGTGAAATTAGTTCCTTTATGTGGCCTTTTGCCTTGTGGGAGAAAGACATGGCAATCTGTTTCCATAAAGATTTACAGCCTAGGAAACCCTGTGGGGTCACTATGAGTCAGAACCAACTCCACAGCAGCAGGCTTGGGCTTTGCCTACATTCTTTGGAAAAACAACTTGAGAGATTTTTCCCCTAAACCCTAAGAAGTTACCTTTGTCCTAGTTTTCTACACCAGAGGGTATGTTACTTTTGTCCAGGTTGATTGACATTTCCTGGTTAAGTTATAAACAACTTGGTTTTGATACTTTTTGTCTGGCCCTGGGCTCCAGCTTGCCCTATGATTGGTATGTACCTTGCAGGAATTGGTCAATAGACTATGCAAATGAGGTGAGTTGTAACCTACCATGCAAATGAAGTGTCTGTGGCCTACTAAGAGGAGATTGGTCAGTTTCTGCCCCCCCCATGGGGGGGAGGCCCACACATTGAAATTGACAAGTTGTATACATAACCAGCCAATCCCACAGAGGTTTTTGAGACAGAAAGAAGCAGGAAGAGAAGCAGCAGAAAGAAACAAAAGGAAGAAAGCAGAAAGAAGAAGCAGAGAGAGAGAGAGGAGGCAAGGAATCTCCTAAAAGAGCTGTAACACTGGTCAAGGGCTGAAACAGTAAACACAGCGAGAGGCCCAGAAGGGGCCCAGCGTTAGAACCAGCAGTGGCAGATGGCAGGGCCAAGAGGAGGCCTGCATGGCCAGGAGGAGCTGAGAGAGCTGTCCTGCACTGAAAGAGAGAGACTTTGCCTACATGGTTCCTGATCCTGATCCTGAGTTGTAGCCTGTTGATCCTGATTCTGAGGATTCCTGTTTCCTAATATCTGTTAACTGTAAGTACAGTTCATGAATTCTATGAGACTTTGCAGTGAATTGCCGATCCCAAACGGGGGAGGAAGGAGTGCTGAGGGGAGGGAGAGTGGCCAGTGTCAGAAATGGGTTGGTACAGCAGCTTGGAGAATGTGGGAATCTGGGATATATTTGACCTCTGCCTCATAGGAATTGGCTTTGTGCTAATTCTTATATTTGAAGTTATTTGCACAGGGATGCTTAGACCTATTTAGAGAGATCACCATATCCAACGGGTTCTTGGAGAATTTACAGAGATCGGTAGAATCCATCTTTATACCTCAGAAGAATAAAATTTAAGGGTGGAAATTGGATGAGAAGTCACCAAAGAACACAGAAAAGTGGTAAGATTGAAGTTGTTGAGTCGATTGCAACTCATGGTGACCCCATGTGTGCAGAGGAGAACTGCCCTATCGGGTTTTCAAGGCTGTTATCTTTCAGAAGCAGATCACCGGGCCTTTCTTTCAAGGCACCTCTGGGTAGGTTCAATGTACCAACCTTTCAGTTAGTAGTGAGTGCTTAACCATTTGTGCCACCCAGCATAAGGCCTTGGTCAGAGAGTTAATAGAAGCATAATAATGGATTTAAGAGAGAGAGATTTTGGGAAAGAAGGGATGATTAACACCCTGGAATTCTGACCAGAGCTCAAGGAGAATGATGATTGAAAAGAGGCTGTTGAATCTTGCGGAAAGAAGTCTTGGTGTTTGCTGTGCGCCAGTCACTGAGCTAGACTCTTCCTAAATTACTTCATATTATATACATGACAACTTTGAAAGTTGAGCACTAATAAACCCATTGCTGTTGAGTCAACTCCGACTCATAGTGACCCTATAGGACAGAGTAGAACTGCCCCATAAGGTTTCCAAGGAGCGGCTGGTGGATTCAAACTGCTGACATTTTGGTTAGCAGTTGAGCTCTTAACCACTGTGTCACCAGGGCTCCTGGACACTAATAATATCCCAAAGTCACCCCTTAGTACTTTTGGTGGGCAAAAGTAAAAAGTTAGTAATGTAAATGGACAAAATTTAAGAAGCTGTGTTAACAGTGATTTAAATCTCTGAAACCAAGTCATTTTATAAAATGATGGCATTATTATTACGTCAGTTTTTCCACATTCAATTTTTAATGAACATTTATTGTGTGTCTACAGTGTGTGAGAAACCATGCAAGACACTACAGATATAGTGAAAAACAAAATTTACAGTCCTTTATCTTGTAAAGCTTGCATTTCTAATAGGAAAGACAAATGATAAAAACTCTTCAGCAATGAATTATTTAATTACAGTGCAATTATTACTCTGCTAGAGAAGTACATGGGCCACGGGAGACTGATCTAGCCTGGGGAATAAGGGAAGGTTTTCCTGAGAAAGTTATGTTTAAAATAAGATCTGAGAATGAGGAAGAGTTACTTAGCAAAAAGTCTGAGGAGTTGGAAGAAAGACTTCTGTGAAAGGAACAGTATGTATGACGAGTCCTGGACAGAAAGAAGTAGGTCCTTTTGGAGGAACTCAGACAATGTGACTGTCATTCAGAGAATGAGTGACGAAAGATGAGAGATAGCTGGGACAGATCATCTGGGGCCTCGAAAATAATGTTAAGGATTTTGATTTTTACTATTTTGAATAGTACTGAGGAACTACTGAAGAGTGTTAAGCATGGCTAATAATATGACGAAAATAGTTTTTGAAAAGATAACCTGGCTATAGTACAGGAAATAGAAGGGACTTGGGGATAAACACAAGAAGACTATTCTGTTATCCATTACTTCCTAAAAAAAACTACCCCCCAAATTTATTTATTAATGCAATCATTTTATTTATCTCTTGATTTTGTGGGTCAGGAATTTGAAAATGATTCAGCTAGCAGCTCCTCTCTGATCTATGTGTTTTCAGTTGCAGCAGCTGAAGCTGGAATATCAGCTTCCAAAATCAAATCAAATACCTGGTGCCTTGGTGCCTCTTGTCTTGTCTTTTATCTCTTCCTCCATGCCTCTGCACAGGACATCTTATTCCTTCCACATTGCTTGGACTTCTAACAGCACGGTAGTCTTGGGGTTCCAAGAGTGAAGATTCGTCCCAAAAAATAAGAAGTAAAAGGTGTGAGTTTCTTAAGGCTTGAGCCTGGAAACTGGCACAGTATCAGTTAAGGCACTTAGAGGAGGTAGTCTAGGTTCATGAGGAGGAGATTCAGACTACATTCCTCCATAGGAGGAGAAAGAAAGAATTTTGAGGTTGTTTTAATCCACCATAGAGATTAAGTTGACAATCACGGCAGTAACATGTTTTTGTCAGCCCAACATCAAAATTCATTCTCTAATTTGGGGAAAACCCCCATTAGGTGAATCTAAAGTCAAACTGAGTCTGATATGTCCATCCCCTGATAGCTAGGATGTGGTCATATTTCCTATGTTTAGCCAACCAAATACTCTCAAACAGAACTATGAATCTGAAGGAAGTGATCTTGAAGTGGCCTTGGCTTTGTTATTGCAGGGTTCTGTCCCATGTTTTCTGTTACTATTCTAAGTAATCTCCTCTCATCAGTTACCTACCAAAAAGTTATCCTTAGATTATTTTTCTAAGTGATCCAGAGTTGGTTTCTGTTGCCCGTAATACAGAATCTTTGATCACTGGAGTAGCTGGAGAAAAAGTTAATGGTAATGTTTACTCAATGTTAGCAATGGAAAAGGAAAGAATTTGACAGATTAAAATGATATTAAATAGATTAAAGAGACAGGGACTAGTGTCAGATGAAACATGAGGATGAGAGAAAAGATTGTTGACTACACAGATGATGGTGCTGTTCACTGAGATATGGAATGTTGGAGGAGGGTGAGATTTAGGGGTTTTCTTATATTTTACATTTTGAATATGTTGGTTATGAGATACCTGTGAAAGGTCTAAATGGAGATGTTGAGTAGACATTTATATACGTCACTGATAGTTCAAATATGAGGCCTGGACTGAAAATAAAAATATAGGAATAATTAACTTATAGACATTAAGAGAAACCATATGTATTGGTGAGCTAGTCTGAAGTGAAGAGAAACACCTCTTGTGTATCTGGCCTCAGATCAGTAAACTTATATTTGAACAGAGGAAGTTCCTTTGTAGTCTTGTCTCTTAGGTTTCTCTCTGGAAAGAGTCTGCATTGTTGCTTTGATGGAGTCCATTATAAGAGATCCAATATCGGTGTCAAAGGGGCTTTTTTCAGAGGTTCCCAAGACCAATTATCCCTGAAGTAGCAAGAGACATGCAGAGCCTAGTACAGAAGTGGGGTGAGTACCCACTCCTCAGTTTTTGTCTTCCTGATTTTCAGACAGTACTGTTTGTGCCCAGAATCCAACAGACTCACTCTCGTAAAATCTCCTCTTGAACTTTTTGAAGTTCCTGATTAAGAGCCTGATAAGTACAAAATGGCAAAATATCTTCTAATAATTCATGATGGATTCTTATCTTTTTTTTTTTTTTTTTTTTGAGTAGAGAACTTTTTGTCTGTGAAAGAAAAGTCATATATGAATAAATTAGGTATGCCTTGTTGCAGTTAGAAGATATCAGCAGAAGATCTGCATAATTCCATAGAAAGGTCTCCATCAGTCCAAGGCAAGGAGCTCAGCCTTGCATTTTAAGTTCTTTATTTATTTTTCCCAAGTGAATCAGGCTTTGGGGACTGATTCGCGCTGACCAAACGCAGACATGATAGATAAATCAGAGTCCAAATATATACATTTTTGTTGTTGTTAGGTGTCTTCAAGGTGGTTCTGACTCATAACGACCCTATGTACAACAGAATGAAACACTGCCCTGTCCTGAGCCAGCCTCAAAATCATTGTTATGCTTGAGCCTATTGTTGCAGCCACTGTGTCAATCCATCTCATTGAGGGTCTTCATCTTTTTCAATGACCCTCTACCAAGCATGATGTCCTTTTCCAGGCACTGATCCCTCCTGACAACATGTCCAAAGTATGTAAGATGTAGTCTCGCCATCCTTGATTCTAAGGAGCATTTTGGTTGTACTTCTTCCAAGATAGATTTGTTCATTATTTTGGCAGTCCATGGCATATTCAATATTCTTTGCCAACACCACAATTCAAAGGCATCAATTCTTCTTCAGTCTTCCTTATTGTTTGTCAAGCTTTTACATATATATGAGGTGATTGAAAATACCATTGCTTGGATTAGGTGCACCTTAGTCTTCAAGGTGACATCTTTGCTTTTCAATACTTTAAAGAGGTCTTTTGTGGCAGATTTGCCCAATGTAATGCATCTTTTGACTTCTTGACTGCTGCTTCCATGGGTATTTATTGTGGATCCAAGTAAAATGTAATCCTTGACAACTTCAGTCTTTTCTCCATTTATCATGATGTTGCTTATTGGTCCAGTTATGAAGATTTTTGTCTTCTTTATGTTGAGGTGTAATCCGTACTGAAGGCTGTAGTCTTAGATCTTCATCAGTAAGTACTTCAAGCCACCTTCATTTTCAGCAAGCAAGGGTGTGTCATTTGCATAATGCAGGTTGTTAATGCATCTTCCTCCAATCTTGATGCCCCGTTCTTCATAGAGTCCAGCTTCTTGGATTATTTGCTCAGTATACAGATTGAATAGGTATGGTGAAAGGATACAACCCTGACACACACTTTTCCTAACTTTAAGCCACGCAGTATCCCCTTGTTCTGTTTGAATGACTGCTTCTTGATCTGTGTACAGGTTCCTCGTGCACACAACTGAGCATTCTGGAATTCACATTCTTTGCAACGCTATCCATAATTTTTTACGATTCACACAGTCGAATACCTTTGCATAGTCAATGAAACACAGGTAAACATCTTTATGGTATTCTCTGCTTCCAGCCAGGATCCATCTTAAATCAGCAAAGATATCCCTGGGTCCACGTCCTCTTCTGAATCCAGCTTGAATTTCTGGCAGTTCCCTGTCAATATACTGCTGCAGCTACTTTTGAGTGATCTTCAGCAAAATTTGACTTGCATGTTGTATTAATGATATTGTTCAATAATTTCACATTCAGTTGGATCACTTTTCTTGGGAATAGGCATAAATATGGATGTCTTCCAGTTGGTTGGCCAGGTAGCTGTCTTCCAAATTTCTTGTCATAGGCAAGTGAACACTTCCAGTGCTGCATCCATTTGTTGAAACATCTCAGTTGGTGTTCTGTCAATTCCTGGAAGCTTGTTTTTTGCCAATGTCTTCAGTGCAGCTTGGACTTCTTCCTTCAGTACTTTTGGTTCCTGATCATATGTTACCTTCTGAAATGGTTGAAAATAGACTAATTCTTTTTGGTATAATGACTGTGTATTCCTTCCATCTTCTTTTGATGCTTCCTGCTTCGTTTAATATTTTCCCCACAGATTCTTTCACTATTGCAACTCGAGGCTTGAATTTTTTTCTTCAGTTCTTTCAGCTTGAGAAATACCAAGCGTGTTCTTCCCTTTTGGTTTTCTGTCTCCAGCTCTTCGCACATGTCAATATAATACTTTACTTTGTCTTCTCCAGCACCCTGGAAAAGAACTGTTCAGTTCTTTTAATTCCTCATTTCTTCCTTTTGCTTTAGCTACTTCGACGTTCAAGAGCAAGTTTCAGTCTCTTCTGACATCCATTTTGGTCTTTTCTTTCTTTCCTGTCTTTTTAATGATCTTTTGCTTTCTTCATGAATGATGTCCTTGATAACGTTCCATAGCTCATCTGGTCTTCAGTCATTAGTGTTCAATGTGTCACTATTCTTGAGATGGACTCTAAATTCAGGTGGAATGTACTCAGGGTCATACTTTGGATCCCGTGGACTTGTTCTAATTTTCTTCAGGTTCCTCTTGAACTTGCACATGAGCAATTGATGGTCCATTCCAAAGTCAGCCCCTGGCCCTGTTGTGACTGATGATATCGAGCTTTTCCATCATCTTTCTCCACGGATGTGTTCTATTTGATTCCTGTGTATTCCATCTGGCGAGGTCCACATGTATAGTCGCCATTTATGTTGGTGAAAAAAGGTATTTGCAATAAAAAAGTCATTGGTCTTGCAAAATTTTATCATGTGACCTCTGGAATCATTTCTATCACCAAGGCCATATTTTCCAACTATAGAGCCTTCTTTATTTCCAACTTTCACATTCCAATCACCAGTAATTATCAATGCATCCTGATTGCATGATTGATCAATTTCAGACTGCAGAATTTGGTAAAAATCTTCAATTTCTTTATCTTTGGCCTTAGTGATTGTTGTGTAGATTTGAATAATAGTCATATTAACTGGTCTTCCTTGTAGGCGTATGGATATTATTCTATCACTGACAGCATTGCACTTTAGGATCAATCTTGTAATGTTCATGTTGACAATGAATACAAGGCCATTCCTCTTCAAGTTGTCATTCCTGGCATAGTAGACCATATGATTGTCTGAGTCACAAAGGCCAATGCTAGTCCATTCCAGCTCACTAATGCCTAGGATATTTATGTTTATGTGTTCCATTTCATTTTTGATGGTTTCCAATTTTCCTAGATTCATACTTCATACATTCCATGTTCCGATTATTAATGGATGTTTGCAGCTGTTTCTTATCATTTTGAGTTGTGCCACATCAGCAAATGAAGGTCCTGAAATCTTGATTCCATCTACATCATAAAGGTGGATTCTATTTGAGGAGGCAGCTCTTTCCCAGTCATCTGAGTGCCTTCCAACCTGGGGGGCTCATTTTCCGGCACTATATCAATGTTCTGCTGCTCTTCATAAGGTTTTCACTGGCTAATTTTTTTCAGAAGTAGACCACCAGTCCTTCTTCCTAGTCTGTCTTACTCTGGAAGCTCAGCTGAAACCTGTCTGCCATGGGTGCCCCTACCGGCATTTGAATACCAGTGGCATAGCTTCCAGCATAGTAGCAACACGCAAGCCCCTATAGTACGATAAACTGACAGACACATGGGAGATAAATTTTTACTAAGTTATAAATGCATATGTTAACTGATGTGCCGTCCTGTCCCTTGTAGATAGTTCTCTTTGGGAAATCAAATTACTAGCCAAAATTTGCTTAGTGACTACAAGATGATATTTTCTAAAATTTGTTTCATAGAACACAAGTTTCAAGTCATATTAATTAATATTAAGTCACTCCACTCTCAAAAAAAGAATTTTTTGATCAAGCAAATTTGAAAAAAATCTAAGTGAAGTACATTTTTTGACAGCAGGAAAGCATAGAAACTTTAATACAACAATGTGCATTGTAATTATAGAATGCAGTGTTTCCCAAACATATTTTACCACAATCTCTGGGACGTCTCATGGAACTCATGTTTCAAGGAGCACACTTTGGAAAATGCTGGTATACAGTCTTAATAAAGAGAATAGGATGACCCTAATGAGAGCTTGAGGCTTTCATCTCTTATTTGTGGGAAACATACTCCAAATTGTAAATACTCACATCACCAGCAAGGGTACCCTCTTCTCAAGACAGGACTGGAAACACACTGACTAAATCTTGCTCCTGCAGTTTACCTTTCCATAGACTCCATCACCTTATTGTTATGATGTCAGACAGACTCTACAATACTTGATTATATCAGTCATGCCTTCCTAAGATTTTACCCTGGTCATTTTGATAGGATTTGAGGGAATTCTCAGTGTCTTTGATGCAATTCGTAAAGCCCACCTCATTCTCCTTACAGGAGAATGGATTTCTCTATATATGGCCTTTCTGGCCCTGGGTTCATAGTTCTGCTAAGATGATTTTCTAGGCCACAATCTTGCAAAGGGATCTGCTAGTATACTAGCAAATAAGGTGTGTAAAATCCCTGCCAAGATTGGTCAATTACTATGCAAACTAGGTGGCTGTGGCCCACTGAGAAGGAATTGGTCAGTGTCACGGATAGAACTGTGTTCCCCAAAAATACATATTGTAAAGCCTGTGGTTATAATCCCATTTGGGAATGGGTAGTCTTTGTTATGTTAATGAGACAGGACTAATATAGGGTGTGTCTTAAACCAATCTCTTTTGAGATATAAAAGAGATTAAGCAAGCAAGCGAGTAAAGAGAGATGGGGGAAGACACATGCCAGGCCACATGAAGATCCCCCAGGAAGAGATGCTCAGAAGAGACAAGGACCTTCCCCTAGAACTGACGCCTTTAATTTGACTTCTAGCCTCCTAAACTGTGAAAAAATAAATTTCTGTTTGTTAAAGCCACCCACTTGTGGTGTTTCTGTTATAGTAGCTCTAGATAACTAAGACAATTCTGCCATCTGCTAGGCTTAAAAAAGTCAATCCCACAGAGGTTAGGGGGAACCTCACTACCATCAAGAAGAAAAGCCAGGAGCAGTACCCTGGGTTTCCTGCGCTGAGAACCTCCTAGACCCAGGTAACAGAGAGAGCTGTAACACTGGAGTCAGTGTGAGATGGCATGAGATGGTGCAGGGACAGTACGGGCAGTGGAGCAAGACGGCTGAGGTAAGTTTTCTGACCCATGAAGCTAGAAAGCTGAGCACCTTCAGGTAGGAGGCTTGCTGGCAAAGTGGGGTGCCTCCAGGTACATGTCAGGGAAGCTAAAGAGCTGTAACACTTGCTCAAGCAGGGCAGAGGCTAGCAGTAGAGGCTGGAGTAAAGGGCCCGCCTGCAGGCACCACCAAGAAGGAGCTGAGAGCTGGCTTAGTTTCAAGCTGTCCTGATTGATGAGCTGTATCCTGTCTCCTGAGTTGTATCCTGTTACCTCCAAGCTGACCCTGATCCTGAATTATAACCTGTTACTTCCCTAATAAGCACCATAATCGTGATTATGGTCTGTGAGTTCTGTGTGGCCATTGCAAAGAATTATCAAATCCAGAAGAGAAGTAGAGAGTGCTGTGGGAAGCGATGGTTGGTGTCAGAATTTGTAAAAACATTGGAGAGTGCGGGGATGTCTGACCTCCACTTCATAGGTATCTGCTTTGCACTCATGCTGATGGTGATTCTCATCTCTCTACCCCTTGTGAAGTTACAGGAATTCTGCTGCTACTACATTATATTCCTATTGGTGACTTGGGAGGCAACACATTTAAAATCCATTAACTAGCTTTCTGTATATAACACTAATATTTTCTTCCAAATCTGGGAATGGCTTTGGTTGACAGCTGACTACATGTAGTCCCTGACTTACAACAGGGTTCCGTTGCCACGACTGTCATAAGTTGGTTCTGATGTAAGTTGAACACCTCATATTTCTTTTAGTTTTCATTATTATTGCCTTTTATTATCAGTATTTTTATAAATTTGATCTTTATTCATCTTTGGGGGTTGAAAACATTACATATAAACTTACAGATATATTTTAACATTGTATGTAGTACATATTACTAAGGATTAGATGTACAAAAAGAAAAAGACAGTCCTAAGTGCAGTCCATGGTAACTTGAATATGTCATAAATCGGGGACTACCTGTATTTTATAGACTGGCTATAATTTCATAATATATTCTCTGTATGATACCCCAAATTATGGCTACTAGAAGACATCACTATATAAATACTTTAAAAGTTGTTTTGAAAATGTATATGAAAAACAGTGGAGTACAGGTGATGATGTGGAGTTTATAGTGAATGGATTTTTCAATTTATAAGCTTTTCCAACTTTCTATTTCTTTATAATTTTTATCATCCCAAAGCTTAGGGCTTTAAAACAACAATACTCAATTTATCATGTCTCACAGTTTCTGTCAAGAATTCAAAAAAGGCATGGCTGGGCAAGGCTTGCAATCTCATGTGGTTGCTGTGATATGATGGCTGAGGTTGGAAGAGTGGATGGCTAGAGCAGATGAGTGCTGGTTGAGTATCTTGCTCTCTCTCTGTCTCAGTGTAATCTCAGGGCTTCTCCACGTGGTCTTTCTAGGTGGGCTGATTGGGTTTCCTTACAGTATGGCAGCCTCACAGCAATCAGAATTCATGCATTGCAGCTCAGGGCTTTAGCAGGAGTGCTTCACCAAAAAAGGTGGAAATTGCGTTATCTTATGTGACCTAGCCTTGGAAGTCATGCATCATCAAGTCCACTGCCTTTTGTTGGTTCCAAGCAAGTCATAGCCAGCCCAGATTTAATAGGAGGGAGTAATGATTCCAGCTCTAAATGAGGCCTAAGTCACATTACAGGATAGCACTTGGGGTAGGTGATATTGTTGTGGCCATCTCACCACCTCCACTGCCAACACCCTGGTCCAGCCACAGTAATCTCTACTTTAATAACACCCAGCAAGTCCCCGCGTCTGTCCTTCCTTCCTAGACTATTCCCAACAGAGCAACCCAAGCATTCCTTCTAAGACATTACTCAGATCATGTCACACCTCTACCACAACCCTGTTAAGACACCCATTTTTCTCAGAGTGAAAACCAAAGTCTTTATCACGGCCTATAAGACCCTACATGATTCGCCCCTGCCCCTTAACTCTCTGACTTCCTCTGCTACTTCTCTCTCTCATTCTCTGCTCCAGGCATATAGTCTATCTTTCTGTTCCTCCACTATCACCTACAAGTGCCACCTTAGGAGAGAATGGAAATAGCTCAAAGGTGTAGGATATCTGCTTTGGGGAGCAAAGAGGGAAGGGGTGGGGCACAGAGAGGAAGATTAACCCTAGGGAAAGAAAGCATTGAAAGAGATCTGTAAAGAGTTAAACCTTAAGCAGGCCAATTTCCTAAAGCAGGTCGCAGAGTTATTTTGGCCAGTTAAGTGGGGAAGTAGGATGGTCTTTCTGTTTTGCCAATTTCCTGTGGGTTTATTTCTATTTTGCTATTCGTTAAGCATACAAGGCTTTCTTTAAACAACGAAGAGATGTTTTCAAGAGCTCTATCCAGAAAGAATCACAAGTAAGTATTCATTTGATGGCCAATTATAAACCATTGAAGTACAGATGAGTGAGAATTTATTATATCGAAGGAAACCTCAGGTGTAGTTTGGCTCTGCATCCTAGGGGTATTAGGAAATCTTGGTTCCCTAAATTTGGAATGGTATGAGTAGAGGATATGGGGATTAGGGAACTAATCTGCTGTTCATAGCTTGCTCTTTGAAAGAACTGAAGCAAATAAAGGCTTTGATCAGTGCCAGAGCTGAAGAGCAGAACTGCAGCTCTCTCTTACCCTTTGATTTGGCAAGAGTTGCCTTTCACAGCGGGGTTCAAAGCCCTGATCTTTACTCTTGGAACCTGTTTCTTGCTGTGAGAATGAGCACTCCCAGCACTTTGTTTCCAAAAGGATTCGCTTAGACTTTAGACTTTATATGGTGGGGAATCTCTCTCTCTCTGTTCTTACTATAAACCAACCCCCTACTCCCCCAAGATAAAATTTCAAATGACATTCAGTTTCAATTTACATTCTAAGAGTAAAAACCTCTGTTCTGTTGGTCCAGCCTACTATCATTTTCCCCTTTCCACCTGCGTGATGTATTTACTGAATAAGAGAATAAACAGTATACTTTTTAAACCTTATTTTCTCATTCTTTAAGGTCCAGGAGTCCACGAAACTTGTCTCTTCAAAAACCATGGCTGCAAATGTCAGTTCCTTTTGGCTTATACCTATAAGATCACGTAAAATTTCTGGCCAGGGACTACAAACTGTTCAACAATGTGCAACAAGGCTTCATGGGAACCCACTGGGTGCATGGTATGGTATGATAGGAGGGTATGATAGATGTCTTAGAAGCAGGGGAACCTAAGGAGCCCAGAGGGAGCAGGGAAGAAGACAGAGTAAGGAATGTCTCAGCCTGAGTGAACAGACTGTGGAGAGGACGTGTCAGATTAGTAAATTAATAAGTGATGTCATAGCTGGTTTCCAACCCTTTTTCTAAGTATGAGTCTTCCCAGCTCTTTATTTCCAAAAGGATCCACCAAGACATAAAAGGATAATTAATCTGACTTTCTGAAAAAAATAAAATAAAAACAGATATATTACAAAAATACACTGGAGCTGGAGTTTTAGGGTTTGTAGGTTTGCTTCTTTGTTGTCCTTAAGGAAAGGAAGCCAGCCAAGTTTTCTGACAAGCTCTGTCAATGCACTGGGATTCATATGTGGTTACCTTAGAATCTGAAAACTTCACTTTGAAATGTGGATATACTTACTTTTTTGTGAACAAGTAATAACAAAAAGGAAACTGTGTGCTTTGTATCCTCAACATCTAGCCCAGATCAGGTGGGTTTTCAGTACCCTGCTTTGTTGAATGACTGACTGCCTTGCATGCTTTGAGCACTTTTTCTTCCTGGTCAAGAACATTCATTCCCCTCATTATGACCGCCTTTTCCCAAACACACACACACACACACACACACACACACACACTCTAAATCTTTGCTAAAACAATTTAAATCCTTGATCTCCAATATATTTTTCCTGAGTTTTTCTATCCCACATTAATCTTTCTTTTTCTGGGAATTTTTGTTACTCGTAATTAGTACACCATGTCCCTCCCTACAAACACACACACACTGAGTTAATTTAGAAGTTTATATATTAGGTTTTTCTTTCTAATTGCCTCATATGGATATTTCTTGTCCCTCTGATGAGATTAAGCTTCTTGAAGTCAGGAATCGAGCCTCATACATATTCTCATAACCCCAAAGCACCTTGCTAAGGTGGCAATGTAGGCTTTATTAACTTCATACTGTCAACAAAAAGAATTAACCTTTCATCTCATCAACAGATATTCTCAGCAAATATTCCCTCCAGCAGGCATATTCCCCCAATACCTGAAAACATACACATACAAACTCATACACAACACTCTCATGCATCAGTCAGGTCTTCAGCTTCTCCTTTCATAGCTTTGGCCCACAGGCAGTGCCAGAAACATGCACTCACATAATAGGCTTACCTTGGTTTATTACATCAGGAATTTTAAAAGATGTTTTGATAACATCCTTGGTGAAGTTAATATCCTCCTATTTTATAGATGGAATTTTGGAAACAGAGAAGTCCAGAGACTTGGGACAACACACCATAGTCCACGGAAGGTTTGTACAAAGCTCAGACCATTGCACTACCTGTGCAATATTATTTCTTTATTGTCAAGTTTCTTATACTTTTAACATTCTTATTATTTTTAATATTTTAAAATTCAACATTTAATTATGAAATATGATTTCATATGAGAAAACATAATAATATATCTGACTACGTTTTAAAAACTGTAAAGTAATAATATACAAATGTACAGTATTATGTTCCCAAGAAAGTTTGGCACCCCTAAGAATGTCTATGCATCAGGATTGATCAAAATAGAAGCTGTTAAATGTTATCTTTCATTTCCAATGATATATATACAAAGTTATAATTTATAGGAACTATCCGTAAAGTGGTAGGTGACATGCTGACAATAAATCATAGGGTAAAATGTTCTAGATTTCTACAGAAATCTGAAATATTGCAGCTATAAATTATACATGAATATATAATACATGAACTAATAACCATATAAATTTACACAAAATAGCCCTTGGATAAGAACTTTGTTTTGGATTGTTTTTATTAGTGAAATAAGATTTTCTTCTTAGTGTGATAAGATTTTTTTGGATTGTTCTTATTAGTGAAATAAGTAATTAAGAAATCTTTAAAATAATACTCCTTCTGATACTGTTCAGTTCTAAAACAGTAAAATAAAATGAGCTTTCAACTAGACTTTCAGAGACTCTTGAATTGCTTCTGCTGATGAGTGCTGTACTTTAATATTTTAAGTCTTGTTATTTGCTTAATATTTTTCCTATTACCAGAATTTCCTTCTTTTAAAGAGAGAAATAATCTAATATTTTAAAGAAAGAACTAGTATGACAAAATTCATAGTACTATTTATAACGCCATCGTAATAGAGGTAGAGTCTTTCTCCCTGGCCTAGAGCCATATGATGAGAAGGAGGGTCACACCGTTGTCAAAGGAATCCTGTTTATGTTTCCCTGTAGTTGCACAAGCCCAGAGAAGGATGGTGGGAAGACTGACAGAGCATACAACCAGATGGAATTTTCAGAATGGCCAAGGCAATAATAGAACATTTTAGTAAAAGTTTTACTGCATTGAAAAATGTCACAGGATGTTTAAAATGCCATTTAATTTGTCAGCATGTGTCTTATAGGGACATACTTATTATATCTCTCAATAGCAGCTAGCAACAACAGTAACTTATCCCATAAAAGCCTGTGTATTCGTCTGTATATGTCCCCTCTGGAGGCTGATTGAATTGCTGAGCTGAGCTGAGATTTTGCCACTGCTCTAACTTGAATCCAAGTGTAAAATGGAGACAATCCTCCTCCTTCCCACTATCAAGCCACGTACCCATATCACTTATTACTGTTTTGAATCATGTAACACTATTCCTGAGGAATAGAGAAGAGTGCACTATCTGTCTCATCATGCATGTGAGCACAGAGGGCCTGTGTGGGAAAGGGTGGAGCATCCCTCCAGGACAGTAGTGACCACAGTAGTAGGATGACACCAAGTAGAAGTTGAACTCAGTTATTGCCACCACTTAGTTATACCTGCTGATGGAACTCAGCACAGTTAGACTGTCTACCACCCCTCTCATACCACAGCATCCTTAGGGTCTCCAGGCTCAACACAGTATCTCTCAGGTGGATTACATTATGTACTTAAACTGCAAATATCTATATCCTTGTTTGAGCCTGAAAGGGAACGGGGCCAGGTACTACTCATAGATAGAATAGCTGAAAAATGACTAAAACAAAGCTAAGAAGTTTCCCGAATACAATCAAGCACTTTGAGGGAGGAGTAGCAGGGGTAGGGGTCTGGGGACCATGCTTTCAGGGGACATTTAGGTCAATTGGCATAACAAATCTTATTAAGAAAATGTTCTGCATCCTACTTTGGTGAGTGGTGTCTGGGGTCTTAAAAGCTTGCAGCCATCTAAGATGCATCAGTTGGTCCCAACCAACTGGAGTAAAGGAGAATGAAGAACACCAAAGTCATAAGGAAAGTATTAGCCCAAGAGACAGAAAGGGCCACATAAACCAGAGACTTCATCAGCCTGAGACAAGAACTAGATGGTGCCCAGGTACCACCAATGACCACCCTGACAGGGAACACAACTAAGAGTCCCGGACGGAGCAGGAGAAAGGTGGGGTGCAGAACTCAAATTCTAGTAAGGAGACCAGACTTAATGGTCTGACTGAGACTGGAGGAACCCCAGAAAGCATGGCCCCTGGATTGTCTATCAGCCCAGAAATAAAACAATTTCTGAGGCCAACTCTTCAGACAGGGATTGGACTGGACTGTGAGACATAAAGTAATACTCATGAGGAGTGTGCCTCTTAGCTCAAGTAGATACAAGAGACTAAACGGGCAGCTTCTGTCTGTACATGAGATGGGAAGGCAGAGAGGGTTAGGAGCTGGCTGAATGGACATGGGGAATCAGAGGTGGAAAGGAAGAGTGTGCTGTCACAGTATGGGGAAAGCAATTAGGGTCACATAACAATGTATGTATAAATTTTTGTATGGGAAAAAATTTAAAAAAAAAAAAAGAATAGCTGAAAAAGAATTACTATTTGAGATTCACCATATGGCTTTGCTTGACATCTGTGGTAGGCAGAATTCTAAGATGGCCCCCAAGATTACTGCTTCCTGGTGGACAGGCCCTGTCTAATGCCCACCCCTTGAGTGTGGGTGGGACCTGTGAATCTGATGTGATGCCAATCCTATGAAAACTGAAGAGATTTTGCAGATGAAATTATAGTCACAAATCAGTTGATTCTAAGTTAATCAAAAAGGGTGGGCCTGATTTAATCAGGTCAATGCCCTTAAAGGAAGAACAGGGCCTTTCCTGAAGAGAAAGACACTCTCCTGTTAGCCTTGAAGAAGCAAAGAGCCATGTTGCAAACCTTCAAGGGCAGCTTTTAGGAGCTGATGGCCTCAGTCTTGCAAACACAGGAACTCAAAAGAGATAAAATGCTAGGAATCGGAGTTCTGACAACAACCTTAAAGTGAGCTTGGAAGAAGTCCCGGAGCTCCAGATGAGAATGCAGCCCAGCCAACCCCTTGACTGCAATTTTTTGAGACCCTGAGCAGAGAATCCCGCTAAGCTGTGCCTTTAAGATAATTAATAGTGAGATGATAAACGTGTGTGTTTTTTAAGCAGCTAAATTTGTGTAAATTTGTTACACAACAATAAAAATGAACACAATATACCTCTTCTTCAATTGTTTTAGACACATTTTCCTCCAATCCTACCAGTCTCCATGAGAAAGAACTGATTGTGATTCTATACACCAGGGTGGAAGACTCAGAGCTTGAGATGCTGGTGTAGATTTGAACCATTTGCTCCTTGTTTCTATCTGATCTCTCCTGAAGACCATGACAGTTCCCTAACCACCTTTTCCATTCCCAGTTTTTTCCTTGACATGAGGGAGGAATCTTCCAGAGCTCTTGCAATTAGCCAGCATGTGCCCTCCTGTCTTCACTGACAATCAAAATGTAATCCATGCTCATTATAGAGTGGAGAAAAGGAGAGGAAGTGGGAGATGATCCCAACTCCTTTTATCTCCATGAAAGAAAAGCTTATAGGTTCCCAATCCCAAACCTTTTTAAGGCAGTGGACAATAACTAGCATCTCTAAAGTTCCTGCTGCCTTATTTAAGAAAGAGGTCTGAACCGAGATGCCATCCTGTTTGTTTCTGATTCTGGATACCTTAACTTTCTCTTCTTTCAATTAGAATTTATTTTAATAACGGGGTGAATCCTGGAGAACAAGCATGTCTCTCAAGCTTTCTAAGGTTGGCTAGCTGATCCTGGCCCTGCGTGAGCTCCTGCCAGAACTCATTTTGATCCCTGCTAGTTTTCCTAACTGCAACCACTCTACCTTAAAAAATGTCTCTAGCCTTATGGTAAAATTGAAAGTCCTTTCTTTTTTTTTTTTTCCTGCCTGGAGATCACGTTTTTGGCATATGGTTCCTCAACAGATTTCTTCACTGAAGGTTTATTCTACAGTTCATAGACCGTCTAGTCCCTGCCTTCCTTTTTGACTTGTACTGATGTATCGCACTGAGGGGGGAATCTTCTATGCTTCCACGTAGTTGCCTGCATTAGAAATCTCTGAAGCATTCTATCCTAGTGGGTTCAATTGCAGTTCATAATCCTTCCCTTGGCACCTGCTATACCCTCTCTCCCAAATCCTGCACTTCAAACATTATGTAGCATCATTTCTTTTATTGCTCTCCCCAAATCCAGATCTCTTATTAGTTGAGATTCCATGTACCAGTGCCACCATATTGCTCCTGGATCTTTCATCTTTTTATCAATCCACTATTTTTAAAAATTCCATAATGGGTACTTATCACTCTTTGTGAGTTTTCTTCCTCAGTATTTCCTGTAGAAAATTAACTGGGATATTTTGAATAAGCTTATATAATAAATCCCAGTGGCTATTTTATGATTACATTTGTCCTCATATCATAGTTCACCTTGAGAAATTAGTTTTGCTAATACCATAAATGCTTGCACTGAATTTTCTCTTCCTCCATGTCCCCTTCTGTTAACACTAAAAGTGCCGTGGTAGCATGTTCCGAGCTCAGTTCTGTACTTGGGAGACTAGCTAACAGTCCAGCTGTCCTGAATTCAATATCTTGAACTGTAGCCTTCACAAATGTAACTATGTTATCTTGCCCTGCTATATCTGAAAGGAATATAGGCTTTATCTATTGTCAGAAAGAGGAAATACAGTTCTATTCATAGCCAACCACAAACACTCTAAGAGTCAAAAGAATAACACAAAATATTTCCTTGTTTGTCCCAGTAGATTACTTTTTAATCTGGGAATTTGACTTGAATAAAACCCAACCAAACCCATTGCCATTGATTTGATTCTGACTCATAGCGACCCTATAGGACAGAGTAGAACTGCCCCATATAGTTTCCAAGGAGCGTCTGGTGGATCTGAACTGCCAACGTTTTGGTTAGCAGCCATAGCTCTTAACCACTACACCGCCAGAGTTTACTACATCACCAAGGTGTGAATGGATATCCTGAATTTTCTATCTGCCTCATGGCTTTCTTTTCTCTTTTGTGTCCCCAAACCTTAGGATTCCAGTGCCATCTTATGGCCTTCCCTTATGCTCAAGCTGGCAATTCCTTTATTCCTCTTGGCCAAGACCAACACATATCTTTTCATCCTGCATCTTTAGGTTGTTCAACATGGAAGGTCAATGTCACCCTCTTGCCCGATATAGCATATGTTTAAAATATAATACATTATAGGTATTAACTATCAAATGAAATGTTATATAAATAACTCATACCCACAGTGGTAAGGATGAGAGAAATGAAGGCATTAGAGTGGATAGAGTCACCCTCCCCACAAAAAAATTCTTTCCTTGTCTTTATGCTTGTCCTAGGAACACTTAAATGGAATCTCAAAAATAAAACTAACAAACACAGAAGGGATAAGAGACCAGGAATGGTAAGCAAAAAATGGCAGTAAAGGGTAGTCAGTCCAAGCCTGTTCTCACCCCCTGGGTACCTGGACACAGGACACAGCTCCTGAGCAATTAAGTGTAGGAAGTGTCCACCCAGCCTCTGCAGAAATGTCCATCTCGATCACACACCAGATCGTAATTTCAACAGAAACTAAAGTTTGAAAAGGAACATATAAAGTGGTTTTCGCCACAGGGAACATCTTTGAAACTCGCAGAGACAATTCCCAGATGGGTTGTCTGTAGATGCAATCTGGACTAGGGCTGTCTGTCACCTCCAGCTAGGAGACAATCTGGCAGCACAAAAAAAAGGGAGTGGAGAAAAAAGGAAGATGGAAGTGGTCAGTGCAGCTTTTATTAACTGACCATCATTTCCATCCACTTCTTTACCTTTACTTGAAATATTCTCTTGTTTTGTTGCTATTATGTAGGGGAAAAAAATGTAAATTCAGTCTAGAGTATATTGCATCTGTTTGAGTGGGAAACCACATATGCCCCTTGAATTTTGTGTGAGTTATAAAATGTGAATATGTGAGACATTTCAGAAAAATACTGAGTTCACTATACATTTAAGGAATTGTACAGTGTGCATTGCCATCAAATATTAGCAAATATCATTTGAAGAATTTAACCCAAGCCGAAGCAATTTATCAACTCAATAGGGAAAAATATATCAAAAAAGCCTATACAATAATGTTGAGGAATGAAGTTTATAGATGAGAAAACTGTACCCAGAGGGAATGATTTCCCAGCATTACATTGTGAGCAGGTGGATGCGATTGTCATTTGCCCCCTTGCCACTATCACTTTCTACAGTGTCACATGCCTCAATTGTTTGACGTCACACAGTCAAACAATTGATTCGCTTTTCAACAGGTAGCTGTAGCATTGCGCATACTGTGTGGGAATAACACTGTCAAAGATTTACTAGGAAAAGATGAACAACCCTGAACAATGGAGCAGTTGTCAACCTATCTATACTTTCACAGACACGCCAACTCTCAAGATTAGTATTCAGCAGTTTGGTCAAGCATTAATTTAAAATAAACCATGCTGCAGAAAAGGATATGAAAATCCAATATGTGCCAGGAACTTGGGGCATAAAGATGGAAAAGCCCCAGTCCCTGCCCTCAGAGAGAACCTTGTTATAAGACTCTCTGCAGTGTTGCCTGTATTTCATACCCTTTAGTGCTAAAAGTGTAAATATATTGGGTCCAATAAAGAACAAAATACTGATATTTCATATTTTTCTTTAAATTTATCTAAAATGTTTAACATTACATTCAGCTGTCATTTGATTTTGTCATTTTAAAACATATCATATGTTCAAAGATACAAATTGACATGTTAAGTGACAAAGTGTAAAGTGACTTTGTCTTCTGAGCTGCTTATTCCTAATCTTCCTGATTTCCAAACATTGGAGTGCCCCAGGCCTCAGTTCTCAGACATTTTCTTTCCTAGCTGCTTACATTTACATTTCCTTAGTGATCACATCGAGTCTCATGGCTGGCAACTTGCAAATTTCTAACTACAGCCTAGAACTTTCCTCTCAGCTCCAGATTCATATACCCAACTGGCTATTTGACATCTCAACCTCGATGTTTTAAAAGAAAAAAATCTCAAACTCATTAACTCCAAAGCCATGGCCCAGATAGTCTCCGTTCTTCCTACAGGTGTCCTCATCTCAGTAAATGCAATTCTGTCCCTCCCATTCATTGCTCAAGCTAAAAACTTGGAGTCATTCTTGACTCCTCCTTCTCTCTTATATCCCCACCTACAAACTCTGAGGAAATCCTGTCTCTACTTTAAAAACAAAACTAGAATTCCCACCACTGCCTATCACCTTGGTCCAGGCCATTGTTATCTTCTGCCTGAATTACCACTGTAGCCTCATACCTGGTCTACCTATTTCTACCATTGCCTCCTTGCAGTCTCTTCATCAGCGCAAAGCCGAGGTGATCATTCCATTCTTTCGCTCAGACCCCTCCAATGGCATTCCATCTTGCTCAGATAAAAAACCAAGGCCCTTACAATTACCTATACAGCCCCACATTCCACATTAGTTGCTCCTCTCTTCTTTTCCTGTCTCATCTCATCTTCTCCTACTGTCTGTCCCCTTTGATCATTGGACACCATTGGCTGGAACCTACCCCCTTGTAGGATTCCTCAGGGCCTTTGCACCTGCAAGTCTCTTGAGGCTATTACTCTAGATATCTGCATCATTCATTCACTTCTTTAAGTCTTCACTGAAGTGAGGACTTCCCTCTCTACCAACACCTCTTTATCAACACACACACACACACACACACACACACACACACACACACCACTCCTGTCACCACTGCTTGCTTAATTTGTCATCTTAAATATTTCATCTATTGTCTTTTTTTTATATCTTTGTCTCGCCCTCCCATTAGATTCTAGACTTTGGCATACTACACCCCACTGGCCAAATCCAGCTCCCCACTTGTTCGTATAAGTAGTTTTATGGGAACACAGCCACACCCTTTCACTTATGTACTATCTACAGCTGATTTCATATGGCCTCAAAGATCAAAAATATTCACTATATGGCCCTTTGCAGAAAAAGTTTATCAGCCCCTGCAAATATAAGCTCTAAAAGAACAGGTGTGAATATCCGGTTTTTTTTTTCCCCCTCTTCTTTGTCTCCACAGCCATAGAGTAATGTTTGGCACGTATTAGGTATTCAATAATAATTTCTTACCTGATGAATGAATCAATGAATCAATGATAGATAACTGGCTCTACACTTTAAGGATCTTGATAGGAGAATGAAGTTGTATTAGACTTCCAGGTGAGGGATTTAATAAAAGTTCTTTTTGCTGTTTTTCATGGAAAAAAAGGCATTTTCTTTATGTCATTCATTGTATATAACATTGGTCATTTCCAATGTTGACTTTAAATGAAATGTAAAACAACTGACAGAGGTAGTATTAAACCAATTACATTGTTACAGAATCACACCTATAACAAGGCCATTAAACAAGCCCTCTGAGAGCAGTTATGCAGGATTAAAGTGCCTTAAGGTGCCAGTTGAAATCACCTGTGTGACCTTTTCAGGACTGTTTGCATCTTGTTACCCACCAAGTGAGAGATAAGAGCCAACAATTTTAAATGCAAGATTGTAATAGGTATCGGTCATTTCAGATCAGCAGAAAATGTAGAGTCCACTCTGTCTTTACGTTTTTAAGTAACAAAATAACCTATTGCTTCTACTGAAAAGATAAGGTTGATGATGTATTTTGTTTGATCCTGTGTGGTGGTATTAGAGATTGTAGTACCAATACCAGTTGCTGTTGAGTCAGTTCCAACTCATGGAGACCACATGTATGTCAGAGCTCCATAGGGTTTTCAATGGCTGATTTTTCAAAAGTAGATTACCAGGTCTTTCTTCCAAGGGGCCTCTGGGGTGGACTCAAACCTCCAACCTTTTGGTTAGCAGCTGAGCTCATTAACCACTTGCTCCACCCAGGAACTCTACACATTTCAGTTGTGAAACCGAAAACACCCACCACTTCTCTTTCCCATGTAAACCATTAACAGAGGCCCTGGCACCTAAGACCCTTCTTTTCTTTAGTGGGAAAGTTTGGGACTCTTTTTGACAGAAATTCTCCCCTCTTTTTACGTGACACCTGCAATACTCCATTAAAAAACATAGGTTTCTGGGTTAGACTGATTAATGGTGAAGACAACAAAACCTTGAGCAGTCTGTTGGCTTGAACTGAAAAATTTGCCCAGCTAACTGTCTTAAACATTTTAAAATATAACTCTCTAGCTGTAGTAAAGGCTGTCGAGCTAAGATTTGGGATTAATTGCTCACTGTTCAACATGATTTATGAATAATTGCAGAACCATAGCAATTAAATTGTACTTTCTACAAAACAGGCAGCACGTGCCTCTTGCATTATAGAGACCCACATTTTTACAGATTAGCAAATCTCTGTAATCTATTTGGATGTACAGGTGACACCTCTCTTTGAGTCTTCAGCACCCTGGGACCTCTGGGATATGTGCTATGTCATAAACTTGAATGATAAAAAAGCAGCAGGGCTCCTTCAGCCTCTAGTTGGAACTATTCTATGTGGCAAAAGAACTGAGCAATTCTTTATTATTCCATTTAATGGGGTTTTTTTTTTTTTTTTTTTTACATTCACAAAACATAGCATCATCTGAAAATGAAAAATGGTAAGCACAGTGATATTTGGCACAATACATCTGGTTTATTACCCAAGAGTTGGTGTGTAGGTACAAAAGTATTAGCAATGAAGTCATACTCTGGAAAGGATGCAAAAGGGGACTTGTTCTTCAGTTCTGGCTGAATTCCCAGGTTTCAGCTAGTGTGAGTCTACCGGAATCAGTGATAATGTTTTCTGTCATGGTTGTAAAATACTTCCAGAGAAACATAAAGTTTTTATGAGAAGAATAGTAAAAGGGATGACTTCTTCTATGCCTGGGGGTTAATACTTGTTCTTGTTGGCTCATTTGAGATGGGGAAATGAAGGCACAAAGGCTCAGGTTCCCCTTGCCACTGTTCATTATAAATAGGAGCTTCTAGATGCACTCACTTGTTTGAAATTTAGAGGCCCTGATGAATCCCTAACTCACTAGTTTGAAGCATTGGTACTTGCTGGTTTTGTTCAAATCAAAGGTCCAATCATATTTTCTTCCACCCATCCCCTTGTCCAAAGAGCCCTGGTTGTGCAGTGGTTAAAACACTTGGCTGCTAACCAAAAGGTCAGCGGTTCAAGCTACCAGCAGTTCAACCCACCAGCCGTTTCATGGGAGGAACATGTGGCCGTCTGCTTCCATAAAGATTTACCGTCTTGGAAACACTTTGGGGCAATTCTACCCTGTCCTATAAGATCGCTATGAATCGGAATTGACTGGTTGGCAGTGGGTGGGTCCCGTCTTCCCTTTGTTTTATTAGGACATTAAAATTCCTTTTTCTGATAGATTTACAGATTTCAAGTAATATTTATTTGGAATAGCTTAATGAACATTGTCAGTGAGGTTTAAAGATCTTCCCAAAGAATGGGAATGCTAGGATGCTCAAACCACATGCTGTCAAAGACGATTTTTAAGTGCCCTGTTTCATCAGGTAAATGCATTAGTTAAATTGAATTTGGACGATTTTCTCCTCTTTGTGATGAAAGAGAATGATTATCATACCTGTGATACTCCTGACTTCCTTTTTGTACAAGTGGAGTAGTTATACAGATCTTGAAGTTTATTAGAGCTTCAAGCTGTCAGGTTATTACTGTCAGTTTCAAGAAAAGAAAGAGTTACTGATGTAAAATTAATTTATTGAATGGAACTGTTTTGCCCTCAGGGAATAACATAACCATTTAATTTAATTTCCCTATCATATTGTCTCATTTGCAGAGGAAAACATAACTTTTCTTTTTAACAGAACAAAGTGCATTATGCTGAATGGTGTACTTTGTCCTTACAGGTTTTACTTGTTCTAGATCATCAGTTGTCATAACAGTGTGATATAAGGTGCAGTAAATCTTGTTTGTTGAATTTGGGAAAACAGTACTGACTTAGATATTTACTTATAAGAAAATGTTTGGAGGATTTAGGAACACTTATAAAAATTTTTCTTTGGTTACATTGTTCAATACCAAACAGGTTCACTATGGACTATCCTGTTCAAAAATACATTTGGAAACAAAAAAGCTTTTAAATCACATACATCCTAGTTGCTAGTGGTGTTCTTAATGTCTGCCCAAAGAGACAACTGTGCTCTTCCACTGGGGTCCACAACATAGTTGTGCTAGGCATAGTAGGTGGTATCGCAAGCACATAAACACAAACACCAAAAGAAGAGCATAGCATTTAATTCACTTTTCAGAGACAAGCCTGTAGAGGTGCTAGAGGCAAGGTGGAGTCTCAGAGAAAACTACTCTCTTATGGCGTGAAACAAAAACTCCTTGTGAGCCCTGTTCCCAAAGGACATTTCTTTACAGCCAGCATATACTATATATATCAGAAAGTTGTAGTATATATAGGCCGAGAAAAATCAATACCCCCTGCTCATTACGTCAGGAAATCCTCAGACTTTTCTCTTTTCTTTGTGCATAGTCTAATTAAGCAAGTTAATCTCAAAATCTTTTCCTCCCCAAAAGTAAGGCGTCAGAGAAAATCAATATTCATTTGAGAAATACTTGTTGAGCACCTAGTATATAAAAGGCTTACTATATGAAATACCAAACCAGAAAAACCAAACCTGTTGCCATCGAGTCTATTCCGACTCACAAAGATCCCATGTGTTTCAGAGTAGAAACTTGCTCCACAGGGTTTTCAGTGGCTGTGATCTTTTGGAAGTAGATCACCAGGACTTTCTTCCAAGGCACCTCTGGGTGGTTTTGAACTGCCAACCATTTGGTTAGCAGCCGAGTGTATTAACCATTTACACCATCAAGTGACTCCTTTAATTTGAAAACTAAACCAAAAAAAAAAAAACAAACAAACCCAAACCCATTGCTATCGAGTTGATTCTGACTCCTAGCAATCCTATGGGACAGAGTAGAACTGCCCCACAGAGTTTCCAAGGAGCAGCTGGTGGATTTAAACTGCTGTGTTTTTGGTTAGCAGCCGAGCTCTTAACCACTGCACTACCAGGGCCCCAATTTGAAACACTACTGGCGGTAAAAAGATGAAGAGCACCCAGTTTCTAACCACGTGCAGCTCGCGATCATATTAGGAGGATAATATAATGACACCAACAACACTGATACAGAATCGAAAATCGTAACAGGGCTGATGTCCAGGCCATATATGCATAGGTAGAGCTATATTAGTTGTTAAAATATTGTGTACTCCCATACAGACTGGTCAATAACTGCTCCCCCAAACCCCACAGTCGCCATCCCCCATTGTCTCAGCCAGCATGGCCCAGCCCCTCCACAAGGACCCTCATTTTCCAAACTGTTCCTCTGATAACTGAAGTGTTACAAATCTGCATGGCAGGAGGCCGTGAGGGACTCTGCCCCACTGAAGGAACCCATTCTGATTGGCCAGGGCCCATACTGGTGCCACTTTAAAAAGGATTTTGAATATTACCTCTGGTAAAAAGTACTGTTAAAGATTTAATAGGTTGTACCACAATAAATTTCTATTTTTGTAGTTCAAGAATAGTCACATATCATCAATTCCGTATGGTCCAGTCTATACAAACCAGGTGGTATGGACATTCAGAGAAGAGAGTGATGACATCCTGTTGTGTTGAGACGCATCTTGATTCTCTAGCTTTGTAGTCTTTAAACTTAGCATTCATCAGAATCACCTGGAAGGCTTGTTAAACCACAGCTTGCAGGAAGTCTGGGGTGGGCCTCAGAATTTACATTTCTAAGAAAGTTCTCAGGTGCTGCTGTTACTGCTAGTCCTGAGGTAACACTTGGAGAACCACAGAAAGGTTTACATTCTTCCTGGGAAAAAGTTAGTATTTTTATCACACAAATGATAAACCAGTAAGAAAAAAGATCAGTCGCTCAATTTAAAACATTAAAAAGATGTTAAACTGGAAAAATCACAAAAGCAAAATGGACACTTAATATAAAAAAGTTAAAATCACTAGTATCAAAGATTAGGCAAATAAACCACAGTACCATTTTTAAATATTCTATTGCCAAGACCAGAAAATATTAATAATACTGAACGTTAAGGAAGGTAGAGATAAATGGACATTCTCATATACTGCTGCTGGAATTGTAAATTGCTAAAACCTTTCTGAAGGATAATTTGGCACCATATATCAAAAATCTCTATAATACTTATGCTGTTTGCCCAAATAGTTTTACCTCTAGAAATTAATGCCAAGGATCTCATCAGCACTGTATACAAAAATTTATATGTGAATGTTCATCAAAGTACTATTTATAATAAAAATTAGGACTAACCAACCTAAATATTCAATGTACAAGATCATTAAATATGTATTTCTATGATACAAACAGAGAAAAAATATTGGAAGAGTTAAGACTTAAGCGTTAATCACACTTTCATATGAGATTACAGATGACTCTTCTTTCTTTTTTTTTTTTAAACATATTTCTGCATCTTCCGAGTTTTCTACAGTGCATTTCATGAGGAGTAGTAAACTGACCCATGGACCTATAGTTTCATTGCTGTTGGGAGAGTAAATTGCTAAAATTTTCTGGTTAAAATGTTTTTATTACACTCCTAGGAACATAATCTATCAAAATAATCAGAAGAACATTCTGAGTTCGTGTACAGGAAATGCTCATTGCAACAGGTTTTAAAATAAAATTCAGAACTTTACTAAATGGTCACCAGTCAAGGCATGGTTAAATAAATGTGTGGTTTATCCATAGCATAGAATTCTAAGCAGCCATTTGAAAGAACATGTGGTTGAAGATTAACGACCTGGAGAAATGGTCATTGTCTAATACTAAGTGAAAAAAGGAAAAATATAAACTATGTACAATATGATCCCACTTTTTAAAAAAGTACATAAACATGAAAAGAAAAAGACTGGAAGGAGTATATCTACATGTTAACAATGCTTATCTTATTATGGATGACTGTTATTTTCTTTATTTAAATTTTTCCAGTAGTCTTAAAATATGTAATATTCCTTAAATCTAAGAAATATATTAATATTATAAATATATAATATATAAGTCTGTTGGAATGAAACTGGGTAACTTACAGAACTGGAAGAAATATATAATATTCCTATGAAATATATAATATTCCTTTAAAGAGTATTAAAAAGTAAGATTGTCGGCATTTTCCAAATCAAAGCTCCTTATCTAATGTCATAATTATTCTTACAGCTATTTGTGTTGCTATTTTTATGCACCATTTAAAAAGTAAAAGTTAAATAAAACAATGATTCATTTGAAAATAAAAGGAGAAATGGCAAAAATTAATAAAAACAAGGAGTTTTGTTTGAACTGATTGGAAAATAGTAATCTAAACATCAATTTCCCAGAACAGAGTCCTTTTGCATAAATACTTTCTGGAAGATAGTGAGGTCCTTCAAGGCTGCAGTCAGTGGTTTTAGCCAGAAATCTAGAGACATAAAGCCCTTGAACTTACTTAAGAGATTCAAACCTTAGTTACAGACCTGAACATTTCTATTTGTAGTCGCTTTGTAGCACATAAACTAATAAACACTGAAAGGAAGTTTAGGCAAAGGAAAAATGGGAAGTACAAGATGTCGTAACAAACTAACTCTGGGTAATCAGTCTATTCTCAGCATGCCTAGCATCCCTGCCTTTAGTAAACTGTCATCCCTCCCAGCCAAAACCAAACCAGCTGCCATCAAGTTGATTCCAACTCATAACAACCCTATAGGACACGGTAGAACTGCCCCATAGGGTTCCCAAGGCTATAAATCTTTATGGAAGAAGACTGCCACATTTTTCTCCCTTGGAGCAGCTGGGTAGGCACTGGGCTCAAGCTAGGCCAATCAGATTTTTCTCTTCTAGGACATAGCCTGGTTGAAACCAGGCCATATCATGGCATGGCCTAAAAGAACTCTCCATGAGATTTTACTACTGAATTCTCTGGAATTGCTTTCATTCTTTTCTCTACCTGAGTCCTGGTTATTCAATTCTTCCTGTTCTGTAAGTTACCCAGTCTCATTCCAATAAACTTTTTGTTTTTAATTGTTAGTGAATGTTTCTGCTGCCTACAACCCAGGAATGACACCTGATACGTAGTTGAAACTCATTGTGTAGAGAACAAAGAGTGGGATTGTGGAAGAGAAAGAGCAAGGCTCTGGTAATAGCTGGTCAAGTTTGTCACCTGTAGCTGTTAAAATATCCCAGTGCATGCCTGTTTACATCCCGTAATGGTTATTGTGAGGATTGGTTTTCCTCATTCTGCCCACTCTAGAGGCCTCAGTCATACTGATCTTCTTTCATTTCCTCAGAAGAATCAGGTCCCTTCTTGGCCTGTGCAGTCATGGTAAATGCTCTCCCTCTGCTTGAAGTGTTACCACCATCAACACCACAGCCCTTCACCTAGCAAAATGCCACTCATCTTTAAGACTCTAGTTAAATGTCATTTTCTTAGCCAAATCTTCTGTGACCACTGAGATAAGACAAGGTCAGTTCCCACACACTTCTTGAAAGCATTCGTAATAATTATAATTAAATAATTCACTTTATAGTTAGGTATTCAATGTTTGTCTACCCTGCTGTAATATAAATGCCGTGGTATATAGGACCATGTCCTATATATTGGTATATATCCGGTTCCTAGCAGAGAGCCTTACGTTTAATTGGTAGTCAAATATTTTGCTGAAGAAACAAATGATCTAATAAAATAATGTATATGAAAACCTTTGAAAAAATATAACAGTCTGAAAACATAAGGTGGTACAGTAGAGTTTCACATTCCATAATGAGTGTATCTGCGTTACTCTTTTTCCCCGTATTACCGCATTTCTTATACATCACTGTGGGCCACTTAACGTCAGCAAGCTTAATTGCATTTCCTTTGGAAGAGAGATTTGGAGAAAAATAGTTTCAACAGTGCAGCCTGATAGGTGGCAATATCTCCAAGAGTAATTAGCAGAGTCTTGGTGTAGCTTCAGCTTCCCCACCGCCACCCTTAAGATATTCATAGTAACCCAAGATCGTATTTAAACCAGTGTACTTTCTAAGCAAATGCAGCCTCAAAACAAGTAGCTTTGTTCCCAGCCCTAGCCTTTCTTGTATAGGAACCCTGGGGAAGATGCTGTTGATGAGGCTTAGTCATTCTGATTTCTCCTCTGCATTGGATCAGGAAGGAGTCCCTGGGTGGCACAAATGATTAAGTGCTCAACTACTAACCGTAAAGGTTGGTGGTTCAAACCCACCCAGAGGTACCTCAGAAGAAAGGCCTGACAATCTGCTTCTGAAAGATCATAGCCATAAAAACCCTGTGAAGCACAGTTCTGTTCTGAAACACATGGGCTTGCCATGAGTTGGAATCGACTGAGCAGCAACTGTTTGTTTTGGTGGGGGAGATAGGTGCCATGGCAGATAGTGATCCTGACCCAAAGGATCATGGGGAATTAATTTTCTTATTAAACTGGGCACTATCATCTAAAATGCAAGAGAATATATTAATGTATCCAGTATAAGAACAAAGAATATTTCACTAAAGAAACAAAATTGTGAACACTTCCATTACTACATTTCTTCTCCTTATTTATTTATTTTATTTTGATGGCATGTGTTTTCAGTATTGGAAGGCATGCTTACTAATTGAGTGTGTTTAAATTTTTGGTTGGTAATATGGATTTTAAGAAATATGATCTGGTAATACAAGCCACCAATGAGGCAAGTGGCACGCTGGCGTCCCTGATCTGTGGTATCACAATCTACCAATGAGAGCTAGGTAAGTAATTTATTGAGGGCACTTGTCCATCAGGTTACATGGGGAGCCTCCGATTTTCCAAAGATGACACAGAAAACCAAAACAAACCTATCAGGCTCCCTAACTATCACACAGGACAGCCATAATTATTCATGCACAGAAATAAAGGGGAAAAAAAGGCAAAATCTTATAAAACTAACAAATCCAGGAAGCGTCACCTAATATAATGCTCAACCTACACAAACAATGAGTCTCCAGCTCCAGTCAGCTAAGCTTCATGCACTTCAAAAAGGAACTACCTTGACTCTAAATGCATTAGAACCAGAATAATACCTTACCTCTGAGCTCCAGAGGCATAAAAAGTGGCTGGTATACAGTTTATGCCAATGGTAATGAAAGTTAAAGACCTGTCTTGCACAGTGGCCTTGAATTTTGTATGTTAGATGCTGTCAAGTCAATTCCAACTCATACCAACCCTGTGTACAACAGAAAGAAACACTACCAGGTCCTAGGAAATCCTCATAACCATTGCTATGTTTGAGCCCATTGTTGGAGCCACTATGTCAATTCATCTCACCGAAGGTCTTCCTCTTTTTCACTGACCCTCTCTACTTTACCAGGAGCCCTCATGGAAAAGTGGTTAAGAGCTCGGCTGCTAACCATAAGGTCAGCTGTTTGAATCTACCAGCTGCTGCTTGGAAACCCTATGGGGCAGTTCTACTCATTCCTACAGGGCTGCTATGAGTCAGAATCAACTCGACGGCAACAGGTTTTTCTACTTTACTAAGCATGATGTCCTTCTCCAGGGACTGGTCATTCCTGATAACATGTCCAAAATACGTGAGATGAAGACTCACCATCCTTCCTTCTAAGGAGCATTCTGATTGTACTTCTTCCAAGACAGATCCGTTTGTTCTTCTGGTAGTGCATGGTATATTCAATATTCTTTGCCAACACTATAATTCAAAGGCATCAATTCTTCAGTCTTCCTTATTCATTGTCCAGATTTTTCATGCATAGGAGGCAGCTGAAAATACCATGGCTTGGGTCAGGTGCACCTCATTCTTTGAAGTGACATCTTTGTTTTTTAATACTTTAAAGAGTTCTTTTGAAGCAGACTTGCCCAGTGCAATACATACTTTGATTTCTTGACTGCTGCTTCCAGGCATTAATTGTGGATCCAAGTAAAATGAAATCCTTGACAACTTCATTCTCGTCTCCACTTATCATGATGCTGCTTATTGGTCCAGTTGTGAGGATTTTTGTTTTCTTTACGTTGAGGTGCGATCCATACTGAAGGCCAGGGTCTTTGATCTTCACCAGTTAAGTGCTTCAAGCCCTTTTACTTCAGCAAGCAAGTTTGTGTCATCTGCATATCGAAGGTTGTTAATGAGTCTTCCTCCAATCCTGATGCAGTGTTCTTCTACATGTAGTCCAACTTCTCGGATTATTTGCTCAGCGTACAGATTGAATAAGTATGGTGAAAGGATACAACCCTTATGCACATCTTTCCTGATTTTAAACCACGCAGTATCACCTTGTTCTGTTCAAAGGACTGCCCCTTGATCTATGTACAGGTTCCTCATGAGCACAACTAAGTGCTCTGGAATTCCCGTTCTTTGTAATATTATCCATAATTTGTTATGATCTATATAGTCAAATGCCTTTGCATAGTCAGTAAAACACAGGTAAACATCTTCCTGGTATTCTCCACTTTCAACCAAGATCCATCTGACATCAGCAATGATATCCCTCTTTCCACGTCCTCTTCTGAATCTGGCTTGAATTTCTGGCAGTTACCTGTCGATGTACTGCTGCAATCATTTTTTTTTTTTTTTTCTCTCTCTCTCTGTTTTTCAAAATAGTGTTTTAGGTGAATTTAATTCACCTAAATTAATTTCTCATTGAAAAATTTATACACAGTGTTTTGTGACATTGGTTATAATCCCCACAATGTGACAACACACTCCCCTTTCCCACCCAGGGTTCCCTATGTCCATTCATCCAACTCCTGTCCCTTCCTGGTTCTCATCCTGCTTTTGGACAGGAGCTACCCATTTGGTCTCTTATATTTGATTGGATTAAGAAGCACATTCCTCACGTGTATTATTTTTTGTTTTATAGGCCTGTCTAATCTTTGTCTGAAAAGAGGGCTTCAGGAATGGTTTTGGTTCTGGGTTAGCAGAGTGTCCAGGGGCCATAGTTTTGGGAGTTCTTCCATTCTCTGTTAGACCATTAAGTCTGGTCTTTTTACGTGAACTTGAATTCTGTTCTACATTTTTCTCTTGCTCTTTCTGGGACTCTCCATTGCGTTCCCTATCAGGGTGGTCATTGGTGGTAGCCAGGCACATCTAGTTCCTCTGGTCTCAGGCTGATGAAGTCTCTGGTATATGTGGCCCTTTCTGTCTCTTGGGCTGATACTTTCCTTGTGTCTTTGGTTTTCCTCATTCTCCTTTGCTCCAGGTGGGATAGGACCAATAGATATATCTTAGATGGCCACTCCCAAGCTTTTAAGATCCCAGACACTAGTCACCAAAGTGGGATATATAACATTTTCTTTATAAACTATATTATGTCAATTGACCTAGATGTCCCCTGAAACTATGGTCCTCAAGCCCCAGCCCCAGCTACTTGGTCCCTCAAAGTGTTTGGATATATCTAGGAAACTTCTTTGCTTTTGCTTTGGTCCAATTGTGCTGACTTCCCCTGTACTGTGTGCTGTCCTTCCCTTCACCTAAGTTGACACTTGTCTACTGTCTAGTTACTGATTTCCCCTTCCCTTCCCTCCCTACCCTTGTAACCATCAAAGAATACTTTTTCCTGTGTGTAAACCTTTTCTTGAGTTCTTGTAATAGTGGTCTCATACAATATTTGTCCTTTTGTGACTGACTTATTTCATTCAGCATAAAGCCCTCCAGACTCATTCATGTAGTGAGATGTTTCACAGATTCCTCATTGTTCTTTATTGTTGCATAGTATTCCATTGTGTGTATGTACCATAATTGTTTAGTCATTCGTCTATTGATGGGCATTTAAGTTGTTTCCATATTTTTGCTATTGTCAGTAATGCTATAATGAACATGGGTGTGCGTATGTCTATTTGTGTGACGGCTCTTATTTCTCTAGGGTATATGCCTAGGAGTGGTATTGCTGGATCGTATGGTATTTCTATTTCTAGTTTTCTAAGGAAGTAGCACATCATTTTCCAAAGTGTTTATACCATTTCACATTCCCACTAGCAGTGCATAAGAGTTCCAATTTCCCCAAAACCTCTCCAACATTTGTTATTTTGTGTTTTTTGGATTAGTGCCAACATTGTCGGGGATAAGATCGTATCTCAACGTAGTTTTGATTTACATTTCTCTAATGGCTAATGGAGAAACCCTGGTGGCATAGTGGATAACAGCTACAACTGCTAATCCAAAGGTCGGCAGTTTGAATCCACCAGGTGCTCCTTGGAAACCCTGTGGGGCAGTTCTACTCTGTCCTATAGGGTTGCTATGAGTTGGAATCGACTTGCCGGCAACGGGTTTAGTTTTTTTTTTTTTTTTAATGGCTAATGATTGTGAGCATTTCCTCATGTGTCTGTCTGTTAGCTGCCTGAATGTCTTCTTTGGTGAAGTGTCTGTTCATTTCCTTTGCCCATTTTTTAATTGGGTTATTTGTCTTTTTATTGTTGAGGTGTTGCTTTTTGCGTGTGATATTAATGATATTATTCGATAATTTCCACATTCTGTTCGATCACCTTTCTTTGGAATGGGCACAAACATGGATCTTATCCAGTCAGTTGGCCAGATAGCTGTCTTCCAAATTTCTTGGTGTAAATGAGTGAGTGCTTCCTGCGTTGCATCCATTTGTTGAAACATCTCAACTGGTAGTTCATCAATTCCTGGAACCACCATATGTGACCCTGCTGGTATTTGAAATACTGGTGGCGTAGCTTCCAGCATCCCAGCAACACACAAGCCATCACAGTACAACAAACTGACTGGTGAGTGGTGGATTTTCTTAATAAATTTTTTAATTAATTTCCAGGCTTATAGTTTGCAGGAATCAGTTTAAACTATTTAACTCACCATGCCAAGATTGAAATTATTTTTTAAAAAAGAGCCAAGCTGAAAAATTTTGAAGGCTATATGCAGGAAGCCTTCAGTAGACAGCAGGAAGGAAAACTGCAGGCTTATAATAGGATTAGGAAGGTTTTTTCTTTGGCAGAATTGCTCACTGAAGAGTACTAAAAGTTCCAATTAAAAACACCATTACACTCTTACGAATAGTTGAAGTTTCATAAACTCATCCTAACATAAGAGTTTGAACCAGTTCGCAGTAGCTGCATAACGGCTTTTTTAAAACATGCTTTTTGACCCATTTACACATAAATAAACACCAACTCTGTATTCTTCCATAAACTCTTTCAATAAAACAGAAAATTATCCTTGTCCTGGTATAGCTTTGGTCTTTTGGATTGAACATTAAAGAGTAGACACTTGGAGGAAATCTGTAGATTTTTCGGAAGATTGAGAAAGTCTTGGAATGTTTTATGCAAATATAAACCAATGCCAAATGTTTTAGTTGGGCATTCACCTAGATTATTGGGGCACAAACCCTTCCACATGTGTTTTCCTGCTGTAATGATGGGGGTAAAGTATAAGTTTAATAAACATTTGGATTATTTGGTGGGAGTCGGGTCCTCTCTCATCAGGTATAAATTGTTCTTCTCCATGTGGTAAGATTTTCCTGGGTCCAGTCCTTGCATTGCCAAAGAACTTCCAGTCTAGACATCTTTTTAATTCAATTCAATTCCATTACATTTTGCAACTATTTATTGAATCTTTCTCTATCACAAACTGGATTGTTTCTGTTAAATAAGACCAAGAACCTTACCACTTATGCTACCCCTTTGTTCCTTTAACTACTCATCTGCCCTTCATTAGGTGGGATAAAAGTAAAACTTTCATCTAATTGAACATACAGGTCTATCTCTCTCTCTCTCTCTCTCTCTCTCTCTCTCTCTCTCTGTATCTATCTCTATCACTTACCTATTCTCTACCTATCACCTATTTATCTAAAAATCAATTAAATATCTATGTAAGTATCTTTCTACATAGCTGCCTATTTTAGAATAATTTTATGAAGATTTTTTAAGAAAGTTACAAAAATAAATTTTACCCATATAGTTCCTTACCTCACCTACACACACTTGCACACTCACGCCCACATGCATACTCACACATTTTTTTCTTCCTTATTTGAATCAGCCACTACAGCTGCCACCTCAGGGGCTTTAAACATCAATCAGTTTCACAGCTGGAGGCAGAGTGATCTACAGCAATAAAGTTTAAAGTGCTTCCTTTTCTGATATAATTTGATTCTTCCATTAGAGCACACATTCCTTTTTAAAGCAAAAGCAAATGTACTCTGTCCATACCAGGGCAAATAAATAGTTACCTTAAAGAGGTAGGAGGTATTACTTAACAGTTAGGATGCTGGGGGGAGAAAGTTCATCCAGGACTGCCTTACTGATGTACTGCTAAGTTTCTCACCTTTGTCTCTGGGATTTGCCTCTCCCCTATTTCCTCAGGACTGCCAGAGATCTTGGCTCTGTTAGGATGGGAGTGAATTCTGGTGCCTATAACACAATGGGTAACAGTGGCTTTATTGAATATGCTCTCAGGTTTCTAATCCTATAGAATTAAGTGGAATTCAGAAAGATGCTATGACAATCATTGTCATATTTTTTTCACTGAACACAAAGTGCTTAAGTCTCAAAGCTTCTCCATCACCTAGAAATCACCCCTTTGATCACCGGTTCTAAATTATCTTAAACAGTTATCCTTGTCTTTATCCCTGTCTCTCTGAAAAGCTCACTATACCTGTAATTCTTTAGTTTTGAAGTATTTTTTCTTTAATTTTCTATAGTACTAGTAAAAGTAGAAAGCGTTCTAATTCCAATAAACTTTGACAATGATAGCTGTGAATAATTAGTTTTAAATAAGGACGTGCGTTCAAAGGTCAATGGCGAGAACGTACAGATATGTGTGTGCGTGCGTATATTCATAGAGGACACAGTTACAGATACTTCTCAGACATAACCAAACACCTTGGGAGATTGGTTTTCTGGGTTTGAAGGCTTACGACCTTAGTCTCATGGGACAACTCAGTCAATTAGCATAATATAATTCACAAAGATCATGTCCTGCATCTAGTGAGGTGAGTAGCATATGGGGTCTTAAAAGCTTATGAGAAGCCATCTAAGATACTATTGGTCTCTACTTGTTGGAAACAAAAGAGAAAGAAAGAAACCAAAGTCTCAGAGAAGAGACTAGTCTACAGAGCTAATAGTCTACACAAGCCACAGTCTCATCTACCCTGAGACCAGAAGAACTAGATGGTGTCTGGCTACCACTACCAACCACTCTGATTAGGGCCGTAATAGATGGAACCAGATAGAACAGGAGAAAAATATGGGCCAACACTCAAATTCTGAAAAAGTCCAGACGTACTGGACCAGTTAAGATTAGAGGATTCCCTGAGACTATCACATTGAGAAACATCTTTAAACCCTGAACCGAAACTATCCTGAGGTCACCTTTTAGTGAAGTAATAGATTTGTCACACGAAATAAAGGATATTACCCATGAGTACGGTGCTCCATTAAAAAACCATCTATATGAGACCAAAAGGTCAACAATTACTCTAAAGCAAAGATGAAAATATTGGGGGGCAAGGAAACTAGAGCATTGGAAATGGAACAGCCAGAACTCAATTAAAGAGAATGTTGACACATTCTGAAAAATGTAACTAATGTCACTGAGAAATTTGTATAGAAATTGTTGAATGGAAACCTAAGTTGCTTTGTAAACTTTCACCAAAAACACAATAAAATATTGTTTAAAAAAAAATTTGCTTTACCCATTCCACTCCAATAAATAAACCTCCTAAAAGGGGTGAAAAGAAAACAAAACAGATTAATGATGAGAGTGGGTCAGATTCCAACTGCAGAATATGACATTCTGCTTTGGAACCTGTCTGAAAAGGCTAATTTGAATAGTTGAGTTTTTTCGTCAAAAAAGACAGGATTTTAGCAACTGAACTCTAGATATTTTGAGCTAAATGAGCAATCACACCCCAACTTGAAACCTGCTAGCCCAGGCCATCTGCTGCTGCTGCCACCACTTCCCAGAGGTTGGCAGCAATACTGTAGTACATGGGGTTGCACTTCTCTTGGTTCTCCCAAGGTTTTTCTCTTTTTCCCTTGCTTTATCAGAAGCTTAGTCATCACTTAGAAATTCTCAGGCTAGCCTTTCTGCATGCATTCGAACCATGTGAAAGACTCTATGAAACCAGTTTATATCAAACTTCATCATGATGGAATAACACTAAAGCTAAAAAGTCCTTAGAAATCCTCCAGCCCAACAATGCTGAGCTCATATCTTTTATAAGCGATATGGCTTTGCTATCGCACACCAAGTGTAGCCTGGAAGTGTCCCAAAAAAAAATGTGTTCACTGACTGAACGCATCATCTGGGACTATGGCTGTTGCCTGTGTCCAAACTACACTGGCCAACTCCAGGAAAGAAAACTCTTAGGCTCAGTCTGAGCTGATTTAAATGTCTCATATTTTCATAACTTTATTTTTCCACAAAGAAAGGGGGCTCGTCTGCACATTTTCTTCATGTTCTGAATACCTGTCCCTTGGTTTACTGCCTCCAGATTGGATGTGTGTGCCTACCATTTGGCTTTTGTTTTTTTTCTCCTTTTCCCTTCTCCTTCCCTCACCTCTTCTTCTTCACTCTTATCTCCTCCTCCTCCTTCCTTTTTTCCTAGAGTGCTGCATTAAATTTGCCAAAAGTTCTATAATCTGTTACAGAACTTTATAAGTTATTCTTTACAAAAGACTCATAATGGGACGCCTCTGTCCCTCTCTGAGACAAAAAGAGAGGGAGAAGGAGAAGGAAAGGGAGAGAGAGAACATGAATAAAATGAGCCCCCAGTTGTCATGGAATTGAACTGCGTCCCCCCAAAATATCTGTCAACTTGGCTAGGTCATGATTCCAAGTATTGTATGATTGTGTAAACTGATGTGATTGCCTTATGTGTTGTAAACTCTATCACTATGATGAGGTTATACTGATGAAGTTTACAAGATTAGATAGTGTCTCAATCCAATTTCTTTCAAGATATAAAAGAGAGTAGCAAGTAGAGACACATGGGAACCTCATACCACCAAGAAAGCAGCGCTGGGAGAAGAGCACTTCCTTTGGATCTGAAGTTCCTGTGCAGAGAAGCTCCCAGACCAAAGGAAGATTGATGACACAGACCTTCCTCCAGAGCCAATGGAGAAAGTGTTCCCCTGGGGACAACACCCTGAATTTGGACTTATAGCCTACTGGACTGTGAGAGAATAAACCTCTCTTTATTAAAACCATCCACTCATGGTATTTCTGTTAGAGCAGCACTAGATAACTAAGACACCAGTTAAGACCAAATGAAAAGTTAGTTTTTCCCTAAGTGTTTGCTGTGCAATTATTTCTTAGTAGAGGCAATTGTTTCTCATATCTGAAATTATATTTTAAGAGATATACTTGAAAAAATAAATAATAACTATCAGGTCACATATTTATTGTTGATGAGATTGTTTAACCGCCTAAGAAATTTTAAGGAAAAATTAAATATATCCTACTCAGTCTCCCTAAAATGTTGCTTTACATGTCATTCTTTTTTTCAAAACCCTTTCACTGACTGATTCTTCCTGAAGGAGTAAGCCTCCTAAGACTGAAAGCTGAGCCTCCTCATGATTGAGCCCCTATCTGTTCTCCCAGCCTTGATTCTTACGAGTCCCTTACATGACCGACTTGCCATAGACAAACTGGTTGATCTTTTCATTCCCAGAAACATACTGTGCATTTCTACTATTTTGTCCACAAGTAACAATTTGCCATGGAGTTCACTCCAACTCATGGCAATCCCATATGTGTCAGAGTAAAACTACTCCATAGGGTTTTCTCTCTTCTTCTTCTTTTCATTTTTTAGGCAATATTTTATTGTGTTTTTGGTGAGTGTTTACACAGCAGATTAGGTTCCCATTCAACAATTTCTACACAAATTTTTCAGTAACATTGGTTACATTCTTATTGTGTGTGAAAATTCGCATTATTTCTGTTCTAGCTATTCTGTTTCCGGTATTGTAGTTTCCCTGCCCCCTTGCATTCTCATCTTTCTCTCTCTCTTTCTTTTTCCTTAAAGTAATTTTTGACCTTTTGGTTTCGTATAGCTGATTTTTTTTTTTTTTTTAAAATAAGAGCAGTACTCATGGGTGATAGTCTTTATTTTGTGAGCCAATCGGTTATACAGGCAGTTCCTGGGTTATAAACGTCCAACTTATGAACAACTTGTACTTGCCCTTTAATGTTATATAAATTTGCCCTCACTTTGAAATGATTGAACCAACCCCTACTCACAACAAATTCTTCCTCACAGTCAACTTCACTTGCTCCATGTGCAGCTTTTAAATCACTGAAAAGACTTCAAGCCTTTTCTTGCACCAAAGTAAGGCTAAATTAAAACCGTATGCATCTTTTCCAACTTACCTACAAATTCAACTTAAAAACTTAAAGACACAGTTAGGAACAGATCTCCTTTGTAACCCAGGGACTGCCTGTATAGCTAAAATGTGATCTCAGGGCATAGCTTTGGTTCAAGATTTAATGAGTATTCCAGGACATTAGTCTCAAGGAGTCCTCTGGACACAACTGGCCCAGTAATTCTGGATTTTTTAAGAATTTGAGGTTCTGTTTCACACCTTTTCTCCTATTCTGTCAGGAGACATCTATTGTGGCCCTGACTAGAACAAGTGGTGGTGGTAGTCATGCACCCTCTAGTTCTTCTAGTCTCAGGGTGGATGAGACCATGATTCTGTAGACAGTCCTATAGACTAGTTTCTTCTCTGTGTCTTGGGTTTCCTACTATCTCTTATGTTCCAGATGAATAGAGACCAATGGTTATATCTTAGATGGCCATTCTCAAGCTTTTAAGACCCCAGACACTTCTCACCATACTAGGATGTAGAACATAAACTTTATGTACCATATTATGCCAATTGACCAGGTTGTCCCACGACACTATGGTCCTAAGCCTTCAAACTCAGAAAACTAGTCCCATGAGGTATTTGCTTATGTCTAAGTAGCATTGGTAACTCTGCCCCCTATGTGCTTCATTATATGTATATGTAAATGAATAATTTCTTTTATAAGTATCAGCACAAACTGGTTCCTATGAGGTGGAGGTTAAAGATGTCCCACATGTCTAACCTTTCCAAGCTGCTGTACCACTCCATCATCTCTAACATCAGCTTGCCTCAGTACTCTCCCTCCTGTCTTTGCATTCCTTAATTTGCTGCAATGTCTCACAGAATTCACAAACCATATAAAGGAAATGGCTCATGTGGTTGTGGAGGCTGGCAAGTCCCAAATTCATGGGTCAGGCATAGACTTCTCCCTGGCCCTCAGTCTCTGCCCAAAGGCACTCAGCTTTCTCCCTCCGTGGACCAGGAAGCCCACTGTATGGTCTCCTGCAGCCTCCGCTGCCAGTCTCTGCTGTGGGTCTCTCCTTCTTTGGTGGTGGTGGGCTCTCCTCTCTGCTCTGGAATTGGCTGTCTTTTAGGCTAAACTGACCAATCCCCTTGGTAGGCCACAATTACCCTATCACACAATCACGTGGGTGGGAGTTACAAGACCATGGCTAGAAAGGCCACACACAAAACTATTTAATTGTACTGCAGTATGAATATAAATGCATGCACACACATACATGCAATTGCATATACATATACATGCACTTATAAATACCCACATTTATATTCTTATCATATACATATCTGTGGAGTCCCGGTGGCGGAGAGGTTAAGAACTCAGCTGCTAACCAAAAGGTCAGCAGTTTGAATCCTCCAGCTGCTCCTTGGAAACCCTATGGGGCAGTTCTACCCTGTCCTATAGGGTTGCTATGAGTTGGAATCGACTCAACAGCAATGGGTTTGTTTGTTTTTTCAACATACCTATACACATACATACATACATACATACATACATATATTCCTGTACATATATTTTTTGGTCGTTATTGTTGTTGTTCAGTATTATATATACCATAGCAATTACCAAAGGATCTTTTTTTCTTGTGTACATCTTACTGACATCTTTTGCCTTAGTCAAGCTGTGCACACTTCACCAATATTCAGTGTTGCATTTCCCATTACCAACAATAACAAGTGTCTACTATGCAGAGAGTGATTCCCCAAACCCCATCCCTGGTAACCACCAATAAATGTTAGTCTCTCTGTATATCCATATTCTTTTCTTTTTATAAAAGTGAGATCATAAAATATTTGTCCTTTTATGATTGACTTGTTTCACTTCGCATAATATCCTGCAGATTCATCCACATTATGTTTCGAGTACTCATCATTATACTTTATGGCTGCATAGTAGTCCGTTGTGTGTATGTACCACGTTTTGTTTATCCATTCATCTGTTGATGAAACAACTTAGGTTGTTTCCATCTTTTTGCTGTTGTGAATAGTGCTGCAATGAACAAAGGTGTGCATATGTCTGTTCATGTCACTTATATTAGGTCTTCAGGGTATATACGTAGGAGTAGGGTTACTGGATCATAATGTAACTCTATTTCTAGTTTTTTGAGGAAACACCATACTGTTTTCCATAGTGGTTGTACCATTTTACAATCCCACCAGCAATGGATAAGGATTCCAATCTCTGACATCCTTTCTAATATTTGTTGTTTTCTGTCCATAGAGTTTTTAATGGCTGATTTTTTAGATGGAGATCGTCAGGCCTTTCTTGTGAGGTGCCTCTGGGTGGACTGGAACCTCCCACCTTTGGTTGGCAGCTGAGAGCATTAACTGTTGGCACCACCTTGGGACTGCACTTTGTCATTACCTCCTAACTGAAAATTTCTCCTTCCTCCTCTGCCACTCAAATAAATCCTACCTTTTTTGCTAACATTAAGTCTCATGTCCCATCCTCTTCCTCAAATACTCCCGAGAATAGTGATTTATCCTTCCTTGTGATCCCTACGTAGTTTCAAGTCTATATTAGTCATGTATTATTTATATGCTAATTTGTGATAGTATTTACTTTTCATATGTATATTACTTGGCTTAAGGGCCAGTACTTCAACATAGCCTAAGCTTTAGCCCCTGTCACAATGCTGTGCATATTTTAGATGTTCCTTAGATTTGTTAGTAGTGATAATGGTGATAAGGAAATTGTCCTACAACCACTGTTACTACCACCATCCCAAGGAGCAGTTGTCATCAGTCAAACACTGTGCTGAGCGCTTTACATGGATTACTTCATTTACTCTTACACAACCTTCAGAGGTAAGTGCTCTTTTCTGTTTTACAAATAAAGCAAATGAGGCTAGAGATGCCATATTAGAGTGACTATTTGCATGACTAAATGATCGGAAAAGGGGCTGACACTGGACAGTGACTTCTCTGTCTCAGGTACTTCATTTAATTTTCACAAAAATCCTGTGACATGGTTTCATCTGACAGATGAGAAAATCCAACTCCAAGAAGTTAAGTCACTTGCCTCAGGTCAGGAAGTTCTGGTTCCAGACACCAGGTTTCCTCCCTTCTCAGGACTATTATCCTGGGTAGGAGCTCTCGTGGTACAACAGTTAGTGCTCAGCTACTAACCCATTCAGCAGCTCAAACTCACCCAGCAGCTCTGCTGGAGAAAGACCTGGCAACCTGCTCCCATAAAGATTACAGCCTAGAAAACCCTATGAGGCCACTATGAGATGAAATCAACTTGATAGCACCTGACAACATTATCTTCAGTAGCTGCTTTGGAGATATGAAAATTAAAATGCTATATTTCAATATAAAATATGGTTTTACTGAACTTATATCACATTCTCCCTTTAAATAAAAGTTGCAAAATCCAGGCCCAAGAACTAGTTTATGGATTTTTAAGGAGAAATTTTCTACTTTAATAACTAACCAGTTAATGGATATTTATTCCAACGCAATTTTTATGTTGAGAAAGTTCCTGAAATAGAGAACCTTTTTGTGTTGATTGATTTTAGGTGGTTATTATGAGAAAAACTTGATCTGAATGTTAGTTTCAGGGCATGGCCCAGTGCATCTGAGGAGGGAGGACTTGGCAGGGAGCATGTCTGGAGGCTGCCAGGGATGAGCAGGGAGGACTCGGCAGAGAATGCCTGGAGGTGGCCAGGGAAAGGGTGGGTCTCTTCAGAGAAATACTACATTTTAAAGGGAAGATGATTTTTTTTTCCCCCCCTCTTCAGAGCATTTTCAAATCTTGGCACTAAAGAGGGGGAAAAAAGGTATGTCTTTTCTTTGAAATACTGGCTTTTTCTGAAAAGACCACCCTCTCCCCAGGCCTTGGAAACTTCAAACAGTCTGACCAAGAAGTCAGAACTCCTCTGGTTGAAGAAGCTGTTATCTTGAAAGCTGCTACAGGCTATAAGCTCTTACAGGGTCCCGGAGCTCAGAGTCTGTTTGTATTCATTTTTAATAAGCTAAATGAAAAGTGGAAAAGAGTTCTGTGGGTATAAATGCATACATATGGACAAATCCCTGTCTTTTCACATAGTAAATATATAAAATTTAGCCAAAATGCACCTTACAAATTAATGTCCATTTTTTAAAAGAAATAAAATTCAAACACAAATGTAAATTTTATTCAAAAAAAATTGTGTTTAGGCGTTTTTACTAAATATACTCTCCCATAAATTTCCTGTGAAATTATAATTGGATAATATATTTTCTGTCTTATTTTTATGCACATCGCATTTTACTACTTTGTAAGAATTTGATGTGATTTCCATGCGTTTCTCTTACCTGATATTATAGAGTTTAAATACATTTTAAATGTGTGAATTAAAGGGCAAAATCTAAAGTCATTGACTAGGGTGAATATTAATTTCAATGCAGTGTTGCTATTTTTGGCACATTCTATCCTGTGGATACTTTCCGTGTCTCCTTGGTCCATCTGATTACTGCCCTTGCTTTTTACAGAGAAAAAGTTCTGCATTATACATATACATCTATATTTGTGCCCTAAAAAAAAAAAACAAAAAACCGAACCTGTTGCTATAGAGTCGATTCTGACTCATAGCTACCCTACAGGACAGAGTAGAACTGTCCCATAGGGTTCCCAAGCAGTGGCTGATGGATTTGAACTGCCACCCTTTTGGTTAGCACCTGTAGGTCTTAACCACTGCATCACCAGGGCTCCAATATGTGCCCTAATCTCCTCTAAATACATACAAAGAGGAAAAGTAGTGACCAGTGCATTGACTTTTAGCCCACAGGGTTTTGTCTTTCCTCACAACTATTACAAAGTCTTGAATGGTAACATAATATGTATGTGGTGCAGGGGGGGCGGGGGGCTACATATGGTACTCTTTGGGCTCCACCTCATATCCTTTTTACTCTGTTTTACTTCAACAGTAGCTATGGAAACCAACCACAGACAGGTGTAACAAAAAACACCTTCTCTCAGCTGCACCTCCTCACTTTTTGATCCAGCACTTCTTTGGTGACTAGTGAAATGCCTTTGTGAACCAACAGAAACATTCTGACAGAGCACAAAGGTGGATAAAGGATTCAACTCCATGGAGCGACTCTTGGTCAATGACAAGATGTGACTCGGTGGCTAAGCACACCCTTCTTACATCCCTCAGGTGGACAACTCTGAGGTGCGTTTATACAACTCTGAGACTCCCTAGAAAAAGGGAGCCCCAGTTGCCCCAGTAGCGACCAGCATAATAACACACCCTTGGATCTTTCTTCCTTCTCAGTGTCACTCTATGCCTGTGCTTCTCAGCCATGGGTGATTGCATTCCCCAGGGGACATTTGGCAACATCTAGAGACATTTTTGGTTGTCACAACTCAAAGGTGGGGTGCTACTGGCATATAGTGGATAGAAGTCAAGGGTGCTGCTGAACATTCTATAATGCACAGGACAGCTATCACAGCAAAGAATTATCCAGCCCCAATTGTCAATAGTGCTGAAGTTGAGAAACCCAGCAATCCTGTTCCAACTCCTGTTCGTTGAAACCTATTACACCAATAATCTACTGGAACCCAAGCCCCACCTCAGGCTCTGCTTTTTCGGGAAACCCAGCCCAAGACAGTGGCTACTGAGTTCTTTGTGGGTAGGTGCCGTCAAGTTGGTTCTGACTCATAGCAACACTATGTACAACAGAACAAAGCAATACCCAGTCCTGTGCCATTATAATTGCCTATTACAAAGCAGTCCTGATTTTAAAAAAAAGAAAAATAATGCGTGTGTGCGTGTGCGTGCGTGTGTGTACACTCAACTTGCCTTCTTAGACTTATCAAGAAAAAATCAACTTGTCATTTTCATTTGATACAAACAGATTTGGGGGGAAGAGTAAATTAAAGTTTAATAAAACTTGAAAAAATGGGGCTGAAAATCAGCAATCCGGTTCAAGTTCAACCTGAAAGAGTTTCACAGTGATTGGGTCTGCGCAGTGTTGACGCTAAAGTTCACACCGCACTTTCCGTGAATCAAGGCTCTAAGTTTTCTAGATGGCAAGTCCAACTTTTATTTTCAGAAAGAATGGTCATCTTTTTTTTTTTCCTCACTGGGCTGTGAGTTCCTTGGAGGCAGGGTAATTTTTCATCTTTGAAATTTCTCATAGCTTTCAGTTTGTCTTTGCCCAGCAAATGTTCAAGTGGCTGTTGAATTTATGACAAATCCAGGAGTAAGCCCCAGCCCCTTGATTCCTAATTTATTATTATTTCCAAGAAATATGGATGGCTTGTGTTGTGTGACATAAGAAAGACCAATTAGGCAGCCCAACAATTCTGTGACCATTTTAAAGAAGCATTTGTTTATCATCACTAAGGATGTATTTCCTATTTTTCTATCTTTTCTGAGTGTTTGAAAAGTCAATTTCAATCAATTTTTGAGTATTATATTTTGAATATATATTATGTTTTAATTTTATAGCCAGATAAGTCTGGTGTCCCAGACTTTAAGGGAAGTATCTCAAAACTTCTTGGATTTGTTTCTACTTCTCAAGATGCAAGTCAACAAAATGAATTTTAAGGAGTGATTTGGTTCATTTCAGATATGGTTAAATCTTCTCTGAATTCTTTCAACCTCTCTGAATCTATAATGGCTGAAGGAGAAGAAGATTTTCCACAGGATTCTGATCTTCCAATTATGCCCAGAACAGAGAGCTTTTCCTCTTACGACTCAATTACATCTTAAAAGTTCACTGAAATTAAGGACAGAGTACACTGCTCATTTTTGTTAAGTTTGAATTGAAGTTGAGAGAGTATATTGTTCAACTAAACTATGTCCCTCATTTCAGGAATCAAAACGTTTAACTTCTCTACGGGCAGACCCAGAAAAGTTTACATTGATCACTAATAGATTGTTTTGCTTCCTCTGAGCGGGATCTTCTTTAATTATAGAGCAGTGGCATTGCTGTCTTTTACACTTCTGCCCGTATCTTCTAGAAAGACAATCATCGCATTAGTGTCAGACACAGCCCTCAGGTGGAAGAAGAGAACAAAAACACAGGCGAATGAATAAATGACAATGCCTCGCACGTATAATGCATTTGCCCAAAGAAGAGCTATAGTATGTAACCTGCAATGGACTTCTGGCTTCAGTTCTGTTCCATGATCCATGGCCTTGAGCCTCTTGGCCTTCTCTTTACAGAGGAGGAATAACAATATAATATTCATTCTCCTAAAGCATTAGCAGAAGTTTAAAGGATCAATGTTTCGAAAGCATCCTGGGGAGAAAAAAATGACTTGGAAACATTTAATAGTTTTATTAATTCACCTTCTTTTTAATGAATCATTAAAAATGAGCCCAGAGCAACCTACCTGTTGTGAATTCGTGCTTCAAACTTTCTCTATGCTCCTCACCTTGAACCTGAAACCTAGTTGAGATTGACTGTGAATCCACAGTTTTAAGGTTCGTTAATCCTATTCCCTGTGGCATACGCTTTCTGATACGCTATGACGCTGAATGAGATTCCTGTATTTATGCAAAATATTAGCAGAACTTTTTTTTATTAAAGATGTGCTTTATTAATCTTAATAAATCATAGTTTGTCGGGTCCTTTCTGACTGCCTCTCAAGTAAAATGGGGCTTGACTGTGCAGTAACAGTGTTTATGTCATGCTCGAATTGTTTAAGGTGAGGCTTTGAGTAGTTTTATTGGCTTTGTTTATATAGGTAAACCCAATCCGCGCATTTGAAATGACTGATGAACTGCAGCCCCACTTGGAGTGTTTGTCATCACTCTTGCGCTGAAGTGACATTTCTTTATGTATTTTGGCATAAACATATGCAACTGCTGGCAAAGCGTTTGACCCTAGATTCTGACTCTTTGTCATTCTAATCTTTTTTTTGCCCAAAATCAGGCAAGTTACTGTATATTCTACCTTTACGCACATTGCTAATTATTCAACAGACAGTAAAATAGTCTTGTGGCTGGGATTGCATAAATTGCTGAATGTGCGATCTTCATTTCTCCAGCCAGGCAGCTAGGTACTTTGTGGTAAAATGAATAAAGTTGAGGTGCATGTAAATGTCAAGGAAGACAGCCATATTGAACTACAATAGCTTTTCAGGAAATTCTGCAGCTTCTATCAATGAAAAAAAGGGAAATGCCATGAGTGTGGAACTTAGCAAATCAAAGGCAGGCAAAGATTAAGCAAAATTCATTAAACACAACTACCTTGGAATATAATTTTCCTATAATGGGTCTTCGTTGAAAAGCAAGTAACCAATAACTCAAATCATGTGGACAGAGATAAATGAAAGGCTTCCTAACCTCCAGGCTCAGAGTTCAAACTGTACGTTATGTTGTTTGAAAACTTCTGATTATTTATTGGTGAAAATGTCAGAAAAATAATTAAAGTGTGAAGTAATTTTCTGAGGAAAGCAATCAGACCTCATTTGGAAAAATTGGCTATGGTTTCATCCCTGTGAGGCCTAAGTCAGCAACAATAGAGCAGAGTAGAGGAAGAGGGGAGGAATGGAACCAATTTCAAAACTCTTTAATGGAGGAATAGCTGACATCATTATTTCTTGGCTCACGGAGTGTATTGAAAAGGTAAATGGTTAAAAGTCCATAAGAAAAATGTTTCGAAGTTTATAGGAAAATTGGATCCTAATATTAGGAGCTGACAATTCTAGATAGAATATAGGGAATAGTTCTTATGATAGACAGTAATAAGAAATAAGATGACTCTCACTTTTTATGATACAAAAATATTTGACCTACTATCAATCAGTTTTCTGCTAACTACTCATCTGTGAGGTAGCTGACAAGAAAAGGCACTGAGTTGAGCTGAGAGATTTCACATCCTCATCTGTGATAGGCGCTGCTAGCTGATGTGATATTTTAGGAGAAGTTTCCATTCTCTCTCATCAGTAATCAAGATGGCATGCTGGTCCATTTGTGTCGGTAGGATTTGGTTCTTATATAATGAGGGATTTTTTTTTTTTAGTTCAAACTGTGGAAAACAAAGCTATTCAGTAAAGAGAAGGGGTTAAAGAATAGCATAAGGGGATAGTAGCCGTAGAGTTAAGGAAATAGTAGCTGTTAAGTTAGTAACAAAAGTGACTACTGGAGTCACCATACATCTTCACAAGAATAAAAAAAAGATAAGATGTACTATTTTGACATTAATTTAGTTAGAATTTTACATTTCAATTACATAGGGTAGGAAATTACTTTTTACTTTAATTTTGTTTTGTTTTATCAATTACATTATGCTATGTTATTGTTCAAAATATTCCCTGCCCTCATCTGGGGGTAGATTATACTATCCCATTCCAGTGACTTTAGATTTAGACATGTAACTGGCAGTGCTCTTTCTAGTGAAAGCATTATACACCCCCACCTGCAGGAACTCAGTGGTAGCCGTAAGATTTCCTTTGGCAATGAAATATGTGCATAGGTGACATGTGATACATTCAAACAGCAGCTTTCAAAGCCATGGTGTAGTTAAAAACCAACAATCATCCAGAAAGAAGATGCTCCATCAGCCAAGGTTCCAAAACAACAAAGAAATGGAGCAGAGTCACAACTGTCCTACAATGAACATGTCACAAGAAGATAAAAGAAATCATTGTTGTAAGGTTTTAAAAAACCAAAAACCAAACAAGTTGCCTTTGAGTTAATTCTGACTCATAGTGACCCAATAGGACAGGGTAGAACTGCTTCATAGAGTTTCCAAGGAGCAGCTGGTGAATTTGAACTGCCGACATTTTGGTTAGCAGCCAAGCTCTTAACCACTACGCCACCAGTAAGGTTTAGGGTTTATTTATTATTGCAAAATATCATAGCCTATGTTGACTACCATATTTTTAGGCAAATAACACGTGCCTTCAATGTTTGTTTGCCAACCAAACCCTCTCTCCCAACCCCCCACCCTACTCCCAACTCCCCCCCACCCCAGGTTATTTTCTTTCCTAAACTCACTATGCTAATTGTTTTTACAGCAACATGTAAAAAAAATTTGCATATCTGGCACTTACGAAAATACCTCACAGTGGGAGGGTGTGGTTGGCAAACAAATGTAGAAGGCACATGTTATTTGCGTCAAAATATGGTGCGTAGATTGTTATCCTAAGGATTTGGCAATCTTCTGTAAATTAGAAAAACGTATGGAATTTTTAGCCTGGGATCCTTGTGTTTCTTCATCTACTGATGAAATTTGATTTAGTAGATAATCATTAAATATCTAAAACTTTGCTAGGTGGTGTGCAGAGATACCCAAAAAGCATACACAATAATCTTGACCTTCAAGGACCATACATTTCAATCTTTATTTACAGTCTATATTAAAGGAAATATTTCTTTTACTCTTGAGATCTAGGCACCAAAATGATGCATGCATTTGCATATGCATGTGACCTGTAATATAAATCTGACCTCCAGAAGCACAAAGTAACTATATTGTATTTCCACCTCAAATATACCCATTTCATTGGATGTACCTTCAGAGTCAAGTGACATTTATGCAGACTAGTTGTTTCTAAACTCCGTGCTGAGTACTTTCACATTTTACCCCATGGAAGCCTCACCACTGCCCTGTGAGGTAGAAATTGCAGCCCAGATGTTATAAATGAGTCCTGTCTGAAGTTCTGACTGGGAAGCAGTAGGTAGGAAACCTACCCAGATTTGCTGAGTCTAAGCCCAGGTCTCTTTCCTCTACATCTCCGTGACATGGAACACGAGTGTTTCACAATGTGGCCTACTGGCAACTACAATGTGCTGAGGCATATAAGAACTGAGCTGCAGTCTTTTTCCAGGTACTCTGAATTCTCTCTGACACTTTGTTCATGTGTAGTCATCCCATTGGGACTGGGAAGTTCACAGAATTTTTTCATAGGTTTCTCTCACTACAGAGAAGCCCAGGGAGGACCTGCAAAATACCATTCTTTCCAGTTTCTGCTTCCTGTCAATGATTACAGAGCTGATGCCAATGAGCAATAGCATCTTGAGGAACACATGCACAAGGAGCCATTCCTTTCAAAATGCTCTTACTTATGCACGGATATCTTCTTGGCTTGGCGTCATTTCTTTTAAGCCTCAGGTTTGTAGCTTGTACTAATTTGCATGGTTGCACTGAAATAATTAGGACAATAATTAGAGTTCAAAATGCTATGAATCAGGGAATTGACACCATTATATCTAATTATATTCAGGAGCAACAGGAAAGAATATAGACCAAAGAACACTGTTATGTTATAATATACTTCATATAACCGTGGACTCAAAGTGGACATGCCATTGTGTTCAGTATCCAAAGTTTGCTTTGTGTTTTTAGCTCATGCAGCATAGAAGTTACAGCAGGAAGAATATGGTATGTAGTATAGAATCAAGTCTACAATTTCACACACAAAAAATGGCTATAGTTTCTTCCCTTTTAATTGTAACTGGAGCGTCTCAAAGAAATAAGCCTGGTTTCAAAAAGACTGCAGCAAGTCATCTCTATTAAGTGATAAATTTCCTTCAGTTCTTTCTCTTGTTCCAGTCAGTTATGATTCTCCCAATTTTATTGAGTTTAAACTATGACCATACAATCTGTCTTACCTGAACCTTCTTCTGTGTCCTTATAATGTATATTCTATTGCATAAAACGTTCTGGAACTCAGATTATTATTGAAAAGGAATACAGGCATACCTCATTTTATTGTGCTTTGCTTTGTTGAGCTTCACAGATACTGTGATTTTCACAGATTGAAGGTTTGTGGCAGCCCTATGTTGAACAAGCCTATTGGCACCATTTTTCCAACAGCATGCGCTCACTTCATGTCTGTCAAATTTTGGTAATTCTCACAATGTTTCAAACTTTTTCATTATTATGGTATCTGTAATGGTGATCTGTGATCAGCGATCTTTGATGCTACTATTGTAATTGTTTTGGAGTTCCATGAACTTTAGACCTATAAGACGACAAACTTAATTGATACATGTTGTGTGTGTTCTGACTGCTCCACCAACCAGCCGTTCCGCTGTCTCTCTCCCTCTCCCTGGGCCTCCCTATTCCCCGAGACAGAACAATATTGACACTAGGCCAATTAATAACCCTAAAATGACCTCTAAGTGTTCAAGTGAAAGGAAGAGTCTCCAGTCTCTCACTTTAAATCAAAAGCTAAAAATAATTAAGCTTAGTGAGGAAGGAATGTGGAAAGCCGAGATAGGCCAAAAGCTATGCCTCTTGTGCCAGTTAGCCAAGTTGTGAATGCGAAGGAAAAGTTCTTGAAGGAAGTCAAAAGTGCTAATCCAGTGAACACACAAATGAGAAGAAAGTGAAACAGCCTCACTGCTGATGTGGAGAAAGTTTTAATGGTCTGAATAGGAGATCAAACCAGCCACAACCTTCCCTTAAGCCAAAGCCTAATCTAGAGCAAGCCCCTAACTGTCTTCAGTTCTACAAAGGCTGAGAGAGGTGAGGAAGCTGCAGAAGAAAAGTGTGAAGCTAGCAGAGGTTGGTTCACGAGGTTTAGGGAAAGAAGCCTTTTCCATAACATAAAAGCACAAAGTGAAGCAGCAAGTGCTGATGTAGAAGCTGCAGCGTTATCCAGAAGATGGAGCTAATTGATGAAGGTGGCTACACTAAAAAACAGATTTTCAGTGTAGATGAAACAGCCTTCTTTTGGAAGAAGATGCCATCTAGGACTTTCATAGCTAGACAGGAGAAGTCAATGCCTGGCTTCAAAGCTTCAAAGGACAGGCTGACTCTCTTGTTTGGGGCTAATGCAGCCAGTGACTTTAAGTTGAAGAAGCCAATGCTCCTTTACCATTCCAAAAATCCTAGGACCTTTAAGAATTATGCTAAATCTACTCTTCCTCTACTCTATAACTGGAACAACAAAGCCTGAATGACATCACATCTGTTTACAAGATGGTTTACTAAATATTTTAAGCCCACTGTTGAGACATATTGCTCAGAAAAAAAGATTCCTTTCAAGATATTACTGTTCGTTGACAATGCGCTTGGTCACTCAAGAGCTCTGATGGAAATGTCCAAGAAGATTAATGTTGTTTTCATACCTGCTAACACCACATCCATTCTGCAGCCTATGGATCAAGGAGTAATTTTAACCTTCAAGTCTTAATATTTAAGAAATACATTTTGTAAGGCTATAGCTGCCATACATAGTGATTCCTCTGATGGATCTGGGCAAAATAAATTGAAAGCCTTCTGGAAAGGATTCACCGTTCTAGAAGCCATCAACAACATTCGTGATTCCTGGGAGGAGGTCAAAATATCAACATTCACAGAAGTTTGGAAGAAGTTGATTCCAACCCTCATGGATGACTTTGAGGGGTTTAAGGCTTCAGTGGAGGAAGTAACTGCAGATGTGGTGGAAATAGCAAAAGAATTAGAAGTGGAGCCTGAAAATGTGACTAAATTTCTTAAAAATTGAATGGGTTAGGAGCTGTTTCTTATGGATGAGCAAAGAAGGTGGTTTCTTGAGATGGAAACTACTCCTGGTGAAGATTCTGTGAACATTGATGAAATGACAACAAAAGATTTAGAATATTACATAAACTTAGTTGACAAAACAGCAGCAAGTTTTGAGAGGATTGGTTCCAATTTTGAAAGAAGTTCTACTGTGGGTAAAGTGCTATCAAACAGCAACACATTCTACAAAGAAATCTTTCATGAAAGGAAGAGTCAATCAATGCGGCAAACTTCACTGTTGTCTTACTTTAAGAAATTGTCACAGCCACCCCAGCCTTCAGCAACCACCACCCTGATCAGTCAGCAGCCATCAACACTGAGGCAAGATCCTCTACCAGCAAAAAGATTATGACTCACTGAAGGCTCAGAGGATGGTTAGCATTTTTTTTAATAAAGTATTTTTAATTAAGGTACATACATTGTTTTTTTAGACATAATGGGATTGCACACTTAATAGACTGCAATATAGTGTAAACATAACTTTTATATGCACTGGGAAACTAAAAAAATGGTGTGACTCACTTTATCGCCATTTTTGCTTTATTGTGGTGGTCTGGAACTGAACCTGCAATATCTCCGAAGTATGCCTGGAGTGATTTTTATATGAGTGTACATGCATGGTACGCACAACACTTCAAATGAAACTTAAATTTTCTAGATTTATTTGTTGAGTGTATGTAATATAAAAATTCAAATACTGAATAAACTTGTTTATGTTTCAGTATATTGGTTTACATTTATTCATTCATTCAACAAAAATATGTTGAGTGCCATTTTTAGGAGTTATAGGTAGAATAGTGAATAAAACATAGTCTCTATTTCATAAAATGACTATTTAAGTGGGGAAAATTGAAAATAAACAAACATAATAATAGAGATATTTAAATATTTTTTTAAAATAGCTCTATATAATTGCCAGAAAAACAAAGAAGAGTAAGGGGATATAAGATGCAAATGCCATTTTAAGTAGTATGGTCAGGGCAGGCCCTTCTTAGAAGGGACACACTTTTGCATAGGAGCTTATAATTTGGATAAAGATGATAAATGTAGGTTAAAATGACCATTGATGGTTTGGCTAAATGTTATTTCCTGTCTGAGGAATTAATTGTGCTTTCTCTGTCTTCCATCTTTTCCATACTCTTCCTTTTTCCATACTCTTCCTTTACTTTGCCAATTATACTGCTATGTATAAAATTCTAACCTTTATTTTCTTGGGTTTTAATTACTAATACAAAATCATTTAGACAATGATTGCCTGTCTTCAAAGATTACAAATGTCTTAGACCCTATCATTTTTTATTGGTAATTCTCTTCAGGTAAGCTCTTGGAGCTTTTTTTTTTTTTTGGCCAGCAGATAGTTGCTTTTAAATATTTTTTTCCTTGAATTTATGAAAGTTTCATTCTTGTGTACAAAGACGATTTATCAGCCAGATTTTCCTCTAAATTACTAAGCCAATTCAGGTGAGATGAAAGAATTTATTCTTTAAGGTAAACATAGAAAGAAAAATCAGAAAGAAATTGACAGCCCAGTGAGACAAGAAGGCATATTCATTAAAGAAAATCTTTTTAAGAAAAACTTGCAACATTACTTCTTTGAAAAGCTTCTTCTCTGTCATAGCTGCTTGGTTATTCATATAGTTAAAGCTCCCTGCAGTGACAAAATTCTAGGGCAGAGAGCTCTCTATAGTCTTGGTACCCAAAGTCAAGTTATAAGTCTACATTTCTTTTCATTCTAAAGCTGGAGCAGGAGAGAGGTAGGGGGTATTCCATGGGTAGGGTGGGGAGGCAGTGAGCTTCTATCCTGGCTTTGCACTCTCTGACTGAGGGAGCTTGGCACATGATACTTGACTGTGTTGTTGTTGTTAGGTGCCATCGAGTTGATTCCGACTCATGGCAACCCTATAGGACAGAGTAGAACTGCCCCATAGGGTTTCCAGGAAGGAGCTGGTGAATTTGAACTGCCGGCTTTGTGTGTGTGTGTGTACTTTAGATGAAGGTTTACAGAACAAACTAACTTCCGTTAAACAGTACACATATTACTTTATGGCATTGGTTAACAACCCCATTTTAAGTAGTATGGTCCCTTCTCGACCTTGGGTTTCCTATTACCAGCTTTTCTGTCCCCTCCTGCCATCTAGTCTTGGCCCCTGGGCTGGTGTGCCCCTTTAATCTCACTTTGTTTTATGGGCCTGTCTAATCTTTGGATGAAGAGTGAACTTCAGGAGTGACTTCATTACTGAGCTAAAAGAGTGTCTAGGGTACATACACTCTCAAGGTTTCTCCAGTCTCTGTCAGGCCAGTAGGTCTGGTCTTTTTCTGTGAGTTAGAATTTTCTTCTACATTTTTTTTCTGGCTTTGTCCAGGACCGTCCAGTGATTCCTATCAGAGCAGTCAGTGATGGTAGCTTGACACCATCTGGCTGTACTGGGCTTGGTCTGGTGGAGGCCATGGTAGCCGTGGTCCATTAGTCCTTTGGACTAATCTTCCCTTGTATCTTTAGTTTTCTTTATCCTCTCTTGCTCCCGGAGGGGTGAGACCAGCGGAGTATCTTAGATGGCCGTTCATAGGCTTTTAAGACCCCAGACGCTACTCACCAAAGTAGAATGTAGAACATTTTCTTTATAAACTATGTTATGCCAATTGAGCTAGATGTTCCCTGAGACCATGGTCCCCACAGCCCTTAGCCCAGCAATTCGGTCCCTCAGGGAGTTTATATTACCTATGGAGCTTACATGACCTTTCCTTGTACAAGTTGTGCTGGCTTCTCTAGCATTGTGCATTGTCCTACCCTTCACCAAAGTTACCACTTATCTATTGTCTATTTAGTATTTTTCCATCCCCACTCCTCCCCCCCCTTGTAACATCAAAGATTGTTTCTTTCCTTGTGTAAACCTTTTCATGAGTTTTCATAGTAAACTGCCAACTTCTTGGTTAGCAGCAGTAGCTCTTAACCACTACACCAGCAGGGCTCCATTACTTGAGTCAGAATCAACTCCAAGGCATTGGGTTTTTGGTATTACTTGACTAGGTGACTGGATTTCTTCAAATGTAAATGGAGATAATAATGCTCACTGTCTTAGTTTCCTAGTGCTGCTGTAACAGAAGTACCACAAGTGGGTGGCTTTAAAGAACAAAAATGTGTTTTCTCACAGTTCAGGGGGCTAGAAGCCTAAATTTAGGATACGGCTACAGGGAGGGCTCTTCCTTGTCTATTTCAAGCTTCTGAGGGCTGACAATCCTCGGAGTTCCTATGCCTCTACATTCATCTACCTCCATAGTCCTCAGATGAAGTCTGTCTTCCACTGTATGTGTTTGTTTCTGTGACTAATCTGCTCTTTTTATAAATGAGAAGTGATTAGATTTAGGACACATCCTACACTGGTATGGCCTCATCAACGTAACAAAAGAAAACCCTATTCCCTAACTGGAAAGTGGAAAAACTTGCTGCCATGGCTCATAAAATAACCCAGTCATTAAATGATAAATTGCAGAGGGCTAGGACCAACTGGAGGAAGCCTGGCCCTAGAACCAGCCATGTCCAAAGATGAGACCTTTGCTGGAGACCAGAGAAAAGAGGCTAGCATAGATAATCAGCCCTGCCAGGTCAGGTATATGGAGGTAGACGTGGGCTCTGGGTAGGCACGCAGGCCCTGGATAATTCACAACCAGGGCTCCAAGCCAGCTGATTCCAGTTCAATTCCCTGCTGAGAATTTGCATTTCCACTTCAGATATAAACCCAAAAAACCAAACCCATTGCTGTCAAGTTGACTCTGACTCATAGCGACCCTACAGGACAGAGTAGGAGCAGCTGGTAGATCCCAACTACTGACCTTTTGGTTAGCTGCCTGAACTCTTAATCACTGCACCACCAGGGCTCCACCTCAGGTATACTGAATCAGAATCTACATTTTTAACAAGATCTCCAGGATCTTGTTAACTGTAGATATATGCACAAGAATCACCTGGGTATCTTGTCAAAAATGTAGATGTATACATAAGAATCACCTGAGAATCTTGTTAAAAATGTAGATTCTGATTTAGTACATCTGCGGTGGAAAAGCAAATTTGAAGCCCTGTTCTAAACCACTTGGCCACTTCCTGCAACACTTTAGTAGCACAGAGGTTAAGAGTCTGCGTTTCTGAAAGTTAGAGCTTCAGCGCTTTTAGCTCTAAAGTGGTAATTATGAGATCAACATTGAAGGTGGTTTGAAAACTAACTACATAATATGCTAAACACAACACAGTACCTGACATATAATAAGCCCTCAGCGAATGATGACTCTTAGCATTTTTTATAGCAACAATCATGAGTTCTCTACTGTCTAACTCAACAAAATTGTGAGGAAAAAATTCCCGTGTAAAATACATATTTATGAACACTTTTTACTGATTATTGAATGTTGTTTTTGTTAGTTGCCATTGAGTCAATTCCAAATCATGATGACCCCATATTTGCAGAGTAGAACTGCTTCATAAGATTTTCAAGGCTGTGACCTTTCAGAAGAAATTGCCAGGCCTGTCTTTTGAGGCACCTCTGGGTAGGTAGGAACCACAAAGCTTTTGGCTAGTGATCAAGAGCTTAACCATTTGTACCATACAGGGATTCCAACTATTTAATGTAATTGGTATTAAATTATCTCAAAAGATTTATTAGTTTCAATATATAAATTACCATATTCTAAGTTCAGGGATATGTCTATCCCAAATATATCTGATTTTAAAATATTAAAAACTTACTTTAATAAAATACATCCAAAAACTAAAATGCTTATTATAAACTCTATCTCAGTGATGAAACTTATTATTAGATGTCAAGGTCTGGGATACTGTCTGTTGACACAAGTGCACAAAATAGGGAAAGGACATAAAACAACTAAGAAGAAATTCTATTTAAGGCTAAGTGTATTTCTGAAATTCAGATTTATGGTGCAACAACAGTCAACAGTATACAGGTAAATGTTGTAGCATGAGATACAGGCTAGACTTCCCCAGGCACCTATAGGAACCCAGGAAAAAAGCTATATGTTCAATATACACAATAAATATAAGATTTATCCAGAGTATATAACTTTGAAATGTGATCAAAGAAGTCACAGAACTGAGTGGAGCTCCCAATCACCACTCCTGGAGGGAAAAGAGAGCTTGGAACAACTGACCCATCCCATCCCCACCCACTTTCACAGGAAGTTTCCTTGTCTATCTGCCAGAATCTAGTTATTAAGATAAAGATCAGGTGAAACAGGAAAATTAATATAGCTGCTCCTTGGTAAAATTTTTTTGAGAATTAAAATGTACAAGCCCTGGTCTTGTTCATCTTTATGTTCGAAGTACATACCACAGTGCTTAGTCTATAAGAGATATTCTATTAGCATTTGTTAAATGAAAATAATAATTCTATCTATATAAAAATGGCATTAGAGACTGTCATATTTCTTTAGTATTTTTGAAATGATAACGCTATACTTATAATTACTATGTACCATCTTCCAATCATTCCGCCCTCCCCCCGCCACCAGGTAACTGGAGTTTATGTTTGAGAAAATTGTTTTCTTTTAACAATTACAAACAAAATGAAAAAAAGACTTCATTTTCAGATGTTAATCTCAAATTCTTTTGTATTCAAGTTCCTTTCCTATTTTAACCTTAAAAATGCTTCTATCTGCATATGAATATATTCTCAAAATGTCATTATTATTTATGTTATTAGAATAGTCCCCTTTTCCTTAACTTTAATTATTATTGAGTTTTCAGGGGGTCATTTTCATCTCTTTTGTAAATGTAAGTAGAGCATTGTATTTTCTTTCCCTTTTATCTCCAGTAGCTCCCTAGAGCCCCACAGTTTTTCAAAAATAACTGTAAATGATGCAGTTAGCATGCTTGCCAGTTTCTTTCATCCCACAGATAGAAGGTATATCATCTGGACCTGCTGATTTGTAGATACGCTGACTTTCCAAGGACTCACTTAGCCTGCTTTTGTAGATAGCTATTTTTACAAGATCTTCATTACTTCCTGATTGCCCAATATTTTTCTTCTTTTATTCTTTCCAAGGACCAATTTATAAGATAAGTTCAAGGCCTCAGACATGTTAAAGTTGTCATTAATTTCAAGGCAGTCTGCATTTATAAGCCCATTGGTCACTGCATTGATTTTGTCCCTACTGTGTACAGAGCCCTGCACCTACCAAAACTAAGAACAGCTTGAGGTTTTTTCCGCCTGAGAGCCTCGTCTCATTATTACAATTTCTGAGTAACTTTTGTCTCATGTTATCTTTTGTTATAGTTTTTTTCACTCATGCAGCATGTTGGTTTGGGTTTATTACCCTCTCCTCTACTTAAAAGGCAGATTATATGCTCCCCTGAACAATTCCAAAGAGCATTATAAGAAAGTACACTCAGTGTTTACACACATACCTCTGCTTTATTAATGGAATTTTTAAAATTATTCTACTCTCTATTGTGCCACATGATCACAAGTTGCTTGTATGTTATTCAGTATTTTTCAGAATTTGATTAAAAAAAACTCAAAAACCCATGGCTGTGGAGTCGATTCCAACTCCTAGTGACCCTGTAGGACAGAGTAGAACTGCCCCACTGCCCCATATGGTTTCCAAGGCTGTAATCTTCATGGGAGCAGATTGCTGCATCTTTCTATCATGGAGCAGCTGGTTGATTGGAACCACCAACCTTTCAGTTAGCAGCTGAGCGCTTAACCACTATGTCACCAGGGCTCCTTAAAATCAGATTAATAGATATGTATTAACTTGCTCAACTAATGCATATGTCTTGATTGGAATAGTATGTAAGCAATGGAGTTTGAGGGATGGATTTGACCTTATTATTATCCTAGAAGCATCACAAATGATATTTGTCTAAATAATAATATAGCTGAGTTTCTTTCCTTTAATGACCAGTTTTGAATTATGTGTTCTGACTATTAATAGTTTATTAACTATTAACAGTTTGTAGGATTTCTACCTTACATTGTACTATGTGGAAATCACAGTTAACTACTAAAGCCTGCAGTCAGACACACCGTACATAACTTTCTTACATAATAAAATGGAAGCAACGTACTAATGGCCCCATTTACAAGGAAAATGGCTGACTTTGATTAATGCTTGAAGTTCCTTGCCACATTTCTGACTGTACTTTGGAATATCTGGAGGAATAAATAAGACATTGTGTTTACTTGCTTTTTCCTAAAATATCAAACGCTTCATTTTCTCATACCCATTGATTCAATTCTGATCTTTATAACATAATTCCATCATTAGGCAAAACAATTTTGACTCTTCAGATATTGGAGAAGCACTGGATCAAATTAACTGAGATAATTGTTTTTGTCTAAACTTAAAACAAGTACAGTTATTTAATAAGGCTCTGCACAGGCTTGGGACTCACACAGGCCTGTATTCAAATCCCAAAGCTTCTACTCCTTTTTTTCTTGAAACTGGACAAGTTGCATTATCTTTCTGAGCGTCACTTTATACATTTGTAAAACAAAAAGCGTACCTACTTTATGGCTTTTGTGCCAGTTTCCACGTGCTAATCATATGTATACAACCCGATATGGGAGTAGCTATCTGATTTGATTTCATCTGAAATTATATATATATTTTTTTTAAAAGCAAGATTTTAGGATAATCAAACCCATATTAAGTGAACTATGTACACATTAGCAACATAAATATATACATTTATGATTAGTGTTTTAATTAAGAACCTATACACGTCTTGATAAATTGCAAAATGTTTCTTTAGTCTGTCTCCTCCTCCTTGACTTCCTCTCTTTTTCTCTTACAAGTTTAGGAACATGAGAAGGACATTGAATGCATAAAAAAAGGGGAAATGAATGCACCATGGAAACCAAGAAAAAGAAAAGATTACTCAATATTTGTTACATCTGTTTTTCAGTCAGAGGGCCAGGTGGTCAGCCTGTGTATCGACATGTAAACTTGTCATTTCCACCAATTAATGAAGACTTTAGCCAAGTACAACTAGAAATTATATTCGCCTTCTTTTGCTCTTAGAATCTTGTTTCTTTGTTTTTTCTCTCTTCTATGTTGATCTGGCTCACTCTACAGTTCTTGAACATGCTACATGCTCTTGCTTGATTGAGAATGTTATCCCCACTCTTGGGAAAGCCCTCTGGACTCCAGTCCCTGAACTCCTTGCTATTCATTCATCAACTCTCACTTTAAGCCTAACTCCTTTAGTAAGACTGGCCATAGGCTTATTGGGAACAGAAAAACATTTGTTTTTATTACCTTTATGACATCAGCATGGTGCCTGTCACATAGTAGGCCCTCAATCAATAGCCACTGAGGAATTAATGGAAGATTATTTCCTCATAATACTGCTAATATGATAAATACCATATAGTGATTGCTACAAGTTATGGGACTCATAATAGACTGAAACGCTACAAAGCAATTTCTATTCATTATTGCATTTAACCCTTAACACAACCCTATGCAACAGGCATTATTATCCTTATTTTATAGATGAGGACACTGAGGTTCAGAAAGGTTGAATCATTTGCCCAAATTCGTATAGCCGGTAAGTGGTAGAGTTGGGAAGCAAACCCGAGTTGGCCTAACTCCAAAGCCATAGCTCTTAACTACAAGGTACTGCAGAGGGCTCTAAGTCTCCATGGCCCTACTTCAGTAAGCTACTCTTAACAACATCCCTGGTGTCCCAGCCACACAGACTTCAGGCACAGAAACTGTATGATTTGGTGTAGTTCTTTCTATTACTATTTAGTTCTTTTACCATGAAACTGTAGGTTCTATAGGAGATGCTACACTTTTAAGTGGCTTACTTTGAGTGTAAACGTGTTCTGCTACACCTGTCTGTAACTTTAGTGGAAACAGAATGAAATGTGTTCCAGGCTTGTGTTCCAGAATTAGTTCCACACTGAAAGATTTTTTTCCATCAGTCAATCTCATTTTCCCATAAAACACATTAATCCCTCCAATGCGGAAGTGTTGGCCCCTAGGATTAAATATGATTTAATCAGCTGGAGATTTCGTTGTTTCACAGTCTCAAACTCACTTTAAGTGAATTTTAATATTACGATTTATTGCATGAATTTTCACTCATAACTCTATAGATTAAAGTAGTTAAGACACTTATTGAACTATTATGTGATGAGCACTATGGGAAACGTTCTACATGCATTCCATAATTTAAACTTCATGACTACTCTAAAATGTGGTGTTAATTCCATCCTCTTCTTATATAGGAGAGAAATGAGAAAACTGGTCTAAGGTTCAAAGCTAACAAGTGGAAGATGCAGAATTTGATCACTGCTCTGTCTAATGCCAGAGTCTGTGTGCTTAATCACTGTGCTTTATTACTTCTAAACTTACTATTGTTGTTGTCGTGTGTTGTCAAGGTGATTCCGACTCATAGAGAACCTCTAGGACAGAGTAGAACCACCCCATAGGATTTGCTGGGCTGTAATCTTTACAGGAGCAGATCGCCAGATCTTTCCTCCTGCAAAGCAGCTAGTGGGTTCGAACCACTGATCTTTTGACTACCAGCCAAGCACTTAACCACTGCACTACCAGGGCTCCTACTAGTATCCCACATAGCATGGCTATGTATAATGAAAATAAAAACTACAGCAGTAGTATCTAGTATAAGAATTAGTGGAATTCTTCTACAATCATATTATATTTTAGTGGCAAGTTACAGTCAAAAGCTCTGAGTAGGAAGTCAGGGTTATAGATATACATGTCTGTAAAAAACTTAGAAACAGAACCAAGTCGTGTTTGCCAAACTTCTTGCTATCAATGGCTTCTTTTATTATATATTATTTATGATTAATATACATATTTGAAGTAATGACAGCTAAAAGAAAATAAAGTTTATATTTTTTGAGCTTCTGCAACCTAAACACAAGAACACAAATGATTCTGTTAGGGGTAGAGAAATGTTGACAAGATCTCATGGATCTATTTACATTGGGAGAGGCAGTCTTAGCAGAGATGTCTGGGGGACCCTGGAAGCATGACTGATCTAGTCCATTTTCTTTGAAACAGAGTATTTCCTGTTTCAGAAGGTCCAAAAATAAACCTGCCCCCACTGTCCAATATCAAGTGTAATCAATTCTGAATTCGTTTAAAATAAATGAAGCCACAAGCCACGGCAAGTATAAAGGTTTTGAAGCACTGGGTGGGCACACCATTCAGTGGTCCTCTGCTGAAAAAGGGAAAGGAAAGCTCTTGTGGATTTCTTTGAGTTGATCTCATCTTCATCTGCCTAATCTTCAGACCCATGACTATCCCAGGGTACAGAATTGGGTAGGACTCATCTTGTTTTCATCTCATTTACAGATGGGCTCCTCTATCATTTTCATTTACAATTATATTACAAAGGACTTTTATAGAGTATTTCTAGGGTGCTAAAATGAGCCATCTTCCATAAGATGCACTGACAGTGAACCAAATAAAAATGACAGCAAATTCACATTGCAAAACATCAAATTTTGTCAGTCTTTAAAACTGGAATGGTTGGTTGTGTTTTATTGTGGAATTCAATGCTATACCTTGGTATTAAAATAGACTAATGAACGCATTTCTTTTCAGTGTTGCTATCTGTGAGGTACAATGAATCGCTTTCTTTGAGGAATTCCTGTGGGGATCTCATTTGCTTATAAATATGTTTCCTTTCCAAATATTAGGAGTTCATTGATCTTTTATGTTTTGTGAATTTTTGTTAAAATTAACACTTGAGATTGCTTAAAAAATATGAGATAATGCATGGAAAATTGTGGTCTTTTTGTCACAGACAGATAGACACATCAATAGATATAGTCATCTATTTGGTGTCCTTTTCTATAATTTGCTTCATCTGAGTAATAGCTTACTAAAAGATATTACACAGGCTTTTTAATTGGTCAATTTCTACTTTTAAAAATCTTCAATACATTTCTAATTCTCCCCTTTCAATCTTCAAGGTTACATCTGCAATTATGCTACATTATTGAGGTCATTCAAAATAATATATAGACACCTTAGTATTTGCTATTCTCCATTGACGGCTTTAGTGGCCTTTCTCCTGATTTGCTGTAATATAGCTCACTTAAAAGCACTCCGTGAGCATCTGGCTTTATCCCTGTTTGCAGCAGCAGCTGCTTGCCTCTTAAACGCTCCTCCTACCCCTACTTAGCACTTTATAGTGCTAGTTGGAAATAAAAGAAAACCTTCAGAGCTAATTCTGAAAAAGCAAAAATAATTCAGTCAATACAAATCAGTTGAATTATGAAGAAGTTTACACTTTTAAATTTTCAATAGCCAGCCAATAACTTCTTTGCCAAGTCTGTACTTTTTCTCTGCAGGTGTGTACTTGCTGGCTTGATACTTTCCATTTCTTCCTCCTTTCTCAGGAGCTAGGAGAGTTGGAGAAATTACCTAGATTACCAACTAGGATGGTGGGGAGGGGGAATGTGAGCACACGAACGCAAAGCAGGACGATCTTCTCTATGTGTGTGTGTATGTGTGTACATGCATGCGTATGTGCATATAAAAATAGCTAAATCACTCTCTTACTATTACCCAAAAGCTGGGGAAACCATATGATTAGCTGTATGTTTCAGTTACTATGGCTGTGCAAAAAATTACCCAAAAGTTTAGTGATTGCAAATGTAGAAATGTAGAATCTCTAATATTGCTCACCTTACATGATAGTATGAACATTTTAACCAGAGTTAGTAGAACTTAAATGTATTGTTATTATTTTCAACCAAATCCTTTCTGGGATACCCAGAATCTCTTATAAACTGCAGGATGAGAGTAAATTGGTACAACCAATTTGAATATTTATGCTCTAAAGTTGAACATTTATATTACCCAGAAATTCTACTCCTAGACATATACTGGAGCCTTCATAGTAGCAATGTTTGCAATAGCAAAAACTTAGTGAAAATCCTGCAATAGCTGAGCGAATAAACTGTGGCATATGTACACAATAAAGTATTGTGCCATCGTCAAAACAAATGGATGACAGGGACAAGCATCAAAGTGGGTGAAGGTTATCAATACATTATTGAGTGAGAAAAAACAAGTCCAATAGATTACATATGGTGCACTACTATTAAAAAAATTAAAATAAAAAGTATATACTTTTATGGAACAAATATAGATGCAATAAAACTATATACTATGGAAAGTTGGAGAGTAAAGAATTTGAGATTGAGGATGATGGTTACCCCAGGTGGGGAAATCGGGAGGATAAGCTGGGGAAAACCATCTGATTAACTGTATATTTCAGTTACTATGGGTGTGCAAAAAATTACCCAAAAGTTTAGTGGAATAAAACAGCTATTCATCATGCTCATGGTTTCTGTGAATCAGGAATTTGGACCTGGCACAATAGGATGGCTTTTCTCTGCTCATGAGTCTGTGGTCTCAGCTGAAAAACTTCAAGAAGATGGAATCATTTGAAGGGTCATTCACACACAGGTTTGGTGGTTGAGGCTGTCTGTCAGCTGGGGCTATCAGTTCCTCTTCAAGTGGGCCTGTCTACGTAGCCTCTTCATGGACTAGTTTGGGCTTCCTTACAGCACGGTGGCTGGTTTCCCAGGGCAAATATCTTGAGAGACATCCAGTTGGAAGCTGGAGAGCCTTTTAAGACTTAATCTTAGAAGTCAGACAGCATCACTTCTGCCACATTCCAGTCATCAAGGTAGTCATAAAGTCCCGATCAGATTTCAAGGGAAGAAAACAGATTGTACCTCTTTATGGGAATGGCAAGCTTTTGAAAGAGTATGTAGGACCAGAAATATTGCTATGGATATTTTTGGAAAATACAAATTGCACAGTCTATCCTCTGACCACAAAAATTTACATCCCAACCACATACAAAATATACTCCCTCCCTTAAAGTCTCAGCGCAATATAGCATCAGCCTCAGACTCAATGTTGAGAATATCATCCTCTAGATCAGGGCCTAACCAACAATTTGGTGGCTGGAATCCACCCAGAAACATCTCAGAAGAAAGGCCTGGTAATCTGCTTCTGAAGGATAAGCCACTGAAAACCCTATGGAGCACCATTCAACTCTGACACACATAGGGTCGCCATGAGTCAGAAAAAACTCAACTGCAACTGTTTTTTTGTTTGTTTTTGAATCAGGTTCAGTGTGAATGAGTCTCCTCCGGTGCAGTTCCTGAATAGTCCTTTGAATACAGATCCTTTAGATATGAAGACTAGATGATCCAATGCCTTAGTGCTTTCTTACCTGCCGTATTATCACAGGCATCAGTGTTGCTAAACTTTCCACCACTATATAAGCATATAAGCAGGATTCCCTTTCTTTGAGATTCCCATAACACTTTCTTCACTTTTCTTTATGACTTTCCAAGAGCTGTCAAGTATCCATAGACAGTCTCTTTTAGGTCCTCCCAATTTCTAGCCACTGCCTGGTCCAGAAGTCACTGTCATATTTATACATTTTTGTTATGGTAACAACCCACCTCCAGGTACCAATTTCTGTTTCATTACTATGGCTGCATAACAATTTGCATCAAAACTTAGTGGTATAAAGTAGTCATTTATTAAGATCATTGGAACTCAAGACCAGGCAGAGTGGTGGTGATTTGTCTCCATCTCATGATGCCTGGAGCCTGATCTGGAAGACTTAAAGACTGTGGCATAGAATCAGTTAAAGTTTCATTTACTCACATGTCTGACAATTGATACTGGGTATCAGTTGGGGTCCTTAGTTCCTCTCCAAGTCAGTCTTGTCATGAAGTCACTTTGAGTGGGCCAGCTTGGGCTTCCTCATATCCTGGTAGGTCTGATTTTAGGGCAATCATTATGAGAGAGAGGGAGAAATATAGAGGTAGATAGATGATTGATTGATAGATGATAGATAGATAGACAAAAATAAGCAGAAGCTATATTACCTTTTATGAACTAGTTCCAGAGGCCAAGCTGCACCACATTCTATTTTTCAAGGTAATCGTGAAGCTCTGCCCAAGTTGAAGGGGAAAGGAAAAAGACTTCACCACTTGGTGAGACAAGGTTTTCAATGAGTATGGGAACTGGAAGTGTTATTATGACGGCTTTTGGGAAATACAATCTGCTACAATGTTTTAGCATGGTCCTAGCTTTCATTTTGGGTTGGGAGTTCACAGGTGCTCCTCATAGGAAGAAAGATATCTTTTGGAAGGAACTGAGAGGAGTGAAAGATTTACAGTATTACAGAGGAGGAGAAGCCAACAAATGAAGTTAAGAAAAAGCAATAAAAAAGGCCAGTACCACAGGTTGACATCAACAGGGAACTGCCAGAAATTCAAGACAGATTCAAAAGAGGACTTGGAAGGAGGGATATCACGGCTGATGTCAGATAGATCTTGGCTGAAAGCATAGAATACCAGAAAGATGTTTACTTATGGTTTATTGACTAAGCAAAGGCATTCGACTGTGTGGATCATAACAAATTATGAATAACATCGCAAAGAATGGGAACTCCAAAACACTTAATTGTGCTCATGAGGAACCTGTACATAGACCAAGAAACAGTTGTTCAAACAGAGCAAGGGGGTACTGTATAGTTTAAAATCAGGAAAGGTGTGCATCAGGGTTGTAGCCTTTCATAATACTTATTCAATCTGTATGCTGAGCAAATAATCTGAGCAGCTGGACTATGTGAAGAAGCACCTGGCGTCAGGATTGGTGGAAGACTCAGTAACAACCTGCAATATGCAGATGACACAACCTTTCTTGCAGAAAGTGAAGAGGACTTGCAGCACTTATTGATGAAGATCAAAGACTACAGTCTTTAGTATGGATTACACCTCAAGATAAAGAAAACAAAAATCCTCACACCAAGACCAATAAACAATATCATGATAAGTATAGAAAATATTGAAGTTGTCAAGGATCTCATTTTACTTGGATCCATGATCAACGCCCATGGAAGCAGCAGTCAAGAAATCAAACAGCATACTGCATTGCAAAATCTGCTGTGAAAGAACTTTTTAAACTATTGAAAAGCAAGGATGTCACTTGGAGGGCTAAGGTGCCCTGAACCAAGCTTTGATATTTTCAATTGCCTCCTATTCATGCAAAAGCTGGACAATGAATAAGGAAGACCAAAGAAGAATTGATGCCTTGGAATTATGGTGTTGGCTAAGAATATACCATGGAATACCAGAAGAACAAACAAGTCTGTCATGGAAGAAGTACAGCCAGAGTGCTCCTTGGAAGTGAAGATGGTGAGACATCATCTCACATACTTTGGACATGTTATCAGGAGGGACCAGTCCCTGGGGAAGGACATCATGCTTGGTAAGGTAGAAGATCAGCAAAAAAGAGGAAGACCCTCAACAAGATGGACTAACACAATGGCTGCAACAATGGGCTCAAACATAGCAACTACTGTGAGGATGGTGCAGGACTGGGCAATATTTCGTTCTGTTGTACATAGGGTTGCTATGAGTAAGAGCCAACTTGATGGCACCTTACAATAACAATACAGGCTGACACGGAAGCCAAGAGACCATCATGTTTCAGGGAAAGGGCAATGAAACAAAACTGTGTCTAAAACCTGGTTGTATAATTTACTATCTCTGGACTTTGATAGTCACTTACCTCTCTAACGACAATAATAGTAATGATAATAATAATAATGGATAATATTTAATGAATGCCTAGTGCATGTCAGGTATTCTCCTAAGTGTTCTCCATATATTATTAACTCATTCAATTATCAAATTAACATTATGAGGTAGATACTATCATTATTCTCATTTTACAGATGAGACAACTGATGCACAAAGAAATAAAGAAACAAGGTCACCCTACATGAGCCATGGCCTCAGCTACCCTGAGACCAGAAGAACTAGATGGTGCCAGGCTACCACTACCAACTGTTCTATTCAAGGTCACAGTAGATGAATCCTGATATAATGGAGGAAAAACATGTAACAGAACTCAAATTCTTGAAAAGTCCATACTTACTGGGCCGGTTGAGACTGGAGGACTCCCTGAGATTATTGCCTTGAGATACTCTTTAAACCTGGAACTGAAACTGTCACCTGAGGTCTGCTTTTAGCAAAATGACAGACTGACACACAATATGTTGTATTTACACATTCAAGAAAGCAAAACCAAACCTGTTACTGAGTGATGTCTCAAAGCTAGTGATGGAAACTGCGATGACCAGTAGAAACTTCTCATTAGTGTCCCTCCCAAGCAGCACCCAGGGCACACACCCTACTTGCCATACCTTAGTTACCCCTCTGGGAAAGAGGGATGGCCAGCAGGCTGATGCACAGTGTTCTCAAGGGCAAGGTGACTCAGACTGGGTCTAGTCCAAGGGGAACCTGAAGAAACAGACTGAGTATGACCCCAGAGGCAGGGGGCTCAGAGTCGGCTCATAGAACTGGGCACATCTAGTTTGGAGCAGAGTTCTTACTGAGGATGTACAGCAGAACCAAGGGGTAAGCAGCCTGTGGGGACTGCCTGGGTTTCATGATGGGACTTCAGTCAGAGAAGGTAGCCAAAGGGAGAGCCAACTTCAAGTCCAGCAAGTCTCCTCTAGCACTTCTGGCTCACCCTCATGTGCTCCCATTGCTCCCTATCACAGCGCATGTACCACTATCACAGTTGCTTACAGGCAGTTACTGTGTTATGAATGCCCGACTTATGCACAACCTGTAGTTATAAACCAGCCCCTGTAAAGTCTATTATGTTAAAAATTCGAGGTACATACGAAGATTTGTAATAACAGGTGACTCCTTTGCGATGTGCATCAAAACATTATTATTATTGCTGTATTATTGTGTTAAAGATGTTTTAGTGTATCTGGAAGTATTTCTTGAATGTTTTTATGCATAGTAAGGTACATTACATACTATATACTAAGACAAATATTTGACTACCTGATGTTGGATACGAATTGTACCTAACTGTTCTGACTTATGTAAAATTCTACTTAAAGACAGACTTATAATGGACTTATAATTCAGGAACTGCCTATATTTACTTGTCAGAAGCTCAGATTGAGCGCAGGAACACAGCCATCTTGTTCATTGTCAAATCCTACTGCAAGCCAAGCCACTAACTGGAGCTTCTTAAGTATAGATTAATAAATAAAAGTTAAACGAGAGAAAGATGTAAATCTACAGTACAATTAAGCTGGGGGCAGGAGGGGCAACAGAGTGTGGGAAAGGACAGTGGGAAAGTACGGGTATGGGTTTGGTGTGAGCTCATGTTGATTGAGTAAAATCTGGAAAAATAGAGGGCATTGGGTGGCTCAGAGGTAGAATTTTCACCTTCCATGTGGGAGACACGTGTTTGATTCCCGGCCAATGAACCTCAAGCGCAGCCACCACAGTGGAGGCTTGCGTGTTGCTATAGTCTGAATGGGTTTCAGAGGAGCTTCCTTTGAATGGACTAAGAGGAAAGGTCTGGCATTCTACTTCCGAAAATCAGCCAATGAAAATCCTATGGATCACAACGGGATGGTCCAATCTCATTGTCCATGGGGTTGCCATGAGTCAAGGGGCAATTCGACAGCAGCTAACAACAACAAACTTGGGCAGGAGGTGCTTGCAGTTGTAAGAGGAGTATGTGTGTGTGTGTGTGTGCGTGTGTGTGTGTGTGAATGTGTAAGTACATGTGTGAAATGTGGAAAAAAAAATTTTAACAGGGGATGAGTGAACAGAGTGTATACTGAGCCCAGTGAACAAAATGAGCTTAATTCCAAATTCTATCTGTATTTGGTCAAGTTTTGCTCAGAGATGGGACTTAACATAATTCCATCAGTGGAGAAACTTGCACCTGAGAAGGACATGAAGCAGTCGAGGGCATACTGTTTTCATATAAAGCAACCACATCCATCAGGCATCTTATTTTGATCTTATACACTTGGGTGTTCACAAATAGGATACTACTAAGAAAACTTGGGTGAAGACTCAAAAATTGAGAATAAAACTTTATTATATTTTAATACCCGAAAGACGTATGTGAGGTCTACCTACAAATTAACAACTGCTAATGTATCATAGGGTCACCAGGAGTCAGAATCGACTCGACGGCAATGGGTTTACTTTTTTGGTTTTAATATATCTATAGGGTTGCTGTGAGTGAGAATCAACTCATACGTCAAGGGTAACCCAATTTTAGAAGCCCGGAAAAGGTATGGCACCCTGGTGGTGCAGTAGTTAAGAGCTTGACAGCTAACCAAAAGGCCGGCAGTTTGAATCCACCAGCTGCTCCTTGGACACCCTATGGGAAGTTCTACTCTGTTCTATAGGGTCACTATGAGTTGGAATTGACTCGACAGCAACGGGTTTGGCTTTTTGGTTTTGTAAAGGTATATAGTGTATGTTATGCAATGAAACTTATTATTGGAACTATAAAGACAGTAGAGTCCTTGTTACCAGTCCAGAAAAGTGGTATTCCTTACTGTGTAATTGGTACTATGATGAGTACAAATTAGCAAGCACACTAGGAAAGTTACTAAATTATCATAGACCCAATTTTCCCATGATTGGCCCAGAAGTTTAGAAATATATCATGAATGTCCATTTTCAGTTTTGTTATTTATTTATAAGCTAAAATCAAATACTGGACAAAAAAGACCATTCAATATTAAAATAACAATAAAGAAAAAAGGAACACATATCTTCCTTTGAACTATTAACATGACATCGAAAAAATTTGATGAAAGAAACATGCAAACTGTACCTTTTCCCAGAGGAGCCTGACTGGCTGGGGGTATCTGAGAAGCACAGCCCTGATTATCCTTACCCAGAACACAAAAATTCTCCTGACACCATCTGTCTGTCCTCACCTACCAAACATATCTGCTCCATTCTGAGAAAATGTCTCTCGGCAACTTTATTCTCATAAAACAAAGTTATGAAAATAAACTAGCATTATTCATGAACATTTCACCAGGCTGAAACAACATGTGCAAAATAAAAATAAAATTTGGAAAACCACATCTCAGGGAAAACAGAAATTCAAACCATGGGGGAAAAAAAAAAAAGGAAAAGAAGAAAAGAGAAACCAGCCAGCCCCATAATAATTCTAAAAGTTTCTTCAGTTGAAATAGCTAGGCAGACTCACTTGCCTCTCAAGCCTGAGGTTGAGAGGATATAATCTTTTTTTTTTTTTTTTTTTGCATTACATGAAATAGCTTTTCCTTTAAAAAAAAAAATTCACACTTGCTACATAGCCCTTGTGCTTATCCTTGAAGCACAATAGGAAAGCAGTCAAGACACTCAGAAGAGTACATTTGAGTGAACTGAATGACTTTAAAGGAAATCAGAAAATGACCTCCGGAGCAGTAATCTTCATAGAGATATTCATATTTTAATATTGCTGGAAATTTTACTGCTTATCAAAGCTGGAAAGTGAAAGTGCTGGTTGGGGCTGAGACTTCTGTCTCCTGGGAAAAGTCTTTCTCCACTGATACTCAGTTTTTCATAAATCCTGACTTGAGGCAAGCCTCCTTTCATGTGATTTTTCTAACTTTTCTTACGCCTGGGAGTATATTTTATTCTTTACAGAGATTAGGAAAAAACCCCGTCTTGTCCTTAAGGAGCTTACCCTCTAGTTCAGTGGCTTTCAAACTGTTCTTGTATCCACAGTAAGAAATGTATTTTATATCACAATCATGCATGCACACACACACGCACACAACCTATTGAATAGTTTAACAAAAGAATACACTGAAGACCACAGTGCAGTCTTTTTCCTTCTTCTCTCCTTTATTTTATTCCAGTTTTAAATGCTAGTTGTAACCAACAAAACTGATTTCCATCACTCAGTAATGGGCCACAATATTATAAATGGTGAAGCAATGATCTAGCTGATAATGCTGTCACTTTTGTTTAAAAATACGTAGAATTATCTATGTGAGATCATATTGACACAGCAACTCAAAAGGTTTGATGGGAAACCTAGGGGGCAGTGAGTTGAAGATAAGGGTGATGGAATAATTTGGAAAAGGATTGTGAGAATAGCAGCACAACTGAAGAATATAATTGATGTCACTAAATTGTACACATAGAAATTTTTGAAATGCTGTCTTTGGCTATGTATATCCCCCCCCCACCCCAAAAAAAAAAAGTCCTCCAAGGTCGAGAAGGGAAAGTGTTGACACGTCCTGGGGTTGTTAACCAACGTCATAAAACAATATGCGTACTGACTGTTTAATGAGAAACTATTTGTTCTGTAAACCTTCATCTAAAGTACAATAAAAAAAAAAAGATTAAAAAAGAAAATACATAGAGCTTCTAAGCATCTCTTGAGAGTTATGGCATCTACCAAACTGAACTCAAGTCGAGCTCTAGAGGGAACTATATTCTGCCCAGTGCTTGAGATATAACCTAAGAGGTGAAATAAATGGGAGAAGGGGAGCAGAGGTTCGTTTGGGGCCTGTTGTTAGTTGCTGTGCAGTCAGTTCCAACTCATGGTGACCCCGTGTGTGCAGAGTAGAACCACTCTGTAGGGTTTTCAAGGCTGCAACCTTTCAGAAGCAGATTGCCAGGCCTGTCTTTAGAGGCACTTCTGAGTGACTTTGAACCACCAACTTTTACACCAGTAGTTGAATGCTACCCTGGGACTATTTGGGGTCTACAACATGTTTATTTGGGACCTGAAAGTAGACTTAAAATTAAAAGTTAAATTAACCACAAGAGAAGTAAACTCTTGTGTTATGTTTTCCAGTCCTAGGAGATTCAGTAAGTTTTCTTCTTCACCTATGATCACTATAAATGTTGCAATATTAGTGGTTCTTAAGCTTAGAGAACTATCTAAAATGCATATTATCTAGCTCCCACTCCAAAGGTTCAATTCAGCAAGCCTTGCGTGGAGCTCAGATATCTGCATTTCTTAACAAGCTCTCCCAGTGATGTTGAAACAAGTCCTCTGAGGAACACACCATGTTATGCTGTACTGTGATTTCTAAAGAGACAGGACCTTCTGATTCACGTATCTCCAGTGCTTAGTACCTACATGGTACTGTCAGATTGAAATGCTCAGGACAGTCTACCTTGCTTACTTCACTATGGGGAGAATGAAGAAGTCCAAATCTTTAAATGAAAAGCTTTATAATTTCCTTCTCTTTCTGAGTCTCATCATCAGGGAACCTGAGCCTCTGTCATGCATATAGACATGAACTCACACAAAAATCGTTTATGTGTGCAGTTTGGAGTTTTGAAACAAGTGACTAATTAAAAACTCATACATGATATCCATCATTTTAAAAAGAGAAATATCTAACAGTGAATGCTTACTTCATGAGCTGGATTAAGCAGGTAATGCCATTTGCAGCTATTTCTAGGACAGTGCCTTGTGAGATGGGTTGCATTGTCCAAAATGGGGCTGTACTGGCAAATAGCACTGCTACTTCTTTAAGGATTAGACGGATTCTATCATACTGCGTTGGCTAATTCCACAAATATGTTTGGTTGTGTTTATTCTGAGGGCAGTGCCCCACAATTACATTTCTGGTTATGATGATAAAGTATACTAAATCATTCTAGGCTGTCCCTTGCTCCCATCAGCAACATGCCATGCAGAGTACCTGGCCACCTTAAGTGGGCTGCTTTTTTTTTTTAAACTGTTTTTCTGAACTTGTACTAAGCAGTAATGTGTGTCCTTGTACTCATCTGCAGCAGTACTGTAAAAAAGAAAGAGCATGGGGAATCAGAAGATCTGGATTCCAATTGTAGTTCTACTGTGTAGGACCTGCTTGATCCAGCACAAGGTATTCAAACTCTCTGGGCCTTCATTTCTTCCACAGTAAAAGAGATTTGATGTAATATACTTGCTTCAAATTCATTGTGATGCTTAAATGAGATAGTGTTGTATTTGAAAAGTGGCCTTCAAAAACTTTAAGGTATTCTACAAATTTAAGACAGTATGATTAAGCATATTGGTTTGGTTTTTTTTTTTTTTATTCATAGTATTTTTATTATTTATAGTTTTCTTTGCAGACACGTATCTGCCAAATTACTCTTGGTTCTCCAGTTTATTTTTCCAGGTTGATGAACAACAGGTAGAAATTAAATTTCACTGAAATCATTAGGATTGAGAGAAAATCCTTTTCCCAGTGTTCTCTTTTTCCTATTGATTGTACATCTACCATGTAAGTAAATACATAAAACAGGGAGCATAATGTACTGACATATCACAGATAGGTGTATATGCAAACATAGCAAACAATTGTAAAAGCACAATTAAATAACTAATTAGGTTGAAAATTAAGTTTCATGAATAACTTACTCCAGGTCCACTCAAGGTTTTGTGATACTTTCTAGAGTCTTTGTTTATTTTAATTTACTGAGAAAAGCAAGTTTTAAAATAATATTAAAATAATTGTAACATAATAATCTTTGGAAAAATAAAGGGAAGGGAACAAATTATTCTGACCATTTATGTGGTGGGCACTGTCCTGGGAACTTTAAATATACTATCTTGTTTAGACTCCATATCAGAAGCGTGAGCTGGGTAAATTAATTGTCCATTTTATAGGTAGCAAAACAGAGGCTCAAAGAAGTGAAGTGACTTGCTCAAGATCACCAGTAGTAGAGGGCAGGATCCAACCCAAGCCTATCTGGCTCTGAGGCACATCTGTACCTCACTTGTCCTTAAGGGCATCAGATTTGCATACGGTCACTTGTAAGCCATTCAAACAGAACAGGAGGATACCACATGGTTTAAAATCAGGAAAAGTGTGCATCAGGGTTGTATCATTCTACTATACTTTTTCAGATATACTGTATGCTGAGCAAATAATCCAAGAAACTGGACTATATGAAGAAGAATGAGACATCAGGATTGGAGGAAGACTCATTAACAACCTGTGATATGCAGATGACACAACCTTGCTTGCTGAAAGTGAAGAGGACTTGAAGCACTTACTGATGAAGATCAAAGACTACAGCCTTCAGGTTGCATTATACCTCAACATAAAGAAAACAAAATCCTCACAACTGGACCAATAAGTAACATTATGATTAAAAGAGAAAATACTGATGTTGTCAAGAATTTCATTTTACTTGAATCCACAATTAACAAGCATGGAAGCTATAGTCAAGAAATAAGACAATGTATTTCACCGGGCAAATCTGCTGCCGAAGACCTCTTTAAAATGTTAAAAAGCAAAAATGTCACTTTGACGACTAAGGTGCACCTGACTCAAGCCATGGTATTTTCAATCGCCTCCTATGCATGTGAAAGCTGGACAATGAGTAAGGAAGATGGAAGAAGAATTGAATTATGGTGTTAGCGAAGAATATTGTATATACAATGGACTACCAGAAAAACAAACAAATTTGTTTTGGAAGAAGTACAGCTAGAATGCTCCTTAGGAGCAAGGATGGCAAGACTTCCATCTCATGTAATTTGGACATGTTATCAATAGGAACCAGTCCCTGGAGAAGGACATCAATCTTGGTAAAGTCAAGAGTCAGTGGAAAAGAGGAAGATCCTCAATGAGATGGATTGACACAGTGGCTGTAACAATGAGCTCAAACATAACAACAATTGTGAGGATGGCTCAGGACTGGGGAGTGTTTCATTCTGTTGTTCATAGGGTCGCTATGAGTCGGAACTGACTCAAAGGGACCAAACAACAAGCCATGCACACACATACATTAAGTCACATCTGTAAAATAGGCATAAACATGTTTACACAACGGAAATGTTTGTCAGGCATCCCCAAGTAAAAGTCATAAAGAAGCAGTCTGAGAAAGAAGAGATGATGATACCAATATTTGTTATAGCTGGCATGTTAACCTATTAGAGTATGTTATCTGTGAAACAAAATTCTGCCAAAACTTTTACCTCTTACAATATTTTTTAAAAATTTTCCAGTTGTATCATATACAAGAGAGAAAGCTTTTAACTTTCTTCACTCCCTCTCTCTCTCTCACACGCACACACATCAGGCTGTTTGCCTCACTCATCAGAATTAACTTGATGGCAACTGATTTACTGGTTTAAGTTATCATATGCTCTCAATAAACTGTTTTTCCAGTGGGATTTTTTTAGTGTTACATTCACCACTTCCTTGTGTGATTTTTTTTTCCTTTTTATTGTTGTAGTTTGAGTGAAAGATTACAATTCAAGTTAGTCTCTCATACAAAAATTTATACATACATTGTTATGTGACCCTAATTGCTCTCCCTATACTATGACAGCACCCTCCTCCTTTCCACCCCAATTTCCTGTGTCCATTCATTCTGCTCCTAACCCTCTCTGCCTTCTCATCTCACCTCCAGACAGAAGCCGTGCATTTAGTCTCATGTATCTACTTGAGCTAAGAAGTATACTCTTCATGAGTATGATTTTATTTCCCACATTCCAGTCCAATCTTTGTCTATAGAGTTGGCCTCAGGAATGGTTTTAGTTATGGGTTGACAGAGAGCCCGGGGGCCATGCTTTCCGGGGTTCCTCCAGTCTCAGTCAGACCATTAACTCTGGTCTTTTTACTAGAATTTGAGTTCTGCATCCCACCCTTTCCCCACTCCATCAGGGATTCTCTGTTGTGTTCCCTGCCAGGGCAGTCAGTGGTGGTAGCTGGGCACCATCTAGTTCTTCTGGTCTCAGCCTGATGAAGTCTCTGGAATATGTGGCTCTTTCTGTCTCTTGGGCTAATACTTCCTTGTGTCTTTGGTGTTCTTCATTCTCCTTTACTTGAGGTGGTTGGGACCAACTGATGCATCTTAGATGGCTGCTTGCTAACTTTTAAGACCTCAGACACCACTCAACAAAGTACGATGCAGAACATTTCCTTAATAAACTTTGTTATGCCAATTGACCTAGATGTTCCCTGAAAGCATTTTGGATTTTGTATTTAGGTCTTTGATCCATTTTGAGTTAGTTTTTGTGCATGGTGTGAGGTATGGGTCTTGTTTCAGTTTTTTGCAGCTGGATATCCGGTTATGCCAGCACCATTTGTTACAGAGACTGTCTTTTCCCCAATTAACGGACTTTGGGCCTTTGTCAAATATCAGCTGCTCATAGGTGGATGAATTTATGTCTGGATTATTAATTCTGTTCCATTGGTCTATGTATCTGTTGTTGTACCAGTACCAGGCTGTTTTGACTACTGTGGCAGTAGAAAGGTTCTAAAATCAGGTAATGTGAGGCCTCCCACTTTGTTCAAATTCTTCAGCAATGCTATACTTATCTGGGTCCTATTCCCTTTCCACATGAAGTTGGTGATTTGTTTCTCCATCTCATTAAAAAATGCCATTGGAATTTGGGTTGGGATCGCATTGTATCTGTAGATTGCTTTGGGTAGAATTGACATTTTTACAATGTTGAGTCTTCCTATCTATGAGCAAGGTATGTTTTTCCACTTATGTAGGTCTCTTTTATTTTCTTGCAGTAGTGTTCTGTAGTTTTCATTGTATAGGTCTTTTATGTCTCTGGTTAGATTTATTCCTAAGTATTTTATCTTCTTGGGGGCTGTTGTAAATGGTATTGATTTGGTGATTTCCTCTTCAAAGATCTCTTTGTTGGTGTAAAGGAATCCAGCTGATTTTTGTATGCTTATCTTGTATACTGATCCTTTGCTGAAATCTTATATTAGTTCCAATAGTTTTTTCGTGGATTCTTCGGAGTTTTCTGTGTATAAGATCATATCATCTGCAAATAAGAATACTTTTACTTCTTTCCTACCAATCTGGATGCACTTTCTTTCTTTTTCTAGCCTAATTGCTCTGGATAGGACCTCCAGTACAATGTTGAATAAGAGTGGTGATAAAGAGCATTCTTGTCTGGTTCCCGTTCTCATGGGGAATGCTTTCAAAGTCTCTCCATTTAGGACGATGTTGGCTGTTGGATTTGTATAAATGCCCTTAATTATGTTGAGGGATTTCCCTTCTATTTCTATTTTGTTGAGAGTTTTTATCATGAATGAGTGTTGGACTTTGTCAAATGCCTTTTCTGCATCGATTGATAAGATAGGGTGGTTCTTGTCTTCTATTTTATTTATGTGATGGATTACATTGATTGTTTTTCTAATGTTGAACCATCCCTGCATACCTGGTATAAATCTCACTTGATCATGGTGAATTATTTTTTTGATATGTTGCAGAAATCTATTGGCTAGAATTTTGTTCAGGATTTTTGTGTCAGTGTTCATGAGGGATATTGGTCTCTAATTTTCTTTTTTTGTGGTATCTTTACCTGGTTTTGGTATCAGGGTTATGCTGGCTTCATAGTATGAGTTTGGGAGTATTCCATCCTTTTCTATGCCCCAAAATACCTTTAGTAGTAGTGATGTTAACTCTTCTTTCAAAGTTTGATAGAATTCTCCAGTGAAGCCGTCTGGGCCAGGGCTTTTTTTTTTGTTGGGAGTTTTTTAATTACCTTTTCAATCTCTTCTTTTGTTATGGGTAATTTACTTGTTCTACCTCTGTTTGTGTTAGTTTAGGTAGGTAGGTAGTTTCTAGAAATTTGTGCATTTCCTCTAGGTTTTCAAATTTGTTAGAATACAATTTTTCATAGTATTCTGTTATGATTCTTTTAATTTCAATTGGGTCTGTTGTGATATCACCCATCTCATTTCTTATACAGGTTATTTGCTTCCTTTCCTGTTTTCTTTTGTCAGTTTGGCCAAATGGTTTATCGATTTTGTTGATCTTTCAAAGAACCAGCTTTTGGTCTTGTTAACTCTTTCAATCGTTTTTCTATTCTCTATTTCATTTAATTCTGCTCTAATTCTTATTATTTCCTTTCCTCTGGCACGCGAGAGCTTCTTTTGATGCTCTCTTTCTACTTGTTCCAGTTGTAGGGTTAATGTTTTGGTTTTGGCCCTTTCTTCCTTTTGGATGTGTGCTTTTATTGCTGTAAACTGACTTCTGAGTACTGCTTTTGCTGTGTCCCAAAGGTTCTGGTAGGATGTGTTTTCATTCTCATTTGATTCTATGAATTTCTTTTATTCCATCCTTAATTTCTTCTATAACCCAGTAGTTTCTGAGAAAGATGTTGTTCATTTTTTTTTTTTTTTTTTTTTTTTTATATATTTTATTGTACTTCAGGTGAAAGCTTACAGAGCAAATAGTTTCTCATGAAATAGTAGTACACATGTTGTTCTATGACATTGGTTAACAACCCCACAACGTATTAAGCCTCTAAATTCTCAACCTTTTTTTTTTAATGAAAATTACAGATGGCCAAAGATACACCGTTTCAAAAATTTCTACATTCACAGTTCAGTGACATTGACTACGCTCTTCCAACTGTGCTGTTATTCTCACTTAAGATGAAGGCTTACGGAACAAAATAGTTTTTCATTTAACAGTTACTACACATGTTGCCCTATGACAATGGTTAACAATCTCACAGCACATCAAGAATATCCTTACTCCACCTTGTGTTCCCTATCACCAGGGGGCTTCCTTGTCCCCTTCTGTCTTCTGGACCTTGTCAGTGGACTATTGTACCTCTTTAGTCTCATTTGTTTATTTATTTATTTATTTATTTATTTAATTTTATTTAAACACCATTTCAAAACTTTTTACTTACACATTTAAGTGATATTGACTATGCTCTTCCAATTGTGCTGCCATTCTCGCCCAAGATGAAGGCTTACAGGACAAAACAGCCTCCCATTTAATAGTTACTACAAATGTTGCCCTATAGCAGTGGTCAACAATCTCACAATACATCGACAGTCTCCTTATTCAATTTGTGTTCCTTATCATCAGTTTCCTACTCTCCCTCTGCCTTCTGGCCCTTGTCACCGGACTCCTGTACCTCGTTAGTCCCATTTAGTTTTACTGGGCTGTCCATTCCCAGGCTTAACATCGAACCTCGAAGGTAACTTCACCTCTGAGCTGAAAGGGTGTCTGGGGGCCACACTCTTGAGGTTTCTCTAGTATTCTTTAGGCCAGTAAATCTGGTCTTCTTTTTTGGGGGGGGGAGTTAAAATTATGCTCTACATCCTTCTCCAGCTCTGCCCAGAACCCTCTGTTGTGATCCTGGTCAGAGGAGTCATTGGTGGTAGCCAGGCACCATCCAGCTGTACTGGACTCAGTCCCATGGAGGGCTTGGTAGCTGTGGACCATTAGTCCTTCGGGCTAATCTTTTCCTTGTATCCTGTTCTCTTCGTTCTCCCTTGTTTCCGAAGGGATGAGATCAGTGGAGTATCTTAGATGGCCGCTCATAGGCTTTTAAGACCCCAGACACTACTCACCAAGGTAGAATGTAGAGCATTATCTTTATAAGTAGTGTCATGCCAATTGAGCTAGATGTTCCCCAAGATCATGGTCCCCAGAGCCCTCCATCCAACAACTCAGTCCCTCGGGGGGTTTGGATGTGTCTATAGGGCCTCCATGACCTTTCCTTGTGCAGGTTGTGTTAGTTTCCCCTGTACTATGTAATATATCACCTCTCACCCAAGTTACCACTTACCTATTACCTATTTAGTATTTCCCCCCCTCCCATCCCTGGTAACCAACAAGGATTGTTACATTTTGCATGTGAATTTTTTCATGGGTTTTTACAATAGAGGTCTCATACAATATTTGTCCTTTTGTGATTGACTTATTACACTCAGCGTGATGTCCTCCAGTTTCATCCATGTTATGAGATGGTTCACAGATTCATTGTTGTTCTTTCTCGTTGCATAGTACTCCATTGTGTGTATGCACCATAGTTTGTGTATCCATTCATCTGTTGATGGACATCGAGGTTGTTTCCATCGTTTTGCTATTGTGAATAATGCTGCCATGAACATAGGTGTGCATATGTCTATTCGAGTGATGACTCTTATTTCTCTAGGATATATTCCTAGGAGTGGGATTGCTGGATCGAATGGTATGTCTATTTCTAGCTTTCTGAAGAAACGCCATATCATTTTCCAAAATGGTTGTATCATTTTGCATTCCCACCAGCAGTGTATAAGAGTTCCTGTCTCCCCGCAGCCCCTCCAACATTTGTTATTTCCAGTATTTTTGATTCGTGCCAGTAATGCCGGGGTGAGATGGTATCTCATTGTGGTTTTAATTTGCATTTCTCTAATGGCTAGTGATCGAGAGCATTTCCTCATGTGTCTGTTGGCCATTTGAATGTCTTCCTTGGTGAAGTGTCTGTTCATTTCCTTTGCCCATTTTTTGATAGGATTGGTTGTCTTTTTGTTGTAGAGGTGTTGGATTTTCTTGTAGATTATGGAGATTAGACCTTTGTCTGACTTGTACTGTCCAAAAATTTTTTCCCAGTCTGTAGGTTCTCTTTTAACTCTTTTGGTGAAATCTTTTGAAGAGCATAGATGTTTGATTTTTAGAAGATCCCAATTATGTAGTTTATCTGTTGGGTTTTTTGTGTTGATGTTTATGGTTTGTATCCTGTTAATGCCATGTATTAAGGCCTGAAGTGTTGGTCCTATTTTTTCTTCTATGAATTTTATAGTTTGAGGCTTTATATTCAGGTCTTTGATCCATTTTGAAGTAGTTTTTGTATATGGTGTGAGGTATGGGTCCTGTTTCATTTTTCTACAAATGGATATCCAGTTTTGCCAGCACCATTTGTTAAAAAGACTGTCTTTTCCCCATTTGATGTATTTTGGGCCCTTGTCAAAAATCAGGTGACCGTAGGTGGATGGATTTACATCTAAGTTCTCGATTCTGTTCCATTGGTCAATGTCTCTGTTGTTGTACCTGTACCAGGCTGTTTTGAGTACTGTAGCTGTATAGTAGGTTCTGAAGTCAGGTAGTGTGAGTCCTCCAACTTTATTCTTCTTCTTCAGTAGTGCTTTACTTATTCGGGGTTTCTTCCCTTTCCATATAAAGTTAATAATTAGTTTTTCCATCTCTTTGAAGAATGTTGTTGGTATTTGTATCAGGATTGCATTGTATTTGTAGATTGCTTTAGGTAGAATTGCCATTTTCACAATGTTGAGTCTGCCTATCCATAAGCATGGTATGTTTTACCATTTATGTAGATCCCTTTGGATTTCATGCAGCAGTGTTTTGTACTTTTCTTTGTATAGGTCTTTTATATTCCTGGTCAGATTTATTCCGAAGTATTTTATCTTTTTAGGGGCTATTGAAAATGGTATTGATTTCCTGATCTCCTTTTCATCGTTCTCTTTACTGGTGTATAGGAATCCAACTGATTTTTGAATGTTTATCTTGTATCCTGCTACTCTGCTGAATCTTTCTATTAGTTCCAGTAAATTTCTCGTGGAGTCTTTAGGGTTTTCTATGTATAGTATCAAATCATCTGCAAACAGGGAGAGTTTAACTTCTTCATTACCAATTTGGATGCCCTTTATTTCTTTCTCTTGCCTTACTGCTCTAGCTAGAACTTCCAGCACAATGTTAAATAGGAGTGGTGATAAAGGGCATCCTTGTCTTGTTCCTGTTTTCAAGGGGAATGTTTTCAGCCTCTCTCCATTAAGAATGATGTTGGCTGTTGGTTTTGCATAGATGTCCTTTATTATGTTGAGAAATTTCCCTTCTATACCTATTTTATTGAGAGCTTTTATCAGGAATGGGTGTTGGACTTTGTCAAATGCCTTTTCTGCATCAATTGAGATGATCATGTGATTTTTTTCTTTCCTTTTATTCATGTGGTGGATTACGTTGATGGATTTTCTAATGTTAAACCATCCTTGCATACCTGGTATGAATCCTACTTGGTCGTGGTGTATTATTTTTTTGATATGATACTGAATTCTATTGGCTAGAATTTTGTTCAGAATTTTTGCATCTATATTCATGAGAGATATTGGTCTGTAATTTTCTTTTTTTGTGATGTCTTTGCCTGGTTTTGGTATCAGCGTTATGCTGGCTTCATAGAATGAATTTGGAAGTGTTGCTTCCTCTTCTATGCTCTGAAATAACTTCTGTACAACTGGTACGAGCTCTTCTGTAAATGTATTGTAGAATTCTCCAGTGAAGCCATCTGGGCCAGGGCTTTTTTTGGTTGGGAGTTTTTTTTATTACCTTTTCAATCTCTTCTCTTGTTATGGGTCTGTTCAGATTTTCAATATCACTTTGTTGTAGTTTGGGTAGGCCGTATGTTTCTAGAAATTTATCCATTTCCTCTAGGTTTTCAAATTTGTTGGAATATAGTTTTTCATAATATTCTGTTATAATCCTTTTTATTTCAGTTGGGTCTGTTGTAATGTCCCCCATTTCGTTTCTGATTTGGGTTATTTGTGTCCTCTGCTGTTTTTCTTTTGTCAGTCTGGCCAGTGGTTTGTCGATTTTGTTGATTCTTTCAAAGAACCAACTTTTGGTTTTGTTGATTCTTTCTATTGTTTTTCTGTTCTCTATTTCATTTATTTCTGCTCTGATCTTTACTATTTCCTTTCTTCCCGTGGTTGTAGGCTTTTTTTGTTGTTCTCTTTCTATTTGTTTGAGTTCTGTAGTTAATGTTTTGATTTTGTCCCTTTCTTCTTTTTTGATATGTGCATCTATTGCTATAAATTGTCCTCTGAGGACTGACTTTGCTGTCACCCAAAGGTTTTGGTATGATGTGTTTTCATTTTCATTTGATTCTAGGAATTTTTTAATTCCATCTCTGATTTCTTCTATTACCCATTGATGTGTAAGCAGAGTATTATTCAGTTTCCATGTGTTTGATTTTTTTTCCTTGCTCTTTCTAGTGTTAATTTCTACCTTGATGGCATTGTGGTCAGAGAAGATACTGTGAATTATCTCAGCATTTTGGATCTTGTTGAGGATTGCTCTGTGGCCTAAGATGTGGTCTATTCTGGAGAACGTTCCATGTGCATTGGAAAAGAATGTGTACTTTGCAGCGGTTGGATGGATTGTTCTATATATGTCTATGAGGTCCAGTTGGCTGATTTTGTCCTTTACGTCTTCTGTGTCTTTGCTGAGTTTCTTTTTAGTTGTTCTGTCCTTTACTGAGAGTGGTGTGTTGAAGTCTCCTACTATTATTGTGGAACTGTCAATTTCTCTTTTCAGTGCTGTTAGAGTTTTTTTTATGTATTTTGGAGCCCTGTCATTGGGTGCATAGATATTTATTATGGTTATGTCTTCATGATGGATTATCCCCTTAATCATTATATAGTGTCCTTCTTCGTCTTTTATGGTAGATTTTGTTGTAAAGTCTATTTTATCTGAGATTAGAATTGCCACTCCTGCTCTATTTTGATAGTTGTTAGCTTGATATATTTTTTTCCAACCTTTGATTTTTAATAAATTCACATCTTTGTTTCTAAGGTGTGTCTCTTGTAGACAGCAAATTGATGGATCCTGTTTTCTTATCCATTCTGCCACTCTCCGTCTCTTTATGGGTGCATTGAGTCCATTTACGTTCAGTGTAATTATTGATAGATGTGAGTTTGTTGCTGTCATTTTGTAGTGCTTTTTTTTGTGATGCTGAAGTTTTCTTTGTTCTTCTTACTCTCTTGTGCTGAATTACTTTTGTTTGTGGATTTTGTGTTCATTTCTTTTGTTTTTGTATGTTTTGTTTTTGTTGAGACTTTATGTTTTTCGTCTTTATTTTTATGAGTTGGTTTGTTAACTTTTTTTGTGGTTACCATGAATTTTACCCTTATCTTTATAATTTTGAAGCAGTCTACCGTTACTTGGTATCGCCTTGCCTTCCTCTCCTTTAGAAGGTTCTGTACCTATGCCGTTTGTTCTCTCTTTCATTGTTTTGATGTTGTTGTCATCCTTTGATTGATTTCTCTGATTCCCTGTTGTATATCTTTTGTTTTTGGAAAGTCCTCTGTAGTTCAGTTCCTAGAATGGTATCTGATTCATGTGAACCTGCGTCCTAGGTCCTGCCTGAGGGCTGAAGCTGTTTGTCCTCAGATCGAAGAACTCCCTTTAATAATTCTTGTAAGTTCGGTTTGACTTTTGCATATTCCTTTAGTTTCTGTTTATCTGGAAATGACCTAATTTCACCATCAAATCTGAATGAGAGTTTTGCAGGATATATTATTCTTGGCTGACAATTTTTTTCTTTCAAGATTTTATATATGTCATCCCATTGCCTTCTTGCCTGCATGGTTTCTGCTGAATAATCTGAGCTTAGTCTTATTGTTTCTCCTCTGTATGTGACTTCTTGTTTTTCACGAGCTGCTCTCAGGATTCTTTGTTTGTCTTTAGTTTTAGCGAGTGTGAATATGATATGTCTTGGTGATTTTCTTTTGGGGTCTCTTCTATATGTGGTTCGTTGAGCTTCTTGGATGGCCAGCTTTTCATCTTTCATGATATTGGGAAAGTTTTCTGTCAGCAGTTCCTCAATGATCCTCTCTGTGTTTTCTGTTTTCTCCCCCTGTTCTGGTATGCCAATCACTCGTAAGTTTTTGCTTTTAATTGTGTCCCACATAACTCTCAGGGTCTCTTCATTTTTCTTTGTTCTTTTTTCTGAGTTTTCCTGAAACAGAGTTGTATCCAAGTGTTTGTCTTCAGTTCCACTGATCCTGTCTTCCATGGTTTCAAATCTACTTCTCAGCCCTTCTATGACACCATCCATTTCTGAAATCTTGTTGTTTATCTTTTGGATTTCTAATTATTGTTTTTGTATAATTTCGAGTTGTGAATTTATTTTGGCATTTTGTTCCTGCATCATCTTCCTGAATTCTTCCAATTTTTTGTCTGTATTTTCCATAAATTTGTCTATTTTTTCCTCATGTTTGTCAGCTTTTTGCCTCAGTTCTTGGAAAATTCCGAGTATTAGTGATTTGAGTTCCGTATCAGGTACTTCTAGCGCATTTTCTTCCACAGGAGAGTTATCTGGTGTTTTAATTTGGACGCCTATTGGAGCCATCTTGTCTTGTTTTTGTAAATGTTTTGATATTGTTTGCTGTTTTAGGGGCATTCAGTAGATATGTCTCTCGTTTATTGATTGTAGATTTTTTTGTTTGTTTGTTTCATTCTTGTGGTACAGCTGGGCAGATCTAGCTGAGGAGGAGCCACTGGGATGGGTTGCTTGTGGCACTCACCGCAGCCACCAGGACGGTCGGTAGTCAGTGCTGGGCAGGTTCCAATAGGGCGTGCCTGCACCGCTTGGTGGTGTGATGTCTAGTGCACGGTGCAGGTAGGTAGGGTGCAGCGGGAAGATGGTTATGTGTGAAGCTAAGCTGGATATGGGAGAGAGGAGAGAGGAGGAGGAGCAAAAAGCATACAAACATAAAAGAATGCTAGGGGAGCTTGTCGTTGGAATGTACGGATGAGAGACTATGGGATGGAGGAAACCAGAAGGGGGAAGAGAAAGAAAAGGAAAGAATGACCAAATAAAAATCAGAAAAGTTAAAGAACTGCAAAGTTCCCAGGGATCCCACCAATGCAGCTATGAGGTCTGGGGGAGTCGGTCTCAATTTTCACAGCTCAGCCTAGCCAGGAGGTACAGAGGCATACATCGCCTGGTATTCAGGGATCAGAAAGAGAAGGAAGAGATAGAGAGACGAGAAATTAAGCAATGAAGAAAGACAAAAGGGAAAAAGAGGTAAAAGATGACAAAACTAATCAAAAAAGGAAGAAAAATAAAATTGAAAAAAAAAAAAAAAAAAGGGCAACACCAGCAGTCAGTGCCTACAAATGGGACCCAGAGAGCCTCCACTCAGGGGTGCGAATTCCAAGAAGCCGGTAGTCTCGGGGTTAAGAAACCGTGGCCACGGGAAGCAGAGGGGCCAACGAACAAAGGCCCTGGGATCCCACTCGTGCGGGAGCCCAGACCTGGAAACAGCCACACGCCCGAACGCAGCCTTACAGCCCCGCAGGACAGAGCAGAGACGGCACTCGGAACCAGGCACCCAGGCAAAAGGAGGGGGAGGCGGCAGAAAAAGTTTCGCTAGCTGCCAGCAAATGGCTCCCAGAAAGCCGCCAGCCCGGGCGCACGGAATCCAAGCACCGGCGCCCCCCAGCTCAGGGACTCCAGCCACGGAAAGCAGCGGGGCGAACAAACAAAGGCCCCGGGATCCCACCCGCGCGGGAGCCCAGACCTAGAAACAGCCACACGCCTGCACGCAGCCCTACAGCCCCGCAGGACAGAGCAGAGACGGCACTCGGAACCAGGCACCCAGGCAAAAGGAGGGGGAGGCGGCAGAAAAAGTTTCGCTAGCTGCCAGCAAATGGCTCCCAGAAAGCCGCCAGCCCAGGTGCGTGGAATCCAAGCACCAGCACCCCCCAGCCCAGGGACCCTGGCCACGGAAAGCAGGGGATCCCCAGCTGAGGCGGAGAGGGGTGGGTGGTGGGAGAGCGCGCACCGCAGTTTACCGGTCGTTCTGTCTCCGACCAGATGCTCTGCAAGGCTGCTCTCCCGTTCCCTGGTCTCCGATAGGAATCCAAGACGGTGGATCCGCGCTGCGTTAGCTGGTAAGGAATCTCTGCCTGAGTCTCTCCTCACTCTCCGTTCTCTTTTAGTATTCTCACTCCGTTTGGTGTTTGGCTGAGTTCTTTATCTCTTCATTTGGTGTTCTAGGGTTTCAGGATTGTTGATTCTCTGTTAGGCTTAGTTTTTCGGATCTTTGCTGTGGAGGGACGGCGTGGTGTTTCTGCCTAGAGCGTCATCTTGCCCCCTCTTCAGATGTTGTTCATTTTCCATGTGTTTGATTTTCTTTTTTCCTTGACTTTTCTGTTAGTGATGTCTACTTTTGTGGCTTTATGGTCAGAAAGATGCTTTGTAATATTTCAGTGCTTTGGATTTTGTTAACACTTGCTTTATGGCTTAATATGTGGTCTATTTTGGAGAATGTTCCATATGCATTGGAAAAGAAGGTATACTTGGCTGCTGTTGGGTGGAGTGTTTGGTATATGTCTATTGTCTATGAGATCAAGTTGGTTGATCATAGCATTTAGATTTTCCGTGTCTGTGTTGAGCTTCTTTCTGGATGTTCTGTCCTTCACCGGAAGTGGTGTGTTGAAGTCTCCTACTACTATTGTGGAGCTGTCTATCTCTCTTTTCAATGCTGTTAGAATATGTTTTATGTATTTTGGAGCCCTGTCGTTGGGTGTGTAAATATTTATTATAGTTATGTCCTCCTGGTGTATTGACCCTTTTATCACTATGTAGTGTCCTTCCTCACCCTTTGTGGTGGGTTTTACTTTAAAGTTTATTTTGTCAGAGATTAATATTGCCACTTCTGCTCTTTTTTGAGTGTTTTTCTTGATATATTTTTTTCCATCCTTTGAGTTTCAGTTTGTGTCTTTAAGTCTAAGGTGTGTCTTTCTAGGCAGCATAGGAGCAATTTTTTTTATCTGATCTGCCACTGTCTGTCTCTTTATTGGTGCATTTAGTCCGTTCACATTCTCTGTAATTATTGATAGGTATGAGTTTAGTGCTGTCATTTTGATGTCTTTTTGTGTGTGTTGTTCAGTTTCTCTGTTCTGCTTAATTTTCTGTGCTGAGTCATTTTTCTTTACGTATTTTCTTTTCATCTTTTCATTGTTGTTGATTTTGTATTTGCTGAGTCTTTATATTTTTCTTGTTTTTTATTTTTACTTGTAGGATTGTTAGTTTCCTTTGTGGTTACCTTAATATCTACCCCTATTTTTCTAAGTTTATACCAGTCTTTTATTTCTTTATATCGCCTTGACTTCCTCTCCCTATGAAAAATCTATGTCTACATTTTTTAAGTCCCTCTTTTTTGTTTTAGTGTTGCCATCTTTTACATATTGACATCTGTTTCCCTATTTTCAGTGTTTTAACTTTGATTTACTTTTGTGACTTCCCTGTCTGGGTTGATATCTGGTTGCTCTGTCCTGTGTTCTAGTCTTGGGTTGTTATCTGATGTTAGTGATTTTCTAAGCGGAGGACTCCCTTTAGTATTTCTTGTCATTTTAGTTTGGTTTTTGCAAATTCCCTTAACTTCTGTTTTTCTGGAAATGCCCTGATTTCACCATTATATTTGAGAGACAGTTTTGCTGGATATATAATTCTTGGCCAGCAATTTTTTCCTTCAAGGCTTTATATATGTCATCCCATTGTTTTCTTGCCTGCATGGTTTCTGCTGAGTAGTCTGAGCTTATTCTTATTGACTCTCCTTTGTAGATGACTTTTTGTTTATCCCTAGCCGCTTTTAAAATTCTCTCTTTATCTTTGGTTTTGGCAAGTATGATTATAATATGTCTTGGTAACTTTCTTTTGGGATCTAGGTTATGTGGGGTTCGATGAGCATCTTGAATACATATCTTCTCAGCTTTCACTATATCAGGAAATTTTCCGCCAACAAATCTTCAACAATTCTCTCTGTATTTTCTGTTATCCCCCTCTGTTGTGGTACTCCAGTCACTCGTAGGTTATTCCTCTTGATAGAATCCCACATAATTCCTAGGGTTTCTGCATTTTTTTAAATTCTTTTATCTGATTTTTCCTCAAGTAAGTTGCTGTCAAGTACTTTATCTTCAGTCTCACTAGTTCTGACTTCCATTGCCTCAATTCTGCTCCTATGACTTTCTGTTGAGTTATCTAATTCTGAAATTTTATTGTTATTCTTCTGGATTTCTGATTGCTGTCTCTGTGGATTCTTGCAGCCTGTTAAATTTGTCATTATGCTCTTCTCTAATCTTTTTAAGTTCCTCTATTGCGTGTTCTGCGTTTTGCATAATTTCCTTCCTGCCTCCAGTAATTCCAAGAATTTTTCTTCCCCTGGAAAATTTCTAGATTCTTTATTTTGGGAGCTTGCTAAAGCCATCATGGTCTACCTCTTTATGTGATTTGATATTGACTGTCATCTCTGAGCCATCAATAAGTTATATTTATTCATTTTATGTGTGCTTACTGTGTCCTAGCTTCTTGTTTTGTTTTGTTTTGATATGCCCAAATAGGCTGCTAGTGTGAGCTAGCCTAATCCACAGTGCCCCTGAAGCTCCAATGTCCTGCCACCAGGTGGCCAGAACTGCCACTAAGTATGTGAGCCCAGGAGGTCATCCACTCCTCCTGTATGGATTCAGCTCAGATGTCCGGGTAGTCAGCCACCAAGTATGTGGTGCATGCTCTTACCTACAGTCCTAGACAAGCATGGGTGATTAGTGTAGGCACAGGCATCCGGCTGCAGCAGAGGGACACATGCTGAGCAAGGCAGGGGGCTCTCGGCCGCCCCCAAGTGTTCAGGAGGAAAGTGTGTCCCTGTTCCCTAGAGCACATAGGAGGGTGGTTTTTTCTAGCCTAACTATGAACACCCAGTGCTGTTGGCTGTAAGGACTGGGGGGCACCTCTTATTCTTGGCCCCCTGCTGCAGGTGGCTAGATTGCATGGGTGGAGCCACCAGTCCTCAGTCCCCTGATGTGGGTAGGTGAAGACCCTACTTAATGGGCAGAGCAATGTCAAATATCACGAACCTGCCACTTCACAGCTGAAACAGTTAAAGTTAGACTTCAGGTATATACTCTGTTGTACTGCAGTAATGAGGGCCTATGCTGTTGAAATGAGGCTCCATGCAGGGGGAAAGACACTCAAAGTCCATGGATCCCTTATGCTTGTGCCTAGGCAAAGGAGCTGTGCCTACCCTGAGTTCCTGGCTTAGGGGAGCATGCAGATTATTTTTTCCTTCTATTTGTTAGTTTGTTCCCTCTCCAAGGCTGGGAGAATGGCTCAGGGTGAGTCATGGGTCCCACTTCCGGCCCAGGGGACTCAGCAGTTGCTGAAGCCGCCTGAACCCAGTATAGATCAGGAAGCAGGGAGGTAAATACAGGAGAGGTTTTTCCCTAAGAGGGGTGTTTTTGATCCACACAGTAGGGCAGACACAAGTACTTATCTTTTGCTGATCGAGGGCTGCTGCTCACTGGTTCTGGATGGCCTAGTAGACTCTGTGCTGCTGGGTCTCTCTCAGTGTGGAAAACGTCTCCCAAGCACTGCTGCTTGCCTACCTCACTGCTCACCCCTGAGCTGATCTGGGCTGAAGGGCTCCGGCTCCCACCATGTCAGGTCTGGCAACTCCTTGCTCTTTCTGAACCATCTCTCCCTCCCCCTGCCACTCAGTCCGATTCCTTAACTTTGCCTTTGATGTTCATTGTCATATATAATCAATTCACTTGTGTTTTTGGGTCTTTGTTGTAAGAGGGACCACCAGAAGCAACTGACTACTCCGCCATCTTGGACCCACCTCCTTGTGTGATTATTTTTAAGGAAGAATGCAAGCCTGTAAAAACACTCTATTTTTAAAAGCACATTGTAAAAAATTTTCTTAAAAAAAGAAAAATATTATTTTTGTGAGGTCAGCTAGCCAACTTGTTTTAATTATCAGTAGAAATGACTGGATTTTATATTTCCTGGTTTCATCAGAGTTAAATTAGACTGGCCTATGAATGGGACCAGCAGATTGTTAGGTTGAGGTGGGTGCCACAGATTCAGTTCTAAAGTTAAGCTTAAATGCAAACTAAATGCATTTACTTTGGATGGATCTACTCCTGTTTCTAATCATTCGAAGAAGAAATGTAATGTTCTCCATTCCATTCAAAATTGTTTATGAATTAATTCTTCTATTTTTTTTCCCTTCTTCATCTCTCCCTTTTTCCCTCCCTTCCTCACTCCTGTCTTCTTTTCAGTTCATAGAAATCATATTTGTAAACAAGAGAAGTCTATCAGTATATGGGGGAGTAATTTAATTATGCAAAACAGAAGATGGTCTTTATATTTGGTTTTCTGGGCTTGAAACAATGTCATTAATCAGACTCTGATAAGAGTTATTCCAGATTTTTCAAAGCATCAGCTCTCCTATTTCTGTTCCTCACATAAGTTCTAAATCCTTTTCTACTTACCTTGTATCCAGCAAGTAATGATTAGGAACTGTTGAAATCTTTACATTATCTTAGTAATGTGCCAATTAAGAAAGGTGTTTTATCCAGATTACTAAGATTTGTCTGAGGTGGCCACCACTTTGTTAAGGCTGTTTTGTGGACATCTTCATAATTAATGGAAAAATCATTAGGAATTCAGTCTTTATTAACCCCTATAGCTGCAGGGGCCCATTTCATCTTAATTGCATTCATTTGGCACTGGCAGTATTATACAGCATAATCACTAATAAATGATCTTTTAATTTGTACCAATCAGCGGAGCTTGCTTTCATGCCAATATTCTTGTTTCTTTGATGTTGACCTGTCTTGATTTTTGATCATTTGGGTTTAAGATGATTTACTGGAAAATCAATATCAATACCAGAACTGCTTGTATTCCTACGTCTGTGGTTAGGTTCTATTTGAGTGTATTTTGATTGAAATAAATAGTGCTTGATTACCCATTCAGATGAGGGGGGAGAAGTGTAATCAAGTTGGGAAATCTGGTACTGTATTCTTATTCAAAGGAAAATAATTAGAAACTGTAGGGAAACTGAAGATTCAGGAGAGCAGTAGAGGTAACACTTCAGATGCCACTAATTAAGCAACTTTGTCTGCCATCTCCTAAAGGCCTTCACCAATAGAGTAATATGCTATTACCCATTAGCAAGGCCAATGGGGGCTTTGGTTACACTTGTTAATGGGAAACCCCGAGACAGTTTCTCTCATTATCCCCCTGTCAGCACTGTCTCTGCAGTGTAAAGTGGTCGTCATTGTTCTGTGGGTCAGTTAACCAGAAACCAAGCTACTGTAAAGAAACATTCTGCAGCTAATTGAAAATGACTGAAAAATCCCCTTATCATCCAGTCACCTCTCTTTATTTGTGCAACAATGGAACATATATGGACTATGTGGGGAAAAAAGGAAAGTTCAGGCTATGACATTGAATTTTTCCTGACTAATACAACTACAAAGAAGTCTTTGAAGATAATTCCAGAGGAAAAAATCCAGTTTTTTTTTTTTTTTTTTTAAGATAATGACAGTAAGAAGTTAGCACAGAATATTGCATTTGTGGTTGTGAAGAGTACTTTATGTTTATACGATTCCCTTTGCTAGAGGAACTCAAAGCCTTTTCCATGGAACTGTTTAAATCTTCCTACCCTAATGAGCAAATGACACAAAATGGGAAAAGCCACAAGGAACATGAAGCTTAATCACATATTCTAAGCTGGGCTGTTTTCCTGAACTCTTAGAGTTTAATATAAGATATGCCCCACTTTAAGAAATTCAAAATCTGGAAATACAGATTTGTAGAACAAAGAAATTTGGTCTTCTTTACAAGAAGAAAAAGAGAAAGAAGGACTGGAAGAAGCTGTTTTGCAAAAGGCTTCAATGCATTTTTCTTTCCTCTGAATAGTGAGATTCCGAAGTACATTTAAAATAGGATTTAATTAAAAATTCAGCTTGATAGACAAAATGTGATGATCCCATATCTTAAATAGGGAACATGTAGAGTATCTACAAATTTTCCATTTTACCATCTTCATGAGATGCAATAATGCTCTATTTTACAGCTGGCTAGGTGAACAACTGAGCTGTTATCATTTGTTCATAACATTTATTGTCAACCGTTCTGCTCCAGGCAGGATGGCAGACACTAGAGATATAGAAATGAATTAAATACAGCCCTTTACCTTAAAAACTCATAATGTAGTGGAGGAAATAATAACACAAGCTGATAATTATATTACACTGTAGTAAATGGGACAGCAACAAGCTGTTCATAGTAAAAGGGGACACAGAGAAAAGAGTACTAAGGCAATTCGGCAGAGCTGGAAAAAGTATCTCTAAAGAAGTAATACATCGTCAGATTTTTTTAGGATGATCAAAAGCTACCTGAAAGTGGTAAGGACGGGAGTGGTGGCCAGTGAGCACATTTCAGGGGCATTATAAGCAAAGAAGAGAAGCAAGAAATGGTATATATTGTAAGCAATAAATGACATATGCAGAGTACTACAAGCAAGCAGAGAGTAGAGAAAAAAGAGGCTGGAGAGGTAGAGACCACAAAATAGGAGAAACAGGGTAGTCAGATTTGCATTGATCACTTTGGCCACCACGTGGAGGACAGATTTTCTGAGGGAAGCAACTGAGATAATACTATTATTAGTCAGTATCCTGCTTCAGTAATCCAAACAAGAGATAAAAAAGGCTTGAATTTAGCAGTAACTACAGGAGACATCAGTTTACAATGGGAAACCATAAAGATAAGCATGAATAAGATCCCCTAGTAAAGTAGAGAGTAATGTGCTGAGGCTAAAACTGGGATATCAAAGTATTATGGGTGAGTGAAGAAAAAAATCACAAACAAGTCAGAGAAGGACAATCACAAATACAAGACAAACCAGGAGTGTGAAGTACAATAAATTCCAGTGGGATAAAGAGTTTCAAGATAGAACAAGTAATCAACCATGTCGAAAAAAGAAGGAAAAAGCTACAGTCCAGTAAACGCTTTAGAATATTTACTGCCTTTGGTTTTAAGGGATTATTAGTAACTTAATGAAAAAAAGTTTAATCAGAGTTGACCGAGTAGAGGCCCTAAGGAAAGTTATGAGGAAATGGGGATGATGAGTATGGACTAGTCTTTCAAGGAATGTGAATGAAAAAGAGAAGCAATGCTCAGCCAGTAGCTAATTTGGAATAGTGAATTAAAGGAACACTTTATAGGATGGTAGAGACTTGAGTTTATTTTCAGGCTGAGGAACAGGCTCTGGCAATAAGGGAGAGGTTGAAGATAAAGCTAAGAGTAGGGATAATTGCTATGAGAAATGTAGAAGGAGAAGGAATAAACCTGGGCACCCATGGAGCAGCTGGTCTTGAGCAGGAAGAGGTAAGGTAATGATAGGCCAGCTGGATTTTGAGATCATAAATTGGGAGCAGCAATAATCTGTGTGGTTGTTTTCTCCAGCAATAATCAATTGTCCCCATGCAGGAGTGGAGAAGGTAGATTAGTAGGGATCTAGGTGGGTATGGTAGAACATTAGAGGTACAAGGGAAACTGAAGTACTGGGGAAAGAGCAATTCAGACGACAGCATGAGAACCCAATCATATTGGGTGGGGAAAGGAAAGAGGCCAGACTGGATAAAATAGATGGATTAAGGAGATTTCTGTGAGGTCAAACATGCATTCTGTGAGGTGAAAAGGTGAAAGTAAGAGAAGGAGGGAGCTAGAAAGATAGGAATTGTCATAAGGGAGGCCAGATACATTCTGAACGCTTTGTGGTGGTGTGTTGATTTATTGATAATGCAGGATTGGTTTGAAAGCACCAAATGAATTTTAATTTAGATTAACCAGGCAAATTCAGAATTTTTGACTTGGTTCAGGCTGATTTAGATCCACTGTCATCTAAAGGGTGTCCCTGGGTGGTGCAAACAGTTAAGTGGTGGGCTACTAACAGAAATGTTGATGGTTTGAACATACCCAGAGAGATACCTTGGAGGAAAGGCCTAGTGATCTGCCTCTGAAAGGTCACAGCCATGAAGACTCCATGGAGCAGTTCTACTCTGACATGAGTCAGAATTGACACAGCAGCAACTGGTTTGAGTTGTGGTGCCAGGCACTGGGGTACGAAGTGTGTCAAGCACAAAGATTTATAAGCACAGTTTCCAAACTCAGAGTGTTTAGGGACTATTTTTCTTAGGATTCATGCTTTTTTTGTCCTAGCCTACCTCAGTATTTTTGCCATAATATTCTTTCTTGTGAAATCTTTGTCCACAAATTTATTATTCTCAGCATGAATAATACTTATGTGAGTTCTGAATTTGTTCTCTTTTAATTTTTATTTATGTTCTCCTTGTCCTGTCTTCTTGTGGCACAATGAAAATAGCAGTTCATGTGGATATTATCTGTGCCATTTAAATTCCTAAATACTCAATTAAATCTACTCAAGTGATATTTTTTCTAGACTTCATACTTTTAGGTGTTCCAGTCTGTCCTCAGACTTCGCATCTTCAACCTTGACACGTTTTCAAGTACAGCAATATCCCATCTGCAATTTCTTTAGTTTGACGTGGTCTCCAAAGAGCACCATCTACTCAGGGTCTTGCATTCTTAAACTATGCTCTAATTACCTAGATTTATTTGTCTTTGAAATCACTTTCCAAAGGTCTATGGAAAAGTCATCCTGCATTTTTGAGATTATATGTCTTTCTAAAAAATAACTTAAAGTTCTGAATTCCTTAATAACAAAATCAAGACTTTGCTATTTTTAAGTTATGCTTTTAAATGTTCTTTTCAAAAGCTTGATTAAAAATTATACTGTTAATTGAGATGCATTATTTTCTTCAATTTAATAAGGTCTCATAGAGGTTATGTTAAAAATACGACATTACCTCACTGACGAAGTTTTGAATATTGTTTTTTTTTCTGTCCTTAAAACCTATAGTGTCATCATTATTGAAAGGTTTTTCAATATACCAAAGACATACTTTTATAGAAATCCCAACAAAACATGCTTCTTACCCTTTCAGCCTTTTTCCTATTATGCACCAATCATTCTGATATTCAGAATGAAATATAAATTAAAAACCAGTGAAATCAAACCCTCTCCCAAATCTGTAAAGGTAAAATGATGACAAAACTGGGAATTTTAACCATTTGTATTGTTAGAATGCTTCCAAACAACATGGAATTATAAAAAGCAAACAAATAACAACAAAAACTGGTGTTAGAGGACCCTCTGCCAAAATGAAGTATGGTTATCAATTGGAGATTATGGGAGGTTTTCCATATGTGTTCACTTTGTGACCTTTAAATGTGACTTTAAAAAAAAAAAAAGAATAGAACGGTGTTGAATTTTCCATTTATTTTATTTATAATAACTTTTATTTGGTCACATCCCCTTCAGTAAACTTTCAAGCCCATAAAATACAAGCAAAGCTATTCATGTTTACGGAACCCCTTTGGAAAGCAAAGTAGGGTACCCTTCACCCAAATCTCTCCACACAAAGCAGACCGCTAATCGATGCTACCATCTCAGCTTCTTGGAGAGAGCAGCTCACTTAATTACATAGTTGCCCCTGCCTGACCAGTGGAGGAATAACCTTTCTAGGGCATTTCTCTGCAGTTCTGTGTGATTTGATCTTTCTTTGGTGACCTGGGCCATGCCATCCCAATTTGAGAAGAAGTAGCAAATTGAAGTCAGATACTTATTGGAATGAAACTCTCATTTTAAGAAGAAATTCAGATCTATTTAGCTTGACCTTGGAACTTGAATTAAATCTTTAGACACTCAACTTTCTCCAGGGAAGTGTGAGGTTTATACGAATTTGAGTGCATTAAAGCTAGTCTGGCTCTGATCTACGTACCAAGTTGGTTAATTTTTCATTTAAAGGACAAAGGGTTTCACTGGAACTAATTTAACTGACTTAATTTGTGATATTCACATACCAGTTTATATTCTAAACCAGGAGAGGTTTTTTAAAACCATTAACATGTCATTAAAAAAACATCATATGTTCACGGATTGATGTTTTAAAGACAGTCACGGTTGCCTATGGCTGGGGACTTCTGACATGGTTCGTTCTTTGCTTCTGCTACTAACCAATTGTGTGACCCGATATGAGGCACTTCACCCTTCTCTGATTCACTCTCTGACTAATAAACTGGGGTTATAATAATTCCCTCTTCTATATTTCTTAAAGGGGTGTACTGAGAATTAACAAGTTAAGGGTCATGAAGCACATCAAAATGATCGGTTAAAAGGCAGTATCTTAGGACTTTTATATTATAGAAACATATTTGATTTTATATATATATATATATATATATATATATATCCAGAAAATATTACTGCTGGTAGATTTATCACATGAGTAAACGTGAAGATAAATTTGCTTGTTTTGTAATTCACCTGCTAACGTGTGTGGATTCGTAAGAACCCTGAATTAACAATGACAAGAACAAAAATCAAGTGTATATTTAAACATGGCGTACTCAATTTATTTTTTCCCAGAGAATTTTCTGTTTATATTCACTTGCATATCCTTTAGCTGTTCAAAACTCAACCATTTCCAGAAACTTCTCTTAATTAACTACCTCACCCCATGTCTCTTGTACTTTGTTGCTCATAATGCAATAGTTACATTAATTTTATTCTGTATTCTCTTCTAAGTTTTTTAAAGTCATTTCCTGACATTGCTCTCTCCTCCTATCAACTTACACACTCTCCATTGTCAGAGACTGAGTACTTACCTTTCCTCAGTACCCCTATGGCCATACCACCTGTGTTCACAAATGACATACAAAGGAAGGTTGGATTTGATCAGTTGTTCCCTTTTCTTCTTATTTTTTACCTATCTTTATCAAAAACTATGGATTGCACCATGACAGAAACCTAATAGTCGCTTGTTCTGTGGACCATTACAAATTTAGAAGTATGGTTTTACTACATTTAAGCTAAATGGTATAATTTTTATGCAATCTTATTAGTAATTACAGTGTTCATAAAACATAAAATATGAGAAAATTATAATTACATTACCAATTGAAAATTGTAGTAATATTTTCCAGTATAAATTTTTTCTATCCAGAAAATGATGGAATACATCAACATAGGAAAGAAAGGAGCTTACAAGAGGGGGAAGATGAGACAAAGGGAGGGGAGTGATAGAAACAATCCTTTAATTTCCAAAGGATAAATTCAACATCATCTATTCATTCACAAAGTAAATGATTAGTATTTTAGTTATCTGTAAAGCAAACTTTCAAGAATTCTCTTCAAAAGCAAGGAAAAGGAGAAAACAAGAACCCTAATTAACGTACAAGTGTAAAGGGAAATCTGATAGCATCTAGCATGATCTTTTGTTTTGTTTTTGTATTTTATTTTTTAATTTACTGTTTTATTCTAGAGATTTTCACAGCACAGAAAAATATCTTCATGACTCAGTAACAGGAGAAACACTTGATGTTATCTACTTCACCACGATAATCCTGGAGGAATTTTCCTAGAATTAGTTACTCAATAAAACAAAAAGAAACTCTCAGAATGGAGCACTACTTTCAACTTTCTCTATCCAATTAACTTTTTAGGTGTATGTTCTCTTCACATGCAGAAAACCAAAAAACCCATCACTTCCCAGTCAATTCAGACTCAAAGTGAGTCCATAGGACGGAGTAGAACTGCCCCATGCAGTTTCCAGAAAGCTGGTGGAATGATTTTATTTTAAAATCTGTTGTTGTTGTTGTTATTGTTAGGTGCCATTGAGTTGATTCCAATTCATAGCGACCCTATGTACAACAGAAGAAAACACTGCCCGATCCTGAGCCATCCCCACAATCTTTGCTATTCTTGAACCCATCGTTGCAGCCACTGTGCCAATCTATCTCCTTCAGGGTTTTCCTCTTTTTTGCTGACCCTCTACTTTACCAAGCACGATGTCCTTCTCCAGGCACTTATCCCTCCTAATAACACTTCCAAAGTATGTGAGATGTAGTTTCCCCATCCTTGCTTCTAAGGAGCATTCTGGTTGTACTTCTTCCAACACAGATTTGTTTACTGCTTTGGCAGTCCGTGGTATATTCAATACTCTTCACAAACATCACAATTCAAAGGTGTCAATTCTTCTTCAGTCTTCCTTATTCATCCTCCAGCTTTCACAAGCATACGAGGCAATTGAAAACACCATGGCTTGGGTCAGGTGCACCTTAATCTTCAAGGTGACATCTTTGCTTTTCAACACTTTAAAGAGGTCTTTTGCAGCACATTTGCCCAATGCAATGTGTCTTTTGATTTCTTGACTGCTCCTTCCATGGGCATTGATTGTATATCCAAGTAAGAAGAAATCACTGAGAACTTCGGCCTTTTCTCTGTTTCTCATGATGTTGCTTATTGGTTCAGTTGTGAGGATTTTTGTTTTTTTTTCTTTTGAGGTGTAATCCATACGGAAGGCTGTGGTCTTTGATCTTCATCAGTAAGTGCTGCAAGTCCTCTTCACTTTCAACAAGCAAGGTTGTGTCATCTGCATATTGCATGTTGTTGAGTCTTCCTCCAATCCTCATGCCCTGTTCTTCTTCATATAGTCCAGCTTCTTGTATTATTTGCTCAGTATACAGATTGAATAGGTATGATAAAAGGATACAACCCTGACGCACACCTTTCCTGACTTTAAACCATGCAGTATCCCCTTGTTCTGTTCGAATGACTGCCTCGTGATCCACGTACAAATTCTTCATGAGCACAATTATGAGTTCTGGAATTTCCATTCTCTGCAATGTTATCCATAATTCGTTATGATCCTCACAGTCAAATGCCTTTGCATAGTCAATAAAATACAGGTAAACATCTATCTGGTATTCAATTCTTTCAGCCAGGATCCTTCTGACATCAGCAATTATATCCCTCTTTCCACATCCTCTTCTGAATCTGGCTTGAATTTCTGGCAGTTCACTGTCAATGCACTGCTGTAACTGTTTTTGAATGATCTTCAGCAAAATTTTACTTGTGTATGATATTACTGATATTGTTCGATAATTTCCACATTCGGTTGGATCACATTTCTTGGGAATAGGAATAAATATGGATTTCCAGTCAGTTGGCCAGGTAGCTGTCTTCCAAATTTCTTGGCATAGACAAGTGAGCACTTCTAGCACTGCATCTGTTTGTTGAAACATCTCAGTTGGTATTCCTTGTTTTTTGCCAATGCCTTCAGTGCAGATTGGACTTCTTCCTTCAGTACTATAGGTTCCTGAGATCGTATGCTACCTCCTGAAATGGTTGAACATTGACCAGTTCTTTTTGGTGTAGTGACTCTGTGTATTCCTTCCATCTTTTTTGATGCTTCCTGCTTCATTTAATATTTTCCCTGTAGAATTCTTCAGTATTGCAACTTGAGGCTTGAATTTTTTCTTCAGTTCTTTTGGCTTGAAAAATGCCAAGCATGTCCTTCCCTTTTGGTTTTCTATCTCCAGGTCTTTGCACATGTTATTATAATACTTTGTTTTCTGGAGCCGCCCTTTGAAATCTGTTCAACTGTTCAACTCTTTTACTTCATCATTTCTTCCATTTGCTTTAGCTACTCGATGTTCAAGAGCAAGTTTCAGAGTCTGTTCTGACATCCATTTTGGTCTTTTCTTTCTTTCCTGTCTTCTTAATGATCTCTTACTTTCTTCATGTTATTTTTAATACTTTTGCTTATTTGCCCATAAGATGATTTTTTTCTTGACCTTTGCAGTTATATACGTTTGTCAGAATATATCTAAGTGTTAATTGTGATAAATACTTCCTTTTCCCCCTCGGAAATTTCACGTGACATTCAGATTTTCAATTCAGATTTTCCGTTAGGCCAGGAAATTTTTCTACTGTTACAACTTTGACTGTTATTTCTGTTCCACTTGCTATGCTCTCTTCTTTAGAAACATAGATATTTTCATGAGTTATTCTTTATCTTTTTCTGGTATATATAATGTTTCTTTATCACTTTTTTCTCTTTGTTATTTTATATTCTGTCTTACCTATGTATTGTTCTAGTTTGAACTGCATGGCACTGACTCTTGCAGCAATATCTAGTCTGTTTCTTTATGTTTCATTTTGCAGTGCAGTTTTCATTTCTGAAATGTTTTTATTGTTAAACTTGGTTTCTCTTCTGAGCAAGGCCGTTTTATGTGTTATAGTATTCTAATGTGTTATCATTGTTTCTTTAAGCTCTTGTATCTTTCCTAGATCTTTTTTAGGGCTTTATTCTCCAATGATTTATGAGAATAAAGAGAAGTGTTTATTGAAATTCACTATATACTGGAATTATTCTGTTTTTCTTGTGCACATTCTTTACGTGCACTTGTTTTTTTATGTTCTTTCCATTCTTTTCGGTGGTATGTATACGGTGTCACCTGTGAGTTTCTTTCTGAATGTTGGTTTTGTTTAAAAGATTCATCTCTATCCAAGCCTATTTCTTCAAGAATAATGTGGGAGGGATGGGGAAGATGGGGTGAGTCTATCCGCAGCTGTGTGTGTGTGTGTGTGTGTTTTTGTGTGTGTGTGTTTGTGTGTGAGTAATTTATCGGTTTATTTATCTCTTTCCCATCCAAGTCCTTTCTTAAGACATAGTCTTAAGAGAAAATAAGAATTCCATATATTTTTTATCCATCTCTATGTAATTTTATACCTGTATTATTTGTTAATATGTTAATATTCATATCAACTAACATGCCTTGGACTCTTATTATGTACAAGATCCTATAGGGTCTATTTCATGTCTAAGAGTATCTATAATTTTGAAATTTAATGGAAAATGGCACTGACTGAGACCCATTAGAACTGGGGTCTAGGTATAGCTTTGCCAAAACTTTTTTTTTTTAAGTTTGAGAAAACTATTTAAACTCTCTAGGCCTCTGATTCCTGAGATACTTAGGTAAGACGATCACTAATCCTTTACAAATTGAAATCTCTCTATAGTAGGAAACAGAACAGAGATACAGAAAGATACTAAAGTCATTTGAAATATTTTATCCAATCTGTGATGATAATTATATCAACAAAATAAAGAAAACAAGGAAATTTTGGTTACACATTTAAAAAATGTATAGGTATGTTTTCCTTTCTTACTGCTAGCAATATTCACATGTCTTAGAGATGGCACATCACAGAGTGTATCAGGAGAGTAAGAAAGCTTTGTTAAAGTTGGAATTTACCTCTTTGTATCTTTTCCATAGGGATTTATATCTCTTCATATTCCCCTTGAGGGAGAGTCAAAGTAAATCAATGAACGTATTTTTCTTTTTTTAAATTATAACCAGGAGACTTTGTTTGCTAAAATGAATATTAACATCACATTTAAGATAAAAGTTACATATTATCAAATAGTAAGTTTTGCTCTTGCAACACAGACCATGATTTAGAACTCTTTGCCTCAAAGTGTACTGTATCCATGTTACGTTATGGAATGCCTTGTAGTGTCTTCTTGTGTGATTAAAAAACATATGTATATTTTTTTGAAATCCACAGAAAAGACAACTCATAAAGTACCTGCATTTTACTTAACTGAAAGCTATCAGAGATAGAAATTACAAAAGAAAAACCCATAATTTGATGGGCAAGAAGAATAAGAAAAAGCAGAGATTCTGATAGGTCACTTTTTCATACACAAGCGTTTAGTCCACGGTAATCTTCCAGGACTGTCAGATTTGATTGAAAGATAATGTAAGATTTTTTTCTTGCCACAATTTATAACATGTATCCATTAGGAATAATTACGGTTGCATGATTTTGCTGGCTGTTATCTCTACAAGTGTTACTAATGGTTTTATCAATTACTCCCTGTCCAATAACTGCATGGTTGTAACCTAATTTAAAGACACTCTATCACCAGGCTGATTTGTGTAGTAGTAAATGACAGCATTTGAGACACAAGCCAAATGACTCACTTCAGTGACTTAGTTAGTCTCTAATAATTAACAATTAGTAGGTACCTAGAGAAAGCTCAAGAGACTGGAGTTCCCACATTTCCCTTTCTTATCTAAATACAAGAAGTTAGAGAGACTTCAGTGATTCATATTAATAAAATTGAAGGCCTCTATGGGTTTGGAGAGCATGTGTATAGAAGAGCTGTTAATAATTCCTATTTAAAAGGAAAGAAACTGAGGGTGATATATTCTCATAAGAGTCTTATTATATTGGACTTGGTAGATATGGTAAGATTCACAAGTAGAAAAATTACGGTCTAACTATTTTTTTCCAGTCATGTTAGTGCTTTGGTTCAAAAGTAAAGTCAATGTGCTAAAAGGGGAATATTGTTGGCAAATTTGTGCTATTTCTTGAACTTTAAAAGGAAAATGCTGGATGTGCAAAAAGAAGCACTTCATTATAGATCGTTAGCGGGAACTTTATGTACAGCTGAAGGCTCAGAAAGGTGTTGCCTGCTTAGAACTAGCTGGGAAGAAATTTGAAATACTTTTTTTTTTAATGACGGTAAAAGATGATTTCCCTCTAAAGATGTTATTGCTAAGGATTTTTTTTTTTTAAAAAAAGAATTCTCCCCATTTTGAAAATCTGAGTAAGAGCCTGATTTCAAGCTTTAAGTGGTACTATACTTTCTAAAAGTAGTTTGGTTTCTCAGGCTGAAAGATAGTGAAATGAAACTAGTGAATGCATGGAAGATCGGGGTGCTTATACGATGCTGTTCTTCTATAGAGTCCACTAGTAGATTTGGATGTAGGTTGATGAGAAAAATTGCTTTGGAATAATCCATCAATTAGGTAATCGTGTCAGACCTTAGTACCTTTAAACCTTTTAAGTTAACTGTTAATTTAAGATAACAATCTTTTTTAGGAGACTAGTGGCTCATGTAGAACGATAAAAAGTTGCATTCAACACAATGATGACTTTCCCAGTGTTGCCACCAGACCTCAGTCTGCAGAGAAATACGTGTACTGTGTCTCAGCCTGGATCAGATTATTCTCAGTAATCCCTAGGAGGAACAGGCAAACTGAAGCAACTGCAAAGACAAATTGCTGCCTTAAAGTTTTAGAAAATGTTATGGAAAGGAGCGTTTAAAAATCTTCACACCACCAAGTAAACCTATTCCGATGATTACACATGACTGAAAAGCGTCAGAGCTAGTAAATAAATGTTCTTGAAAAATTAGGATGGACATTTGTAAACCTGATTTCTTTGGCTTGTTCCACAAAAGCGCTAAAGGAGTCAAATGTGGGAACGAGCTAAAAGCCCCAGGTCCCCAGCCACTCCCTGCTCTAGAGTATCATTCCTTGTGCATATATCTATGCTCCCAATTTGTACTAATCACAAAAGAAATCAGTGAAAAAGAAGAAAATAAATCACAGAGAAGCTGATCATCTCCTGAACAAGATCACAATGGCCAATTTACAGAAATGGGTTTCTCTAATTTTCCCTTGTGGTGGTGATGAGGTTATGAAATAGTCATAATAGCACAAGAACTGCCCGCTCTGGAAGCTGCTAAGAAAACACCAACCATAATAGAAGGGCAAGGACTGGTGGTGTTTCTTACAATGGAGTTGAGGCTCCACCCCTTCTTTCCCAGTCATATTTGCATATTCTTTTGAAAACCACATAGTGAGTATCTATAGTCCCAGCTGATGTCATCGGGCACAGCATGCAGCCTTTAGAAGTGGGACAATTATAATTTTTGTAGCTGATTAATCATCATGAAAAAGTAACAGTCAATTGACTCAATCATACATCCATGGTGATTAATCACACTTCGCTTGTGTTTTTTTTTTCCCCCAAGTATTTTACTGACAGTGCAGATGTTGGTTGATTTTCTCCTTTAGCCTTTTACTTGGTCACAGATGTTAAGTAATCACCTTGTCCTGATACTTGACTTGTCCATAATCTTCAGTATTACAAGTCCTTAAAAGAAAATGTGCTCATTTCTTAGAAATCAAATGGTAACCTAGTTATTACATTTAAAATAAAAACAGGTTAATCAATATATGAAATAGCCATAATTGTACTCTGTAATCACAGATGCTTTTTATTTTTAATAATTATGCAACTCCCCCATTTGTTCCCTGCTAAACAGGGATGGCATGATTACTGATAAAACATTGGGAAAGATAGCTGCCCCCCTCCCCTGCAGTGTTAATAGCTCAATTCCATTTAGATTTAATCCAAAGCCTGATGTTCTAATCCCACTCCGTAAAAGGCCTCACCTGGTTGCATTTCATTTCTGCAGAAGACATAATTTACTACTGAAAATAGAACAGACATCGTACCATGCTCTCACCTGAGCACAATTTTTGAGACCTCTCCGTTACTGGCTCATAAAAGAAGCTGAAATGACTCCACTAGTACTGTTATTTATAAAATTGTCACACATGAATTGCCGATATTTAAGAAGCAATTACAAATGCACCAGTCTGTTGGTAAAAAAAAAAGCAATATTCAGGAAATAGTCTAAATGATTATGCGTCAATTAAATCACTTTTAGGGACAAGTGACATCCTAGTTTGTATTCAAGGAAGAGAAATGCTTCACTTCAGGCTCCTTTTGTAGAAGTGGGATTAGTGGGTGAGGTGTGTCAAAAATATGCTGCAGTCAAGCCCTAGCACACAGATCTGCCCGTCTAATTTCTCAAATGGAAATGCCTAATCCTAAGGGAGAAGCAAAGGTGGCCGTCACAAAGTGAAGGCCCCTCCAACCTCCCAACTGGCTTCCACAGTTTCAGTCTCTCCAATCTTAAAAGAAGGTATCATCCCTCAATGCTGACCTTCAGATAATCTTTGAGATCATTTCCCATGTGGGAAATTGCTTTCATGCCAAGATAACACAGCAGCATTGAGCTCTGTCCTGGGTAACTGTCTTGATACTGTTAATAAAAAGCCTTGGGATGGATATAATTGTTAATAAACTAATTCTAAAAATCCACTCAAATGTCACTTACGATCAGGATTTTCTGCTGGGCTAGGACCCCTGGGGAAACCTTTGAAGCTGTGAATCTTGTATGCAATGGCAGGGATGAACCTAAGAAAGTAGAAGACCACCATTGCTTTACAGCTTAGTTGTTTAAAATGATCACGTAGGATGAAACTCAGAAATACTTGCAACTGTAAGGGCCAGCAAAGAAAGTGAGGGATGGAGAGAAGAGCCAGTAGGAAATCTCCAGTTAAACCCAGTCCACTTCGGAAGTGCCAGAGGGAGAGGTGAAAAGATGTCATTACTTGTAATTTATAGCAGGAACATCGAGGCACAGAAGATAATATAAAAGCATTTCAGTGAGAAGACACTCATGACATGGAACTATTTAAAATAATTAATCAAAAAAGCCTAATTATTCAATTAGATGAATAAATGAATCTTCTTAAAGTGGATATGCAAAAAAGAGTGATGATGAAATCTTTTAAAGGGAAATGAGCGTAACAAATCAGCTAAATATGATCTCTAAAAAAATTCTGAATAATAAGTCAGTGATTATGTTTTAATTGGGCTTTAGCTTTATTATAATTGAGGACCCTCATTATCTTGTTTTATTGTATTTATGATTTTAATATTCATACCATTTGGTACTTTATCTTTGTATACTTTCTGCCAGTGCTTGTTGCGCTTCCTGGCTGATTAGTGCCTGGGTCAGTGTGAAGTGAATACAGATGTCTCAATAATGATCGGCAGGCGCATTGGGCTGATCTTCAGTGTTTGAAGGTCTCCTATAAAGTCGTCCTTTGTGCAATTGTGAGGGCTATTTTTTCCAGTCTTCTTTTTTTCTCCTCTTCCTTTTTTCTCAACATGAGCAGCTCTGTTGGTAAGAGTCATCTAACAGGAAGCTGTTTTTCACTCTGAAGGGGATCTAGGGACCTTGTTTTGGGGTATGATTAAGTGTTTCTACAATGATGACTTATACATGCAGATTTATCCCATCTTAGGGAAACTCTATGCTGTACGCAAAGAGTAACATATAACTGAAAAGTCAAGCTCTTTTGAAATATCTGAGGGTAAACTGCTAGAGAGCTCTTACGTTTGTAACTTCCAGTCAATCGGATGAGCCACACTTTGTTCACAGAGAAGGGCAATGGAGCCAACGACTATTTCCAAGTTTTTGTCAGTCACATTGCCCTGAAAAAGGTGCGCACATGACTGATTGCTTACACTACTCAGTACCAGCCAAAATGTGCAGTCAGAGTGAGTCGGCAACAGTTCACCTGCTTTATATGTTCAGAGAGCTTCAAATGGGGCTTGGAGAAGTAAAGAGGTTAATAACCATGGGAATTTTGTGAACTCAAGCAAGGTGAATATTTAACCCTTTGTTTAAATATTTCAAATGAGTGTGTGGCAACAACTGTGTTTTATATAGGTCCATCGATTTGCTGCTGGTTATATTAAGAGTAAGAGATAAGTAAAAGGTAAGGGCTCTATTTTACCTCATTGCCAGACAAATGCATGTTTTCCAGGCAGTTCTCCTCTTAGCGAAATAACTGAATAAATATATAAAAGACAGAAAGAAAGAATAATTAAGTAGTAAATACACAAAATACATTCGATGACAGCCTATGAGATTTTGAGTGCTCAGAGCCCTGGTGGTATAGTGGTTAAGAGCTTGGCTGCTAACCAAAAAGGGTTGGCAATTCAAATCCACCAGCCACTCCTTGGAGACCCTATGGGGCAGTTCTACTCTGTCCTATAGGGCCACTATGAGTCAGAGTTGATTCAATAGCAATGGGTTTGGTTTTGTTTTTTTTTTTTTTCAGGAGCCCTGGTGGTGCAATGGTTAAGACCTCAGCTTCTAACCAAAAGGTCAGCACTTCAGTCCACCAGCTGCTCCTTGGAAACCCTATGGGGCAGTTCTATTCTGTCTGTAGGGTCACTATAGGATCGCTATGATTTGGAATTGACTCGACTGCAATGGGTTTTATATGCATGTACGTCACCAATTGTAGGAAGCCTGACACAGATATGATTTCCACTTTACTAATGTTGGGCCAAATCTTTCTATGAGGGAACAGAGCCCAAGGCATATTTCTGCCCTAAGTTGAGTCTTCATATGTTTTACAATTGCCAAATTAAGCTCACCAGTACCCACTTATCGTTTTGCTTTTATATCTGCTTCTCAAAACTTCACTTCCTTTTGTTGATCTTCTGTCCTCAAAATAAGCCCCTTGTCTTTAAAATTTTACATACTGAGTAACATGATCTCAAAGTAACTGAACTCCAGATATCCCACAAGTCATTTTTTTCTCTCTGGTCTTCCTAACTAGACCAGACAGCCAATGCCCTTTCTGTTCTTGGAGTCACTGCTGGTCACAGATAGGTCTTTTTCATGTGATGTGCCCTTGACTATGAAGTATGAGATCCCTGAGATCTTCTACATTCATTGTCTGTGCCCTTGTCCCAAGTTGGCTAGGTGTGAGGAGTTTATGAATACAGTGACCCTAAGAATGTAACCACCCAATAAGTAAAGGAAACAACAGACCTCAGTGATGCTGCTCCTATTCTGTTTCCTCTTGTGAAAACTTACCGATTAACCCTCACTTACAGGAGAAAAAAAAAAAATTCTAAATGTGCCACCACCACCTGCCATCAAGTTGACTCCAATTCATGGTGACCCCATGGCTGTCGGAGTAGAACTGTCCTACATAGGGTTTTCAGTGACTGATTTTTCAGAAGTTGACTGCCAGGCCTTTCTTCTGAGGTGCTTCTGGGTGGACTGGAACCTCCAACATTTCAGTTAACAGTTGAGCATGTTAATGGTTAGCATCACTCCTAAGTATAACATGCTGTTGTTGTTAGCTGCCATCGGGTCAGCCCCCAACTCATGGTGACCCCATGTGTTACAGAGTGGAACTTTCTCCGCTGGGTTTTCTTGGCAGTAATCTTCACAGAAGCAGATCTCCGGGTCTTTGTTTCTACGGAGCCACTGGATGGGTTTGAACCTCCAACCTTTTGTTTAGCAGCCCATCGCAAACCGCTAGCACAACCCAGGCTCCTAGAGTATAATATGCAGGAGCAGGAAATTTTTTCCAAACATCTGTAATCTCTTTTTAATACATTTAAATCTTTCTTTTAACAATTTGTATTGTGTGAGTATTTCATTAGTAGAAAATATTTTTCTATTCAAGCGTATTATTGGAAGTTTGTATTAATTACCTAAATCTGAGGCTAAAGTGCTTTTTCCATATACAAGAGCAATGGAAAATCTATTCCCAAACTTTCATGTTGGAGATTCTCCTAATGCTCCATTCAGAAGCCAGTTTCATAATTATATGCCAATCGTTTTTATGAAGAATTGCATTATTTATCTTCATGAGATAATATATATCAACATATGAATTCAGATGATAGACTTCAACAATGCAAAACTAAAATTTAGCCAGTATTTTAAGTTGTTTTTTATTCTTTTATGCAACTAAATTTAGAATAAAAAGTGACATAAAATGGCATACATATTAGGAGAATTAAAACAAATACAAAAAGTGTTCACAAAGTCAGCCATCACATTAAAATTCCTTTTTGTTGGGTTAGCTGGAAGACCATGAAAAAAATCCACCTGCCATTCAGTTTAATTTCTTGTGTTTAGAGCTCTACAGCATTCTGTGTAAAACTATTCAATAAAAAGGATTTATGAGACCTTGAAATAGAACAGTCGAAAGGAGGAAATTATAGTCAGTTTTAGTTATTAAAGATTTTCACCACTAAATTTAGTATAAGGGAAACGTTATACATCTTTTTTAGCTGAAACAGGACATTTATCAAGCACATGGATTGGGGAGACAACTGTGCTTAGACCCACTGTAATGTGTCTTTATTTGTTGCTCACCATTTATTGTTGGCTGTAGTGAAGTGGGCCCAAGCATAAGGGAAAAAAAAAAAAAGAAAGTAGACAAGGTGAGCCATGACCTAAACATGAGAGAAAAGAAGGTGTTTATGAATTCAGATCCAGTCCATATTAAATTGCTTTGTTCGACTATATTTTAAAAAGGATAAAGGCAAGGCAGTGCAAAGAAATAAGGAGGCAAGGGAGAGAGCGAAGAAAGGATGAAAGCAAAATTTACCATCCCCTTCAATGGCTTTTCACTGTTATGGAATCAAAATTTAGCTCTGATAATATTCAGAGACCAAGCCATTACTGATTTTCATTTATATTCAGTATCATAATATTTGCTGATCCACGTGCATTTCTGAAAATAGTTAGTTATAAGTGGACTGTGTAACACTGTTGCTTAGTGACAAAGGGTCTTGAGAAACTGCCTCAGAAAGCTTGGGTACTGTGTATACTGCTTTAAGACTTTTACGTAGATACGTTTCTTAGCAGGGCAGTCTGAAGAAATTCAAGAATTTGGCTTTTGTTTGATGAATTACAAATGACAGATGGAAAATTGCAATATTTTGAAAAGAAAACATGCAATGATGCACAGAACATAGGATTGCCATAATAATAATGGTACTTAGCATTTACACTGAGCTCTTCATCTGCAAAGTACTTTGCAAACAGCTAATTAAGCCTGTAACACTCCTGAAAGACCGGTAAGTATCATTATCGCCATTCTACAGATGGAGAAAATGAGGCATGGAGGTTAAGTGTCTTTGCCTAAGGCTAGTGGGAATGTGTAGAAACACTTGATTAAGGTTTAAGGCCTTAGACCTTCCTGGATAAAAGACTAGCATTCATTCTTTCAACTAAAACCATGAACCTTTTACTGCTAAATATTTTCCCCTTTGAAAAGAACTTTAACAAGTTATTTAGTTAACACTAATTTTCTTATAAATTGAAATTATACTTGCCTTTACGGAACAACAGCCATAACCTGCCCCCTGTTCCTTTATTTGCCTCATTCATTCTTTTGACTGTCTCCACAATGATCCTGGGACACAGACTGCCTTTTCTGAATGTCTAGGTGATAGAGGGCTTTACAATCAGTGTCACCTGGTAGCAAAGCACCGAGACTCAGGTTTCACTTTATATTAAAGTTGCAAATCATATCAATGGGCTTCATTTCAAAATTATGACAAGGCTTCCCATTTCTGATGGGTAATAATTATTAGCAATTTCAAAACCCTGTACTGTATGAGGAGAAAAATAAGTCGATTATATTCTTCTCTGCTAGTTAACTCTCTCTCTAATTCTCCTGAATCCCAAAACTACTGTTCAAGATGGAGAATGTTGCCAAAGAAACAATCCTCAGCTTAAAATCATCACCCAGTGGACTGCACATTTTTTAAGGTTTTGCCGCTTACCTTTAAAAGTCACTCATCAAGAAACAGGATTTCAGTTCTGCAGAATTAAAAGCACAGTGTAGAAACCAGCAGAAATTTCAGGGCAAGTTTCCTTTTCTATTACTTCGGAACATCAATAAGATCAGTGATCATGTTTTCACATGCACATATTTGTAAATTCCCAGCCCCAGGATCTTACACCCAAAAGAGAGGACAAAATGAACACTTTGGAAACAAGAGTGAACAATACACCAACAATACTATGGGATGTAAGTGTGTAATTCAGCCATACTCCACTCTATAATAAATGTATTGAAGAAATATACAGAGAAGCAGAGATTATTTTTGTCTGCTTATGGGGTTATTAACTGAAAATAGTACTTATCAAACTTCTGAGTTGTATGTATGTCCAATATTTGAAGAATTTAATTATAAAAAGTTAGTGCTATAAACTTAACTTTTAAAAAGTTCAGAATGATGAAAATGTTCTAAATCTGAAACTATACTAAAATTATTGAATTGTAAATTTTAAAAGGGTAAATTTTATGATATGCAAATTATATCTCAATGAAGATGTTTAGAGAAAAGAAGAGTTTGGAAAAATGCCAATCCACTCCATCCCACCTTGAGAGTGGGGCTGTTTTTAGCTTCCAAGAACTGTGCTATATAAGTTAAACACTATGTATGCTTCAGAGTATTTTAGAAAGTTTCTTTTTCTTTTTCTTCTTTTCTTACTTTGTTTCTGTTGACTCTGCAGGAGCCACTTGGGTGTTCAGCTGTTTGTTGTCCCTTCTCCACACTTATCCTACCTCGTGGAACACTACTGAGAAAATCCCTTGAATGCTTGACAAACTGATAGGATTCTCACAGCCACTACAAATGAAACTGTCTTCCTATTCAAAGGACAGTATGGACTATGGGAAAGAGAGGTAAATTCTTCTGTCCTCACTATCACATTAGAGGTTGGATGCTACCATTACTCCAGAGAATTTTATTTTTCTCCCCTGAAGCTCAAGGCTCTACCTTGATTCCTCCTGGTTAGTGCCCAAGCTAGCCCTTCTGTCTCTGGAAGACAACCATGGGCAGGGGTCATGTCAACTATGATCTATGACTCCCACAGGAAATAATATAATGACTATATTGAATGCTTCCTAAGTAAATCAGTTGAAGATTGGATTGATTGATTGAATGATGAATATAACACCTCTTTTCTATTTTCCCATTGCTTCTCCACCTCTTGTTGAAATGATGCATCCCTAGCTTTATTCCTTCAATTTTAGTCCCTTACATGATTCAAGGGGACAAAAACTTGCAAAATAAATTTGAATTTGCCATAGTAAGTAATAGGAGTGTTTTTAAACCATCTAAATCTTGTATTCACTCTGTTAGGAAATGGTTGCAGCAGAGTAAGACAGATGAGTAGAAATCAAGATGTCAAAATGGAAAGTATTTCAGGCATGTTAGAGGGAGAGGACACGGTAATGACAGGTTAATACGGAATTTATTTTCAAATTTTATCTGATAAAAAATATCCAGCTTTATTTTTAGAAAATATGTAAAATATACAAGCATTATTTTCTTAAATCACAGTTAAACTCACCAACCTGTGACAAAATGCATGAGTCCACACACTTACACGCACACATAAATGTTAAATTAATTTATAAAGTCAGTATCATATGAAGTACAAGATATTATATCATGATCATTTTCCCTTTCCAGTAGTCTGTGAAAATATAATTGTAATGACTGCATACTTTTCTAGAAAGTGAATATACCACGATTCTTCCAATCATTTCCCTATTAGCGTATATTTAGTATGATTCCAATTTTCACTAACATACGTAATACTCTTTGAATAAACTCATGTATAAGTTTTGTTCTAACTCTATCATTGTTTTCTATTTAATCTAATGTTAGATTTTTACTGTGTTAAAGTATGTAAATTACTACGATTCTCTTTTTACTGGTTGCCAAAAGCCCTCAGAAACTTGGACCAATGACAGTACCATGTCCAAATGTGTGAAAGTTTTTCTCTCCCTTAACTTTTGACATCTTTGCATTGCAATTTCTTTCACATAAATGAGTTATTTAAAGTGCCTTCCATGTTGTTCTTGTTAGCTGCCCTCAAGGCAGTCCCCAACTCATGCAAACCCCATGCGCAACAGAACAAAATGTTGCCTGGTACTGTGCCATCCTGTGATTGGTTGTGGACGTAACCATTGTAATCTGTAGTTTTCATTGGCTGATTTTCAGAAGTAGACTGCCAGGCATTTCTTCCTATTCCATCTTAGTCTGGAAGCTCTGCTGAAACCTGTTCAGCATCATAGCAACATGCTAGCCTCCACTGACAGATGGGTGATGGCTGTGCATGAGGTGCATTGGCCGGGAATCAAAGCCAGGTCTCCCACAGGGGAGGTGAGAATTCTACCACTGAGCCACCAATGCCTGACATAACTCTTCCCCCCCTTAAAAAAGCAAAAAAAAAAATAACTGTTGCTGTCGAGTCAATTCCAGCTCACGGCAAGCCAATGCGCATAAGGGATTTTTTGGCTGTAATCTTTAAGGAAAGCAGATTGCTAGGCCTTTCTTCCATGGCTGGGTGGGTTCAAACCACCAACGTTTAGGTTAACAGTTCAGCATAAACTGTTTGCAACACCCAGGGACCTAATGCCATCCGTAGTGTCTCATAAATAATGAGGTAGTATGCATAATGGTATTATTATAAGTTTTTTTTACTGCTAATGATATAAATATTTGCCAGTGTGTTAGGAAATATAATGGTATCTGTCATATGAATATTTAAATTCATATTTCTCTTATTATCAATGAGTTTGAAAAAATCCTGTATTTATTGATCATTTATATTCCCTCTGTAGTTTTTCTTTATTATGGCTTTTTTTTATGGGGGTGTTTCTCTTTTTATCTAGATTTTTTAAAGTGCTGTCTATTCTGTTCTATTAATCTGTCTGTAATTTCATGAACCAGAACCACAGACTGTTTTAGAATCATAAGGTATTTAAACTTCTGTTTTGTTTTAATACATTGAACATGTGACTTATTTTTCCCCAGAATGTCCATAGATATCTCTACCTATTTATTCTTCTGAAAGAACTTTAGAATTATTTTTTCATGGGCCCAAAAAATTCTGTTAAAATTTTACTAACGTTTTATTAATGCTATAATTACTTTGGGAAGAATTGGCATATTTTACAAAATCTAGTACTCCGTTATGGAAATATAGCGTTTGTTCTTATTGTATTAAAGTTTTCATTGATATTGCTTAGTAAAGTATTTTAATACTCTTTATATAGATTGTGTGCATTTTTTAATAAGATATCACTATTATGTGAATAGTACCTTTTCTCATTATGTACTCTAATTGGTTATTGCTGCTATACAGAAAAACTATCAACTTTGCCCATTTAATTTATATCCAATCACTCCAACGAAGTTTAATATTAATTCTCAGTTTTGTAGATTATTCCCTTGAGTTTTCTATTTACCTAGTCACATTGTCTGCAAACAATAACAAAAGCTTGCCTTCCCTTATTTCAGTATTATGTGTTATTGCTTGGGCAAAAAATTCTATACCCATGTTAATTAGTAATGGTAATAGAAGATATCCTTATTCTTGAATAAATATAATATTGACTATTTTTAAAGATAATTATAAAAATGTACACAGTATTTTTGGTCCCTAAAATTTAAGATTTGTAAAATTTAATTTTTAAAAATTAGGAATGAGTATTAAACGCCTTGAGAGGTGTTTTTACCAACAAATGATAGCAAAAGAAATCTTATGGGTTTTTTTTATTGTATCGTTTGATATAATAATAATACAATAATCATATTACATTATAAATTAAGATATTTACATACAGTTGTATATATCCATATCTGTATACACACAGCAGGAGAAAGATGTGGCAGTCTGTTTCCGAAAAGATTTAGAGCCTTGAAAAGCCTATGGGGCAGTTTTACTCTGTCCTATAGAGTTTCTATGAGTTGGAATTGACTACATGGCAATGATTTTGGTTTTTGGCTTTGGTATACACACGCATACATACACACGTGCACACACACACATCTTTGTCTAATGTTGCCAGAAAACCTGGCTTTCCTGGGCTAAATTCTCTCTGTAAACTAAAGCAGCTTTCTGGAGTCCATGTCTTAGTGCTTAATTCTGAGGGTACCATTTTCTTACATGGCTCTCAGTTTCCTGTAATAAATCATCTTCAAATTCTTCTTGGGCCTGAGGATAATATTCTTTTACCTTGATTTTTTTCCCTTAGACCTTATGTTTTTGTTGTTATTTCTTTCTTCCTTATTCTTAAATCAAGGATCCCTGGTGGTGCAGTGGTGAAGCAATCGGCTGCTAATCGAAAGATTGGCAGTTGGAACTCACCAGCTGCTCCATGGGAGAAAGATGTGGCAGTCTGTTTCTGTAAAGATTACAGTTTTGGAAGAAACCCTAAGGGGCAGTTCTACTCTGTCCTTAGGGTCTCAATGAGTTGGAATCGACTTAACGGCAACTGGTATTCTTAAATCAGAGTCATCCAGACTCAGTGTTTGTGATATAATAGTATCACAGATAAGGTATAAGTTTTCTCTGACTCTGGTCATGGTCTACCAGGTATTAACTAAATCACCTTTTCATATGAAAGGATACTTAACAAGTATGGTCACAGCAATAATACAATAAATAAGTAAAGCCAGTTGCCATTGAGTTGATTCTGACTCATAGCAACCCCATGTGTTTCAGAGTAGAGCTGCGCTCCACAGGGTTTTCAATGGCTATGATCTTTTGGAGGTAGATCACCAGGGCTTTTTCTGAGACACTTCTGGGTAGATCAAACTATCAACCTTTTTTTAGTAGCCGAGTGCTTAACCATTTGTGCCACCCAGTGTCTAATAAGAGTTCATCTAGTTCAGATCTTCTAGACTGAAATGGAACCATATTCCAACCCCATTTCTTGGATCTCTGCCATGCTATGGATGAAGATCCAGGAGAATTCTATACTGTACTTCTTTAGGAGCTTCTGCTCCAGCCTATTTACAGTTCTACACCTGCAGGATGATGCTTTGTAAGATGTAATTCCCTACGGTCAATCCTTCAGTTGACTTCTTAGAACTATGTTCTCCATATGAATGGATATATAAAGATGTACACATATTTAGGAATTGGGGGAAGTGGGAGAGTGAGTAATAAGAGTGGCCTGATCCCTTAAGCAGCAGCATTCTAACATGATAAGGATGACTTCCCGGTTTTCTCTTAGATGCTGACATGGAGTCTCTATACCTTAGTGCATACAGTGGGGCAGGTCTTCCTACTGTCTTTCAGGAAACAGGACTACTCTATTTCAGGGGATAAAGCTGGAATTGTTAGTTGCTGTAGGGTCAATTCTCACTTACGGTGACATCATGTGTTACAGAGTAGAACTGATCCATAGGGTTTTCTTGCCTGTAATCTTGACAGAAAGGAGCCCTGATGGCTACAGACCAAAAGGTCAGTGGTTCAAACCCACTCGCCATCCTGTGGGAGAAAAGACCTGGCAAACTTTAACTGTAAAGATTGCTGTTGTTGTTAGGTACCGTAAAGTCGGTTCCGACTCTTAGCAACCCTATGTACAACAGAACAAAACACTATCTGGTCCTGTGCCATCCTCACAATCGTTGTTATGCTTGAGCCCATTGTTGCAGCCACTGTGTTAAACCATGTCATAGAAGGTCTTTCTCTTTTTCACCGACTCTCTGCTTTACCAAGCATGATGTCCTTCTCCAGGGACTGACCCCACCTGATAACATGTCCAAAGCATGTGAGATGGAGTCTCACCATTCTTGCTTCTAAGGAGCATTCTGGCTGTACTTCCAAGACAGATTTGTTTGTTCTTTTGGCAGTCCATGGTCTATTCAATATTCCTTGCCAACATCATAATTCAAAGGCATCAATTCTTCTTCGGACTTCCTTATTCATTGTCCAGCTTTTGCATGTGTATGAGGTGACTGAAAATACCATTGTAATCTGTTAAGATTACAGCCTAGAAAATCCTGTAGGGCAGTCCTACTCTGTCATTTGGGGCCACTATGAGTCAGAATCAACTCGAGGGCACACAACAACACAACATCACAGGCCTATCTTCTGTGGTAGCACCAGGTGGGTTTGAACCTCCAACCTTTAGGTTAGCAGTCAAGTGTAAACCGTGTGCACCACCTAGGGATCCTTAAGTTGTAGTAAGCCATTCATTTTCTCATACTCTTCTTTACTCTGCTATTCAGTGAAAACCCCTCTCCTAACCACCCCTTACTCTCTGCTAGTGTTAATTTTCTATGTGTCTGTGAGCTGGCAGATTTTTTTCAGTTTTCATAGATATTTTATTAGGGAGTTTGGAGACATGGAAAGAAGAGTTACTTTGACAGATGCTTGTTTGGAGTGAAAATCTGGGGAAAACGTTCAGGGTCTTCAAGTAAGGACAAAGCTCACACACAAAAAATCCCAAGTAATTTAGTCCATTCATATCTAGAACATTTCAAGCCTCCTTTATAAAGGAAGAAATGAAGGTAAAAAATAAATAAGTAAAATCCTTTAGTCAGATACTTGGAAAATTTTCCTTTAAGTCATGTAATGAACACAGGATGAACTACTTCAGAAAAAATACCATGAAGATATTTGTATCATATAGATTTTGCAAAGTAATTATTTAAGACAATGAGAAAAAATGAAGATATAATGTACCATCAACTATTATTCAAAATTTTATTGTCTTCCATTTAGGTATGGCATAATTTTTATTCTGAAAAATTAAAAAAAAAAATGCTTACAAAGTTGTTGGAATATCAACTATTTATCTGGCCACTTTGTGAAATCATCCCCAAGGGATTTTGTAAAACGTGAATCTTCCCTTAGATACTCTGTAACTATTTTACAGCAGTATAACTTAAGAGATTAGTATAATAAGTGAAGAAAATACATAAACAGCCAGTTGGCAAATTTAAAAAAATGATTTGATGCTACACCCTCTAAAACTACTGTTTTATTTAACAGAGTGCCATTTATTTGCTATAAAGAAAGCGTATGGAGTGAAATGTAATTTTATTCCATTTGTTTATATCGATTGTGAATTTCTCTTCTCTACGGTGTAATTTCCTTAAAAATTAACAGAAAATGTACTGCTTTTACGTATTTAGAACCATTTGGTCTTAATGTGAAAAACTCAACATGGTACCTGACCTGTATAACTGCTGTCTCACAAGTCTTCCATACAACCTTGCCATGGCTTAGGAGTAAATAGTACAAAGTATTATCCACATAAAACCCTTCTTAATCGCTCTCTCCACGTTCAAAATTTATAAATTGATTATATGATAGCAAAAAGTTCTAAAAGGCTTCTTGGTGAAATGTACCGTAGAAGAGTCTTAACACACTAAAACCTCATTATTCCCATTTTACAGATAGGGAAATTTAGGCTTAGAGAAATTAAATAACTTCCCCAAGGTCATACGGTTAATAGGAGGTGGAACCAGAAATGTGCAGGATAAGTAACTGAACCAAAAACCCATTGCCGTTAAGTCGATTCCAACTCATAGCGACCCTACAGGACAGAGTAGAACCACCCCTTAGGGTTTCCAGATAGCAGCTGGTGGGTTCGAACTACCAGCCTTTTGGTTAGCAACCCAGCTCTTAACCACTTCGCCAGTGCTCCAAGTAGGTGAAGTTGTATTAATTTTATCATATACTTACTTTTAAGTATATTATTTTTTTAATTAGTAGAATTTGTTTTTAGAGTGATTTTAGGTTTACAGAAAAATTAAACAGAAAGCACAGAGAATTCGCATATACCCCTTCTCCTTCCTGCACACAATTTTCCCTAATAAAATCTTGCATTAGTAAGGTACATTTTTTACAATGGATAAACCAATATTGATACATTATTATTTACTAAAGTCCATACTTTACATTAGTGTTCACTCTTTGTTTTGTACAGTTTTATGGGTTTTGACAATTGCATAAATCATGTAACAAAATTGTTTCACAGCCATAAAAATCTACTGAGCTCCACCTTCATCCCTACTTTCCTCTACCGCTAATAACCATTGAGGTCTCTATGGTTGTTGTTTTCCCTCCCAGATTGTCATATAGTTAGAATCATACAGTATGTAGCCTTTACAGACTGTTTTTTTTTTCCTCTTAGAAATATGTATTTAAGTTTGATAGCTCTCTCTTTTTTTTTAATCACTGAGTGATTTTATTAATGTACCAGTTTGTTTATCAGTTGATCTATTGAGGGACATCTCGGTAGCTTCCAAGATTTTGCAGTTATCAATAAAGCTGCTATAAACATTTGAGTGCAGGTTTTCTTGTGGACTGTTGTCATCTCATTTTGATAAATACCAAAGATACTTTAGTAAGACTATGTTTAGCTTTCTAAGAAACTGCCAGGCTGTCTCCAAATTGGCTGTACCGTTGTGCACTCCCACTAGCAATGGTAGCTAGTACTCATGGCGATAAACACTTAGTCAAGAAGTACACATTGTGGTATATACATTGTATATCTATATATTGCATAGTGGAGACTATGTTCATGTAGATGACTGACTCAGAATGCCTGCACTTCTAAATTTGACTAGTATCTAATATATTTTCCATAAATTTTTCAGTATACATGCTGCATCAAACTGGAATATTATTAAAGTCTAAACACATCTATTCTTAAATTTGGTATTTGGGAATTGGAGATTAGTATATCTACATATTAAATATCAACCAAACATGGGAAATTGCTTCTTTCCTAAGGCAGATATTCACTGTACTACAGAAATCACTATTGTCACTGGAAGTCACGTGGAATTTGTGTTTCCTTTCCAAACACTGAGCCCATAATACTCAACTTATAACTTTCAAGCTCACTTTACAACTAAAGACAGGAAAATATTACTAAATTTCTTTGGAAGTTAACTCTCCCTGCACATATTTTTAAAATTAATGCAGTGACTGTTCTTAGAGCAGTATCTCACACTTGGCTGGTCTTAAAGCATTTACTATTTGAGTCTATTGAATGAATGCAAAATTGAAAACCCCTTCATATAATGAAACAACTCTCAGTGGGACTGCCCGTCACCTCTCTCAGTGCTCATCTTGACTCAGCTGAGCTTGTCTAAACTCACAGTAAGACGAGAAATGGGCCCAGTGCTCTTACTAAAGTGTTTTTGTTAGGTGCCGTTGAGTTTGTTCCGACTCACAGCAGAACAGAAAGAAACACTGCCCTGTTCTGCACCATGCTCACAATTGTGATTATGCTTGAGCCCATTGTTGCAGCGACTGTGTCAATCCGTCTCCTTCAGGGTCTTCCTCTTTTGTGCTGACTCTGTACTTTACCAAGCACGATGTCCTTCTCCAAGGACTGATCCCTCCTGACAACATGTCCAAAGTATGTAAGACATAGTCTCGCCATCCTTGCTTCCAAAGAGCGTTCTGGTTGTACTTCTTCCAAGACAGATTTGTTCCTACTTTTGGCAGTCCATGGTATATTCAATATTCTTGGCCAACATCACAGTTCAAAGGTGTCAATTCTTCTTCAGTCTTCCTTATTCACTGTCCAGCTTTCCCATGCATATGATGCCATTGAAAATACCATGGCTTGGGTCAGGCGCACCTTAGTCTTTACGGCGACATCTTTGCTTTTATAAACACTTTAAAGAGGTATTTTGCAGCACATTTGCCCAGTGCAATGCGTCTTTTGATTTCTTGACTGCTGCTTCCATGGGTGTTGATTGTGGATCCAAGTAAAATGAAATCTTTGACAACTTCAATCTTTTCTCCATTTATCATGAAGTTGCTTATTGGTCCAGTTGTTAGGATTTTTGTTTTCTTTATGTTGAAGTGTAATCCACACTGAAGGCAGTGGTCTTTGATCTTCATTAGTAAGTGCTTCAAGTCCTCTTCACTTTCAGCAAGCAAGATTGTGTTATCTGCATAATGCAGGTTGTTAATGAGTCTTCCTCCAATCCTGATGCCCTTTTCTTCATATAGTCCAGCTTCTCAGATTATTTGCTCAGCATACAGATTGAATAGGTATGGTGAAAGGATACAATCCTGGCACACACCTTTCCTGACTTTAAACCATGCAGTATTCCCTTGTTCTGTCCAAACAATTGCCTCTTGATCTATGTACAGGTTCCTCATGAGCACAATTAAGTGTTCTGGAATTCCCATTCATTGTAATGTTATCCATAATCTGTTACGATCCACACAGTCGAATGCCTTTGCAGCATCAGTAGAACACGGGTAAACATCTTTCTGGTATTCTCTGCTCTCAGCCAGGATCCATCTGACATCAGCAATGATAACCCTGGTTCCACATCCTCTTCTGAATCTGGCCTGAATTTCTGGCGGTTCCCTGTCAATATACTGTTGCAGCCACTTTTGAATGATCTTCACATGTCCGTCAGTTTGTTGTACTGTGGGGGCTAGCGTGTTGCTGTGATGCTGGAAACCATGCCACCGGTATTCAGATACCAGCAGGGTCACCTATGGTGGACAGGTTTCAGCTGAGCTTCCGGACTAAGACACACTAGGAAGAAGGACCCAGCAGTCTACTTCTGAAAAGAATTAGCCAGTGAGAACCTTATGAATAGCAGCGGAACTCAAGTGAAAAATAAGGAAAAAGCATCCAATTGAAGATATATGGTCTAACAATGTATTGCCTGGAATTCAGAAGAAATTGCATGGATTAATTATAACGACAAGTTTCATTAAAAGCATAGGTCTCTGGGGAACATCTGGTTTTCTTTCCAAAAGGTAGACATCATCTAGCTCACTCAACCATCCTTTACTGTGTGCCTACTCTGTAAATGAGGAAATTCCAAACAGATCTGGTTTAACAATATCTTCTCAATACCCCATCTCCAATAATAATTTTGAAACTCCATGTACAGTGGAGAAGAGTGTATTATTTCCATTTTGAGCTATTTATTGGTGGGAATTTTCATGTATTTTTAAATGGAATAGTAATTGGAGTGTTTTTCTACTCATTTCATGTGTACATTTGCTGTAAGATAGACTTCATGGTTTTCACTTAAAAAATTTAATTTTAAGTGCATGTCCTACAAATCATCCATGCCAATTCCATTTCTCCCAAGTACCTGGAGGATCCACAGGCCTGATATTTTTTGGTACCTGTAAGGAAATATACACAACTTGAAAAGGAATATCCTATAGGTCCTAAATGACATTATCTTCTTAGAGAGACACTATAGGACATATTTAAGGGTGTGTGGGGGTTCTGAGAAGGAGCCCTAGTGGTGTGTGGTTAAGCACTCAGCTGGTAACTGAAAAGGAGAAAGACATGGCAGTCTGTTTCCGTAAAGATCACAGACTTGGAAACCCTGTGGGGCAGTTCTACTCTGTCCTATAGTGTTGCTGTGAATCGGGATTGACTTGATGGCAAGGATTTGCTTTGGTTTTTGGGTGGGTTCTGGAGCCAGCCTTTTTAAATTCAATCCTGAATCTACCACTGGCTTACCGTGTGATTTGGGGCAAGTTATTTATCTCTCTGTGCCTCAGTTTCTTTGTCTATAAAGTGGTGCTCATAATAGTGCCTAACTCATTGAGTTGTTTTGAGGATCAACTGTACTAGTACACATAAAGCATTTAGAAAAATGACTGGCACGTGAAGTAGTCAATAAATATGAGTTTTTAGTATTGTGAACCCTACCTTCCCAAGATAAATCAGTAACTTTGAATGGAAGGAAGGTAGATTTTAAGGTCAGAGCCAATTGAGAGGACTAGACCAGTTCTCCTGAGCAGTCTCAGTTTGGCCTAGGTACTCACAAAAGAAATCTTCCAGGCTGCCTTAGTTTCTTAGGGTTACCATAACAAAATACCCCAAGGTGGGTGGCTTTAAAGAATGGAAATTTATTTTCTCACTGTTCTGGAGCATAGAAGTCTGAATTCATGGTATCAGCAGGGGTTTGCTCTTCAAGTCTCTGCCTCTCTCTCTCTCTCTCTCTCTCTCTCTCTCTCTCTCTCTCTCTCTCTCTCTCTCTGGCCTCTAGGGAGAAATTCTTGCTTATCTCCTTCAGTTTCTGTAGCCCTGGCATTTCTTGGCAGTTCTTGGGCTTGTAGAGGGATCCTCACATACTGTCTTCTCCCTGTGTGTGACTCTATTTCTGTGTCTGTCCTTCTGTTTTATAAAATCCCATTCAGAAAGGATTAGGATTAGGACCTACCCTACTCCAGTATGACCTCCTTAAATTAAGTAACTAATAACATCTGCAAAAAAAGGTTAGTTTTACAGGTATAGGGGTTAGGACCTAAAAATACATATTGCGGTGTTCAGAATTCAATCCATAATACAGGCATCTTTGTGTTAGTTTTCCTTTTCAGTTTGCCATTTTCCTCTTCCCAAAAATGTCCTCAGATGGTAATCCATCATTCTGCCCACTCACCTAACAAATGTTCCACATACTAATCATTTAACTCGGAGATGCTCTAGGCATTGGAATCCTTCAGAATTAACTCCTTTTTGGATTCCTTCCTGAGTATTGCATGAAACAAATCATACAGTAAAGAAATTAGTTGTTCATTGAATTTTAAAGCCAGCAAATAATTCACTTAATCTCAGACTATTTAATTAAGATGTTATTGTTCATATTCCATGTGCTTGATCTTAAACTCTTCAGAAATAAAACTGAGAGAAACTGCAAACCAGTCTGGTTAATTTAGAATATTCATAAGTCAAGATTTTATAAGAAAACGCAATATGTTATAAATTAAAATACAGCTCAAATACTGTAGGTATTTCCAATAGAAAAACTTGTTAATAAAATATCTGCTGCCAAGATTAACCTCATCTCTCTATTCAAATTCTGTGACATGGAATTATAATTTGAGATTCCAGAGGGGGCAGGGGGAAGAGATCTTCAGAGTTACTGGACATTACAGTATCAAATAGGTGGAAGGAAACTTGGGAAGTTACTTCAGACCACACTTAAAATGTCCCAGACGAAATGAACATATACATGAGCCTTAACCATTTAAGAAGCTCTATATCTCCATGGCTGGAGTAAGAGAATGGTAGCTCCATTAAAGAACGATTCTTGATGTTTTATAGGCTCTCCTAACTTCCCATGAAACTAGCAAGCTAAAGTTTGTTTTTTAGAAATTTTCCCCCATAGGCCATTCAGCATTTCATTGATTTCATACAGATTAGCTCTCAGAGCGTATGACATCGGATGTGGGATTGATTCAATTCTATGGGATTTCTACAAAATGCATTCTGTTTTTCCTGTAGTCCACTTGGGAACAGAGGCACAGAAGTTTCTTGGACAGCAGGATATAAAAAGATTGAGTATCCTATAGAACAATATATTAGCCAGGAAAAAAAAGTTGTCCAAGATAAAATATTTTCATTTCATAAAGGATACTAAATATAGTTGATGCTTCAAGATTTGCTACTAGGTTGTAGCAGGTTCTTTTTTTTCTTTTTCCCCTCCAGTTTAATTAGTTTAAAGTGATAAGAAGGAATCCCAAAAAGACGGCTGGGAAGATTTGTTATTTTAATTAGCCAAGTGTATAAACAGGAAAACCATCGTCTAACATGACGAAAACTGAAGGCAACTTAAAAAGTATCAAGAAAAGATTAGACCATCTCACCAACAACACTAGGCTGAATTAAGAGTACTATGGGCTAATGCAGACTCATAAATAGCTGAAATGTTATCTGCCTTTGTACAGGAGAAAAATACTTTGCAGATCTCAGATAGTGGTATCCCTGCAAAGCAAAGTACCACATTGTCCCTATGTTCAAGCCATAAACACCTGAATAACTTCCAATGGTAAGGAGAAACACCATGGCAACTGCCCAACATGTATGCATTGTATATGCCAATTTAGGAATGACATACAACACAGATACCATTTTAAAAGGAGAAGAATTGAAGCAGAATATATTTTTGTATTACCAAGCCAAGGCATTTAGAAAGAACTTGGTTTTCCTAATGGTTGCAAATGTCAAATAGTGCACATAATTTAGACAGAGATTTTATGTGCATAATTGTAGATTGATTATCATAGATACGTTTTTTAATATTTGGGCCAGATTTCCTTTGGCTGAGATGTTTTAAGTACTTTGTGTGTATGGTTTCTGCATTAACATTGTGCTGTGTCTATTTTGTGATCTGTTATTAGTATTATCAATTGGAACTCGGGCAAACTTTTATATCAAATGGAGGCGAGAAATGAAAATCGTCGCTATCTTTTAACTGTTAACCCAGGCCTGAGGTAGTCTGCATATACATCTGCTCTGCATTTCTAGAGACAGCTGTTTTTCTACCTCCGCTTCCTAATTACACCTTCTGGGAGACAGGAATTTGTACCATTTTGCCCTTCATTTGCATCATCACAGCAACTCTAGCCTTCATGTCCCTTTGCCTGATAAGTTGCATGGTTTTTTGGTTTCTGCACACTGATTATTCAGCCAGGCTCACCTCTCCTTGGAAGGCTCCAAGGACGTGCTATTCTTCCTTCCGGCTTACAGCACACTGGAAAAGACTCGTCTTGCCTTCCCTCCTGCTCAAACAGTGGTGCATGACATCCTATCAGCCCAGTTTCACCTTTGTAAAGGCTGGAGTGTGCCTACATCTGGGCTAGATGCACAGACATCTTGTTGAAGGCTGAATATATCTTTGCATTCCCTTAAGAATTAACCCTTAAGAAGCATGCCTTGCAGCTTACCAGTGGGTCTGGCTTTCTGAGCAGATTCATTAGTTTCAATTCAAATTCAAAAGACAGAAGTAGTAAGAATTTCAGTGTCTATCCTAGAGCTATATGAGTGTGATTTTTCAGTATAAATACATCTAGAGACTTAATCAACTACCTGTTTGAAGTGTCCCATTGTTCATAAAATGATGCTTAGTCTAGACTGTATTTCTTTTTTGCTTACAAGTTCTTGGGTAGAGGTTAGATGATACTGCGGTAAAAACTACCAACGAACTAACCGCAATTCTGCAGAAATCAGGTTCATGCAGTGCAAAATGGAGCCTTTGGGGACTGTCGACCAATTATCTGAAAATTTACATAATACAAATGGTTGAACTGGATGATTTATCTGCAAATTTATATCACTATGGCTGTGTATACCATATCTGAGTGACTAATATAACTCAAAGCAAAATGTCCACTAAAGCCTCATAAAATCCAATTCCCTATGGGTGTTATAATTTGGTCAGATAAGTTGTTCATATAGTTCGTTTTTTTTAAGTTGGAGAATAGTTTTTCCAACCAAACTCTACTTAATCGAAATGATTTTCTTCCTCTGTATTATTGATTATAAGTGAGGACACTGATCTGATTTGATCTATGCTCAGTCATGAAACATTTGCCTTGAAATTGTCCCACAGTTGATCAGAGTTGATTGGGAGAGACTAGAAAGAACTTATTCTGCCTAAGAATTAAACAGATATCCATACAGATATCCAACTAGATTATAATGTAAAAATGTCATCATACGGCACTTTCTACTTATTTCTAGTATATATTAACCTAGCACTCTTGTGAGGTAAATATATGTATTAAGTATACTACAGTCAAATGCATTGTGATGATCTGTAATTACAATACGACAAACACGAAAATCATCATTCAGTGGCATATTTCTTAGAGGTGTTACTGAGATTAAGCAAACAGAAAATAATAGCAAGGAAAAAAATGATTGCCTGAAGCTAACAAACTCTGAGAACCCTTTAGGCGTTTGAAGAGAATATTGAAACCCTTTCTTCTCTGCGCGATATATCATCTTTCCTTAAGCTGTTTTATTGTGGAACATTTCCTGAACATTTGGGCTTCACATACACTCTTCCTTTCGTCAGTTCTTTGAGTTTTTTGCCATATTTTAATTTCCTGTAGGAAAATTATCATTTCAGTAGTATATTTTATAGAATCTCACATAGATTATAGCTCCTTAAACACAGGAACAGAGAACTAGGTAGATATAGAGAAAGACATTCTATTCACCTCCCAATAGTAAATTTTACGTGTACTTCCTTCACTCTACCCCACAGAAATCAACCATACTTGGAGCTTGGTTTGAGTTTGTCCCAGAAATTTAGGGAAGGCTCTGGGAAAACATTAGGTTTGGGTTAAGTGAGGCTAATTGCAGGTTCCTGGAAACCTTTAGGAAACTACCAATGGCTAAAAACCAGACATGAGATATGTTGGACTAAAGATTCCATATGCTCTTTGGAAAGTCAAATATGTTAGTAAAGATCTAACTACATGTCTGAAGTTGACATACATCCCAGGATGAGAGAACTTTTATACATTTATTTTTCTACCAACTGAAACCCTGTATTCAAGAAGCATTGGTTACTGAATGTCAATAGGGGAATGGTTAAATAAATCTTGCTATGTACTTGCAATAGAATGTTATATAGACTTAAAAAATTAGATTATTATATGTACACTGACATGAAACCATGTCCATGACATATTTACTATTAAGTAAAAAAAAAAATAGTTGCATATATTATATGATTCCATTTTTGTTAGAGACATACACATACAATTGTTATAATATGGGAAGTAAAGAAACATATGAGGGCAATAAGAATCAAGATTGGGGGAGTAGAGGGTTAGTCAGGTTAGGCTTTCCAGAGCAAGGCACATCAAGGCTGAGATGTAAAGAAACAGTAGGAGTTATACTAATGAAGGTAAAGCAAGGAAGGGAGAGTATTCCAGGAAGACAGAAAAATGTAGGAAAGTATTTGAGTATTTGAGAAATCAAAAGAAGTTCAGAATGTGGATTATAGAGTACAAGTGGACAGTGTAAGAGATGAGCCTAGAGATAAGCAGGAGCCAGACTGTGGAACAACATATAACTCGTTGCAGTTGAGTCAATTCTGACTCATAGTGACAGAGCAGAACTGCCCCATAGGGTTTCCAAGGCTGTAAGGTTTAGAAAGCAGACAGCCACGTCTTTCTCCCTCGCAGTGGCTGGTGAGCTCCAATTGCTGACCTTTTGGTTAGCAGTTGAGTGCTTAACCTCTGCAACACTAGGGCTCCTGGAACAACATATAAGTCTTACTAATGAGTTCATTTTTATCCTCAGGGCCTCACAAGGGTGTTTTAATAGGGGAGTGACATAATCAGATATAAGTCACAAATATCACTGTTCCTACCAAGCAGAGAATACACTGGAGAAAAGTAAGAGTGGAAAAATGGAGAACATTTTTGAAGAAGTTGTAGTAATCTGGGGAAGAGATGAATAATGATTAAGGAAGACTGAAGAAGAACTGATGCCTTTAAATTATGGTGCTGTCGAAGAATATTGAATATATGGACTGCCAGAAGAACGAACAAATCTGTCTTGGAAGAAGTACAGCCAGAATGCTCTTTAGAAGTGAGGATATGTACTTTCGACATGTTATCAGGAGGGACCAGTCCCTGGAGAAGGACATCATGCTTAGTAGAGTGGAGGGTCAGGGAAAAAGAGGAAGACCCTCAATGAGATGGATTGACACAGTGGCAGCAACGACAGGCTCAAACATAGCAATGACTGTGAGGATGGCACAGGACTGGGCAGTGTTTTGTTCTGTTGTACATAGTGTTGCTATGAGTCGAAACTGACTTGACAGCACCTAACAACAACAACAGGGAAGAGATAGGTCTGATTTAAAGTATTAGCAGTGATGTTAAAGAGAATTTCTTAAATTAATGAGCTGTTTAAGGAGATGGAACCACAAGTCATTTACTGAAATAAGGAAGTTAGAAGAAGGAAATGTGTTCAGGAAAGCTGAGGAATTCAGCTGGGTTACACTGAGCTTGAGGTACTTATATGCCATCCACATGGAGATGGGCAATGGACAAATGGAGAGGTGAGTGTGAGATTCAGGAGAGAGATCTGAACTGGGCATACTCATTTGAGATCATTAGCATGTGGATTGAGATGTGAAGCTGAGCTTACACAGAAGACTGTAGAGTGATACAAGAAGAACTAAAGTAGATTACTGAAGAGTACCAACCTTTGAGGGTCTGGAAGAAGAGAACTACTAAAGGAGAATGGAAGGTAGAAGGAAAACCAGGCGGTTTTAAGTGACAGAACAAAAATAAATGAATACTTTAGTAATCTTTAGTCATCACCCCTGGCCAACTGTGTAACAGTATGCCTTATGAGGCAGTTCTCTAATTAATGGAAAGACTTGAGTGAGTCCCTATACCCAAGGGTGGATTATCCAATAAGCAAGGTAAGCACGGGTTTACTTGCGCTTACTTACTAATCTGTAGTGATAATTTCACATTTTTTCACCTCATCAAAGATTCTGCTTCTAGGTATGGCTGGCATCCATCTCTCCAAACCCACAGCACCTTCCTAAAAAATCAAACCCTGTTTTCAAATTTACAATCCCTAACAGGGGCAGATGACTCAGTAAGCAAAGTAAGCACGGGCTTACTTGTGCTTACTTACTAATCTGGAATGAACAATTTCACATGGGTTTCACCACGCCACATCAAAGTGAAACACATATGAAATTGTTCACTACAGATTAGTAAATTAAGCACAAGCCCGTACTTACCTTGTTTATTGGATAATCCACCCCTGCCTATACCTAATCTTCTGTAATAGCATAGAAGCCACCACTGTCAAGTCAATTGTGACTCATAGTGACCCTGTAGGACAGAGTAGAATTGTCCCACAGGGTTTTCAAGGCTGCAATCTTTAATGGAAGTGGACTGCCACATCTTTTTCCTGCAGAAGGGCTGGTGGGTTTGAACAGCCAAACTTTCAGTTAGTAGCTGGATGATTAACCACTGTGCCACCAGAAGTGTTTCCTGTATTGAGCAGCAGTTTAGGCTTAATGACCTCAGGGGGACTTTTTTTTTTTTTTTTTTTTTTTACTTGTATGTTTTTTATTGAAACCCTACAAAACTAAATCGTTAAGTAGAGTTTATTGGAATGACAGTTCCCTATTGCCTCTTTCTAATCAACTTACTTGAAAATTTTACGGAGGTCAGGTATGAGGTAAATGGAATATCTCAGTACGGTCTCTTTATGTGAACTCAGGTTATTCACACAGTCTGGAGGCAGGTGAATATAAAAACCCATTGACACACACCATCCCCATCTCTGGCATAAATCCAAGCCTATTTATTTGCCTGCTTTAATCCATTGCATGTCGTTCTCACCTTCCATGATTCTCCGACCCTTTCTTTTCTTTAGTAATTTGGATCCTAACATTTGCACCCAGCACCTAATGATTGTTGGATATGCTCTCCTGACTCAACTCTGGTACTCATTTTGAACACCATCTCTTTTGTTTAGTTCTCTGTTGGTTAGGATAACACTAACTGCTATAAAATGTAAACTTCTATTAAGGGTGATAAAAACATTTGGAAATGGCTTGCGGTGATGGTTGTACAACTGGATGAAATGTAATTAATGTTACTGAATTGATACATGTAAAAAATGTTGAAATGGCAAATGTTTTGTTATATCTATATTCACTACAATAAAAACAAAGAAGTAAACTTCCAAAATTTTAGAGACTTAACCCAAAATAAATTTATCACTTCCTTACATAATAGTCTAGTCTATGTGTTTCTGTCTTGGAAGAGGTACAACCAGAATGCTCCTTAGAAGCAAGGATGGCAAAACTACGTCTCACATACTTTGGACATGCTATCAGGAGGGATCAGCCCTGGAGAAGGACATCATGCTTGGTAAAGTAGAGAATCAGTGAAAAAGAGGAAGGCCCTCAAGGAGGTGAATTGACATACTGGCTGCAGCAATGGGCTCAAGCATAACAACGATTGTGGAGATGGTGCAGGACCAGGCAGTGGTTCATTGTGTTGTGCATCGGGGTCGCTATGAGTCAGAATTGAATCAATGGCACCTATCAACGACAACAACATGTGTTTCTGGTTATCAAATGGCTTACCTTAGCATCGTGATATACTGACTTAGCCTCTTTCCACCCTGTAGCTCTGTCATCCACTGGGGACTTAAGAGTTCTCTGCAACCCATTATCAGGAGGAAAAAAAAGAACAACTCTACCCTATAGAAGGAGAAAAGTGAAATTTGCTGCATAATTAAGTGGATTTTCCATTTAAGTCCCCACCAGCTAATATATATGTGTTTATAGACCAATGTTCATCATTGGTGGAGGTCTTCTGGGGCATTAATTCTCTATGACTTCCGACCTACCACATGGGTAGGCACAGAGGGCTTTGCCCTCAGGCAAAGGGTTGTAGATGCTGGCAGCTGAAAATCAAGGCCAGCATACATGAAAATGGTTTGTGTCTATGGGATCCAGCTTTCCTTCAGTTGTTGTTTCAGGGGATGATGCTCCTTCCATCATTTGGCATAGATACCCAGGCAGTGGAAAAGGACAGAGAGTATGGAGAAGGAACATCCATTTGGTTCAAAGGGACTCACATCATTTTTGCTCATATTACATTGCCAAACACTAGTCACATGGTACCACAGACAAACAATCCGAAGAATAACCAAACCTGTTGCCATCCAGTCGACTCCAACTCAGACTCATGGTGACCCCAGGAGTTACAGAGTAGAACTCCTCCTTAAGGTTTTCTTCCCACGGTGCCACTGGGTGGATTCTAACCGCCAACCTTTAGGTTAGCAATTCAGCACAAACTCTTTGTATCACCAGGGAACTTTTACAAACAGTAGGGGCTAGGCAATACAGTCTGTGCCTGGGCAGTTGCTTTCCAGCAACAACTCAGTGCTGTGGAACTCTAAGCCTTGAAATCGCATGTAGGGGCTACTTCTACTTCCAACTGTGATGATGAGGGACCACCAGAAAAGCCCATATAGAAATGGATTCAATCCAAATTTTCCCTAATCTCTTTGAGGACAGCAAACGTGAACTCAGTGCATAGTAATGTTTGATATAATTAGGGCTCTTTCATAGAAGTTGAAATAGCTAAGCAAATGCAATTTTTAAAGTTGTGTGAATGAACATTGCTCTGCATACTTATTCTAAAGCTTGAAGCAGAATATTGCACACAGAACTGAATTTCCATATGTGGAAACTGTAAAATTGCTATTTGCAAGTCATGTTCATTTGTATACCCAAAACCTGCCAGTGATGCACCCAAAATTCATTTGTAGCTACTATTTATAGCAGTATCAGCATTGAAGTTTTTTATGTAAAAATAGCAAAGAAGAGCTATTGGTATAATAGTAGCTAACACATTTATTCATTCAAACATGAATGTTTATTTGCTTCTTGTAGAAAAATACATTAGGGCCTGTTTGACATTAGGTAGACGAGAACTGTCAGAAGACCTGGGGAAAGGTTGAGGTCAAATATCTTGATGAAAAGTAGAGGAACATATGAATCAATGTCTAGACTATTTCTGAATATTTGCATATTAGACATTATATGAACAAAAGTAAACAGCCTTACATGCTCAGGGCCAGAATTCCCTTCTAACTATAATTTCCAATAGAATCAATCAATGAACCAAGGTGTACTTAAGAATTGGCACACTCTGCATAACCTATAAGCACCGTGTATACAGATCTAGGCAAGCAATTCTTCAAATGCCCCGGGTGAAGTTGTTAAGGATGGTCCACATACATAACTGGTGAGTAAATTCTGCATAATTTTTCTTCCCTGTCTGGATGATTTACTTCTTAAGGAAACTATACAGTTAGAAATAGAGTTAAGGGGTACATCTGGTTTCAGTTCCAAAATACAAAGAGATTGCAAGTAGTCACTCTCATCCTTACAACAAGAAAAAGCTAGACAAACTGAAAATTAATGACTTTATTGGGTCCATCAGAAAACTGAGGTCCCTAGGCAAACTTCCACCACAAAATCTACAGCAAAAGGTGAATCCAGAGAGATACAGCAACTGAGATCAGCTTATCGTGGACAGAAGGCACTGGAGGTATAAACTGGAAGGAAACTTAAATGATAATTTTGATGAATTACTGCAGACTGAGTGTAGACTAATTAGGCTCTATGAGAGTAAGAAACTATGGGGGTCGTAGTTTTTGAGAAGGGACCCCCCCACTTTCCTAGGCCTTCTCTCCAGGAATGCCACCAGGTTCTCACATGGAGGATGGGAGAAAGATCCCTCTTGGCACTGGCAGAAGGTGGGAAGGGTAATCGTTGTGAATTAGGCCTACAGCTTTCTTAGTAACCAGTAACAGGGGCTACTTCCCAGTGGCAAGGACTTCTCCAGAGCACAATTCTGAAACCATATCCCAGCTGAAGGAAGAAAATTCCTTCCCACTCCAGCACCCTCTAACCTTCCTGTCTCATTGAAGGAGGAAAAAAAAAAAATCCATAGTAAACTAGGTACACGGCTTTAAAGAAATAGATTAGGGACACTGAAGCCAGGGAAGGGATTAGGAGAAAGAGGGCGAAAAACCATACAAGGAGAAGAGGGACAGAAACATTTGTGAATATCTCATCCTCAAGACACAGGCTGACTAAAACACTGAGATGTAATCAGAAGATTATATAGATGCTCCCCCATACCTAACCACTATGTCAACTATACTCCAGTTAAAAAAACAGTGAATTGCAGCAGAAAAAGCAGCAAGACACAGACTGTCTCCAAGAAGCAGTACGTAAGAAATCCCCAGAGCCAACATGGAAGACAAAAGCAAAATCACTAGAATTTAAAGCTCTGGCACCTATAGCTACAACAAACAATAAACACAATCCAACTCCTAACCAGGTTAAAATAAATTTTCTCAGAAAGGCCTATTTGCCTCAGTCCCTATTACTCAATACGACATATTTAAATTAATATATATATATGTGTGTGTGTGTGTATAAAGGCATGTCTAAAGTCAATAAAACAAATTAAAAAACACTATCTAAAAGGATAAAGAAAATATCAGAACCAGACTCACCTATGACACAAATATTGGAATTCAGACAGAGTATTTAAAATAACTATGATTAATATGTTAAGGACTCTAATGGAAAAAGTATACAAATTTCAACAACAAATGGGTTATATAGGCAGAAAGATGGAAAAGAAAAAAAAAAAAAAAGAAAGAATCAAAAGGAAATGCTAGAAATCAAAACCAGTAACAGAAAGGAACAATGCCCTCGATATACTCATCAGTAGACTTGACACAGCTTAGGAAAGAATCAATGAACTTGGAGACAAGTCAATACAAAATTTCCAAACTGAAATGTAAAAAGAACGAAGAAAAGAAAAAAAAAAGAACATCAAGGACTACTGGAACAATATCAAAAGGTATGACATAGGTGTAATTGGAATTCCAGAATGAGAAAGCAGAGTCGAAGTAATATTTGAAATAGAAATGGGTAAGTTTTCTGAAACTAATGCCAGACACCAAACCACAGACCAGGGACAGTCAGAGAACACAAAGCAGCATAAATACAAAAACAAACAAACAAAAACCTAGGCATCACTGTCAAACTGTAGAAAAGCAAAGGCATAGAGAAAATTTTGAAGGAAGCTGGGGACAGGGGGAGTCTTCCTGATAGAAGAACAGAGATGAAAATTACAGTGGCCTTCTCATTAGAAATCATGCAAGCAAGAAGAGAGTAGAGTGAAATATTTAAAGAGTTTAAAGAAAAAAAAAAAAAAAAAAAAACCTAGAATTCTATATCCAGGGAATTTTTCCTTCAAAAGTGAAAGGTAAAGACTTTCTCAGACTAACAAAAACTGAGGAAAATCATTGCAAGTAGACCTGTCCTGTGAGAAAAGGTAAACGACGTTCTTCGGGTAGAAGAAAAAGAATATGGGTCAGAAACTTGAATCTTCATAAAAAAAGTGGGAGCATCAGAGAAACAATACCTGAAGGTAAAACAAAAACTTTTTTAAAATTTTTAATTGATATAAAATAATTTTAAGGCAATGACAGTAACAATACTTTTAGTAGGGTATTTGACAATTATAGTATATGGATAAATAAAATTAATGACAGTAATGTCACAAGGAAAGAATGAAGAATTGAGAGTACTTATAAAGTACCTCTACTATACCTGAAGCATTATACTGTCATTTGAAGATGAATTTAGATTATTTAAAAATGTATAGTCTAAGTGTTGACATGTCATGGGGTTGTTAACCATTGTCATGGGGCAATATGTGTACTAACTGTTTAATGAGAAACTATTTGTTCTGCAAACCTTCATTTAAGGTAAAAAAAAAAAAAAAAAGAATTATCTATGTGAGATCAAATTGACAACAGCAACTCAAAACTTTTGATGAGGATCCTAGGGGACAGTGATTGGAAGATAATGGTGATGGAATAATTTGGAAAAGGATAGTGAGAATAGCAGCGCAACTGGAAGAATGTAATCGATGTCACTGAATTGTACATGTAGAAACTTTCAAAATGGTGTAACTTTGGCTATGTATAGTTTCACCAAAAAAAAGGTCCTCAAGGTCGAGAAGGGAGAGTGTTGACCTTTCATGGGGTTGTTGACCAGTGTCATAAAACAATATGTGTACTGTTTAATGAGAAACTATTTGTTCTGTAAACCTTCATCTAAAGTACAATAAAAAATTTTTTTAAAAAATTATTTAAAAAAATGTATAGTCTAAACTCTAGAGCAACAATTTTTTTAAAAAAAGAGGTATAAATGATAACCCTCACAATCATTGTTATGCTTGAGTCTATTGTTGCAGCCACTGTGTCAGTCCATCTTGTTGAGGATCTTCCTCTTTTTCAATGACCCTGTACTTTACCAAGCATGATATCTTACTCCAGGGACTGGAGAATTATGGTACATACACACGATGGAATACTGTGAAATGATAAAGAACAATGATGAATATGTGAAACATCTCACAGTATGGATGAATCTGGAGGGTATTATGCTGAGTGAAATAAGTCAGTCACAAAAGGACAAATATTGTATGAGACCACTATCACAGAGCTCAAAAAAAGGTTTACAAAGAGAAAAAAAAAAGCATTCTTTGATGGTTACGAAGGTGGGGACGGAATGAGAGGGGAAATGACTACCTAAATAGTAGACAAGTGTCAACTTCTGTGAAGGGAAGGACAACACACAATACAGGGGAAGTCAGCACAACTGGGCCAAAGCAAATTCCTAGACATATCCAAACACTTTGAGAGACCAAGTAGCTGGGGCTTGGCCTGGGAACCATAATTTGGGGGACATCTAGGTCAACTGGCATAACATAATTTATAAAGAAAATGTTATACATCCTACTTTGGTGAACAGTATCTGGGATCTTAAAAGCTTGTGAATGGCCATCTGAGATACATCTATTGGTCCTATCCCACCCAAAGCAAAGGAGAATGAAGAAAACCAAAGATACAAGGAAAATACTAGCCCAAAGGACTAAAGGACCAAATGAACCAGAGACTCCACAAGCCTGAGACCAGAGGAACTAGATGGTGCCTGGCTACCACCAATGACCACCCTGACAGGAAACACAACAGAGAGTCCTGGACAGAACAGGAGAAAAATGTAGAACAGAATTCATATATACATAAAAAGACCAGACTTAATGGTCTGACAGAGACTGGAGGAACCCCCAAAACTGTGGCCTATGGACACCCTGTTAACCCAGAACTGAAACCATTCCTGAAGCCCTCTCTTCATACAAAGATTGTTGTTGTTGTTAGGTGCCAACAAGTTGGTTCCGACTCATAGCGACCCTATGTACAACAGAAGGAAACACTAGCCAGTCCTGCACCATCCCCACAATTGTTACTAAGCTTGAGCCCATTGTTGCTGCCACTGTGTCAATCCATCTCATTGAGGGTCTTCCTCTTTTTCGCTGACCCTCTGCTTTACCAAGCATGATGTCCTTCTCCAGGGACGGATCCTTCCTGATAACTTGTCTGAAATATGTGAGACATAGTCACCATCCTTGCTTCTAAGGAGCATTCTGGCTGTACTTCTTCCAAGACAGATTTGTTTGCTCTTTTGGAAGTCCATGGTATATTCAATATTCTTCACCAACACCACAATTCAAAGGCATCCGTTCTTCCTCAGTCTTCCTTATTCATCGTCCAGCTGTCGCATGCATATGAGGTGATTGAATACACCACAGCTTGGGTCAGCCACACCTTTGTCCTCAAAGTGACATTTTTGCTTTTTAACACTTTAAAGAGGTCTCTTGCAGCAGATTTGCCCAATGCAATGCGTCTGTTGATTTCTTGACGGCTACTTCCATGGACATTGATTGTGGATCCAAGTAAAATGAAATCCTTGACCACTTCAATCTTTTCTCCATTCATCATGATGTTGTGAGAATTTTTATTTTCTTTATGTTGAGGAGTAATCTATACTGAAGGCTGTCATCTTTGATATTCATCAGTAAGTGCTTCAAGTCCTGTTCACTTTCGACAAGCAAGATTGTGTCACCTGCAAACCACAGGTTGCTAAACAGTCTTCCTCCAATCCTGATGCCCAGTTCTTCTTCATATAGTCCAGCTTCTCGGATTATTTGCTCAGCATAAAGATTGAATAATTATGGTGAAAAGATACAACCCTAACATATATCTTTTCTAATTTTAAACCGTGCAGTATCTCCATGTTCTGTTCCTATGACTGCCTCTTGGTCTATGTACAGGTTCCACATAAGCACATTAAATGTTCTAGAATTCCCATTCTTCTCAATGTTATCCATAATTTGTTATAATCCACACAGTCAAATGACTCTGCATAGTCCATAAAACACAAGTAAACACATTTCTTGTATTCTCTACCTTCAGCCAAGATCCACTTGACATAAGCAATGATATCCCTCATTCCACGTCCTCTTCTGAGTCCAGCTTGAATTTCTGGCAGTTTCCTGTCAATGTACTACTACAACCACTTTTGAATGATCATCAGCAAAATTTTACTTTTGTGTGATATTAATGATATTGTTCAATAATTTCTTTCTTTGGAATGGGCACAAATATGGATCTTGCCCCGTTGATTGGCCAGGTACCTGCCTTCCAAATATCTTGGCATAGAAGAGTGAGCACTTCCAGCTTTGCATCCATTTGTTGAAACATCTCAATTGGTATTCCGTCAATTCCTGGATCCTTGTTTTTTGCCAATGCCTTCAGTGCAGTTTGGACTTCTTCTTTCAGTACCATTGGTTTTAGATCATATGCTACCTCCTGAAATGGTTGAACATCGACCAGTTCTTTTTTGATACAGTGACTGTGTATTCCTTCCATCTTCTGTTGATGCTTCCTGTGTCATTTAATATTTTCCCTGTAGAATCCTTCAGTATTGCACCTTGAGGCTTGAATGTTTTCTTCAATTCTTTCAGCTTGAGATGTGCCAAGTATATTCTTCCTTTTTGGCTTTCTAACTCCAAGTCTTTGCACACTTCATTATTATACTTTACTTTGTCTTCTCGAACCACCCTTTGAAATCTTTTGTTAAGCTTTTTACTTCATCATTTCTTCCTCTTGCTTTAGCTGTTCTATGTTCAAGAGCAAGTTTCAGAGCCTCTTCTGACAACCATTTTGGTTTTTTCTTTCTTTCCTGTCTTTTTAATGAAATCTTTCAAGGCATTTCCAGGTCGAGGAGTAGCACTAAGGAGTGTTAATTCTGAGGGCCAGGGTCTGTACACAGATGGCTCTGGGAACACCCACCAAAGGATTCACTGCCCCTCCACACTCTTGCTCAGTCCTGCAGAGTCAGCTCTGTTGGGCCATCAAATGTGGAAAGAAATGAGCCTCCAGCACCATCCAGATTTGTCTAATCAATTTCATACATGATGATCTATGCATGATTCAGAATATCTCCTTTTCTCACTCCATCACCCTCTTCTCTGTAATTTGTGAAACCTTGTCATTATACTCTGGAACTCATAGTGAGTCCCCATCAAATCCCCTATACATTTAACCTTTATTCCCAACATTCTCTTTACCTTCTGGTTCTCTGTGAAATTGGCTCTTCTCTGAAGACACTACTTTTTCTCAAGTTTTTCAAGTTGGGTGTCCTCTCTCATATCCCTCAAATCACTGGGCCTAAAAAATGGAGTCAAATCCTCCAAACTCCTCATTGGTACTTCCAGATACTTCTTGTCTTTTCACTAAGAACCTTCATCTTTGAATCTCAAGTTTCCAGATGCTACTAGAACAAATCTTCCTTTTGCAATTATTTATCAACTCCTGATGGCTTGGTGGTACAGTGTTTAAGCACTCGGCTGCTAACCAAAAGGTTTGCGGGTAGAACCCACCAGCTGCTCCACAGAAGAAAGATGTGGTAGAACTGCTTATGGGAAGATTACAGCCTTGGAAACCATATGGGGCAGTTCACTTTGTCCTATATGGTCCCTGTGAGTCGAAATCAACTCGACAGCAATGGGTGTGGGTTTTTATAGGTTTAATGTTTTGAACCTGTTAGTTCCTCAGCCATTATCATTCACTCTAATATTACCACAGTCATAATTTTGATAATTTCAATATCTACAGGAATGATCTTTTTGATGCTCATTTTCTTGACCTTCACTTAATGATCTTGTCTTTCTCCCTACTTGAACTATTGATTCCTATGGTCATATCTTAGACCTGGTCGTTATAAAAAATTAGAACCTCCTAAAATTTCAACTTTCTAGCTCACTCTTCTTATTTTCCCGATTCTAACCCATCATCCAACTCTACAATCCTTTGATCCTACCACATTTTCATGGCCCTCGCCCTTTTAGTATCCACGTTTTTCTCCTTACTTACCTCAAATTCTATAGTTAATCACTATAATCACTCCCTTGTATACCCTCTCAATACACTTGTCTTTACCCTTCAAAAATTCTAACACTGGTTAGAATTAACTGTCCACATACTCTGCTTCTGCAACCACATAACTAAATGTAGTTGGAGATACAAACAGTGATTTCCCTAGTTTCACTCAGTTTATTATCAATGGCTTTAAATGAATCCATAACACTGCCAGGACATCATTCTACATTTCCCAGGGCCACTCACTCTCTCACTCTCCTAACACAAAAATTTTCAAACTTTTTTTCCTCAATCTCCAATATTTTTACCACTGTTTTAGCTCAGATTCCATAGGAAATAGAGCCTGACACAACAGCTTAATTGCTAACATTTTACTGAGAAGTGCCATCCAGAGAAGCAAAAGTGAGGAGAAAGGGTGTGCAGCAGAGAAGGAAAGAGATCAAAGATATGGGGTTAGTTTACCAAGCTGGCAACAGCTTTGTGACAAGCACAGCTGATTGATTCTACTGAGTCAGTAGAGGAAGAAAGCAGAATAATTTATCCGTCGGTTCCCATCTCCCATGAGTCAAAACTTTCCCCATAGGGCATCAACTCCCTTGTACATCCTGGCTGTACCAACTAGCCCCTCCAGCAGCCACTGGGGAAATTAAAGTCCAACCCAGCGGTAGCAGCATCCAGAATGTGAACATGCAGGATGACCTGGTGCACATTTGAGGGCACCAAGCTGATCCCACAGTGTCTTCTGCCTCAAAAGCATCAGGACATCACAGAACAAGGACATGAGAGACTCTCAGGGTGGGTGTGAGGCATGATGTTGTCAGATTGGGTCAGTCTGTGCCAAAATGTAAGCTGTAGCAATAATGATTTGGCTGCATGACTTTGGAAATAATGAAAGCCCTTACTAGGGCTATTCAGGCCAGAAAGTAATGGAAGTACGCAGATTTGGGGTGGCCCATATACTGAGTCCTGCAAATCATCTTTACTCTCAGCTTATGGTCTTCTTTGCTACTTCACTGAAAAAATTCAAGCAAGCAAAAGAGAACTTCCACAAGCTCCTACCTCCACATATACCAGCCTACCAGCATATCTGCCCATAAACTCTGCCTTCCTTCCTGTTACTATGAATAAAATGTTTGAGCTCCTCGCTAAGGTCACCCCCTCCTATTGTTGACATGATGTCATTTTCTCTTAACTTTCAGGGACATTTCTCCAGCAATTTTCTCCTCTCTCCCACATTATGATACACTATCATTTTTCCTTCTCTACTGACTCATACTCTTCAGTCTATAAACATCTTATTTTTCCCATTTGGAAAAATCAAAAACAAAATGCTCTCTTGACCCCACTTCCTCCTTCAGCTGTGCCCCTGTTTCTCTGCTCCTTTTCATAAACAGTCTCCTCAAAAAAAAGTTATCCATACTCATTGTCTCCATTTTGTCTCATTCTGAAGTTGTTTCTTTGTCTGTTTTAACCCAATCCGACTTTGAATCTACCACACTTCCGAAAATGCTTTTCTCAGTGCCGCCAATGTCCTTGCCATTGTTAAATTCAATGACCAGTTCTTCCTTCTCTTAAATGACTTACCAGCAGCATTTAGTACAGTTGTTTACTTCCTCTTCCTTGAAATGTTTTCTCTTCTTGGCTCCAGGGCACCACATTCTCCTGGTTTTCCTTCAACAGTACTGTGTGCTCCTTCTCAATATCTTTTGCTGGCCTTATCTCATCTTCCTTCCCACCTTCTCAGTGTCAGATGCCCCAGGACTTGCACTTCTTCTCTTATAGACCTACTTAATCGGTGATCTCATCCAGTTTCATGGAAGCTATGAGTCAGAATCAACTTGAAGGAACAGGGATATGCTGATAACTTCTAAATTTTTATTTCTGGCTCACATGTCTACCCTGAACTCCTATTCCACATATCCTATTGGATGTCTAATAGGCATGCCAATGGGGGGAAAGAAAAAAATGACTCAAATAGCACTTAAACGCTGATGCACCTCGGGGAACACCTTAAGACCAGGTGACTGGCTGAACCAAAGCAGACTTGGAGTTTTTATAGGGTGAGGAGAAGGAAGGAAATGTGACTGTGGTCTTGCACCAGGTTGCAGTATTCTTTATCTGTAACTGCTGCACAACTTTCGGTTGAAATGGTGGGAGATATTAGGTTTTTCATGCCTCTTGCTTGGGATCTACAATCTTATTTGGGCAGCTGAAAGAACAGTTTCTGTTGAGAGCTATCTTTGTAAGTCTTGTGGGTTGTTTGTTAACTGCCAGTTAGGGTTCAGAGGAGGAGGTAGAAAAGAAAAATATAGCAGAGAAAGGAAAGAGAGAAAATAAAAAAAGAAAGGAGGCAAAGGTCAAAGCAAAGAAAACTGGAGTCTGTTGTAATTCTTTCACAGGAATCTTAAACTTAAGAAATACAAAACCAAACCCCTGGCCACCCCCCAAATAAACCCACTTCTTTTACTGTCTTCCACATCTCAGTTAGTGGCAACTCCATCCTTCAGTTGCTCAGGCCAAACCCTGTGAAGTCCTCTTGACTCTTCTTAGTCTTTCACATCCCATGTACGATTAATCCATCAGCAAATTCTAATGCTTCTGTCTTCAAAATATACCCAGAGTCTAACTACTTCTCATCACCTCCACTACTACCACCATGGTCTGGCCACCAACATTTCTCACATAGATTATTGTCATGGTCTTCTAACTGATCTCCCTGTTAACCCCCCACTAGTCTATTCTAAACAGTGCAACCAGAATAATCCCGTTAAAACACTTTAAAAGGTCACTTCACTCAAACTTGTACAGTGGCTCATTCAGATTAAATATCAAAGTCCATACGATAGGCTATAAGCCTCACAAGATCTTACTCCTCATTACCCTTATCTCTTATAACCCCCTCACCCCACTCCTTGCCCACTTTATCCCACCCACACTGCTGTTCCTTGAATATGCCATCTCATTCGCACTCAGATTTCTGTGTTTGCTGATTGTTCTACCTAAAACTCTCTTTCCCCAGATACTCACATGCCTCATTTTCTCATCTCCTTCAGTTCAAATGCCACCTTATCAATGAGAACTTCCCTGATGAGCTTTTTTTAAATTACAACTCTTCTACCTCCTTTCCCACAGCACTTACAATCCTCTTACCTGTGTCATTTTTTCTATACCACTAATCACTAGCTGAATATACCTCTTACTGAATATGATTGATTGATCTATTTTATATTCTCCCTCCCTAGACTGTAAACTCCACGAGGACAGACACTTTGACTATTTACTTCACTGCTGTATCTCCAGCACCTAGAACTTGGCTAAGTACACAGTAGGAATGCCTGAATAAACGAATAAATAAATGAATGATTTTTATAATTTCCCACTTTCTACTGTTTTCTGTTTTCTTTCTGAAACTCCCTTTCATGGAGCATTTAGACATTCTGGATGTTTCTTGTTTCTTTCCATATTTTCATCTATTGGTCTTTTATTTCAACTTTCTGAAATGCTTTTTCAACCTTATCTTCCAAAACTTGTGTTAAATTATTTGTTTCACCAATAATATTTTAAATTTCCTAAAGGTCTTGTCCTCTCATTGTAGCTTATTTACAATATTCATTATTATTTTATGGAGCTAATATCTTTTCCAATGTCTCTAAGGATACTCTTTGGAGATTTTTTTTAGGTTCATTTTATTCCCTGAATTATCTGTTAACTTCATTGAACCTTTTTTCGATTTGTGTATGTATATGTATGTGTGTATATATATATATGTATATGTACATATGTACATATATACATATACATATATATCCTAGAAATTTTCAAAATGTTCCTAATAAAATGTTAACTGTGGTGACGATGATATCTGAATGTTGGGTTGCTTTTCATGTGAGTATATGGTTTTCCTTTTGCTCATCTGTATTTTCTTATTTTTCTTTTCTTTCTATTATACTTTAGGTGAAAGTTTACAGAGCAAATTAGTTTCTCATTAAAAAATTAATACACAAATTGTTTTGTGACATTGGTTGTCAACCCCACAATATGTCAACATTCTCTCCTTCTCCACTCCAGTTTCCCTGTTTCCATTCATCCAGTTTTCCTATCCCTTCCTGCCTTCTCATCTTGTTTTTGGGCTGTTGTGTCCATTTAGTCTCGTATACATGACTAACTACGAAGCATGTTCCTCACGTATGTTATAGTTTGCCATATAACCAAACCAAACCCAATGCTGTCGAGTCGATTCCAATTCATAGCGACACTATAGACCTGTCTAATCTTTGGCTGAAGGGTGAACCTCAGCAGTGACTTAAGTTCTGAGTTAAAAGGGTGTCTGGGGGCCATATTCTCAGGGTTTCTCCACTTTCTGTCAGACCAGCAAGTCTGGCCTTTTTGTGTGTGTGAATTTGAATTTTCTTCTACATTTTTCTCCCTCTCTGTCTGGGACCCTCTATTGTGATCCCTGTCAGAGCAATCAGCGGTAGTAGCCAGGCACCATCTAGTTGTTAAGGGCTCAGTCTGGTGGAGGTTGTGGTAGTTGTGGTACATTAGTCCTTTGGACTAATCTTTCCCTTGTGTCTTTGATTTTCTTCATTCTCCTTTGCTCCAGCTGGGATGGGTCCAGTAGTTGTATCTTAGATGGCTGCTCGCAGGCTTTTAAGACCCCAGACTCTATTCACCACAGTGGAATGTAGAACATTTTCTTTATAAAGTATATTATGCCAGTTGAGCTAGATGTCCCCCTAGACCATGGTCCTTAGCTCCAAGCCCAGTAACTTGGTCCCTCAGGGAGTTTGGATGTGTCTGTGAAGTTTCTATGACTTTGTCTTGGTCAAATTGTGACGACTTCCCTGGTATTGTGTACTGTTTTACCCTTCACCAAAGTATACTACTAGTGTAATATGGAAAGTATTATTAGTTTAAAAAAAAGAGCAAACTGAGGGAGAAAGTTAGTACAGAGAGGAAGAAACAAACAGAATTAACTGAGGCCTCTAGGAGAATAAAGACTGACTGAAAGACATAGGAACATCAGAAGTAACAGTAGTGTCCAGAAGTAACAAAAGCTTAGATTCCTAATTACCATCTCTTTATGCACTCTGACAGTCATCACCCTGTATTATAATCACTATATTATGTGTACCATCTCCAGTAGAGCATTTTTCCTTTTATAAAGTTCTCTCTCCAAAGGTTCTGCTCCAACTTCCCAACTCTGGAAGACTCACCCAGGGGAGGGCAACTTAGCTAAATTTCAGTTTATTGAGTCTTGTTGTTGTTGTTAGGTGCCATCAAGTTTGTTCCAACTCATACCGAGGCTACATACAACCAAATGAAATACTACCCAGTCCTACCCCATACTCGTGATCACTGTTATGCTTGATCCCATTGTTGCAGCCACTGTGTCAATCCATCTCATTGAGGGTCTTCCTTTTTTTCACTGACCCTCTACTTTACCAAGCATGATGTGAGACAAAGTCTCACCATTCTCACTTCTAAGGAACATTTTGGCTGTACTTCTTCCAAGACAGATTTGTTTGTTCTTTTGGCAGTCCACGGTATAGTCAATATTCTTTGCCAGCACCACTGAGTCTTGTAGTTACTACTTTTCCCTGGAACATCACTTATGCACTTCCAGAACAGGCTCTTCCACACCCTGAGATTGCTAAATAGGCTTCTCCTCTTGCCTTAGACCCTGGAATTGAATTATCAAGAGCTGAACGCTGACGGGGAGAATTTTATGGTTTAGTGCAGGTAAGCCGTATTACAATCCTATTTGAATACTTAAAAATTTATGTACTCTAACTATGGAGTGAATTGAAAAGGGACTAAAGTAAAAGTTCATCTAAACCATAACCAACCCATTGCTGTTTAGTCAAGTCTGACTCACAGAGATCCTGTAGGACAAATTAGAACTGCTCCATAGGGTTTCCAAACCTGTAATCTTTACGGAAACAGACTGCCACATCGTTCTCCCATGGAGTGGCTAGTGGGTTCAAATTGCCAGCCTTTCAGGGAGCAGGCAAGCACTTAACCACTATGCCACCAGGGCTCCATCTAGTTCATCTAGGCAAATTAAATCAGGTTTGCACTTAAAAGTTTACAGTTCCCTTCTTGCCAGTAGGATTGGTAGGCAATATAGTGCAAACATTTTTGAATAGTGGTGATTTTTTTTTTTTTTTTTTTGAAAATGAGAAAGTCCAAAATCCTAAAACTATTATTTTAATGCTTGAGGGACATTTAAGAGCAGTGGTTGAATGAGATGAGGTAAGTAAGTTCACCTAGCACAGTGCCTGGGTCAGAGTAAGTGCTGAATAAATTCTTATTAAATCTAAATATTGCACAGGCAATATTGCACATTCCACAGAGGAGGAAATAAAGCTGGGTGAAGTCAGCTGACCTGCCAAAGGTACCATGGGAAATAAATTGCAGAGCCAGGATGAGAACTCAAATTTACAAACAAACTTCTAAATCAATCATGGAAACCCTAAATCATGATTTTAGCAATGGAAACTCCATATCATGACTTTTCCCAAGAGAAAAACATTTTGTCATTTGTGATTTCTCATGCAATTGGTTTCTTAATCAAAGTATGATATTAGTAACAAAACAGTTCAATATTGTATGCACTTACATACCAGTTGCCGTGAGTCGGCTCCGACTCATGGCAATTCCATGTGTCTTAGAGTTGAACTGTGCACCATAGGGATTTTAGTGGTTGAGGTGCCTCTTTGTGGACTCAAACTTCCCACCTATCAGTTAACAGGCAAGTACATTAACCATTTGCACAACTAGAGACTCTGTGCATTTATATATCTACTTTTTAGAAAATTAGCTTTATTGAAGTATAATTTTTATGCAATGCATTTTAAATAGAAAGCTTGATGAGTTTTGACAAAGGTGTACACCTCAGTAATTACTCGCACAATTAAAATTTAAAACATATCTGCCACTCCAAAAAATTTCCTCATGCTCCTTCATCTTATTCTGCTCCTCCTTCGCCCCAGCCCTAGGCAACCACTTACTGCGATATAAACGGAATCATACAGTATCAACTGTATTTTATCTGGTATCTTTCTTTGGCTAAGCATAATTTTTTGAGATTCTTCCATGTATTTTCCCTTTTGTTGCTGAGTAGTTTTCTAGTATTTGAATATACTGCAATCTGTTTACCCATTCACACATTAATGGACATTCAAAGTTACTTCCAGGTTTGGGCTATTATAAAAAAAGCTATTATGAACATTTATGTATGAACGTATGTTTTTGTTTCTCTTGGTAAATATCTGTTAGAAAATTGCTAGTTTATATGTTAAGGGTATGTTTGACTTTATTAAAAACTGCCAAGTAGTTCTCCAAAGTGGTCATACCATTTTATACACCCACAGGTAGTGTGTGAGATTCCAGTTGATCTGTAATCTTGCCAATATTTAATACTGTCAGCCTTTGTCATTTTAGCCAGTGTGTAATGGTATTTCATTGTGGTTTTAATCTGCATTTCCCTGATGTTGAGTTTACTGTGTTTACTGGTCATTTGTATAAGTTCTTCTGTGAAATGTCAGTTTACTCTTTTGCCCATTTTTTAACTGGGTAATTTGTCTTATTATTGAGTTGTAAGAATTATTTATAAATGTGGATTCAAGTCCTTTATCAGCTATATATATTGAAAATACATGTATTGCAAAGCCCACTTCTGCCTTTCCTTTTCTTTTTCTTTGCTCTAAAAAGTTGACCATGTTTAATTGCTAACATAATTCTATTAATTCCAATAGATACCATTTGTAACATACTATTCAAAGACAATACCTTTTTTATGTGCTTGAGTAAGACATGGATGGGAGTATCTTGCTTAAAAGTTTCCAGTTCTCTTTTCAATTAGCTTTTGAAGTCAATGACTTAGAGAATATAGGACAAAAAGCCTCCTGGCCTTTTTTTTTCTAATCTCCACTTAGAATCGCCTTTGTGATAATATGCATTTCTGGGTGGCTCTACCTACTGAAGGCTGCTTTTTTAAGTGGCGGCAAATCTAATTCACACTTGCCACTACTCCAGCCTCTGTTGGCTCCCTTGAGTCTTGGTCTCCATTCTTGAGCTTCTTTTCCTTCTTTGCCTTTTGTTCTAGGTTAAACTGAGCAATCTCTTCATTTTTCTCTGTGATATATTTTAGCAGTGAATTGCTCCTCCTGGCTAAGACCTTCACATCTTTTGTGTTAATCGTGCTTCTTTTTGCATGTCTGGAAAACGTTTCAAGGTCTTTTGCAAAATTTTTGCACTGTCAAAAAGTCACCTCCAAAATCTCTGCAATGGTTTGTTTGCTGAACTGCATTTCTTTGCCTGATTTCTTTGTCTTGGTTGTCTTTCCTTACAAAGACAACAAACAGGGTAGTGAACTGCTGCCTTTAGCCTCTGTTGGTAAGAGAATCACTGCTACTCCTCAGCCTCCTTGTCCTCCATCCCAGCAGGGCAGCAGGGGAAAGGTGGAGGCTGGGATGGCCCAGTCAGATTTTCCCCTCCTTTTGATTTTCTTATTGTTGTCTTTTGAAGAGCACTTTGTAATTCTAATCGAGTCCAATATACCATTTTGTTGTGGTTGTTGTTTGCTAGTTTACAGTTTGAGTTTGTGTGTCCTCTATAAGAAATCCTTATCCCATGGACATGAAGTTTTTCTCTTATGCTTGTAAGAGTTTTATAATTTTAAATTTTACCCTTAGGCCTATGATAAATTTTGAGTTAAATTTTGCATGTGGTGTGAGGTCAAGACTTTTTTTTTTCCCAGCTGTTACAGCACCATATACTGAAAAGGCTGTTCTTTCCTCCGTTGAATTGCTTTGGTAACTTTGTGAAAAATTAATTGACATATATATGTGTATATATATATGTGTGTGTCTGTATTATATATATATATGTGAGTCTATTCTTGGACCCTGTTTCATCGTTTTATATATCTATCTTCATTGTTACCATACTGTCTTAATTACTGTATGTTTATGGTACAGTGCAAAACAGGGAGCGAAGTTGCATGCAAGGAAATAGGAAAAGGACTTATTCTGGAAAAAGTAAAAACGTCAGACTAATTCAGCACAATAAAGTTCAACTCGAATCTTCTTATTTTTAATTAATTATTTAATATTCCCTGAGCATTTCTGTGGTTCATATGTATAACATGTATGTTGAGCACAATATGAATAAATTTAGTTGCTCCTATTGTCATAACTAATGACATTTATTCTGATGTGGTTCACCTTTTTTGGTCTTTTATTGATAAGCTTGCTAATTAATTTTACAAATTAGTGAACATTTCATAACAAGATGCCTTTTTTCAATATTGTTACCTGGTGGAAACAGCAGCTTTTTGCTCGGCATGACTCCTATCGGCCGTAAAAGAGAGACTGAGGTGGCAGAACAGGAAAGGCACCTTTATTTTTTGTTGTACAAGGAAAAGGAGTCAGTCGGAGCTGCTGCCGCCAAGACTGCTCAGCAAGGGTGGGCAGGCAAGTTACTTTTAAGGGGTTTACAAATAGGGAGTTCATACAAGTTACGTTAGCAACATTCTTAACCATACTACAAAGGCGGGATGGGGTTTACATATAACCTCTGAACAAAAGCAGGATTCAAATGCAAAGCTAGGGGAGAGGAAGCTCAGCAAAGAAACAGGATTTTTAATATAGCACTGTGGGGGCTCTGTCTCAATATGAGACAATTTAGAAAACTAAAAGTTCTTTGCTGAAGTAATATACATTAGCTATACCTTTAAAGAGTGCACTCATATTTTTTAATAAACACTTCGGTTAAACTGAGAAAGATATGCGTGAATAGAAATAATATTTATTGATCACTTACTACTTTCCAGGTGCTATGCTATGTGCTTTACACGACAATCAAATATAAAAGTCCTACAATTTATTGAGTGCTTACTATGTTCCTGAAATTTTCTCAGTTAATTCTTGCAATAAACCTGTGAGGTAGGTATTACTATTCCCCCTCAACATGTGAAGTCTCTAAAGTTAAATAACCTTGTCCTGCCTGGAAGCAGTGGAAATGCCCTCAGATCTAGACTGACTTGGACTTCAAGCTCAGGATCTCCCACTCACCCTATATACCACATTCACACGACCAGGACGATATCTTATACACTACGTGAATGTCAGGGAAAAATCTAAAGCTCACATGGTTGTTTGAGCACTCAAACAAGTTCATCAGTTTCCTCTCAGACACAGGAGATCAAGATCAACTTCTTCCTCAGAACCAGAAATAACAATGAATTGAGGACTAAAAGAATTAATCTGAGAGACTATCCTTTTAGCTTTTCTGGGTTAGAAATCGTCATCTTGTTCACTGACCGTGGATACACGAGAAAGAGAGTCTAGGGGGAGATGGGAGAGGATGAGCAAGGAAAAATAGTGACATGTAGTTTGCAATGTAGTTCCCGAAGCAGATAATCTTATAATTTCAGGAAATCCTGTGAAGCAGATATCACTACCTTAGAGTTAGAGAAAGCGAAGATCTGAGAAGCTAATGTATTTAGTTAAAGTCTTACAGCTTGTAGGAAACGAAGCTGGAAGGCTAAACTAGGCACTCTGCACTGACAGTAGAATGAAGGGGGACACAGACGTAAGGTTGGAGAACAAAAGAGTGATTTGTGAGGTGAGGGAGCAAGGAGGAGAGAGGGTAGGTGTGCGATCACTTAATTGTTCTTTCTGAAGCTGAACTCAGCTCACTGATCTTATATCCCTGCTCTCGCTGCTCTGGCATGTACATACAACTAATTCATTTTCTTTTATCTAAGATGTTAAAGTACCTCTGAGAAAGACTGGGGTATACAAATCAAATTAGAATCACAATGGGTTGGGAAACGATCCAAGGACTTAATATAAGACCTAAATAATAGAAAGCAAAAATAGCAGAAAACTAAGGTAGTTTGCGTTCCTATGTCTTATGAATAAAACTAAAATAATGACATCATCCCTTCTTCTTTAAAAGAATTCTGCTGTAAACATTTTGACTTGAAGAAGTGGAGAATGATCTTTTAAAATATGATGGCAACGTGAGCCACTGACTGACCTCTCTTCTTAGGATGGCCCCAATTTTCCCCACCTCCTCCAGCGCCACAAGAAATTCTAAAGGGAGGTTAAACAGGATTAAAAAAAAAAAAAAAATCCTCACGTAGCTTTCAAATGTGTATTTGTCTTGTATGGAGAAGCCCTAGTGTCTTGATTCCACTTTTATACTCTTCCATCTGACACCTTGTATACTAACAAGTTGTTTCAACATAAGTGGCTAGTCAGAGATCTCAAGTATAAATGCTTTCAGGAACCGGACGGGGTAAGACAATAGGGGATGGTAGGTGTCTTAGTCATCTAGCGCTGCTATAACAGAAATACCACAAATGGATGGCTTTAACAAACAGAAGTTTATTTCTTCACAGTAAAGCAGGCTAAAAGTCCAAATTCAGGGCATCTGCTCCAGGCGAAGGCTTTCTCTCTCTGTAGGCCTTCTCATCAATGTCCCCCCAGACTAGGAGCTTCTCTGCGCAGGGACCTCGGTCCAAAGGATGAGCTCTGCTCCCGGCACTGCTTTCTTGATGGTATGAGGTCCTCCTTCTCTGCTTGCTTCCCTTTCCTTTTATCTCTTGTAAGGTAAAACCTGGTGCAGGCCACACCCTAGGGAAACTCCCTTTACATTGGATCAGGGATGTGACCTGGGTAAGGGTGGTGTTACAATCCCACCCTAATCCTCTTAGCATAAAATTACAATCACAAAATGGAGGCCAACCACACCATTTTGGGAATTATGGCCCAGCCAAATTGATACACACATTTTTGGGGGGACATAATTCGAACCATGACAGTAGGCAACTGCAAGAGCTGTGCTGTATATAGAGGCATTATAATTTTACCTGTTTTAAAGACTGTCCTTACTAAACAAAATATACCTGCAGACTCAATCTGGGACCTTAGTAAAAGATTAACTATTTTGATAAATTGCTGCCATATATAAGTGTGTACTAATTGGAAATATTTAGTATAAGGAAGCCCTTAATGAATCGGATTATGTGTGAATATATATGTATATGTATATATTCCAAAAGCGACTACCATCAAGTCAATTCTGACTCATAATGACCCTATAAGACAGAGTAGAACTGCCCCATAGATTTCCAAGGCTGTAATCTTTATGGAAGCAGACTGCCACATCTTTCTTCTGTGAAGCAGCTGGTGGGTTCAAATTGCTGACGTTTTGGTTAGTAGCCAAGCACTTAACCACTGCACCACCAGGGCTCCTTATGTATATATTAGAAACTCCAAACAAACATGCATAGCTGGCAGGAAGGAGGAGAGATACGTCGATCATATTTATCTATTCAATAGCAAACAATGAGACTAAATGATCTTTTGTCAGAATTGACGAACTGTTAAACTAAATTGATAGGTTATTTGTACCTTAATGACCCAATAGTTATATAGATAAATTTATGCTTAAAGGCAGATCTTTTTTCAACTGTTCACTTGGGTACTTCTTCAGCATCAGGTGAAGCACACTCCAATGATACAGAATGAACTGCATCTTAAAATGAGGCAAAACTGCGCTTGAGTTATAAATGTTTGCAATGCCCCTCTTCCTTAAGAGTGTATGTGATGAACCAGACAATGGCAGGAAAAACTTTTTATCGCAAGAGACCAGAATTTTGTGTCCTTACGTATTCTGTGTGACCTAGCCATTTTAAAAACAAACCCACTGCCAACGAGTCGATTCTGACTGATAGCAACGCTATAGGACAGAGTAAAACTGCCCCACAGGGTTTCCAAGGCTGTAATCTTTACGGGAGCAAACTGCCACATCTTTCTCCCTCTGAGCAGCTGGTAGGTTCAAACTGCTGACCTTTCGGTTAGCAGCCAAGCACTTAACCACTGAGCCACAAGGACCCCTTATACATTTTAAAAAGTAGTGGCCAAAGAGTTATCCCAGATTCTAAATTTCAAACCTGAAAAGTCAGTAAACTTTAATGTGTGGTTCAGACGAAAGTTCTAGTGGTGTATAACCTCTGTTGATTTTCAGTTGTTAAAAGCAGTAGGAATATATATCACCTTGATACTAACTCAAGCTGCTGAATTTAAGTGATCATTGACCAGATACCTGATTTAAGAGATTCCATATTTACAGACGTACATGTCCTTCTCTTTGGCAGGGAAATAGGCTTTAAAAGTCAAGCGATATCAAGTGAATAACACTCCAAAAACCAATATTCTTAATAGACTAATCTGATTGTCAATCAGTTTTTGCACCTCTCTGAAGAAACGTTTGACATTTTGTCTATATTCATTTATCAAGGGTCTAAAAATAGATTTAATTTAATAACATTAGTGTTCAACTTGTCCAATGTTTGGATGTTATTCCAGGGGGAACAATGCTTGTAGCAATGGTAAAATTAAGAAAGTTGTTTTATGTTGTGTTCGTTAACATATGCAAGCTTACTTAACATGTGGACGGCAAATAAGTGTAATTACATTAAAACAAGGAGCTGTAGCACAGAAGCAATAAAAATAGACTAGGTTGTATTATTAATTCTTGTGTTAAGGGTTTTGAGCCATGTTGATTGGCCTGAATTTTTTGATTTTGTTATGGTACAAAGGGATTGTTTGAAGTAATTTGTCCCCGAGAGAGGCTCGCAATCCCAAGTGGGTTTCAATTCAGCAAAGCAAATCTAATTTTGTTTGCTTTATGCAAACCAGAAGGGGCTGTGGTTCATTCTGTTTTCACTGGAGGGGAAAGGCACACTAATGGGACCTGCTGAAATGCATGCATTGCAAACATCATACCCCTGCATATATTAGATTTAGCTATGTGATGCACTGTGTTCATCATCTCATTGTGTACACAGATATGCTTTAGAACAAAGCCTTTTAATAGCGAGGGAGCCTTACTACGTTATGTCAATACTCTATTGTATTTATATTTAATGCTGCCATTGGAATACCTGCCCTTAGCTAGAGTATGTTCATATTTGTGATCATTTTGCATTTCAGCTGCTCCTTATGTGAAAGTGGGCTATACACTGAGGCTATTATGCTAGAGCTTAAAGCCAACATCTGAAGATTAATTATGTGTAGATCGATAAAGGTTTCTAATTTTTCCAGTCACCACCCCCACGCATATATTCCTTGTATACCTGAGTTAAATTGGAGGGATGCTTAGCACCGTATTGCAGGAATACAACATATCCCAATCTGAGTTTTCAGGCTGGAAGATAAATGGAAGATAATAATGTCGGCACAACAGGTAATGCTAGAAAGGGTCCCCATCCCTGTAACAAATCACCATCCTCCTACACGACCCCCCATCTCACTCTGGTCTTTTCCTTGATTTGCCAGCTATGGCTATGCTGCCAGATACATTTGATCAAATTCATCCATATTAGAGGGTGCATGGGATAGGAAGGGAAACCAGTACGTGATAGACGATAATGCAGTTATTGGCTAGGTGAACTTATTCACATAAAAATGGAATTATTTGTCAATTAAAATTGCATAATGACTGCATCTCCTGCCATGCAGGCACTGTTTTCAGTGTGTTTTTGTTTTGAAAACAGTTCCAATACTGCCAATAGACAGTCACGTCTCCAAACCCTTCAATTTGTCATTAGACATTTGGCAGCATGCCTACTTTGCTGTTAATTTTCCAGAACTACATTAATTTGCTGAATGACTTTTGTGAATCAGTTCACATAAAATTCAAGATGATACTGTCATGTACCAAATAGTGACTATTCAAAGCATAGGTTACTTGTAAAAACACACTGTGTGAAACAGTTTGAATTTTGTGTTCTAAGTTCAAACATGGGTTAGCATTAATGATTCTTTTTTCATTCCTAATGGAAGTTACTTAATGAAATATTACAGGGATAATCTTCCTATTAGTTTTTTTTCTGCTTCTCCTTGTCTGCTTCTTCAATTTACTAGTGTATACATTCTTAATTTCAGTTGATTTGGAACGCAAGAGACACCTCAGGCGGTTGAGACTCAATGGTGTAACCAGAAATAATTGTTTAATATTGTGACGTAAGGGATTTGATCCTCAAGGTACACTGTATCTGACAGTTGTGCGGTTTAAAGATGGAGAGAGATTACGCTGCGCACAGAACCAAATAGGAAGGTCACATGACATCCTTAGAGGAATTTACTCACTGACAAAAGAGGGCACTTGGACGAGGGAAGTTATAATAGTTACCGGCCTCTCGTAGCATAAATCATGAAATTATATGGTAGTAGCAATTAGAAATGCTGATTTGTTTATGTATATATTTTCTTGGTTAATGAAATATGTTTTCTAGGCTGCAATCTTTACGGGAGCAGATCACCAGGTCTTTCTCCTATAGAGCCGCTGGGTGGGCTCAAACCACCATCATTTTGGTTAGCAGCCAAGAGATTTATACATACATATAAAGAAATTATGCTTAGTATATACACAAATATATATGCATTACATTATACCTTGTATATATAGGTATAGCTGTATATGGCATGCACTATATATAAGACATGCACTGTATTTGTATATATATATATACACATATATTTTCAGACTCCTAAGTAGAAACAACTCTAGACATCCCATGAAATATTTTTATCGTAATTAAATTGACTTAATGAAGCCATTGGGAATGAATTAGGGGAGAAAATAATTAGATGAACTTCTAGTGAGTTTAAATCTGCAGCAAATAGCAAATACCAAAACCAAAAAAGCCAAACCCATTACCACTGAGTAGATTCTGACTCATAGCAACCTTGTAGGACACAGTAGAACTGCCCCGTAGGGTTTCCAAGGCTGTGATCCTTACAGAAGCAGACTGCCACATCTTTCTTCTGGAGCAGCTGGGGGGTTCAAACCACTGCCCTTTCATTTAGTAGATGAACAATTAACTACTAAGCCACCAGCAAATACCCTAAGCAATTGCGTCACTTTTAGCTTCAAACCTCGAGAGGTGTCTATGGAACACAAACCCTGGTCCGGAATGACATCTAATGCAACACTGTTTATCAACCCGTCCCTGTCTGTAGTTTCCAACCTTGCTATATTTTCCTGGTAGGCCTCCTCAGTTTGCCAAAACTGAAAGTGTGGAAATGGTGAGAACAGTAGGGAGAGTGGTGGCTAAAAGCTCCCTTGTCATGCTACACGGATGTTCAATTACTGCCAATTCAGGCTAAATTTATATCGGTTTTAACAATATCGATGAAATATCACTTTTGGTGAGAATAAATACAAAGGTTACCAAATAAACCAACTCATCCTAATGACAAATATCTTCCTAGATTGAGCCCTGGAGTCCAAAAAAGAAATTAGAGATGTCAGAGTGGAAGAATTTACTTCGATTCCATAGTATGCTCTTACGGAAGGCAGCACAACAAACTCTGCCCCAGTGCACTGCAAGACCTTCATAGACATGTCTTCTTGACATTGAAGTACTGAAGGCCATTTCTGCCCACACTCCTGGCAAGCTCAGTAGTCTGAGATTGCATGGAACATTCTGTCTGTTCTCAAACAACTTCCACCCAGTGGTGTGCTGGTCAATATTTAACAACTGGATCTCTGAGAAAAAACCAACCAACCAACCAAACAACAGCCTTGATTTGTAGCATGGGCCAATTCCAAGCTACCAACATGGTATCACTAAACCCAGAGTGGGGAAGAGACATGAAGTATCACACCATTACATAGTATTTCCACCATATAGGCCCAATAGACGTAATCAACCTCAAGAGCATAGATCACAGTATCATGAACTAAGATAATTAATAAGTTTTTTAAGTATTGCCTTTCTTTTTAATATAGTTTATTAAATTATAAGTTTGTATATGTTTACATTAATCTTTAATAATGGCTTATATAACAAATGGCTTGCAAGTTCCTGAAAATTTAACAGTCAGCTCTTGTGAGCCAGTACAAGCGGGCCCCAGTCCACCATTGCCTCCATCTTATCTCAGCACACACATCACACAATTAGCTTCCTGGTTCATCAACATCAATCTGGGGTAATGCCTCATCATATGTGAAAATATTTGTCCAGGCAAATAAGCAAAATAGCTTCTTGCTGATCAGTTGTTCCTAATGTGGTATGTAATACTGTCTCCACCTGTATTTTCAGTGGTGCGGTCTTTTCTTTCCATCAAAATCCCTAGTCAGAACTTTAGTCTATTCAGTGGCATGGGGGACATGGCCTGCATCTGCATTCCTTTGTCTGAGAGAAGTGATTCTGCACTCATACAAAAAGAGGAAGAGAAAGGGAACTACTACACAATGGTGTGGAGTGCTATGAAATTTTACTGACACGAGTCTGGGAAGACTGCCTGATCTGTATTTGGAACAATGCTATTTAGTTTAATTTGATATATGTGTGGGCTTTTTATTCAAATAGAGTTGAACAGTTTGTTCCAGAAGGGAAAAAAAAAAGGCTGCTTGTTACAGAAAGGTTATTTATCGTTCACTATAACACTTGGCATTCTGGAGAAAAGTGTGAGGATTCTCCTTTTAGGGGTTGTAGGCTGTTATCCTAGTAAAGCAAAAGTTGAAGCCAGATTCGGGGCAGTGTTTTAGATGGCCTCACGTGAAGGTGCTTCTCGCCCTTAAAAATATTCCGCTACCCATTCCATCACTCATTTCTGTAGCTAATTGGACATTTTGAAGTACGAAGTCCCACCACTTCAAAGATTCCATGCCACATCAATTAACACCTTCTGGGGAAAGAGTCTATGGAAGAACAGCTAAAGAAATCTTAGCAGTGTAAGCAAAATTGAACTTTGCTATTTCAGGCAATATTTCTATGCAAATGCTCATTTTTACACTGCAGTTGCAACTGTTTCTCTTGTTTATTCCCTTGATCTCCACCCAACCACTGTCTATTCAAACTCAGTTTAACTTCAACATATTTACCATAAATTTCAAGTTAAGTTTTACTGATTACCATATAGGTGAACCTCACCTTAGGAGGCAAATATATACATACTATAGAAGTTAAGGAGCCCTGGTGGTGCAGTGGTTAAGAGCTCAGCTACTAACCAGACGATCAGCAGTTTAAATCCACCAGCTACTCCTTGGAAATCCTATGGGACAGTTCTACTCTATCCTATGGGGTTGCTGTGAGTAGGAATAACTCAACGGCAATCGGTCTTTTGTTTTTTTTTTTTTAATAGAAGTTAGATGCTACAAAACTTCCCATTCTATAGAAAGAATTTAAAAGTATTGCCTTTTATTTATTTTTCTATCCATTCAACAATATTCACTAATTACATACTATTTAGGGCACTATGCCATTCCGAGGGAGAAAGGTGTGACTGTCTGCTCCGTAAAGATCTCCAGCCTTGGAAACCCTATGGGGCAGTTCTACTCTGTCCTGTAGGGTTGCTATGAGTAGGAACAACTCGATAGCAATTTTTTTTTAATGCTGCATAACTAAATGCTAAAAAAAAAAAAAAATAGAAACCTGCTTATTCAAAAAACTTTAAAATAGTTTCTAACGCAAGTAGAGTCAAATCCAAATTCTTCCTCAACTTTCCACCGTGCTGCCTGTGCAGCCAGCCTTCTCATCCCCGCTTCCCAAAGTCCCGCTGGCCCTTTCCTATCTAGCTTCTGTGGGCCTCGATACATGTAGCATCTTCTCTAAACTACGCATTGCCTGTGCATCATATTTAATGTGCATGAAAGCCCTCTACAGTAGACATCTATACTCTCATTTATGGATGAGAGAACTGAGGACTAGAAAAATTGAGAAACTTTCCCAGGGTCACACCACTAAGGGGTGGTAAGCTGGGTTTCCATTCTGTTTGTACGTGCTTCTGAAAATGCTTTCGGCACGTCTCTGCATACCTCGTGAATGCCTCTTTCTCATCAAGTCTTTCTTGATGCCTCTAAGCAGACAGAACCTCTTGCCCTGAACCCCTAGCACTTATGAAACATTTCATCCTCTTTGTTTTGTACCTTCTGTCCTTATCAGAAGCTGGAAAAGACAAGAAAGAATCTTCTTCCAGAGCCCTCAGAGACCATGGCCTTGCTGACACCCTGAATTTTTACTTCTAGTCTCCAGAACTATGAAAGAATAAATTTCTGTTGTTTGAAGCCATCCAGTTTGCGGTGCTTTGTTAAGGCAGCCCTAGGAAACTAACACAGGTGCTTTGAGCCAGGTCCTATGAACGGGGAAGGAGGACAGGAGAAAACACCTGGGTGTAGTGAGAAGCCTAAGCAAAGCAGGGGAACATGAAATCATCTTCCAGGAAAGATAAGCAGATTAGCTGGGTAGAAACAAGGGAGACCTTCTTTATAATAAATAATGAGGTACTATTTATTGAGCCCTGGTGGGGCAGTGGTTAAGAGCTCAGCTGCTAACTGAAATGTTGGTGGTTTGAACCCACCAGTCACTCTGCAGAAGAAGGATGTGGTAGTCTGCTTCTGTAAGGATTACGGCCTTAGAAACCTTATGGGGAAGTTCTTCTGTGTCCTTTAGGGTTGCTATGATTCAGAATTCACTCGGTGCCAACAGGTTTTTTGGGTTTGTATTATGTGCCATGCATGCATGATGGTAAGTACTATATATGCCTTATCTCTATCTTCAAAACAACCCTGCAAGATGCGTGTTTTAGAAGGCAACCAATGTTCCAATAATTACACCACACAAGGTCAGGCTGGAAGGTTTGGAAGGTATAGTTGGGGTCACAGGGAGCTTTAAATTATGAGGAGTTTGAATTTTATAACGGAAACATGAACAAAACAGCTTCGAAGAAGCCATGCTATGGAGAGAAAAGCTTCAATGGCCTGGATAGGAGGTCCCTGAGGTGGTCTCAGCTGGTGTGAAGAATGCCTCGATGTTAGTGATGGGTGTGGCAATTGGAAAGGGGGAGTTATCTAAGAGGAATGAGGAACTCGGGAGAAAGCATTAGAACTACTTGACAGTACTGAGAGAATAAAAGGCAAACACAGAACAGGGAAAAATGGTTCATCACAACGACACGATGTGAAATGTGTTTATTCTAACAATAAAATGTGTCAGAATTATTTTGCACTAATGATTACAATGAATTTGACCAATCTCAAGTTAAATACCATTTGTCTCCTGATAGCATTACTATATTCAGTGGTCTGGAACCTACCGATCCTCCTACCCTTTTACCTGGTTCTATTATCCCAAGAGCTTACGGTGGCATGTAAGTAGGGCTGACAGTTATGTTCTGCAAAAAGGGAAACACACTGAGTAGATTAATTTGGCAGAAACTCACACTATAGGGCTTTGAAACTCTGTGAAGTCTTTGGGGGCTCTTTGGCCAAGAGGAAGGGTGTGTGTCAGACAAATGGAGCACTGTCCCAAGCATAGTTGACGCAGGAGGACTGAAAAGAGCCTGGGGAGGGAAATGGAGGACACAGCAGGGAAAACAGAGATATGGAAGGTCAGAGCACGTCGGACTTGAGAGGGGTGGGCATAGTTGATGTGGTACGAGAAGCTTCTGGAATACTCAGATCAGCACCGTAGAAATGAGTTTAACAAAGTTACAATATTGTGCTACAGGGGACAATGAAGGAAAGGGAGTGAGCAGAGTAAAATGGTAGTCAGGAAATAGTACTCGATCTTGGTATTAGCAGTGTTACTTGAAGGATTATAAGCCTCATAGCTGAGTGCCATTAATACAGCACTTCTTATCTAAAGGTCTTAAAAAATATTCACATATTCCAACCAGCATTCACCACCACATCTTTAAAGAATAATAAGTAATAGAGAGGCAAACATTGTTTATTGCAGGTGCTCTTACTTACACTGCAGGTGTTCTTGTGCCTGAAGAAGGCCTGGTGCCACCAGGAGAAGGTAAGATTCCTTTGCTTTCATTCTAGGGCTCCACTCTTAGAGGAAGCAAGTAAGTCCTTTAAGCTTAAAGTGATTTACTTCCAAAGATCAGATAAGTGCTGCTAGTAACACTATTCAGGTCTCTTGACTTTAGCCTAGGCATGAGAGCATATGTTCTCTATAGCTTCAGTGACAATATGGAAAAGATGTACAAAGTAAATCAAGCGAGAGAGGGAGCAATCCTGAAATTACACCATAATAGTTACTGGAAGAGAGAGAAGTTACCAAAGCAGAGAAACTACGTTAATTGAGTTTTATAATTTCTTCAAACCCAAAGGGTCTGTAATGTTCAGAAATCTTACATTATCTTCATGACATTGAACTGTGAGACAAATTCTTCAAATGTATTTCTGTGAGGTTAAATATATAGTAGATCCTCCTGTCTGCCCTGTAGGGCAGCTTCAGTGAACGGAACTGATTAAAATGTTAACCCTTTTGATTGATTCAAGAGTTGATGACAATATGTCTACACAAACGAGTTCAACAGTGTTTGACTAGCCCGGTCCATATACTGGACATCAGAAACTGTTTCCCGAGTGCAGGAGGGGAAAGATTAGCTATCCTTACGTGTGAGTTATCGACATCATTATAAGAATCATCACATAAAATCTCCTTTGTGGATATGTTTTCCGGACTCCAGCAACTTTTCCTTTTTTTTTTTTTAAAGACAGTGAAGTTACATGCTTCACTCTAACATAAATTCCTCCCCAAGTTGGCAGTGAGGGTGTGGGATCTATTTCACAGGGACAAGCAGGACTCACCTCTTTTAATGTACTTAATTTTTTCATGAACTAGAACCCTGCCCACATGCCACCATGCCACCATCTGCCAAAGGAAGTTCGATGTAATTGCCAGTCAGTTCCCCCATAAATAAATCTTCCAAAACAATGAGTCGTGCATGTAAATATTGCCCTTGCTGAGCATATTTATTGCGTGTTGATGTTGATTGTTTAAAAAGGGGTTATGGTTCCATAAATTGAACACCTGAGCTGAGCGCTTGTGGGATGGAGTTGAGAGATGAACAGATCAATTTAGACTCACTTCTACTTTTCGATCTGTTTAATAGATTTTTAAAACGACACCTAGAGCCCTACAGAGGCAGCAGTACTTCAGACTAGCACATCCTCCCTCAGACACACCTTCCTCTGCCTCGACTGGGCTTCGCGCAGTTGGAAAAGGATGAGGCTATGAGCAGAAATTCGCAGAGGACGCTTTTGGCCTCCTGCTCTCTGTTGAACTGGCCCAGCTCATTTATTCAGCTGGTATAGTGAGTTTGGGGGCATGACAGTATATCTGACCCTTTTGGGGTAAAATTTGATCTGGCATTTCATCTCAAGGGCTCAGCCACCGGTCTGTCAAATCTTCATTTTGCGGGTGCCCACTAGAACTGCTGACGCTTGTCTCTAACTCCCTAGGCTTTCATCTTTCACTGGCAATAAACATGTCACCCTGCTGAGGTGAAACACAATCTGGAATTAAATTTACTGCATATAAAATATAGTGCCCTCTTTATTGGTTCAAATACTTGTCACTCATAATTTATTTGCCCTGTATGGCCTTCATGCAGGGAGAACACTTCTGTAAACGGGGAGGGGGCTTCGATTTTCAGTTTCACCCGGATCTTTCTCACTTTTCATTCTTTCCCATCCTTGGTCCAAAAATCCCACTCACCCACTTGGGCTAATCCGTTTTCCGTGAAGCACCTCAACTAAAATGAGAGCCTTTCGTCAAAGTGTGGCGAGCATGTCGCTGAAAACATTGGCTCCAGGCTGCTTGGCTGGGTTGCTGCCTGTTTGCTAGGAAGTGGCAAGAGCGTGGCACCTGGTAATGCTCTCCAGTGAGCAAAACCGAAATACAAATGTGTTGGGGGCGGGGGATTTAGCCCTCGTCAGTTTCAATCTCTCACATGCCATGCCTTCCCTTCTGGCACTCAACTTTTTCATGATTTATTCCAAATACTGTCTATCAGCTTTAACTAATACAGTTCTTGTATGAAGCACCTCTCTAATCTCTTCAAACACAGATGTGGAAGCTCGGCTTAGAGCATGGAGGCCAACAAAAGCTCTTTGCCTGTACCAGTGATTAGCTTTGATTGACACAGAACCCTTCTGCTTTCCCAGGCATCCTTTAACTCCCGTAAATGATTGTTTTAAAATGAGACGCACAGGGTATGGCGGGCACCAGCTTTAGTAAACTTGCAGCACAACCGTGTTAACAGATAACTCATAAAGTACAAAACTAGATACTGGATGTTGAGTTTTCCTCCCCTTATTGCCATTCCTTTTTATCTCTTTTAGGTTTGTCTTTTTACACACATGGTTTTTAGTGAACAGTAATTTCTAATTTAGACTTGTCAAAACACACATAGATGCATATTTCATCTTAACCTCTACTTTCAACATCATATGGTCCCAGGTTATAACCGCAGAAATTTTGGGACTTTCATGTTTTCAAATTATTTGTAAATAAGAGTTCAAATTTTAAATTTAACTCTCAAATAGTATTAAGAATCACCAGAAATGAGTAGACGTCAGTGACACAAATGCAGATTCCCACCGACTATTCAAATTACTTTTAAAAATGTGTTAACTGCAGTGAAAGATAGTGTGCTTTTGCTTTTGTTAATTCTACCATCTTGCCTCGTTCTGGGTAGTAAGGCCTGGGAAACTGTCTAATTTGCTGTGGTGGTTTGGGGCTGTCTCCGAAGGTGGCATTGGGTAAAGGTTCATTCTTCTTGGTAGGAAGAATGCTCTCTGCAGGAAGAAGAGCACTGGATTCTTCTGGTAGTTTCCAGCTGCCTCAAGGTTAGCCCTCAGGCTTTGTGTTAAACCTCCAGAGATTTCCCCAGATTGCCTCAGAGTCCAAACCCTTGGCTGTACAACTTTCCAAAGTTTGAGGTTGTCATTTCTGTCTTCCCAACCCCACAAAATACAGTCCCTTTATGACAAGCCATGGATGGGAAATGCCTTTCTCTCTGCCTGTTTTCTCCAAGCAGCAGCATAAGTCGAGAGAGAGACTCAGAATAGGAATTCTTGCTCCAGCCAGCTATGAAATGCCTGATTTTATTTGCATCTGCACACATATGCAGTTCGATGTTTTATTCATTCCTTATACACTCACTTCCAAAAGAAACTTGTGAAACATAAATGAAAATATCATCTTTCTGTTTTAATTTTAAGATTTCAAAATAATCCATTAAGTTTAATGTGGATTTTCCAGAACATTTTATACTGCATTATATATGAAGAAGCTGCGTAAAATTAAAATGTTAATGTTTTAGAAATTATCTCGCCTTCTAAATGGCCTTGGGATCATAGACTCAGAGTGGAAAAATAATTTATCTCATCTACACTTTCCACTGTAAGGAAGGGGAAACTGAGAGTCAAATAGTTGAAGTCACTTGCCCAGGGCCAGCCACGTAGTGAATGGAAGAGTAAATAGTAAAACCCAGTTTTTGCCCAACCTTATCCTCAGTATCTACTACAGTTATTGGCATATAATAGACTCTCAGTAAATATCTGATGAATGAAAGAATGAGTGAATATCAAGGTCCTCAGATCTTAAAGGCTGAAAGTTACCACAGATCCACCCTATCTGGGTGAATGTGCCAGTGGTACATACTCACGTAGAGCTGCTTGTCCTAGACCTGGGGAAAACTAAGAGAAATAAACTCTTCATGTTTGGAAAATCTCAGAAAGGATTCTCTTATACTGATTAAGGTCCATTAACCCTATACCAGATTAAAGATTAAATCAGTTGCTGTCAAGTTGGTTCCAACTCATGGTGACCACATATGTGTCAAAGTAGAACTGTGCTCCATAGGGTTTTCAATGGCTGATTTTTCGGCAGTAGATTGCCAGGCCTTTCTTCCGAGGCACCTCTGGGAGGACTCAAACAGCCAACCTTTTGATTAGCAGCCAAATACATTAATTATTTGTACCTTTAAGAGAAGAACTTTTAAATTTTGAAGATAATTAGTATTTCAAGAAATTCAATAGACTGAATACTTACTCTGTGACTGACAAAGTGCTACTGTATCCATGTGCACTATTCCATACAATTCTGTCCTATTATTACTTCTTTTATAGAGGCAGAAAATGACTTACCAGACTTCATACAAAATCCAAGTGACAGAGCCTAATTTTAAACCAGGTCTGCTGCCTCAAAACCTAGGGTTCTTTCATTGCCACAAGACTACTAAAAAATAATGCCTAATTAATCTTAAGGAACTGGCAGGGTAACCGAAGTGGGTATCTAATTTCTTTGTTCATCCTCCAACTGTTCCATTGATATATCAGGGCTTCCCTATATGTTTTTGCTTAATTTTAACTATTTTTAAGTGCGTGTCTACATTTTTATTTGAACTTTCTTGACATCTTTGATTGCAAAATAGAAAATATTTCAAGATCTTGTTTATATTATCATTTAAAATTTCACAAGATATTTTAGGATGTCTGATTATCACTCACTGTGAGATTCTACGTGGCCAATAAAATAATCAGCCATCTACAACTCTTGTCATACGCTGCAATTTTTGGGTGATAGTGCCAATTTTTGTTTTTATTTTGGAGAGTTTTTTTTGTTTTGTTTTGTTGTCTCCTGTTTCCTTTCTTTTGCTTTTACTTACAGTTTTATTGAAATGTAAAATCCACCACATAAGCACCAGTAAAATCAAATGTGAAAATACACATCTTTGTTGAGATTTTGTTACGTGATTGTATCTGAGTATATTATTCCCAGTTGGCTATAATGAGACTATCCCACATGTATAAGTCCAACTTCTATTTGAAGCATACGCTATGCTATATTCTAAACTCTATTAAATGTGTTCTTTAAAAGGGCTATTATTTCTTTTACTACTGTACATGAAGTGCATTTATGTCCCCTGAACTTTAAAATACTTTAGATCAGAGCAGGAACTAGAAACTTCAGAATGGCCAGCATATATGTGTTGGATAAATGGACTTGAGAGGGTAGTATAGAGGTTGAATAGAGAGAGAAAAGCAGTGGACTGATGACCGAGCCCGAGGGAATCCTAATATTTAAGGAATGGGAGGAAGAACAGGATAATACCAAGATGGAGACAGAACCAAAAGTGTGTGTGGAAATGAACGGAGGAGAGTGCTCTAGGTGAAGGGAGATATCAGCAGAGGCCAATGCAGCAGTGAGGTCCAGCATGACGAGAATTGATAGATCTTTGATTTGGCAATGGTGGAGGTTATCTAGACTCTGCCAGAGCCTGTCAGTGAAACGGAGAAGGTGAAATTCAGAAAGCAGTGGGTTAGGGTATGAATGGAAACTGAAGAGAAGGGATCAATGTAGACAGATGGGAAAACATTATATAAATAGACTATAGCTAGGATGGGACATAGGATCAGAGATTTAAGAATAAATATTTGAAAATATATTATTAGAAAGTTTTTAGTTTCTGCAAATAAAGTAACATACGCTAATTGTAGAAAATTTAGAGACTATGAGAAAGGATAAAGAATAAATTCTCCCTACATATGTAGTGAGGTCCCTGTGTTGTGCAAACAGATTACACTTTTCTAGTAAACTAAAGGTTGGCAGTTCAAACCTACCCAGGGCACTGCAGAAGAAAGGCCTGGTGATCCACTTCCACAAAGATTACAGCCCAGAAATCCGCATGGAGTACTTTTACCCTATAACACATGGGGTCTCCATTAGTTGGAATCTACTTGATAGCAATAGGCTTTTGTTCTGTTGTTTTATTTTACTTTTTTTTTTTTAACTTATGTGTCAAATAACCTCCCTTACTCCGCTTTTGTAACTCCGCTGAAACAAATCTGAAATTGACCACGGGAAGCAGGGACTATTTTGTGCCAAAATAATCCTCACAATACAGGTTAGATTCGTTGTATTTTGGGCACTCCCCTAAAAACAGTGTGTCTGTTTCATCTCATAACATCTTCATAAGCAGGTGTGCTGTCTCAGAAAGGGGCTTATTTTCTTTCTATATTCTGTGCAGCAATGGGGAAAAATGCTATTTATATAACTTGTACATTTTGTCAAAAATTTATTCATTTATAATTAGTCTAGTGTAAAGCAGTGTTGAGAAGAACACTATTCCCAAAGCTTTTCTGTTTAATTTGAGCACCACTCCATCATAATTCCTTGTCCTTCCCCGCTATCTCGTTCCCTCTTATGCATGTGTTGAAACTCTTAGTCAGCCTTTATAAGGAACAATTTTCTCTCTTTCTCTCTTTTTTTAACCAGCACTCTCATCAGGATGTTAAGTCCTCAGACTCCGGCTGCTTACCCTGGTCGAGTATTTCCGATTCTAAGAGCAGGTGCCAGCCCCAGAAGGTAAGTCTTTCTCTGTGACTAGTCCTATTGTTTAACAAAAGATACTACATTAAACATAGTGAGGATATCAAATTTGTACTAAGATTGTGAGATTTTCATCATTTACGATTACCAACATTCTAACGAGGAGTAGAGATGATTAAAAGTATCTTCACTGTATTTGCAGCCAATATACAGTTGATGGTACTGGCTTGACAGTTTATACTTAGGAGAATTTACATTTTCATCTATAATGAAGAAAACTAAATGTGTGGTCCGTGTGTAGACTCTTCAAATGACATACCATAATTGTCCTTTTGCAGCCTTTATAATATCTGTTGTCAGGCTCTTCTGAGAGACTTCTAATAGGGTCTTGACAAAATGCCACATGTAAGTACTTCCACTACAGCTGATTCATAAATGCCTTTGGGATTGCATTACAAACCCAGTAATCCCTGAGGTTTGGTGGTAAGGTCTGCTAAAATTCAGCTGGAATTGCCTATTAGCCCCTTGAATTCTCCTGAGCCCAAAAGTCTGAAGAGTGGTGGGTTGGTCATCTAGTGCTGCTGTAACAGAAATACCGCAAGTGGATGGCTTTAACAAAGAGAAGTTTATTCTCTCACAGTCCAGTAGGCTAGAAGTCCGAATTCAGGGTGCCGGCTCCAGGGGAAGACTTTCTCTCTCTATCTGCTCTGGAGGAAAGTCCTTGTCATCAGTCTTCCCTTGGTTTGGCAGCATCTCAGCACAGGAACCTCAGGTCCAAAGGATACGCTCTGCTCCCTGTGCTGCTCTCTTGGTGGTATGAAGTCCCCATACCTCTCTGCTTGCTTCTCTCTTTTGTATCTCAAAAGAGATTTGCTTAAGACACTATCTAATCTCGTAGATCTCACCACTGCTAATCCATCTTATTATATCATAGGATAGGATTTACAACACGTAGGGAAATCACATTAGATGACAAAATTGTAGACAATCATACAATGCTGGGAATCATTACTTGGCCAAGCTGACAGATATTTTTGCCAGACACAATTCAATCCATAACAAGTGGATTTCATCCAGGGCTTTGAACCAGTTGAAACTGGTTCAATCATGGCCAATGAAGCAAAAGCAGAACAAATCTGAATTTTTAAAATTTGGATGAACCGGAACCATAACCAGAATGGGAAAAATTATGGGTCAAAGCCTTGCAATAGAAGACTCGGAAGAAGTGCAGTGAGCCCTTTCAGGAGCCTTTTGTGGGAGACTGGATTATTGGCAAGACTGAGAAGAGTGACACACAATCAGTTGCCATCTTTGAACAGCCACTGTTTCCAACTCTGTGCAAAATCCGACAGGCGAGAGATTTGGTTGCTATGCAACACATGTGCTGCCCTTGTTTTCTAAGAGGGAGATTAAGTTTCTAGCAGGGCTTCAGCCCCGTAATTTTTCTGTTCTGGTTAAGGTTCCATTTTACTCAAATTTTAAAAATTCGGGTCTGTGCCAATGTCGCTTCTTCTACTATGACTGAACCAGGAAGAAACAGTTCAAAGTCCTGGTTTCATCTAAGCAACACGGGGAGAAGAGATGTGATATCATTTTCTCTGCTAGGCAGGTAGGTTATATACACTCCATCCTAGGAAGGATAAGTTGAGGAGAGAATCCTTACAACCACTTCCTCCTTCCTGTAACTGTAGTGCAGAAAGCTGCACTTTTTTTACTTTAAGTGATAAGTTCAATGACTAAATAAAAAAGCAGTGGCTTTATAATCTTGCCTTATTTCCTTTCTCATATATTGAAAGGATGTCCATGTTTCACACGAAATGAGTACCTAATTTTCTTTTTCCCTTTATTCCTCTACTTTGAAGTTTGTGAGTGTGTGTGTGTGTGTGTGTGTGTGTGTGTGTGTGTGTGTCTGTAAAGTTCACATGTGAGAAAGTAGTGTTTTTTGTTTACTACTGTGTCGCTAGAACCTAGAACAGGGACAGATACATATTCAATAAATAATTGCAAAATGAATGTTTGTGTTAGCAAGTACCTGAAAGGATGAGTCCAAGGGTAGGTGCCAAGGTTGCCAATGTATAAAGATGTGAATACATCACTGAGATGAAATGAATTTGTTGGTCAGAAGTCTTCTTGGGAACAGGAGTCAATGTGGTCGGTGTAGGATGACCCCTTCCAAAGGGCATGGTCCAGGAACAGCAGGACATCAAGGGTGTGGGCTTGGTTACCTGCAGGGCAATTTTGTGGGGAGGGAACTGACATATGAAGCCAGAGCAGAATTACTCTGGACAATGGAGGGTGGTGTAGTGACTCACCCCTTTCACCAGCTCTCCTGCACCCTTGCCCCCTGCAGACCTCACTATCCCTCTAAGTAAATGAGAAGAGGTGCTCATGTGGAGAGACAAGAACTACTCAGCCCTTCTGTGCTTGAAGTGGGGCAATGGGGAAAAGGAGAAGCTGTGAGCTCTAGTTTCGTCCTGTAGCATTTCATTCTACCCTGATAGCTCTATTTTTCTAATAAGTCCAATACACATTTCCATTTTCCATTCTACTTCTAAGATTTCCTTTCTGTACAATCTTATTTGTCCCACAGCTTCGTAGAATACTTTTACACTCTCACAGTCTTCCTCCCACCTGCCACCTTCCTAGTTTGGAGTTTCCGTTGCACACTTCCTCTTGACTTTTCTCCCAGTCCACTCTGCACCATTTACTGAAGACCTAGGAAAAGTTACTTAACCCATTTGCACCTCAGTTTCCTCAACTGTAAAGGTAGGTTAATAAAAGCTACTTTGCAAGGTTGTGCTGATAATTTAATTATGTAGAAAAAGAGCATGATTCCTGGCTCCTTTTAGGTGCTCGGTAAATAGCACCTGGGGATAATGATCAGGATGAAGAGGAGAGGGAGGAAAAGGGGGAGGAGGAGGAGAAGAGGAATGAGGAAGTAAGGTGCAGCTATAAAGTTATACATTTGCATTAACAAAACTCATAGGTGACACAGGTAACAATTTGGAACTAGCCTTGGTATATGCTGTGTGTGATGAACATATCACATCTTGGTTGGCTTTTGGAAAAAATTATGCAGGAGGATAAGAAGTCATCCTTCAGGAAGGGAGCCATGAAGCTCATCTGGCAGCCTTGCCTGGGGCACATCAACGTCACCACAGCAGCCCTCTAGAATTCCAGAGAACCTAGTGAAGCAGTTTTCAAAAGCATTGCTGCTTTGTGCTGCCTTAAAGCCATTTTTTATCGTATTTTATTTTATTTTTTTGCTGTTGGGAGAAATGGATGCATAAAAAAATAAAACATAGATTGATTCAAAAAATCATTGCTCTGCACACGATATTGTATTCTTTTTGTGGGATTGGAGAACATTGATCAGATTTTACAATTTCATTAAAAACATGCCATCAGTTTTTACAAAAAAAGAAATAAATCTTTAAAAGAGATGATTGCTTAATTAATCATAGGATAAAGAGAGATTGATGCTAAGAGCTGCTTTACAGATTAAGAAAAGTAGAGCAGGGACTGGCTGGCTCCGAGAACTAGAGTTATTTACTTTCAATTGAAGCATTTACCGAGATAAGCTAATTCTCCCTTTTGGTGATATTCCAGTGCATCTCAGTGAACAGAGTTCAATTTACCGTGACTATTTAGTAAGGTGAGTTACTATGTAAAGCCTCGCACTTCTTAGTCACTGACTCAACTCTCTTCTTGATGAAATTATACTTTCAATTTTCATAGGGCCTAAGGGATTTACTTAGCCCACTCTCTCTGTGTGCTAAACTGACATCATGAGCTTTTCCTCTTTTTGTAAATGATAAAAAATGAGGCACAAACATAATATGCAATTACATTGTCTATGTTTCTGTGTATGTGTTTTTCTGACATTCTAATTCTAAAAATCCTCTCTCTAACTAACTGCAAATGCAGTTCTTTTTCATCGGAGCTTAACCACTGGAGCTAGGTCAAATCTCAGAAGTTAAAGGACACAGTCCTCCAGACTGCCAAGTCTGCCCAAGACTTCAGATGCCAGTCTCAAGTTCAGGAGTCCCCAGGACACCTAAACTTTTGACCACCAAAAAGTTGCTGTCAAGTCATCTCTAACTCATGGCAACCTCATGAGTCTGTGCTCCAATGGGTCTTCAATGGCTGATTTTTCAGAAGTAGATCACCAGGCTTTTCTTCCACGGCTCCTATGCATGGATTTGAACCTCCAACCTCTGGTTAACAGTCAAGCGCATTAACCATTTGCACCACCCAGGAACTCTTAACTTTTCACCATTGGCCTCAGATTCAGGGGTTCTCACTACCCGCTCAGGATACCAGCTATAAACTCGGGGTTCCCCCAAGACTCCTCACTTCTGACCTGTTGCCTACAAATTCAGGGAATCTACGGAATCTTAGAGAAGTGAATGGATGGCACAAATGGTTAAGCACTGAACTACTAGCTGAAAGGCTGGTGGTTCCAACCCACTCAGAGATGCCTTAGAAGACAGGCCTGGGGATCTGAAAGGACACAGACTTCCTTGAAAGCCCTATGAGGAAGTTCTACTCTGTACACATGGGGTCTACGTGAGTCAGAATGAGCTTGACAGCAACTAACAACAACAACATGGAGTCCTAGAGAATTCCTCAATGGGCTTTTAGGAGACATGAGTCTGTGAATTATAGAAATATTAAGAGACTGTATGTAAGAATGCACAAGCACCAGAAGACAGACTAGATAACTGGGAGCTCCTAAAAATCAAACAGTTACGCTCATCCAAAGACTTCACCAAAAAAGGAAAAAGACAACCTACAGACTGGGAAAAAAATTTTGGCTACGAAATATCCGATCAGCGTCTAATCTCTAAAATCTACAAGATACTGCAAAACCTCAACAACAAAAAGACAAATAACCCAATGAAAAAATGGGAAAAGGATATGAACAGGCACTTCACCAAAGAAGATATTCAGGTGGCTAACAGACACGTGAAGAATGCTCACAATCATTAACCATTAGAGAAATGCAGATCAAAACTACAATGAGATATCATCTCACCCCAACAAGGCTAGCATTAATCCAAAAACCACAAAATAATAAATGCTGGAGAGGTTGTGGAGAGACTGGAACACTTATACACTGTTGGTGGGAATGTAAAATGGTACTACCACTTTGGAAATCGATTTGGCACTTCCTTAAAAAGCTAGAAATAGAAGTATCATATGATCCAGCTATCCTGCTCCTTGGAATACATCCTACAGAAACAAGAGCCATCACATGAATAGATATATGCACACCCATGTTCACTGCAGCACTGTTCACAATAGCAAAAAGATGGAAGCAAAGTAAGTGCCCATCAACGGACAAATGGATAAACAAATTATGGTATATCCACACAGTGGAATACGGTGGAAGCTGGAACTTATTATGCTGAGTGATTATAAGAACTCAAGAAAAGGTTTAAACATAGAAGAAAATATTCTTTGATGGTTACAGGGGTGGGGAGGGAGGGTGAGGGTTATTCACTGACTAGATAGTAGATAAGAATCATCTTAGGTGAAGGGAAGGACGGCACACAATACTGGGGAAGTCAGAACCACTGGACTAAACCAAAGCTAAGAAGTTTCCTGAATACAATCAAATGCTTTGAGAGACAAAGTAGCAGGGGTAGGGGGTCTGAGGACCATGCTTTCAGGGGACATCTAGGTAAATTGACACAACAAAGCTTATTAAGAAAATGTTCTGCATCCTACTTTGGTGAGTGGCATCTGGGGTCTTAAAAGCTTGCAAGCGGCCATCCTTAGATGCATCAACTGGTCTCAACCACTTGGAGTAAAGGAGAATGAAGAACACAAAGAAAATATTAGCCCAAGAGACAGGATGGGCCACATGAACCAGAGACTTCATCAGCCTGAGACCAGAAGAACTAGATGGTGCCTGGCTACCACCAATGAAAGTCCTAACAGGAAAAACAACAGAGGGTCCCTGATGGAGCAGTGGAAGGATGGGTTACAGAACTCAAATTCTAGTAAGAAGACCGGACTTAATGGTCTGACTGAGACTGGAGGCACCCCGGAAAGCATGGCCCCTGGACTCTATCAGCCCAGAACTAGAACAGTTTCTGAGGCCAACTCTTCAGACAGGGAATGGGCTGGACCGTGGGACATAAAGTGATACTCGTGAAGAGTGTGCCTCTTGGTCAAGTAGATATAAGAGACCAAAGGAGCAGCTTCTTTCCAGAGGTGAGATGGGAAGGCAGAGAGAGTTAGGAGCTGGTTGAATGGTCGTGGGGAATCAGGGGCGGAAGGGAGGAGTGTGCTGTTGCAGAATGGGGTGAGCAATTAGGGTCTCATAACAATGTATGTATAAAAACTTTGTATGGGAGACTAACTTGAAATGTAAACTTCATTTAATTACAACAATAATAAAATAAATAAAAACAGAAAAAATGTGGAAAAAAAGAGACTGTATGTAAGGACATTTGGGAAGGAATAGAGCCACAGATTTCATCAAATCCCCCAGCTGTCAGTGACACCCAGGAGATTAAGAACCAAAATTAAACTCTCCAAGGGTTGGTCTAATTCTGAGTAGGGTATCCATCTACTATCAAGGAGTTATGTAATTTATATATCCACAAATCAGAAATATTTTCAGGGGCTCTGACACCAATATTGACAGAAGAGACAGATTTAACACTTGGTTCCTCAAGGTCAGCTTTGTGGCTATTGTTAAAAAGATATGCACCGAGTTATTTCTTCCTCATAGATTAACAAGGTCTAGAATTATTGGACCACAAAAATTACCAATACTTCCATTAACGTATGTACATTTAGAATCCTGGGGCTCAACACCACATATTTTATAATGTTAATGTATAATTTGACCAAATATTTCTGGACCAAGCTGTGAAGGATAAAAAGAAATGTTAAGATACACTACTTGACTCCTACTGTTACAAACAAGCACACTAAGGGTTAAATAACAATATCTGTCCTGGGTTCTGTATAAAAGCGTGCAACCACTGGCCGGCTCTCTGAGTGCCATTTGTTGGCTGCTGGTGTTGTTATTTTCCCCTTCTTTTCATTTTTTCCTTACCTCTCACCACCTCCCCCTCCTTTCACTCAAATACCCGGCTCTGTGTGCTATCTTTGCTTCTTCCTGAGGAGCTGCGGAGCTCTGTTCGAGTGTGGAACTGTTTCCCGGTCTGGGCTGCCATGCTGGTGGGATCCTAGGGCTTTTGTTTGTTTGTTTGTTTTGAATTGCTTGTTTGTTTTCTTTTCCCTTTCTTGAGTTGGGAGCCCGTACTGGCCGGGCAATGCTGCGTGCTTGGGACCTACCCCCTCAGCTTGCACAGATGTGCAGAGGGATTCCTGAGCGCATTTCTTTTTTTGTGGGTTTTTTTTTCTATTTTTTGGGGGGGGGCTTTTTATGTTCTTTTTTTTTTTTAATTTGTTTTCTTTTCTTTTCCTTCTTTTTACCTTTTCGTCTTTCTTCATTACTCAGTTTCTCATCTCTCTATACCTTCCTTCTCTTCCTGTTCCCTGAATACCTGGCGCTGAACATCTCTACGCCTCCTAGCCAGGCTATATTGCAACACCTGAGAACAACTTCCCTAGACCTTGTAGCCTCACCACTGGGATCCCTGGGAACTTTGTTGTTCTTTTTCCTTTCTGATTTTTATTTATTCATTCTTTTCTTTTTTTCTTCTTCTTCCCCATTTTGTTTTTCTCCATTTCATAGTCTCTCATCTCTCCCCCCAACGGCAAGCTCCCCTAGCACTCTTTTTTGTTTGTATGTATGTTTTTGCCTCCTGTTCCTCTCTCCTCTCTCCCATACCTATCTTAGCTCCACACACAACAATCTTCCCCCTGCATCCTGCCTACCTGCACCGTGCGCTTACCATCACACCACCAAGCAGCACAGGCATGGCCTACTGGAACCTGCCCTGCACTGACTATCGACCTGCCCTGGTGGCTGTAGTAAGTGCCAAAAACAACCCATCCCAGTAACTCCTCTTCAGCTAGACCTTCCCTGCTGTACCATATCTGAGCGACTGACCCTGCCAACTGGAGAAGAAGGCAAAAAGTATTGTGCCCACAGATGAGCAAACAACAAAGAACACACAGCCCACCTGCTCAGACATAGCCAAATTAAAATAAAAGGATGAAACAAACAAATCTACAATCAATAAATGAGAAAAATAACTACAGAATGCCCCGAAGACAGCAGACAATATCAAAACGTTTACAAAAACAGGACAGGATGGTTCCGGTAGGGGTCCAATCTAAAACACCAGATGACTTTCCAGTGGAAGAAAATGCACTAGAACTACCTAATAGGGAATTCAAATCTCTAATACTCTAAATTATCCAAGAGTTGAAGCCAAAAGCAGACAAAAATAAGGGAAAAAATAGACAAATTCATGGAAAAGGCAGAAAAATTCATGGAAAATACAGTCCCAAAATTGGAAGAATTCAGGAAAATAATGCAGGATCAAAATGTCAAAATAAATTTACAACTAGAAATTATACAACAACAATTAGAAATCCAAAAGATAAACAACAAGATTGCAGAAATGGACAGTGTCGTAGACGGGCTGAGGAGCACATTTCAAATGATGGAAGACAGGATCAGTGGAATTGAAGAAAAACACTTGGATACAACTCGGTTTGAGGAAAACTCAGAAAAAAGAGCAAAGAAAAATGAAGAGACCTTGAGAGTTATCTGGGATACAATCAAAAGCAAAAATTTTCGAGTGATTGACTTCCAGAACAGGGGGAGAAAATAGAAAACACAGAGAGGATCATTGAAGAACTGCTAACAGAAAATTGCCAAATATCATGAAAGATGAAAAGATGGCCATACAAGAAGCTCAACGAACCCCATATAGGAGAGACCCCAAAAGAAAATCACCAAGGCTTATCATAATCACACTCGCCAAAACCAAAGACAAACACAGAATCCTGAGAGCAGCTCGTGAAAAACAAGAAGTCACATACAGAGGAGAAACAATAAGACTAAACTCAGATTATTCGGCAGAAACCATGCAGGCAAGAAGGCAATGGGATGACATATATAAAACCTTGAAGGAAAAAAATTACTAGCAAAGAATAATATATCCTGCAAAACTGTCATTCAAATATGATGGTGAAATTACAACATTTCCAGATAAACAGAAATTAAGGGAATATGTAAAAACCAAACTAAACTTACAAGAATTATTAAAGGGAGTTCTTCAATCTGAGAACAAACAACTTCAGCTCACAGGCAGAATCTAGGACACAGGATCGTACCAGCCAGATACCAGTCTAGGAAATGACCTCTCGAGGACTATCCAAAACCAAAAGAAATACAACAGGGAATCAGAGCAGTTAATCAGTAAATAACAACAACATCAGAACAATAAAAGGGGGAATAAACGGTGTAGGTACAGAATCTTCTAATGGAGAGGAAGGCAAGGCAATACCAAGTAATGGTAGACTGCTTCAAACTTAGAAAGATAACGGTAAATTTCATGGTAACCACAAAGAAGGTTAACAAACATACTCATAAAAAATAAAGAGGAAAACATAAAGTCTCAGCAAAAACAAAACACACAAAAACAAAAGAAATGAAAAAAAAAAATCCACAAGCAAAAGTCAGCACAAGAGAGTAAGAAGAACAAAGAAAATGTCAGCACCACAAAAAAAAAACACTACAAAATGACAGCAACAAACTCACATCTATCAATAATTACACTGAATGTAAATGGACTCAATGCACCCATAAAGAGACGGAGAGTGACAGAATGGATTAGAAAATAGGATCCATCAATATGCTGTCTACAAGAGACACGCCTTAGAAGCAAAGACATGAATTTATTAAAAGTCAAAGGTTGGAAAAAAATATATCAAGCTAACAACTACCAAAAAAGAGAGCAGGAGTGACAATACTAATCTCAGATAAAATAGACTTTAAAACAAAATCCATCATAAAAGACAAAGGACACTATATAATGATTAAGGGGACGATCCATCATGAAGACACAACCATAATAAACATCTACGCACCCAATGACAGGACTCCAAAATACATAAAACAAACTCTAACAACACTGAAAAGAGAAATGGAAAGTTCCACAATAATAGTAGGAGACTTCAACACACCACTCTCAGTAAAGGACAGAACAACTAAGAAGAAACTCAGCAAAGATACAGAAGACCTAAAGGGCACAATCAGCCAACTTGACCTCATGGACATATATAGAACACCCCATCCAACAGCTGCAAAGTACACATTCTTTTCCAATGCACATGGAACATTCTCCAGAACAGACCACATCTTAGGCCACAGAGCAATCCTCAATAAGATCCAAAACTTTGAGATAATTCAAAGTATCTTCTCTGACCACAATGCCATCAATGTAGAAATTAATGACAGAAAGAGCAAGGGAAAAAAATCAATGACATGGAAACTGAATAATACCCTGCTTACACATCACTGGGTAATAGAAGAAATCAGATATGGAATCAAAAAATTCCTAGAATCAAATGAGAATGAAAACACATCAGACCAAAACCTTTGGGTGACAGCAAAGGCAGTCCTCAGAGGACAATTTATAACAATAGATGCACACATCAAAAAACAAGAAAGGGACAAAATCAAAACATTAACTACAGAACTCAAACAAATAGAAAGAGAACAGCAAAAAAAGCCCACAGCCACCGGAAGAAAGGAAATAATAAAGATCAGAGCAGAAATAAATGAAATAAAGAACAGAAAAACAATAGAAGGATCAACAAAACCAAAAGTTGGTTCTTTGAAAGAATCAACAAAATCGACAAACCACTGGCCAGACTGACAAACGAAAAACAGGAGAGGGCACAAATAACCCAAATAGGAAATGAAATGCGTGGCATTACAACAGACCCAAATGAAATGAAAAGGATCATAACAGAATACTATGAAAAACTATACTCCAACAAATTTGAAAAACTACAGGAAATGCATTAATTTCTATAAACACACTACCTACCCAAACTACAACAAAGGGATGTTGAAAATCTGAACAGACCCATAGCAAGAGAAGAGATTGAAAAGGTAATAAAAAAACTCCCAATCCAAAAAAGCCCTGGCCCAGACAGCTTCACTGGAGAATTCTACAAAACATTCACAGAAGAGCTTGTACCAGTACTACTCAAGCTATTTCAGAGCATAGAGAAGGAAGCAACACTTCCAAATTCATTCTATGAAGCCAGCATAAGGCTGATACCAAAACCAGGCAAATACACCACAAAAAAAGAAAATTACAGACCAATATCTCTCACGAATATAGATACAAAAATTCTCAACAAAATTCTAGCTAATAGAATTCAGCATCATATCAAAAAAATAATACACTATGACCAAGTAGGATTCATGCCAGTTATTCAAGGATGGTTCAACATTAGAAAATCAATCAACGTAATCCACCACATAAATAAAAGGAAAGAAAAGAATCACATGATCATCTCAATTGATGCAGAAAATGCATTCGACAAAGTCCAACACCCATTCCTGATAAAAACTCTCAGTAAAATAGGTATAGACTGGAAATCTCTCAACATCATAAAGGGCATCTATGCAAAACAAATGGCCAACATCATTCTTAATGGAGAGAGGCTGAAAACATTCCTCTCCCCTTGAGAACAGGAACAAGACAAGGATACCCTTTATCACCACTCCTATTTAACATTGTGCTGGAAATTCTAGCTACAGCAATAAGGCAAGATAAAGAAATAAAGGGCATCCAAATTGGTAATGAAGAAGTTAAACTGTCTCTGTTTGCGGATGATATGATACTATATGTAGAAAACCCTAAAGACTCCATGAGAAATCTACTGGAACTAACAGAAAGATTCAGCAGAGTAGCAGGATACAAGATAAACATACAATAATCAGTTGGATTCCAATACACCAATAAAGAGAACGATGAAACGGAAATCAGGAAAATGATACCGTTTATAATAGCCCCTAAAAAAATAAAATATTTAGGAATAAATCTAACCAGGGACGTAACAGACTTATACAAAGAAAACTACAAAACATTACTGCAAGAAACCCAAAGGGATCTGTATAAATGGAAAAACATACCATGCTCATGGATAGGTAGACTCAACATTTTAAAAATGACTATTCTACCCAAAGCAATTTACAAATACAATGCAATCCTGATCCAAATACCAACAACATTCTTCAAAGAATGTAAAAACTAATCATTATCTTTATATGGAAAGGGAAGAAGCCCTGAATAAGTAAAGCACTACTGAAGAAGAAGAATAAAGTTGGAGGACTCACACTACCTGACCTCAGAACCTACTATACAGCTACAGTAGTCAAAACAGCCTGGTACTGGTACAACAACAGATACATTGACCAATGGAACAAAATTGAGAACCCAGATGTAAATCCATCCCCCTACTGTCACCTGATCTTTGACAAGGGCCCAAAGTCCATCAAATGGGGAAAAGACAGTCTTTTCAACAAATAGTGCTGGCAAAACTGGATATCCATCTGCAAAAAAATGAAAACAGGACCCATACCTCATGCCATATACAAAAACTAATTCACAATGGATCAAAGACCTAAATATAGCCAAAAACTATAAAGTTCATAGAAGAAAAATAGGACCAATGCTACAGGCCCTAATATATGGCATTAACAGGATACAAACCATAACCATCAACACACAAACCCCAGAAGATAAGCTAGATAACTGGTATCTTCTAAAAATCAAGCATCTATGCTCTTCAAAAGACTTCACCAAAAGAGTAGAAAGAGAACCTACTAACTGGGAAAAAATCTTTGGCCAGTACAAGTCAGACAAAGGTCTAATCCCTATAATCTACAAGAAAATCCAACACCTCCACAAAAAAAACAAATAACCCTATTAAAAAATGGGCAAAGGAAATGAACAGACACTTCACCAAAGAAGACATTCAAATGGCCAACAGACACATGAGGAAATGCTCGCGATCACTAGCCATTAGAGAAATGCAAATTAAAACCACAATGAGATACCATCTCACCCTGGCATTACTGGTACGAATCAAAAACACTGGAAATAACAAATGTTGGAGGGGCTGCGGGGAGATCGGTACTCTTATGCACTGCTGGTGGGAACGCAAAATGATACAACCATTTTGGAAAATGATATGGTGCTTCCTTAGAAAGCTAGAAATAGAAATACCATATGATCCAGCAATCCCACTCCTAGGAATATATCCTAGAGAAATAAGAGTTGTCACTCGAATAGACATACGCACACGTTCATGTACGTTCATGACAGCATTGTTCACAACAGCAAAAAATGGAAACAAGCTAGATGCCCATCAACAGATGAATGGATAAACAAACTATGGTACATTTACATAATGGAGTACTATGCGACAAGAAAGAACAATGATGAATCTGTGAAGCATCTCATAACATGGATGAAACTGGAGGACATTATGCTGAGTGAAATAAGTCAATCACAAAAGGACAAATATTGTATGAGACCGCTATTGTAAAAACCCTTGAAAAAGTTCAAACAAAATGTAACAATCTTTGTTGGTTACCAGGGATGGCAGGGGTTGGGGGGAAATACTAAATAGGCAATAGATAAGTGGTATCTTGGGTGAAGGGTGAGACAGTACACAATACTGGGGAAACCAGCACAACTTGTACAAGGAAAGGTCATGGAAGCTCCACAGACACAACCAAAGTCCCTGAGTGACTGAATTGCTGTGCGGAGGGCTGTGGGGACCATGGTCTTGGGGAACATGTAGCTCAATTGGCATAACATAGTTTATAATGACAATGTTCTACATTCTACCTCGGTGAGTAGCGTCTCGGGTCTTAAAATCCTGTGACCAGCCATCTAAGATACTCCACTGGTCTCATCCCTTCAGGAGCAAGGGAGAATGAAGAGAACAGGATATGAGGAAAAGATTAGTCGGAAGGACTAATGGACCACAGCTACCATGTCCTCCACCAGACTGAGTCCAGTACAGCTAGATGGTTCCTGGCTACCACCACTGACTGCTCTGACTGGGATCACAACAGAGGGTTCTGGACAGAGCTGGAGAAGGATGTAGTACAAAATTCTAACACACACAAAAAAGACCAGATTTACTGTTCCCAAGGAGACTGGAGAAACCCCGAGAGTAGGGCCCCCAGACACCCTTTGAGCTCAGTGGTGAAGTCATTTCCGAGGTTCACCGTTCACCCGGGGAGTGGACAGCTCCATAAAACTAAATTGGACTAATGAGGCACAGCAGTCCAGGGACAAGGGCTAGAAGGCAGAAGGGGATAGGATAGCTGGTTTTAGGGAACCCAAGTTTGAGTAAGGACCGTGTTGATGTGTTGTGAGGTTGTTAAGCATTGTTGTAGAGCAATATGTGTACTAACTGTTTAATGAGAAACTATTTTGATCTGTAAACCTTCATCTAAAGTGAGAATAGCAGCAGAATCGGAAGAGTGTAGTCAGTGTCACTGAATTGTAGATGTAGAAATTTTTGAAATGGTGTATCTTTGGCTATGTATATTTTCACCCAAAAAAAAAAAAAAAAAAAAAAGGTCGAGAAGGGAGAGGTTTGACACGTCGTGGGGTTGTTAACCAATGTCGTAAAACAATATGTGTACTACTGTTTAATGAGAAACTATTTGTTCTGTAAACCTTCACCTGAAGTACAATAAAAAAAAAAGTGTGCAACCAAAAATATTATATAATTAAGTAGTAAGTGACTACTTTGCAAGCTCATCCATTGTGGAGATTAAGTCACACGGTCAGTGCAGAGACAAAATTAACATAGAGTCAAAAATAACCCCTTAAATTACTTGTAAAGGAGAATCAACTATTCTCAATTAGCACAGTATACTCAGGCATTTCTACACTAAGGGAACTAATGTACTCTTTCTACACTGAAGTGCTAGACAAAATTATTGGTTTGTAATTAAGGGTGATGTTGTATGATAAAAAGTTTTACTTTTAGAAACTAAAATCTCACTCATCTTTACAAAAAGCTCATGATGTGAGAGATCTGCAGAAACTGAGACTAGCTGAGGGCACAGTAGAACCCATTGTCCTGTCTTCTTTCACGCCAGGGCAAATGCTCAATGAGTGAAATGATGGAATGGCAGGCAGAGTTGCTCACACTAATTCATTTACATTTCTTTTATTTTCTCTCAAGTTTGTGTTAAGATATTTTTCACAGAGACCATAACTGAATCCAGTACAGTTATCAGTCTTCTAGAAGAATTGAGAAAAGGGAAGAATTCCTGGGAACTGATAATGGCATAGGAAGTGTTCTAGAAAGGGCATTCTGAGTAGGGTCTTGAAAAAATTGGGAGGCAGAAAGAAGCAGAGGAGTCCAATTAACGCAGGGAGCAAGGCATATAAACATCTCAGTGGGAATTAGGAAAATGAACATCCCATGGAAAAAATAAAAGCAGTTGAAAATAGTCCTGGATTTTACAGAGTGAGATGGGATGCCACTGGAAGGTTCTGAACAGAAGAGGGACATGATCTAACATACATTTTAATAGGATCACAATGACTGCTTTAATGATAATAGACTAAAAGAGGGCAAGGACATGTGTAGAAAGACCAGTTAACAAACCATCAAAAGTTGATGGTGACTTGAACCAAGTTTGTAAATTTGGATTTTAGATATATTTTGAAGGTAGGGTTGGTAGGATTTACTTATAACTTTTATATGAGGTGTGAGAAAAAGAGTCATCAAGGATGATTCCAAGTTTTTTGGCTTGACCAACCAAAAGTATGGAGTTGCCGTATCTTGATACAGGGAAGACTTTGAAAGGAGTGGGTTTTGAGGGAAAGATTGGAAGTCTGGTTTAGAAAACATTAAATACGAGATGTGAGCTAGATATCTAATAGATGAATATATGTGTCTAGAGATCAGGGACAAGGTCCAGATAGGACGTGTAATTTTGAAAGGTATCAGTATACAGACAGTGTTTAAAGTGGTAAGGTTGGATGAAATCACCTAAGGAGAGAAGAGAAAAGGCAGGAAGGGACGGGAAAGAAAGGGAAGAGAAAAGAGAAAGGAAAGGAATAAAGAAGAGTAAAGGAGAAGAGGAATTGACTTCTGGGACATGTGTCCTATTAGGAGCTGGGTAGAGGAAAAGCCTACGAATGAACAGCCAATGAGACAGAGATGAATGGAAAGCGGTATCCTGGACACCAAGTGAAAGAGTGTTCGAAGAGAAGGGAGGAAACAACTGTGTCAAGTGCTACTGACAAGGCAATAGGGCATTAAGGTGAGGCCTGGCAACTGACCCCCATCAATTATGCATTCAGTACCTGGACTACTGCCATAACCTTTTGACTGGTTTCACCTTAGTCTTGAGCCTTTCCATTTCATCCTACACTCACCAAAGCTATTGGTTTTAGAGCACTAACATGGTCGTGCCCTTCTGACCCTTACCCTCTGCAAGCTCCTTCGAGCTTTTCATTAGTGCTACGTTTTTTCTAGACATCTTACAGGACAAATCAAAACTTTTGCACTTAAGACCCTTCATAATCGGACTTTTGACTACCTTTCCAGCCACACCTTCTACAATTCGCCCATATGATGTTCCTCTCTTAAAATGCCAGCTGCTTACACTATCTTACAAATATCCGTGTAAATTGTACATTTTACTTATCACATTGTGTACTAATTTATTTATATACAAGTCTATTTCTCCTATTAGTCTACCTGATAGCCATGTTTTATTTATTTATATATTAACATTTCTTAATACATAGAAGGGTTTCAAGGCCTCTTCAATGAAGGAATGAATGAATCAATCAATCAAAAGAGTCAATGGAAACAAAAAAGGGGGGGGTGAGGTAAACTCTTCTTGGGTGATTAGATACGATGTAAAAAGGAGATGATGCTTGAGTAGGTACTTGAAAGATGTTGGTGTTCGTAGGTGGACAAAAGGGAAAGAATATTTCAGGTAAGGGTAGAGAAAACATAAAAGCTGAAAGCATGAATCAAATGCAAATATTTTACTATGATCAGAGTCTGAAATGTGTGCAAAAGCATATTAGAGGGTAAAACCAGAGAGCTAAGTAGAGGCTAGATTAGAGAGGATCTCATCTGTTAAATGAACAAGGTAAGAATATATTTTACAGGCAATGGGACACCACTAAAACTTCTAAAGGGGAAAATGCTATGATCAGATTTACATTTTAGAAACTGGCAACAAGACTGGTTAGAAGGAGGCAGGTCTGGCAGAAAGAATCCCAGAGAACAATCTATTGCAATAGTCTGCAAGAGAGATAATGAAAACTTAGAATGTGTCACCAGCAAGAGGGATAGACGGTTCTGAGAAAAGTTTATAGAGGGTACTGAGAAAACTTAGGAGTCCTGGTGGCACATTGGTTAAAGTACCCAGCTGCTAACTGAAAGGTCAGCAGTTCAAATCCACCAACGGCTCCGCAGAAGGAAAGACCTGGCTATCTGCTCCTGTAAAGATTACAGCCTAGAAAACCCTACGGGACAGGTCTACTCAGTCCTATAGGGTTGCTATGAGTCAGAATTGACTCGATGGCATGCAACAACAACAACTGGAAAAACTTAACAGCTGTTTGGATAGGAAGAGTGAGGGAGAGAGAGGAAGCAAGATAATTCACACACTTCTTTCTTGGATAACCAAGTGGAGAGTAGACTCATTAATTAAATGAGAATAAAAGACAAGTTGGAGCCCTGGTGGCGCAGTGGTTAGGAGCTCGGCTGCTAACCAAAAGGTCTGCAGTTCAAATCCATCAGCCACTCCTTGGAAACCCTATGGAGCAGTTCTACTCTGTCCTGTGGGGTCGCTGTGAGTCAGAATTGATAGGAATGATGAGGGTAGGGGGAGTAGTTTGAGAAAGTTGAGTTGGAAATTCCTGTAAGATATCTCAGTGATGATGCCCAGTAGCCATTAGGGATATGGATCTGAAATTCTGCACAAAGGTCTTGGCTAAAGATAAAGGTTGGGAGTCACAAGTAGTAAGGAGAAGGGAAGAGAACTACAGTTAAAGCACTGGAAAACCCCTGCATAAGGGGAATGCATAGAAAAAGAGAAGCCAGTAGGAGGACACAAAGGGCAGTCAGACAGGATATGGAGTGATGGGAGTTAGGAGAGCACAAAATTTGCAGAAAACAGCAACGACCGGCAGAGTCAAATGCTTCGTAAAGACCAGGAAGCTGAGGCCTATATAATGACTCTCCAGTTTGGCCTTTTGAAGCCTTGGGTACATGGGGGGTGGGGCTTGATAGGAGTGAAAGCAAAATTTTAAGGTTTTGAGAAACTAACGATGCGTCAAATAATCTAGGTAAAAACTGTGCATGGCTATTTTAAGACATTAAAATTTGAAGGAAGGGACAATAGTGTGAGGGTGCCCTGCTCCTCTGCAGCATTTATACAATATCCATCTTTGTCTAAATATAGATATGTTGTTGGAATTAAGACAAGACTTAATTCCTACATAGACCAGTTAGCAAAGATCTATTCCAGGGTCTGCAAAGTTCACCCCCAATCCTGTGAGCCAGAAGACTCTCATTACATGCTGTTACAATCAAGGGAGAAAAAAGGAGAGAGAAATATATAGCAATATTCTCCAAACATACATGCGAATACTTTTTTTATTTAACTAAAACCCTATCCATCAACAATTTTTTATCAAGCATCTCTGTATTATCAGTTTTATGCTTAGTCCATTTTTCAAGTTAGCTACAGGATGTTCTTGCCAAAGGACTGAGTTCCCAATGTATTGTGATTGTATTTCTGCTTCCTACGCCCATTGTTCTCCTCTCTTTTACAGTTTCAGTAGGTACCCAGGAGGGTGAAAAGATGTACAAGAGAAAATAGTATCTATGCATTGTGGCCTCAACACAGCTCTGTCCTGGGAGCTATATGTCAACACTGCCTTATGAATAAGGCAATGATGTTTCTGGTTGTGCAGTAGTTAAACCTTCTGCGATGAGAACTAAAACGGATCTATGAATGGTCATTCCCACACTAGCATCCAAGATCCAGGGTTCCTGCCTGTGTCGTAAAAGATTTTGGTATCCTTATTTATGTGTGGACAACCAGGTGGAAGAAAAGAGCTGGGTTTATCACACACAAAACTGTTATGGTCACTTGGAGGAAGTGACTCAATTTTTTGAGACCTTGTTTCCTTCATGTGGTTGTCACAACACTTATTTACTTTTTTATTTCTGTTTGGCTGTTTTTATCAACACCTGATTACAGTTTGCTTCAAAATTATAAATTAGTAAGTGTGCATTTTTATCAGTGTGAAATGTATGGACTATTTCTGGGAAGCTTATATTCAAGGTAACTTTCTTTTCAGAAGTTATATTAAAGCAGCAGCACTTCTTCAGGAGGAAAAAAACCAAAAAACAAAAAACTCCAGTATCACAAAGGAATATTTAGAGACAACTGTAATAATGTTTTAACCTCAGAACTTCCAACAAATTTAAAGGATGCTTTATAGTGGAAATGATAAAGGCATTGATGCGTTGATTCCGTAAATTAGACCAAGTGCGGGTGGCACTGTTTTGGCACAGAAGAGTTGTGTAGCTTCCTCTATCAGCTAGCATGAGAAATGAAGAAAAGGTGCACAAAAGGAAGCTGAATTGCTCAGGGCCGTGCTCATGATTTACTATTGCTGTTCCTTGGAACCTCCAAGTCGTCTTCATAACAGATAGTTTTGAACTCTTATTTTTAGCAATAGCTGCCAAATTCTGGGCGTCCTATAATGTTCTGCTCCCTAATTAGTTTGGAAGCCTCTAATTAAGTTCAAGCCAGCCTAGAAAGGCTGCCAACTCATTTGAGCAGGAAAGTTGGAGAAATGGCTACATATTATTACTTGCTCACTTATTCAATTTTGTCTTTTGATCAAATCTTGACTTTAATACCAAAAAAAAAAAAAAAATTGCAACACAGAGGGGATTCTTTTAAAATAACTAGGAACTGGCTTTACTTCTTCAGACACAGTGATTTCATGTCTGAGCGGTCCTATTGATGTTTAGAAATTGAGCACAACTCCCTGGCATGACCCTGGGAGGTCAGGCATACTTTAGATAAAATTTGCAAGGTCAGTGGTAAAAAAAATGCTTCATAACAGAACCATTATATTGCATTATTAATGGGATTTGGCATATAAGCAGCCCTACTTATTGTTTGAGGACATTTGTGTATATGTTTAACAAAAAATCTAGAAAAGGAAGAAATATGTGTGCACCAGAACAGTTAGCACTGTGTTCAGAATTTGTCTGTGTGCTCAAGAGTTTATTAGGTAATAAGATCCAACACGCGTTTCCGCTTGCAATATGAAAAATGTCGAGACTGATCATGTTTCATTAACTGTCTCTGTGCATTCTCATGTGGCTGTTTGACTGCTATTTCCCCTACTTTAATCAGTTGTTTTTACTGTGAATGCAAAGAGGTGGGATGCATTCACAATGGCTGCAGATCATACAGGAAGTGGCTTATATTGGCTACAGCTACCACTTCCTGACGGAATCATGATGGTGTTTATTTCTGAAATTTTTTCACCAGCTCTGCCTGAATGCATCTATTAAGAGGCTTTCTAAGATTTTAGAGCAAAACTGCTCAACTTTTTATAGCATCACTACAGTGTCTGCTTTTCTCAGAAGCAGTTATCCTTCATGTGGGGGCTTCTGGGAAAATACAAAACCAGGATGCTAAGATCTGACTCTGTCCTGGACAGAGAATGATGATAGGCTTTCGTGAAGCTGCTCTCATCCTTTCAATAAAAAGCATGAGCTATAAATTTACAAACAGTGTTTTCTTACAGTAATAGTGTAGAGTTTAATCTTTCCTAGTTATTGTTGGATGCTGTATAGTAAGATCCAACACACATAGCCCTTTCCAAGGTGGGTGTTGATCCTATCACAATGGTAGCTTGCAAGATGTGCTCCCCCAGCCAAAAAAGCAAAAACAAAGCTTATTACACATAAGATATTACTTTCAACCAAAAGAGATGATGTGGACTTACTGAAAGTTGTCCCACAATCTAAAAGATTTATTTTGTCAGAAAGAATTCTTAATTTCCCATTAGTCCAGATTCACCCATGTACTATTCTCAATAATTCCTCTTCTAGCTATAGACTTTGAATGCCCCCACCACCAGCTCACTTGGCCACAAGTCAGTCACTCTGGCCCCTCTTTGACTTCTTCCAACTTATCTCTATACTCCTTGTAATTAAACCTGTTGCCATTGAGTCGATTCCAACTCATAGTGACCCTATAGGACAGAGCAGAACTGCCCCATAGCGTTTCCAAGGAGTGGCTGGTGGATTCAAACTGCCAACCTTTTGGTTAGCAGCCAAGGTATTAACCACTGCACCACCAGGGCTCCTCCATGTAATTAGGACTCAGAGTATATTGCCATCTTTCAGGATGGTCTGCCAGAGTGAAGCAGATATACTTTCTTCTCTATCCCATCACCTGCATTCCACGGCCCCTTCAATTGCCACCTCAAAGTTAAAGGATATCACTATGCGGACACCCAATCAAAAAGCCCAGAATTGGCTTGTAGGGGAGACTAATTCCCCTTTACCAATTTGCAGTGTGACTTTGGAGACCACTCCATCTCAGGGTGCCTCAATTTCATCCAGATAATCCGCCCCCTCAGCCTTCTCAACTCACCTCACCCCCTCATCCTCATCAAAATCATGTGCAAAGACCCAGGCTGAGAATTGTCACAGTCCAGCTCCCAGCTGAATTTTGAGAGTACAATATGGCTGGGCCCCTTAGCTCCCTGAAATGCCCTTTGCTTCAGACACTTTGCCTCAAAGTCATTAAACACACGATAAAGTCTCCAGCCGGCATGCTGGCCACATTACCCCATTGCCGCCATTCGGGCCACTCCAGACAAAAGGGGGCAGAGCTGAATGAGATAATACACGCCCGAAGCGCTTTGAAATCCCCAAAGACAGATGCTTTATGAATACCAGACATTATTATCATCTACTCTGCTGCTCCCTGTCACGACAAAGTCTGTCCAGGTTGAACATCTGCAGCATCAGTGCACCCTCACGAATGCATTTTTACTTTTTCAAGCTGTTGCCGATTAACTTCTTGCTAATATTTCTGGTTATTCTGAGCCTCTTTATTTAAACACTTGGTTAATATTGGCACTTGTCACCCTTCTGTCTTTGCAGATGTCACTTCACATTCCTTACAAATTAGCAACACAATTAAGCAACACTGAATACCCACTTTTGCCCTTCTGTGTACCACCTCACTTTTAGATACGTTAGAATCTACCACCACTGTCTAAAAATCAGCTTAATAAAGTATTATACCATTTCCAAGCCTGCCTAAGTCAACTTGGGTTAGACAGAAGGATTCACTTTAAGGGTTTACCAAAAGCTGTAGTGTCGCCAACAAGCTTATCATCAGCTAGTCTTGTATTCTGCTCCTCAAGCTACAAACTTTGTACAATGCTTTATGCTCAGAATGGAAATCATTAACTTACGCTATTTTTCTCTCAGGCTACTTTTGCAGTTGAATCTTCCATTAATTTTGTGCCATTCTTTTACTAAGGGTTGAAGAATCTGACCTCAAAAGCAACTGAAAAAAGAGAAAGAAACCTTTTTAAAAATAAAAATCCTTGAATGATTGTCAAATGATTGATACATTTTTAACTAATTAATTGCCTGCATAGCAGCAGGCCTTTCAAGGGCTCTTGTTTGGGGGCAATTAAAAGCAGGCTCTGGTTATTGTGTTTAATCTTTGTTTCACAATAAGCCAAAAACAGATTATAAAAATAGAACAGGAGGCAGAACTTGAATCTCACTGTCACTTCTGATCCATTGTGCTTAGGAAGAGCAGTCTCTTGACTTCGATAACGTAGGTTCTCCCCTCTGTTGGAGCAATTCTTCTTCCCACCCAGACATACTCTAGGAATCAATGACTTAATATTCCTAAACAATTGGGAGCCCTGCCATAAGATGTGTTGTACCAAAGTCAATAATTATCACTTTGTTTGAAACACCTAAACCTTTTCTTCTATCACTCCCCTCATACAAGTCGCCATTCTAAGAGCTATTTATGCCATTATTCAAATTCTTCCTGATCGTCAAATGCCTTAAGATTCAATAGACTAATATTTTGGTCGTCTACAATAGAAATCTGTGTTTCCCATATGTTGCAGAACCAGATGGTTCAGGTTGGTCTTTTATTTGTCAGGCTCAATATAAAACACTGTTCTCTCTCTCAGGGTTTTAACAAAGGCCATCCCCTCCACCACCACCCCCAGCCCCCGACTCGACTCATGGTTTAACAACAGGCTGAACCAAGAGATGAGCAACTTCTCAGCTGTTGGCCTCTGCCTCCAAAGACCCTCTCAGCATGGCCAGCCCCCACTCCTGTTCCTGCTGGCTTTTTATGCAGACCCTTGATTGAGAACTGGTCCAGCTGGGCAGCCTGCTAACTCCCTTAACCCATTCCTATCCAGTCTGCCTCTGTCAAGCCTGGCCATCTTCCTGATCAGAGCTACTATTTCAGTGAGCTTGTGTTGAGCACCTTCTTCTGTCCCTGCTTCTACCCTAAATTCTCATCCTGGCACAAACAGAATGGAAAAGAGCTAATAATAGTTGAGAACCTAATGTGTGCCATCGAGCCAATTCCCTGTCTCACAGTGACCCTCTAGGACAGGGTAAAACTACCCCATTGGGTTTCCTAGCCTTTAATCTTTATGGGAGCAGATGATCAGGTCTTTCTCCTGTGAAGTGGCTGGTGGGCTTAAACCACCAACATTTGACTGTTTAGGTTAGCAGCTGAGCTCTTTAAGTATTGCACCACCAGGGCTCCCTTGGTGAGCACCTAATAGGTGTCAAATGCTGGGCTAAGTCCTTTTACTAGCCATGATATCATTTACGATATAGAACAAAGTGAGAGGAGGTGTGATTATTCCCATTACATAGAAAAGTAAACTAAGGTTCGAGAAACTAGATAACTAGTCCAAAGTCATACATCTAGTAAGTGGTGAAACAGGATTGCCATTCATGTGTGTCTGATGCCAATATCATGCACACAGCTGCCCCTCGTCAGACAAAACCATTCACACATAAACACACACAATACAAATTCCAGAGTTTCTATTTTCTTACCAGAGAAGTTGTGTATCTCTGAGCTGAGACTATTGGCTGTCTATAGTGAGGGAGAGGGAAAACAGTGGCCAAGGAGGTTAGAGAAGTAATGGAGGCTGCAGAAGTAATGGGAGCCAGAAAACAAAGGCCTTCAGAGGCCACTGTCAGGATGTTGTAAGGATGGTGGCCCTTGCTCTGAATAAGACTGGAGGCTTTGGTGGATTTTGAACTGAGAAGTGCCCTGATCTGATGTATACTTTAACAGGCTCACTCCGTATTGAGTTGAGAACAGATTGAAAAGAGGCATGGGCAGATGCAGAGAGGCCAGTTAGGAGGAAATTACCACACAATGTGAGTAAAGAGGCCAGGAGGCTTAGAGTAGACTGTGGAGGTCATAACGGATAGTCAGATTCTAATTTTTTAAAACGATATACCACTTGATGTAAGTCGATTCCAGCTTATGGCGACCCCATATGTGTCGGAGTAGAACTGGCTCCAAAAGGTTTTCAATAGCTGATTTTTCGAAAGTAGGTCGCCAGGCCTTTCTTTGGAAAGTGGGTTAGTTGTCTCTGGATAGATTCAAACCTCCAGCCTTTCAGTTAGCAGCCTCGTGCTTAGCCATTCACACCACCCAGGGACTCCACGGACAAAATTTACTGACACACAGTCTTGCTTAGATTCTGTCTTGTACTGTCCATTCTTCCTCCATGGCGAATTTCACAGTTAGATTGTAAGTCTTTTAAAAGGAAGCATGATGTCTTGCAGCTTTTCTCTTTCCAAACTTGGGAGTGGCAGCTTCACCCCAAATTTCCGGCTCTTCCACCAGTTACTAGATCCTCTAACACCTGTGTCTCAATGTTCTTCCATGTTAAATTATCTCTATTGAAGTAACTGAGGTGGTTTCTATTTTCTTGACTGGAACCTGGTGTACCTGGTCTGTGTTCAGCATTTTCCTGGGCACTAGAAATATTGAGGTAAGCAAAAAAAGACCCAGTGACTACCTTCACAGAGCTTGGATCCCAGTATGCAAGGCAGACCAACCAAGTGATTACAAAAGAACAGTATAAAAAAACAGTATAATAACAATAAAAAAAAAGTGATTACAAAAGACAGTGATAGTGACATTGAAGAAAGGTGCATGTGGTAATGAATGATCAGAGCATGAGCTGTGTGGTCAAGGAGGGCTTCTCAGAGGAGGTGGCAGCCCAGCAGAGGCTTGCCTCGGGAGCTGCCAGGTTCAGGCTCAGTGGAAAAAAGAAAAGACGGATCATGGCACAGTGGCAGAGCTGAAATACATACGTATGGGAGGCTACAGCCAGAGAGCAGTTAAATTTCCTTTTTTGTTTTTTATTGTACTTCGGGTGAAGTCTTACGGAACAAATAGTTTCTCATGAAACAGTAGTACACATGTTGTTTTATGACATTGGTTAACAACCCCACAACATGTCAAGCCTCTAACTTCTCAACCTTTTTTGTGGAGGGTGAAAATACAGATAGCCAAAGATACACCATTTCAAAAAATTTCTACATACACAGTTCAGTGACACTGACTATGCTCTTCCAATTGTGCTGCTATTCTCACTGAACATGAAGAAGGCTTACAGAACAAAACAGTTTCTCATGTAACAGTTACTACACATGTTGCCCTATGACAATGGTTAACAATCTCACAACACATCAACAATATCCTTACTCAACCTTGGGTTCCCTATCACCAGCTTCCTTGTCCCCTTCTGCCTTCTGGCCCTTGTCACTGGACTACTATACCTCATTAGTCCCATTTGGTTTTACAGGGCTGTCCACTCCCAGGCTGAACGGTGAACCTCAGAGATAACTTCACCACTGAGCTAAAAGGGTGTCTGGGGGCCATACTCTCGGGGTTTCTGCAGTCTCCTCTAGGCCAGTAAATCTGGTCTTTTTTTTTTTTTTTTGTGAGTTAGAATTATGTTCTACATCGTTCTCCAGCTCTGTCCAGAACCCTCTGTTGTAATCCTGGTCAGAGGAGTCAGTGGTGGTAGCCGGGCACCATCTAGCTATACTGGGCTCAGTCCGGTGGAGGCCTTGGTAGCTGTGGTTCATTAGTCCTTCTGACTAATCTTTTCCTTGTTTCCTGTTCTCTTCATTCTCCCTTGCTCCCGAAGGGATGAGACCAGTGGAGTATCTTAAATGGCCACTCACAAGCTTTTAAGACCCCAGACACTACTCACCAGGGTAGAATGTAGAACACTGTCTTTATAAACTGTTGTTATGCCAATTGCACTAGATGTTCCCCAAGACCATGGTCCCCACAGCCCTCCACCCAGCAATTCAGTCACTCAGGGAGTTTGGATGTGTCTATGCGGCTTCCATGACCTTTCCTTATACAAGTTGTGCTAGTTTCCCCTCTACTGTGTACTTTCTCACCCTTCACCCAAGATACCACTTATCTACTGCCTATTTAGTATTTCCCCCCGACCCCTGCCATCCCCGGTAACCAACAAAGATTGTTGCATTTTGTGTGTGAACTTTTTCATGGGTTTTTACAATAGAGGTCTCATACAATATTTGTCCTTTTGTGATTGACTTATTTCACTCAGCATAATGTCCTCCAGTTTCACCCATGTTATGAGATGCTTCACAGATTCATTGTTGTTCTTTCTCATTGCAGAGTACTCCATTGTGTGTATGTACCATAGTTTGTTTATCCATTCATCTGTTGATGGGCATCTAGGTTGTTTCCATCGTTTTGCTATTGTGAACAATGCTGCCATGAACATAGTGTGCATACATCTATCCGAGTGACGACTCTTCTGTCACTCTCCATCTCTTTATGGGTGCATTGAGTCCATTTACATTCAGTGTAATTATTGATAGATGTGAGTTTGTTGCTGTCATTTTGTAGCGCTTTTTTTTGTGGTGCCGAAGTTTTCTTTGTTATTCTTACTGTCTTGTGCTGAGTTACTTTTGTTTGTGGATTTTTTTTTTTTCATTTCTTTTGTTTTTGTAGGTTTTGTTTTTGCTGAGACTTTGTGTTTTTCCTCTTTTATTAATGAGTATTTTTGTTAACTTTCTTTGTGGTTACCATAAATTTTACCCTTATCTTTCTAAGTTTGAAGCAGTCTACCATTTCTTGGTATCACCTTGCCTTCCTCTCCATTAGAAGGTTCTATACCTATGCCGTTTATTCCCTCTTTTATTGTTTTGATGTTGTTGTCATTTACACATTAACTGCTCTGATTCCCTGTTGTATTTCTTTTGGGTTTGGATAGTCCTCGAGAGGTCATTTCCTAGATTGGTTTCTGGCTGGTATGATCCTGCGTCCTAGATTCTGCATGTGAGCTGAAGCTATTTGTCCTCAGATCGAAGAACTTCTTTTAATAATTCTTGTAAGTTTGGTTTGACTTTTACATATTCCCTTAATTTCTGTTTATCCGGAAATGACCTAATTTCACCATCAGATTTGAATGAGAGTTTTGCAGGATATATTATTCTTGGCTGGCAATTTTTTCTTTCAAGATTTTATATATGTCATCCCACTGCCTTCTTGCCTGAATGGTTTCTGCCAAATAATCTAAGCTTAGTCTTATTGTTTCTCCTCTGTATGTGACTTCTTGTTTTTCCTGAGCTGCTCTCAGGATTCTTTGTTTGTCTTTGGTTTTGGTGAGTGTGATTATGATATGCTTTGGTGATTTTCTTTTGGGGTCTCTCCTATATGGGGTTCGTTAAGCTTCTTGGATGGCCAGCTTTTCATCTTTCATGATATTGGGGAATTTTTCTGTCAGCAGTTCTTCAATGATCCTCTCTGTGTTTTCTGTTTTCTCCCCCTCTTCTGGAATTGCAATCACTCGAAATTTTTTTTTTTTTTTTTTTGCCAAATGCCTACTTTTTTATTCTTCTGATTTTGAAGGCAACGTCATTAATCAGGTTTTTATTAACTTTTGATAAGATCTCATTTAGAATTAAAGACTAGGAATACATTATAGATAGAAAGAGAATTCCAAAAAATCAATAAGATATTGGAAAATAAAAAATTATTCTGACATTTCCCTCCGCCATTCCCAGCTACACACCTGCCAAATTGCACATATAAAGTCACTTTTGCCAAGATGTGCATAAAATTTTATGCATGTGATTAAGTGTTGTTACAGGACATGCATGAATATATGTAGTACAGAAACAATGTTTTTCACTAGAATACTCTTTGTGTTTAAGTGACGTGTGCGTGTGCATGTGTGTGATGTCTGCAAATGGGGGTGTACAAGAAGCTTAGTTCTTCCTTTATATGCAGTGTTCATGACAAGCACCCTGGCAACAAATGTAATAGCTAAATACATAAAAATAATTTTTTATAGTAAGGAAATAAAGTAAGCCATTAACTCCAAAGTTAATAGTATTTTAGAATAAAGAATATAGTTTTGAAAAAGAAGAGAACGTTTTTGTAAGTTTCTTTCTCTTTTGACATTTAACTTGAAGTTGGAGGTAGACGATAAAAATTCCCAGAACCTGATTTCTGGAACTGAGCCTAGACCCCAAATGTAAATATCTTGCATATTATTAAAAAGCCTACAGTTTTGTTTTGTTTTTATTTTTTGGCCATTTCATGCCTTCTGGTGCCAAATGCGAAATTCTGTCTTAGTCATCTTGTGCTGCTGTAACAGAAATACCACAAGTGGATGGCTTTCACAAAGAGAAATTTATTTTCTCACAGTCCAGTAGGCTATGAGTCCAAATTCAGGGCATCAGCTCCGGGGGAAGGCTTTGAGAAAGGTCCTCATCATCATCAGTCTTTCCCTGGACTAGAAGCTTCTCTGTGCAGGAACCTCGGATCCAAAGGACACACTCTGTTCCCGGTCTTTCTTTCTTGGTGGTATGAGATCCCCAACTTTCTGTTTACTTCCCTTTCCTTTTATCTCTTGAAAGATAAAAGGTGGTGCAGGCCACACCGCTGGGTTAGGGTGGTGTTACAATCCCACCCTAATCCTCTTTAACATAAAATTACAATCACAAAATAGAGGACAACAACGCAACACTGAGAATCATGCCCTAGCCAAACTTATACACACATTTTTTGGGGGATACAATTCAATCCAGGATATTCCACCATTTGGCCCCCCAAAAATCATATGCTTGCAACATGCAAAACATACTCATCCCATCATATCATAACAAGTCTTAACTCCAAGTCCAAAATTCAAAAATTCCTCTTCATCTGTGAAATCTAAAATATAAGTTACCTGCTTCCAAAAGTACAATGGCAGAACAGGCACAAACTAGACATTTCCATTACAAAAAGGAGAAACTGGAGGAAAAGAAGGGATAACAGTCACCAAGCAAGTCAGCAGAACACATTACATTAGCCCTCAAGGCTTTGAAAATAATCCTCTGTTCTCTGAGACAATTTACACAACAGCCTTGCCCTCCAGACTGTAGGTGCTGGCCACACTTTCCAGATTCTGAGTGGAGGCCCCGGACCCTGGGCTTCAGCTCCACCTTCCAGTCCCACTGGGACAGCAACTCTGCTCCCTCAGCTTTAGGTGTACCATTCTCCCAGTCCATCTGAATGGAAACTCCACCCTTAGAAGCACCAGAGGCCATAGCTCCACCCTTTGAAACCCCTGAGGTCATGGTCATACCTTTTGAGACAGAGGTAGCTTGGCTTCTCGTGTCCCTTGTCTCTTCAGCTTCTGTTTCCTGGTTCCTTGGCCTCTCGGCTCCTCAGGTCTCTCACCCGCATCTGCCTTGCTGGGGCAGGTGTTCCAAAGCTCTGTAGCTCCGCCGATTAAGTGCCTGGTGGCACCGCACTCCACCAAAAAGTGTCGTGCACACAGGCAGTCAGCTCCCTCACTCTGTGGATTGACACTCTGTGGGTTGGCAAGCCTAGCTCCACTGGTAAGTACCCAGAGGAACCCCACTCTACCAGGAAGCCTCCTGCACACAGGCACTCAGCTCTCTCACTCCATGGGTCGGCTCCAGTGCCGTCTTGCACTGGTCTCCTGGTTCTGCTGCTGTTGGTTCTCTGCCACTGCCACTCCTCTGCCACTGCAGGTTCTCTGCTGCTGCTGGTCCTTTGCTGCTGCCACTGCTCTATCCATTCTCAGTTTCAAAACCACTTCCACATTTTAGGTATCTGTTAGAGCAGCACCCCACTCCTGGTACTACGTTCTGTCTTAGTCATCTAGTGCTGCTGTAACAGAAATACCACAAGTGGATGGCTTTCACAAAGAGAAATTTATTTTCTCACAGTCTAGTAGGCTAGAAGTCCAAATTCAAGGCATCAGCTCCAGGGGAAGGCTTTCTGTCTCTGCCAGCTCTGGAGAAAGGTCTTCGTCATCACCAGACTTTGCCTGGACTAGGAGCTTCTCTGTGCAGGGACCTCGGATCCAAAGGACACACTCTGCTCCTGTTGTTTCTTTCTTGGTGGTATGAGGTCCCCCTCACTCAAAAATTTTTGCTTTTGATCGTATCCCACATAACTCTCAGGGTCTCTTCATTTTTCTTTGTTCTTTTTTCTGAGATTTCCTGAAACAGAGTTGAATCCAAGTGTTCGTCTTCAATTCCACTGATCTTGTCTTCCACCATTTCAAATATGCTTCTCAACCCTTCTATGACACCATCCATTTCTGAAATGTTGTTGTTTATCTTTAGGATTTCTAATTGTTGTCTTTGTATAATTTCTAGTTGTGAATTTATTTTGGCATTTTGTTTCTGCATTATTTTCCTGAATTCTTCCAATTTTTTGTCTGTATTTTCCATGAATTTGTCTATTTTTTCCTCATGTTTGTCAGCTTTTTGCCTCAGCTCTTGGAGAATTCTGAGTATTAGAGATTTGAATTCCTATCAGGTAGTTCTAGTGCATTTTCTTCCACTGAAAAGTCATCCGATGTTTTATTTTGGATGCTTACTGGAACCATCCTGTCCTGTTTTTGTAAATGTTTTTACATTTTCTGCTGTCTTCAGGGCATTCAGTAGTTATTTTTCTCGTTTATTGATTGTAGATTTGTTTGTTTCGTCCCTTTTTTTTTTTTTTAAATTTGACTATGTCTGAGCAGGCGGACTGTGTTTTCTTTGTTGTTTGCTCATCTGTGGGCACAATATTTTTTGCCTCCTTCTCCAATTGGCAGGGTCTGTCGCTCAGACATGGTATGGCAGGGCAGGTCTAGCTGAAGGGGAGTTACCGGAACAGGTTGCTTGTGGCACTTACTACAGCCACCAGGGCGGGTCGGTAATCAGTGCAGGGCAGGTTCCAGTAGGCCATGCCTGTGCTTCTTGGTGGTGTGATGTTAAGCGCACGGTGCAGGTAGGCAGGATGTAGCGGGAAGATTGTTATGTGTGGAGCTAAGATGGATATGGGAGAGAGGAGAGAGGAACAGGAGCCAAAAACATACAAACAAGTAAAAAAGAATGCTAGGGAAGCTTGCTGTTGGAATGGAGAGATGAGAGACTATGAAATGGAGAAAAACAGAAAGGAGAAGAGGAAGAAAAGAAAAGAATGAATAAATAAAAATCGGAAAGGTTAAAGAACTGCAAAGTTTCCAGGGATCCCACTGGTGCAGCCATGAGGTCTGGGGAAGTCACTCTCAGGTGTTGCAGTACAGCCTGGCTAGAAGGTGTAGAGATATACAACAACAGGTATTCAGGGAGCAGAAAGAGAAGGAAAATATAGAGAGACGAGAAACTGAGTAATGAAGAAAGACAAAAAGGGGAAAAAAAGGAAAAGAAAACAAAACAACTTTAAAAAAAAAAAGCAACAAGAAAAGCCCCCCAAAAAACAGAAAAAAAAAAAAAAACAACAAAAATAGAAATGCCCTCAGGGATCCCTCTGCACATCTGTACAAGCCAAGGGGATAGTCTCCTTGCCACGCAGCACCACCTGGCCAGAAAGGGCTCCCAACTCAAGAAAAGGAAAAGAAAACAAACAAACAAACAAAAGCCCCGGGATCCCACCAGCGCGGCTGCCCAGACCGGGAAGCAGCTCCACACTCGAATGGAGATCCACAGCCCCTCAGAATGAAGCAAAGATGGCACACGGAGCCAGGTATTTGAACGAAAGGAGGGGAAGGTGGTGAGAGGTAAGGAACAAATCAAAATAAGTGGAAGAAAGCAACACCAGCAGCCAACAAATGGCACTCAGAGAGCCGGCCCATTCAGGTGTGTGGAATCCAAGCAGCCGGTGTTTCCCAGACAAGAGATTGTGGCCACAGGAAGCAGAGGAGGCCGAGTGGGGGTGAAGAAGGGTGGGGGGTGGGAAAGCGTATATCGCAAATTACCGGTTGTTTTCCCCCCACTGAAAGCTCCGTGAAGCTGCTTTCTCATACCCTCTGTTTGCTGGTCTCCGATAGGAGTTCAAGATGGCGGATCAGTGCTGTGTTAGCTGGTAGGGGACCTCTGCATGAAATCTCTCCTCATTCTCCATTCTCTGTCAGTTTTCTCACTCCATTTGGCGCTTGGCTGAGTTCTTTATCTCTTCATTTGATGTTTTAGGGTTTCAGAATTGTTGTTTTCTCTGTTTGGCTTAATTTTTCGGATCTTTGCTGTGGAGGGACGGCATGGTGCTTCTGCCTAGAGCGCCATTTTACTGACAGTCCTAAATTTCCTTTTTTTTAATAACTGTAGAATTTGGACTTGGGCTTAACAAACTCAAGCTTTAGTAAACATTTTAATTTGATGAGATGTCTTTTGTCTCTGGGCTGCACACCAGAAATGCATGTTTGTCCATCTGTCTGTTTGTTTCAGGATTGTTATCCTTTATCTGAAGTGTCTTCAGGGAACTTCAATTTTCTGGTATAGATTCGGTAACCTATTCCAAAAAAGAGTTTTGATAAGAGAAATACATGTGTTGATTTCTTTAAGATTTAAATATATTAACAAATTTTTTGAAATTTTTTTCAAGTATTCATTAGAACAGAGGAGAAAACTGGCAATCTGCTTCTGTAAAGATTACAGCCAAGAAAACCCTATGGGGAAGTTCTACTTTGTCACACGGAGTCCCTATGGGTCAGAATCGACTCCACAGCACCCAACAACAGCCGCATTCATTAGAACATGTGCAAAATTTATTACCTTAGAGATTTGGGGGGGTAGGAGGAATAATCATTTTATGTGAACAACTAAAATATTTCCTTTGCATTTTTTTAATTAATACTAAACAATTTGAAAGACAACTTCTAATTGAATTTAGATGGAAACTGGAGGTTTGGAGGAGGGAGAAGGGACATTTCCTCTCTGCTTCCTGTTCACATCAGGAAGGAAATGTTTCATTTCCTTTACATGTTTTCCCCATTTTTAACCCTATTTCAGATGTTTATCATGCCCCAGATGCCCTATCATTTCAGCCTCATAACTGGCTTTCTGCCTTCAGTCCATACACACCTGCACATACACAGCCCTTCCATTCTGCATTCAGCCATGAGTTTAATCTTAATTAAATGCTACTTTTATATTGTACCCCCCTTTGGCTGTAAAGTCAAGTCCTTCTATCATGGCATGAAGGAATTATTTTTTTCCTTTCCAAACTTGCTTCTGAAGTTATCTTCAATCAGTGCTTCTTAATATGATTATCCATTAGGATCATCAGTGATGGCAATCCATTGCCATCGAGTTGATTCTGACTCATAGTGACCCTATAGGACAAAGTAGAACTGCCCCATACAGTTTAAAAAGAGCAGCTGGTGGATACGAACTACCAACCTTTTGGTTAGCAGCTGAGCTCTTAACCATTGCACCACCAGGGCTCTAGTGAGGGCAAGGTGACTTTAAAAAATTCCCATGTCCAGATCCCTCTCTGAACCAATTAAATCAGAATCCTTGGGAGCAGAACATAGCATTTATATTTTTTGAAAGCTTCCAAGATGATTCTAATATTCAGCCAGAGTTGAAAACTACCAAATGTGGGTTTAATGGGATGGCTAAGCTGGACTACTCACCATTGCCCTTTCCCAAACCCCAGATTCACCATTCTTATTTTAATACTGCAACTCACTAATATTGGGATGGGTTTTGGTGGAGGTTATATTAAAGAAATAGTCTATCTAAGAATTACTTTGGCTGGAGTAAATTTCATTGCAATTAAGAAATCTAAGACCATTACTTAAAAGCTAGTGAGTGGCCATCTAAGATGCATCAATTGGTCCCAACCCACCTGGAGCAAAGGAGAATGAAGAACACTGAAGACACAAGGAAAATATTAGCCCAAGAGACAGAAGGGGCCATATAAACCAGAGACTCCATTAGCCTGAGACCAGAAGAACTAGACGGTGCCCCATTACCATCAATGACCACCCTGAAAGGGAATACAACAGAGAGTCCCTGCCAGAGCAGAAGAAAAGTGGGGTGTAGAACTCAAATTCTAGTAAAAAGATCAGACTTAATGATCTGAGTAAGACTGGAGGGACCCTGGAAGACATGGCCCCCAGACTCTTTGTTAGCTCAGAACTGAAACCATTCCCAAAGCCAACTCTTCAGACATAGATTAGGCTGGACTATAAGACATAAAATGACACTCATGAAGAGATTGCTTCTTAGCTCAAGTAGGTACATCAGACTAAATGGGCAGCTCCTGTCCAGAGGCTAGATGAGAAGGCAGAGAGGGACAGAAGCTGGTTGAATGGACACAGGAAATCGGGGGCAGAAAGGAGGAGTGTGCTGTCACATTATATGGAGAGCAACTAGGGTCACATAACAATGTATGTACAAATTTTTACATGAGAAACTAACTTGAACTGTAAACTTTCACTTAAAGCACGATAAAAAAAAAAAAAATCTAAGACCATTAAAGGGAAAACATGTGAAATTGTGCACTACAGATCAGTAAGTAAGCACAAGTAAGCCCCTGCATACCTTGCTTATTGGGTAATCTGTCCCTGCTGCCCAAGGTCACACAGCTGGTAAATGGAAAACCTAGACAGAATCTCAGGCCTCTCTGACTCCAAAGCCTGTCCTCATCATGACATCACTACTTGAATCCTTAACCAATGGGATCTCTGGTCAGTACTTTTTATAGAATCAGAAATAAAGGGCTGCAAACCTTTGTTCTTTCAGTGCATTAGGTGAACCAACATTTTCTTATTTTAACCATCTAAATTGTTACATTCACTAGGTGGTGCGAGCAGTTGACATGCTTGGCCTGCTAACCAAAAGGTTGGAGGTTCAGGTTTACCAGAGGCACCTCAGAAGAAAGTCCTGGTGATCTACTTCCAAAAAACCAGCCATTGAAAACCTTATGAAGCACAGTTCTAGTCTGCCACGCATGGGATTGCTATGAGTTGGAATCGACTCAAAGGTAACTATTTTTTTTTTAATTATAATTCTATGAAGCTAGAATCACACAAGTAAAATTCTGAATATATGTAGATTCTAATCATCTGCATATGTCAGAGGAGAGGTAGATAATAATAGTATTTAATCCATTTGAACCCAGCCTTTAAACTCTGAAATCTAATGCAAGTTTCTAGAGGGTTCACAAAGGCAGAATAAATACCAATCTTAGATTAAATTTTAGAGGCAGTGTTGGTCGCTGTCTGGACATTTCTTTCAGAAAGGATTATTTAAAATGCATTTGAATCATAGGAATGTATAACCCCAAAAGTGATTTCATAGATCTGGACCTAGATCATTGAACAACAGTGGTATCATGCATCAGATACCACTCATGCACCATCTCTGATCATCTCAAGGAGCCCTGTTGGTGCAATGGTTAAGCGCTCGGCTGCTAACCAAAAGATTGGCAGTTTAAACCCACCAGCTGCTCTGAGGATAAAAGAACTGGCAATCTGCTCCCGTTAAAGATTTTAGCCTAGGAAACTCTATGGGACAGTTGTACTCTGTCCTGTAGGGTCACTATGAATTGGAATCGACATGATGGCACACAACAGGAGCCAATCATCTCTGCCTCACCTGTCCCTTGTGCCAGGTCTGCTTGGGCTCTGACCAACTTCATACAGGCACAACTTGCACTTCCAGGGGCACTATGTGCCTCTTGCTATCTGCACTTGGATTTCCCTGTTACCAAAATCACAGGACCACTGGACGCCCATGGTCACACACTTGCAATCTGGAAGAGCAAAGGAGCTATTGTTACGTGGGGAAAATGTAAAATTAAGAGAGAGAAGCCAGTAGATAATCTTTCCTCATTCTCCTGCCACTACACAGTGCTGAGATGTAGGACTGGCTTCCCAGGCTGTGGTTCCACAGACTGACCAACCAGTCACACTTAGGGCCAGTCAGCTGAATTATACTCCCTTTCATTGGCTCTTTCTTCATCTTTGCATCATTTCCCTTGTCCCTCACTCCTGCCATCTGGATTGTACTCCATAATAAAATAGTACCACGTAAGCCAGCTGCCTCAAGCTCTGCTCTTGGGGGAACCCAGGATAAGGCACCACAGTGACAAGTGCTTCTTATAGCCATATACGTAGCATCAAAATAATAAGAAATATTATCAGCTAAACATAAACTTTTCCAGATGACTAAAGAGGAAGCAACACTTCCAGCTCATTTTATGAGGGCAACGTTACCCTGATATAAAAACGAAACAGAATGCATAAAAAGAAGACTAAAGACTAATAGTCCTCATGGACAAAGACATAAAAATCCTTATAAAGTATTATCAAAATTAATCCAGCAGTATATAAAGGAAAATACAGCATGATCAACAAGAGTTTAACCCAGGAAAACAAATTTGAAATCGAATAATTCATTTACCGTATCAAAAGACTGAAAAAGGAAAATCATGTGACCATCTAAATAGATGTAGAAAAATTATTTGACAAAATCCAACATCCATGTATGATAAAAACTCACTAGAGACTATGAAAAGAAGGGAATTTCCTTAAACTAAAAGGCATCTATACATTCCTTCAGCTAACATCATGATGGTGAGAGACTAAATGTTTTTCTCTTAAGACTGGAAATAAAGCACAAATGTCCACTCTCGTCACTTCTACTCAACATTGTACTAGAGTTCCTAGTCAGAGCAATAGGCAAGGAAAATAAATAAAAAGCATATAGAATGGAAAGAAAGAAGTAAAACTATTTTTATTAACAGATGTCTTATTGTTTTCAGTTAAAAAAAAAATCAACCTATAAAGGAGCTACTAGAGATAACAAGTAATTATAGCAAGGCCAGAGAATTCAAGGTTAATTCAAAAATCAATTATATTTCCATATACCAGCAACAAAAAATTGAACATTGAAATTAAATATACTATTTAAAACAGTAGAAAAACATAAAGCATATAGAGGTAAATTTAACAAAATATTTTTAAACTTCTCTACTGAAAATTATGAAACATTGCTGAAAGAAATTAAGACTTAAGTAAGTGGAATGATACACTGTGCTCAAGGATTGAAAGTCTTAATATAGTTAGGACATCATCTCTCTCCATGTTTGTCTATAGAGACAATGAAATTCCAATTCAAAAATATTTTTAGAAATTAATAAACTAATTCTTAAATTTACATGAAAATGCAAAGACATATAATAGCCAAAAGAATTTTGAAAAAGAATAACAAAGTTGGAGGACTTATACCACCTGATTCCAAAATCTACTTGTGGTGGTTTTAAAATATGCCTGCAAATTTTTTGAGACTTCTCCCTTCAAAAGGTGGAGCTTAATTTCTCTCCCCTCAATTGTGGGCCAGATTTAGTGACTCACTTCTAATAAGTAGAATGTGGTGGAGGTGATGGTGTGTGATTTCCACATCGAGATCATAAAAGGCTGCTTCTGCCTTGTTCTCTCTCTGATCACTCACTCTGAGTAATGACTGCCATCATGTCATAAGAAGACTCAAATATCCCCCTAGAGGGCCCTACATGTGGATAATCCCATGTGGAAAGAACCTCACTTGCCAGCTAAACGAGTAAGCTTCCTTGGAAGTGGATCCTCAAGTTTCAATTAAGTCTTCACATGATTCTAACCCCCCCTAAACTGTGAGTCTTTCAGTTGACAGCCCAGATATTGGGGAGCAGAGGCAAGGCATCCCTATTAGGCTTTATTAGATTTCCTGATCCACAGAAACTCTGAGATAACAAGTGATTATTATTGAAGTCACTAAGTTTCAGGGCATTTGTTATGCAGCAACAGATAAATAACACGAACTTTTTCAGGTTACAGTTGAATTGGAGTAAGGATAGATATACGGATCAATAGAACAGAGCACAGAAACAGACCCTCACAAATTGGTCTATTTCTTATCAACAAAGATGCCAAAGTAAATGGGGAAAAGGCAGTCTTTCCAACAAATAGTTCTGGAAAAATTGGTTATCCATCTGCAAAAACAAAACAAATGAACCCTGGCACTTATCTCACACCAAATACAAAAATTATTGAATGAATCATAGACCTTAACATAAAAACTAGAGCTATAAAGCTCTATAAATATCGAAGTTTTATAAGAGAAAGTCTCTGTGACTTTCAGTTAATTAAAGATTTCTTAAATAGAACACAAAGATCATAAACCTTAACAAAAAAAAATTATATATCACCCTTCATCAAACTTTAAAACTTCTGCTCTTTGAAAGAGACTGTTATGAAAATGAAAAGACGTGCCACAAACTGGGAAAGAACATTTGCAAAACACATATCTAAGAAAGGACAATATGAAGAACCCTTACCACTCAATAATAGAAAAACGAACAGCTAATAAAAATATAGTCAAAAGATTTGAATAGACATGGCACAAAAATACGTGAATGGTAAATAAGCACAAAAAATCAATATTAACAGTAATTAGGAAAATATGGGTGTAGTGCATGGTTTGAAATCAGGAAAGGTGTGCATTGCCATCGTAGCCTTTCACCATACTTATTCAATCTGTATGCTGAGCAAATAATCCAAGAAACTGGACTGTACGAAGAAGAACAGGGCGTGAGGATTGGAGGAAGACTCATTAACAACCTGTGATACGCAAATGACACAACCTTGCTTGCTGAAAGTGAAGAGGACTTGAAGCACTTACTGATGAAGATCAAAGACTACAGCCTTCAGTATGGATTACACCTCAACAGAAAGAAAACAAAAATCTTCACAACTGAACCAATAAGCAACATCACGATAAATGGAGAAACAATTGAAGTTGCCAAGGATTTCATTTTACTTGAATCCACAATCAACATCCATGGAAGCAGCAGTCAAGAAATCAAATGACGCATTGCATCGGACAAATCTGCTGCAGAAGGCCTTTTTAAAGTGTTAAGAAGGAAAGATGTCACTTTGAGGACTAAGGTGTGTCTGGCCCAAGCCATGGTATTTTCAGTTGCCTCATGTGCATGCAAAAGCTGGACAATGAATAAGGAAGACCGAAGAATTGATGCCTTTGAATTACGGTGTTGGTGAAGAATATTGAATATGCCACGGACTGCCAAAAGAACAAAGAAATCTGACTTGGAAGAAGTACAACCAGAATGTTCCTTAGAAGGGAGGATGGTAAAACTTCATCTCACATACTTCAAACATGTTATCAGGAGGGACCAGTCCCTGGAGAAAGACATTATTCTAGGTAATATAGAGAGAGGGTCAGCGAAAGAGGTGAAGACTCTCAATGAGATGAACTGACACGGTGGCTGCAATGATGGGCTCAAGCATAGCACAATTGTGAAGGTGGCTGATTGCCGGGCAGTGTTTCACTCTGCTGTTCATAGGGTTGCTATGGGTCGGAACCAACATGAAGGCACATAACAACAAGAAGTTAAAACCACAATATGATACCACCTTATTCCCACTGGAAAAAAAAAAAAAAAAAGAACAGATGCCATTGAGTTGATTCTGGCTCATGGTGATGCCATGTGTGTCACCGTAGAACTGTGCTTCATAGAGTTTTCAATGGCTGATATCTTAAAGCTAGATTGACAGGCCTTTCTTCTGAGGTACCTCTGGGTGGACTTGAACCACCAACCTTTCAGTTTACAGACAAGTGTGTTAAACTTTTGCATCATTCAGGGACTTCTTACTCTCACTTGAACAGGTAAAATTAAAAATACTTAGAAAGTATTGGCAAAAAATTTAGAGCAACTGAAACTCTCATACATTGTTGGTGGAAACTCAAAATGGTGCAATCATTTTGGAAAACTCTTTGGCAGGTTATTGTAAACACTTAATATTTGACCTAGCAACTCCACTCCTATGTATTTACTGAAGAGAACTGAAAACATATGTCCACAAAAAGGCTTGTGCATAATTGCTTACAGCAGCTTTATTTATAATAGCCAAAACTTTAAAATAATCCAAATTCACCAGGAAAGTGGATAAATGAATTATTATTCTTGCTTATGTGTAAATTTGTTGATATATTAATGATTGTTTACAGCAAAAATAATACATGTAGAAGTTCAATGTATGATAATCAGAGAGCAAAGGTGAGAGTAAATGGAATTACATTGTAAGCTTTTATATTTTTCTGAAGTTGTATAATATCTGTAGTAGACTGTCATCATCTAAAGGTGTGTATTTTAATCTCTATAAGAACTAATTAAAAAACCATAGATAGGTATATAAAACTATTAAAAAATGGAATCATAAAAAGTACTTGATTCATGCAAAAAAGGACAAGAAAGGAGAAAAATAGGAACTGGTGTTATAAATACCTATTACCTGTTGCCATCAAATCGATTCTGACTCAACAACCTTATAGGACAGAGGAGAACTGTCCCATAGGGTTTCCAAGGAGCAGCCGGTAGATTTGAACTGCCGGCCTTTTGGTTAGCAGCTGGAGCTCTTAACCACTGTACCACCAGGGCTCCAATATTATAAATAGAAGACAAATACTAAGATTGGAGACTTCAGCCCAACCATATCAATAATCATGGTAAATATAAATGGGCTAAATGTTTACATTAAAAGGCAAAGATGGCATCTGAATAGGCCTTGAAAGAGGCTGAGGAACCCTGGTGGTGCCGTGGTTAGGTGACCGGCTGTTAACCAAAAGGTTGGTGATTTGAGCCCACCAGCTGCTCCATGGGAGAAACATGTGATAGTCTGCTTCCATAAAGATTACAGCCTTGAAAACCCTACGGGGCAGTTCTACTCTGTCCTATAGGGTTGCTGTGAGTGGGAATCAACTCGATGGCAGCAGGTTAGTGGGTGAAAGAGGCTAAAGCTAAGATGGACGGATACATAGACCAGTGATTTTACAGTAATAGATGAAGGATGCTACAGATGCCTGCATAGCCACCTCAGCTCGGAGCAAGGGCACAAACAGAGCTTGGAGTGGGACCTGGGGTGGGGACTGTATGGTCTGCAGAGAGAGAATCTGGCCTTCCACGTGGGCTGGGTTGGTGGAGAGGGAGATTATCTGTTGGTAGTGGTGGTGAAACCATGTAGCCTCTACAGTCCGACAGACATAAGAAATTGGAGATTGTTGTTTCTTTCTGGATTATTTCAGGTTCAGTTTTATTGAGCAGACAGATGATTTTAAGTCAACATAATACAAATCAGTCCCCTGATGGTCTTCTCCCATACTCTCTCTTTCGCGTTGGATATGCAACACAGCAGACAAATCAGATCCTTCCATAGCCTGATTCTGACTCTTACCATTCCTGAAGAGAAAAATCTCCTGGCCAACAGCATTCTGAATTTCTTCTTTCTTATTTTTTTATTCCTTTCTTCTTTTAACATTATTTTTTATTCCAAGAGCTCGTAACGTTTTCAACGAAACTATGAAGAAATTTCCAATTAAAAAAAATACAATGCCTTCAAAGTCAAATTAATAACAACCCATATTGTGGATAATTTGGTAACATGTATTTTTAAATGACATTTTTATTGATAACGTGGTTAGATGCAGTCGGTTTTCATTTGGTATTTATTTGACATTATTTTAAATACTCAACTTCTTTTAGATATCTAGAGGGGAAAAAACCCTGAGTATTTTATGATGAAAGACTGTGTTAATCTGATTTACCTGTTGGTAGCTTTTAATCTTTAATCTTCTAGCAAAGTGAAATTATTTAGGTGCAAGTTAAATTTCTTCTTAAATTTTACTCTGCTTTTCCAATAGAAGTTTACTGAGGAAAGTAAAAGACCTTCTCAGTTTGTGGAAGTGAACTTTCTATTTCTCTTATCGGAAGAATTTCACATGTATATCTGCCATCATCTTGGTAGAATCTAAGCATAGCAATCATCATCATTTGGTTCTTGATCATTCTGAAATCGTAGCAATTTGGTTAAGTGAGCAAACCTATACGCAGGATAAAAACCAACGATCTGCTTGCTGTCGGCCTTTATTATTTTTTTCCTATCGAAAATTGGGCACATTACGAAACAACAGTGAAGTCGATTAATAGCATAACCTAACTGTCAATTCACCGATACTGTTACTCATGCAGGCCAAGACCTTAAATCAGAAGGTCAGTGTCAGATTTGGATACCACAGTGTTTTAGGGGAAAAAAAAAACAACAAATTTTAAAAACCAACTGCGTTATGTTGAAAGGCATTTTCTGTAGTGCTCTGATGTGTAACTCTGACTGCAGCTCAGCATGCAAGACGTTAATCTCAACATTCATGTAAGATACCACTGATGCTCCAGGAAAATAAAATTAGAAGACTTTCATGTCATTCCAAACAGATTGAGAAATGTACCAAGAGGAATTATACCTTAAAATCTTCTACTTTGTTTTTATAATAGGGGCAAGAGAAGGGAAATACTGTGTATTTGGCTTTTAAAATTATAACGAATATTTATTCGGCACATTTTTCTTTTAGAAAGCGTATGTGAAGTGGACTAGTAAAATGTTTCATTTTTTCCACATCATATTGGGATGTGTGTGTGTGTGTGCGTGCACACACGAGTGCATTTGTGTCTTTGCGTGCACTGTCATAACCTATCTGCCCAAGCGTGGACTGTCTCCAAAGATTAAGTGCACCTATTTTGAACTGGAGGCTGCATGCCATAATTTTTAGCTAACCCGTTTCCTTCTTAGTGAAAACAGAAATAAAAATATATTGCGCACACTTCATTGCTAGAGCCTTTGACCTCAGCTGCCTGTCTAGCTGGGACTGTGATGAATGCTTTGTGTCCCTTCATTTTTAATTGCTCATAAATTGTTATCCCACGAAACACAAAACTAGCCTTGTCCTCATTTTAGTTGGGGTTGGAGGTCAGCCTAACAGTAATACAATTAAGGAGTGTCTTTGTGTGTGGGTGTGGGAGGAGGGCACTATGGTTGCAGAAGAGGGCTAAAGAAATGCAGTAGTCCTTTCTAAGGGCAACACAAAGAAAATTCCAACTTTTGAGCAGAAACATCACACGTAGAGTAAATCATGCTTGTTTGACAATTGTGTTCAAAGTGCTTTGAAGGGCATTTCTGGACAGCAACAAAGAAGGTGAATTATATGTCATGCCTGTGTTCAAACAAAAAGGTGTTTGCGTGATTCATGATGTAGAGGAAAAATTAATTCTGTGAAGAAAAAATATATACGCCTGGTTTCAGAACTACCACGTTTAGCCCGGGTTGCTTTCAAAAGAGATTGTGCCTGTGAATCTAATGGCAGAAGTTAGCATCGGCTCTGTGCCACTCTGCCATCACCCAGATAGTAGCTCGTGGTGATCTCTCCAGCTCCTGTCTGATTCCAGGGCACTGTGGATCTTTTCTGTGGGCTTTGCAGAGTCAGACATTGTTTCCAATTATACTTCTTCTATTGGTCTGCAACTAAGGTATGACCTTAAACCGTCGTGTTTCAAATACCAATAAAACTAAAGCTTTGCGTTTCTTTTCTCATTTGTGAAGACTGTCAAAAGCAGAGATGATTATGCACTTCCTTTATTCTGCCTAAAACAGTGTTTAAAGCCCAGCTAGTGGCCTATTGACTGATTTTATTATTTTGATTAAACCAAACCAGAAGCAGCATGGTCTAAACGGAAACAAATTGGACTTATAGCCAGACCGCACCTTTCCTTTTCTTCCAGCTATTCTTCTGACTCCCTTTAACTTCAGACAAGTAGTTTGACTTCCTTGGATTTTCGACTCCTGCTTTCAAGATTAAAATGCACATTCAGTACTTACCTTGCAAGAACATTGTGCAGGCAAGAGAACGATATATATGTGTTACAACCTTATATCTCAGAATACACATGCTAAATATATTTTGGGGTTGCTATGATTCTTAATCTCATTTCAATCACTGTTTCCTTGCTTTAACCATATTTCACGGCACCTTTTGAATCTTTTGTCAAGCTTGGTCGAACTCAAAACAACCAAACGGTGTTTGCTACATTAACTACCCCATTCATTATTTCTTGAATCTTATTTTTGTAAGTTAACTTTTTTTCCTGTAGAATCTAAACTTCTCTCTGGCTTTAGCTTTGACAAAATAGAGACTAGCTTAATTGTAGCACCACTCACTAATGCACAGACTGACCACCTTTCCTTCCTCCTACATGTATTTTTGGAGCATATATTATGGGCCAGCCACAGTTTCTAGTATTGGGGGTACAATTGTGAAAAAAATAGAATAAAACTCTGTTCTTAATGAAGGTGATATACTACTAATTTGACGAATTTAGTCTATACATGATGCCAAAAACATAACAAGCTTAGGAGTAAAAGTAAATATAAAGTAGGTAGGGACAACAGGGGGTACTTTAATAAAAGCACTAGATTACAGGACCTTAGAACTAGAGACAAGTTCTACTATTCCCTGGCTTTTGAATTTTCATTAAATCATTAGACCTCCGTGCTCCTTATTTGTAAAATAAAGAAGTCGTTTTTTTTTTTTTTTTCAAATCTAAAATTATAGAGTTTTATATATAAGGGTGAAATAATCTCCTATTTCTCAGTGAGCGAAAGAGAGATACAATTATCCTGTACTTCAAGATCAAGAGTAACTTTGGGCTGGAATTTTTTGCCAGCAAATTTCCGCACTTTTAAAGCCTGAGGACAATTAGCAAAGCATTGTTTTTTAGGGAAATTTTATTTTCCCTTCCTTTATACTCCAAAAGTAAGCTCGTTGCAGCAGCAAATGATTCTGGTGCTTGGTTTGCTGGATGTTGACAGTGTTGGCACTTTGTCATAAGAAGGAGGGCAGAACTAACTGGTTCATAAGGTTCCCAGTGGTCCAAATAGCAGAAAAATCTGTTAGAGTCATGATGAGTGAGTTATTGGCTGAATTCAGCAGCACACAAGTCTAAAACTGATCTTCTGTGCCCTCACCAGTAGCTTGACAGTAATAAGATTCACTACAGCTTTGCCTGCTACCAGAAATGATAATAATAATGATTCCCAGCAATAACAGACAGGGAAGTTTTATTTTTATTTTTTAAAGCATTTGATAAAATCCTTCAAACTGAAAGAAGAATTCGAAGTATTAAATATCAGACATAAAAACCAGAGGTACATCAAAGTTTTGTCAAACATGTGACCTGTAGAAGGGAATTTGTAATTTTTATTTAAGCATTCTAAACATATTAGATATTAACTGGAGAATATATTCTGCATGGCATTTTAGTCTCAAACAAAGAGCCTAAAGAAATACTTAAAATAAGATTAAATTATGGTTCTAGTTATTACTGGTGGGAACCCGGGTGGTACAGTGGTTAACCGAGAGTCTGGCAGTTCGAACACACCAGCTGCTCCGTGGGAGAAAGATGTGACAGTCTGCTTCCGTAAAGACTAAAAGCCTTGGAAACCCTATAGGGCAGTTCTACTCTGTCCCACAGGGTCAGTATGAGTCAGAATTGCCTCGACAGCAATGGGTTTTTTTAATTTTTTTTGGAATTTAACTTCTCCCTTTTCATAATTAAGAAGTTGCTAATAGCTACTAGGACTTTCTGGTTTGTAACTATCATGAAGAACAAAAGAACTGGATTCACACACCTGTGTATTAGTATTTTCAAATGAGTGGTGAAATCAAGAGAGAATGAACACGTACCACCATCTGATAAATGTATATTTTTTTTCTTCTTATTGCTTATCTCCTCGCTACAATGTATATTCCATGAGGGCAAAGGATTTTGTTTGGTATTTCTCTCCTCCTCTCCCACCACTGCTATATCTCCAGGGCCTAGAACAGTGACTGGCACATAACAGCTGCTCAATAAACATTTATTGAATGAATTAATGTAAGTTTATTACTTCATGAAACATAACAAGAATATTAAGCTCTATAAATCAGTACCCACATCCAACTGGTCTATTCCTAACATTCTCAAGATGGCATTTACCAGTGCCTTCTTGTACTATCACATTCCTGCCAAGCTGAGATAACCAAATTAGCTTTGCTGATGTTCTGTCTCAGAATTTTTTTAAATACCTCGTTTGGCATGGCAACAAATGTAGTTCAGGTTTGATGTTTTAGTTCCTAGTAAAATCAATATCCTTTCCTCAGGCCAGTGGTTGGTTGTTAACCTATTCTATGAAGGAATGTACAGAATCCTAAATAACATAATTGCCTCATTAAATCGAATAAACACATTCCCTTTGAGGATGGATATTACAATTGTGCTTGTATATGGTATTTGTAAAATGTATATGATTTGGTCATCAGAATTTATTTATATGTTTATTTAAACTGACTCTGAAAATAGTTTTAAAAAACCACTTGGCAGAGAGAGGTGGGGCAGGAGGAATAGTTAGAAAACAGGGCATTTTTAGGCCAGTGAAACTATTTTGCGTAATACTGTAATGGTGGACACGTGTCATCACGAATTTGTCAAGTCTCTTAGGACTGTACAGCACAAAGAGTGCATCCTTATGTAAATTATACAATTTAGTTAATAATAATGTATCAGTATCGGTTTGTCGACTGTAACAAATGTACCACATAACAGGAGAAACCGTATGCAGAGAGAATAGATTGAGCTAGGAGGAGAGAGACTAGGTGGAAGCTGTACTTTCTGTACAATTTACCAAAAATTGCTCTAAAAAGTAAGGTCTATTTAAAAACAGAAAGAAAAAAAAAAAACACTTGGTTCACAGATTTAATTGTTGTTGTGGAGAATTTACATATGAAGAAAACACTGTATCACTAGAAGACCCCACAGTTATATAAATATCCATAGCAGAAACCCCAAGATCACGCATTTAAACTGGATATTCGAACATGGCAAACAAAGGAAAGTCTTGTGAAAACATATGAGCATTGCATTTTGAAGTTCTCATGCAAGTATTTTTTGCAATTGCATATGGAAATTCAAACATGGATGCATAACATTAATACTAAACAGACTACAAATTGCAATTGAAAATTAGGTATATTTTTGTTTGTTTTTCTGAGGGCCTTCCTCATATTGACTGTCTCATCAAAAGGTATTGGTAATTTATGATACATGCATGATTGAATCCCATAGTAATTCAACATCTTGCTTGTGCTCATCTCAGATTGGCTAACAAAAGAAAAATAGTATCATGCTTCACAGTAAATGTTTCGCGTATGTTGACAATGATGTCGCCATATCATTAGTTTCTTACTCAAATGAAGATGATCATATTAATTTAGGTCTCATCAGACCACTGTGAAAAGTATTGTTTTGTATGACTTGGTGCTTTGAACAACTTAAATGTAAAAAATGTCATTTGTCCTAAGTACACGAATAATTGTGCATTTTACTCATACCCCTCTGGATCTCCAGCCTTGCTGCAGTGATTTTGACAGTGCCACCAACTCAGAGTGACCTCTTCTGTTTTCAATGTTTTTCTGCCTAGAACTTTCTGACCAGTGAAGTGTTCCCCGCGTGAATCCTCTGCTCTTCACAGTTGCCTAGGTCTAAAGGTGTGCGTTAAATTCATAATGTAGATTTTGTTAAGAGGATGTACAAACCAACTGTCTAAATTGCACATTGTAGCAATTTTTAAACAATGACTTCTAACTAGTAACTGTAGTCTTAGAAATGAATGACCCTCAAAATTTCCCACAAAGCTATTGTAGTGGCAGAGAAGAAATAGATGTGTATTCCTGGCATCTGAGGAATGGTCAAAGTAGTGCAAAATCAGAATAATTTTTGAAATACTGCATTATATCTGAAAAATAGGTATGAATATTTGTATTCTACACCCATAAGCAAAGCCAAAAAAGCCAAACCTATTGCCATAGTGTCGATTCTGACTCACGGTGACCCCATGTGTTACAGAGTAGAACTGTTTCATACAGTTTTCTTGGCTATAATCTTTATGGAGCCAGATCACCAGGGCTTTCTTCCACAGAGCCACGGGGTGGGTTTGAACTGACAACCTTTAGATTAGTAGATAAGCAGAACAGTTTGCACCACCATGGCTGCCTCTTATACAAATGTAGTTATTTTAATGTTAAATACTTTGTCCCCAAACTGCAGATAAAATTGATGCTCCAAGGAGGAGGTCCATCATTTTCTTTGGCTTTTCATGTTGCCAATATCCTAACCACTCACTAGCATAGACATACTACAGTTTGAGATGAGTATTTAATGGTTGACATAATGATAAATAACAACAACTAAGTTTTATTAGTTTTGCCAGGGATCTCATGGTGCTGCCTCCGGGAACCCAACCAGCATTTCATGTCCCTATCAGCTCAGGAATACATAAAGAATGGTCATATTCTATCATCAGAGTTCTTTAGGAGCTAGCCAAAGCCCAGCTCTCCTGAATGATGAGATCTGTCTCTTTCCTTCGTTTCTTTCTCTTTCTTTCCTGAGAAAAACAATACATATAGCTAAAATGTCACCAGGAGTTCATCAGAGGGAAAGATAAGCCCACCCAGGAAAATTCAGAGGCAAACAAAACAGAAAAATGTGTATTTGCCTCACCATCAGTCCTCTCCAACCTCTTGCCCATTGAAAGGAAAGATCCAGACGAACTCTCTGGAATGCCACTATCTTCTCTGTATCTAGTTTGTGCCTAGTCTCAATCAATTCACATGCACAAAGCTGTAAAGTGTCTACAAAATATAACGAGTGCCCTGTGGTTGCTCACCCAATGTTAGAGAAATGCAGAGCTTCAGTTTTTTGGTACTCTTCATTTCTCATCCCCATACAATGGATGTCACTAATGTCACCTTTCAGTAAGATAGCCATGGCCAGCAGAAGGCCTGGAAATGCCAATTGTAATTAACTTTCTTTTCAAATATGTTTGACAGTTTCATGCTGAGAAGTGCTTCTTACCTTTTGAACTTTCAGATTGCTTGGCTGAGCAAAATGTGTATCATTTTCTTTTAAAATTACCTTACAAAGAGCTATGCACTATGGTATTCTTGCCCACGTCAGCCATTTATAAAAGATTTAGATTTTTTAGCAGCTTATCCTTGTTCCAAATGAGAGACCTTGCTTTTGTCTGAAGCATGGGCTATATTCAGGTGCACAGCAGAACCCTAGGACAAGAACACTCATGTATTCACAAATGTCAAAGACGATGACCCTTCTTCATGGGTCTATCATCCCAGCTGTGCTATGAGGTAATACTCCTAAGACCTGTGAAAGCCCAAACCATGCTCCTTGGCAGTAGCTAAAGATAGGAAAGAAATGCTCTTTGGGTCCAGTTTCCCACAATATGGTTATTCATCATTTTAAAAATGACATCAAAAATCAATAAAAGTAGAAGAACTCTATAAATGCATCTTTTCCTAATTGAGAGGCTTAACCTGACTTTTGCAGTAAGAATAATGTACCTTACTGTGACCTACTTAAAAAATGTAAAAAGTTACTTTATGGCTGCTGGTTTCAGTCTTTTATTTGGCCTTCCTACTCTTTTTTTTCATAGTGAAAGTACTGGTATTTTTTTTTTTTTTTTTTAAAGGTATAGATCCTCACCAGCATTTTGATCAAGGAGAAAGGTTTCATACTTCAATAGTGCACGTAATGGAATTGGTCAGATTTGAAGCATGGGAGCACATTTTATCTTAGATCTTTAATTTTTTACAGTTCAGTTGACAGAAATTTAACTAAAATGTTGGCTATGTGACCAGTAAGCAGACTCCCCACAGTAACATCATTGCCTTAATTTTTCTGCAGATTATCAAAAAGAGTGCAAAATAAGCACATTTTTATTAGTCCTTTTGTTAATCTGAAATGATTCAAAAACCAGGTCTGTAAGATCCCCCCTCCACCCCGCCAAGGATATAAATATGTCAATTACTCGTAATTTTCACATAGATAGAAATCCCAGAGAACTACTGGATAAAAAATATGCAGAGAATATATTTCTAAATTATCTTCTCAAGCCGCCAAGACAATAGAAGAGAAAGGTCATTGAGGTTCACAGTGCCCTGGAGGATGGCAATATGACCTTTTGTATGAAAATATAAAAATAGGGATAAAAACCACCTTCTCTGTTTCATTAAAGCACAAATGCTATAACTAACTTATAGCATTATCAATGTTCAATGTGATTTTGGGATTAGAAAAGCCTCTTGATCCAAACTCCACTAAAATTAGGGTTTAGCTTCCTATAACTACACTACATGGTATTCTATTGAGCTTACTCTTAACAAGACCTCTGATGCTCAGGAATGGACAGTGTTCAGTCATCTTTTTTTATTAAATCTGGAGGGGATTGAACACCATTTGTTGCTTCAGTGTAAGAAACCAAACCAAGACAGTCTGTTGAATTGGAGAAGCTACTTTGATGTATATCATCAGTTTAAGAAAATAAGTCTTGAGTACTTGAGAGCTTTGGCTGGAAGTCTCTTCCAATAGAGTAATGACACTTGTGATCTTCATAAATCTACTTAATATCCATTACTATAACTAACTTCCAGTTTCAGAGAATATGCCTAAAAGTGTACAGGTGAAAACCATGTTCATTTCAGCCCTGTCACTTTGCTACCACATGGTTTTTGCAGACAGATGGAAAAGGGAAGAGATAGAACCCTCTGTCCCTGATGTTATAATTTAAAGGAGAAAATGATGTGAATGAAGCATTGCTTAAGAAATAAAATACGATGTTGACTAAACATGCTTAAAACCTCAAAAAAAAAAACGTCTGATTTGGATTGTAAGGTTATGCTCTGGTTATTTTTCTCTAAGCGTCATAATCTCAAGGCAATAAAATGAACCCTAAAATAATCTGTTCAAAAACAGTTTCAGGATTGAATATGACTTAATAGAGGCAACATGGAAAAGGGTAAGGTGCGACTATTTGGGCAGTCATGAGACGTGCTTTTCTTACCAGACGACAAAGTAAGCAACAAGACAACATGGCAGTGATAAAGTGTGAAAGAGCATGGCTTGAAAATAAAGCTGACACATAGCTTGCATTTAACTTTACTTTTTAAGAAATTCTCATGGTGTGTTGCTTAGTGTTGAGTTTTAATAATAAATCTTTGACCTGCCTACAAAACTCTGAAGAAAAACAGTTTCTAATTAATTCTGATGCTGTAAGACTCAGGCACATATATCTCTATCACTTATGAAAAATTGAGTTATTGGAAATGCCCACCTAGTTTCTGAATTTGTCACAGTGCAAAGAAGCCTACACATATAACCTGTGTCCATTTATTTCCTAGTTCACTTCCTTTTCCAATTTACATTCCATTCAGAGAGTTCACCCAGTGCTTTTTGACTTAGCACATGGAAGCCCAAGTAGGATGGATTTTAGGAGGTGTGTGTGTGTGTGTGTGTGTGTGTGTGTGTGTGTGTGTGTGTGTGTGTGTGTGTGTGTGTGTGAGAAATTGACTTTGAGTGTACATGGAAAGGATTTCATGCACTTGTTACATCTAATTCTAGAGGCATGAGATAGAGAAAGCACTGAATTCACAACATCGGTGTTGACCAAACCTCCAGAAATTGTTTGAATATAAAGGATTGGTCAAAAGTACAATAGATAAAAAGCAAACAAAGACTATTTTACAGAATAAATGATCTGGATTAGAAAGAAAACTGAACATTATTATTTTTTAAAAATGAGATTTATAGACTTTCAATATGTATTAGGCAGGTTTTGTTGACTCTCAGCTGGATTTAAGCCTACATAGGGTTGAAGCAGCCCGTTATATTTTTTTACAAGAAGGTATTATTTCTCATATCTTGATAATACCTATCCCTTTTGCATTTCTTTATTGAATCTGCTATCACTGGCACACAACTGTTACACAGGATGTCTCGTGTAGATCAATATGGATTGGCATAAAAAAATTTTTCAATGACTGCTTCTCAGTATTTGTTAATGTAAACACACAATGCTAAATGTTATAGCTTGAGGAAGAAATATATGGATCTTCTCATATCCTGTAAACTTTTTCTACCAACTAAATATGTCCGTCAAGATGGGAATATTTATTTATGTGAGTAGATGTGTCAACTATATTTTTGAAGAAGGGAAGGAGAAGGAGGGGTGGTGGAGGAGGGGGAGAGGGAGAGAGAGGAGAAAGAGAGGTAGGAGAGGGAGAGGATGGGAGGAGGGGAAGGAGGAGGACAAAGATGAGGAGAAGGAGAAAAGAAACAAGAAGAAGAGGAGGAGGAGGAAAGGAAGAAGGAGAAGAAACATGAGGAGGAGAAGAAAGTTCAACTTACAGGCAGATATTATCACTATGGGACAAAAAATATGAAACACAAAGCAGATGGTCCAAACGTCAAGGGGCACTCCATTCTAAATTTAGCAACAATTTACTATGGACCTATATGTCAGAGATATCATGTAGGCTACACATCTATAGGAGCCCTGGTGGTGTAGTGGTTAAGAGCTCGGGCTGCTAACCGAAAGGTTGACAGTTTGGATCCACCAGCCGCTCCTTGGAAACCCTATGGGGCAGTTCTGCTCTGTCCTGTAGGGTTGCTATGAGTCAGAATCAACCCGACGGCAATGAGTTTTTTTGTTTGTTTGTTTTTTACACATTTATGATCAATTCCTTTTAGTATTTGAGCTCTTATTCATTTTTAAATTTAAAAAATCATTCTTATTTTTAAGGAAAAGAATATTTTCTATTCCATCGTTTTTACTTTATGCCTCAGCCTTCAGGAAGTTTATAACTAAATGTATCTTACCGCTCATAGCTAAATTCATTAGCTAGAGTTTTTGATTCCACATACCACTTTATTACATGACCTTACCTTTATCCTTACTTTTAAGAGTCTCTGATGTTGTGTACTTTTTGTAATCTTCTTAATGTTTTTTGTTTTGTTTTGCTTTTTTTAATTAGACGAAATGTTAAATACAAAGTCATTTCTTTGCCTCTTGCTGCTTTTACTCAATAATTACTTAACGCCTAGAATCAAGCTCCTATAACTCAGGTGGAGTATCCCCAAAGCTGATTTTGCCCACACATACTCTTTAGCACATACATTAACACTTGGACCATTCTTTAAAAGCCTTCTCAGTCTTTCTTAAACCAAAACAAATGGGGAAAGGAAAGAATTGGACTTGAAGGCAGGGAGCAGAATCTGTATAATTCCCGAAATACAGCATGCATAAATGTGACATGGGAAGGAAAATAGTATTTCTGAAAAGAGCCCAACCAGGGGTCCTAGAAACCAAGTGTAAGAAGAAAATCGAAACCACATAAATATCAGCTCCTACTGCATGCCAGTCTCTTCCTGACCAAACCCCAGCACTATTCTTTTGTTTCTCTGAGTATTAGGCTTTGATCCATGAAATAATCTTGGTCCCTAGAAAGCCATCACTTGCACCTGCCCACCATGTGTTTAGAAGAATGTGAACTAACAGATTTTAATGAGCCACAAACACAAACTCCATACATAATTTTAAAGTTTCTAGCAGCCACATTTAAAAGAGTAAAAAGACAGGTGAAAGTAGTTTTAATAATGTGTTTTAACTCCAAAACAAAAACCAAACCTGTTGCCGTAGAGTCGATTTCGACTCATAGCAACCCTATAGGACAGAGTAGAACTGCCCCATAGAGTTTCCAAGGAGCGCCTGGTGGATTCGAACTGCCAACTTTTCGTTAGCAGCCAAGCTCTTAACCACTGTGCCACCAAGGCTCCAAATAGCTGATAGACCTCAGAAAATGTGGTGGGCATGGAGATGGTAAGAAGTGGACAAATTCAAGATAAGTTTGGAGGTAGAGTCTATGAGGCTTTCTGATGAATTGGATGTGTGGAGTTATAGCGAGTGTATAATCAATGTTGTTGTTGTTATTGTTAGGTGCCCCATAGTTGGCTCTGACTCATAGCAACCCCGTGTAAAACAGAACAAAAAGCTGCCTGGTCCTGTGCCATCCTCACAATTGTTGCTGTGTTTGAGCTATAATCAATGTTGATGATGATATTATAGAAGCAAGCCCAAGGATGCAATGTTCCATGCAAATACGGAGCAGGGAGAGATTAATCCTAATATATGGTCATGGGGAACTCCCCTGTAAACAATACTACCTGCCTCAAAACACCCTGAATCATAGTTGAAATCTATATTTGTGTCATCTCTCCTAATATCTAAGTTTGTGTGCTCTTTCCTAATAAAATACAGTCTTAAAGTCAGAAAATCCTTCAGATATATTTGTGTCCCCACTCCCACAACATCCCAAACAATGCTTTGTGAATAATGGCAAGTCACATAGTTTTTGAATGAATAAGTAAATGAGCAAATGTTAAAGTAAAAAAAAGTGATATCACTGACAGAAACAGACGAATGAAGAAAGACACAGAAAGAAGTCAACTAAAAGTAAAGGTGTGATGTTGAAGAGGAAATGATCAGTGGTCATATAAAACTATTCCAGAGTAGTAAGGAAGTGTAGAAAATTACTACTATCTGAAATTTACAACTTTGTGGGTTTTGGTAGAGTTATCTGATTAGAATTACCGGTACCAGTTGCTGTTGAGTTGATTCCGACTCATGGCAACCTCATGTGTGTCAGAGCAGAACTGTGTTCCATAGGGTCTTCAATGGTTTATATTTTGGAAGCAGATCACCAGGCCTTTCTTCCGAGGTGCCTTTGGTGTACTCAAACTGCCAGCTTTTCGGTTAGCAGCCAAGTGCATTAACCATTGCACAACTCAGGGACTCCTCTTATTAGAATAGCCAGTCACATATTATTATGAATATTAATATGGGTCTTAATAATAGTAATAATAATAGCACCTCTTCTATGCTAAGTATGGCAGATGAGTACTTTACAGACACCTCATTTGATCCTAAAACAGTTCTAAAAAACAAAAACCAAGCCTGTTGCTGTCGAGTCGATTCCAACTCATAGTGACCCTATAGGACAGAGTACAACTGCCATAGGGTTTCCAAACAGCAGCTGGTGGGTTTGAACTGCTGACCTTTTGGTTAACAGCCTGACCTAAGAGGTAGCTATTTGTAGCACCCTTTTACAGACAAGAGACTTGAACCGCAAACAGGTTTAGTATTTTCCTGAGGCCACAGAGCTTGAAATTTAAGAACCAGGATCCAAACTCATTTTTGAATAGTAGCTTGACTTTATCAACTTTTAACAGCATACTATGTTCTCCTAGTAATCTACATTCTCTAATTCAAGATTATTTATAAATAAACTAATTATATTTTAAGACTAGACCCTTGTGAAATGGAATTGTACTTTCTTACTGAATCCCTTCTTGGACTTTCTTAAATTTCATTTCACCCCAATCCCATTTTTAATTGGATGTATTCAAACTACATAAACAATGTACACATGTTGATTATATCTATAAACTGTCTCTACAGTTTCAGTTCTATGAGAGATCAACATTTATCACTCTGGTAGTGGTACCCATTATAGTATAATGGAACTCACATTTCTCCTGTCACACATCAATATACTGGCTTAGAGTCCTAGAAAAAGACGAGAGTGGGGAGTAAGTTCTGTTAGTGCCACCCAGAAGCAATGAAAATCCCTCCTTCAGATTTACAAATACTGCATCCAAAAGCAAAAGTAACCCCAAATTAATTGATTTCTTTTAAACAAACACTAGAAGGTTCTAAACATTATTTTTGCCTATATAGTCCTGGGTTATTTTAATCAAATTTGAAAATGAACCACTATTTTATAATAAGTGGATTTTGTCCTCGTTTCAAGAAAATTGGGAATCTTGGTGCTTAGAAGGGAATGAGGCCTATTACTGTATCTCAGTAATGCTAATCAACAATGTAGGAGAGGAAAATAATAGCCTAGTTGAGCAGACTACATACAGTGAGCAGGAAGCTGATGAGGCTTATTGCTTTCAAATGTCGACCCTATTTATAATGAACTTTCAGAAAAAACAGGACGAAATTCCCTTTGCACACCACTGTAGCAACTCCATGACCTCTTGTTTCTCAAAATACGGAGACTTTGAAATGAGGCAGCCAGTCTTGCTGGAAATCAAATGATTAAGACAAATACATGGAGTGGGCTTTGAAAGCCATCTTGGGAAGGAGTGTCCCTAACTCCTCATGGATAAGAATCCATTCCAGTTTCTAATACCAGGAGGAAAGGCAATTGACAACTACTCTTTCAGATACTTAACCAACCTTGCCCTCATTATCAGTGCATGCTTTGCAGAAGAGCATATCTGGGCTGGTGGAAACCTTGTCAGATATTTTCATTACTGCCCTCTTTCATTTCCCCCACATGAGGTTCAGTCTGCAGGCCCAAGACTCCTTTCTTTGGCCCAAGCCCAGAAAGCCTAACAGCTAGAGGGACAAGGTGTTTGGGTTCTGATACCGCTTGCAGAGCTTGATTGGTCTGAGGAGTCACTGCAGTTAGACTGGTGTGCAGTTCTTCATCAAAGAGGAATTCTGATGCTTTATACCATAATTTGTGTAATTAATCATCTGAGCTTTTTTGAAATTGCATTTTGGTTGTTGTTACTGTTGTTCATAAATGCCACAGCGCTATCAATCCCCACTTAGTGCTGAGAGGAAATAGCAAGGCAGATGAAAGTGGAAATGCAGACCTAGCTCCACAGAAGGTGCCCCTAATGAATGATGGGTAAAATGCTGCCATCTTTTGGTTATTGACAAGAGTGAAACGGAGGTGGAGACGTAGGGGTGTAGAAGAGAGTTTGTCGTTTTACTTGCCAACTCCCCAACTTGCTGAAACCTTATAAAACAGCTGAAATGAATGTTCTTTAGAATTTCCAGGATATTCCTTTTTTTTTTTTCTTCTTACATGAGTTTCTGTTACTTCGTAGATTGTGCCACAAAAGCTTTGGCCGTCTAGCTGCAAGGACTAATCTATGGAGTCCAGTGAGCAGAAGTGGTTGAAATAATATAGTAGAGGGCTTGTTAATTCTAGTAAAGAACAAGTGGAATCAGGCTGATGTAAACAGTCACTTCACCATGACTGTGGGACACTCTTCCTGCCTCAGAAATACTTGAGAGCACCTTGCATTATGTTGCATTGAAATCGTGTTTCCCAGGGTAATGAATTATGTACCATTTGTACTCCAGCCTCTTTTGAGCACTCAGCTCTAAATGTTTGCATCAGTGCCAGTGAGTGTAAGGTGATCTCATTAGGGCAAGAGAGGTAGAATATATTAGTAGACATAGTATAATTCCCCAATAGCTTAATGTCAATCTATGATTAAAATGCAACTACACATGCCATTTCTTGGGAAAACTACAGAGCTACATTTTCATCACATAATTCAAGGGGAAAAATGATGCCCAAGCATTGAGCTGACCCAGTCAACATCTTGCTACCAGGCTAGCGCTCCTCATGATGCAGCTGCTGTGAGGTAGGAAGTAACAGAAGTCCTCTTGTGTGGTGGGAATTCTGCCACCACACATCTGCTGAGTCGATTAGACCTTTCTTCCTCCTTCAGTGGCTATTTCTGAAGAGCCAACAGTCCATTTCTTGCATTTTTGGAAAATGTCATGGTGGGCACTGTCCAAGTGAATATTCTCTTTGGTAATCATGCTTTAAATGTTTATTAATGTATAGTGAGTCTCAATTCTTGAAGAATTCAAAGGAGCTCAAAAACTCCTTTTTCCCATTTTTATATACAACTGGTCAGGGTTGCCAGGATGTGCTGAGGACATAGTGCCTTCTAGAATTTAACACTGAGGACTGTCTCTGTCTATGCGATTTGATTACCTGGGGATATTTGCTATTGAATGCATGAAATTGTAAGTTTTCATATTTCAAAGTTACAAACTGGGTTGTATACCATTCTGTAAGCATAGGTATCTTTAAGACAGCCATTTAAACTGTTTAGGTACACGCTACATATATTTGTCACATCGCTCCAAAAAGAGAAGAGGTGTGGCACCCATCCTAAACATCTGTAACATGGCAGCAGGAAGAGATAGTGTTTTATTTTTAGTCTCCAGACCCTCTGTAAAAACATATACATATATATGTAGGGAGTTTTGATATGATGGCAATGAAAGTGGCTTAGTAAGTAAGCCGTCAATTTGAAGTGAACGTATGTTTTGATACCACCACCAAAGAAATACTGTCTTTGAATGTATGTGTTTGTGCTGGATGATGTTAGAGCAAATGTATGAGAATGCTTGTTTCTGAACCTTTCTGTTTCTTAAAATATTGTCTTGAAAGAATGTTATTGGCAACAAGGAAAGAACAAGAATTTTACAAGCACTTCACATCCTTCTTTTTGAGCCTTTTCAGCTAAAGGTAGACTAAACAGGTAGCAAAAATAAAAACGCCATGCAATATCAAAAGGACACCTGAATAAGAGCAATTCCCAATCAAAAAGTAATGTGCCAAGGTGAGCTTATTTCAGGGCAACCTCTTCTCTCCCCTTCCTATATCTAATCCTGTGCATCTGTTCACTCATTTGCCCCCCTCTTTACTATGATATGGTTCCTTTAGGTTGCTTGGCAACCATTATAATGCTGCTGCACATGCGTGCTAGATAATAAATCCTATCTTGCTTTATTTTTCTCCTTCTTTAAAACAAGGAACTAACACAACAAGCTATTCTCCCTCTTTTCTAATGGACAAAAAACATCTGTGGGAATTTCAAAAGCACATAAAATGCCTGCAAGGCTGGAGATAAGTAATTAAAATTCTTGACAAAGTGTAACTGATCATTGCCTCGTGTGTCTACGTGCAGTTATTATTTGCGATGGCCTCCTATTTTAAATACGTGTACATTAATGTGCATATGCCGCTATATGTTTGTGCAGCACTAAAAAGAGCAAGGGAAGAAGTGACAGCTGCTATTCCTCGAACAAAGAAAATGAAGGAAATTCCTGGAAATAATCTTGTTTTATCATATATACTTTTTTTTTTTTTTTTAGACGGTAGATGCAGTAGTTAGAAGACAGGATCTGGACTAAATCCATCTACTTTTTTCTATAAGAAATCAGACGAAGCTTATGGCCTTCCCCTTCCCCTCCTTGGCAAATCCGAGTGTCCTGCTGCTTTCATTTGTTTTTGATCTGCCTCATTAAAAGACTATTGATGGCTTTAACTATTGTCCTTGTTTAGGTGCTGATTTACAAGCACTAATATCTGACTGTGCGAGATTAATGGGAGTCCAGGCAGTTTACGATTATCCTGAGGTCCCTGACCACACATGTAGGGGTTTGGGTAGGGGTCATGCACTCCTCTGAAAAACTCCAAAGCAGGCTTAAACCTGGGAACGTTTTAATAGGATTGAATCTGTAATAGGATTTGGCAGCTTGGCCGAAGCTAGATGGTGTGGGTTGTTTGGGGTTTCTTTCTTTTCTCTCTTTTTCATTTTTTTATTGAAGAATCATTATTATCTTGGAATAAAAGGCTCATATTTTTACACTGAAGTCCAAATATTGTTACTGTGGTTTAAAGGAGTCCTTACCAAAGGAAAAAAAAAAAAAGCTGTACAGTATAGGATATTAAAAGAAAAGAATGTTGGGGCGTGAAATGCTGTTTCTATTATGTAGTAAATTAGAAGGTAAAAAATAACAGATGTGGAAAGAACAAAATTTCTGTTGTGAATTAGCTAAAAATGCTTTAAGAAGTCTAAAAGCCACTGGCAACGTAGGGCTATTTATAAAAAGAGATATTTCTCCCAGCCACGCATAGCACTGCCCTTCCTGGTACTGAGTTTTGCTGAATATCACAGCACCCTGAAGCTGAATTCTCCCTTAGTCAAACAGCAACGGCACTCTGAGAGACAGCAGGAGTGTGGAGCACTAGATTTTTGAATGATACTGCAAACATGAATAAAATGCAAAGTAAAGATATCACACTCTGGATAATATCCCAAGTAGAATTCTACCAATATTTTAGTTCCCATTCGAAATTTTGCACAAGGGATTGTGCACTTTGCCGACACTATCTTCTATGTCGATGGACTTGATTATAGAGTCTGAATTTGGGAACAGTGGTAATAAAATTATTTAACCTCTTGTACTCTGGTCATTTGAGCATTATAAGGAGGCTGTCATTTAAAGGTGCCCTCATTAATTCTGGTGGACCAGAAATGGAAAGGCAAGATATACAGCGCTGGCCTAGAGGGTCATGCAAAGTGCCCTTTTACAGGACCTAACCTGTAAATCTCAAAGCACAGAAGAAGTTACGGTGGCTATAAGCCCTCATAAAAAGGTAATAGGAAAATAAATTACAGATTTTGTTTTGGATGGCTTTACAAGTCTAGTTGTAGCAGAACTTTTAGGAAATCTAAACTTTAACTACAACTCCAGAGTGTGTTTATGACTTCAAAGGAATTCACTTTCACACCCAAATACATAGCACAGCCAAATAATTCTACTGTATCATTTGCTGCCATTCTGCTTCCGAAACTGGCACATTTTTCAAATAGAGCTATATATTTGAAATGAACATATTATTTCAACAGCGTTCTTTCACAGAATCATTTTACTCTGTTTATTTTTATTTCCAAAGGCCATTTTTCAAAATCCACTTTTTGTTTTAGTGTTATAACAATGATACTTGAACACAAAGATCTGGGAGTTTTATTATTAGTATTCCTTTCTAAGTACATAATACATTCTTCCTGTAACATCCATATCCTATAAATACCATAGAAACTAAATATTTACTGTATCTGTGACTTTTTTCTCATAATATGAAAGGCGGTAAGTTATCCAAGTCGCTCCCGCATGAATGAAGCCATTGAGAGTGATGATGTTAGGATCCACCTAGCATGGACATTACAAGGACAACCCACAGGAGTGTTGATAAATGATGCCAGGAAGCCTCCATAACACAATGCTTTGACCATTGATCAGGGCTGAGGTGAACCCAGTACCCTCTGAGGACAAAGCCATGCTGGGGCTGAAAGCCAGTATAAAGATTCTAGATGCACACGAATTAGAGCTTTAAAAATACTCCATCCCTAGTGCTCTCCAAACAGTTTTCCAAGCTTAGGTCCGGTTCATTTATCATGATCATTGATTTTTATTATTTAAGGCCAAATTCTGACAACATTTCTAACTTTCCCTTTCTAGGATGGAAGAAAAATCTACTACTTAATCCTAATAAGCTGATATTTTCTTCCATAGATCCAAATGCATTTAAATACCATATGACTGATCATTTGCAAATTCCCATAAAGCAAGCAGGCAAAAAGTAATTACCATCCTCAATTTTGGAGAAGAAACTGAGGTGGCGAGATATAAAGTGGCCTGGCAAGGGCCAGTAAAATCACGTCTAAGAATTCTACGTGAGTTCAACTCAGAACTGATTCAAACTTTTTAACTTTCAAGTTATGTCTTGCCCTGCAAATAAGTTACGAAAGCTATAGTCTTGCTCCCCGAAGCTAACATACTCCTGAGTTATTTCTTTACCACTTAGAAAAGCTTTAAAGAAAAATTCAACAAAATGTATCCTCAACCCTATAAACTGACTGATTGATATCACTACCACAAAAATATACTGATGTTTTTATATACAAAGACAGAAATTTAATATTACTAAAGTGGCTGATTCTGATTTTTCAGAAATGCCAATTAAAATGAAACAAAACTCTTGAAATTTTTTCAGAAGCTTTTCCAGTTTAGAAGGCAGATGTGATATAAGAATGATACATAGCACATACGTGTACAAAGAGAAAGACAAGGAAAGAAAAGAAAGATTACAGTTGTTCAGTTATAACATTTAGGAAGCTAACATTACAACATTATGGATAATCATCTTATTTGTAAAGCCTCAGAAGAGCGAAACTAAATATCCATGAAGCAACCTAATTCACTGCATTTCTTCCATAATATTCTTTCATCACAGTTAGCTGAGTCCAACACACCGATCACTCCTCTAGAGGAAAGATAGCAATTTTCATTTGCTCAGATTTTTCTCATAGAGAAAGGCACAACATGTCTAGTTGGGAAGGTAAGGTTGTTTTTTGCTTTTATTTTTGGTTTTGTTTTGGTAAATCTATATCATCACATTTTACTTTCTAATTTTTCAATGCAAATGGTGCTTAGGACTGTGAACCGAATTATTTCTATTTACGTTTAATTACAGTGTTCATGGCTGTATAAAACAAATGTAAACATTCATCAGCATATAAAGAAACCACTCATGTCTACAGTGTCTGCTGTGTCTGCTTTTTCTGATCCCCAGCATCAAGTAAATCTTGGCAGAAATGGAGGATGGAGCTATGAAATGAGCTTATTTCAAAAATGGTGTTATAGCCATAATATAAGTACAGGCTCTTCTCACAAAAAGAAATCTATATAATTTAGAAGAGAAATTCTGACTAAATAGGTTTTTTTCTTTAAAATTTCCATTCTTTGGCTAACAAAGGCCTCTATTCCAGGCATGAAGATAAAATGGTCAACAAAGAGTAACACTTCTCACAATGACAGCCCAAACCACTATTCCAGAGACTCCCAAAGAGTAAAATGTTCTGTTCAGGTGTTCTTGGGAGGAGCTGATGGTTCCTTGGTCAAATATGTTCGATGAAGTGCTTGGCTAAATAAAAGTGAGTTTCTTTACTGCAGGCCCAGAGTTTTTTAAGTGCTTGTATATGTTTTGAATTTTCCAGAGAGTGATAAATTAATATGCAGTGTTTCTTATACCTATTTGACCACAGAGTCTCTTTTCCATATAACACTGTTTGACAAGGGCTGTTTTCTGTTCTGGTCCCTGGCAGGTAGTAAGCTGCAGAAGACTCCAACAGGGGTTGGGTGGATGCATTCACAATGCAGCATGGCTATGCTTGTGACCCAGCAAGCATTTCTCCCTGTTGTGATGTAGGACTGTGCCAAGAGCCTCTTGAAACTAGGACTGAAAAGAACAGTACAGTCCAGAAAGGGTGTAGTAGGTGAGGCACTGGAATTGGGTCTCTAGGTTGTCCTCCAGGCTTTATCCCTCTTTGCCTCACCTGCAGTACTGCTTGAGAGCATCCAGATGGCTGAGAGGGAACTCTCATGGCTTTCCAGTTCCCCATCTCCCTAGCTAAGAGAGTTTAAAGAATCTTTGAAGAGCTGATGATGAAGTGGACAAATCATACCATAAATGTCACCATCATCTAGACTCCAGAAGGGATAGATGTAGGTCATGGGGGCAAATGATTGTCCTATCTGTAGCCTTTAGGGAAATGGCTGTATATCTCAGACAGAAACCTAGACAATGGTGGTTCTACTAATAAAAGTAGTGATCATTCTGAAGATTTTTGATGTGCTAGGCACACTACTGGAGCCCTGGTGGTGCAGTGGTTAAGCATTCTGCTGCTAACCAAAAGGTCATCAGTTCGAATTCACCAGCCGCTGCTTGGAAACCCTATGGGGCAGTTCTACCCTGTCCTATAAGGTCACTATGAGTCAGAATCGACTCAAAAGCAGTGGTTTTTTTTTTTTTTTTAAGGCACCTTAGTAAGGACTTTGCACATATTATCTCATTTAATCTTCACAACAACGACCCTAGGAAATATAATCCCCATTTTATACATCAGGAAATTGAGGTTTATAGATGATCACAGAGGTTACAAAGTCAGTGAATGATGAAATCAGCATTTGAACTGAGATCTTTCTGACCTCAAAGTATGTAGTATTAACTATTATTCTTCTGTACATCCCAGGTACAGCCCAGATCAGCACCTAATATCTGACACAGCTAAGAGACAACACAAACAAGGTGTTCTCAAAAGCCTTGTCATCACTAGGGCAGTCTCCTGACAAAGAATTAACTGGAATAAATCCCACTGGATGGAAGAAGCTAGTGTCTGTTTTAGAATTTAATTAATAAAGAGAAAACAGTTTGGGAGTACCTTTCCTTTTAAATACGGAGCCCTGGTGGCACAGTGGTTAAGAGCTCAGCTGCTAAACAAAAAGGTCGTCAATTCAAATTCACTAGCCGCTCCTTGGAAACCCTATGGGGTAGTTCTACTCTGTCCTTCAGGGTCGCTATGAGTTGGAATCGACCGACGGCATTGGGTTTGGTTTGGGTTTTTCTTTTAGATAAACTGTAGTCTTTTGTTACAAGTTTATCAGGTAAGAAGGAAAAGACAAAGAAAAATAAGATGTAGAGGTACAGACAAATTGAATATGAATATTAATGAATAAGTGGCTGTTGTATGAAATATTTTAAAATGTAATCAGTTGCTGAATTATTGCTATTGTTATTTAGAATACATGGTTAAATGACATATACAGTGTTGCCACAATGCAACACCCCCTTCCCCCAGGAATAACCCAACCGTAAACAACAAACAAACCTCTGAAGTCTCTTACTTCTAAGGTGGCAAATATGCATGAAATACCATCAGTACTCCCACATCCTCTTCGCTGATGGCCTGAAATACTGCCCATCACCTTATTCAATGAGCAACACCAATCTAGGGAATGATTGTCCACCATTACATAGATCATTATAGCCATCAATCAGATAGCACCATAGCTCCCATTTATTCCTGAGGCCATCACTCAGGAGGGAAATGATTTCTCCAGAAAGCTTGCTCCTAACCTTTCTGTTTCTAATCTCCATTAGCCAAACATAAAACCGGATAACTAGAAGCATAAGAGGGGTAAGTGGACATGTTTGCTCTGACTTAAATGATTATGACAAATTCATGATTCAGCAGGATGTCCTACAAAGAAGATTTTGAATTTTCATTTTGATTATTTGGATGTGTCTTTCTGCCTAAGTTGTTTTTATTCCCTTAAAGGATTTCTCCTTGACAGTGTAAGAAGGTAACCCTACTTCAGTATCCTGTTTTATTCTCAAGGGTTTTGTTGCTATATACATTTATACACGTGATGTGAAGAAAGATAAAAATGTCTAGGTCCCAGGTGAGCAGCCCAAGGGAAAATTCCCTCTAGGTGCAGGAAAGACCTCTGTGGTCAATGTAAACGTGGCCACGTTTGCTGACTCTGCAAAATGGCTGACTCTTCTCTAAGATGGAGAGTTGTACCTCACTACCTTATCCAGGAGACAGGAGACCCAGAAATATAGGGAGGTGGTCTCGGTGGCTTACGAATATCTCCAAGCTTAGAGGACCCAAATCAAATTCCCCTGAATTAGTTCAAATCCAAAGTGTGTTGCCACCTCCAACAGCCCCTACCACCTTCACTCCCACCCAGGACCTTTGGGCCTCAGCTTTTTGATAAGAGACAGCACTTTAATAAAATACCAACATACATATTTCTTTCTTCTCTAATTTCAATTTCCAATACAGAAACCAGTCCCAGGGATTCTCACCAGCCTGGTTGCTGAGGTTGGGGTCCAGGGATCATAGCAGGCATTTGAATGCCTAAAGGACTGATCCAGTCATGTGACATATAAACTGTTTACTTTCCAAATCACAGTTGCTGCAACCCATGAGAAAATTTGTCAAGCCTGCAGGGTGCAATGAGACAATAGAGGTTTGCTCTGATACTGTAATGGTTGCCTTTGTGTTACACTAATTGCTTGGCCCCAGTGCTTATTTGGCTCAGCAGTTGGAGGAGGAGCCTTGCTTTCTCTCTGTCATGTTTATATAATCTCAGATAAGATTACAAGACTTCTTTTTCTTACAGTGATGCACCTCAGAACTAAGTATTTCACATGGTCACTTAAATACATGGAGCCTGCTCATACAGAGCCAAATGAATTTAAAAGTTTTAAATGATCACGACTTGCCAATGATGAAATAAAGTCATTCAAGTAACAGAATAAAGCAAAGTAGCTGAGCATCATGTACACATTTTTTAGTTATCCTTAACTTTGAGAACTTCAGTCCAAAATAAATTAAGTACATAAGGACCTTATGTGTCTCCAGTCTTATGGAGACTATCCTACTGCCTACCTCCTTTAACCAATAGTGAAGTGTTTGTATTCAGTATTGGCAAAACTAAAAATTAATAAACTTTTTCTCTAAAAGCCACATTCAAAATTCAGGCCCATGACTTCACTGTGTTCTCGCTGAGTAAACAGGGGAGTCTGACAAGTGTCAGGACTCAACCTGGATAATGGGCTTCAATCCAATAAACTGTGTTCAATGATTTCTTCAGCGAAGTGGCCAGGCTCTCACCAGACACTCTAAGCTCTTCCTTACTGCCCTACAGGGACAGTTCTGACTTCTTCATTAATATCACAAGTTTAGCAGCAGTGATTCAGTTACCTATAAAAATAAACTCTATTGACAGGGATTATTTACAGAGAAATGGGAAGATTTAAACATGTGGACTGTGAAAAACATCTGAGATGTTGTCAAAAAGTGAAAATAGGCTACTTCCTGGGAAAATCAGGGAAACACAAGCACAGGGCAGCCTTTCTCTTTCATAGAGGGCATTCACTCATAGGGACTTTAACTATGGACATGTAAGGGAGTTTTCAGATGTGGCTACAAGGATATATATATATATATATATATATATATATATACACACATATATATATATATATATATATATATACACATATATACATATACACACAGAAACATAGAGTGTTCTCTGAAATACTTTTAAAAATTTGCCATGCATATTTTTATAGAAATTTAGAGCTTCAGGATATTCTTATATTCATTGACCTGCATCTTCATATGAGGTTGTAAGACCAGAAACACTTACTAGCTATCAGGTCTGTCTGGACCAGTTATTGTACTTATTGAATAGGCCAAGCTAATTCACTGGGAGAGATGAGAAACTTCATCATTTAGTTTCTAGTAGAACAAAGAAGCATGCCAGAGTGAAGCATGCTCCCCAGGCTGTACTATAAGGTGACTTTATGGCAACATTCCCATGCTAGGCTTCAACCACTGTATTAGTTTTCTTTTGCTGCTTAACAAATTATTACAAGCTTAGTGGCTTAAAACAACATTTTTTATTAGCTCACAGTTTTTGTAGGTCAGAAGTCTGGGTTGTTGTGATTGGGTTCTCTGCTCAAAGTCTCACAAGGCTAAAATCATGATGTCAGCCATTCCAGTCTGGAGCTCACAGTCCTCCTCCCAGCTCATGTCGTTATGGAAGAATTCAGTTCCTTGTGGTTATACAGCTGAGGTCTCTGGCTTCTTGCCAGCAGTCACCCAGGGGCCATTCTCAGCTCCAAGAAGGCACTCACATTTCTTGTCACGCGGCCCCCTCCATTTTTAAAGCTAGCAACAAAGAATCTCCGTTGTATCAAATCCCTCTCAAATTTTGAATCTCCTTTTTTTTTTTTTTTTTTAATGAAAAGTCCTGCCCCTTTTAGGGTCTCACCTGATTATCTCCAGATAATCTCCCTTTCTTAAGGTCAACTAATTTGTGGCCTTAATTACATCTACAAAAGCCCTTCACAGAAGCACCTAGATTAGTATTTGAATTACTGGGAGGAGGTGTGAGCACTTAGGGGGAAAAGAATCTTGGGCGCATCTTAGAATTCTGCCTATGAAAACCACGTGAAAGAGGTAAAAGCTTTGGGATGAAATCTGAACATAGTCGTCTCGAGTCAGGTGAATCTTCAAGGAATCTTCTCTGCATCAGTTCGAGATATGGGGGGTTGGAGAGGGGTGATGGCAGCACTGGTCTGCACAGTCCCAGTTGCCCTCTACGATGAGAACAAGTGTCCCTCTCATAAGCATGAACACTGACATGAAGTCTGGATCATGCATAGGAGAAAGAAGCTTGAAAACTGTAGAGTCGATTGTTTCAACACCTTTCTTTAATACTCTGTAAGAGGGAGCCAAAATCCTTTATCCCTAGGCACAAACATCACCACCTGGGGCTTGCTCTTGTCCCAGCACTGACTAGACACAGAAGGCAGGCAGACCTAGTACCTACTATCACCATGCACCAGCTGCTTAAACTCCTGAAGTTATATGTGTGAATGACTTAGTTGACACTTCGGTCTCAACTCCATGGAGTTGCACTTTAGAAAGACAACTTAGTGGGCTGATACTGAAGACCGAGAGCGAATCAATACAGAAAATTCTTTTCCTTTTCACAACTCAAAAGTGACCTCAAGGAGCAAAATTGAAACTAAATATTTTCCTTTTTATTATGGTAGGCTTTTTTTGTTTTCCTTCACGAGAGTAAAAGAAGCTTACCAGGTCTTGGAAAGCTTAGAGCTTTTCTTTTCTTTTTTTTTTTTTAAGTTCTTATAGATTCCCATCCATAGCTCTGCTGTGCTCTAAACACTCTCTCTGGGATAGCTAATTTTTACTCATTATGAATTTTAAAATGGAAATTTTAACAGGTTAGCACTTCTTCCCCAGGAAGAGAGGTCATTAATATGGAACAACCAATGTGAGGAATAACACCCGAGCATGCCAGCCATTGTACTCTCCATCTCTCTGTTAACCCACATTCCCTGCCTTCTCTCCCACCCACTGCCACTGACTAAAGGGGGAACATGTCCAGTGCTTGACTCAGTTCCAGAAAACTCAGCTTGTGGCCAGAGAATAGGGAATTGGGAGAGCCTAACAGACAGGGAGAGGAGCGCTGGTGGTTCAGTGGTTGAACGCTCGACTGCTAACTGAAAAGTCAGCAGTTTGAACCCACCAGCTGCTCCATGGGAGAAAGATGGGGCAGTCTACTCCCATAAAGATTTATACCCTTGGAACCTCTACGGGGCAGTTCTACTCTGCCCTATAGGATTGCTGTGAGTGGGAATTGACTTGACAGCAGTGGGTTTTGGTTTTAACAGACAGAGGTCAAAAAATGGGAATGACGAGAAGTCATATGAGTGGCAGAGAACAGAAAGGGGGGAGAGATAGGGTTTAGCATCCTGAGACCCGTGGCCATGGAGCTATGTTTTTCTATCCATGCCCAGAGACCAGAGCAATCACACAACTCATTTGAAAGAGCTTAATTGATACAAGTGTGAAAACTAAAATGGCAGTGATCATTGCCAAAGGAACGATTTACCACAGAAAAACACTTGTACGACACTTGTTTGTACCAGACTCTCTTCTAAAGTACTTTACATTAACTCAGATAATCCTCACAACAATCATATAATCTAGGCAATGTTATTATCCCATTTTATAGAGGAGTAAACTGAGCCCAAGGTCACTTGTTCAAAGACATGTAGTTCGTAAACAGTGCAACCAAAAATCTATGGAGATCGGAGTTAGTTATGCATTAAAAGAGAATGTGCTGCCAGCACCACAGTAGTCTCCACAGCTGAGATTTTCCTCTGCATGTGTACCATGTTGCATAAAAGAATATAAGTTAGAGAGGAGAATGCTATGGATATGGAAGTAGACTAGGATAAATTCTAATATATTTCCTCTATGACAAGTAGAAAATACACAGAGCTTAGACTGAATGTCTTCCTCTTTGGTATGGTAGGGATTTTTTTTTTTTTTTTTTTCATCATTAAACTGAGTAGCTAGATGTGAATCTGAGCAGCTACAAAACAGAAAGTTCCACTGCATTGTGGGATAAGCACTAGGAGTTTCCAGGAGCTCTGGATTCTGGTTCTACTATTTAGTCATAAAAGCTCTAATTAGTTAGGTGTTGTCTGAACATCGGCTTCTATATCCATACAATGGACATACTAATGCCCAGCTTACTTTATGTTAGTGAAGGTGAAATAAAAGATAGTTGTGTGTGCTTGAAAAGAACAAAATTCACTGGAAGAATAGTTTCTGAAATAAATTTACAAGGTCCGTAAGAGTTTGCAAACTTGCATGCATTTGTACAAGACCAAGAGGGGAAAGCTCATAGCAGAAATGGTTCAAGACCTCATTTTCCTGCATAAAGAGAGCTGGGCCATGGAGATCCAGCTGGTTCATACATGTGATATCCATTCACAGGTGAGCTGTCAGAGGTAGAGCCCATATTAATGAAAGGAGGGAGAATCGCTATGCTTACCTGTATAAACAAAATGAAATCCCAGACAGGTTTCATCAGAAACATTAAGAAATTGAATGGAAGTAAGTACCAAATCAATGACTTTGAAACTATTTATTAGCCAGCCATGTATAAAGATACAGAGCAGGGAAGAGGAAATTGTAGTATACGTACTCTGAATTGCTACATTCTTCTAAAGTCAACAGCAGAATAAAAGTACCCTTATGTGAATCGTATTTTAAAGATAAAAATTCTCCATCAACATCATTATCATTTACATGTACGTATAGACACTGCCTCTTTCCTGTGAGAGTAAAAGTTATTTATAAATTACAAAACATATTTTCTAATTTTTACTGTGTTTCCAGTCTGTCAAACATACAGACATACCAAAAAAAAAAAAAAAAACTCGCAATGCAAAGGTCCTATTATCTCAAGGGGGAAAAAAAAGAATATTCAATTCAACAAATGTTTTTTAATTTAGTGAGTATGATTAGTGCCCAATACCCTGGATATTGTGGGGAATAAGTCTATAAGTACAATCCAGGTAGGGTACTAAAATGGGTACAAAGTAAAGATGGTACAAGACGATGATTGTACTACAAGAAAATTACAATTTAAGATGGTATTTGGGGATGAAAAAAACATTTGAGCTGAGCTTTAAGTTAGACTTACCTGTGCAACAGGTTAGGGTGTAGGTTAGGTGTCAGACCCCCAAAAGAATACACTGTAAGCAAAAGTATGCGAGTGGGATTAATTAGGGCTTTTTCAAGGGAGAATGGAGAGCATAAAATGGATAGAGGCAGAGGTGGGAGCATGACTACAATGACATAGTTTATAAAAGATTTTGAAAGCTAAACTAACAATTTTGATGAGATGTTTTAGACCAACCATCAAAGGATTTTGAAAATGGCTGTGATATGAATAGAGCTATGCTTTAGGAAGTTTAATCTTGTACCACAGTGAGTTCAGTTTGAACAGGGGAATACTGAAGGTCATGACCAGTCAGAGACGGTTGCACTACTGTGGGCAAGAAGTCGTGTAAATTAGGGTAGAGTTGCAGGAACTGGCCAGAAAGAGTGACATGGGAAATGGTGCAAGAGGAGAAGAGACAGAATTTTGCTCTGCAAGCGTACAGCATCTATTGAGTCGTAATGTTTACTTGTTCTCAGCTTATAATTAACTGATAAATTTTGGAAGATTATCTGCTACAAGAGGATTACTGTATTTTTACTCAAAGAATGGGGCCTTCTACGTTTCTTTGTCAGCACTCCCTCCCACCTCCAGGTATTTGTAAGCGCACTATGCTAACTCGTTTATAGCAACGTGTAAAAAAGATTGGCAGAGTGGCTCTTACAAAAATACCTCAAGGCAGGAGGGGGAGGCTGGCAAACAAACATAGAAGGTGAGTGTCATTTGCATAAAACATGGTCAACGTTACTGACTTTAACAATAACGATATAGATTGAATTTTGTCCCCCCGCTCCCCGAAAAAAAAGTGTTGAGAGCCTAGCCCTATACTTGTGGGTGTAATCCCATTGTGAATATGGTTTTTTTTTGTTAGGTTAATAAGGACATATCAGTGTAAGATGCGTTCTAAATCTAATCACTTCTGTGTTATAAAAACAGCAGCAAGCACCAAAGGGGTAAGATAGATGCCGCATGAAAATCAGCAAGAAAACGAGGAACGCCAGGACTACAGAAGCTGAGACAAGAATCTTGCCGCAGAGCCAACAGAAAGAGCCTTCTCCTGTAACTGGTATGATAAATTCAGACTTCTTGCCTTCTGAACTGTGAGAAAATAAATGTCTTTTCTTTAAAGCCACACATTACTGGTATTTCTGTTACAGCAGCACTAACACAAGAAACGATGTCGCAGGCAGATATAAGGAGGTAGAAGGGTGAAGAGGTGATGGAAAAGCTGTGAGCGCTAATGTTCTTAGGTCTCAACACAGGAAGCCAAGAAACCCTGTCCATGTTTGATGAAATAAAAACTCCAAGCAGGGTGATTGAGGTTGCAGAGTCCACCAGTGAAGGAACTAAAAATAGTATTGCAGCTAGGTTGAGGGGAAGAGAGAGGAAAAGGGACGGCGTTAGTGATGTTGTTGTTAGGTGTCGTCGTCAATTTCAATTCATAGCGACCCAGTGTGACAGAGTAGAACTGCCCAATAGGGTTTTCTTGACTGTAATCTTTACAGGAGCAGATCGCCGGGTCTTTTCTCCTGCAGAGCCCTGGGTGGGTTTGAACCATCAACCTTTCAGTTAGCAGCCAAGCACTTAACCATTGTACCACCAGGCTCCTTGTTAGAAACACAAATTCTCACGTATCACCAGAAGAGGTCAACAACAACATCTAAAGTTGATAAATTAGAATAAAATTCTAATATATGCTACGTCGTGGATGAACCTTGAAAACATTACGCTAAGTGAAATCAGCCAGGTACTAAAAGACGAAATATTGTATGATTCCACTTACATGAAATATCTAGAACAGGCAAATTCATAGAGACGTAAAGTAGATTAGAGATTACTAGAATCTGAGGGGAGGGGGGAGAAAGGAAAGTTCTTGCTTAATAGGTACAGAGTTTCTGTTAAGGGACTTGAAAAAGTTTAAGAAATAGATGATGGTGATGTTACATAACATTGTGAATGTAATTAACGGCACTGAATTGTACGCTTAAAGAACAGTTAAAATGGAAAATTTTATATTATATATATTTTTATCACAATAAAAAATAAATGGTATAAGGATATTGTTTAAAGCTGTGACACTTATCACTGAAAAACCCAAAAACACAAATAGCGAGCAAGGCTAGGATGGGGGTAAGGGACTATTGCTTTCCTTACAAACTCTTCTGTTCGATTTGATTTTAACCATGTGCATGCATTACTTTGATTAAAAATGTAAATTAAAAATTAAGAAGTAATTGATGAGATTTGGCAACAGTCTCAACAGAATGATTTTCCAGCTCCATGGGGTTTTCTTGGCTGTAATCTTCACAGAAGCAGATTGCCAGAACTTTCTCCCTCAGTGTCACTGGGTGGGTTTGAACTGCCGGCCTGGCAGTTAGCAGCCAAAAGTAACTGATTTGCACCACTCAGGGACCTCTAAGTCACATAAAGTAAATAGAAATTGAGTGTCTACCATACAGGCAAGGAGGCATGAGGCTGCCAGAGATTGTGAGTGGGAGACTCTGAGACTGATAAGAACAAGTCTTTGAGGGATGGTGACATGTGGTACTTTCAGAACAGGAAGGAAGCAGGGGCTTAGCATCACTCCCTGCTGCTCTTCCACTGTCGAAAAAGTACAGCCTGCACTGAGAGCCACCTGGTAGATGCCTAAGTGTCCCCCAAACGGATCACACTTAATCACCTTGCCTTTTCAATAAAGGGAAGCAGAAAGAGAGAGGGAAGCACACAAGGACCAGCACATCTCGTCACTCTGGCCTTGAGAGGATAGATGAATAGGTGTGTGCTGTTTGTTAAAGAACAGCGATACGCAGTTCAGCCTGAGTGTAACCCAGGAGATGCTTCACCTGAGCAGATAATTAATCGGTTCTAGGCCAGCCATCCCTCACAAGGTCCAGGGTAGGGTGATGTACCCTTTGTAAGGTTTTTATTTCTACTTTATTAATTTTTGTATCTGCTCACCAGATACAAAGGCAATGTTTATCTTTGCATTTGAGAAGTCTCTGTCACATAATGGATCCCTGTAAATATTTATTCAATGTGGGGAAAACTATAAGCAAAAGTTTGTGTTCACTTAGCAAAATTCATGCAGAAGTCGTAAAGAATGAAAAGTAATCCAGGTTTAATTTGGAATGACCATTAATAAGTGCCAATTGTACTTTCTAAAGACAGAAGTTTAATACATAGAAAGTATACAATTAGGTGGGACCAAGGAATCAAACCAGTAAATCTGAAAAAGAAAGATTCTTTTTTGAAAAATGGCCTCATTTAGAATTAAATTTGATGCTGAAATTGTAATAGGAACTTGCTTCCATTCTGGCTACACAACTTGGCAGTGGAGACACTCCTCCCTCAGAGGAATCTATAAAAAGTTGAGTGAATGCAACTTTTCACACGTAAATATTACAGCTGCAAGGAACTTCTGGCATTTTTGCACAGTGCCAGAATCTAAAGATTTATGCTGGAGTTCATGGACAATGTCTTGTTCTTAATATCCAGCGCTTCCGGGAGCAGGGACATCTTAGAATATATAACCACCTGCTAATAATGTTCTTCTACGAAGAGCACCACGTGCGCGGCCCATGGACCAGTAGCAGGATGTTAATGGGAAACCTGCAGAGCCCAAATACCGAAACTTAGGCTTCTTTCACTCAGTGGTCTGTGGAGAAACTCCCATGTGGGACCAGAAAAGGGACATATTGGTGTACCTTCAAACAGCTGGTGTTTTAATGAATGCCTACAAGGAAACAACTGGAGATAATGAAACATCCTTGTCAGAAACTCTTCAGCTGTCCTTTTCACCTAGCTCTGGCCTTCTCCACTCAATTTAATTGTCTTTCCCAACTCTCCCCATCAAGTTTTATTTGTTATTTTTGCATTTTATTTTCCAGTGGGGGAGGGGGAGTTGGAGGACAGTAGAAACACAAGGGAAAACACTGAAAGGAAACTTACCTTTAAATTACCATAATACTAGATGATAAATGAGTTTATGTAAAAAGATGCCTACTGTTGAAACAGTGACATTTTTGCATTGTACAATTAGTTTGTGGAGACAGTGTGCATGTGGTCAGGGTACAAGGGTGGTGTTTTATAAATGTCAGTTTTACTCTCTCTGGGTCCTGAATTTGTGTGGTTTTCAGTACCTGTTACAAAGTTGCAGAAAAATAAATTGGACCCGTACAAGTGAGGCCATTTAGAGCCTGCCAAATCTGCAGAACTGGTATCTCCGTGCACCAGAGGATTCTGATCATGTGTGGCTTCTGAGGATCCAAAATGAGGACCTGATATCTTCCCCTGAGTGTGACTTGTGCTCAGCGCGGTCATTCCCACTGTCTCGTCAGCCTCTGCACAATTCTTATATTCTCTATGCCCAGTCTCACAGTCATGGAGTGCGGATTATTACTAACCCAATCTGCCTATTTTCTTTTGGAAATATTTTTTATATAGAGGGAAAAAATATACTAACTCCCTGTCATCAAGGGTTGGAGCCCTGGTGGTGCAGTGGCTAAGTGCTCAACTGCCAACCAAAAGGTCGGTGGTTCGAACCCACCAGCCACTGTTTGGGAGAAAGATGTGGGTGTCTACTTCCATAAAGATTACAGGCTTGGAAACCCTATGGGGCAGTTCTAGTTTGTCATATAGGGTTGCTATGAGTCAAAATCAACTCCACGGCCACGGGTTTTGGTTTGAGTCTTCAAGGGGTAATCAAAAGGCAGAGTCACTGGACCTGCAGGAATTTACCTCAAGGGCACTAGTAGAATGCAGCCCCAAACTAAAAGAAACCAAATTAGTTGTCCTGGAGTTGATTCCGACTCATGGCAACCCCAAGAATGTCAGAGTAGGGCTGTGCTCATAGGGTTTTCAAGGCTGTGACTTTTCAGAAGTAGATTGCTAAGGCTTCTCTTCCAAGACACCTCTGGGTGGGTCCAAACAGCAACCTTTAGGTTAGTAGCCCAACACTTAACCTTCTTCACCACCCAGGGACTCCAGAGTGCATCCTGGCTTATCCTAAACCATCTTTGGTCATCTGTGAGAAGAGTAACCAGTTTCAGCAGCACAGCTAGAAGAAACAAACAATGTCCCCACTCACAAAAATACCTTGACAATTAGCACAAAGTGACATCCTTCCTTGCAACCTCAAGGAAGATGTCTGGTAAATGAGCCTGTATTCCTTCAGTGACTGAGCTGGGGCCTTGGAGGCAGAATGGAAGCAGGATGCAGGGAAAGGCCCAAGCGGGGTAACTGTTGCAGCTGCTCTCCCAGGTTTTGTAACGAAAAGACTGTTGAAAAGCTCTGGAACCAACAGCACTAACCCTTTCCCAGACATTCCCTTGCTGTTAAAGTCCTTTAAAGGATTGCTTTAAAGGTAGGAATTTATAATTGTCATAAATTTTAAGTTATTTGGTAGGTCACAGTCTATTATGGAAGAATTGCTAAAGGAAACTATTATACTTCTTTGATCTTAAACAAATAAAACATATTCTTTATCTCCCAAGAAGCTGATAATATGATAGGCGCAGCTTTAAGAACTAATTATACTAAATAGCAGGGCATAACTCAAAAGACAGACTACATCTATTATGTAGAATTCCCTAAAGAAACATTAGAAATTTTACATGCATTGATTGCTACTTAGCATTAGAAAGACATTTACAAGTTGACTCCTCCAAAGCCACAACTGTTTGCGTCAGCAAGTAAGCAGCAGAGGCTAACTGATAAGAATGCAGGGATCTTATGCAATTAATAGTTATGTCTGTTAATTAGTGTTTTCCAACTGTCAGAAAAAGACGTCTTTTAGGAGCCAAACTTATTACACTGATTAAAAATTAGAATCCATCTTGTAAAACTGGGATGGACCTTCCTTTGATCTAATTAAGAGGAGAGTATTGCACACTCAAAACTTGTGCCTCCCTGACCTAAATTAACATATTCATAAATGAGATAGATGGATATTTTGAAATTAACATGGGACAACGAGAATAAAGCCTAATTAGTAAACACGCTTTCTTTATTAACTTGCAGGTCAAGCTCTGTTTTATTATAAACCAATAGTGATAGAGTAAATTTTTTTTCAAAGAAAAATTATTGGCTCTGAAATTCTGTGGCACGCTATCATAGAAATGTGACTCGTTTCTTCATTTCCAGACACCTGTTAGCTCCTAACCAGAAGTATACACAGACTGCTGTTTTTTATGCCCAACTGGAGAATTTCAGCCTGGAGCAGGTTTATGGGTTTCCTGAAACAGTCTAATTTTACACTTATAACCCTAAAGGCATTTTTACACTTCCTGTAGACACCAAAGGCTCTCTTAATCCTCAGTGAATCTGCTTCTTTCCATGTCGCGCCTCTGCAGGTCTCATTAGATGAATTTCTTGGTTAGATTTTCAGCCTAAAAGCAGCAGCCTTGGATAGACCGTGCATTTAATATAAATGTATACCTTTCAAACTAGGCTCTTGAGTAGAAGTATATTATGGTTGCATTATTCATTTAGTCCAAATAGTTCCTAGAATATGATGCCAACAGTCTCCTCCTTCAACACCCTTGCCCGTATCCCTCACACCCTTTCCCATCTTTTTAGGGTCCCAATGGAGCCAGGCAGTCCCACAGAAATCAATGCACGAACAAGAATACAGACTTGCATCCAACGGTGATTTTATGCAGGCCAGCATGTACAAGAGGTTGGGGAAGGTCCAGGTTGAAATAAATGTGCCAGGTACAGTCTCATATGGTCTCAGGCTGAAATTCTCAGGGACAAATTTAGTTTAAGACTGCCAAGATGACCCCAGATACACACATAGTCTCTTAAGAATGCCATGGATCAGAGAAAACCCAGGTCACAGAACACATATGCCAAATAACTGTTTAGCACTGTACAAATTCTTTATTTTTATTTGCTTCTCACTAATGACACCATTGTCATGGAAGAAGTACAACCAGAATGCTCCTTAGAAGCAAGGATGGCGAGACTACGTCTTGCATACTTTGGACATGTTGTCAGGAGGGATCAGTCCCTGGAGAAGGGCATTATGCTTGGTAAAGTACAGGGTCAGGGAAAAAGAGGAAGAGACTCAATGAGATGGATTGACACAGTGGCTGCAACAATGAGCTCAAGCATGACAACGATCGTGAGGATGGTGCAGGACCAGGCAGTGTTTTCATTCTGTGGTCGCTAGGAATCGGAATTGACTTGACGGCACCTAACGACAACAACGACACCATTGCTTATTGCTGCTCTCTGTCCCAAAAAGCTTTTGCTCTTTCTACCTTTCTTTCCTAAAGTCTTCTCTTTTCCTAATCCTTCACTGACTGGTCCAAACTACATATTTCCCATTTCTCTGATTTCTATCATCTAGGTTATCCCTAAGGAGCCCTGGTGATGCCATGGTTAAACACTCAACTGCTAACCAAAAGGTTAGCTATTAGAATCTCCCCAGCTGCTCTCATAAAGACTATAGCTTAGAAAACACTATGGGGCAGTTCTACATTGTCACACAGGGTTGCTATGAGTCAAAATCTATTTAACAGCACCTAACAACAACATGTTATCCCTACCACACAACCACTTAACTACACCCTATTGTTTTTTCCTTGCTAAATTATCTTCTCTGGCTCGGAATCCGGCACATCCAAGTTCAATCAACTGTGTAATCTTGGAAAAACTTCTGAATTTCTGTGTGCCTCTGTTTTCTCGCCTGTATAATGAGCATGATGATGGTACCTACTGCATGCAGTGTTCGAAGAATTACATAGGATGATGCATTTAAGAAATTTAGTGGAATGCCTGGCAGATATTAAGTGCTTCTATTAACATTAGTTATGGTGAGGGCATTGGTGGTTCAATGGCAGAATTGTCACCTTCCACAGAGTAGACCCAACTTCAATTCCCGGCCAATGCTCCTGATGTGCAGCTACCACTCGTCTGTCAGTAGAGGCTTGCATGTTGCTGTGATGCTGGATTTGTCGGTAGACGCTTGCATGTTGCTGTGGTGCTGAACAGATTTCAGCAGAGCTTCCATACTAAAACAGACTAGGAAGAAAGGCCTGGTGATCTGCTTCCAAAAATCAGCCAATGAAAATCCTATGGATCACAGTTGGTCCAATCCATAACCAGCCATAGGGATGGCACAGATCCAGGCAGCATTTTGTTTTCCATGGTACTACCATGAGTCATGAGTTGGGGGCCAATCAGACATCAGCTAACCAGCACAACAACAGCAACTGATATCACTATTTGAAGTTTTTTCAAGGGGCCAAGTACAGTATTGGTCACCTGTTAGTTTCTCAATAAATCATGTTTTCTTGACTAAATGATTTCTGATTTGATAGTACCAAGATATCTTGAGGTACAAAGAACAACACATCAAATTAATCACACAAGGGTTCATTAGGTAATTAATACTCTCTGCTGAAGTTCAGAGCAGAAGTGCCTCTTCTGAGCCTATTTCTACGGATCAAAGGCAGCAGAGCAGCCGTGGTGGCAGCTAGAGCCCCAACCCTGAAGGGAAATGATGTAACAGTAAGGTTTCTCCGGAGGGAACATTGGTTAACCTCATGGTTCCAAAACATAAGCGTGCAGTTTCATTCATTTAGGAGAACAGCTTTAAGAATGGCATTTTCATACTACAATTTAGTTTTCTTACTAAGCAAAAAAGAAAGAAAAAAAAAAACCTATCTCCTCTGAAGCTGTTTGCTGCCAATCAGAATATTCCTTTGAAAATATTGCAGGACAGGGGTCAGGATAATGTCATACCAAGTTTCCAACCTCTTAACAGACATGAAATATTCATAGATTTCTATTCAGATATGCTCCTTCCATGGCCTCAACCCTTCTCTTTACATTCCAAATTCATCATGAAAGTTTATCTTTAGGTAGCCAACCTTTTTTCAGTGATAAAGGTCAATTATGACCTTGCTTTACTGACAGTTATTACTGCTATCCAGAATTCATGTAATATACCCGGTAATATTACACTGTGAATAAACGTGCTTTAAAAAAAAAAAAAAAAAAAAAACCCGGATAAAATTTATATGCAAAATGAGAAGAAAGCATCAACTTTTCCCTCCTGTTACCTTTATTTATTTGAACAAATGTCACAAGAAAACGAGTCTTAGACTTAATCTTCCTCAATCAATGTCAGCCACGTTACTACTTAATGGGAGTTTATACTGCATAATATTATTTTCTTTGTATGAACCATTTTCTGACACCTTACATTTAGTTAAATGATTTATCCATGTACAATTTGCATGAGGATAAATATGAGAAATGTTTTCTGTTTATATTGAGTGGGATATGGAAGCGACTCTAAAATACGAAGTCAATTGGCTCAGCCACTCAGGCACTGATGTCAATAGGAGTTACGTGTGTGTACAAACAAAATCTATCTGAATAGCAACAGTGACATGAGGGATAACATATATTATTATGCCTTTCTTTGTAGGAATTCAGAGTGCCCTCTCTCCCACAATACCTTTTTATTTATCTGTAAGCCCTTACTTTAGATGTTACAGATACTTACTCTCTGCCTATTGTAAATGGTCACTCCAACCAAGTAAGGTTTATGGTGGTGTTATGGAATTTATGGAAGTCCCTGGGTGGTGCAAATGGCTGGCACACTCAGCTGCTAAGCAAAAGTCAAAGATTCAAATTCACCCAGAAGCACCTAGAAAGAAAGGCCTGGCAATGTACTTCCAAAAAACTAGTCATTGAAAACCATATGGAGGATAGTTCTACTTTGACACACATGGGGTTTCAATGAGTCGGAATCAACTCCGTGACAACTAGTATTGATGGAATTTACATCTGGGGGGTTGGCCTTGGGTGGTAAGTTACAGAATAATGCTTGTTGTCAGAAAACAATTTTGCTACCCTTGTATAGCATATACTTTCATGTATAACTTGGACCAAGTTCTTTTGTGATTTTTTTTTTTTTTTTAAGATCTCTAACTGGGAAACCACCTAGATTGGGTTTAGATTTATAAAAATGATGATTCTCCAGGAAAAATGTACAAACTTGGAATTTTTCAGATTCTGTGATCTGGAATCTGTAACTTGCAATGGACTCTTTTTAAACCAAGCTATTAAGTCCCATCAATCGTATTTTGCTGTTGTTGTTTTTATAATTTTTGTTTGTTTGTTTGTTTTCCTTTTTTAATTAGAAAGAGAATGAGAGATACTTATTTGAAGGAAAAGTGGCAGCTCTTTCCAAATTAAGCTTCTGTGCACTGTTTTGAGAGGAGCACACAACCCAACTATCACCTAAAAGAAGTCCAGCCAATTCCAGTCTCATCTTTTGGCCACATTTTATTCTTCACAATTCCTTGTGGAGCCCCAGACTATTTCCTTTTTTGGCACACAATCAATTGGAAGAAGCTGAGGTGAAGTAAGACCTAACATTGACACAAACTTCACCAAGCAAAAATATATTTGGAAAAGGATATGTAAGTCTCTTTTTGAACAAAAACCCTTCTTTATTTATAAATTTTCTGTGTTAAAGGAATATGCCTTCAGCACACCCTGCAAAGCGCAACATAAACACCAACTACACTTTGAAGCCTTTTGCACTCCACCCAGGCAGAATTAATTTGGTCCTGTATCAGGATTCTCACAACAGGGTTCTTGTACCTCTAGTTGGCACTTTGTTCATTTCGCCTTGATCTAGAATTGATTATTCACATGTCTGGCTCCCAGACTGAACCATAAGCTCCTTGACAGCAGGTTCTATGTATCCATCACTCTTTACCCTCCACTCAGTTCACAGAGCAGTGCTGTTCTCTCTTAAACCCTTCTCACGTGGCTAATGTACTTCTTTGTTTTCTCCTACTAGACTTAGATCTTTGAAGGCAGAAAATATGCCTTACTCATCTTTGATTCCCAGGGCCTCCCATTACCCTAAGGACACAGTAAATGAATGAATGAATAAATAAATAATTTCCACAGATTTTTTCCAAGACCCTAAGGGTGCGCCAAAGCATTAAGTATATCATATGTCCCTGTCCCAAGCCTAAGATGTAAGCAAGCAACCAAAAAGAAGAGGGAAGACCTGAAGACTTTTCATCAGATCAAGCCTATCGTTCAATGAATCAGCTATTGTGTTTAGTTTGATGACACTCAGAAAACTCACGATAAGTTTTGTTTGGTCCTGTTGTTGTTGTTAACCAACACTGAGTCGGCCCCTGACTCATGGCAACTTCATGTACAACAGAATGAAACTCTTCCCTGTCCTATGCTATTCCCGTGATCAGTTGTGGATCAAACCTTTTTGATCCATAGAGTTTTCACTCGCTGAATTTTGGAAGTAGATGGCCAGGCCTTTCTTCCTAGTCTGTCTTAGTCTAAATTGAACCCAGGTCTCCCTTCCTGGGACATGAGAATTCTACCACTGAACCACCACTGCTGGCTACTTGGTCCTGGGTCCCCTAAAACACCCTGATGCAGGAACCACAGGAGAATGTCATAGAACCTTAAGAGCCACCCCCCCGCCCCACACACACACACAAACTCTCTCTCGGATCAGTGTTTGCTAACCTTCTGTCTCTGAAATTCCATGGTCAGGCAGGCCTCAACGCAACTGAAGCTCCTTCATTTTGAAAGGTAACGAACTCAAAATGGAGCTGCCACTTCTCAAGCAGGGCCCCAGCCCTTCCACGTGAAACCCTGGCTCCTGAGCAGGCCTTTGACCCTTCCTTAGCACCTCCACTTTGACTAGGTGCATTGTGCAATGCAAGCCCCTTTTCTGTAGGTGGAAGTCACTCTCCCTTCAACTCTTCTACCTTGCTCTCTGGCAATAACACATGCTTAAAAATAAAATCATCCATGTTGTTCTGCTGTAGGAAGTACAAGAACCATTTTTTAAGGGATGCAAAAAGACAACAGACTGTGGCTATGTGAGTCTGCAAAGCCATTCTCTCATTTCATGGTGCAGCAGCGTTTCAGAGGAAGCCAAGCCAGCTATATAACCTCCCAGCTAAAGAAACCAGGTAGCAGAGAGTTAAAACACATGCTCATTGGTTTTCCCAGATCCTATTTTAATTTGCTCCCTCTTTTTGGACAGCTCTGTGAAGGCAGTCTGGTTCGCTGCCTCGCCATACTAATGAGACTCATCCATCTGCCTCTGTCATTGCCAGCCTCTCCTTTCTACTGGAAGTCAGAGATGAACGCTCAGGACAGGTCCTTTCTAGGCTGCAGTACTTAATCATTTCTAAACACGCTAGATGGCCTCAGGCAGTGAAGGCAACAAGCATTTAACCCAGGCTTGGCAGCTCCGGCTTCCCCACACTCTGCTTGGGAGCTCTGATAATGAAAAGTTGCTGTGCTTTTACTCTCCACTTAACCAGATGCTCTTTGCTTCTTGGGGCTAAAGGTTAAATAGATATAAGAACGCATGCTAGTTTTGAAGGCTTTTATTAGCAGTCCTTACAGTAGTGGGAGAAGAGGATGCTGTTGTTCCTGATCCATTTGTCCCTTGGGATTTGTATTTAGGCTTGTGTCCTTTGTTTTTACTAAAAGAATAATGCCTTTAACCATTGTGCTTGTGTTGTTGTTTTGTGGCACAAGAGTTAATACAGGCAGGTTGGATGCCTGCCATTTAATTATTTAATGTTCAGTTTTTACGGAAAGAATGGACCAAGAGGGCAATATCAACGTTGCTTAACAGTGGCAACACCTTTATTAACAATGTAGATAAAACATCTTTTTTTCTAGAGTGGCTAGGGCCTCTGATTTATTTTTCCACTCCATCTACTGCTCCATATGTCTGTAGAATCTGCCTTTTTCCCAGAGCTCGTGTTAGTATAAAGCAATTGTCTGGGATGTGTAAGAATTAAGTATCCCATCATTCAGGCTAGACATGCAATTAGAAGAGTTGCACTAATTTCCACTGCTGAGACCCTGTCACTTTAATTTATCTGTACTTTCCTGCATTTAGGCCTTCTCTGGTTGGAGGCCAAGGATTTTATATCGTTTCAGTCAATGGTGCTTTGATGTAGGAACTAAAGTATGTGTAAGGTTTGGAAAAAAGAGTGGGGGTTTATCTAGAACTGGCTGGAAGAAACAAATGCCTTGTGTAAAGAAACACGCATTCTCTATTATTCTACCATGCTGGCAGAACAGTGAAGAAGAGGAGTTTTAAATCCAGAAGAGATCACTGAATTAAAATATCAACATCCAAGCACTGTTTCATGATTTGTTTCTCTGATGTTATTTATAAAATATTACTTATTTCTGTTTTGATTGATGAGTATGTAAAAAGATTTCTATTTATCCGATAAACTATCATCTTGAAAGAAGTGCTGAAATTTAATTATTGACTTTCTTTTCTCAGTCAATAGAGCTGTGACCAGACTGTCCAACTAGTTTTATGTTGTTGTGGTTAGCTGCAGTTGAGTTGACCCCTGACTCGTGGTGACCCCATGTACAACAGAACGGAATGCTGCCTGGTCTTATGCCATCCACATGATTGGTTGTGAATTGAACGGTTGTGATCCATAGGGCTTTCATTGGTGAATTTTTTGGAAGTAGATTGCCAGGCCTTTCTTCCTCGTTTGTCTTTGTCTGAAAGCTCCACTGAAACCTGATCAACAGCATAGTAACATGCAAGCTTCCACTGACAGACAGGTGGTGGCTACACACAAGGTGCATTGGTGAGAAGGCAAGAATTCTACCAGTGAACCAGGCACTGTCCAAAATCCTTGCATAAGTTTAGGACGAGCATAACTCAGAAATCTATAGAAATTCCCCTTGAAATCTCTTTGTAAATATTTTCCCAGATAGACATGATAAATCTTATATGGCTCAATTATCAGGCTTCCTTTTACCTTTCATTCTTTGAACCAATCCCTGGATCATGGAAAACTCCCAGAGTCCAAGCTACTGTCACCTTCAGTTTAAAAACCAAAAACCCCTTGCCATGGAGTTGATTCCAACTCATAGTGACCCTAAAGGACAGAGCAGAACTGCCCCATACGGTTTCCAAGGAGCACCTGGTAGATTCAAACTGTTGACCTTTTGGTTAACAGCCACAGCTTTTAACTACTATGCCACCAGGGTTTCCAGCTTCAGTTTAGGGTGGCTGAATTCAATCTTCCAGCAGCTCTAAAATCAGGTGTTCTAAGAGGGCTAAATCTGTCATGATTTTAAAACAAAAACATGAAAAAGTTCAATTAGAATGCAACTTTGCATTCAGAGACTATCGAAATATTTTTGCAGACACAATACAATGGTTGTTACCTTGATCCAGTTTTAAACGATGGAAATACATACACGGCCTGATTCCTTTGAGTGGAGACTGACAAGTAGAAAACCTGGACCTGGGATTCCTCTCTTGATGCTGTAATCGGACCCCATGACCTTCCATGTCCCTGCCAGCTCCAAGAATCTCAGATTCTGCCTCCCTCGACCTCTGGATCTCACTTTCTGTCCCTTAAAAAGTGAACAATGATAGCTACCTCAACAGGTTTTGGTCGGAATAAATCCAGACAATCATTTTACTGTGGCGTTCATAGAAGAACTCTGACCACTTTATAAGCCACGTATTCATGCTAACAAATTAGTCTTCCAAACATTCATAGGCATAGACAAGCCATAAGAAAATGTTTAAACTCCACTTAGGAATTGAGTAAGACTTAGGAGTCCTGACCAGGGAGCAGACTTAATGAGTAGAAAATCTCTATATGAATTCAACTTTAAACTCCTAAAATTTTGGGATTTCCTAAAGGGCAGAGGAAATAGTCAGAAAAACTTAACAATTTATCTGAAAGTCATAAAGGAAAGGTCGTCTCAAAGCCTTTTTTGGAGCAATTAGAAAGAAACTTTTTGTAGTATTTTACAGGGTTTTGCTAGTCAAACATCCTACTAAAAATGATTATTCAGCTGATCAATAGATCAATTTTATTTGCAGTTAAACATATCAGTTAAATTGATATACAAAGCCTCTACCTATGCCCCCCAATAATATTTATGAATAAATTTCTCTCAACTGAAAAATAAATCCTGGTTAAAAATAGAGAACTAACTTGTGATGTCAGGAAGATAAATACAAAACTTCTGTTGGGAGTAACTCTTACTAGAGATGAAACAAGCCCTAGAAATCCAGATGCTGTTATCATTAGTAGTACCTGTAGGCAAATTACTTTAGAAGTAAAAAACAATGGAAAAGAACATAAACGACACACAAGAAGAATTGCCTTTAAGAAGGATGTTATTGACAGTTTTTCTATAAGGCATTTGCAGTTCTTTAAAGTTAATGAACTAATTAAAAACAGAGAAATATGGTAGCAAAAGGAAATAAAAAGACTGGATGTGGAAAATATTAGATATCCCTGGATAGTCTTAGAACCATTAAAGAGCCTCAAAAATAAAAAAAGAAGGAAAAAAATCATACCTCAATTTATTTTCTTGAATTTCAACAAAAAAGTCTTACTGAGTTTCATTTGGAAAGGACACAAAAGACTAAATTTCTACCTTCTCTTCACTATTTTTTTGAACTGTCTGCCTTTACCGCAGACTTGGCCTTTAGGAACATTGGATAAGCAGAGTTTATATACTCGAATATGCTAATGCTCTTCTCAATTCCTAGGCCACAAGGCTGCATTACAAAGAACATTGTTTATAACAGTGGCCTTCAGCTACTTCCAGTAAGTAAACCAAAAGGAGCCTGTATCTTAAATAATTTTGTATTAGTAATGGGAGAGGATGTGCAGATAACCCATTTGGCCCTTGAAATAATCTCTAGTCACCCACATTTATGTTCTACTTTCTTTGGGAATTCTCTAACTTTTAAATCCACTGTGGCCACGTAGGGGTTGGGCAGGAAGGAACCATGAGAGGTTATGTAGTCACTCAGTCAGTCAGTAAGTCAATCATTTAACAAGCACTTATTGAGTGCCATAAGGTTTATAGCTTGGTATATAGCTTGGTTCTGAACAGGATTCTATATCCCTTCCTTGAGCAATTCTGCTCATACACCATAACAGGTACATAAGGTTCAGCTGGCACCATCTTCTGATTTTACTTGTTTAATAGCTTATTAGTCAAATGGACTAAACAAAAATATCAGCACTGTGTAATACAACTCTGTATGCAGTATGTATATTTGTGTATCTATATATGTGTATGTATAAAACTTGGTGTCTCTTCCAGGAGATATGCCAAGATATATTCACAGCTTTATATACACATTTAATTTAGGTATTTCTGTGCATATGGCAGTCAGGGGAATATATCTCATCAGTAGAATATGTTTTATTCCAGGTGTTTTTTTATCATATTTTCTCACCATCACTAATAAAAAATCACCATAGTTGTTCTACTTGGACAGTTTGATTGGTCTTTAATCCCAAATCTCATTGAAAGAAGGAACATAAGCATTTTATGTTTTCTAGAATGAGACAAAATGTTGGCATATCAGCCACCCATGAGGCGTTGTAGACAGAAAGTCCATCTTAACTCAAAACAAACTATAAACCAAATGTATTCTGAACAGAGGTCTCCAAGATACTTTATTTTTGATGACTTGCACTTCTATCTTCTAGATTTACCTTCCAATAGTCACCTCTGTCTAGCTGTTCAATGCTATATCTCCTCTTGCCTTTCCATATAAAAGCTGTCCTCGCCCTGTCCAACTTGAGAGCACACCGTTTGAATTCTGATATTTCTTGTAATTCTTCTTTCCCGGTTTTTTTCACTCAGTCTTAGAATCATCAGTATCAGGTATACTCAGTGATTACACATGTACGTTTCTTTTTCCAGTAGCCATGTGTTCCCCAAAGTCTGCTATGCTTTAAAGTATCTGCAAAAGTCACACTTTCTACCGCAACCTTCCTTCCAAATGAGTTTCCCCACAGTTGGGTTTCTTTATCTTCTATTCCTATTCTTAATGGCTTCCCCTTTTTATCCTTTCTCCCAAGCAAATTTTTAAATGATGATAAAAATTAACTCTCTTTCAGAGGCTCCTGGTATAAAGTTTTCTTTGACTCTTTGGTTCTACTTTCAAGCAATCTGACTTGTTCAGTTTAATTTTCCAAGCTCTCACACCAATGAGACTGCTCCTCAACTCCCATGAGCTTAGTAAAAGCATATCCATTCTCGGCACCTTTGTTCATATTTCGCCACATGAAGAGGCCATTGCTCCTCCTGTTCTTATTTTAGGTGCAGACAACCTCACCCATCCAGGAAGGGGTAATGAGGACTCTCACCTGCCTTAACTTTGCATCTAATAATTCTCATTGTCCAATGGCATTCACTTTGTCTTTAAATAATTTTAAAGTACAAAGCAGAAATCAAAAAGGAAAGCTAATCTCCTGAAATAAATATTGTAGAAGAGGAAGAGTATATTATATTGTACATGCTCCTATAAACATCTTGAAGACATAAATTGTTCTGTAGGTTCTTGTTTTATTACCTAGTTCAAAACATCACAGCTCCACAAATATTAAGCTACTGTGCCAGTAATTAACTGAGTGCTGTTGTGGGAGAAAGTTGCTACTTGAAGACTACTTATGAAGAAAGCATTTTAAATAAACTTTGATTCATTTTAAATAAACTTTGCTGCTCTGGTGTAATTCATACTAAGTAAGGACAGAGCAGAAATTTGTTGGTAAGCGGAATCAACTGGGAAATATTAGAGAATCTGTGAGACAACAAGGAATAGCCCAGGCTTTAGAGTCAGAATAATGAGTTCAAATTCTGTCTGCTTCCTCTACTACTATTTCTGTAATCTTTACTGGACAAGGAACTTAATCTTTGTCTCCCTAATCCCTAGGACTTCATATAAAAAAGGGAAATAACTGAACACCAAATGTTAATATAGTTAAAGCATCTAGCTGAATATGTAGGAATCCCTATGTGATGCAAACAGTTAATGCACTTGACAACTAACTGAAAGGTTAGAGGTTCAAATCCACCCAGAGGTGCCTCAGAAGAAAGGCCTGGCAATCCATTTACAAAAGAATCGGCCATTGGAAACCCTATGGAGTACTGTTCTACTCTGACACAGATAGGGGTGCCATGAGTTGAAATCAACTCTACAGCAACTGGCTCTGTTTTTTTTTGTTGTTGTTGTTGTTGTTTTCTTAGCAGACTCCTTGACCCAGAGAAACCATCAAATAAGTGACAGCTCTTAAAGGAAAAGGAATAATGTTTGAAAATGTAAGATAAATGATCTTTTCTTTTCTGAGAGTTGATGAGTAAGAGAAGTTAGACTGAATACTTTTATAAAGAAAAATGAAAGAAGTAGGAAAATACTATTTTAGAATTGTGGCGACACCCTCCCCAGTTTCATTCTCTGAAGAGGCAGAACACTGTCAGCCTCATGGAGAAAGGCAAAGCAAAGGATCTGGGAAAGCAGCATAAACCTCTTTAGCTGACTGACAGTGTTAGGTGGAAAATAAAGACCTTCTTTTAATTAATTTTAGCAATCTAAGCAGGGTGATTGTGTGTGGCTGAGACCAAGACCAGTCAGTGCCAAAGCTGAGAGAAAAGTGATTGGGCCTTTAAGCCCCAGCTCACCTCAAATACATGGCTGTCAAAGTCTGAGAAACACTTTAGCTCCAAGTTGAGATGAGATTGGCAAAGCTAAAAGAAAATTCTACCAAGGTCTGTGTATAAGATTAGAGTGAAGATTCCTCAATACAGAAAAAGATACAAGTAGCTCCCCAGCTTAGACGTACTCAAGTTACAATGAACCGAACTTACTACTGTTTTTTTTTTTTTTTTTTACATCTTATCGTTAGTAATTTATACTATATTAATGTTGCAGCACATAACTTGCTGATGTTATCATTCTCAGATGTTCACTCTAAGATGTTCAAAGATTGGATTTATGAAGATATTGATAATAAAAGGCAAGAATAATGAAAACTAAAAAAAAAGAGGTATTCGACTTAACTTCAGAACTGACTTACAGGCATAGTCATCAGACTAGATCGGCACCCCCTCGCAAATGGGGACTATCTGTATTTATTAAGGAAAAAGATTTCAAATTTACCTAAGAGTTGACTTTAAAGTTTTATTATTAAATGAATTGACTGGTTAGTACTGTTAAAATCTTAACTTTTTTTTGAGATATATTTTTGGAAGACAAATAAGCGGCCGATTAGGTTTCAATACAGTGGTCATTGGCAGAAAGTTACAGAGGATGCTGTAAAAATACTCGCTGTTTAGAAAAACCTGTCCGTTGGCTATAGTGTATCTAATTCACTGCCTTCTTTTTTGGTAAGGAAGCTGAATTTGCAAAATTAAATTGATTATGGAAAAGCAAATATAACAGTCCCGACTAATACTCTGAAGCAGAGGTGTGTGTTAAAATGCTTGAAATATGATGTCCATCCATTGAGCATAAAAAATGATTTTACATCTTGAAGGTTATCTTCTTGGTCCTATATTCAGCCTTCTTTGCTATAGAATAGGGTGTGCCATAATCAACCATCTCACATTTAGGTTCCCAATAAGATTCTGCTGCCTACTTTAATATTTGTAAACTTAGATGTACTTCAGCGTGGCTTCTGTCTGCTAGCCTTGTAGCACCAAATTGCATGTTGTCATCAACGGTTGGTTGGTTGCCTGTCTGGTCGATTTGTTTGTTCGCTTTACTTTGTATCATAGAACATTTAAAACCAATATAAAAAATGAAGAGAAGAGTAAAACGAACCTTCATGTACCCATTTAAAAAAAAAAAGTTGCCGTCAAGTCAATTGCAACTCATGGCGACCCCATGTGTTACCGCTCCATAGAGTTTTCTTGGCTGTAATCTTTACAGAATCAGAATGTCAGGCCTTTCTTCTGTGGTGCCAGTGGATGAGTTTGAACTGCCAACCTTTAAGTTAGTAGTCCTATACAAACTGTTTGTGCCACCCAGGGACCTTCATGTACCTATTACTCACCATCAAAAATGATCAATTTATCACTAATCTTGTTTCATCTATACCCCCACCTACTCCCAACTTCCTTTACTTCCAAAGCAAAATGAAGACACTTATCCTTCATCTGTAAATATTTCAGTATTAATATCTCCAAAAGATAGGTAACTTTTAAACATACCTATGGCAGCACATGTACTAAAATTGGAACATTACAGAGAAGATTAGCCCCTGCACAAGGATGACACGCAAATTCATGAAGCGTTCCGTATTTTTAACTCTATGGGCCAGTTCTACTCTATCCTATAGGGTCGTTATGAGTGGGAATCCATTCTATGACAATGAGAAAGAAAAAAACAATAACAATATCTAAAAAACAAATAACTTAACAGTCTTGTCTTCTTCTTTTAATAAGCCCTGCAGTGATTGGTACTGAGCATTTCACATAGAAGATGCCCAATCTATGTCTATCCCCGTTATATTATGTCCCACTCTAGCAAATCTAGCCACTCTTTCTTCTGTAATTTTTCTAACCTGTCAAATTCCAGTAGAGTCTGAAAAATAATCACCTCATTTGTTCCCCTGAACTATGGCTGGGGAACTGAGGACTGTTAAACTCAGTCTCCCATCCCATCTGATTTGGCCAGACTGTGTGAAGATATAGTCAGCTGGACATCCCTAAATATGTTCCCATTGTGCTATTTGGTCCCTGTAGAAAGATGCCGATTTTTTAAATCAATAATATTTCTAAAGCATCAAATACCGTACTTTGTAGAAAGAAAGTGCCCAGTAAAGGTCATGAACTGACTGATAATTTAGTGCGACAGTTTAATATACCCTTTAAGAAAATTATATATATGCATATATAGGCTCTGAAGCCAAACAAATTTGGTTTCGGATTATTGCCTTGCCATTTATACTACCTGTGCATCTTGCCAGTGGTGTACTGGTAAATGTTTAATAACTTGCTCTCAGAGGGTGGAAGGCAGGAACCCTGATTTGTGGTATTTGCCCATTTCCGTGGTGTAAATGCTCCCACCAAAGAGATTTCAAGTTACCACCTTGAAGTCTCTGAATGCGGGAGCTGGGAAGAGAAGCATGCCTGACTCTATCAAGCTAGTACTAGCCAGCTCCAGCCACCACTGGTTCTTGAGCAAGTTGTACAAATTCTCTCATCCCTAGATTTATCAATTATAAAATAGAGAAAAATACTACTACTTGCCTCATTGTATTATTGAGAAGATTAAATGAAATACCACTTGCAAAAACCTTCATTACAATGCCTGTAACTGATGTTTATTATACATTCAAACAATGTTAGTTTTTTCTATGATTAAGTGGTATGAAGGCCAAATGTCACCAAAGATAGGTTTTAAAAAAAAAAAAAAAACCCTTTAAAAGAATTTTTGACTCTCCCTATATATTTCTATTAAGTAGAACTCTTGAATGATATCTGCAATATTTCTAAACGTTAAGGCAAGAAAGTAACAGCACCATGGAAATACCCAGAAAGAGTACAAACATGACTATATTAAGTATAGCGGCATTAAAAATGAACTCAACCACAACAGTTCATGGTTAAAGGGGATTTAAATCTCAGGGCAAAGCCACATTTCATTCTGATTTCTACGTCCTCAGCAATTCTGGCTTTAATGTACTATAATTATTTTTTCTTTCCCTTCTTTGCTCTCAGCCACAGACTGAATGTAGTAGCACTGGCAGTACAACTGAGGAGGCACAACAATTTGTTCCAATTTGAAACCTAAAATTATGTACATGATCATTTTGACTAAAAAGTACAACCCATTGTTTTCAAAATATATATAAAGTAGATATTTTAAGAATACAAAATTGACTTTGTTGTTAATCTATGAGACATCGAAATTAGGATTTGTTAATTTTCTTTTAAAGTCCTTTTCTCTGAAGGTGATAATTTTAAGTCCTTACTGTTTACTGGAAGTTTCACTCTGGTGGTTTATGCTCACCCTGCTCCAAATCATGGTCTTAAGACCTTCCTTCCCTCTGCTCTGACCCAGGGTCTTGCTCTGCTTCGTGTCTCACATTTAATCCCCCTTCTCAGAAGCTCAGAGAATGATCTCAGAAATGACCCAAGGATGGGCTTGATCCTCTTTCTGAACCCAGGTCTCCGGCATGTCAGGCAGGAGGGGGCAATCATGCATCAATCCTCCCATACAGCCTGCTTCTGTTAGCTATGCTGCACAGTAGAGTCTAAGACCGGGACAATTCTATTTTATTTACTGGTGACAGTAGCTTGATCAATAGATATGGCTAGAAAGAATGATGCCAACACTTTACCTATGAGACTAAAGGTTTAGAAGAAAAGCATATTTTGTGAATTAAAAGGAAAACTTACCAAATGAGGGTTAATCCTGATACATAGCCCACTACTCAGAATTAAGGGAGAGAATGTCTTAGAAATGTAACTCACTTACACAGGGACAGATTACCCAAGGGCTTATTTACTAATTTGTAGTGCACAATTTCACCTGTTTTCACCACGTTAAGGATGTGGTGAAATCCATGTGAAACTGTGCACTACAGATTAGTAAATCAACACAATTAAGCCCATGTGTACCTTACTTACTGGTTAATGTGCCCTGCTTTTACATGTTTCCTAGAGACTCTTAATGCTATAAAATAATACCTTGTGAAAAGGGATTTCATTTGGTCCCCTCAAGGGAAAAAAAAAAAAATCCTTTCTAAAAATAGTTTCATCTAACCATGGATGGCGTTTTTATGAAGGCTTAACCTATGTAACAACGTTCTCAAGTTGTTTCATAAAGAAAAAGTTCACCAGCTAAAGAAACGGGCCCAAGGATGGCAGTGCGAGAAATCCAAACCCCAAGGGGCACTAGACAAGGTGCCCTTTATCTAAAAAGTATAGGCTCAGTGACGCTTCTCCAGCGTCACCTGCTTTTTACTGTCTCCTCAGGACTCCCTCAAATCTCAGAGGGACAGGAACACTTTTCTAGGATGCCTCTAATTACTGTCTGAAGAAACAATTTGTGCAGCCTGCTTTTGTTATTTCAGTTCTTTCTGTTGTCAAGAAAGAAAGTACATCCATCACTTTTATTAACCTCAGAAAGCCAAGCCAGGGTTGTCTGAAGCCACACAACCATGCTACCTTTCATATCATTTAGGATTTTTAAAGTCAGATCTGAAAATCCGGCATCCAAATATCAATGTCTGAACATTCCATTTCCAGACTCGACATAAATCTCCCGTATCCCTGCTTAGCAGTGAGCTAAGTCTTGGATTGCCTTTTGGCAAGGAGAGAACAGGATCAGGACACCTCAAGCCTACCTTAATTTCACTTTATGCAGAGACAGGTCCTCCTCTGAAAGCACCTTGCGGACCGGAGGGCATGCGTCTTGATCATTGCTGAAATGTGTATCTCCTTACAGACAGACGAAGGAGTTGGTTTTTATTCCCAAGCCCTTTGCTACTTAAATAAAGTTATTGGCTGCCTAATGAATGTTAGCTGCAGCACTCCCTGTGGTCAGCGGAGCTGTTGTTTAATGAATTGCTTAATGTGCTTGATTACTGTTACAATGTTGAATGAGGAAAAGGCAAGAGAGATTTGAAAGATTCACTGGAGGATATGATGAAAATGAATTGGATCAATAGGAACTTTTTGCTCATCTCTCAGCAGCACATTATGGGCTATATTGTTAGAGTTGGGGGATAATGCAATTTTGTGGCTTGTTGTCTTTTTATAATTCACAAATATAAATCTCTCTCGACAGTGAGTTTTAGGGCTGGCCGTCCTGGAGTTATAAATGATCCCCAGACTCTAGCCCTGGTTACTTACACGGACAGATAAATTAATTAGGAAAACTTTTATGCCAATTACTTTATGCCCTTGGCTTTCATATGTTTCTGGAGAGCAGCAGCTAATTAAAGATATGATTCATAATTACTAGTCAATGGAGTAGTTGAGTAATGGAATCAGGAACTGTTCCAAAGAAAATTATCCATCGCATCATTACTAATTGTTACATAATACATAAGGATGTAGAAGTCAAATAAAAAAACCACTTTGAAAGGTTCATTCAATTTTTTTAATTTAATTATTATAAACATGAAATGAGCTTTTGCAATTCTGAAGCACGCAATAGTAGTTGTTGTTGTTTTTAATCTTGTTTTTTAAGGAAATGCATCCACTGTACAAATTCAAAAAACAAATGTCCAAGCGACCTCAAGGTTTAATAATCAACAAGTTCTTTTTCTTTCCTATGAAAAGTTCAAACTGAAGGAGGTAAAAGTCCAAATGTGTTGTCCTTTCTTCTAGCATCACTCATAAGATTTGCTGACACCCAGTGAGCCCAAAGGGGAGGGGCTATTAAGGACCACCCATCAGCATGCATTCGATTAGGAACGTTCCCAGGCTCAGAAAGCCGAAGAATGTTAATACTTGGAGAATACTGAAATCTCCCCAAAGGGACAGTTGTCAAAGATTGTGTATATCCCAGATCTATCCTAGCTTAGGGTAATTGTGGGCCTTTGTTGTAAGGAAACAGGACCAGAAAGGTGGAGATAATCTCATACACAGCAGAACTTTGTGAGGAAGGACTGAGGGGAGGGCCCTCACAATGAACTGTGGCTTGTTGCATACAGTAGAATTGAAGCCTCCCATCTATAAGCATTCTATCAGCAAGTAGCTCCTAATTTACATAAGCCTGCCTTCCATACACCTTGGGTGGCTGCCTCAGAAAATCTCCTTCCACTCTTCCTCCCCCTAAGATTCCCCTGCCTTCCTCCTTCTTCCTTTCTAATCCCTCAGTTCAGCCCCAGTGACAACCCAGGGTGGCATTTGTAGTGATGAAACAGAAGGTGGATAAGGAAGACTGAGGAAGGAGGTCACTTCTCTCATCTGCCCGTGCTCAATCACAACCTTGTTGGAGAACCCTACTCCCAGTCCCATCTCCTCCCCTCTTATTAAATGTCTAAAGCACAAGTAAGTATACACTGTTTTCATCTATTCAAGAAACATTTATTGCCAGGTACAGTGCAAGGTCGAGGAGAGAAAGACGAGAGGTGTAATCACCACTGTTGAGATTCTCCCAGAGCAGCAAATGTAAGACGTGCATTGATGGGGACCTGGGATTCAGGGAAAGAAGAGGACGAAACAGAGTTCCAGGCTGGAAAAGACTTCAGAGAAATGATTCTGCTGGCAAGAGGGGAATAAATAAATCAAAGGCTCCTCGGAGAAGGCTGACTTTATTTGAATTTGAATGTCGGACCAATACATGGAAGCAGGTCATTTCCTCTCTCCTTGAACTGTGTTGAGTGCCATAAATGAGTTACGCTGGGGGCAGCTTAAGGAAGAAGACGCAGATAAATATGGCGGAAGAGATTGAGCAGGTTTCACAAAAGCAAATGGCGAAGGCCACAACCGGAAAGTACGAAAAGCCATAAGCATTCATAGCCCCAAACTAGGAGTCTGAAAGTTAGTTGTGAATTAGAGTGAGAGCGGATGTCACATGATCCACATGACACGTGTTAAAGGTGACCTTGGGGGAGGCTCCCACAGAGGGAAGAAGTCGCAGATAGAAATGTGAGTAAACAGTCAACTGTGCGGAGGCTAGTGTGTATTCTCTTCTACAAACAGGCAAGTGCAAATAACACGTGTTCAATCTTTAATTAGAAGAGTACTTCATTTTTTTCTTCCGGGTGGGTCCCATTTGCACTAAAAGCAGGTAAGAATTGTTCAGTAGCTGGAGTCGCAGACTTCAGGCTGGTTTCACTAAAACGTCCTTCACTGAGAGGGGGAGGGACCACTTAGAAATCAATTACCATGTCACAAGGGCTAACATTTCACTCACCTGAACAGAAGCAGCTCTCTGTTTTGAGCCTGGAGATTTGACCAAGCAGCTTCAGTTGTCTTCGTGTCAGTTTTCAAAGCATCACTCCTTGGCAAGAATCAAGCGCCAAAGGAAAGGGAAAAAAAAAAAAAAATTTCAGACACACCACCTGCTGAGCTTTCCTGATTTAACAAACTTACGTGAGGTCTGGGGAGAGCAAATGAATGCTTTCTGGAAATCAGATCAGCCCTTTATTCACTTGGTGGCAGTTTCCGAAGACTGCTCTATTCCTAGTATTATTCCGGAGAACCCAAGGGGCATCCACATGGTCCATTAAGGAGAATTCAATCAAACACATCCTAGCACTGGTGACAATATGCAAGAAATGGGACTGTAAAGCTGGTGTGTTCTTCTATTCTTGTACAACTCCTCAGCAGGCTGTTTGTTTGGAAAAGCGAATTCTCTGGACATTAGAAACAGTATTCTTAAACGTTAACTTGAGATCCAAAGCACAAGGGTGCCCGCCTCCAGACTGAACTATTTTATTTTAGCGATATAAAGATATAAGTGAGGCAAGTAAGAATTTCTCCTAAATCCGCTCAAAGTTAGAGTTATAGGAGCTGGAAGGAACCTCAGAAAGTCCCATGGGTCGGCACTCTTCCCTTCTTCCTCCTACCTTCCTACCTGTTGGAAGCAGAGACTATTTAGATGGATATCTAGCAGATTCAATTAGTATTCCCTGTACTGTACTGTATGTAAATGAGATAAGTTGTTCCCAGATTGTGTTCTCTGAAGGAACAGATCCGCAGCTTGCCAGTGATATGCACTCAAATAGTGCACATGTGCATGGTGAAGAACTGGGTGGTATGAAGCAATCTGTTACCCAGATTCATGCTCAGTACCCTCTTGGTTTCTCAGCCTTGACCCATCCAAGATCTGAGTCCTCCCACCAAGCTCAGACCAAACCCCCTACACGGAGGAGGTGCTCAACAGAACAGAGGAAGAGAAACAGGTCACACTGTCTGTGTCTGTACCATATGAAAAAGAAAGCCAGGAGCACCCCTGAAACCAGGCGCTGGGTCTCTTTCCTTCTTTTTCACATGGTGCTGCTCATCACCTTTCAAGTTATTGGCATTTCGCCTCCAACCTAGGCCAGATGCTGAAGCATAAGTTTTATTTTCATACTTCTGCTTGTCATTCTCAAATCTCTATGAGAGACTGCAGTCTCTGAAACAAAGAATATTTTCATGGCCGTCATTAAGGACAATTTCTCCAAGGAAAATTATGTTTAAGTTTTAGGTTTAGCAAAATCTTGTTTTATGCATTTTTTAAAAAATGGTGATCTCTTTTAATGGGGACTTGGAAACTCATGCAGTATTTCTAAGTCTTCTAATTGTGGCCACATTTTTGCGAATAATATTACATGATCCCGTGTCAAGGAGGTAAATCACAGGGACAGTCAGTTTGACTGCGTTAGAGCCAGTGTCATTCACTTGTCAACACTGGAGGTATGTCACTGAGGGCCTGATCACACAGCCAAAGGCAGAAACCTGCCTGTTTTTCCTTCTCTGTAACCATCTTTCTGAGTGCTCTAAAGCTGGTTATTTCACCCTCTCTATTGTGGTGTAGTGGTTAAGTTTGGCTGCTAGCCGGAAGGTCGGCAGTTCAAATCCACCAACCGCTTCTTGGAAATCTATGGGGCAGTTCTACTCTGTCCTATAGGGTTGCTATCAGTCAAAACAGACTCAATGACAATGGGTTTTGAGTTTGTTTTTTGTTTTTGTTTTTTTTATTGTGGTACAAGGTCCCTGGGTGGCACAATGGTTTGTGCTAGACTACTAACTTAGAGCTTGGTAGTTCAAACCCACCCATGAGTGCTGTGAAAGCAAGGTTTGGCCATCTACTTCCATGAAGATTACAGCCAAGAAAATCCTATAAAACAGTTCTTCTCTGTAACACTTGGGGTCTCCATAAGTCAGAATTGACTGGTGGCAACTAAAAACAACAACATACACAAATGCAAAAGAGTCACCAGTATTTATTAGAATTACTGTTTCGCGCTCTCTTCTTTGACTAGCTTTCTGACACAGAAGGTCTTGTGCAGATTGTTATTTTGAGCCAGATTCTCCCAATGTGGGAGAATAACTTTGTTTGAGGAAATGAATTAACATTTTCAGATCTGTAGTGTACCAATTAATAACTACTTGTGTGCAATAAATAAATGAAATATAAAAGGTGAGTAGGTTTCACTGTTAAACAGACTAGTCACTTTATCCTTTGACCGCTGAACCTGTGAGACCTGTGATCTTAGCTGCAAACTATTCTACAGCATGCTCACACAGCAACAGAGACACAAAAGTATGAAGGAGTTGCAAAAGATTTGAATTTGCAGAGTTGATGGAAGCTGGTGCCTGCTTGACTCTGAAGTCTATGAATTAATTCTAGATTCTCTGAATCCTTCCATTTTACTTGCAGAGGCGAGGGTGCAAACGATACTGAAGAGTACTTTTTATCTTTTAATGTCACTTTTCAGAAGGAAAATATTCAGCACTCAATAGTTCCCTTTAAAATTTTTAACCTTTATGGACTCTCAAACTTGACTTACGGAAAATCTCACCTTTCACAGAACTTTGGAAAGTCTCCTTCTTACAAGTATTGAGAGTGTTCGGTGAAGGGATACACTCTGGCTTTCAATACTATCTCTATGTTGACAACTTTCAAATTTATATCTCCAGTCTTGATGTCTCTTCTAACTCCAGACTCATGTATCCAACTGCCCTTTCAACATGTTCTCTTAGATTTCTAAGGCATACTCCGAATTTAAGATGCTTAAAACTAAATTCCCAATCTTATCCCTTCCAAACCTGTTTTGCTCACCATTTTTTCTATCTCAGCAAATGGAAAATCCATCTTTCCAGAGAGGCCAAAACCCTGGCACCATCCTTAATTCTCCCCTTTATACCGTACTTTACATCCATCCAATCCATCAGCAAGCCCTTTGGACTCAACTTCTGATATATATCCATTTCTCCACTTCCACGGCTGTCATCTGATCTGGCCACAATCATTTCTCAACTCAGTAAGAACTGTGAACCTAACACTCCACAACATGTTTTCTCTTTTTCAAAATGGGCAGTTGAGAGCTTGACATAACTAACGCCGTGATGAACCTATAAGCTTTTTCCTGCCTTCTCCTTTCCGCATACTTTTGTTAATGACTTTGTTTTGTTCTATGCGGCCACATGTGACTTAAGACCCCCCACATGAAGATTAGAGCCCAGGTTTCTGGCATGTATATCTTTAGCCTGATGAGGAGATGTCCAGCATGTATCTCTTTAGTCTGATAAAGAGTCTCCTGTCATTACCTTGTAATGAATAACTCATCCGGCCATGCCATCTGCAGGCTACATGCCAAAAAGACACTTGTAACCCTTGTAACAACCGTATATAAGCTTGTCATGGATTGAGTTGTGTCCCCCAAAAATACCTGTCAGCTTGGCTGGGTCATGATTCCCAGTATTGTATGATTGTGTTATCTGATGTGATTTCCTTATGTGTTGTAAACTCTACCACTATGATGAGATAATATGTGATCTCCTCATGTGTTATAAATTCTATCACTGTGCTGAGGTTATACTGATGAGGTTGACAAGATTAGTGTCTTAATGCAATCTCTTTTGAGATATGAAAGAGAGAAGTGAGCAGAGACACATGGGAACCTCATACCACTAAGAAAGCAGCGCTGGGAGCAGAGCGTGTCCTTTGGAGCTGAGGTTCCTGCGCAGAGAAGCTCCCAGACCAAAGGAAGACTGATGACATGGACTTTACTCCAGAGCCGACAGAGAAAGTGTTCCCCTGGAGCTGATGCCCTAAATTTGGACTTGTAGCCTACTGGACTGTGAGAGAATAAATTTCTCTTTGTTAAAACTATCCGTTTGCGGTATTTCTGTTGGAGCAGCACTAGAGGACTAAGACAGAATTTGGTGCTGGGAGTGGGGTGCTGCTCTAACAGATACCTAAAATGTGGAAATGGTTTTGAAACTGTGAATGAATAGTGGTGCGGCAGCAGCAGAGGACCAGCAGCAGCAGAACCAGAAGACCGGTGCGAGACAGCGCTGGAGCCGACCCACGGAGCGAGAGAGCTGAGTGCCCGTATGCAGGAGGCTTCCTGGCGGAGTGGGGTGCCTCCAGGCACTTAATCGGTGGACCTACTGAGCTTTGGAACACTTGCCCCAGCAGGGCAGATGCGGGCATGTGGCCCAAGGGCCAAGAGGCCACAGGAAGCAGAAGATGAAGAGACAAGGAACACAAAAAGAAGCCGAGCTGCCTCAGTCTCAAAAGGTATGGCCATGACCTCAAGGGTCTCAAAGGGTGGATCCATGGCCCCTGGTGTTTCTAAGAGTGGAGTTGTCACGCCAATGGACTAGAAGAATTGTGCGCCTAAAGCCAAGGGAGCAGAGTTGCTGTCCCAGTGGGCCTGGAAGGCAGAGCTGAAGCCCAGGGCCGGGGGGCCTCCACTCAGAATCCAGAGACTGTGGCCAATACCTAGAGTCTGAAGGGCAGGGCTATTGTGTAAATTGTCTCAGAGAACAGAGGATTATTTTCAAAGCCTTGAGGGCTAATGTAATGTGTTCTGCTGACATGCTTGGTGCCTGTTACCCCTTCTTCTCCAGTTTCTCCCATTTGTAATGGAAACATCTAGCTTGTGCCTGTTCTGCCACTGTACCTTTGGAAGCAGTTATCTTGTATTCTAGATTTCACAGATGAAGAGGAATTTTTGGAATTTGGACTTGGAATTAAGACTTTTGCTGTGATATGATGAGATGAGTATATTTTGCGTGTTGCAAGGGCATGAATTTTCAGGGGCCAGAGGGTGGAGTGTCATGGATTGAGTTGTGTCCCCCAAAAATACCTGTCAGCTTGGCTGGGTCATGATTCCCAGTATTGTATGATTGTGTTATCTGATGTGATTTCCTTATGTGTTGTAACCTCTACCACTATGATGAGATTATATGTGATCTCCTCATGTGTTATAAATTCTATCACTGTGCTGAGGTTATACTGATGAGGCTGACAAGATTAGTGTCTTAATGCAATCTCTTTTGAGATATAAAAGAGAGAAGTGAGCAGAGACACATGGGAACCTCATACCACCAAGAAAGCAGTGCTGGGAGAGGAGAAGCTCCCAGACCAAAGGAAGACTGATGACATGGACTTTCCTCCAGAGCCGACAGAGAAAGTGTTCCCCTGGAGCTGATGCCCTGAATTTGGACTCGTAGCCTACTGGACTGTGAGAGAATAAATCTCTCTTTGTTAAAACCATCCACTTGCGGTATTTCTGTTGGAGCAGCACTAGATGACTAAGACAAAGCTGTAATGTTAAATTGCCTTTTGGGACTCCATAAAGACAGCGTTTGTTGCCACCGGACTCCCCATTGGTGTCACCTCCTAAACTTTATCTCTTTCTGACTTGGAGTAGGTTTCATTGGCTCGATTGCTCCAGGGCACGGAGCCTAATTGGGCAACAAGAACTCTAGCCTCCTAACTGTTCTCCCTCTTCGCGCTCTTCCCCCCGCCAAAAAAAAAAAAAAAAAAAAAAAATCTATTCTCAATACAGCAGCCAGAAAGCTCCTATTAAACATTAAGTTATAAGTTATTTCTCTCTCAAATCTGTCAAAGGCTTTCAATTTCTTTCACAAGGAAAGTTGAAATCCTCACAATAGCTACAAGGCACAACAAATTGCTACCCAATAACTTTGTGGTCACATTTTCTACTCTTGGTTGACTTAGAACTCAGAGGGAAAATGGAAATTACTATTTATCATCCCTCAATACCCCAGCATTCATCACTTCAGCCACACTGACCTCAAACGCACATACAAAGTCTCTCCCCAGAGCCTAAGCTATGGCTCTACTCTCTGCTTGGAATGCCCTTCTTCACGGATAGTCACATGATTTGCTTCCTCACCTCTTTTAAGTCTTTGCTCAGATATCCCCTCCTCAATGAGCCCTACCTGACCAACCCATCTGAACTGTAGCTCCGGCCCTCTTACTACATCTCCCAATCATACTTACTATGCTCTTTTTATTTTCCCTGATATTTATCACTTTCCAAAATAATATAAATGCTTATTCATTGTGTGTGTTATTTACTGTATACTTTCCACCACTAGAACGTGAGTTTCACTTGGGAAAAAAAACAAAAAACTAGGTTTGGCTCTATATTTTCACTGATGTAGCCCTGGAATCTAGAACATGGCAGTTTCTCAATATATATTTGATGAGAATATCTAAAGAATGTCTCTTTCTTTTAAAATAATTTACTTAACAATAAAAATGTTGAGTCTGCTAAGCCAAGAGGGTCAAAAGTAATCAGTCCGAAGCAGTGGCCATGTCTATACCACAGATACCTAATTTCTCTGTGGACATTAATAATAACACTAAAAAATTTTCTTTCTCCTATCTTTCACTGGGAATTATAAACCACCCTGTTGATACTATTTTATGGAAGGGTAGGGACATGAGTACTAGAGGAACGATTGCAATTTTAAAGTATATTTAAAGGTAGAATTTTCTAACAAATAAAATATTTTATATTTCTTTGTTATCTAAATATGCATTAATATGGAAGGAATGTTGTAGTACAAAAAATTATTTTCAGGGCTCTTTTATTAATAGCAGTTGTGGAGTTAGATACTTAAAAGAATAACCCATTGCCATTGAGTCAATTCTGACTCATAACGACCGTATAGGACAGAACTGCCCCATAGGGTTTCCAAGGAGCAGCTGGTGGATTTGAACTTCTGACCTTTTAGTTAGCAGCCTGAGCTCTTAATCACTGCGCCACCAGGGCTCCAATATGAATAGGAATACCAAATAACACTTAATCCTTATGGTGAATGTTGGGATACCAAGGGGTGATAAATAGTAATTAATGCCCATTTTGCTTCTGAGTTCTAAGTCAACCAAGAAATGGACCCAGAATATGAACAGGTGGAGATTGAAAGGTCAGTTTTATTGATAGAAATGTAAGAGAGAATGTAGCTTGACCTGTGCCTAAAATTGAGCTTCCTTCTATTTCCACTCCCCTCCCCAAGTCTAAACCTTGGGAGTATTCATTTAAGGAGGAACCTGGGTCTGCAGAGTAGATAATTGGTATCTTTCCAGCCAATGGAAAACGCTGCTGAGTCCCCATAGTGGGGACAGAGAGGACGGATAGACTGCAGAGCCACCTCTAGAAGGTAGGCCTAGACTTGAACATGGTGTGCTTATCCCCTGGGGGTAGGACAGAGAAGAAAACTTAACACTGGGGCAGGCAGATTTGAAAGAGACAGGAAGGAAAGACTGAGTCACACATACCCAGGTCCTTCTCCCAACTTCACCAAAGGAAGCACGCCTCCTCCCTTTAATAGAAGTTTATGAGCCTAAATGGTAGAAAGTGCTCTTCTCAGCAACCTGCGATCATTGAGAAATTGTTTTGCTTACACTGAGAGGCAATAGAAAAAAATTAAAAACAACCTACTCATGTATGCTCAGTTTCTTACCTCTGTCAAACCAGAGGACATTGAACTGGCTGCAGAATCTTACTCAAGATCCCCAAGTTCAAATAATATGTTTTCTACCACATCCGCTTATACACACATATACACACATCCTCCCTTCAGATTTGCAGTAGCCTATGTTTTCATCACCATCTCTACCAGCAAACCAATCCTCCTTAACCATCTTTTTGCTTTTCCTGCCTGCTACAACAAACCTTACATTCTGGGAGTTTCAGATGAAATATCACATTTGTTGTCATTGTAAAAGATCATTTAATATTCCGTGGGCACATGCCATATGTTTTGAAGGAAGATGATAAGTACTGTTTTGTCACTTTTTCTTGGCAAAATGCAAAATGGAGTGAAAACAAAGACACTTTCCATACATGAAGCTTTAAGAAAATATTGGAGAAAAAATTGCAAACCGAGTAAAAATGTGCCACTTCTGAATTTTATTGGTTAGAAGAGAAGTTCACAGTTATTTTGCTACCACTTTACAATACTAGATAATTGTTAGCACAGAGCCTCGGCCAACATAACGCTACATCTTATGGAAATATGTGTGGTCTGCTCAGTGAATGAATAAAGACCTGCTTTTCCAGCTTATGATGAATTCATCATTCAGCTACTTTCCTAAAAAAAAAAAAACTACCCCCCTAGACTTACACTAGGGAGTGAATTGTGACAACGTGATGCATAGTCAAGTGCTCTGCAATGGGATTAAGGTTCACACCCTAGAACTAAATGCTTTAAAATAGTACATTAACATCCCAGGGAATAATAAAGAGGAACACCAAGTAATACATAATCACAGTATCATACTGGATAGAAAATCAATGGGAAAAGCTAGGTCACAACTCTACAGTAGACCAACCTCAGCTCAACTGGGTAGTTATTAGTTTCTGAAATACCCATTTGGCTGAAAATGATAATTCTTAAATAAAGAATGTTAAGCATTCAATTCTAATTAGATGTGTCCTTCACTCCAAAGTGTCTTCCAAGTACAACTTCAGGGAACAACAATACCCAAAAGGGGCATCTAAGGCCTTTGTGATTGGTGCTGAATTGTAGTTTTCCCCACAAAGTGGCTCATTGTATGACTACAGAGATATGAACTTGTTTTGCCTTGGCTTTTGTAGCTATAAAATCAGCTTAGAGCTAATAAAACTTCCATCTCAGTACGAACTTTCCCGTAACTTATAAGAGATCATTCCCAAAATGGGACTGTTGTTTAAGGGAGAAACATGGATGAACGATTATTTTGAAACAAGCAACCAGTGACTGCAACAATGGGCTCAAACATATTAAGGACTGTGAGCACGGCTCAGGACCGGGCAGTGTTCCGTTCTGTTGTTCGTTTGGAACTGATTCAATGGCACATAACAATCCAAGACTAGAACGCTAGCTAGGCATATGGTTGCTACCAACCAAGCCCAGTAGCTGCCCTGAAGAGCCACACTCTTTCTCCAACAAAGCTTGTGTGGCAGGTCTTGGAGAGAGTCAGGTTTATTATGACAAGGACCTCAACCCTGTAGTTCCTTGAAATGTGCTCCATATTTCTGGAGAGTATAATTAGCTAAAAATGAAATGTCAGGGAAGAAAAAATCAGTAAGAATAAAAAGAAGGACTCTAAACGATACAAAAATAATCATTTAATTTTTGCAAATATCAAACCAAAACTGGCAAATTATCGATAGTTACCCAGGCACTGAGATTTAAATTTTGTCTCTAACGATTTGAGAACCTTAATAAGCAGCCTGGAAAAGGCATCCTGGCTAAGTGGTTTTTGTTTCTGCCATGTGTGTTCAACTGGCTATCCCAGCCAGAGCTGACTTCTTACAAGTTGCTTTGGCAGACATAACTGAGATGGGCACAATCACTGTGATTAGCATTATGTGAAGAATAAACAGTCTGTGGCTGAAGTAGCAGCCTCCAAATAGCTTTCTAACCTAAGTATGACCAAGACATGTAATACATCCAGCAATATATCCAGCAATTTTGTCAATTACGTATGTAGTAATTTTCTCTCGTACTCATCATGCCCTTTGCAGCTTCGGAACATGTATGCATAAATAATATTTATTGTAATTTTTGTGTTGGGGCATATTGTGTCTGGTGTAATGCATCTCACTAAATTTTTTATAGTAAGTTGGAAAGCTGTGCCTATTGCTTTTTTTTCCTACTAAGTTTTGGGAATCAGGAAAAAATATATTAGTAGATATTTATAAGACATAGCTTCAGTGTATTAAGCAGTAGGTGTTCTGAAACCACAAAAAAAGTTATTGATGTTATATTTTATAACATGTAAGGATATTCACATAAATAAACGTATATAGAATACTTAAGTCTCAATTCAAGTCACTCATTTGAGAAATGTATCAAATCCAAAAAGCATTTTTATGTGCTCAAATTTGCATTTCTTTTTCAGTTCTTTGATCAGTATTTGATCATCGATGTACCTAAAAAGTTCCTTATCAACAATTGACTGATCTGAGAGATTGCTAGTAATAGCAGCACCTATAGGACACCCTGGGAAATCTACCTATCCAGTTGGAGTCACATGTATGCCACTCAGTTACACTCACATTTGGGTACTCATTATTTGCAAATGGTGCATGCTGATCAAAGCAGCTGTAAGGCTGATAATCTAGTTTGGAGTTTTAATTTAAAGAAAGAAAAAAAGGATATGCCTTGTTTTTAAAATTAATAAAATTGATTTTGATAAGAAACACTGGACATATTGTTAGATAGGAATCATGTTGGGCAATATAACTAAGTTAGCAATTCTGTAAATTTACAGAAATAGTTGATTCACATATTTAATTAGCTTTAATAGCAAATTATAACAAGATGAAATTAAAAAGACAAATCTCAAACTACTGAGCATTCTTTTCTGAAATATGCTTCATTCCAAATCTACTGGGAGAAAAAAATGGATCAAAATTTTTCTTCAACTCGTAATTGGCAGCTTGGTTAATACTTCCAGAAGTATGCAATTACTCTGATTTTTATCCTTCCAATGATTTCTAAATATCCATTGTTCAAATTCCAAAGAATAATTTTATGAAAATTAAGCAGAAATTTCGGGTATATCCACAATAGTTTTTTAAACCCCATCACCACCACGTCCACGATTACCTAGCAAAGCTAAAATCTGTAGATTCACTCAGGAGGACTAAAACCATTAGTCTGGGGTTTTTATAATTCATTTGGGAGTCTAAAAATGTAAGATGATTCTTTTAATAAGTATTTTATTGCTTCTTATAAATAGGTGAAGTGTGTCTGTTTCTTACCTTTGAAAACGTTATTAATCCAGATAATACATGAAAACCTGCTGACCTAAATTGCTGCTGTTACCTAGTGGTCCAATTTACCACCCAGAAGCAATTTCTACACTGGCACAATTGTTTCAACACAGGGGAAGGTGCTTTAAGCTCTTCAGGAAGAAAATGTCACATAAGTGTAAAATAGTAGGGTTATCTTTTTAAATGCAATTATCCTTATTAGATAGGTAAAAGACCCTAGGGAGGAGAACAGAAAACTATGGAAGCATGGTGATGCTGCTGGGGCATGAAGCTGGGAATCAGGAGAGTCAATTTAAGCTTTAGATCTGCCAGCAATGAGCTGGGGAACCCTAAGTAACATCACAATTTCCCTTGACCTCAATTTTCTCACTTTTTTATGAGAAATTTGGATCAAAGCAGGGGTCAGCCAACTTTTTCTGTAATGGGCCAGCCAGTAAATATTGCAGGCTTCAAGGACTACATATGATCTCTGTTCCATATTCTTCTTTGTTTTTGTTTTTTTTCAATCATGTAGGAATTATTCTTAGTTCACATGCCGTACAAAAACCTGGGGGCATTTTCCACTGGTCTCATCCCTTCGGGAGCAAGGGAGAATGAAGGGAACAAGATACAAGGAAAAGATTAGTCAAAAGGACTCATGGACCACAGCTACCAAGGCCTCCACCGGACTGAGTCCAGTACAGCTAGATGGTGTCCGGCTACCACCACTGACTGCTCTGACCGAGATCACAACAGAGGGTTCTGGACAGAGCTGGAGAAGGATGTAGAACATCATTCTAACTCACAAAAAAAAAAAAAAGAAAGACCAGATTTACTGGCCTAAATGAGACTGGAGAAACCCCGAAAGTATGGCCCCCAGACACCCTTTTAGCTCAGTGGTGAAGTTATCTCCGAGGTTCACCATTCAGCTTGGGAGTGGATAGCCCCATAAAACCAAATGGGACTAATGAGGTACAGTAGTCCAGTAACAAGGGCCAGAAGGCAGAAGGGGACAAGGAAGCTGGTGATAGGGAACCCAAGGTTGAGTAAGGATAGTGTTGATGTGTTGTGAGATTGTTAACCATTGTCATAGGGCTACATGTGTAGTAACTGTTAAATGAGAAACTATTTTGTTCTGTAAGACTTCATCTTAAGTGAGAATAGCAGCACAATTGGAAGAGCGTAGTCAATGTCACTGAACTGTGCATGTAGAAATTTTTGAAATGGTATATCTTTGGCTATGTGTATTTTCACCAAAAAAAAACTGTTGAGAAGTTAGAGGGTTGACATGTTGTGGGGTTGTTAACCAATGTCATAAAACAATATGTGTACTACTGTTTCATCAGAAACTATTTGTTCTGTAAGCCTTCACCTGAAGTACAATTAAAAAAAAAAAAGCCTGGGGGCAGGTTGGATTTGGCCTGCAGGCCATAGTTTACTATGCCTGGATTAGAGCATAACTAATGTTTCTCATAATACCAAAATTTAGTGATGCTATGATGAATCATAAATTCACATTATTCTTCTATGTAAATGCCCAAACATTAGTACCAGGGCATCCTGGTAACAAAAAAAGAGAGAATGTCAATACCATCTCAAATATATTTCGAACTCTCAAATTATTGCAAAACTTCCAATCAACCCCAAACATTTATCAATCCTTACATTTCAGATAATTGTACAGCTACATAGAGGAGGTGTTATTTATTCCACATGGATGATTTATTATCCTGAGGGATGAATATTATTTGAATAGAAACAATATAACAAGATGAAAGCCACCCATATATCAAATATAGCTTGCAAGATCAACTCACTAGTACATCAACAGTACGTTACATCACCATTGGCATCATCCCAAGGAGAAGATAAAATGTTTAGGCCCCAGTCTTCCACAGTTAGGTGGTCAGATACATCTCTGATTACTAATAGCTATAATACTGACACTTTGGAGCAAAGGCAAATAAAAATTCTGTATACGCATTCTATTTTTTTAAGAAATGAAAACTATCATTCATTGACCACTTACTATGTATCAATCCTTTTAAGTATGTAAGTAGTGATGATGATAACAAATACTCGTGAAGCTTTGCTATGAGACACATACAGTGCACTAACTCATTGAAGCCCAAGTTTCAAGCACCATTGTCAAGCACTATTAACAGTCGTTTGAGGTAGATGTTGTTATCACTGATAGATTACAAATGAGGAAACAAAGAACCAGGGAATTTAAATACATCCTGTAAGTTTCCATGCTGGTATTTGAAATACCAGTGGCACGGATTCCAGCATCACAGCAACACACAAGCCACCACAATAAGACAAACTGACAGATGAGCAGAATTACCCATGGTGTACAGATTTCAGTGAAGCATCCAGACTAACACAGACTAGGAAGACTGGCAATCTACTTCTAAAAAAATTGGCCAGTGGACATTGTTTGATATAGTGCCAGGAGATGAGCCCCTCAGATTGGAAGGCACTAAAAATACACTGGGGAAGAGATTCCTACTCAAAGTAGAGTCAACCTTAATACCGTGGATGGAGTAAAGCTTTTAAGATCCTCATTTGCTCGTGTGGCACTACTCAAAATGAGAAGAAACAGGTGCAAATGTCCATTAATAATCAGAACATGAAATGTATGAAGTATTAATCTAGGAAAATCGGAAATAATCAAAAATTAAATGGAATGCTTGAAGATAAATATCCTAGGCATTAGTGAGCTGAAATGGACTGGTTTTGGCCGTTTTGAATTGAACAATTGTATGTTATACTATGCCAAGAATGACAAACTGAAGAGGAATGGCTTCACATTTATTGCCCAAAAGAATGTTTCGAGATATATCCTGAAGTACAACAGTCAGTAACGGGATAATATCCATATGCCTACAAAGAAGACCAGGTAATACAACTATTATTCAAATTTACACACCAATCACTAATGCCAAAGAGGAAGAAATTGAAGATGTTTACCAACTTCTGCAGTCTGAAATTGATCAAACATGCAATCAGTCTGCATTGATAATTATTGGTGAATGGAATGCAAATGTTAGAAACAAAGAGGAAGGATCACTTTGGTGAAAGGTAAGACAGTACCTGATACTGGGGAAGCCAGCACAATTTGTCCAAGGCAAGGTCATGGAAGCTCCATAGACACATCCAAACTCACTGAGGGACCAAATTGCTGGGCTGAGGGCTGTGGGGACTATGGTCTCGGGAACATCTAGCTCAACTGGCATAACATAGTTTGTAAAGAAAATGTTCTACATTCTACTTTGCTGAGTAATGTCTGGGGTCTTAAAAACCTGTGAGTGGCCATTTAAGATACTCCACTGGTCTCACCCTGTCTGCAGCAAGCGAGAATGAAGAAAACCAAAGACACAAGGGAAAGATTAGTCCAAAGGACTAATGAACCACAACTGCCACAGCCTCCACCAGACTGAGTTCAGCACAACTAGATGGTGCCCAGCCACCACTCCCAAATGCTCTGACAGGGATCACTATAGAGAGTCCCAGACAGAGCTAGAGAAAAATGTAGAACAAAATTCTAACTCATAAAAAAGACCAGGCTTACTGGCCTGACAGAGACTGAAGAAACCCCAAGAGTAAGCCCCCGGACACCCTTTTACCTCAGTAATGAAGTCACTCCTGAGGTTCACCCTTAGGCCAAAGATTAGACAGGCCCATAAAACAAAATGAGACTAAAGGGGCACACCAGGGGCAAAGACTGGAAGGCAGGAGAGGACAAGAAAGCTAATAATAGGGAACCCAGTGTCAAGAAGGGAGAGTGTTGACTTGTCATGAGGTTGTTAACCAATGTCACAAAACAATATGTGTACTAATTGTTTAATGAGAAGCTAGTTTGTCCTGTAGACCTTCATCTAAAGTACGATAATAAATAAATAAAACAAAGAGGAAGGATAAGTAGTTGGAAAATATGGCCGTGGTGATAGAAATGACACCAGAGATCACATGATAGAATTTTCAAGACCAACAACTATTCAGTAGAAATACCTTTTCTCAACAACAGTGACTATACACATCGACCTCACCAGATGGAATACACAGGACTCAAATCAACTACATATGTGGAAAGAACAAGGCCAGGGGACGACTGCAGAAGAGACTATCAATTGTTCACATGCAATTTCAAGTTGAAGCTAAAGAAAATTCAAACAAGTCCATGAGAGCCAAAGTATGACCTTGAGTATTTCCCACCTGAATTTAGAGAACATCTCAAGAATAGATTTCACTCATTGAATGCTAATGACCAAAGACCAGACGAGTTGTGGGATGACATCAAGAACATCACACATAAAGAAGGCAAAACGTCATTACAAAAACAGGAAAGAAAGAAAACACCAAAATAAATGTCAGAAGAGACTCATAAACTTACCTTTGAGCCTGGAGTAGCTAAGGCAAATGGAAGAAATGATGAACTAAAAAAGTTGAACAGATGATTTCAAAAGGTAGCTCGAGGAGACAAAATAAAATATTATAATGACATGTGCAAAGACCTGGAGTTAGAAAACCAAAAGGGAAGAACAACACTCAGCATTTCTCAAGTTGAAAGGCCTGAAGAAAAACTTCAAGCCTAGAGCTGCAATACTGAAGAATTCTATCGGGAAAATATTGAACAATGCCAGAAGCATCAAAAGAAGGTGGAAGCAATACACAGTGTCACTGTACCAAAAAGAATTGTTCGATATTCAACCATTTCAGGAGGTAACATGATCAAGAACCAATGCTACTGAAGCAAGAAGTCCAAGCTGCACTGAAAGCATTGGCAAAAAACAAGTCTCCAGGAATTGACAGAATACCAGTTGAGATGTTTCAGCAAATAGATGCAACACTAGAAGTGCTCAATCATCAGTGCCAAGAAATTTGGAAGACAGCTACCTGGCCAACCAACTAGAAGAGATTCTTATTTGTGCCTATTCAAAACAAAGGTGATCCAATGGAATGCAGAAATTATCAAACAATATCATTAATATCACATGCAAGTATATTTTTGCTGAAGATAATTCAAAAACGTTTGCAGTGTACATCAACAGGGAACTGGCAGAAATTCAAGCCAGATTCAGAAGAGGATGTGGAATGAGGGATATCTTTGCTGATGTTAGATGGATCTTGGCGGAAAGCAGAGAATACCAGAATGATGTTTGGCTGTGTTTTATTGACTATGCAAAGATATTCCACTCTATGGATCATAACAAATTATGGATAATATTGCAAAGAATGGGAATTCCAGAAGACTTAATTATGCTCATGAGGAACCTGTACACAGACCAACAGGCCATCATTCAAAAAGAACAAGAGGATACTGCATGGTTTAAAGTCAGGAAAGGTGTGCATCAGGGTTGTATCTTTTCACCATACTTTGCAATCTGTATGCTGAGCAAATAATCTGAGAAGCTGCACTATATGAAGAAGAATGGACATCAGGATTGGAGGAAGACTCGTTAACAACTTGCGTTATGCAGATGACACAATCTTGCTTGCTAAAAGTGAAGAAGACTTGAAGCACTTACTGACGAAGATCAAAGACTACAGCCTTCAGTACAGATTAAAGAAAACAAAAATCCTCCCAACTGGACCAGTAAGTAACATCATGATAAATGGAGAAAATATTGAAGATGTCTAGGATTTCATTTTACTTGGATCCATAATCAACACCCATGGAAGCAGCAGTCAAGAAATCAAATGACACATTGCATTGGACAAATGTGCTGCAAAAGATCTCTTGAAAGAGTTAAAAAGCAAAAATGTCACTAGCGTTGCTATAACAGAAATACCACAAGTGGATGGTTTTAACAAAGAGAAACTTATCCTCTCACAGTCTAGGAGGCTAGAAGTCCGAATTCAGGGTACCAGCTCCAGGGGAAGGCTTTCTCTCTCTGTAAACTCTGGGGGAAGGTCTTTGTCATCAATCTTCACAGGTCGAGGAGCTGCTCAGCGCAGGAACCCCGAGTCCAAAGGACATGCTCTGCTCTGGGTGCTGCTTTCTTGGTGGTATGAGTTTACCCTGTCTCTCTGCTCATTTCCCTCTTTTATATCTCAAAAGAGATTGGCTTAAGACACAACCTAATCTTGTAGATTGAGTCCTGCCTCATTAATGTAACTGCCTCTAATCCTGCCTCATTAACATCATGGAGGTAGGATTTACAACGCATAGGAAAATCACGTCAGATGACAAAATGGATAATCACACAATACTGGGAATCACGACCTAGCCAAACTGACAGACATTTCTGGGGGACGCAATTCAATCTATGACAAGGACTATGGTTCTCCTGACCCAAGCTATAGTATTTTCAATCACCTCATGTGTATGCAAGCTCAACAATGAATAAGGAAGACTTTGAATTAGGGTATTGGTAAAAAAAAAAAATGTTGAATATACGACGGACTGCCAAAAGAACAAACAAATCTGTCTTGGAAGAAGTACAGCCAGAATGCTCTTTAGAAGCGAGAATGGCGAGACTTAGTATCACATACTTTGGACATGTTATCAGGAGGGACCAGTCCGTGGAAAAGGACATCATGGTTGGTAGAGGGTCAGCAAAAAAGAGGAAGACCCTTAACGAGATGGACTGCATCTCGTTAACAGTGGCTGCAACACTGGGCTCAAGCATAGCAATGATTGTGAGGATGGTATGCAGGACCAGGTAGTGTTTCATTCTGCTGTACACAGGGTTGCTTTGAGTCTTAACCGACTTGACAGCACCTAGCAACAACAAAATAAGTTGCCCGAGGATATGGGTTAAAACCAGAACCAACCACCTCAAATTTTGTTTTCTTTTTCTTTCCTTTCTTTTATTATACAGTCATGTGCCACTTAATGTCCATGATATGTTCTGTGAAATAGGACATTATTTGATTTGAACCTCATGCAAGCACCATATTATGGATGAAAGTCCTTTCAGGCATTTGTTCCCAGAATAAGGAGGTTTTGCCAATACTAAAAATTTGCTGGGGCAAATAACCTCTCTCTACAATTAGTTTATATATGGTTTTGACAAATTCTGCTGCTGCCTTCACATCAGCAGTCACAGACTCACCACTCACTTTCCCGTTACGCATTGCCAAATGTTATTTGAAGTCCTTGAACCACCCAGAGATGGCACTACACTTGATATCATAGTATGGTCCTGCTTTTTCTTTAAGCATCTCAAACAAGCTTCGTGCTTTAGTAGTGATCGTCAACTTGCTGAGAGGGATTCGCTTTTGTGTTTTGTCCTCAATTCACTTCATTAGAAATTTCTCTGTATCTGATATATTTCCCTTTCACCCTTTCATTAGCCTTGTAGTTTTCAGTGGAACCAATTCTTTAACAGCTTGGAGAATTTTTCTTTGTTTTTGAGAATCATCGTGATTGTAGAGTGTGATATGCCTAAATCTGCTATGTCCCATTCTCCAATCGGAATTTCTGAACTCTATTATAAACTTATGGGACCACTGTCATGGATGTGGTTGGATATTGCCTAGATGGACGTTATGTGGTGCATGACTATATTTTAATGGGTGGAGACAATACACATGCAAGCATATATAATTACTTAGACACAGATTAGAGCCAAAATTTGAATCCATGGGCATCCATATACCAAATGCAGCAAACCCCAGGGTTACATGGGATCCTCTGACACACAGGTTCTATGTGATTCCCAGGATAGTGCCATATTTTCAATTAAGACTAAAATACAACCCACTATGAATCATATGCACCTGACCCTATCAGTGATTTAGTACAGAAATTAATCTAGTAGGAAGGATTATAATGCTTTCAGAACTCGAGATGACACATAAGGAACTTTTCAAAATGCACACACTCTTTAAGATGCCTTGGTGGATTGGAAAAATCAACATGATAGTTGTAACTGTGCCTGATTTGAAAACAGCAAGCAGCTTGAGTTTTCAGAGCATCTTATTTCTCATGCTCAAGCACTGAGGACTGAGAGCAACATTTCACCCCTAATATTTGGCTTAACAACTTTAGTGACTGAGCTTTATTATAGGGATATGACTTAAGGTTTAATTTCCCTGTATGTGTAAAATAAAACTGACCATTGGGACCACAGATAAGTTGGAAAGAGAACAGGCTCTGGACCCAGGCAGACTGGGGGTTGAATCCTATCTTCATCACATGCTATCTGCATGCTTAGACATATTGTTTAGCCATTCTGACCCTCAGCTTCTTCATCTGTAAAGAAAGCACACATTATACCTGCCTTCTAGGTTTGGTCTAGGATTGGGGATAATGTAGGTAGAATGTCTGGTACACCCTAGGTGTTCAACAAAGGGTAGCTTCTGTTGTTAATTATATACATGTGGGTTTGACATGTCCTGAATAAGACTTGGAAACCCTGATGGTATAGTTTCATATAATGCAATTAGCCCTCTCTTCATTGCTTGCCTGAACTGCTACAACTTCTTATTCATAAATACTTATTCCTCAAATGTATACATCATGGAACAGTGTGTCTTTAGGTCAGAAATATTTATTATCTTAAAGTATAAATGCCAAGGATTATTCTTTCTTATCTAAATATATACTCTCCACATACCCTGGCACCCAGTGCCCTTCTCCAGAACAAAAAGAAAGAAAACCAACCATGTGCGACAGGGCATGTGGAAGTGATAGCTTCAACCTGACGGAGAAAATGTTTATCTGGAGACCATACTTTTTCAGAATATGACTAAAACTTGAAGGAAAATCAATATAATAATAGGAAAACAACTGGGTGTGTAAACTGAACCACTGTACTGAATGAAAAATTGTAATTAACTAGTTATTATCAATATAAAAATTTATACCAACAATTTTTCTACTAAGAAAGTTGCTCTTAACAGACTGTTCTGCTTCCTGACGTCACCGTTCACCTGTTGACTTCACTACTTGAAACTCAAAGCTAAATTGTATGTTTAATCTGAGTAGAGTTTTAACTAAGATACTATGATACAACTTTCTCATCCCTTCTATAATTTTTTTTTAGTTTGAGACATTTTTAAACCACAGAATATCTGCAAGTAACAACCCAAAAAAAAAAAGCTCCTCTAAACCATATGAGAGTAAGTTTACCAATATGATTCCTCATTACCCCCAAATGTTTTAGCATATAATTTCTATAAAAAAGGGCATTTTCCTAAATAACCTCAATAAAACCATCAAAATCAGGAAATTCAATTGCTACATTATTCTTATCTAATGCATAGATTTCATCCAAGTTTCACCAATGTTCCGATAAAGTCTTCAGTACAAAAGGGTATCCAAGATTATGCATTGCATTGGTTGTCCTGTCTCTTTAGTCTCCTTTAGGCTTGAACAATTCCTCATAACTTAGTTTCCAAGGGTTGCCATAACAATAATACCACAAAGTGGGTGGCTTTAAAGAACAGAAATCTATTTTCTCAGAGTTCTGGAGGCTAGAAGTCCAAACTGGGGTCTGAGCCATGTTGATTCCTTCTGGAGCTTTGAGGGAGGAACCATTCCATGCATCTCTCCTAGTTCCTGATGGCTACTAACAGTCTTTGCTGTTCCTTTGCTGCTTGTGAATGTATGCTTACATACTGTCTTCCCCCTGTTTGTGACTCCTTTTTTACAAGACACCACTCAGAAGTCATTAGGACCCACACTACTCCAATATTGCATCGTTAACTAAAAACATCTGCAAATAAAAGCTCTGTTTCCCCAAACAAGGTCATAGTCACAGGTACAGGAGTTAAGACTTCAACATATCTCTCTGGGGGATGCAATTCAATCCATGACATTCCTTGACTTATATGACCTTGTTACTTTTGAAGGTTACAGGCCAGTTTATGGAATGTCCCTCAATTTGCAGTTGTCTTATTTTTATGATTAGATTTAGTTTTATTTGTTTAGTCATTTATTTACTACTTTTGGCAGAAATGCCCCAGAGGTAAGCTGTGTTCATTTTACATGCTATCAGTTGGTAGGTGGTTTTGAGTTGCTCCATTGCTGGTCATACCAACTTTGATCATTTGACTAAGGTGGAGTCTCGCAGGTTTTTCTACTGTAAAGTTGTGCCTTTTATTATTATAATTAGTAAGTATTTTGTGGGGAGATAATTGGAGACTAGGTAAATATCCTGTTCCTCATCAAACTTTTACCTACTTACTTTAGCTTCCATTGATGTTTGACAAATGGTGACTTTCTAATTCAATCATTCCTTCTGTGTGTATAAGTTAGCATTCTTTCTACGTAGATTAGTGAGTCAGAGTTTTCTCTTTCTGCCATTTATTTATTCATTTATTTTATTTATCTGAGTATGTGTTTATTTTTAGGCTCCAGTTGGTTCATATCTGGTCCGTGGGAGTCCCTTTAAGCTGGCATCGGTGTCCTTTTACCATGTCTTCATCACTCTTTGAGAAATTCCTTAGTTTCTGGTACAATAAGATGTTCCACAGTTAAGTTTTACTTGCCCAGCCCCAAACAGAAAAACTTGCTATTTTTCCAAGGAACTCTGGTTGCTTATGGTTGAGAATTGCAGTTAGAAACCAAAATCTGGGTGCCAAGTATGCCCCTGGTTGTTGGGGTGCCATTGCTCCCAGACCCATGTACAGTCGATTCTCAATGTGCACAGTAGTCATATTTTATCAAGTTGCTGCAAACACTGAATTAGCAAATACTAAGCCATTGCTCCTCGGGGAAATACAGGGTTATGCCTCTGTGAGCCTCTGGTCACAACTTTTTGTCAACCTATCAATACATAACCTCATTTTTGTATGTTTCTATTTAAAGACACCTTTTCTAATATATGTTGTTGATTCATTAACATTGAACTCACGTCCAACAGCATTATAATTCACGCCTGAACGGAGCTTATCTAACACATGTATTTTCTATGTAAGGGAGATCACAGCCTCTTGAGCTTAGGAACACTTCAGCACTACACTTGAGGGCCATTTTAAACAGCAAAATCACTAACAAAAAGCACAAACATGTGAAAAACATGGCACTAAATATACTGCAAAAAGGACGTGTTTACAGTGTGAGAGCTGAAACAAGAAGACAGAGTGTCTCCTTGATTGACCTCAGCTAGGATCGTGCACATCAGGCAACTCAAATTTTTCAGCACTCTGTACATGTCTGCAAATGACTTTGAAAGTCCTGCAAGTATTGATTTAGGGGTTACAGATAAACTTTACAGAGTAGGTGAATTTGCAAGTAAGGAACCCATGAATAATGAGGATCTACTGTACATATAAGGTCCCTGGGTGGTGCAAACAGTTTGCGCTCAAATACTAATCTGAAGACTGGAGGTTTGAAACCACCCAGAAATACCACAGAAGAGCAACCCAGCAATTTGCTCCCATAAAGATTATAGCCAAGAAAACCCTATGGAGAAGTTCTACTCTGAAGCACATTGGGTTACCATAAATCGGACTCACCTGGATGGCAACGGGTTTGGCTTGGTTTGGGTTACTGTGCATTGGGTCCACTCTATCATCATAGGGTTTATCCTAGTTTTTCCCCGTCCATATTTCTAACTCCATTTTCCAGTAATGAGAAACCTAGTTTCTATTATCCTTATCGTATTTACTAACATAACTAATATTTATCCTTATTATATTTATTACTCTAACCTCTCCTGAATCTAAACATATCCTCATTTGAGCTCCAGCATCTCACTGTAGACCACTGTCATCCACCCATGAGAATATCCTTGTCTTTCTACACAGACTCTGACAACCTATGCCAGGCTGATTCTGCCACCCTCCAGCCTCCCTACTGCCTCACGGTTGCTTGTCTTGATCGGCTCCACATAATAGCTTTTGGACTGAATTATTCAGCAAGGAAAGAAGGCAGGAAGGCAGGCAGGCAGGAAGAAAAATTATCCTTGGCCTTTTACTTGGATTTTACTGAGAGTTTTTATTCTTGTTTTACTAGTATTATTATATATGTATTTTATTATATATGTCCTATATCCTATTTGAAGGGTAAAAACAAGAACAAACAAATCTCTCTCGGAAGAAATACAGCCAGAATGCTCCTGAGAAGCAGGGATGGCGAGACTGTCTCACATACTTTGAACGTGTAATCAGGAGAGACTAGTCCCTGGAAAGGACATTATGCTTGGTAGAATAGAAGGTCATCAAAAAAAGAGGAAGACCCTCAACAAGATGCACTGACATAGTGGCTGCAACACTGGGCTCAGGCATAACAAAGAATGTGAAGATGGCACAGGATCGGGCAGTGTTTCCTCACTATGAGTCGGAACCTACTCGACGGCACCTAACAACAGCAAACAATATAAGGAGCCCTAGTGGCACAGTGGTTAAGCATTCAGCTGCTGACCAAAATGTCGGTTTGAATCCACCAGCCGCTCCTTGGAAACCCTACCGGGCAGCTCTCTGTCCTACAGTTGGAATCAACTCAACGGCTATGGGTTTTTTTAAAAACAATATAAAGTGATGGAAACAAAAGTTTCAGTTGGAAGAACTCTGGAATAGTTACGAACAGTATGAAACAGTATCACATCTGCATTTTAAGACCCTTCAGGCCACGAAAGTCTATCTTCAGTAACATGCTGTACCACATAAATCCGACGTAGATAAATGGCCCCAGCAATGTTGGTGGCACTTTTCATTCCACATACCTTCCTACTCACACTGATAAAGTGTACTACTTGTGTGATCTTGATCATTTTACCCAATGTTTCTATGAGCTGATTTCATCATCCATGAAAGGGAAAGGTTTTCTCTCTTGCAACCTCACAGGAAGATCATTTTGATTTCTATAATGCACAGACCAGTTTGAATTTCTCAGCAATAGTATATTCTGAGCATGAGACCCTGAGAAAACACACCATCACAAATCCTTGGAGCAGAAACCCCTGTGGATTGAAAGGAGTAATTTCTTAGTATCCATAACATGGTTGTGCAGCCCTATACAACCTGTTCCTGAGATCTCAGAGGGAAGGTGTTCAGACCTTGAGTGGGCATGGAGTCAGCAATCAAGGGCTTCCAGTAGAAGACAGAATGCCATGGTATAGGGAGGTAATTGTAATAATGTGGACAGGGCCCTGGATGTGCCTGGATGTGTCTACCGAAAGTAGACAGCAAAGATAGAAATCAGGAGACATTGCCTCTATTCCCTGGTCTAGAACTTACTGTGTAATCAGGAGTAATTAACTCAACCTGCCTAAGCTTAGCTCTCTTTATGGCATGTTATGGGTCAAATGAGATAACATATATGGAAAAATCTGATTTATGTTACCAAACCAAACTCGCTGCTGCCAAGTCAATTCCAACTCATGGCAACCCCATATGTTAGGCTCTTAACATATGTTAGTAGATTCTGAAAAAGTTTTTATCTGATACATTTTTAACTAAACTTTTGAAGCAACATAAAACATGAAAAAAAAAAAACCTGCTCTGCCACCGATTATGCAGGTTTCTAGTTACTAGAAATTCTTTCTCCAGCGAAATTAAACTAATTCAAATCTAGAAAAAATTTTTTAAAAATTTTTTAAAAATAAATGGGACTAACGATGTACAGGAGTCCGGTGACAAGGGCCAGAAGGCAGAGGGAGAGTAGGAAACTGATGATAAGGAACACAAATTGAATAAGGACACTGTCGATGTAATGTGAGATTGTTGACCACTGCTATAGGGCAACATTTGTAGTAACTATTAAATGGGAGGCTGTTTTGTCCTGTAAGCCTTCATCTTGGGCGAGAATGGCAGCACAATTGGAAGAGCATAGTCAATATCACTTAAATGTGTAAGTAAAAAGTTTTGAAATGGTGTTTAAATAAAATAAAAATAAATAAATAAATAAATAAACAAATGAGACTAAAGAGGTACAATAGTCCACTGACAAGGTCCAGAAGACAGAAGGGGACAAGGAAGCCCCCTGGTGATAGGGAACACAAGGTGGAGTAAGGATATTCTTGATGTGCTGTGAGATTGTTAACCATTGTCATAGGGCAACATGTGTAGTAACTGTTAAATGAAAAACTATTTTGTTCCGTAAGCCTTCATCTTAAGTGAGAATAACAGCACAGTTGGAAGAGCGTAGTCAATGTCACTGAACTGTGAATGTAGAAATTTTTGAAATGGTGTATCTTTGGCCATCTGTAATTTTCATCAAAAAAAAAAGGTTGAGAATTTAGAGGCTTAATACGTTGTGGGGTTGCTAACCAATGTCATAGAACAACATGTGTACTACTATTTCATGAGAAACTATTTGCTCTGTAAGCTTTCACCTGAAGTACAATAAAATATATATAAAAAAAAAAAAAAAAAAAAAAAAAAAAAAACCGGTTGCCATCAAGTAGATTCCAACTCATGGAGACCTCGTGTGTATCAGAGTAGAACTGTGCTTCAGAGGGTTTTCAATGGCTGTGATGTTTCTGAAGTAGATTGCCAGGCCTTTCTTCCAAGGCACCTCTAGGTGGATTTGAACCCCCTAAACTTTTGGTTAATAGTCAAACGCTTAACTGTATGCACCACCTGGGGACTCAGGGAGAGGATATTCCCTGTCATTAAATCAGAGTGGTAGAGCTGGAATTTAAAAACATCATTGATATAAAATAGTCATTATCAGATGAGCAGGTCTCCTGATGATCATGAAAACACATTCCTTACAACCATCCAGTGAAAAGCAGCTTATAATACTTGGCCAGTTCACCTTCAAGATTGCTGTAAAGATCAAAGAAAGACTTAAAAGAGATTTGATAACTATATAAATATGAGAAATCATCTTTTTTTTTTTCAGAATTGCTTTTGGCTGAAGAATCTGAGGTATTGGGTGAGTGTTTTTGGCTTCAGTATATTACAGATAAGCCGGGGCAGGGAGAGAGAGAAGCACCAAGGTTCCTGGCTGGCTATGTAGTATGTGAAGCCCTGCTAGCGAGAAAAAAATGTCTAATTAGAGGCTGTGCAGTGATATTCATAGCTATTCAGCAGTAGATCCAGCACATCCTCAGAGAAACATAATAGTGTGATATTAAATTCAGAACACAAAGTAATAGAGAAGAAAAAATTTCAGGCAGAAAATAAGTGATAACGTCTTTGGGGCATCTCTGACTATAACTTTGGAAGACCGAGGGTTAAAATGCCTTCGGATGTCACTTGAGCCCATATATCATGACTGCTTAATTCATGGCTGTGAGAATCACCACTTGCAAACCTCCAGGTACCTGGGGACATTCTCTGCCATTAATTTGGGAGCAGCACTCCCCTTTGCAATAAGTAGAAATTCTAGCAGAAAAACTAATGGCAGGCTATGGCCTTTACTCAGTAGAACACAGACAATAGTGTCTTGAGGTATAAGGAGAAGACAATTAATCGCAGCATTGGTGCCTGTGCGGAATTCCCAGGTCTAACCACAGAAACACTAGTTCACTAGAGAGAGGCATTATAAAGAGTGAAGGGAAAAGTATCCAAGACCCATCCCTAACTAAAGCGTGTACAATTAGCCAGGGACCAAAACACCTTTGTAACTGAGTATATGTATATCCAGATACCTCCGATAGCGCACAGGTTAAGATTTTTTCTCCTCCATGAAAAACAAAAGATTGAACATAATTCTGAAAGTTTTCGGTTTTCCTTTCTAGAAATTCATACACAGCAGAGTACCTGTGGGTTTATGTAACTGAAAGATATTGCACAGCACTGCAAACAAAATTTCACTATTCTAAAAGATATATTTCCAGAATCCACTTAAAGATTTTTCCATTTGTTTATGCAATAAGAACTTCTATTGTGTGTGCTTGCCTTTATAAAGGAAAAATCAGCTAATCCAATCTCCCATAATTACTTCTTATCGTGTACTGTATCATTGACTTTCCCTGGAAGCTACATCTAAGGTATGACTGAGTAAGAGATACTTGCTTGAGAGAGCTGAATCAGGAAATACTAGGACAAATTGAGATGGACTCTGTCTTTGTGTCTCTGACTCACTTCTATTCAAACAGGAAATAGGATGCCTCCAATTTCACTGATTACCAGTTTCAGTATCAACTTATCAAGAGAATGATAGGACCTTTACAAACGTTCCCTAATGTTATTTTCCCAACAGAAGTAGAAGCTGACCTATAGTTCTTAGAGCTATTGTAAAAAAGCACATTGTAATGAACTCTTTTAGCCTTGCTAGCTTGCTGCTTAATTTAATGTAATTGAGCCTTTACCTAAGGAACTCTGTTAGAATGTTTAAAACTGGGCTTTCTTGTGCTTTCAGAATTTAGATTCATTTACATTCTACTTATCTTATGCCTTCTGTCAATAAAGCTGATCCCAGTGTTAACATTAAACTTCCTGAAGAAGCTCAAGGTGGACCCAGTAGAAAACAGAACTGATGTGTCTGGTTATCTCAAGTGATTCTGTACAATGGGCTACTCATGCGCTTCAAGGCGGAGGTAGACATTTGCTAATGTGTAGTCATTATGACAGCTGATAATTCAAACACCAGAGGTTTCCAAAACGTCTTTTTTTTTTTTATTGCTAGATATGTTAGCTCTGTCTCAGATTCCTCAAATAAACTACATTCTAACACCTAAAATTTTGTGACAGGCTGTGTTGCAATGTCGTGTTAGAGGGAAAAGAGGGGCCCACAGTAAAAAGAGGCATGTGAAATAGATAAGAAAAATGTGATTCTCCAAATTGGGGGAGAAGATATGTGGTGGATGGAAAAAACACTCAATTTGCAATCCGGTGACTTGGATTTAAATCCTGGCTCTGTTATTTTATTAGTTCATGTCTCTAGCTTCAGTTTCTTCCTCCAAATGTGAGCAGTTAAACCAGGCTCTCAGAATTGCTGAATTTTATTGAGATAAAATATGTGAACATATTTGTAAATAGATAAGCAATTCACAAATATTATCTCCTTATTTTTATGGGCTTGTCAATGCTATCAAAAATCAGAAATTAAGGCCATGAAGCCGTAAGATGTCAAAACCAAAATATTCCTTGTGGGATGTCTTGTTTTAATCTAACCCTCTCATTTTGTAAATGAGACAAGGTCCTATTCTATTTAACAATCATTTATTAATCTTTGCTATGAGCCAGGCTCTGTGCTGGAGCTGGGGAAACAAAGTTGATTAACAGAGATCCCTAGAGGAGTATTCAGTTAAGATCCAGGATGAAGAAGCGTTTGTCCAAGGTTTTACAGCTAGGGGTTTAAGAGCTGGGAATAAAATCAATAGACTCCTCATCTCCTGAGCTTCTGCTCAGGGCACTTTGCTTTCACCATCTCTGTATTAAAGTATTCTACCTGCCTAAAGTCACAGGAATTTAAGCGAAATTCTTTTAACACTTTAAAAATACCAACCACTGTTCCTCTAGACAAAAGCCCCTTGGTGTCTCAGATTAACCTGGCCTAATTCAGGCCACTATAGACTAGGCAAATGCCTGGTTGCTCATTAGAGTAGCCAACAAGTGTTCTGTCCCTGCCCAGCCCCTATTTATTTTGGGGCTCCTCTTCTATATCCAAAAGATGCCAAAAGCCTAAACCAGCCCTACTATTGTCCCTTACCCACTTCTCACATACACAGCCCCTTGCATTGTACTTTCCAGCCACATTGAAGTGATCTCATCCACCAAGTTAATAGATTGCATCTATATTGATACTTGCATTATCTAATTGATTTAATTTCAGAAGTAAATAGAAACATTCTTAATATCCCCATGAGGTAAAAGTGGAATATGAATATAATACTGGGAGAAATAAGATAAAAAGTAGCAATAGATTTTATCAAATATGAAGTAAAACAAAACTCTTTCTTGGATCTAGGCTAATAAAGATAGCATTGTGGCAAGTAAATTCTGTATCAAAGGTCAGCAATGTTTTCTGTAAAAGGACACATATGGCCTTTGTCACAAATTCTTTGTTTTTCTTTATACAACCCTTTAAAAAATGTAAAAACCATTCTTAGCTCAAAAACAGGCCATCCTAGCCAGATGTGGCCTGCGGGCCATACTTTGTTGACGCCATTCTGTATGCTTATTGATGAACCACCTACATGAGGAAAAAAAAAAAAAAAAAAGCTTCCTAAATACATGACTTTGGCAATTTTAGACTCCCTAAACAACCACCAGAAATAATCTATCAACTCCGTGATAGATTTATCCAAAGCGGAGCTGGTTAAGTACATGAGTCTACAAAATCCTAATCATTTTCTTCCTCCAATTCATAGATTTGTCTGTGAGTTTAAAGGTGTCTTAAAGGATGTCGAGTCCACCCATTGGGAGACAAATTATCCTGGGGTGCCAAGAATTCCATAAACCAAAAAAACCAAACCCATTACTGTCGAGTTGATTTCGACCACAGCAATAACTAATTCTAAAATCTACCTTCAAGTATAATCAGTCTGACATTCCATAAACCATGAGCTTTCATAGCCACCTCTTACCTTTGGTATTCTAGTAATAATCTTATGTTCCTATTAATTCTAAATTTTCCTACACTTGACTGCAAGCATCTTGGATATGCTACTTGTAGCAGACTCTAAATTCCAGGAAGTAACCACAGTGTTTCTATCAGAGGTAGGGATGGACCCATGAGAACTTTGGCCAGTGACCTTCAGAGTCCAACTGGTATTCACTGAGGGGTTTCTCAAGTGGGTGGAAGCATATGTGGTCCAAAGAAAAAAATGTAGGTTAGAGGTAAGGAGGGAAAACAAGGGCCCATAGGTATAAGAAGAGTATCTATTGATTAAGTGGGAGATACCTAGGAACAAAGTACAAGTCTATAATGAAGGAATGAAACTAGAGATTAAGGACTGAAAATTCCAGGAACAGGTCGGGGGAAAGACTGCCAAGCTGAGAAACTGACCAAGTCGCAGACCTAGGCTTTGAACAACTCTAGCATGTTGGGATTTGCTTCCTACTGGAGAGTGGATAGAGGAACTATTTTAATGTACAGGACTGGACAAGATAGTCACAGGGCTCATCCAGGAAGATTCTGTGGAGGGAACCTGGAAATATAAGACAGATGGTGACTCTCTTGGGAAGAGCTGAGCCCTTCCTCCCAGCTACTGGCCAGGACATCGCATCTCATTTACTCATTTACTGTTAATAATAATAATAATAATAAATTACAACATGGTTTGGATTCTCCACCACTCCCTGCTCCAACCCCAAATACAACCATTAGTGAGATGTAGTATTTTAAAACTGAAAAAGTGGTTCTAAACCAACCATCTAATAAACACTGTAATCCTCATCCTACCAGCCCCTGAAAATAAGCACTCGCTCCATATTTTGTATGATTCTGGATGGGGAACTCAGGGCCCTCCTAAGGGAAAATATAGCCAAACCGGAAAAACAGAAATTTGAAAAAAAGAGTTAATTGTCAGAGTCCCTCCTTCATGAGTTTAAGACTATCTGGTCAGTTCTGTGACTCTTAGAAAATTACTTAAATTCTGTTTTTTCTCTTATAATGTAAGGGAGTTCAACCAGAGCAGTGCTTCCCAAACTTTACTGACTGTATGAATCACTCTGAGATGGGATCTGAGATTCTACATTTCTAACAACTTCCAGGTGATGCTGATGTTGCTGGTCCAGGGATCACACTTTGAGAACCACTGCCTTAGTTTCCTTCACAGGAACTGTTGTTACGTCAGATGTGCATAGTTACATATTCATCCAACTGATTTTTAACCTAAACGAAATATTTTAATTTTAGCCCAGTTACTTTTTTCTTACATTTTAGCCTATTGTTCATCTTGTTTACATCTTTAGGAAGGGCTCTGGACTTCGAAACAAAAGACTTGGATTCAAATTCCTGTTTTGCTTTGCTTTTTATCAGCTCTGCAACCATAGGCAAATCTCATACTCACCAAGTCTCCTTTTCTTCATCTTAACAGTGGAGATAAGAATTCCCAATGATCCCATAGAGTTATTATGAGTTCCAGAGTCAGACAGAATAGGTTTTAAATTTCAACTCTGCCATTAGTAGCTCTATAACATTGATACTTTCCTTAACCTTCCTGAACCTCGGTTTCCTCATTTATAAAATAGGATACTAGCCTTCAAGGCTGGTGCTCAGAATTAAAAGAAATACACTAGCTATGCATCTGACACATAGTACAGTCTTAATAAACTATAATTATTAAAACAGTTAATGAAATAATAGATGTGAAGGCATTTTGTGAGCCATATGGTTCTATAGAAATATGAGATAATATTATGCTTCTGTCCAATATGCTACGCATAATTTTGATGTTTTGGCGAGAGGATAGAGTCAAAGACAGAACCCTATGCGTTCCACTAAAGCCACCTTTTCCTGTTGTTGTTAGGTACCGTCCAGTGGATTTCAATTCATAGCGACCCCATGTGACAAAGTAAAACTGCCCTATAGAGTTTTCTAGGCTGTAATCTTTACAGGAGCAGCTCACCAAGTCTTTCTCCAAGGAGCTGCTGGATGAGTTCAAACAGTTAGTATTTTGGTTAAGTAGCCAGACACTTAAGTGTTCCACCACCAGTGCCCCTTTTTCAGTTAACTGTGGTCAAGTAATCCATTCTTTAGCCACGTTTTTACAACCCCATCAGTCAGTTCACATTTTTTCATATTGTCTGAAAGCGTATCACAAGAAATGTTGTCAAATGTCTTGAAAAAAGTCACGATTTTTTTATATGTATAGACTTCTTAATTTACAAGTCAGGAACAATAAAATTAAAGAAATTAAGTTTGCGGAGACTTTACCTTAGTGAGTTAACCCATATTCCATGCACCTGCTACTTCTTTCTCTAAATTCTCAGAAATCTTTTGCTGAAAAATTGTTTCTAGAATTTTGTCAAGATTGCCATAAAGCCTCAGTACTCTGTAGTTTCTATAACCCAATCTCTTCCCAATTTTAAAATTCAGAATTTCATTTACTCATCTTGAATGTTCTGGCACCTTCCTGTTTCTAGTATTTCCTCAGAGATTACCATTTGAACGTTCTTTCTGAGTTCTGTGATTTCATTCATCTTGGATTGGAGATTACTGATTAGAGCAGCTGGATGATCTCCCATCACCCACCAGGGCTGCACTTCCCCTAATGCATGCTGATTTCACCCTCTTCGCTTTGAGCGCATGTTACCTGACAGAGAATAAAAAAGCGAAATTGTGTTGAAGCAGCTTTAGTTTTACTGTTATTTGTTGTGCTGGCACCACCACTCCAAGTAGTGGACTAATTATTTTTCCTGTTCTTCTTCTAAATATATTATAGTTGAAATTTTATCCAAGGTTTTTGTTTGTTTGTTTTTTAATGAGACTGCATTTTTGTGTGTTCATCTTTGAATATAATTCTCTTAGTTATCTAGTGCTGCTCTAACAGAAATACCACAATTGGATGACTTTAACAAAGAGAAATTTATTCTTTCACAGTCTATGAGGCTAGAAATCTGAATTCAGTGTGCCAGCTCCAGGGGAAGGCTCTTTCTCTCAATCGTCTCTGGAGGAAGGTCCTTGTCATCAATCTTCCCCTGGTCTAGGAGCTTCTCCACACAGGGACCCTGGGTCCAAAGGACTCACTCTGTTTCTGGCACTACTTGCTTAGTGGTATGAGGTCCACCTGTCTCTCTGCTTGCCTCTCTCTTTTATATCTCAAAAGAGACTGATTTAAGATACAACCTAATCTTGTAGATTGAGCCCTGCCTCATTAACATAACTGCCTCTAATCCTGCCTCATCAACATCATAGAGAAAGAATTTACAACACACAGGAAAATCACACCAGATGACAAAATGTTAGACTATCACACAATACTGGGAATCATGGCCTAGCCAAGTTGACAGATATTTTTGGGGGACACAATTCAATCCATAACAGTTTCCATCATCTCACTTGTGCTCCTCCTGAGCTGTGCTGCTTTCGTAAGATACTCCTCTTGTCATATTAAGCAGATCTACTTGAAATTCTACCATCAGAACCTCTTTTTATCTTATCTGTTAGGGTCTCAAGCCCCAAGGTCATATCTCTCTTCTCTCTGAATAAGTATTGAAATTTGCTTCTTAAATCTTGAGGGTACATGTCTGATAATTCCTGTTGTGACTTCGTAGACTCTAAGATGACATGATTATTTTATCCTACAGCTCCGACCACTAAACAAACCTTCCTTATTGGAAAAAATTGAGTCCAGAGTAGCAGTTTCCCTTGTTGTTTCCTTAAATTTGTAAGCAATGAAATAGTTAACAAGTCAAGAATGTACCAGATGAGCTGCGTTGGGACATATATAAGTCCAGTACGTGTAGTTACTTGAAGATACTTGAAATGTAGCTATTGAATTAATGAGTGAACGGGTTAAGGAAAAAGAGTGTGTAAGCCTTGTGTTCTTCCTTAATCATACGTTCCTTGTGCAAATGGAACACTATCAGGGGTAAATCTGGAGAAATTAGAACAATACATTCTAACTTAACAGAAATAGATTTTTTATACAATAAGTTAGATCAAAATGTATTTCCTCCATTAGGCATTTAAGTAAGTCAAAAAACTCCAAATGAGCCGGATGCTGAGTCCTATCTCAAAGTTGTCTTGCAAACTTTTTCTGGGAAGTCATTTGATAAACAAGATGCAGCTCTACTTCCCTCTTGCACTCACCCCCACCCCCAGTGCCTGCCTCTAGCAACACTCACACTTCCCCGACTCCCTGAAAAACTGTCAACCTTTCCCATTTTAGGATCAAGAGGAAAATCCCGTTTCTATTATACCTACTCTCTAGTCCCACTGCAGACAATTTTCAGTATGACATTTGGAGGTGTACGTGAGGTGTGATGGCAAGATAAATTGAAGGAGAAGCGGTTATGGTTAGAGTGCTAAATTCAAGGGTTCCGGGGTAGAGAAGATCCTGGAAAAGTCAGGGGCAGTGAGTAGCTGAATTGATTTGGAGGTGAAGGATGTAAGAATTTAGGAAGTGAAATACAGAATCCAGGCTTTCAGCATGTCCACACAGCACCAAGTCAGAACTGGAGCGGAAGAGAATGAAAGAGGCCCCAAAGTCATCAATGAATGAAGAAGCATGGCTGGGAGATTTTTAAGTGTCATCAACTAAGAGTCACTAGAAACTTCTCGGAGGGATGGAATGAGGCCTCAAAGATTTGGGTTGTTTTTACCCAAGGGTAACGAATCAGCTGTAGTCAAATTAATTCTGACTCATGGTGACCTCATGTGTCAGAGTAGAACTGTGCTTCATAGGGTTTTCAATGGCTGATTTTTCAGAAGTAGATCACCAGGCCTTTCTTCCAAGATACCTCTGGGTGGGCTGGAGCCTCTAACCTTTTCATTAGCAGTCAAGAGCATTAACCATTTGCACCACCAAGGGACTCCTACCCAAGGATAGAGGTATAATAACCTAGAAGCAACCCTGGAGAATGAGGAAGACATACATCTCACCTCTCACTCCAACCCTAAATGTCTAAGATGAACAGCCTCTGTTAGAGAAGAAGCACAACCATCCCAGGACAGCCAGTGTGTGGGAACGGCCAAAGGGCAGTGACAAGGCTGTGAGGCAGGGTGGGATTGCATGGCCCAAGGTTCCCAACAGAATCAGTTGACCAAACCCTGATGCTTGCAAGGACTTAGGACTTTTCTAGAATCGACTGTGGCCTGGATAAATTGTGATCCCAGATGGGCAAACAGTTGGGTTAATTAGTGTTGTGTTTTAGACTTCACCATATTCTGGAAACAGAAGCGGTACCTCATTATAGAAGATACCAGAAGGCATCTAAAAGAAGACACAGAATCCAGAAAGACCAACTGACCCTAGATTATGCCAGCAGTAAATGGCAGAGCAAAGCCTAAGACCCTGGATTTTTGACTAGAAATCAGCACTCTTCCTCCTGTACCACACAGTCTCTTCCTCGTAGTGCCCCTTCTCTCTCCACCCCCTCCTCCTGATTTTCCCTCACCCAGAGAACCCACTGACTTCATCCATCTCTCTCACTTAGCTTCCTCTCCCTCTACGCTCCACTCAAAGGGTGAGAGTAGACCCTTGAGTACTACACTGCTATTTCTGGTATCTCGTTATACCTGCTTCCCATCCCATTTAGGGAAAGAAGGATGATATGATTGTGAAAGTATATATCCACTTGTAACCCGGTCCAATTATCCTAGAGATCTCATATGGAAAGGTAATTTCAGAAAAATCTGAAGCTGAACATGTATAATATTAAATGGTTAAAAATGTAACTAACACTGATTTTTTTTTTTTTTCCTGATTTTCCCCACTGGTTATTTTTTTAATAAACCCTGGAAGAAAAAAAGTAAGACTTACATAAATGCATATAGGTGGAGAGAGGACACCCTTGAAAGGAGAGCTCACCAAGCTATAGGGAAGACAGGCTCCCCCAGGACTCCCTCTCTAACCCACTTTTGCCCTCTGATGGAGGTCCCCAGGCGCATGCTTATCCTGAGTGGGAAAAGTGTGTCTGGGGATGGGAAGAGAGGTTCCTATAAGGGCCCCCTCTCAATATAAAGGTCACATGCAAGAGCAAGTTTGATAAAATAAAGATGAGGAATTGGGAGGCATATCTCCCACCCAGTTAAGAGGGAACTATAGAAGGAAAATGTGTGTTTCCCAGCTCTCTCCCCCCAAAATTCAAACTCCATAATGATTAAATATGGTTGATTTCATCTGAAGTTGAGAATCACAACCAGCTTTCTTTATGTGTATATTTTTAAAATACCAGCATCTTTTAAAAGGCATTTAAGAACATTTTTAATTTTATTTTTTAAATAAAAAAAAATAAGAATAGTTGTTAGAGCACACATTATATAAGAAGCTGGAATCCACCTACAAAAATAAAATAACCATACACAGAAGGTATGATTTACCTTTTCTCCGAAGCATGGCTACTTAACTCTCATGCAAAAATTTCATATTAAAATGGTAAGGAAAATAAGCAATGTATGGTTTTTACTACCATGGATGTTCAAAAGCCATTTTCAATTTTTTGTGACTTCATTTTTGATTCATATATTTCCCCAAACTTACCCAGGAGAGCTTTCCATACTGTGCACTAGGCACATAAAAAGTTTAAATGCAAAGTTCACACATTTTGAGCCCAGGTTTGGGGGAGTGAGCAGCGAGGCTTTTGAAATCACTTTTGTAGCAGAAAAATGTGCATTTTTAAAAACTTCATTTGATCGTCTTCTTTCTCCACCTATCTACCCACAATCTCCCACTTAAACTGAATTCGGACCAACAATGGTGTCACTAGGGTTGGTGTCACCCAGACCGTTAACTCGTGATGCCACCCCCTGCATGGACCTCCTCCTATACCAGACCATACAGAATCCTTAGTAATGTTTTTTATACCAATGTTACTTGTAAATCTTAATTCCTGTATATCACTCCTTTTCCTTTAATTACTACTTCATTCTCAAAAAAGTTATTGATACAGGTTCACAAATACTAATTATCACAATATCGTACATAAAACACCATAAAATTTGACAAAATCAGTGACTGTAAAAACACTGGCAGCAACAAAAACAACAGCACGTGCTTATAGCGCATGCGGACGAAACCACATAATTCAAAGTGCCATTATAATTGGGTAATTATGACAGCTCTGACAGAGCACAGTAGAAGGTTCAAAAAGTAAATTAGCGTAGAGTTTTAGCCTTGTAGCTATATTGATACATGTAAGCAGGGCTTACTAAAAATATTTTTGTTGTAACTAACTACAGAGAGATTTTTATAAAGAATAATAAATTTCTGCTGAAACACTGCACGAAAATTTTATAGACAGTATTTGGGTGTCATCCCCTCTATCTGTGTTACCCAGTGTGGTCTGCACTCCCCACGACCCCCTAGTGACTCCACTGCAGGCCAATTATAGCCACCTCAGGGTGGTTCTAAGCAAAGGAGAGGTGGACTTTTAAAAGAAGCTGAAGGACTTGAGGTGCACTGTACATGGAGAGTTTTCAAAAGTCATCCAATCTTTTGGCAGCCTGGATTATCTCCTAGGGTTAATGCTTCATTTAAACGGAGGGGAAAGTACTGCTGTTGTTTAAAAAAGAAAATGTTCTGCTACCTCTTCTTTCCCATCCTTCCCACCCTCCCACTCTCCCCTGCATCTCAGCAAGAAAAGAAGGAACTCTTCTTGCAGAAAGCATAGTATCACACACAGTAAAAAAAGGAGACCGAGAGAGAGTACCCAACCATCTAGCAGGTCAGAATCTACACACATAACGCACGTGCACACGAACATGCACGTGATCAATACAGAAGAAAGGTCCAAGTGCTTTCTAGCTTTTAAATCTTAAATAAATTATCTAAGGACCCAGTCTCTGCTAAAAGAGATTCCATTCATTTTGCTGAAGAGTCATCCAATACTCAAGTAAATAGCCTACCCTAGAATAGTGCCAGTAGATGTAGGAAGTTTGGCAAAGAATTGCCCAGCACGCCAGCTGCTGTTGATAGCGACCCTTCAAAGCCACCACAAACTGATGTACTCTAGTCCCAGAAGTAATTAGATTAGACTGGCTGAGAAATGTTTAATACACTGTCATTAGGTTAATCTTTTTTTAAAATTTTCAACACAGATTCAAAAGAAAAAAAATAAAAAAGGTAGAGTTTTTAAAAGTTTTTTTTATGAATACTGGCTTGTGAGAGTGTGGATATTCCTTGGATCTTTTTATAAGCTCCATTTCAAAAGCACTTCTTTGAGCTATAAAGGAGGAAAAGGCTTATGCTACCTCTGTGCTCTAGAAGCTAGAATGATGAGTCGTGGGGGATGATGTGTAGGGTGTGAGGGGAGGAAGGCAAATTACAGATTATATCAGCAACATTTATTTTAGACTCTGGGTCTTTTATATGGTGTTCCTGCTTGCCTTTTGAGATTTAGATGACTGTTAGGAGCATTAAATATTAAAATGAGCTTTTTAAATGCATGTGAGACAGACAAGCAACCCTTTATGTTTTATGTAGGATGTGTATAACACATTCAGATTATCTATTATAATATCCACACATACAATTTGGTTATAAAAATATGCAGTCCAGCCAGTTTGGAGATGATCACTCATGTGGTGTTTTACTCTCCTTTCCTTCAGGGTTGAGAGATAACATAACGGATGTAGGTGAGAACAAGCTTTGCCAGCTCCCATAGGGAGGGGTCCCTCTGTGTTCTTCAAGGAGGAAGCTCTTTCCTTCAGCCTGGGACCAGGATCTGCTGCAACACAGCTCTGCAGAAACTCATTTCTATTTCCCCTGGTGTGTAAGAGGTTCTGGGGGTGGAGCTGGGACAGGACAAAGTCAAGGCATTTTTAGGCACAAAGGGTCTTTCATCACAGATGGTTGCAGAATAAAAGATGAAGAGATGCAGAAAAGACTTTTTCTCTCTTTACATCAGACAAGAAAAGTACGATGAGTTGAAATAGGAGAATGGAGCAAGAGAATTTACAGGATGTAACAGTAACCCATAGGAATAATTAGCTGGATTTCTTTAAAATGCACATTAGTAATAATCATTACAAGAACCTTGAGAGCTAGGTGGTATTTCCCTCCCTTTTACAGATACAAAAACTGAGGCCAAGGCAGGTCTAGCAGAGGCAGGTTCCGATTTGGGATTTGGAATTTGAGCTTGTCCAATTCCCAAGTCCCCGCTCATGTAACTCTACTCAGCTTCAAAATTCCCTTAAGATAGGAGGGTGGGCAGGAGAGTATTTAAGCTTTCCGGGTTGAGCTGATTGTGGGTGACACTTAAATCTGATTCTTAAATGAAATTTAACAGTAAAACAATGTTCCCACGAAAGGGTTTTAAGCCAAAAAAAAAAGAAGAAAAGAAACAAAAACAAACGATCTGTCTTAGCTATTTTATTTAAGTGGAAGTATATTTGCATATTTGCATCCTAGAGATGGTAGTCATACCTACACACCCATTGTTATAGTTTATCAAAATCTTTTTTTATTTTGGATTTAGTAATTATCAAAACTGTGTGGGGCAATGTCTGACCTCCTCTAACTTCACAAGGGGTAAGGAGAATCAAGATCAATGGCCCAAGGCTGATTCCTAGGAGGCAGAGGTCAGATATGGACATCTTTAACAATTCTAACATCAACTGTCCCTCCCACAGCACTCTCTACTTCTCTGCTGGGTTCATAATTCACTGCAATGGCCACACAGAACTCACAGACAATACTCACTATTATGGTGTTTATTAGGGAAGCAACAGGTTACAGTTTAGGTTCAGGAACACTTAGGATACAGTTCTTCTATCAGGACAGCCTCTTCCAAGCCATGCACGCCTCTCCCTGGCCCTCGGCCTTTGCTCAGAGGCACTCAGCTTTCTCCTTCCGTGGGCCAGGAAGCCCACCATGCCGTCTCCTGCTGCTGAGTCTCTGCTGCTGGATCTCTGCTGCCAGGTCTTGCTGCCTTCAGTGTTACATTTCTCTCTCTCTCTCTCTCTCTCTCTCTCCCCCCTGTCAGTGTCCTGGTTCCAGGAGCTTCTCAGCTCAGGGATCCCAGATCAGATGAATATGCTAGCTCCTGGCTGTTCTTCCTTGGTGGTGGTGGGCTCTTCTCTTTCCCGTCTCTAGGGTGGCTCATTTCAAGCTTGTCAAAACTGGCCAATCCCTTTGGTGGGCCACAATGACCATACCTGCACAGTCCCGCCCAATCACTTCAGTGGAAGTTACAAGACCATGGCTAGAAAGTCCACACAAAAGCTATCCATCACACCACAGTAATTTATAATATTGTCTACTTATTCCAGTTTTATGTATCTACAGATAATATTTTTAAATGTCATCTTCAGCCTTATCTAAGAGATAAATAATATTTTGAACAGAACAGAACCTGTAGCATGACACAAGAGTGGGTGATCCATCCATACCTTTTTGATTGTGCAACTACCTATTAATCCATCTGAATGTGCAAGCATGTCTATACTTTGTATACAATATCATTTTTAAAAATTCCAAATGTCTTGCTAAAGAAGGGATAAAATGTGCTAGTTATGCTATTTTTTTTAGGAATACTGGGTTGTTTATGACTTAATTGGTTCTTGTGGACCTATGATGACTCATGGCGACCCTGAGTGTTCATAGCCAACTTTAAGTAATATTTTTATGTTAGCCAAGATAAATATCAAAGTTGTGAATGTACCAACCAAGGCATGGCCTAATTCAGGGTTACAAATGTAAATGTCTTCCTGGTTGAGGGAGGCAACCTAACTGGATGTGTATGGTAGAGGACTGCAAACTGGAGATGGAGAGAAGGCAGAACTACTCAGCTTAATCTAACAGCTGCCATGTGCGGAAATGGCCTGGGACTGCTAAAACCCCAAACCAAACCCATTGCCATCAGGTGGATTCTGACACTTAGAGACCCTATAGAACAGAGTAGAACTGCCCCCATAGGATTTCTAAGGCTATAAATCTTTACAGGAGCAGACTGCCACATCTTTCTCCTGTGGAGCAGCTGGTGGGTTCGAACTGGTGACCTTCGGTTAACAGCCAAGTGTTTTAATCACTGCTCCACCGGGGCTCCTTAGGATTGCTAGACTTTCCAGTTTTGAATGTTGGAGAAAAAGCTGAAAATTTACATTTGCATATAAATTTTCTGATTTCAAACACTATGTGAACCAAATCAAACATGTCTGACCTAAAGAAAAAGAAGGCAATGACCTTGTCTTAGAAACAGACTGTGTCTGAGAAACAAGGTATGTAAGGGCATTTTGGAGCAGAAGGTGACATGCTGAGGTTAGAGCTGTGGAAAGACAACCAAGAAGTGACAATGGAATTGTCAGCAGTGTCAACGAGGTGTTGTCAAGTTTGAATCCTTAAGGAAAACAGACTCAAGAGTGTAGACGATGCACATTTGTTCCTGCTAGAAATTGTATTGATATGACTTTCTATTGACTGGTTGGGGCGGCATGCTTTGAAAACTTCAAATTTTGAAGTGAGATCAAATTGAGAGAAACTAGTCCGTGCCAGGGAATGAACAGATCCATTTTGGTCTATGGGTCTTTTGAGAAATATCTATGCAAACACTGTGTCTATCTGTCATAAAAGGGTTGTGTAATTAACATATGCAAAACACCACTATCCTGCTGGAAGCCAACTTGCCCTCCCTGGAAATCCAGGCTCTATTTATTTACAACAAAATAAAGTGGACCCTTCTGGAAAGAAACAGCTCCATGGCGGCCAGAACACTGTCACACAGATGCTTTAAATCTTTTATATCTCCCGTACCTCCAGGGGCTGGTGCTGGATGGTATTGAGCCAGGGCCCATAAATAATTTATGCTAAGTAGCAATTTAGTTGTTTGGCTTGAGGTAAAGAAATCCAAGAAATTCATAAATAAAGTTCCCATTTTTGCTTGTGTTCCAAAGTTAATTTATGTTACTCTGCAATTAACTAACATAAAGGTGAAAAAATATGACAGGCCTAAGGTATAAACCCAAGCTCATAAATCTGTTCTATCTTAACTAGTGTTGTTTTAGTGATAGTCACCTAGTTCCCTCTGTCTTGTGTTATTGAACAGAAACTTTTCCTTGGTCTGATTCCCTCCTATATTGTAGATCTATAAAAGTATTACAACTGTTTTGAATGAGCCCCTGGGTGGGAAGAGGAAGAAAGAGGGGTGAGCTCTGGGACAGCTACAAAGGGAGCTTTTGTTACATCTGAAATGTTTTATTTCTTTAAAAAATACCTAAAGCAAATATGACAAATGCAAAGAGTTGTTCACTCAACAAGGAGATTTAGAGAAGAGAACCAGGGGATGCACAGCAGGAAGCCAGCCATTGTTGTTGTAAGCACGGGTGCATGCCCGTGGCCAATGACAGGAGAGGCAGAGAGTCTTGCAGTTTGGAGAATCCAGAGGAGGTAAGAAGCAAGAAGCAATCATGAAGACATGAGAAGCATAGCCCACAATCAGACATAGAATCTAGGAAGGCCCTGAGTTTTCACAGTAAAGCATTAGCCAGCATCTGGAGTATATGGCTCTGCTTTCAGCCAACAATGCAGAATACCTACTTTCCAGGTTCTCACCGGCACCCTCAGCCTGCAATTCTCTGCTATTTAGTTGCTCGGCGAAGTCTATCTGAAACAGCTGATATGTGAGAGGGTTTCTCTGTGATAAGTGACCTATTCAGCCCTGAATATCTTCCAAGCTTTATTAGTGTAGTAAGACTATGGGAAGTTACTATTCGTTTATTCAGTAATATTTGTTAAACGCCTACTACATGCCAGGAGGCAATCTAGTAGACAATGTGGACCCTAAAATGAATACCGATAATCCCTCTACTTAATCAGTTTACGAACTAAGACAGGCGGAAAGAGCAGAGAAGAGTAAACCAATAGTTGCAATAGAATGTGGTAAGTGCTATGATAAAGTATGTACAAGGGGCTAGGGGAAGAGTGAGGAGCAACCCACTGCCCAGCCTGGGAGAAATGGGAGCAAGGGAGACTCCTTGAGGAAGGGGAGCATGAGTCGGCCTTAGAAGATGAAGATTTAGCCAGGCAGATGAGCCTAGGGATAGAACGGTATTGCAAAAACGTAGATGATGGAGTAAGCATGACTCATTTCACACTGCAAAAGTCAAATGTGATTGGACATGGGGTATTAAACAGTCCCTGGGTGGTGCAAATGTATAAGTGCTCAGCTACCAACCAAAAGGTTGGTGGTTTGAATCCACCCAAAGCCACATCGAGAGAAAGGCCTGGCAATCTACTTCTCAACAGTCACAGTCATTGAAAACCTTATGGAGCACAGTTCTACTCTGTAAAATAAGGGCAACTGGTTTTTTGGTATGTCCGGTGAAGTAGTATATGAGGCTGGAGAGGTAGGCGTGGGAACAGACAAGAAGCACGTACTGCTTAGATTTCCTGTCAAAGACAAAGTTCCCATGGAAGAGTTTTAAGCCAAAAAAGAAGAAGAAAAGAAAAGAAACAAAAACAAACAAACAAAAAATGGTATAATCAGATTTGTGGAAATAAAAGATCATTATGCTATTAAATGAAAAATGGATTGAATATAAAGAAAACATTCTCAATGTTCAGGGTCAGAAGAATTTTATCTCCTGATGTCAAAGTGCTCTTCCTTCCATTGAACAATGAAAGTGGTACAAATGATGATGATATTTTTCTCTCTGCAGTAGTTATTAGTAACCTGGAACCAAGTTGTTTAATTAATTGCTACAACTTTCCTCAGTCAGATTACTTTCAAGGTTTACTCTTCTCCTTCCCTTTTACTTCTTGGATCTTCTCTTTTGGCTTATGAATCATTTTGTTGTCTTATTGTAACTGTGCTTTAATTTTAAACTCATCAAATTACTTTTGATAGTACAATGGAAGAAGAAAGATGAAAAAAAAAAAAAAAAAAACCTGAACAATCTACTCAGGAAATCCAACACTGAAGTTAATACGTATAGGTACCTTCTGGCTATACATAATGGTTTGAACTCCCTTCTGAGACATTACTAAAATGGCAGAATGGAAAAGAAACACTGAACACATTGGAAAAAAGATAATGGAAGAGAAGACAACAAAGGACTACGCATGAAGAGATTTTTTAGAAGTTGGAAAGAAGATGGAGGAGTGCAAATTGACTTGGCTGAGTGGAGAAAGCAGATCCTCGAACTGAAGAAGGAAACCTCTATGAGAACCAAGAAGATTTTTCCCAAAAATATCCAGAAAACGTGAGGATTTAGATATACCAGATCTGAGTAAGAGTGAGGTTATAAGAAGATAAATTGAGATCTGTAAGAACCCTGAGCAGCCAAACTCCTTTCCCACCTGTAGGAGAAAGGGAGTACATTATCTTAAAAAATGGCACCTGAAATGGTCTAGACTCAGAAATACTGGTACAGTGGAAGGTAGGGGAAATATCATATAAAAAAAATTAAGGACTATATGAAACTATGTATCCCAAAAGGTAAAACCTCCAGCCCCCTTTCCTTCCATTGTCCTGCCAACAGCCAGATACATTACTTTTTATGAAAGGATCATAACAAATTATGGGTAACATTGCAAAGAATGGGAATTCCAGAACACTTAATTGTGCTCATGAGGAATCTGTACATAGATCAAGAGGCAGTAATTCAGACAGAACAAGGGAATACTGTGTGGTTTGAAGTCAAGAAAGGTATGTGTCAGGGTTGAATCCTTTCACCATACTGTCTGCTGAGCAAACAGTCAAAGAAGCTGCACTATATGAAGACAAACAGGGCATCGGGATTGGAGGAAGACTTGTTAACAACCTGCATTATACAGATGACACAGCCCTCCTTGCTGAAAGTGAAGATAACTTTCAGCACTTACTGATGAAGGTCAAAGACCACAGCCTTCAGTATGGATTACACCTCAACATAAAGAAACAGAAATCCTCACACTGGGCCCAATAAGCAAGATCACGATAAATGGACAAAAGATTGAAGTCATCAAGGATTTCATTTTACTTGGATCCACAATCAATGCCTGTGAAAGCAGCAGTCAAGAAATCAAGTGATGTATTGCATTGGGAAAATCTGCTGCAAAAGACCTCTTTAAAGTTTTAAAAAGCAAAGATGTCACTTTAAGGACTAAGGTGCGACTGACCCAAGCTATGGTGTTTTCAGTCCCCTCATATGCATGAGAAAGCCGGACAATGAATAAGGAAGACCAAAGAAGAATTAATGCCTTTGAATTATGGTGTTGGCAAAGAATATTGAACATACATGGACTGCCAGAAGAATGAACAAATCTGTCTTATAAGAAGTACAGCCAGAATGCTCCTTAGAAGCAAGGATGGCAAGACTTCGTCTCACATACTTTGGGCATGTTATCTGGAGGCATCAGTGCCTGGAGAAGGACATCATGCTTGGCAAAGTAGAGGGTCAGCAAAAAAGAAGACCTTCAACAAGATGGATTGACACAGTGGCTGCAACAATGGGCTAAAATGTAGCAAAGATTGTGAGGATGGTGCAGGACTGGGCAGTGTTTCATTCTGGTGTACATAGGATCACAATGAGTCAGAACTGACTTGAGGGAACCTAACAACATGCAAGGACTAAACCAATTTTCTCTGAAGACACTGACAGTCTGAGAAAGAGGACTCCAGATACTCATATTTGGGGCTTCCTCATGAAAAAGTTTTCTCACCAGCTGATCATCCTCCATTAAAGAAAACAAGCTCACTCACACATCCATAGATTCTGATCAGCTTTTTGAGCTTCAGTTTTAAATATTTAAGAAAGCCAAGGATCACCAAACATTTGAGAAAACCCTCCAAAATGAAATAAAGAGACCAAATCACACAAACTAAAAAAGGAGTTCAGAAAAAGAAGAGATAATATAGGAAGAAAAAAAAAATTTAACTTATACTTAAAAAAGAATAGGCACTGCATTTACAAAATAAGAATAGGGTACTATTTTTATAGGATTAATCAAAGGACAAGAAAGTGATCTTGAAAATTAAAGATAGGGAGGAAGAGATTCGAAATTCAGTTGACTGGATGGAAGACAAACTTGAGAAAATTCTGCAAAGAGTAGAACAAAGAAACAAAGAAACTAGCACACAAAAAGTTCTGTGGGATGGAAGAGGAAAGAAAGAAAAAAAAAAAAAACCCTAAATGATCAACTCAGGAAGTCCAACCTAAAACTAGGAGTTCCATAAAGAGAGAAAAAAATACAATAAAGTTTTCTCAAACTGAAGGCCATGGATGTCAACACTAAAGGGGCCCCCTAAGTGCCCAGTTCTCTGAATCTCAAAGGATCCATATCATGGCACATCATAACATAATTTCAAAATGAGAATATGGAGAAGATTCTAGAATTTTCTGGAGAGATAAAAAGGTCATTTACAAAGAGTCAGTCGTTTGACTTGCATATAAACTTTCAATATCACCATTGACAGCTAGAGCTAGAAGCCATTGGAACACTGTCCTCAAAATTCTGAGTGAAATAACTTTCATTCTAGAATTTCATGCCAGGTTGAACTATTCAGCAAATATAAGGGCAGAATAGAGGCAATTTCAAGCATGAAAATAAACAAAGTACTCCAAGAAAATGAAAACTATACTCCAAGAAAGGAAGATGTAGGATCCAGGAAAAAAGGACTTACTACAAGGGAACAACGAAGAGAATTTTCACAGGACCAAAGACTCCAGCTTGGAGTAAGAAAGAGGAAGATGGATGAAAGGAGACTTCTAGTTAAAAAATGAATAATCAAATAAATAAATAAGAAAAGACAGAAGTGTAATTGATAGATTATGTGACATGTTTGAACATTTTAGAAGAATGATTGCTATTCATTTAATAAATCTATTAAAACATTTGGAGAAAATAGGAATAGATGCATAGGAAATTAAACATTTTAGATAAAGCAATTATCACCTCCAGTGAACACAAAGGTCACATGAGGAAAAAAAAAATAACCATAGCATTATCTTATACCACATGTAAGCATTTACATGTTGTTGTTGTTAGGTGCCGTCGAGTCGGTTCCGACTCATAGAGAACCCCTGCACAAAAGAACAAAACACTGCCCAGTCCCGCGCCAGTTTCACAATCCTTGCTATGCTTGAGCCCATTGTTGCAGACTCTGTGTCAGTCCATGTCCTTGAGGGTCTTCCTCTTTTTTGCTGACCCTCTACTTTACCAAGCATGATGTTCTTCTCCAGGGACTGATCCCTCCTGACAACATGTACAAAGTATGTAAGATGTAGTCTCGTCATCCTTGCTTCTAAGGAGTATTCTGGTTGTACTTCCAAGATAGATTTGTTCATTCTTTTGGCAGTCCATGGTATACTCAATATTCTTCACCAACACCACAATTCAAAGGCGTCAGTTCTTCGGTCTTCCTTATTCATCACCCAGCTTTCCCACGCATGAGGTGATTGAAAATACCATGGCTTGGGTCAAGCACACCTTAGCCCTCAAAGTGACATCTTTGCTCTTCAATGCTTTAAAGGGGTCTTTTGCAACAGATTTGCCCAATGTAATGCGTCTTTTAATGTCTTGACTGCTGCTACCATGGGTGTTAATTGTGGATCCAAGTAAAATGAAATCCTTGACAACTTCAATCTTTTCTCCATTCATCATGATGTTGCTTATTGGTCCAGTTATGAAGATTTTTGTTTTCTTTATGTTGAAGTGTAATCCATACTGAAGGCTGTTGTCTTTGATCTTCATCAGTAAGTGCTTCAAGTTTTCTTCACTTTCAGCAAGCAAGGTTGTGTCATCTGCATATCACAGGTCGTTAATGACTCTTCCTCCAATCCTGATGGCCAGTTTTTCTTCATATAGTCCAGCTTCTCAGATGATTTGCTCAGCATACAGATTGAAAATGGTATGGTGAAAGATACAACCCTGACACACATCTTTCCTGACCCTAAACCATGCAGTATCCCCTTGTTCTCTTTGAATGACTGCCTCTTGATCCATGTACAGGTTCCTCATGAGCATGATTAAGTGTTCCAGAATTCCCATTCTTCACAATGTTATCCATAATTTGTAATGATCCACATAGTCTAATGTCTTTGCATAGTTAACAAAACACAGGCAACTATCTTTCTGGTATTCTCTGCTTTCAGCCAGGATCCATCTGACATCAGCCATGGTATCCCTGGTTCCACATCCTCTTCTAAATCCAGCTCGAATTTCTGGCAGTTGCCTGTTGATATACTGCTGCAGCTGCTTTTGAATGATATACAGCAAAATTTTACTTGCATGTGACATTAATGATATTATTCGATAATTTCTGCATTTTGTTAGATCACCTTTCTTGGGAATAGGCATAAATATGGATCTCTTCCAGTCAGTTGGCCAGGTAGCTATCTTCCAAATTTCTTGCCATAGACAAGTGAGCACTTCCAGCATCCGTCCATTTGTTGAAAGATCTCAACTGGTATTACGTCAAATCCTGGAGCCTTGTTTATCGCCAATGACTTCAGTGCAGCTTGGACTTCTTCCTTCAGTTCCATCGGTTCCTAATCATATGCTACCTCCTGAAATGGTTGAACATCGACCAATTCTTTTTGGTATAGTGACTCTGTGTATTCCTTTCATCTCTTTTGACGCTTCCTGTGTCATTTAATATTTTCCCTGTGGAATCCTTCAGTATTGCAACTCGAAGCTTGAATTTTTTCTTCAGTTCTTTCAGCTTCAGAAATGCTGAGCATGTCCTTGCCTTTTGGTTTTCTATATCCAGCTCTTTGCACGTGCCATCATAATACCTTACTTTGTCTTCTCGAGCCACCTTTTGAAATCTTCTGTTCAGCTCTTCTATTTCATTATTTTTTCCTTTTGCTTTAGCTATTCGATGTTCAAGACAGGTTTCAGAGTCTCTTCTGCCATCCATTTAGGTCTTTTCTTTCTCTCTTGTGTTTTTAATGACCTCTTGCTTTCTTCATGTATGATGTTCTTGATGTCATTCCACAACTCATCTGGTCCTTGGTCGTTAGTGTTCAATGCGTCAAATCTATTCTTGAGATGGTCTCTAAATTCAGGGGGGATATGCTCAAGGCTGTACTTTGGGTCTCGTAGACTTGTTCTAATTTTCTTCAGTTTCAACTTCAACTTGCATATGAACAATTGACGGTCTGTTCTGCAGTCTGCCCCAGCCTTGTTCTGACTGATGATATTGAGCTTTTCCATCATCTCTTTCCACAGAAGTAGTCAATTTGATTCCTGTGTATTCCATCTGGCAAGGTCCACATGTATAGTCGCCATTTATGTTGGTGAAAAAAGGTATTTGGAGTGAAGAAGTCACCGGTCTTGCAAAATTCGGTCATGCGATCTCCCACATCATTTCTATCACCAAGGCCTTATTTTCAAACTACTGATCCTTCTTCTTTGTTTCCAACTTTTGCATTCCAATCACCAGTAATTATCAGTGCATTCTGATTGCATGTTCGATCAATTTCAGACTGCAGAAGTTGGTAAAAATCTTCAGTTTCTTTATCTTTGGCCTTAGTGGTTGGTGCATAAATTTGAACAATAGTCATATTAACTGATCTTCCTTGTAGGTGTATGGATATTATCCTATCACTGACAGTGTTGTACCTCAGGATAGATCTTGAAATATTCTTTTTGACCATGAATGCAACACCACTCCTCTTCAAGTTGTCATTCCCGGCATAGTAGACCATATGATTGTCTGATTCAAAATGACCAGTACCAGTCCATTTCAGCTCACTAATGCCTAGGATGTCGATATTATGTGTTCCATTGCATTTTTGATGATTTCCAGTTTTTCTATATTCATACTTCGTACATTCCATGTTCAGAATATTAAAAGATGTTTGCAGCTGTTTCTTCTCATTTTGAGTTGTGCCATATCAACAAATGAAGGTTCCGAAAGCTTGACTCCATCCAAGTCGTTAAGGTCAACTCTACTTTGAGGAGGCAGCTCTTCCCCAGTCATATTTTGAGTGCCTTCCAACCTGAGAGACTCATCTTCCAGCATTATATCAGACAATGTTCAGCTGCTATTCGTAAGGTTTTCACTGGCTAATTCTTTTCAGAAGTAGACCACCAGGTCCTTCTTCCCAATCTGTCTTAGTCTGGAAGCTCAGCTGAAACCTGTCCACCACGGGTGACCCCACTGCTATTTGAATACCGGTGGCGTAGCTTTCAGCATCACAGCAACACACAAGCCCTCACAGTACCACAAACTGTCAGATGTGGGGGGGAATATTTACATAGTCATTATACATTCTGAGTTTTAATTTAACCAAAAATCTAAATAACTATAATAGAGAAAGGTAGAAGAGAAAAAATTGGGGTGAGGATTGGGGAGAGAAGGTATAAAGAAGATTAGTCTCAACTGAAAATTTGGGAAATAAATATTTGCCTAAAACCAAAAAAGTAGTACAAGTTTAAGTGTATGTGGATAAATGTCAGAAGAAACATCTTAAAGGGTTGCAAGTTGTTGCATACCTAGAGTGAAACTATGAGAAAATGAGGAACAAAGGACACTGCTTTCTTTTTTTTAATTTAAAAACACAGAAAGGCCTAAAGATGGAAGAAATTATCCATATCACTACCCGAACCAAACCCACTGTCGTCAGGTCGAATTCCAACTCGTAGCGACCCTATAGGACACAGTAGAACTGCCTCCATAGTTTCCACAGCTGTAAATCTTTACATAGGCAGACGGCCACATCTTTCTTCCTCGAAGTGGATGATGGGTTCGAACTACCAACCTTTCAGTTAGCAGCCGAGTGCTTAACCACTGCACCACCAGAACTCTTCATGAACAGAAAAGGATCCAGATAATAACTAGATAGGCAGGTAGGTTGATGATAGGTAGAGATAGAGAGAGAGGGGTAGGCGTTGCTTTTTGTTAAAATGGGATCATACATAGGTACTATTTAAAATATTGAATTTAGTTTTATTTATTTAACAGTAAAAAGAGAAACTGAAACAAAACTAGAGGAATTGTTGATTTTCAAATGAATGTTTCTTCATAAGATTTAGAACCCTATAAACTTGAAAGGGGGAAGTGGATATGCAAAACAGTAAGAGTTGGTGTCATTACTGTATTTATTTTATGTTTCAATAGTAGACAATATCTGTAGACTCCTGATTTGAAATATGAGATGTCCCCTCCCCACACTTTCCAATCATCTTTATACTAATAATTTTACAAGGTAATGATTAATAACATTCACATTTTGTTCTCCAGCAATAATTCCTTCAGTTATTTAGTCTTAATTCTATACATAAATGGATTCAAAACACCATCAGTCCTTTTAATCATAGCTTCTCAATTCCCCAGTTCTTTATTTTGATTTATCTCTTAATTAACTAGAATTCTTTGTCAAGCATTTTTTTTCAAGAATGCCACATTCCACAAGTTTTTTCATGTTTGGGAATGTCTGCCTCTTGCCTTTTTTCTCAATTGACATCTTAGCTTTTTTCTCTTTCCTTCAAAACTTTGTAGAAATGGCTCCATTGTCATCTGGCATTGAATGTTCCTGTGAAGAAGTCTGAGACCTGCCTGCTTTGTTTTTAATCCACCCCAAAACACAACTAAAAAAAACAAATTTGTTGCCATTGAATTGATTCTACCTGTATGTCTCCATGTCAAGTATTCCATATCAAACTTTCCTGATGTATTTGCACATTTTCAATCTAAATATTCTTTTTTTTGTTTCTTTACCAACGAGAAATCATTATGCAGCTATGCATTCATTCAATAAAGCATCTGTATGCCAGGCAGTGTTCTAGGCTGTTGGATATATCTCTGAACAAAACAGGTTTTAAAAACCCTGTGAAGCTTATGGGAGGAGGGGTAGAGGGAGGGGGAAGGTATAAACAGGAAACGATAAATAAATAAATGGCACGGTATGATAAAAAGAAACCAGTGACACAGGTTAAAAAGGGAAAGTTAAAAGAAGACTGAGAGCGTGGGAACAGGGGAGTGGAAAGGGGAAAATACAATTTTAAACAAGGTACTCACGGAAGACTTCATTAAGAAGGTGGTATTTGAGCAATGAATTGAAGGAGTGAAGAAAAGAGCCATACAGGTATCTAGGGGGAGAGTGTTAGAGCCAGAAAAAATAGCCAGTGGAAAGGCCCCAAGGTGAGAGCATGCCTGGTATGTTTGAGGAACAGCAAAGAGGCCATGTGGCTGTATAGACAGAGGGGGGAAGGCAAAACATTGTGTATGCTAAGATCAGAGAGGTAATGGTGGGTCAAGTAGTCAGGGCCTAAATGTCATTGTAAGGCTTTTTTATTCTGAGTTTCATGGTGTTAACATGAGTAGTGACATGATCTGACTTACATTTTAAAAGGATTACTTTGGCTATTTTATTAAGAACAGATTGTAGGTGGACAAGGGTAAAAGCAAGGAGCCTAGTTAGGAAGCTATTGCAATAATGTAGGCAAGATATTTTTATTATGTGCTTTTTTTTATGTATTAGAAGAAAAAAATTCTGTGAAAAAAATTTAAATCTGTCACCTAAATCCAGAAGTATATTTGATTTTTTTTAAACTAGGTACATATGTTACTTTGTTAAATACTAAAAAAAATAAGAATTTTTTAAAAGATAGTTGGAAAAGGGCCTCTAATGTGAAGCTTTTATTGTGCTGGAAACAATGTAGTGAGATAAATTATGTAACTGGTGTCAACCCTACACCAAATTCTCAAGGAAATCATGAAAATAAATTTAATGGCTCAAAATACATAGGCATACACTGTTGTTGTTGTCTTTTGTGTGCTATCAAGTCAATTGTAACTCATAGCAAACCTATGTGACAGCACTGAACCACCCCATAGGGTTTCCTAGGCTGTAATCTTTACAGGAGCATGAACAGGGCAGAGAATATTATTGGAAAAAGAATCTTTTAAAAAAAAAAAAATTCTATCACTAATGTGACTCTTCCCTGTGTGATTTTATATATATAGTCTTCAATCAAGTGTCAGCCATCATTTCTCCAGACTAAAATCCTTTTCAGTCCCTTCAAACTTCTTGGGCAAATGCCATTTGGGTTAAAAGAATTTACATATATTCAGTTTGACCATTGTGTGCAGAACTTCCTGTGTATTTATCATTATTTGATCAAATATTTCTAATCTGGATGGCTTAAAAGACAATATGATGTGGCAATTGTTCTCTACTGCCTTTCTTACTAAGACCACAGCTACTTTCGTCTTTGCTCATTGAGCAATCCCATGACAGAGAGCTGGTTTTTCATCTAATTTTGCAGGCCTGCCCCAAAAAACCTGTGCTTCACTGAAAGATAAGGACAAGCCTGCCAATTCTCACCCTCCGGCAGCTCAGTGAAGTCAACCTAGGAGTCACCTTTTCTAGGGGAGTAGAGAACCACCAGGGTAGATAGACTTCTTTCATGGTCCCAGTTGATTGATTTTCCCTCAAGTAAGGCACATCTGTTTTGCCCTGAAAGTTAAATCAAATTTACCTTCAAGGCCAGACTTGCAGTTTCATTTCCACTGCCCTTTCTCACTTTCACCCCAAAACGCAACTAAAACAATAAAAAATAAAATAAACCAATGCCATGCAGTCAATTCCAACTCATGGCGACCCCATGTGTTACAGAGCAGAGCTGCTCCACAGGATTTTCTTAACTGTAAACTTTATGGAAGCAGATTGCCAGGCCTTTCTTCTGTGGCATCACTGGGTGGGTTTGAACTGCCAACCTATAAGTTAGTAATCAAGTACAAACCATTGTGCCACTCAGGGACCTTCAAAAGGTAACTAAAACCAAAACCTCACCCATTGCCTTGGAGTGGATTCTGACTCACAGCAACCCTGTGAGCTAGAGTAGAACTGCCCCACAGGGTTTCTAAGGAGTAGCTGGCAGATTCAAACTGCCAACCTCTGGCTTAGCAGCCTGATCCCTTAACCACTATGCCGCCAGGGCTGCTGCTTAATGATGCTGAAACTCCCTTTAACTGGGACAGGAATGAGAGAAATAATCATTCCAACACCAGATAAAAATGTGCGAATTTTAGCACCTAGTTGGGATAAAATGTTTAGTATCAAACATTTTACTCTTATTAAATGACTTTAGCTAATCAAAAAGTGTAAATTAACTGGGGCAATTAAAGTGTTTAGGGGTTCGAATAATCACTAGGAAAGAAAAAGGAAAGGACTGAAAAAAAAGAAGCTCATGAGACAAACTCCACCATTTTCTTTGAGGGGAATCCAACTAACTTCCACTTTTGGGGGACAAATAAGAGTTGTAGGCAGAAGTATTTTGGTGAGGTAGATCTAAAGATGTAGATATATAAGGTTTCTTTCAAATCTAGGATTGGAAATATCAGCCAATTCAATCGCTTTCATAACAGGAAGAACAAAGGGGAGGAGGAGGAGCAGTGTATATTGATAATCACAAATTCCACACATTTTGTAAAAGAAAGCCAATTTGGTTCGTGTAGGGATAGGCAACTGGTGTGTACCTCCTATATTCCTATATTTTTCATCTTTCTGTAGTATAAGTATTGCAAGAACTCTGATTTTCAATCAGCCACTCCTTATTTACTTACAATGACATTCCCTGAAGCATCTTACAGAGGACACACTCCCACAGCCTATAGACCACTGTTTATGGAAAGCTATGGTATTCTCCTCAAGCTGGCTCACTGCCTGTGCCTAAGAAAATGCTTAGATATTAGTATTGTCTAAATGTAATGGAAAAATAATGAGATAGAAAATAAAGTGTATCAAGTATTAGGGTTGCTATTCAGTCATTTAACTAGTGGCTTAGGGCTCACGGGTAATTGTAGGATAAGGTGTTTCCAACTTCATTCAGTTTCTTGGAAACAATTGTTCTAATTCATAAAATGAAGATGATAAACTTCCACCACTGTACACTCATACATCATGAACTATTAACTATAAAAATTTATTTGCAAGTACTTTTTAAAATATGAGCCTCTAATGAATTGATAGTAATTTATTAAGTGCCATTTGGTGTCCAGTTTGTCTTCCATGGATTAAAAAAACAAAATAAAACTCAAAACTCCCCTGACATTAATTAAGCAATCTAATGACACCTTCTAGAAGCCCTGGTGGCACAGTGGTTAAGCACTCAGCTGCTAACCGAAAAGTCGGCAGTTCAAACCTACCAGCCTGCTCCAAAGGAGAAAGATGTGGCAATCTGCTTCCATAAAGACTTACAGCCTCGGAAATCCTACGGCGCAGCTCTACTCTTTCCTACAGAGTTGCTATGAGTCAAAATTCACTCGACCATGGTGTGCTTTTTTCTTTAATAACACCTTCAGATCACTTGACTACATGCAGTCCTGTTTCTAGGAAGCAAATTGTACCTTGATAGCCTGAACTAGCCAGTGCATCATCTTAAATGTAAATTCCAACAGAAAATATCTTAAACATTTGACCCACGCTTTACAAGATTCCTTGATGCAGTGAAATGGCATCTGCTCATCACGGCCATCATCATCTAAAAGCCTTTGCTAAGCACAGGGTTGTATCTGGTGCTCTCCAGGTCCTGTACAAAGTGAGGTAATATCCAATTTCCTGACCTCTGGAGGCCATCAGAGAATGCTAAGCAGACAAATGTAAAGAAGATTCAGGTAGCTCAATAAGCTTTACAGCGTTGTATGAATTAATCGGATGGATAAATGTATAATATTTTGCGTAAGCAAAGGATAACTAAGTGGACGAAGGCAAGTAAGAGCCCCTGTCAGTATTCTGTGTATTTTGACCAAGTGGAGATGTCAGGTAAGCAGGAAGAGCAAACAAATAAAAAATAACCTGATTTCACTTTCTAACACTTTTCTAGGATTCTAGGTTATACAGCACAGTAGTAATTGGGTCAAAAATAATTAGTTGCTGTTCAACTGTTCCAGGAGATAGCATGTGATCAAGAACCAGTGGTACTGAAGGAAGAAGTCCAAACAAGTCTCCAGGAATTGACGGAATACCGGTTGAGATGTTTCAACAAATGAATGCAGCACTGAAGGTGCTCACTCATCTATGTCAAGAGATTTGGAAGACAGCTACCTGGCCGATTGACTAGAAAAGATCCATACTTGTGCCCATTCCAAAGAAAGATGATCCAACGGAATGTGGAAATTATTGAACAAGGTAATTAATATAAAAAATTCAAGTAAAATTATGCTCAAGATAATTCAAAAACAGTTGCAGCATTACCTACACAGGGAACTGCCAGAAATTCAAGCCAGATTCAGAAGAGGATAGGAAATGAGGGATATCACTGCTGATGTCAGACAGAGAATACCAGAAGTGTATTTGCCTGTGTTTTATTGACTATGCAAAGAATGTGTGGATCATAACAAATTATGGATAACGTTGCGAAGAAAGGGAATTACAAAAAACTTAATTTTGCTCATGAGGAACCTGTACACAGACCAAGAGGCAGCTGTTCAAACAGAACAAGGGGATACTTGCATGGTTTAAAGTCAGGAAAGGTGTGCGTCAGGTTGTATCCTTTCACCATACTTTTCAATCCATGTGCTGATCAAGTAATCCGAGAGACTGGGCTATATTAAGAAGAACAGGGCATTAGGATTGGAGGAAGACTCATTAACAACCTGCGTTACGCAGATGACACAATTTTGCTTGCTGAAAGCGAGGAGGACTTGAAGCACTTACTGATGAAGATCAAAGACCACAGCCTTCAGTATGGATTACACCTCAACGTAAAGGAAACAAAAGTCCTCACAACAAGACCAATAAGCAAAATCACGATAAACACAGAAAGTATTGAAATTGTCAAGGCTTTCATTTTATCTGAATCCACGATCAGCACTCATGGAAGCAGTGGTCAAGAAATGAAACGACATATTGCATTGGGCAAATCTGCTGCAAAAAACCTCTTTAAAGTGTTAAAAAGCAAAAATGTCACTTTGAGGGCTAAAATGAGCCTGACCCAAGCCATGGTATTTTTAATCACCTTACAGGCTTGCAAATTCTGGACGATGAATAAGGAAGACTGAAGAAGAATTGACGTCTTTGAATTATGGTGTTAGTGGAAAGTATTGAATATACCATGGACTGCCAGAAAAATGAACAAATTTGTCTTCAAAAAGTACAGCCAGAACGCTCCTTAGAAGCGAAGACCGCGAGACTTCATCTTACGTATTTTGGACATGTTATCAGGAGGCACCGATCTCTGGAGAAAGACATCATTCTTGGTGAAGTAGAGAGTCAGCAAAAATGAGGAAAACCCTTAAGGAGATGGATTGACCCAGTGGCTGCAACACTGGGCACAAACATAGCAAAATTGTGGGGATGATGCAGGACCCGGCACTGTTCCGTTCTGTTGCACCTAAGGTCACTCACTGTAAGTCAGAATGGATTGGATGGCACCTAACAATGGTAACTGGGTAGAGAAGAGGAGGTACAGAAATCTAGCCTATTCTTTAAAAAGAGAACAGCGAAAGGTTTTTTGTTTGTTTTAACTCAATGAATCAATAAACTCTTGTAAACTTATCAAATCGTGTAGAACATCTGATTTAAACTTGCTTACAGTAAAGAAAGTACTTAAAATAAGGCAGAGAAGTATGAGCCACTGAATTATACTGAGAAGCCAGTTTGAAAGGGATGTATTTAATGAGACTTGTTTAAATTGCCCATCCCTTGTAAATATGTGTGCTCTTCTCAAAGTCCTTCTGTGACCGGGTTTTGTTTTCATGAATTTAGTGAATAGGATTTAAACTTCTTAGCTTTTTTTTTTTTTTTTTTCAAAAACTACAAACACAATCCATTTGAGTAGAATCCATTCAATCGGCCTCTGCTTTCTGAATGCAAGAAAGAAGCTACTTTTCCTCCCCTTCGTTTCATTCCAGCTGAGCACAGTGCAGCAAACATCTCATGCTGAAATCAGTGCCTTTTTAAACCTTCAAGGAGCTTGAAAGCTCCAAACCTGTTCAGAGGTGAAGTGGCTCCAAGAGATCAGCTCAGACGCGCCCTATTTGCACTTCCCTCCACTATAAAGGATCTCAGTCCTTTATCCCCAGGCCTCATTAGGAAAGTTCTCTTACTTATGAAAGCAGGACCTGGGCAGGTCTCCTCTTTGGTACTGCAGCATCGTTCTCTATTTCATTCACTGTAAAGAATCCTGATCACTGCCTGAAGTCTAGTGTATGATCAAGAGAAACGTGGTTCTCTCCAGTTGAGAGTTAATCGCTCTCCCCTCCCCTAGTGCCCCTCACCATCCAGCATACCTGGGCATTAGTACTGGGTTCTTTCCTTCTCCCCCAGGTTTATAACTGAGAAAGCAAGGTCCTGCTTGTGTACAACTGCCCAGCTGAGTTCAGAGTGTGAGAGTAAAACCCTCCCAGCCACACTTTTAACCCCTTAGAGAGCAGAAACCGCAGAATCCCTAATACCTTTCTGCGGGAAGCTAATGTCTTTAGTTTTAGCTTTTCTCCTCAACTTTTAGAGTTAGTTTCTTAAACCAGCAGCTATTCAGCAGAGAAGAATAAAGTAAACAGTTCCATATACTATTATTGTCTTAGTTACCTAGTGCTGCCATAACATGGAGTCACCATGAGCTGAAATCAACTCGACAGCAACTAACAACAATAGCAGAAATACCACAAGGGGGTGGCTTTAAAAACAGAAATTTCTTTTCTTTCAGTTCTGGAGGCTAAAAGTCCAAATCAGGGTCTTGGCCTTGTTGATTCCTTCCTCCTTTGTTGGTAGCCCTGGGCATTCCTTGGTTCTTGGCCATGGCGTGTATCTTCCCCAGTATGTGCGTGCCTCTGTGTCTAATCTAATCTTTTTATGATTCAGAAGTGACTGGTTTATTAAAAGATCAGATTGGACACCAAACCAAAAACCCACTGCCTCAGAGTCAATTCGGACTCAGAGTGACCCCATAGAGTTTCCAAGGCTGTAATCTCTACAGAAGCAGACCGCCCTATCTTTCTCCCGTGGAGGTGCTGGTGGTTTCAAACTGCTGACTTTTCAGTTAGCAGTCTTAAGATGCACCGACACTGACATGACCTCATTAACATAACAAAGAAAACCATATTTCCAAATAGTATTAAATAGACAGGTAGTTGTTATCGTTGTTAGGTGCCGTTGAGTCAGTTCTGACTCATAGCGACCCTGTGCACAATGGTAGGAAACACTGGCTGGTCCTGCACAATTCTCACAATTGTTGCTATGCTTAAACCCATTATTGCAGCCACTGCATCAATCCATCTCGTTGAGGATCTTCTTTTTCACTGACCTCTCTACTTTACCAAGCATGATGTCCTTCGCCAGGGACTGATCACTCCTGCCAACTTGTCCAAAGTATGTGAGGTGGAGTCTCGTCATCCTTGCTTCCGAGGAACATTCTGGTTGTACTTCTTCCAAGATAGATTTGTTCTTTCTTTTGTCAGTCCATGGTGTATTCAATGTTCTTCACCAAAACCACAATTCAAAGACGTCAATTCTTCTTCAGTCTTCCTTATTCATTGTCCAGCTTTCACATACATATGAGGCAATTGAAAATATCATGGCTTGCGTCAGGCGCACCCTAGTCCTCAAGGTGACATTTTTGCTTTTTAACACTTCAAAGAGATCACTTGCAGTCGATTTGCCCAGTGCAATGTATCTTTTGATTTCTTGACCGCTGCTTCCAAGGGCGTTGATGGCGGATTCAATTGAAATGAAACCCTTGACAACTCGATCTTTTCTCCATTTATTATGATGTTGCTTATTGGTCCAGCTGTGAGGATTTTTGTTTCCTTTGTGTTGAGGTGTAATCCATACCGAAGGCTGTGATCTTTGATCTTCATCAGTAAGTGCTTCAAGTCTTCTTCACTTTCAGCAAGCAAGGTTGTGTCATCTGCATATCACAGGTTGTTAATGATTCTTCCTCCAATCTCGATGCCCCATTCTTCTTCATATAGTCCAGCTTCTCGGATTATTTGCTCAGCATACAGATTGAATAGATATAATAAAAGGATACAACCCTGACGCACACCTTTCCTGACTTTAAACCATGCAGTATCCCCTTGTTCTGTTCGAATGACTGCCTCTTGATCCATCTACAGATTCCTCATGAGCACAGTTAAGTGCTCCAGAATTCCCACTCTCCACAATGTTATGCATAATTTGTTATGATCCATACAGCTGAATGTGTTAGCAAGGTCAATAAAACACAGGTAAACATCTTCCTGGTGTTCTCTGCTTTCAGCCAGGATCCATCTGACATCAGCAATGATATCCCTGGTTCCACATCCTTTTCTAAATCTGGCTTGAATTTCTGGCAGTTCCCTGTCAATATACAGCTGCAGCTTCTTTTGAATGATCTTCAGCAAAATTTTGCTTGCATGTGATATTAATGATTTTATTTGATAATTTCCACATTCAGTCACATCACCTCTCCTGGGAATAGGCGTAAATATGGATCTCTTCCAGTCAGTTGGCCACGTAACTATCTTCCAAATTTCTTGGCATAGATGAGTGAGCACTTCCAGTGCTGCATCCATTTGTTGAAATATCTCAATTGGTATTCCCTCAATTCCCAGAGCCTTGTTTTTTGCCAATGCCTTCAGTGCGGCTTGGACTTCTTCCTTCAATATCATTGGTTTCTGATCATATGTTACCTACTGAAATGGCTGAACGTCAACCAATTCTTTTTGGTATAATGACTCTGTGTATTCCTTCCTTCTTCTTTTGATACTTCCTGTGTCATTTAATATTTTCCCCATAGGAGCCTTCACTATTGCAACTCAAGGCTTGAATTTCTTCTTCATTTATTTCAGCTTGAGAAATGCCAAGCGTGTTCTTCCCTTTTAGTTTTCTATCTCCAGGTCTTTGCACACGTCATCATAATACTTCACTTCGTCTTCTACAGCTGCCCTTTGAAATCTTCTGTTCAGCTCTTTACTTCATCATTGTTTTTCCTTTTGCTTTAGCTATCCAATGTTCAAGAGGAAGTTTCAGAGTCTCTTCTGACATCCATTTAGGTCTTTTCTTTCTCTCCTGTGTTTTTAATGACCTCTTGCTTTCTTCATGTGTGATGTCCTTGATGTCATCCCACAACTCATCTGGTCTTTGGTCATTAGTGTTCAGCACGTCAAATTCTTGAGATGGTCTCTAAATTCGGGTGGGATATACTCAAGGTCATATTTGGCTCTCGTGGACTTGTTCTAATTTTCTTCAGTTTCAACTTCGACTTGCATTTGAGTAATTGATGGTCTGATCCAAAGTTGGCCCCTAGCCTTGTTCTGATAGATGATATTGAGATTTTGCATCATCTCTTTCCACAGATGTAGTCGATTTGATTGTATTCTATCTGGCGAGGTCCATGTGTACAGTCGCTGTTTATGTTGGTAAAAAAAAAAGGTATTTGCACCAAAGAAGTCATTGTTCTTGCAAAATTCAATCATGCGATCTCCGGCATCGTTTCTATCACCAAGGTCATACTTTCCAACTACCGATCCTTTATCTTTGTTTCCACCTTTTACATTCCAATCCCCAGTAATTATCAGTGCACCCTGATTGCATGTTTGATCAATTTCAGACTGCAGAAATTGGTAAAAATCTTCAGTTTCTTTATCTTTGGCCTTAGTGGTTGGTATGCAGATTTGAACCATAGTCATATTAACTGGTCTTCCTTGTAGGTGTATGGATATTATACTGTCAGTGACAGCATTGTACTTCAGGACAGATCCTGAAGTGTTCTTTTTGATGATGAATGCAAGGACATTCCTCTTCAAGTTGTCATTCCCAGCATAGTAGACCATATGATTGTCTGATTCCAAATGACCAATACCAGTCCATTTCAGCTCACTAATGCCTGGGATGTCGATGTTTATGTGTTCCATTTCATTTTTGATGATTTCCAATTTTCCTAGATTCATACTTCATACATTCTACGGTTTCCATTAACAAAGGATGCTTGCACCTGTTTCTTCTCATTTTGAGTCATGCCACATCAACAAATGAAGGTCCCAAAAGCTTGACTCCATCCACGTCATTAAGGTCGACTCTACTTTGAGGAAGCAGCTCTTCCCCAGTTGTATTTTGAGTGCCTTCCAACCTGAGGGGCTCATCTCCCATATCAGACAATGTTCCACTGCTATTCAAAGGTTTTCTCTGGCTAATTCTTTTCAGAAGTAGACCACCAGGTCCTTCTTCCTACTCTGTTTTAGTCTGGAAGTTCAGCTGAAACCTGTCTGCTATAGGTGACCCTGCTGGTATGTGAATAGCAGTGCCATAGCTTCCAGCATCACAGCAACACACAAGCCCCCACAATACGACAAACTGACAGACGTGTGGGGGTGACAGGTAGAGGGGTTAGGACTCCAGTACATATCTGGGGGATGGGGAACACAATTTAATCCATAACAAATAGAAATTTATTTTCACACAGTTCAAGAGGCAAGAAGTCCAAATTCATGGAGTGGCTCCAGGGTAAAGTCCTTCATTGTCTATTTCAGCTTCTAGTAGCTGCCAGCAATCCTTGGCATTCCTGGACTTATAAATGCATCTATCTCCATTGTCAGTCTTCCTCCGTGTGTGTCTCTGTGTCTATATTGCTCTATTTATAACTCAGAAGTGATTAGGTTTAGGACCCACCCTACGACTGTATGACCTCATTAACATAACAAAGGAAAACTCATATTTTCCAAACAGCATCATACTTACAAGTGCAGGTGTTAGGATTTTCAGCACATAGTTTGTGGGGGCACCGTCCAATCCATAACAATTCTGTTGAAATGCACCTTGCAGTTAACTGTAATTTAAGCTAAGTTTGGGCTGATTGGTTAACTTTATAACAAGAGGCATTTGGTGTCTCAAGACTTTCTGTTCTTCGACAAGTAAGCTCTGGTACACAACGTTTTGCTCTTTTCTCACTCAGTCTTCAGGGCAGTGATGGATCACCCCAGCTCAGTGGATGAAGATGTGGTCTAACAATTCCTTTAATGGATATTCTTCTTAGGGTGCCCAAAACACTATCAATTGTTCAGTTTACTACTTTGGAGAATCGCATTAGTTCTTGCAGTAGACTAAAATAGCATTTAGTACTAATGATTGCCTAATACTTTTAGATTGTCAACTACTTTTTTTCCTCAAAACTTAGATCTCAATATAACCTGTAGCTCTGGGTAGGGTAGAATCTTCTACCTGGATTTCTGCTTTGGCTAAATATTGACAATGATGTTCTTTTTCTCTCCACTGTCCTTTCTAGGTACACATAAGCACTGTTTTAAATAATTTAAGAAATTTTCATGCCAAATCCAGTTGTTTTTACACTGTCATCTCCAGATGACATAAAATTTAACCCAACACTAAAGAGCCAAAACTAATTTTCACGAAGCTTTAAAGAAGGGTTCCTTAAGAGGAAACTTTATGTGATGCCTCTTAAAAGCAGCAATATTTAAGGACTAGCAAATGGGTGGTGAAGTGGTTAAGACTTTGGCTGCCAGCCAAAATGTTGGCAGTACTAATCCACCAGACACTCCTTGGAAACCCTGTAAGGCAGTTCTACTCTGTCCTATAGGGTTGCTATGAGTCGGAATCGACCTGATGGTAACAAGTTTGGTCTGGTTTGAGCACATACAAGATTCTTCTCCAAACTCCGGCCAGTATGGAAATTTGCTCACTTTAACATTAGACTTAAATGCTTTATTTCAAATACTCAAGATGAGTGGACTTTGAGAAAAGGAAACATTGTGAACATTCAAGGAGATATTTAAACCTAAAATACTGCAAGTAATCACTAACACCAGGCATCCAGGGAAGTGTTTTTACTTGAATGAATATTGTTGTTACCATGAGGTACCATCGAGTCAGTTCTGACTCATAGCGACAAAACAAAAGACCAAAACGAATGAACGTGATCTCTCCACAATTAAATGCTTTCTCTTTAATTTCATCACATATTTAATATTTCAAATGTTAAATGTTTTCATCGAAAGTGAATTTCTGCATTTACGAGGAGGAGAAAGGAGCTGATGTTACGTGCAAGTTGATTTTGTTGTTGTTGTTAGGTGCTGTCAAGTCTGTTCCAACTCACAGAGGCCCCATGCACAACAGAACAAAATACTGCCCAGTCCTGCATCATCCTCACAATCATTGTTATGCTTGAGGCCATTGTTGCAGCCACTGTGTCAATCCATCTAGCTGAGGGTCTTCGTCTTTTCCCCGACCCTCTGCTCTACTAAGCATGATGTCCTTCTCCAGGGATTGGTCCCTCCTGACAACATGTCCAAAGTATATGAGACTAATTCTCACCATCCTTGCTTCTAAGGTGCATTTTGACTGTACTTCTTCCAAGACAGATTTGTTCGTTCTCCTGGCAGTCCATGGTATAGTCAATATTCTTCACCAACATCATAATTCAAAAGCATCAATTCTTCTTCAGTCTTCCTTATTCATTGCAAGTTGATAGTTTATGTAAATTTGAAAAAGAATTTAGGAAATTAGCTTGTGTTCAGAGTGAGGTGGGCATTTTGAAGGTGTAGCGATTGTCATAGTTTGTACTTCTAACAAGCCTGCTTTCTTTTTTCTATTGAAGTAAGTTAAACATAATTTCTAAACTGCATACAAGAGGGAATATCTTATAGTTCAGAGTGAAAAACTAGTTACTATGGTATAGCATATGGTATAGCACAGAGTTACTTGATATTGATAGGCTAGAACCAAACAACAGGGACTCACCACTCCCTTTAGCGGCTAATGATGTAATACAAGATCTAATTCAAGTTCTTACAATATCAAAATGCCTGCCAAATTGAATCACACACTGCATTCTTATAACTACCCTGTCTCTCAGATGATGCTCTATGATAAATGACCTTGTGTTTAATTTAGTGAAAATTTAAGAAGCAGCTTTCTTCATTTATTACCCCCAATACTGAAACTTCTTCATCTCCAGCTAAGAGGCCTCAAGTTCATGTGTTAAGAAAGATATGCAACATTTCTCTCTGTATCTCTCCATTTTGGCATGCAGCCAACACTGACTTGTCACCTGGCATCTCACAGACTGGGGTCCAGAGCACCTAGGAGTCAGGAGCAAAGGAGGCCATCTTTCTCGTGCATCTGGTACTTGTGCTAAAGGGCCCCCTTTCACATGAATTAGGTAACTGGGACAAGTGCTAGAGATAGCTCTCCTATAGATTCCTGCAAAAGTACTTTCCCAAAGTATTTCTAGCAGGGAGAAATTGGTACAGGAATAGCAGATACAGAAAAATTCATATTAGATACCCATTTATTCTTTCAACCAGTATTTATTGAGCATCTACTTAGCTCCAGGTACTGTCCTAGGCACTGGATAGTTAATTTTGAACAAACTGAACAAGGTTTCTTCCTTGTGGAGTTTATAATCTAGTGAGGGAGATAGACATTAAACAAATAAATACACAAATAATATATTCTATAACCTCAGAATGTGGTCATTGCTATGAAAGAAAAGAAGAAGTTGCCACAAAAGAGATGGAAAGGCACACCTGATGTAGACTGAAGGGTTAGAGAAAGCAGTGCTGGAAGGGCTATCTAGTTTAGTTATCAACAGGACTGTTTAGCTTTCTAGAATCAGTGTCTTCCCTAATGTCCACTTTGTAACTATGCTTCAAGACTGTAGTCTTTGTAGAGTTTAAATAATCTAACTCTTGCCTATCGATTCATATTCTATCTCACCCTGCCTTCTACCCTCAGAAACACTGAAATTTCTGTGGTTGTGTCTTAGTTATCTAGTGCTGCTAAGCAGAAGTACTACAAGTGGATGGTTTTAACAAAGAGAAGTTTATTTCCTTACACCAAAGTAGGCTAATAGTCCAAATTCAGGGTGTCAGCTCCAGGGGAAGGCTTTCTCTCTCTCGGCCTTCTCATCAGTGTTCCCCCAGACTAGGAGCTTCTAGGTGCAGGGACCCCGGTCCAAAGGACGCGCTCTGCTCCTGGCACTGCTTTCTTGATGGTATGAGGTCTCCCGGTCTCTCTGCTCACTTCTCTCTTTTCTGTCTCAGGAGATTACCTCAGGACACAATCCAGTCTTGTAGATCCAGTCCTGCCTTACTAACACAACTGCCCCGCATCCTCCCTCATTAACATCATAGAGGCAGGATTTACAACATATAGGAAAATCACACAGTACCAGGAATCATGGCCCAGCCAAACTGATATACACATTTTTTGGGAGACATAATTCAAACCATGATAGTTTGCCACCTCAGAATGCTGTGTCAAGCTTCTATTCCTTCATATCTACTCACCCCTCTGACTATATTGTCCCTCACTTTTCCACTGCAATGACTCCTCCTCATCCTCTATAGCTCACCTCAAACATGATTGCCTCTAGGAAATCTTTGATTCTTCACTCCTTCCCATGTGCGGAGTCCATGTGGCTCAGTTCCAGGGGGCATATTCACATTTTATTTTTTGTAGGTCAGAAATGGATGAGTATCAGCAATTTCATATATTCAGCCAATAAGCTATGTTAATGGCAGCTGTGCAGTGCTTCCTTTCATTCAGACTACAATGTTCATGTCATCTCTGAAGGTGTGCGATACTGCAGCTCTGCTCCTGAATGGCCCTTCCCTATGTCCAATAAGACACTATCCCTGACTCTCTAATTAATGTTACCATTTTGTATGTAATGATCAGCTCCTTCTTCTGTCTTCTCCTCTTAAGTGTTTCATCTAACTCATCTTTGTATCCTTAGCAATTGGCCCAGAGCTTTTTGTTATAACACTAAGAATAACTATCATTTATACAGCCTCTACTAGGACCAGATATTTTAGTTACATCATCTTTAATTACCACAACAATGCTGACAAACACATATTATCCAATTTTTACAATTGAGAAACTGAGGCTTAAAATTAATTTACTCAGGTTCCCACCATACTAAAAGATCGTGGAGCTCAGATTTGAATGACACTATATCTGATTCCAGAACCCACACTCTCAACCATGCTATGCTACGTTTCACTCTTTTCTTTCATTCATTCATTCATTCAAATATGTATAGTACTAAGCTTTGTGTTGTGGTCATTGGTTCACTTGTAAATGACAAAACGTAACTTGCCTTCAAGGAGCTTCCTATCTAGAAATGAAGGCCAACGATGGATAAGCAATTATAAATAAGATAAACTGGGATGAATAATTACTGAACCCAACTGAATGTTTTGGGAGATAAACTTACAGAAGTATTATGATAGCTATCCTAAGTTCATCTCCTATAACACTGAGTTCAGTTCAATAATCATTCATCCCAGTTTATCTCACTTGTAATTGCTTATTCATTGTTTGCCTTCCTCACTAATCAGGTAGCTCCTTGAAGGCAGTTAGGATTTTTCAGTTACAAGTGTACCAATGACCACAACACAAGGCCTAGTGCTATGCATACTTTGTTTCAGAATAACTAGGTTATAATCAAGATAGGATAAGTATCTACATGTAACTGAGGTCAACTTCACCACAGTCCTTCCCAGCAGCAACTAATAAATTCCTTTGCAGCCTTCAGCTACTTGGGGTTGGGTTACTATCACTTGCAACCAAAAGGGATATGACCCATTCTGAAACAGGTTTCTAGATGTGGACCACCAGAAGTGATAGAAACTTGTTACCGCAATAACACGAATTGGAGCCGCCTGCCGCAATAGCCAATTCTGAGACAAGGGTGAGGGGAGCAGCAAGAGGTTTATTATATATCGATTCATAGGAGACAGAGGGGAATAGATTCCTCCAAAAACCCGTCTCTCCCACTGGAGATCCGCCGAAGGCTTTTATAGGGACAGGATTATGGGTCTTAGAAGTTTGTGTTAGTTCCCCCTTGAGGTGGTCAAGTCCCTGATGAGTTAATCTTTTACTGATATTCTTCAGGGTTATCTGGCGACATCCTGGTTTGCTTGTCACAGGAGGGTGCTTTGTTCAGTTTTTCATTCCTAAATAATTATCACTTGTTTTCCACCCTCCAAGGGGGAACACCTGTTAATCTGAAAACTTTTGTAGAGACTGGAACCAGAGGGAAAAACAAGATCATCAGACAACGTGGGAGTTAGCAATGGGGAGTAATAATAGTGAGCTGGACCTATGCAGCCTCTTCCAACCTGAAGCGTGGACTTGGCTTAGTCTCAGTGTGGTGTGGTGCAGAGAGAATTCCCTGTCCTCAGATGGGAAGTTGGATGACCTCAATATGTGATAATAAAGCATCTGGTTGAAACTGGCCTTCTTGAATCCTGGGACTCAGGCTGAAATTTTAAGGGCTTTGGTAGAAGAATGTCAGGAACATCAACATTTATGGTGATTAGAAATATTGTATAAGATTGAAGAAACCCTGAAACAAAACACAACTAAGTATGTCCCAGGTTTAAAGGCTGATTTGCCAATTTCTCTTCTATTCCTGATCCTGCTAGTTTTCTTAGAAAGCATAATGTGTCTTTTGTTTTGTTTTGTTTTTGCCTCAGTTTTCAGTCAACAAGATGAGAGCACTGCCTGGCATGAAGAGGAATGTAGAGAATTTAAGAAGTGGTTTCTTATGCGAGCAGTCATAACAACAGTATCTCTGAAACAATCAGAGAACAAATAAGAATCTCAGAAGCAGAGAACCTAAAATCAGAATAAACCCATCTCCACTGAGTCCATTCCGACTCATAGCGACCCTGTAGGACAGAGTAGAACTGCTCCATAGGGTTTCCATGGAGAGGCTGGTGGATTCAACCTGCTGACTTTTGGTTAGCAGCTGAATGCTTAACCACTGCAACACCAGGGCTCCTTAAATCATAACAGGCCTTAGAAATCCTCTGTCCCAAACTCCCAAAAGGCAGGAAACCCTGCTAGGAGATTTCTGTCTTGTTTCAGACTTGTCTTAAATACTTCCATGGACAGGGACCTCATTAGCGCATTCACAACGCTTATGGAAGGTTCTATATATGAAGACAAAAATAGGCTTCCAAGACATCAACGAATTAGACCAGGTCCTGTCCTCAGAACCAGATAATTCTTGTTCTGTATGACAGTTTACCTATCTATGTCCCGTCTATATCTTCCTTTCTTTAGGACTTAAGCATCCTCAGTATGGGCTTTTCTGAAATGACTAGAGCCATCAGATGAAAGCTCACTGAGGGTATGAATCCTAAGGGAAGGCACTAGATAAGCAGAGAGGAATAAGTCTCAAACACTGCTCCATAAGGAACAAGGATTCAAATATTCATTAGTTGATATGGATGATATCCTGTGGCACAGTTAATACGCAGCTCTATTCAACAAAAGCGAAGTTAATGCAGTTACCTGGCAGCAAAGCATTTCCAAAAAACGCCAGCCCTTCTCCTCATTGACTATTGATGACTGCAGCCCAGGGGGAAGTAGTCCATTCATAAACATCAATCAGGGCAGGAAAGGCGCCTTCCAGTCTCTTTTAAGCAAGATAATGTATGTGAAAGCTCTTTGTCAACTATAAAGCAGTATACAAATGTAAAGGACTTCTACCATTGTTTTTAAAGGAAGCTGGAATAGAATTATTGCTATTTGTTTTAAAGTTTTCCAGGTGGCCAGCATAATACATATATAATAAGAGAACTTTTGCCTCTCTTTCCATTTTCTCGGAGTAGATATTCAGCGTAATTATTTTTAAATAGTGGGGCTCTTTTTCTTTTTCTATGTAGACTAAACTTCTGTTTCCACATTTTTAAAAGTAAAATTTAATTGGTATTTTCCCAATGCAAATTTTTAATGGACTTCCTTTTTACAGCAGTTTGAGGTTTACTGAGAAATAGCACAGAAAGCACTGGGCGTTCCCATGTACTTCTTCTGCCCTCTGCACACAGAGTCTCCTGTTATTAACATCTTGCCTTAGTGTGGCACATTTTCTACAACTGACGAACCAGTTGTTGTTGCTGTTGTTGTTATGTGTCTTTGAGTCAACTCCAACTCATAGTAGTCCTATATGACAGAGTAGAACCACTACGTAGGATTTCCCAGGCTGTAATCTTTATGGGAGCAGACAGCCAGGTCTTTTCTCCCTCTGTGTCGCTATTGGGTTTGAACAACCAAGTGCTTAGCCATTGAGCCACCAGGGCTCCTAATTACAATATTGATACATTATTATTACCTGAAGTCCATAGTTCACAATTAAGGTTCCCTCTTTTCTGTTGTACAGTGCTATGAGTTTTGACAAATGTATAATGTCATGTAGCCACCAGTAGAGTATCATATAGTATAGTTTTCTGCCCTAAAAATCCCCTGTGCTCTACCTATTCATTCCTTCTCTCCCTCTCTCACCCCTGGAACCTCTAGCAACCACTGATTGTTTTACTACCTCCATAGTTTTGCCTTTTCCAGAATGTCATATATTTGGTATCAGACTGGCTTCTTTCACTTAGCAATATGCATTTAAGATTCCTCCATGTCCTTTCATAGCTTGATAGCTTGTTTATTTTTATCTCTGAATAATATTCTGTTGTATGGATGTACCACAGATAAACTTGTTTATCTACTCACCAACTGAAGGACATCTTGGTTGCTTCCAAATTTTGGCAAGTGTAAATAGAGCTACTATAAACATTCATGCGCAGGTTTTTTTGTGGACATACGCTTTCAACTTATTTGGATAAATACCTAGGAGCGAGTCTGCTGGATCATATGGTAGGCCTATGTTTAGCTATGCAAGAAACTTCCAGACTGTCTTCCAAAGTGGCTGGACCATTTTGAATTTTCACGAGCAATAAATGAGAGTTGTTGTTACTCCACATCCTTGCCAAAATTTGATAGTGCCAGTGTTTTGGATTTTAGCCATTCTAATAAGCAAATAATCCAAGAAGCTGGACTATATGAAGAAGAATGGGGCATCAGGATTGGAGGAAGACTTATTAACAACCTTGCTTGCTGAAAGTGAAGAGGACTTGAAGCACTTACTGATGAAGATCAAAGATGACAGCCTTCAGTATGGATTACACCTCAACATAAAGAAAACAAAAATCCTCACAACTGGACCAATAAGCAACATGATGATAAATGGAGAAAGTTGAAGTTGTCAAGGATTTCATTTTCCTTGGATCCCTAATCAACACCCATGGAAGCAGCAGTCAAGAAATCAAAAGATGCATTGCGCTGGGCAAATCTTCTACAAAAGACCTCTTTAAAGTGTTGAAAAGCAAAGAAGCCACCTTGAAGAGTAAGGCACGCCTGACCCAATCCATGGTGTTTTCAATGTCATCATATGCATGTGAAAGCTGGACAATGAATAAGGAATAGTGAAGAATTAACACCTTTGAATTGCGGTGTTGGTGAAGAATATTGAATATACCGTGGACTGCCAAAAGAACAAAGAGGTCTGTCTTGGAAGAAGTACAACCAGAATGCTCCTTAGAAGCAAGGATAGTGAGACTACGTCTTACATACTTCGGACATGTTGTCAGGAGGGATCAGTCCTTGGAGAAGGACATCATGCTTGGTAAAGCAGGGGGTCAGCAAAAAAGAGGAAGACTCTCAACGCGATGGATTAACACAGTGGCTGCAACAATGGGCTCAAGTATAACAACGACTGTGAGGATGAAGCAGGACCGGGCAGTGTTTCATTCTGTTGTACATAGGGTCGCCATGAGTCGGAACTGAATTGACCGCACCTAACAACAACAATAACAATGGCTGTGTAGGAGCCCTGGTGGCTAAGTGGTTAAAGCACCTGCCTGCTAACCGAAAGTCAGCCATTCGAAATCAGCAGCAACTCTGCAGGAGAAAGATGTGGCAGTCTGCCTCCATACAGATTTACAGCCTTGGAAACCCCATGGGGCAGTTCTACTGTGTCCTATAGGGTCGCTATGAGTTGGAATAGACTCGCTGGAAGTGGATTTGGTTTGGTTAATAATTGTGTAGTCCTATCTCATGATTGATTTAACATGCAATTTCCTAATGACAAATGATGTTAAGCATATTTTCATACACATACAGCCGTCTGTCTGTCTTCTTTGGTGAGACGTCTGTTCAGAACTTTTGCCTATTTTGTAATTGGGCTGTTTTTTTTCTTACTGTTGAATTTTAAGAGTTCTTTGTATATGTTGGATACAAGTCCTTATCAGATACAATGTTTCGCAAATATTTTCTCCTAGTCTGTGGCTTGGAGTAGACACATTTTTCCCCGTTCTTCCCAACTAAGTACAGATAAAAACTCTGGAAATTGTATATGAAGTAAACATATGAAGATTTGAAGTATTTCATCTCTCAGGTCAGCTTTAAAAACACTTCTTTATTAGGCAGGGATATAATAAAGAGATAACTATGAGTTAGAAGAAAAAAACTCTTATCAGTAAAAAAAATGTAAAATATTATTATTAAAAATAAGTATTTTCATTTGATGAACACTTATTGAGTAGCATCCATGTGCCTGTGAAGGAAGTAGAGGTGAATGTGACACAGCCCCTGCCCTCTAGGGGTTAAGTACCAGGTAATAATCAAGCAAAGATGTCACTTTGAGAACTAAGATGCACCTGACCCAAGCAAGCCATGGTGCTTTCAATTACCTTATATGCATGCAAAAGCTGGACAATGAATAAAGAAGCCCAAAGAAGAACTGATGCCTTTGAATTATGGTGTTGGCAAAGAATACTGAATATAGCATGGACTGCCAGAATAACTAACAAATCTGTCTTGGAAGAAGTACAACCAGAACGCTCCTTAGAAGCAAGGATGACAAGATTTCATCTCACTTACTTTGAACATGTTTTCAGGAGGGACCAGTCCCTGGAGAAGGACATCATGCTTAGTAGAGTAGAGGGTCAGGGAAAAAGAAGAAGACCCTCAATGAAATGGATTGGCACAGTGGCTGCAACAATGGGCTCAAGCACAACAATTGTAAGGATGGTGCAGGACCAGGCCATGTTTCATTCTGTTGTACATAGGTTTGCTATGAGTTGGAATGGACTCAGAGGCACCTAACAACATAAATCACACTACAGATTACATGCATACCATGGAGAGCACAGATGTTATTAGCAGTGTGGAAGCCAGCATTTATTGAGCATGTGGTATGTACCAGACATTGTGCTATTCTCTTTACATTTATTCTCCCATTTAGTCCTCAAAACAACTCGGAAAATTCATTGTATTACCCATATTTTATAGCAAAAGCCAGAGATGTTACGTGGCTCAGTGAGGAAAGGGTAGGAGCAATAATTCAAACCCAGCTCCAACTTCAGAGTAGGCTGTGTACTTAACCATAAGGGCACACAGCCCCTAAGAGAAGTCTGTACCATGTACCACATAGATTAGAGAAGTAGAACTCTGCTATCATGGCTTGGGGGTTGGTAGGACAAAAAAAAAGGGGGTGATTATTACCATTACGATAGTAAGCTTCAAATCCTTGAAGATACAACTTATGCATGTTCCCAAGTTACTAGACATATGGTTGTGATAACTTGCATTGGAAATTAGTTCAAAACTAGAAAAAATCCATAATGTAAAATATTTATTGTATGTTTCTTATATACAGCTGATTCATTTTTTAACAGTGACTTAAGACTGATCTTATTGTATCCTGTATGGATATAATTATCAAATAATAATACAGATATAAGCTAACTGAAGAATAATTATATTGTTGTAGCAACATTGAAACGTAACCTCTTAAATGCAGAGAACAAGCTTCATGATAATTATGCTTGCCATTAAATGATAATATCCAATTGGTATCTAATCTTCAGGCTACAAATAAGCATGTAATACTGCAAATACACTCTAATTACATGGCTGTTTGTCCCCTATAAATGTAATAAGATGAACTACAAGCAGTGTTGCAAATCCCAATGAAGAATTTTATTCAGAATCTAATGAAGGATGCTAGGTGAAGCTTATGGTCCTCATTTCTATCTTCAGTACCAATGATTTTACTACTTAGTTCCAGATGTCCACTTTTGTATTCCAACATTATTGTCATTATTTGATACTGTTATTACCTAATGAGAACTGACCTGATATTCTGCTAAAGCCTGCAAAATCTTATTTGGAAATTGAAGCAAAATATATATTTGCCTAATAGAGTTTGAACAAAGAAAAGTAACTGATTTCTCTATCTTAAATATTTGAAAGATTACATTATAATCTCAACCCCTCTCGGACATTTATCTCAAATCCTAATTCTTCTTTTTTGTTATTTTGGTCTCAGTATGAAAATGTGACTTCTAATTGAACTTCTGTGTTTGAATGTTCAGACCTCTATTTTCTGTACTTGGTACAGAGCTCAGTAAATATTTTGAATGAATCAATGAATAAATAAATGGTTGAAGAATAGTTTATAAATCACAATTTATTTCTTGCAAGTAAATGAAGTCAAATACCAGTTTGTCTAATTTTTTCATGGAACTAACGTATCATTTTGGTGACTTTTTTACACAGATTTTTATTGTTGTTATTGGTTGCCCTAGAGTCGTTTCCTATTCATGGAGACCTTATGTATAACAGAATGAAATCTTGCCCAGTCCTGCAACTTCTTTCAGCGCTGTATTGGTATAAATAAGTATATTGTTGTTAATTCCTATCAAGTCAGCTCCCACTCATGCGATCTTACACATAACAGTACAAAACATTGCCCAATCCTGCACCATCTTCATGATCATCAGTATGTTTGCGTTTATTGTTGTGGCTATTGTTTAATGCCTTCCAACCTAGGGGGCTCATCTTCCAGCACTATATCAGATAATATTCTGTTTTAATCAATTAAGTTTTCATTGACTAAATTTTGGAAGTAGATTGTCAGACCTTTCTTTCTAGTCTGCGTTAGTCTGGAAGCTCCTTTGAAATCTGTCCACTATGAGTGACCCTGCTGGTATTTGAAATGCTAGTGGCATAACTTCCAGTAATCTACCAACACACAAACCACTACAGTATGACAAACAGCACAAATTAGATATGCTATATTATGAAGTCCTAGAATACTGACATGGATGAAATATTATTATTTTATTTATCGTAATAGAGAATGCATACTCATATGACTTTAAAGGTATTTGTATTTATATAACTCCCAACCAGAGAATTTGGAGATGGTAATGAAAAGTAATAACTATGAATTAGGGAAAAGGATGGAGTGAAGGGCAGAGAAAAAGCTTCCAAGTTTGCTATTGATGATTTATGGCCCCAGAAAGAAGATCGAAGAAGAACTGATGCCTTTGAATTATGGTGTTGGCAAAGAATATTGAATATACCATGAACTGCAGAAGAACAAACAAATCTGTCTTGGAAGAAGTACAGCCAGAATGCTCATTAGAAGCAAGGATGGTGAGACTTCGTCTCACATACTTTGGACACGTTATCAGGAGGGACCAGTCCCTAGAGAAGGACATCACGCTTGGTAGAGGGTCAGCAAAAAAGAGGAAGACCCTCAACAAGATGGATTGACACAGTGGGTGCAACATAGGGTCGCTATGAGTCAGAACTGACTCAATGACACCTAACAACAGCAACGTGTTTCATCTATGCTTTAGAAATGAAAAACTTTGAAGTCAGTTATAATCAGTCTATACCACTCTATAAAATGATTTATTTCTTTTTTTAACAATATTTTATTGTGTTTAAGTGTAAAGTAGAGGAGCCTTGGTGGTACAGTGGTTAAAGTGCTGAGCTGCTAACCAAAAGGTTGACGGTTCGAACCCACCAGGCCCTCCGCAGGAGAGAGATGTGACAGTCTGCTTCTGTAAAGATTTACAGCCTTAGAAACCATATGCAGCAGTTCTACTCTATCCTATATGGTCCCTGTGAGTTGGAATCAACTCAACAACAGTGGATTGGGTTTTGTTTTTTGGTTAAGGTTGAAGCTTACATCACAAATTAGGTTCTCACTTAACCATTTCTACATAAGTTATTCAGTGATATTGGTTACATCTTTTAAAAGTGTCATCATTCTCATTCATTCCATTCTGGTTGTACCATTTCCAGTACTCTAGTTTCCCCACCCCCTTACCTTCACATCTTTGCTTTAGAGTAATTTTTGACCATTTGGTCTCATACAGATGATATTTTAAAGGAACTCATTACTCACGGGTGATTTTAGGGCTCATTATTTTATGAGCCAATCTGTTAGTTAGCTAAAAATTGACCTCAGGGATAATTTCAGTTTAAGGTTTAAAGTGTATATCGGGGTGATAGTCTTGGAGAGTCCTCTAGTCTCAACAGGTCCAGTAAGTCTGGACTTTGTAAGAATTTGAGTGTTGTTTCACATTTTTCTCCCGTTCTATCAGGATCCATCTATTGTGGTCCTGATCAGAATGTTAGGTAGTAGTAGCAGGGCACCATCTAGTTCTGATCTCATGGCAATGGGGGTAGTAGTTCATGGAGACAATTAGACCAGCAGTCCATTTCCTTCTGTGCTTCCTGGATCTCCTTCTTCCTCTGATGTCCCAGACAAATAGAGAGCAATAGTTATATCTTAGTAAAATGATTTATTTCTAAAATAATAATAGTTTATTTTTTTTTGCCAAGTCGGTTCTGACTCATAGTGACCCCATGTGACAGAGTAGAACTGCCCCATAGGTTTTCTTGGCTGTAATCTTTAAGGAAGTAAATCACCAGGCCTTTTTCCTGCAGAGCCACTGGGGTTCAAACCATCAACCTTTCAGTTAGCAGCAGAGCACTTAACCATTGCTCCTAGGGCTCCTTAATAATAATGGTAGATGACATTTATTGAGGACATATCCCTCACAATCACCTTTTGTTGTCTATATCTACATATGAGAAAAGATAGGGTGGGGAGTTGGAAGGAAAGGTGGAGGGGGTGAAATGGCTTTCCCAGAGTTGGACAGGTGATGGAGCTGAGACTTGAACCCAGAGCGACCCGAGGATGCGCTGAACTATTCTACCTTACAGGGGACGATGCTGCCAAGTCCACACTAGTTCCAAACTCTGCCTTTTCATGCACCTCTTCCAGGTAGAATTGTCTTCTCTTCTCCCCAGTTACCCAAATCTCACTCCTTTGACCCTGCTCAAGTCCTCCCATTCCCACAAGATCTTTGTCTTTCCTGCCTCCAATCACGTGGTATGAAAAGTCAGAGCACACAATGTCATTCCTATTCATAATTCTGTTCAGTCTTCTACTTTCAGAGGCAAGAATTTATTTCTCATTCCATTTTATCCCCCTCACTTCTCTATCACCCCTTCACCCCAGCACCTAACACATACAGAAAAAAGAGAGTAATTGTCTACTGATAGAATGGTATCTCTCGAGTTGTCTAAAGAGCTCAGAAAGAGTTAGCCCGTTTTCAGTATTTAAACGCCGTTGCCTTATAGTTGTTAACAGACGCTGATTAAATCTAGATTTTTTTTAAAAAGCTTAAAAGCTAAAAAGTCATTTATCACAGAAACTTTCAGACACTAAAGGGTGTGAATGAAGATGTGGCTCACTTGATTCTCAGATTTTTACTTCCCCAATACCTTGCCTTTTCCAGAAGATAAAGTGACTTGAATGTGTCGTCAGTTATCCTGATAGATGCTCCTCATCCGTGTTCCTGAGAAATGGCAGGGTCTCTGTTTCCAGGGACACTGTGTCTTAAGAATGGAATTTTAATCAGACTACAGAATAAGCAGTCTTGGAGAGATAGTTTGTTCTATATTTATTTTTATTTACTCCTTTCTGTATAACACCAGAGAGAGATTTAAGGAACCTGAGGCAGGCTGTTGTAAAGTATCCCCTTTTCCTGTTGGTGACATAAGAAAAACCTAAATTAAAAGAAAGGCATTTCTCATATCACAGCACCTCTTTCAGGGTTTAAAAAAGCAAAGACAAGGTAAACTAAAGTGCCTAGATTTGTTCTTTACAGAAATATTCAAAACATTTCAAATAATGACTTGTACAAGAGCAAAAAAAACTCTCTCTCTCTCTCCTTTTTCCTCTCTCATTCAAAAAGTAGCCACCATATATTTGATATCTTATTTGGTTTGCTGGCTGTTCTGTATCTAAATCTGAATTTTACTCACAATAGAAATGTTAAATCCTTTCCTCTACCCCTCTCCCGGGAATTAAATTTGTTGTTAGGTTGTACATTTACCGATTCCAGAATTTACTGATCCAAATTTTGGTCTGTGTTATATTTGTCTCTTCTTTCTCCCTCCCATTTATCATCATTTTCTGCTTGTGTATCTGTCCATTTGTCTTTCTTTTCTTTAATTTCTGTTCCATAGTCCCCAGATAGAAAATGAAATATTAGGTTTGTCAAGCGTATATCATTGTTTAAATGCCTGGAGATGATGGGTTAAACAGACCAATCAATGAAACAAACCTCTAGCGCATTGCAGGGGCTGCAAGGGATGTTCCTTTTGGCTCTTTAAGACCTAACAAGTCAATAACCTATTAATATCATACTCTGCCAGTCACTTCTCCACAAGCCACATGTGTCTTTTTAGGACAACACTATACAGCTTGTGGTGAATTAAACAGAAGAATGTCTGTGGCAAAAGCCAAACTAAAAATAAGATTATAAATAAATTTAAAAAGTGAAGTGGAAATAATAATCACATGATCGTGACTGTAAGATACACCAAAATTTTTACAGCTAGACCGTGAGTATTATAAACGCATAACCTAACATGATCCAAACTGTTAAGCAATGAATTCAGTCATGTCATTATTTTTTAGTACATGCAATACCCAAAGAGTTTAATGCATAATGCATGAAAAGGTGGGATCCTTGAATTTGGAAAGTTTGTATCATAAAGAGATGATAAGACACACAAAAATACGTTTTAGGTTGTTTTTCCCCCATTTTATATAATGAAGGAACAAAACTTAATAGTCTAAATACCGAAGAAAATTTGTCTGGAAAGTATTGCTTATTATGCATAGGGCAAAGTTTTTAATGCATATATCTGATAATTCTTTGTATTTATGAAATCATGTGTGCATATATATATATATATATATATATATATTTGTATACTATATTAGAGATGACCATATCTGAGTTGGAGCCCTGGTGGCACAGTGGTTAAGAGCTCAGCTGCTAACCTAAAGGTCAATAGTTATAATCCACCAGCCGCTCCTTGGAAACCCTATGGGGCAGTTCTACTCTGTCTTATAGCATCCCTAGGAGTTGGAATCGATTCTTCAGCGATGGGTATATCTGAGTTACAAAACTGACAACTTATTTTCAGATGACTCACATCTTGAACCTCTCTTAGCTGTTTTTTGCTGTACAATTTATCTAAAATATAACTCACTATTTCAGAAGTTTAAAAAAAAAACTGGAACTATTTTAACATAACTCAAAAATTTCTCTAAATACTAACTCCATAATTTCAAAACTGATTTTACATCATTATTTCACATGAAACAGAAATAAAACCCTTCACTCTAGTAAATCTAAAGATTGGATATGTTCTGTGACATTAGAAGAATTCCATAGCCTTTACATGGTCAAGGGCCCAGTGTGGGAGTCAGATGGATTTAGTTTCAAATCCTGACTCCATTACTTAGAAGTTGCACCTCAGTTTCTTTTTGTCCTTATGTAAAATGGAGATATTAACTCCTACCTGGAAGGGTTTGGTGAAGATTAAATGAAGTACTATACCATAATGTAGACTTGATTGCTCAGTACCAGGCACAGAGTAACCATTCAATAAATAAAAGACAGGAGAGTTAATTCAACTAACTCTAGCCATGCAAGAACTCTGGGCATAATTTGCTCAAATATTGTTATTTCCCCAATATTCCTAATATAACCCTAGCTGATCCACCCATCTTCCTGTAAGGCTATCTTTTGAGCTGGATATTATATAGTTATTAAAGCAACTAAAGATTTACTTTTCTTTTGTGTTGGCACTATTAGGCATATCGAGCTTGTTGCTATGAAAATGAAGGATCATCTCCCATTCCAGAAGATGTCAATGAGGCAAGCAATAGGAACACAATTCATCTTTGGGGAAAGTACTGTACCTTGAAAGAAAGAACATTATGGGTATAATCACCCAGATTACAAGATAAATAGGTAGTTTTTCCAGCCTATGTGTACTTTCACAACCCTCCCGAATAGTTACCCAGTAGTTTTCATTCACTGAACAATCATTTATTAAGCACCTACTGTGTTCAGTGTCATGAGACAGGTTTGAAATTCAGCCACGAAAATAGCGAATATTCCCTACCCTCACAGAGCTCTTGCCCTCCCATCCCCTAGCACCATCACCTCCCAATCCAGTCAGGGTTTCATCAATACCTTAGGAAGTTAAAATTTGATTAAAAATAAAAAATCACTCTTTAGTGTCTACTTTTCCTTCCATTTTTCTCTTTCACCAGCTCCCCATTCCACCCCCACCCTTTGACCCAGCCATCCTGAACCACCTGCAGTTCCTCTTTCTCACTCATTCTAAAACACGGTTCTCAACTTTAATCATACTTCAGAATCACCTGGAGAGATATTTAAATACCTCGTCCCGTGGCCATCGAGTTGATTTTGACCCATAGAGACCCCATAGGGTTTCCAAGGCCGTAAATCTTTACGGAAGCAGACTGCCACATCTTTCTCCAGAAATTCCTGATACCCAGGCTGAAACCCAGACCAATTACATCAGAACTCTCAGGGGTAGAATCAAGGCATTAGTTAAGCTTAACTCTCCCAGCTGATTTCAGTGTGCAATCAAGGGAAGACCTACTGCTCCTAAATCTCCCTCTGCCCAGACCTTCCTTACTTCACAGCTCTTTTTTGTTGCCTTACCGCTACTCATCCAGAAAGAGACAAATTAGCTATACTTCCTTCTTGTGGAGTTTTTTCTCGACCCCACCCACCTTCCAGACTGATTAGGGGCATTTATTGGCTTTCTGCTGCTGCATTAAAAAATACCACAGATTTAGCAGCTGAAAATAACACCCATTTAGCTCACAGTTCTGTAGGTTAGAAGTCCAAGCATGGCATGACAGGGTCCTCTACAGGGCTAAAATCAGGGTGTCGATCAGCTGTGTCCTCAGCTAGACTCTCAAGTAGGGTGATGTGTACTTCCAAGCTTCCTCATCTTATTGGCAGAACTCATTCCTTGCAGTTGTAGGACTGTGGTCCCCATTGTCTTGTTAGCTGACAGCCAGGGACCACTCTCAGCTCCTAGTGGCTGCCCTCAAATCCTTGCCATGTAGCATCCTCCATGGGTACTCTCACACTGCCAATATCTCTTACTTCAGGAAGGGCCTACTCCCTTTTAAAGGCTCACCTGATTAGGTAAGGCCTACCTGGATAAGTTCCCTTTTCATTAACTCAAAGTCAACTAATTAATAACCTAATCATGGGAGTGATACCCCATCATATTCACAGATTCTGCCCACACTCAAAAGGAGGGGCTTATACAGTGTATATACACCAGAAGGTGGAAATCTTGGGAGCCAACTTAGAATTGTGCCTATCAAGTGCCCCTCCACTAGTTCCCAGAGTGTCTGTGATTTACCACAGTGCTTATCACAGCACTTACCACGATGAGTTGTTCCTACTTCCCTTTCTGACCCTCAGGAGACTGTAAATTCTAGGAGGGCAGAAATCATGTCGTATTCCTATTTGTCTTCCGAGCACCTAATTCAAAGCCTGGGAAAAGATAGACGCTCACCAAGGGTTTACCAAGTATTTATGCAATGTGTAAATTAGACCCTTTGCATGCTAGAAAATAGAGCAAGCACAAATTTGGGTAAAAGCCTGATCTAGCATCTTAGGGAAGATGCAACTAATTCATTCAATGCTTTCAAAAAGTTAAGAAAGGGTGACTTCAAAAGCAGGCTAATAAACATAATAGTACTTTTTACTTTGAAGATTTTTAATTAATTTCATTGTTCATAAAAATCATTGTTGTTTCCAGATATGTATTAACTTTTTTTCATCATATTCCCTTTGAATCCAAAGAGTTCTTTTCCATTTTGCATCCTTATTTTGATGATTTGAGGAGTCCGTTTTCTCTCTATGCTCTCTCTGTCAGTCTTGGCTACAAATTTGCTAAGTGTTGGCCAACATGCCAAATGTATATCATTCATATGATGCACGATAGACATACCAATTAATAGTAATTGGCTGATCTTTACGTTAAGGTCACAAGGTTAAATATGTAATGCCGTTCTTCTCCTCAAAGGTGCTTAGCACAGTAAAGAACAGAGACTTTGGCACATACCTTGCAACTGCAGCACTTCCTAACCCCTGGCTTAACCTCTACCATCCTTGATGTTTTCATCTCTAAAATGGAGATGGCAATACCTTATTGGATATGTATGAAAAGATTTAAGAAAATTTATGAGAAGTAGCTGGCATACGATAAAAAGTGATGATGCAGATAAATTTCCAAGAATTTACCCTCCCCCATCCCACCAAATCTTGAGAGATTCACTGAGGAGAAGAGGAAAATAAATCGTATATTTACCCCTCTGCTTACAGGAACTAGTTGGGAGAGGAATGTTTACCTAAAAACTTAATCTGACCCAAAGTAAAGATAAAATTGTAAAATAAAAAGATTATACTGAGGTATACCGGGACCAACATCTGAAAGCAGGAGAATAAGAGTAGCTAAAATCACTTTCTGTAGATAAAGCTAAACAAGAGAAATTGCTCCCAATTATGTTGCTGTTAAAAAAAATCTTCCACTTCTATAATAAACTCTAGACTAGCATTACTCAGTAGAAATATAAGATAAGCCACATAGGTAATTTTAAATTTCCTAGAAGCTACATTTAAAAAAGGGAAAATAAATAAGTAAAATTAATTTTAATAATATATTTTATTTAACCCAACATATCTAAAATATTATTATTTCAACATGCAATTAAAGTAAAAGATTATTAAGAAGATAAGTTACATTTTGTATGCTGAATTCCAAATCAGATGTGTAGTTTACATTTACAGCATAGCTCAATTTGAACTAGCCATAATTCTACTGCTCAAAGCTATATGACACGTGGCTAGTGGCTGCCGTATTGACAGTGCAACTCAAGACTGAATTGAATTTGAGAATTCTTGTTTGTCTTCAGGGGATATATGTATGAGACTCTGTAAGTGTGTGTATGTGTTTCTGTATGTGTAAGTATGTGTGTATATGTGTGTACAAGTTTGAACCTGGAAAAAAGAAGAACACTCCTAAAGCCCAAGAAGAATGACAGACATGTCTTCCCCTTATACAAGTGAAAGGGGACCTACTTGGCTTTTCAGAGTTCACCTTGGACTCTTCTGCTGGACTTGTTTTATGTTTTATGTAGTTTGAACAAGGGTCTGGAATTTTCTCTCTCTCTTTTTCTCAAAAAAAAAAGACTTTCAGATAAAGAAGAAAGACTAAGAATTGGAGTGCCCCATAAAGAGACACGGCTGTGAAGGGTTTGACTCTTTGACCTCTAAGAAAAATCGTATTAAAATCTGGTTTTCATTTTTTCCTCCTCTTCCCTCTAACGACCTCTAGTTTTCCCTCAAACTCCTACCAATGAGATCAGCCTTCTTCTAGCAGTGTGGTGGGTAATTTTAAAGGAAGGGAAATAAAATGTGGCCTTTCACATGTCATCCCTCCTCCAAGGCCAGACTACCATTTCCAGAGAGAATACAGTCCTAAAATTGCAGAAGTGACCAGCTGCAAAGAGAGGAAAGGCCCGAGGTAGGGCTAAGAGTGAAGGGAAAAGAAAGCAAGAGCTGAGGGGCAGCAGCACTGTGGGCCGACTCCTTTTTCTCATATATAAGAAAATCCTTCAAGAGGAGGCAGATACTGGACTATCCCTTTACTATTGTTGATGTTAAAAGGTAATTTACCTTTTCTCTCCGAAAGATAGGGGATAGGTTAAAGGACCGGATAAGAATCTGTGATTCTGCTCAATGATAAGCCAAAATTCTTACCTTAACTGTTCTTCTTAGGCTGTGTGCCAAGATAACTTTGTACGGAAAGTCTGATTTGATAGAGCAGCCGAGTCTTTATAGAGACTATGGAGATGTCAGGAGCCCTAGTAATAGTCTGAGGAGTAAGGAAAGTACAATATTTGTTCAAGTACCGTGGTTAGTGGTTTTTTAGATCTTTCCTGGTGCAGGACCACACACACTAACACATACACATAGACACATAAACATGTGTACATGTGTGCCCAATAAGAAGAGAAACTGAGATATGTTACTATAAATTAGGTAATTTAGTAAGCGTCTTGAATTTCTTAGGCTACTAGTTTTCCACTTCCTCAACTAGAGCAATATTAATAACCCCCAAATGATCCAATTAAAAACTGAGTAAATGCACTATGCAAAAAAGAAAAAAGCTTCTTTAGCGCTCGTGATCTGACCCCATGGGAAATATGCTCCTCCAAATACACATGCAGTTTCAATCAATAACCTAACCTTGAAATAATTCAACATGATATTTGATAAACTGTGTGCACTTGGCATATGAACACACACGTACACACACACCAACACATAAACATGCTCCTCTTATGTGAAGATGAAATCACTCACGCTAATTGCTCCTGGCATGTGAGATGTCAGGAGAAAGGATCACTAAGAGTCCAAGCGCCCTGTCCACACGTAAAGACTGTCCTTTCGGTTGCAGCTGCAGTGCTATTTGAGCTCAGCTGCCAGCCAAAAGGTCGGCAGTTCAAATCCACCAGGTACTCCTTGGAAACCCTATGGGGCAGTTCTACTCTGCCCTGTAGGGTTGCTGTGAGTCAGAATCCACTCAACTGCAACAGGGTTGTTTTTTTTTTTAACATGGACATGGCATCCATTGACAAACCTGCTGCCACACAGCCTCTCTAGGACCTAGAGTCCCAAGAAAGAAGATTTCACCTGTCAGAAAGATATTTGGGAGAATGGTAGATCAGAAGGAAGCCCTTTTACACAGCTTTTTAGGTAACCACAATTTTAAACTACTAGTCATAATTAATGCAAAAAGATCCTATCCTTGTAAACAGATTAAATAAGAGCAACATCATTTCACTAGTAATCAAAGAGTTAATGTATTGGCTAAAGTCAGTCTAATGTATTATGTTGCTGCGTTATTTGAGAATAAAAAATGGGAGGATGATGGAAAAATTTGTAGTCCACTCTGAAAACATTTAGGGATAAATCTGAGATTCCAATTCACTGTACAAATCTGTAAAGTTTATCAAAACACCAAAGTTGCCCATTTAAGTTGGCTTCTTCCTAATGACTGGAATGTGTAAATTCCATAGAGAGAGAAAAAGAGGTGTTGCTTCCCACAAAAAACGGAGCTCAGTTTCAAAGGAACAGTTCATAACTTGAACTATTTTAATAGAAGTTACCTACCACAAAAAGATGGTGTGAAGTGTGACAATTGCAGGTCATGTGTACCCTCTGTCAAAATATTCCTCAGATTCTTTCAGCTAGATATCCATTTTTAGTCTTGTCTGTATCCCCATTCAGGGCAAGAACCATATTTCCTGTGCTTTAAAATGTAAAAGTTAAAAATATCAAGGATGTTTTCATGGCAGTGCCTCTAACTGATTCTTAAAGTTCTATTTTTACTTTTTTTAATACAAGCGATAGCCAAATGTGTTAACCTTTTTGTATAAAGTATATTTAATGAATGTTAAATCTACTAATTTTATGGGTTCAGATATATTTTATATAATAAGTAAGTGTGCGGGGGTGGGTGGGTGGGTGGCTAGACAGGTGTGTATGATAGGTCTTTGTGTAGAACAGTTTTAAAAAGAAAAAAGGAAACTCTAGAAATATTTAAGGGGCTGCTACTAAGAAATTAAAATGCATAATATTAAGAATTACTATGGTTTCATGAAAGAATACCCAGAAATATTTTGAAAAATAATACAGTGGTCTAATCTAGTCTACCAGCCATTAATATATACTATAAATCTACTGTAATGAAAACTGCTTTACCAATTATTTGTCTCTGCCTTTTGAATGCCTTTAACTTTTAGTTAGACTCTCCATTCTCTGTTCTCTGTATCTACTGCCTCTCCCTCATGGTTTTACATTTATTTGCCTCAGCTTTCCCTCTTTGGAAAAACAAAAAACAAAAAAAACACACTCTCTTGGGAATCCACTGAAAGTGATGCAGGCTACTTCTGACGTTGTCTAGCCCTAGCAATGACCGTTCCCTGCCACCACTGCAGAATTAACACCTTGAAATTCGTAGAGTACAAGCAACACACTCGATGTTCCAAACACAGTGCACAAGTCAGTGTGAAATATCAAAAATATTAGTGTAGCAATTCAGCGACTCCATGTGTGCCAACCAGAAAACACAATTTCTGCATGATTCAGAGCAAGCCAATTAAATGGCACCTGCCAGAGCAGACTGGTCATAATGTACTGTTCTGACAACTAGTTAACTCTCTCCACGTCCTGTAATTAAACCTGTTGCAGTCACCTCATTTACCACTAAATCTTTATATCAGGTAATACAATAAATAGATTTGGGAAGAATCAACAAGCAGTGAATTGTCTTAATCAAAGACATTTATTCTACACCAAGCTCTTTCACCTCCAGATCTTTGTACAGGCTGTTCCCTCTTCCTGGAACGTGCCCAGTGCACTTCTGTCGCCCTTTCCTTGCTATTGCCTATTCATTCCTTGGGTTTCTTTAAAACAATAAATAATTTATTCCATCATGTGAATATATTTAATTTCACAATTCTTCTTCAGTCTCAATGTAGACATGATTTTCTTTAGAGATTTTTCTGTCTTCCAAACATTGTATTAATTGGTTATGTAAATTGTCACTCCTCCCTTCTCATAGAGTGCCCTCGATTTCTGTTTACCATAGCTCTTATCACTAGATAAGGTAACTGCCTCTTTGTTTCTCTATCTTCCATGCTCAACTGTAAACTCCATAGGACAAGTACTAGGCATGTCTTATCTAATGATACATTCCTAGCACCTAGAACCACTGCCTGCCATATTGCAAATCCTCATTACATATTTTAGATTCTTTGGGACTATAATGACACTTAAAACAACCCTTGACACTAAGGGTACTTGCAAAACAGGACATGCCATGGACTCTTTTTTTTTTTTTTTTTTTCGTATCTCCAAAAACTATTACCAAGCCACTATCATCTCACACCTGGACTCTGAGGAGCCTCCTAACTACTGTCCTGGCTTTTCCCTCTTCCCCTCTCTGTGTTTTAAAATGCAAATTGTATCATCCTATCACTCATCTGCTTACACCATTTATGGGCTGTCCATTGAAAGTAGGATAAACTATCAAGTCCTAAACATACGTACAAGGAGCTCTGGTGGCCCAATGGTTAAGCACTCAGCTGTATCGGAAAGCTTGGGGATTTGAACCTCCCAGGGGCTCCACAGTAGAAAGAAGTGGTCATCTGCTCCCATAAAGATTGCAGACTAGAAAACCCTGTAAGGCAGTTCTACGTGTCACATGGGGTTGCTATGAGTCAAAATCGACTAGATGGCACCTAACAAAAACAAAAAATCTTAAAAGGAGCCCTGGCAGTGCAAACAGTTAAGCGCTCAGCTGCTAATCAAAAGACTGGCAGTTCAAACCCATCCAGTGGCTTCATGGGAGAAAGACCTGGCGATATGCTCCCTCAAAGATTACAGCCTAGAAAGTCCTATGGGGCCATCCTACTCTTTCATATGGGGTGGGTATGAGTCTAAGTTGACTCGATGGCACCTAACAACAACAAAAACATAAGGTCTGGCATGATCTGGCCCCTGCCCACCTCTGCAGTTCCATCACTCTCTACGGAACCTCATGTTTACCAAAGGTGTTCCCACAGCTGCACTTTCAAGGGTTGTTTCTTCCATGGCCTGAATATTGTCTGTCACACCCACCACCAACTCAACCGCTCCTCACCTGGATGACCCACTCTCATCCTTCAGGTCTCAGAGGCCACTCCTCTTCCCAGTCTATATTATCATGGCACCATTCATTCTTCCTTCAGAGCATTTTTCTCAATTTTTAATTATACTCCCCCAGTAGACTGTAATTTCCCTGAGGACGGAAATTCCATCTGTTCTCTTCACCACTATAGCCACAGTGCTCAGCTCAGTGCCTATTTTGAAGTAAGTTCTCGATACATAATTGGAATGAGTGAGTAATAAGCATGGCAAGTGCAGGAGGAATTCAAAACGAGAGCATGGTTATTGAGAGCCAGCCCTCTCCTACCAGAGGACCTAAACTGTCAGCTGCACTGCAAAAAAATACAGAAGATTTAGAAAAGTGATTTGCTGACTTTAAGATTTCACAGAACACTTCTTTTTTTTTTTTTTTCTTTTTAGTGAAAGCTTACAGAATGTTGTTGGCTCTTAATTTTTTTTCAGGTAATGCCATTAAAACCATAAAATAATTCCACCTGTAATAACCATTATTTTGTTTAAAAAAATATATTTTATACTTAAAACCATTTAAAAAGAACAAATAATTTCAAAATACAAGACAGTTCTTTAAAGTGGATGTATATTACCTTATAAGAAATAAATTGTGTGTGTGTGTGTGTGTGTATGCACGCACGCTTGTGTGGGTGTGGGTGTGTTTTTTCACTTGCCTTCAGAAAATTTCAACAAGGACTAGCTCGAGTCCATGGACCAGCCCTCGCTGACCACTGACCTGGATAAGAGGTGAGGTGATGCAGGACACCTAGGCTGAGGTAGATCTGAGGCCTTAGGAACATTCAGGAAACAAAAAATACATGGTCAGAGTGCAGGTTTCAGGAAGGAGAGGAATTGTTATCAAGATAGATAGTAGAAACAAAGAGCCTAAATAATTTAACCAAAATGCCTCCTCCCATTATGTTTTGGGAGAGTGGTGGTTCAATGGTAGAACTCTCACCTTCCATGCGGGAGAGCCAGATTTGATTCATGACCTATGCACTCATGCGCAGCCAGCCATCTGTCAGTGGAGGCTTGCATGCTGCTATGATGTTGAACAGGTTTCAGTTGAGCTTCCAGACTAATACTGACTAGGAAGAAAGGCCTGGCAATCTACTTCTGAAAATCAGCCAATAAAAACCTTATGCATCACAATAGTCCCATCCTGTTGTACATAGGGTCCCCATGAGTTGGGGGCCCACTTGATGGCAGCTAACAACAGCAAAACATTAGGTTTGACTCACGTGTAGAAATACCAGTGTTTCCAAGTTAAGGAGAGGCCAGCAGGCAAGGAGAAGGAAAATCCATTCAATTGCTCATCGGGAATATATTGAGCACCTATCGTTCTCTAAGGTGCCCTGGTAGTGCAATGGTTAAGCACTCAGCTGCTAACCGAAAGGCCGGTAGTTCAAGCCCACCAGCCGCTCCGTGGGAAAATGATGTGACAGTCTGCTTCCATAAAGATCACAGCCTTGGAAACCCGATGGGGCAGTTCCGCTGCACCCTATGCGGTCACTACGAGTCAGAATCTACTCGATGGCAAGGGATAATTATGTTCTCTGCACTGTGCCAGTCATGGAATGGGGGCACGGAGGAAGCAAGAGAAATTGTTGTTGCGCTTTCTTCACAGAAGGATGGTGGGACGGGATGAGGGGCAGTGGAACAGCAGTGCACTGGATTCAACATCATCAAAGAGGCTGGGAGTAGAATTTTCAAACTTGATTGCAGGAGAGAAAATTAAGGCTACAAAAGAGCTAGTGGGAGTGACCCCAGTTCTCTGCTCCTTTTCTGCATGCATACTTGGCCACCATCCAGCCCTGGGCTCCCAGTGAGTCTGGGGAGAAAGGCATAGCCAGCTGTAGGGGAACACGCCAGTGCTCCAGTATAGATCTTTGACTTTTTTTCTCATCCTTGTTGTTGGGTGCCGTCAAATAAATTCTCACTCACAGTGACTCCATGTGACAGAGTAGAATTGCCCCATATGGTTTTCTCGGCTGTAATCTTTACAGAAGCAGATCGAAGGTCTTTCTCCTGAGGAGCCACTGAATGGGTTCAAACCGCCGGTCTTTCTGTTACTCATCCTTGCTCCACCCCAAACCCTATCAAAAGAAGATTTAAAGAATGTAGAAGCATCCAAGGCATCTTTACCTTCTTTTGAACGGCTCACTCAGCCTCAGTCCCACCCCTACATGTAACACTAATTATCACATTTCTTCATCATTGCATAGGAAGGGGGATTCCAGTAGTTGCCACCCATTTATTAAGAATTGGAAAACAGAAGGGGAAAATCTGTGAGAAATAAGATCATCAATCCATACTAAAGCCAAGATTGAAACTTGAGTTGACCAGCACAGTAGAATCTTGCACCAAATACTGTCCACTATTAATTTTATTACTCTATGTAATTTGCCACATTTGGAACTTCCCCTTTTCAGAGAAAGCCACTTTTATCCTAGCAGGTCCATAACACAGAATGAAGATGTACCTTACTTTACTCTAAATCCCTTTTTTTCCTAAATCAATTATATTTAAATGCAGTTTCAGAGATTTTTAGTTAAAGGAACTATTGGATATGCCAAGGGAGTGGTGAATCAGTGTTGCTGTCTATTCATTTTGAAGATGTCTGGTTGGCTGTGGATGCTGATATGTGGAATGGGTTAGTTCAGAGTAGTTCCTGCGGCCATGACACTGCCACGGTGAAGCCCTGCTTTTGGACTGTTCACTGTCCACAGCTCGCTCCAGGAACTCAGTGCTAAGTCCTTTTGGAAAGTAGAATCCTCTGTGCATGTGGACTACCATCCCTCAGTTAATTTTTTGCCTCTGTACAGAATTTAGAATATTGGGTTGTCTTCAATTAGTGAATACCTGTTCCACTTTGAGTATTAAAATAATTGGTTTTCAATTCTTCACTCCTCCAGTCTCTTTGATACACAAAAACTTCATTTCCAACTCTTGGCAATTAAGATGGCTGCAAAGTATTTGGCTTTTCTTGGAAGAGGGAACCATAAAAATACAAGGTACTGCTTACCTGTTAGTTTTTGTTCACTGTTTTCCTGCGTATCTGAAAATCCTATTTTAATAATGCAAACCTACATGTTTTAGGTTTGCACTTTCTTTTACATAGGGTCTTACACTTGTATTTACATAAGAACTTCAAAACTAACTTCCTACTCCAAATGCACCTATGGAGCCACTATTGATGCTTTCCTGATTTCCAATTGCATTTCACATCTACACTAGTTCTGGTTGGCTTAAAGTCTTCTAAAATGAAGTGGTAACAAATAGCAGAAAATATTTCAAGATATTTTCCTACAACACTTTAAAAAACTTTATACAACATACATGTCCATCAATTTGGAAATGGTTAAAGAGACGGCACCTCCATTCTGTGGGATATTATTATGCAGCTGTTAAGAAGAAATGAGTTGGTTCTGTACCTACTAACCAAGGGGGATAGTCATGGTATGTTACTATTAGGTTAAAATGAAACTAAGTTTCAGAGAGATTTGTGCAATATGGCACCATTTTTATAAAGAGTAAAAGTATATATGCATAGAAGTGTTTGTCCATGTTGGTATGAGCATGAAAGAAAGGTGTGGAAAGACACACAGCACGCATTTAAAAGGCTGGCCTCCTTGAACTAACAATGGAGGATGTGATAACTTTTTCATTATACACTGTGGTCCTGTTTCACATGATACAAGTGGCATGTGTTACTTTTAATTATAAAATAATAATATAGTTTAAAACAAAAATAGTTGCCTTCTATTGTGGTTCTCTAATAAAATCCCAAAGCAAGGAGAGAGTTTGTGAATTTTGATTGCTCTACACATGATGTCCCAAATATTGGATTTAGACGAGGGCAACCTTAAATTTTATGCCAGTTTTGGCCTTGAACATTCTTGAGAATGATTGAATGTCACAGCTTTCAATACAAAGAAAAGAACTTTGATGCCAGCTAAGCATTCCCTAGCTCCTGCGCTCAGGTACTTTTCCTCATGACAGGAAAAATCAGAAGCTTGTAAATCATAACCAGGATGTTCCAAGAAAATTTCTGTTCTTGGTTTTCTCTGCCAATTGTCCACTGACAAAGAATTATAAAATAGTGTAAGTGATGTGACATTTTAAGGAGCAAGAAAAGTAACAGACAAGCCTATAGTGTACTGCCAGGTGCATAGCTATTTAGCACCTTTACAGTCTTGTCATGCAGTGAAGTATGACACCAAGTTTTACTACAAGAATTTTCTTTCTCTATGGACTATTGATTACTACAAATTACTCTGTGATGCTTCTCCCTCCTCTACCCCAGAATCTATCCCCTAGTGATCATCTCAATATTCTACCCTTCCTCTGCACACATAGACACAAAATCTAGTTATTTCACTTCCTTCCTAGATGAACAGGGAACATTTATGATTTTGCAAAGTTGAAAGAATTTTTCTTGAAATATCTCAGCAGTGACGTGGGCATTCTGTTATTACAAAATTATTCGCTACCAGAGTTCTAAGACTTAGCAGCAATGGTAATTCCAAGGATAAGAATCCAGCTACCATGTTCTTCAGAAAGATAAAACTATCTTCAGACAGGCACTGAGTTACATGAATACAAGTTTAATGGATAATTAATTATAATCAAGTTGAGTGTAATCCGCATTTACCCAATTTTTACTTGATTCTTACGTGAATGTCACCTTGCCCTATTACAGCAAGCCTCCTTGGCCCTTTCCCATTTCTGCCTGGGAAGATAATATGTGAAACATCTGCATGCAAAAGGTTTTACATCACATTGTCCATGTGACTCATCCTTTATTCTGATATTTTTCTTTCCTACCATCACTCACCCAATCCTCTTTTCTCCTACATTCCTTTTCTTTATCCCTTTTATTTTCCCCTCTGTGCCTCTCATGCCACTCCCTCACAAAGGTCTCTGTTCCTGGCCATCCCCTTCTTTCTGAGACAGCACCATATTTGTCTCAGAGTCAATAATGTCCTCCAGCAGGCCACTCCAGGTTGAGGTTCTGGGTAAATAATAAAGCCTTGGTGTTATAGTAAAGGAAGACCTCACACACAGAGAGGGTTGTGTTCATGGAAAAGGCACGATGGTCAAGACAGTGAAGTTTAATTTTTTTTTTACCTTGATGAATATGGAGGATACTGTAAGAAGGAGTCATGTTTCCATTTCCAAAGATCCACAACAAAACATTTGTTGACAAAGTTTTAGTTATCTAGTGCCACTAGAAATAACAGAAATACCACAAGAAGGTGGTTTTAAAGGACAGAAATTTATTTTATCACAGTTTAGGAGGCTAGAAATCAAAATTCAGGGCACTGGCTATAGGGGAAGACTTTCTGTCGGCTCTGGGAGAAATCCTTGTCTCTTTCAGCTTCTGTAACCTCAGCGTTCCGTAGTTCCTTGGAGATCTTCGAATGGCATCCATCTTCCCCTATTTGTGCTTGTTTGTCTCTGTGTCTATGCTGCTCCTTATAACGCAGAAGCAAGTAGGTTTAGGACACACTCTACACTGATATGGGCTCATTAACATAACAAAGAAAACCCTATTTCTAGGGGGGATTACATCTACAGGTATAGGCGTTAGGATTCCAACACATATTTTGGTGGGACACCAGTCAATCCATAACAGATATTAGCACAAATATTCTATTCATTCAACTATAAATTATTTTTTAAAACCTCCAAACATTTCCTATAAAATCATGTCAAAGACAATAAATTAGCAAATAATAACATTATTTTAGTTACTGCAGAGATACTTAGAGGTGTCCTAGACAAGCGAAGAGGGGGAATCGCTGAGCTGATGAGGTCTTAGTGGGCTCCTGAGGAATGTGGGTAAGACTGGATGTCCTCTCAAACCTCCACTCCTCTGCAGTGCCCCACTTACTTATCCATCTCACCCCGAGTAGGCAGTCCTTAGAAGTGTATGCAGCATTGCAATGAGCATCCTGAGAACGGGAACTAGGGAAACCATGATCCTTGCCCTCAAGGTGTTTATGATCCCACTAGTAGATGGATCAATGGATCCTCTTCTTGACCCTTTGGTCAATTCTTAATCATCTCAGAATAGAAGCACCTCTGATCTTGATATTTCTAACAACAGAAAAGAAAGTGCTGTTTTTTCCCATGTAGCTATGTTATCTAGGTCCCAAAAATCACTGATATATAATTTGGATACAGATGTTCTTTATTATCAAACAGTTGTTTTTAATTCAAGAATTATTTTTTTGTTCATATTTTAAGTTATATGTATAAAACCAGAGATTTTAAAAATCTTAATGAAGTAATTATTCATATGAGTCATGGTGATATTTGGTGAGAACATTCTATAATGTGAGGTGGATAATATTCCTATATCACAGAAGCAGGAAAGATGTGAAATCTTGGGGAAAAAAATTATTTGGTGTACAGCTCCTGGGTATGTGAGCCAACCTCAGCCAATTAGAGGCTATTCGTTAAGGCCCAAAAAATGTTGCCTGGGTAGGAATTAATGATGGCACAGACCTCTTTCAGGTTTTATGACAGGGCCTATTCTTTGCCAACTATATCACGTTTGAGAGTCTGTAGCATGTTAAGTGTATTCATTAGGAAAAAAATAATTATAATTTTATTTCCCAAGTCTTAGGGATTACTTTTTTGAAATTCCCCACATTTCCACTAAACTCCAAATTCCCAGTAAAGGCAGAACACAAAATAATATTCTAAATTCATTAACTAGTAACTCTTCAGAAAAATTTGATATTCATTATGTTAGCAAATGATTTAATACATTTGAAATGTTCATCACAATTGAAACCATAGTTTATATTCTTATAACTTTGAAATTTCCCTCCTTTCACGCTTCTGTCTTCCCTCAGACTAAAACAAGAGGAAAGTTTGAGATAATGCAAGGAGGAAGCGGAAATTGTGTTCAGTTCTCTGCTCTAACTTTTTCTTTACTTTTTGTTCTGTGGTAAATATATATGGAACAAAACATTTGTCATTTCAATGTTTTTTCATGTATAATTCAGTGACATTGATTATGTTCATCGTGTTGTATAACCATTATCACTATCCATTTCCAAATTTTTTCATTACCTTTAACAGAGCTCAGTGCCCCTTTTTTAAAAAATGTTATCCCTCCTTTCTTTCCTTCCTCCCTCACTTTCTGTCTTCTTTCTGTCTCTTCACTCCATAGTAGTTATCACTCTCAAGTGTTCTCTGTCACTACACCATGTAATGCGTCGTATCATGGTGCTAGATACCATGGGCAGGGCAACGGAAGCGTAAGGCACTTGCTCTGCCCTCCAGGAGCTTCCAGGTTAATCAAGGAGACAAAATACATACATATAGCTTCATGCATTCATTCCTTCACTGTATAAACATGTATTGAGCACCTATTATGTGCCAAGCTCTGTGCTAGGTAATAAGAATTTAAAAAAAAAACAGACCTACCCTAACCAAAGAAAAAGTAGCTAACAGAGCAAAATGTAATAATCACCAAATGTCTTAGAGGCCAAAAATGTTATAGGAGTTCAAAAGAAAAAAGATTTCACACTGAAGGGATCATAGAAACTAAATGGAAAAAATACAGTGGAAAAATGTAGTTGTAACTCCATGTATATTGAAATCTGTTCGGTATAAATTTAAATAACCCTGTGTTTGTTCTTTACCGTGTGTCAGATTATAGACATATTTTTGTGGTGGATTTGGTGCTGTGGATAAAGAACTAGAACCCAAAGATGAGTTTAACTTCTAACTCTGCTAATTTAACTAGGATTGAATAAGATTAGAAATTTAAAATTGCATCATGGATGTAGGTATTATTTGTTTTTGAAATGCTAAGTGATTTTGCTAAATTTCATTTGTCCTTCAGAAATGACTCCTATTGATCTTTGAAAAAATATAATTATCAGACAGACAGTAATACAGCCATTTTTAGGAATCTCTGTATTACAACAAAACTAAAGGTCCTGTTATTTACAATAATTAGCAGTACCAGAAAAGGAACTCAAAACTGTGAATACAATTTGTGGCATTTTTCTTTCTCACAGATTGGTGGAAGACTAAGTCGAATGACACATTCTTAAATATCACCAAACCTATGCATACTGGACTTGCGTGTAAAATTTCACCAAACACTATATTTGTAACATGAAGATATTTTGTTTTTGTTTTTAATTCTGACTTTGCTTCCTTCCTATATATATATATATATATATATATATATATATATATATATATATACACTTTTTTTTTTTTTAAGAGTCCTTGTGTAGTTTTCAGTCTAATTATTTACCAAATAGAAGTTGGAGAGGAGTCGACCTGGAAGAAGTCCGTTATAATGTAATTGTTCTGGTGTTTAGCACATCCTAGTATTTGTCATCTGTTGCTCTTGCTTTGCATTCAAAGGGTTTTGGATATGATGTCCTTTTTAGAAAAAAACCCGCAGTATTGTGTAATACAGCACCACTTCATTGTAATGCAGAATGCATAGCTTCAAGTGTTTGCAACACTCTCCAGCCAGTTCCTTTCACCCTGAAAATAGACATAGGGCCAATGTGAATGCATGCTTTTTTTTTTTTTTTTCCCAGCTTCACCAGTCTTGCAGCTGACATCCTAGCAAACAATTAGGCATTCAAGGAAGTTTAGGAAATTTAAAGCCAAATTGCCAGCCACTCCCTACTGATAATCTCAAAGTCACATATTTTGCCAAAAATTGCACCAAGGAAATATGGTCACTTTAAAGAGATAAACTCCATCATTATTCAACAGCAGAACCAACTGGCCTAACCCAGGCTATTTAATTTATTAAAATTCTTTTTGTTGTTATTGCTGTTTTTAGAAACAAAGACATTTTGGGGAACATAAACAGCGTTTCATCTGAAATTTTTTTATTTGTAAAATACTATGTATTTATTTTAAAACATATATTTATTTTAAAGGTTATGAGATTTTAGATGTATAACATATATACTTTTATGAGATTTTACATATATGATATATATAATTTTATAGGGAAGAATGATATAAGAGGTTTGCTATTCCAGTTCTGGAATTTTTCACTCCCAAGGAGTTGTAGAGATTGTTACCAAATCCCTGCTTAGAAGAAGGGAAGAAATATCCTTTCTGTTCTGTTTTCTTCACAGTCATAATGCATTCAAAGAACACTACCCAGAAGTGCTTTTCTGAACTACAACTGGACCACCCCAGCCACCCCAGACTGTAACTCCACACCCTGGGCTGTGTCATACAAAAGGTCATTGATGGGGGTCTTTCAGTGGATAGCTGTTCCTGGCATTCTTCTCACATGTTGGGAGAACTGACAAATTCTCACTTCCCCACCCTACTCCCCACTAAGACTGAACTACATCACACACCATATCCCTCATCTCTGCCCCAGTCACTTGAACATTTTCTATGATCATTCTGAAATCAAACCAAGTCAGCCCACCATTGCTGAAAAACCTTCACTGGCTTAACTGCCTCAACTAAAAGCAAAAATTGCTTTTGGGAAATTCTGGCTCCCACCCCTCTGCATTAGCCAAACAGGTTTACTCAGGTCGGAAGTTGTAATAGGAAGTACTTTCTAGATGTCCATGTGCACATCTCTATCTGTATATAAAGTGCTTATTACATTTTAATCACCATTACCATTTTCAAAAATGTCAGTACTCCTTTGCTCTTGTAGGTCCTGCTCCCAGAAGGCGTATTCTCCTTCCCTTCCTTCAGCCCTCAGGACATTCTCTAGAAGTTTCTTTCTCACCTACTCAAGTTCTTGACTTCTCCTCAGACTTTCAGCAGCATGGTCACCTTTTTTAGGCATGCATCTTTAATTTTCCCCCCTCCAGCTAAATTATAAGGCAGGACAAGGATCTATAGGCAGTTTGTATTAAAATCCTGGCATAGTACATTCTGGTACCTCATAGAACTTTATTAATGATACTTTCTAAAAGCTTCACCCTGAATGAAAGAACAAATGCATTGATTTAAAATGCATGTCTTGTGGTGACCCTGAAGTTTTCAGGTGGAAATCATGTAAAAATGTGTGGCTGATGGAATGAAGAAAGCCTACTCATGGGTCTTTTTTTCCCAGAGTGTGTGATCCGAAATTAACACCAAGGTCAAGTCATCATCATTCTTCAGTCCTGACTCTGCCTGTCATCTTAGGAAAGTTGCTTTACCTTCACTTTCTTTCAATTTGCACATTTTGGGGAAAGGGAATTAAAAAATACGTTTCCAGGAAGTGTGGTGACACGTTATAGCTTGGGTTGTTGTTAGTTGCCATTGAGTCGATTCCAACCCATGGCAACCCCATATGTGCACAGTAGAATTGCTCCATAGAGTGTTCAAAGCTGTGACCTTCAGAAATGGATCACTAAGCCTGTCTTCTGAAGCACCTCTGGGTGGGTTTGAACCACCAACCTTTTGGCTAGTAGTCAAGTGCTGAACCGTTTGCTCTACCTAGGGACTCCTGTGCAGTTTTGGAAGAGTGTTTAAATAATGAAAATATTAGGCTAATAAAATGTTCATTGTTATTTTCAGAAGCAATTTCAATGGAAAAAAAAAAAAAGATTTACTATTATTTTTGGATTGATTTAACTTTATAACAACTTGTCTACCAAAATTTGAAGTTCTTAATTTTTTCAAATGAGTCTGAATGCCTGTCAGTCTCTTGGTTCTCCTTCACATTATTACTGAGAGCCTGTTACAGGTGATCTAGCTGCTGCCAACCCATTAAAAGATTTTATCTTTTTAAATCATTCTCTACATTCTGTGTGTAACAAGTTGTTTGTTTTTTTTCACAGAATACTCACAGCTCTCTAATGGCATGAGGTACCCGGCATTCAATAGGTTGGATGGCACTTGGTGGCACTGGCCTCCGAGTGTTCAATGAGAATACTGTTTGGTTCTTTTTCATTTTAATTGCTGGAATGGCTGTGGATATAAGTTGCTCTACATAAAAGGGTGACAAATAATGATGAAAGACACCAGAGTGCTCTCATGTGTGGCTTCGTCAAGAAGGAGAAAAGAGATTATTGCAGCTGAACTGATTACATGGAATTTGCTGGGCCTTCCTTTACACCCCATCCCCACCCCCATCTGCACCTTGTCCCTCTACAAAAATGAGGTTCTTACAGGCTATGAACGACCCAGTTGAATAACACACAAAAATTGATCCTATTAACAATGATCTTTAGAATGTTCAAGGACATAACGCCGCTTTTGTAAGGTTCCAACATACGCATTCTGAAATCCTTAAAGGAGCAAATTGTTTCTGATTCTGTCGTTTTCTTCCTGGGGAACTATTGCCTCAAAACAGAGCTTCTTTTTTTTTTTTGGTGCGGGGGTGGTGTACAGTACAAGCTTCCAGTTTAAAACAATGCTCATGCTAGCCTTACCAGCAACTAAGATGTCACTGATATTTTTAATTAACATTTTAATCCCTTAAAATCATTTAATACTAGGCCGATATGTTAATGCTGCAAAATCAACTCTAAGAAAAGTGTCAGAGCGGTAATAGGCAAAATTAATTATTTTATGATCTACCAGGTTTTCAACTGTTCTTTTGTTTAAAAAAAAAAAAAAAATCCATTATCCTTGCAATGAGTATTAGTAATCTTTAAGGAAAGAATGAATCTGTGTCCCAAATTACTGAACATTTGTGAGCCTGATAAAATCTAGATTTTTCACCCCCTTTTCCAGTGGCAAAGTGGCTTTTATGTTTGGTCACACTAAGGAAACCTCAGCTTCCTCCTTCTCCACTGGTGTTGCTCCTCCTTTTTCTCCTCCTCTTCCTTCTGTGGTACCTCAGAGGCTATATTCCAAGTATCTGCCTTCTGTGCCTCCTTGAGCTCAGCTCTTGGCCCAGTGTCTTGGCTCAGTGCCCCCTGCTCTCCACAGCCAGCCTTCAGGCACCAAAGTCTGTGGCCCTAAGTGTTGGCCCTTGCCTGTGAGTATCTTTGATAGTTTTTCTTATTTAAGTCGTTAGAAGCATCCTATGAAAGACTATAACTCATAATAGGATAAATAACAGTGTGCATAATTGTGCAAATGCTTTAGCAAGAGGAGGTTGTCTGTTTTATACCTGGTTTTTTAGACCTTCAAAATAAAAAGACATACACAACCACTCTTCATTACCAATCAAACTGTTACTGCATGATAGGTATTTTCACTATTACATGGGCAACCTCATTATAGGAAAAACCAACCAACAAACAAACCTGGACTCTATAGTTTTAATATGCTGCCAGTGGTTACAGAATCCAGAGAAAATTCACTGATGTCTACAGGTAAAGGTAAAAGTATTGAACTTCTTTCAGTGGGCACTTGATGAATAACACCAGTGGTGACAATTCTACATTAAAGGAGAACATCTATAATTAGACCTTGGACACATGTTAATAAATGAGTAGCAGCTATGTCATCCCACAAAAGAGCCCCATCATTTCCATCAGGGAATCAGAGTCAGAGGAATGTTCTCCTTTATTAAATTCCATTCATTCTGTGTTGGCTTTTTAAGTTCTTTAAAATCTAGGCAGGATAAGATTTATTTGGAAGAAGGGTAGCCTCCCTAACCACCACCCACGCCCCAGCTAAAAGCTGAAAATAGGAAAAATAGTGGGCCTTCACCATTTTCTTTAACTCCAAAGTCCCTTTGTGTGACAATATGGCTTTCTATTAAAAGATCCAACGCGGGGAAAGATTCACATCTGTGTACAGAGGAACCCGCAGTGGCAGACAAAATAAGGTTTACTATCTTAAGTCTTCAAGAGTTAAAAAAAAAAAAAAAAGTGGAGGGTGAGGGCGAATAATGAAGAAGAATCTGGATAGAATTGAGAGGGGAGTCCTCAGGTTTGAGGAAGAACTTTCCCATCACACCCAACTCCTCCTTATGGTGCTGTGAGATGGTATAAGTGCCCGCAAATGGGAGCCCCTATTTATCCCGAATGGCAGCAGGGTTTCCAGCCATCCACCGCAAACAATATTTTATGTTTTAAAAAACACATATAACGCCCAATAGTTGCTGACAACAAGTTCGTTAGGTAAGTGTTTCTTTGTTTTTGTACTGTATTCAGTCAAAGGGAAAAGCTAAAATGAAGAATTAAGGGTTTCTTGTTGTTAAGCAGACTTTCCCAATTTCCATATCCTAAAGCATGAAACATGAGAAGACTTTGTAAACTGTAAAAACAGTAGACACTGAAAGCTGCCATCGGCACCCATGCTCATAGTGCTTGGGTCAGGCGCTTCTCATTTGGAAAAAGAAAACCCAGTTTGTTGTTGATGTTGTTGCTGTCGTTTTTAGCGGAATCTTTCAACACTCTCACACCCGATGGAGTCAATCAAAACAACATGTCTAGGAAAGATTCCTTTATCTGTTTAAATTTCCATTTTCTTCCACAAAAACTGTTGGTCTGAATAGTGAAAAATAATTTTTATTGAAAGTGGGAGGGAAGGCTCTTCATGTCCAGAAAAGTTCCTTTCTTGAAGCCTCCAGAGAGTTCAGCATTTTATTCTTATGCCCCATGTACAGTGGGAGGGAAGTGGAGAAGTGTGAATGGGAACTGAAAGAAATGTTCTTTGTGCAGCTCACTTTCTCCTGATGTGGTATGTGTTCCAGGAAGGAGGACAGGCACTGAGACTAAACGCAAAAATCAAAATGGATTTCCCTCCGCCTTCAGTAAACAGCATGGCACAAAAGTCCATTGTGCCATGAGATAACTGCTAAGATGAATGGAGCGGGCTGTCACGGAGGTGATTGTGGGGCCGGTCTCTATTGGATCACAGTCCAGGCTTGAATTCCTTTCTGGTTCATCAGGGTCTGTTGGTACCACAGGAAGTGTCATGATCCTTTTTTTCACTAGAGCCAGATGGTGTCCTTTTTGAGGCCTTACTAATGCCCAGTTTTCCACATGTAAAACTCCTGGGAAAATGACCTAACTCACAGCTGCTTAGTGAGGCTTGAGCAGATCTTTAGAAAGACTTCTGTCAAGAACAAGAAGATTGTACCACTCGCAGGGTAAAGGGGGAGGCTGTGGCCAGAAATGTATCAATTACAAACCATTTTTAAACTACTGTAATAATTTGAATTGTAATTTGCACAATGTATATCTTCATAGGCAGTAGCTTGTAGGGTATTTCACAAAAGCAGCTGATTGATAAGGATGCTGATTGTTTTCCTAGCAGAAGTTCTACCTTCCTTGAGAGCAGATGGCCTGAATAAGAAGAGAAAATGTGGTCCAGAAGGGTCGGGAAAGGACAAAAAGTGAAAGATTTCCTAGATAGCTGCAAGGGGCCTGGGGAGAGGGGAGGGACCCTGTGTTAAAAAGGGCTGGAAAAAGTGGAAACTTTTGATGTATGTGGGTTGTGTTTACTAATGAATTGAATGATTCCCAAGGGTGGACGACTGCAGGTGTGATATTTAGAAAGCAAGATGCCTTTTCTATTAACTGACTTAAATTGAGAAGACATCGGAGTTGTTACAGAAGTTAGGGAGATTCATACTGAAAGTTACTGTAGGATTTTTCTCTCACCACAAAAAGCATTGGCAATAATTACCTTTGGAATAAAGCTACCCTTAATAGCATCTTCGAATCATTGTTTATTTTTCTGTTGGGTAGAACTTGATTCTTGTGCATTTTTCTCTTCCTGAGATTTTTTTTTTTTTTTTAAATCTTGATCATTGTTTTCACCTTCTTTAAAGGGCTTCTTTCTAACTATTAAAGGTTTTATTAATTGTGACACATAACAGATGTTTCATGTCATGTTTGAATGGTACTCTGAAGATTTTTAAAAAAAAACTAAAGCTATGTAAAAAGTAAGTTTGTATTTTTTGTTCCGAAATGTAGCCAAAAAGAAATTAGTGTCATCTCTTTGCAAATAAGTGAAGTATCAGAATAGTTACCGTGGAGATCTACTTCTCATAAAGACACTTTTTTTCAAAGCCTGTAATATTTATGCAAATTTGTTTAACTTTTAGGTCACCAAAACTAATAACATATACTGAAAAGAGGAAGGGAAAGTGGAGTAAAACATTTGACCTGTGCTTCCAATCAAGCGCCTCAAACATTAAGTCTACTGAAAGAAATGTTTCATCTCTCATATTTTAAATGTAACAATAGCTGTGTAGCAAATGGCAAGTCAGCAACATGAGAAGAAACCTATACCTTCACATGACCATTTTTTCATTCTGTGATTTTTAATTAAACACACACACACACAAGGTGGTGATTACCTATCTTTACTGCCCTGAATCTGAAAGTACCAATATCCATTACCTGCAGATTGTTGACTTTATCGTTTGTAATATTTCACAGAGCCTTGCCTCTCTTATGTAACTGATCACTGTTTATGACAAATTGCAAATCGCCACAAAGGTAACATTCCATAAAAAAATTTTGGAGAGAGGCTGCCAACTTCAAAGGGTGACTGATATTTTGCTCAAGTGGTGCTGGTTTTGTTTACACTAGAATGCCCATCTCCATACTCGAAATTGTACGGTTAGACCTCTCATCTGAGAGGGTAGGATAGGAGGAAGTACTCTCACTGGTCAGCAACCAGCAGCAATAGATCAAAGACCCCTCAAGTTATTAATTGCGTGACTTCTTCGTTTGTCCTTCTTTTTAAACAATAATAGAGCTCAGTAGAAACAGCGTCAAATGTAATTCAGCTGATACTGGTTTCCCTTTTGTTTTAACAACATAACCAACCGCTAGAGACTCTGTCAGCAAGAGAACAGGCATAGGTATTCTGTGTATGCATAGCATCCATGTTGTACAGTCTAAAGAGCCCTAGAGATAGAACCAGGATTTCTCCCGCTGGGTCTGTTACATGCAGCCAGACTCTTAGCAAAAACTAGCCTTCTGTCTTCTTCCTTTCACAGGCAGGGGTTATGTTTTGTTGTGGCACAAAGAAATCCTTCCCTCCCATGTTCACAAAGCTCCACAGCACTGGCTCTCCTTTATCAACTGCTCTTTTCTTTCTCCGAATGCTATATTTTTTTATTTACATAAGAATTCTTGTAGAAGTTTTATTTACATATGTATTCACTCATTTCGGACAAGTAAAAGGAAGTGACAAAACCCAAAACCCAAAAGCACATTTTTTAAAAGACTGAAAACCATATCTGAGTCTGCCAGTATCCCAGAAAGTAACTCTAATCTTGCTCTTACTTAGCTTAATTGTTGAGTCTTATGCCTCAGATCTTGAGCAGAAATTCAGTAGGTTTTCAGTGTCTTTCCAAGAGTTAAGTTTGATGCTGTGTAGTTTTGTTGCATGAAGAGAAGGAGGAAGAGAAGGGTATGATTTGAAGAAAGACTCCTTGATTTGGAAGATAGTTTTCAATTACTACAATGGATCATCAAAGAAGAAATAACTATGTTGAGCCACATATGAGTGCTGAATATAGCTTTAACTGTGAATTTAAGAAGTAGTTGGTTAAAAGCAAAAAGATAAAAATTAATCTTTGATATTACTCATGATTTAAATAAACTGACTTTTTTAAAGAATATCCATTAAATCAACAGAGTTTAAAAAATCAAATTGTTCAGTATAATATTAATTTATAGCAGAAACTAGAACCTGCATATATTTTTTTCAACATCACAACTTCTTGAGAGGACTTTCTTGTTGGAAATTGTAAAGTCATTTCCCAAACAAAGGACTTAGTTAGCCTTTAAAAAAATCCATTCAGTCAGTTATGTTGTGGGAATGGACAAAATATACTCATCACATTCTTAAATGCTATGCTGAATAAAGAGACAATCTCTCTTGTCCCGTCAGACTTCCCACATTATTCAAATTGGTGACGTCTCAGAATTTAACCAATAAACTATTGGAATCTTCCAGACAATATTCTTAGTCATTCTTTTGTTGTTGTTACTGTTTCAACAAATATTAACTGAGCTCCTACTGTCGCCAGGACTTCAGGCTAGAAAATGCGAGTGGTACAAAAATGAATCCGACTCAGACCCTCTTCTCCGAGATATTCATGGGATCCTTTGATGATAAGCCCATTATGAACAGACAATTGAGGAGCTGGAAGGATCTCCTAGATAATAGTATCCCAATCTCATCATATTCTTTTCCTTTCCTTCAATTTCTTGAAGCTATAGTATAAGACTGTAAACGCAACAGGAGTTCAGCAAATGTATACAAAACTGTTCTTCATTAATTTCTAGTTATTATCACTTAACCTGCTACTAAAAATTTCACTTTACTCATTCCTTACAGTATTCCTGGATGATAAATTTGCTGCTGTTGTTTAATTTATGTTTTTTTTAGATTATTCCAAAATCTTTATATTAATTAAAATTTTAAAACTGTTTTCTATCAATTAAAACTGCAGACCTATCATTCAACTCTGGGTTGTGGACAGTTCTGGAATCTAGATCACCTGCTTAGCCTTTGGATCCTACAGCTCTCATTTAACACGTTTAGCTACAAGTTAGTCAAGAAATACTAACTGATGATGTAGGTACCTCCATAACATGAGCATCCATTAAGAAGTAAGAGGTTCTAAATCCATAGGTTTTACAGCTGGAAGAAAACTTCAAGATTGTCCCACAATCTCATTCTACATAGAAGAAAAATAAAAGGACAGAAGGGCCTTTGTCTTGCTCATGTACAGGACCTCAAACACAGCAGAAGTAATAATAAATAGCAGAAACTTTGTACCTAGTATAGTACTAAGAATTTTGTATACATTATCTCAGTCTTATGATAAAATCTGAGATGGGTGTTATTCTCCAAATTTTTATAGATGAGAAAACTGAGACTCTTAGAGGTTAAGTAAAGCGCTCAGTTTCCATACTAGGAAAGAGTAGAACAACAATGTCGATCTGACGCCAAAGCCTGGGTTTCTTTCCCATCCATTATTATTATATCATATTATTTTACAGTAGGTGCTAACAAATGGTGATGAATCTATAGTTTCAAAATTTCCTAATTAATGAACTCAATGAAGGAAAGGAGAGAGAGAGGGAAGGAGGGAGGGAGGGAAAGAAGAAAGAAAGGAAGGAAGGTTATTTCAAAATATCCCTGAGTACTGTAACTTCCATGAGTTCTAATTTGTGTCCTTTGCTTTTGGTACAATATTACAATTCTTAAAACCAGATTATTATTCAATGACAATTAGTCAGCTCAGAAAATTAAGTAAACACCACTCATCTGTCAGTTTGTCATACTATTGTAGCTTGCATGTTGCTGTGACGCTGGAAACTATGCAACTGGTATTTCAAATACCATCAGGGTCACCCATGGTGGACAGGTTTCACCGGAGCTTCCAGACTAAGATAGACTGGGAAAAAGGACCCGGCAATCTACTTTTGAAAAAATTACACAGTGAAATTTTATGGATAGCAGCAGGGACAGATTATCCAGTAGACAAGGTAAGCATGGTGCTTACTTTGCTTACCAGATCGTCTGTAGTGAACAATTTCATTTTTTTCATCACATCAAAGATTCTAGGTATGGCTGGCATCTGTCTATCTCCCAACTCACAGCACCATCCTACAGAATCAAAGCCTCTTTTCAAATTTAAAATACCAGACAGGAGGTGATGACCAAATAAGCAAGGTAAGCACAGGCTTACTTGTGCTTACTTACTAATCTGTAGTAAACAATTTCACTACAGACGATTGGTAAGCAAGATCAGCACCTTGCTTACCTTGCTTATTGGATAATCCACCCCTGGTAGCAGCAGAATAGTGTCTGATATAATGCCAAAAGATGATCCACTGAAGTTGGAAGGCAGGAAGGCACTCAAAATACAACTGGAGAAGAGCTGCCCCTCAAAGTAGAGTTGACCTTAGTGATGTGGATGGAGTCAAGCTTTCAGAGCCTTCATTTGCTGATGTGGCATGACTCAAAATGAGAACAACTGCAAACATCCATTAATAATTGGAGCATGGAATGTATGGAGTGTGAAACAAGGAAAATTGGAAGTTGTAAAAAATGAAATGGGACACTTGAAGATCGATATCCTAGGCGTTAGTGAGCTGAAATGGACTGTTATTGTCCATTTTGAATCAGACAATCATGTGGTCTACTATGCTGGGAATGGTAAACAGGAATGATGTCGCATTCATCAACGAAAAGAACATTTCAAGATCCATCCTGAAATACAATGCTATCATTGATAGGATAATATCCATACGCCTACAAGGAAAATCAGTTAATACAACTATTATTCAATTCAAATTTATGCACCAACCACTAATGCCAAAGATGAAGAAACTGAAGATGTTTACCAGCTTCTGCAGGCTGAAATTCAAGCTGCCCTTTGAGATCTTCTGTTCACCTCTTTTACTTCATCATTTCTTCCTTTCGCTTTAGTTACTCTACATTCGAGAGCAAGTTTCAGAATCTCTTCTGACATCCATTTTGGGCTGTTTCCCCCCTCTTCTGTCTTTTTAATGACCTTTTGCTTTCTTTATATATGATGCTGTTGATGTCATCCCATAACTCATCTGGTCTTCAGTCATTAGTGTTCAATGTGTCAAATCTATTCTTGAGATTGTCTCTAAATTATACTCAAGGTCATTGTTTGGCTCTCGTAGACTTGTTCTAATTTTCTTCAACTTCAGCTTCAACCTGCATATGAGCAATTGATGGTCTGTTCTGCAGTTGGCCCCTGGCCTTGTTCTGAATGATGATATTGAGCTTCTCAATTGTCTCATTCCACAGATGTAGTCAATTTGATTCCTGTGTATCCCATCCAGCGAGGTCCATGTGTATAGTTGCCATGTCTGTTGTTGAAAAAAGGTACTTCTAATGAATAAGTCATTGGTCTTGCAAATTTCTGTCATGCTATCTCCAGTGTTGTTTCTATCACCAAGGCCATATTTTCCAACTACTGATTCTTCTTCTTTGTTTCCAACTTATGCATTCCAGTCACCAGTAATTATCAATGCATCTTGGTTGCACGTTTTTCTTATTATTAAATTTCAGTTCCATTCTGACATATAAAGAATCTAGAAGTCATCACTCCTGTGATGATTAATGTTATATGTCAACTTGGCCAGGTTATCATTCTCAGTGATTTGGCAGGCTCTATGTAATCACCTGGAAACCCTGGTGGCGTAGTGATTAAGAGCTACGGCTGCTAACCAAAAGGTCAGCAGTTCGAATCCACCAGGCACTCCTTGGAAACTCTATGGGTCAATTCTACTCTGTCCTATAGGGTTGCTATGAGTCAGAATTGACTGGACGGCAAAAGGTTTGGTTTTTTTTTTTTTGTATGTAATCACCTTCCATTCTGTAATCTGATGTGAGCAGCCAATCAGTTGAAAGGGGAGTTTTCTTAGGGGTGTGGCGTGCCTGCAGTATATAAATTGATGTCCTGGCAAAGCTCTTTCTCTCTCAACCCTGCCCTCTTCTTGTCGCTTGACCTCCTGCACTCTTTTCATTGCTTGACTTCCAGTTCTTGGGATGTAAGCCTGTAGAAGTCTTCAGCCTGCCACCTGACCTGCAGGTTTTAGATTTGCCAACCCTTGTGTCTTAGTCATTTAGTGCTGTTGTAACAGAAATACCACAAGTGGATAGTTTTAACAAAGAGAAATTTATTTTTTCACAGTCCAGTAGGCTACAAGTCCAAATTTAAGGCATTGGCTCCAGGAGAAGTCTTTCTTTCTTTCTCTGTCAGCTCTGGAGGAAGGTCCTTGTCATCAGTCTTCCCTTGGCATAGGTGCTTCTCTGCACAGGAACCTCTAGTCCAAAGGACGCACTCTGCTTCCAGCGCTGCTTTCTTGGTGGTATGAGGTCCCCCGTCTCTCTGCTCACTTCTCTCCTTTATATCTCAAAAGAGATTTGCTTAAGACACAATCTAATCTTGTAGATCTCATCAGCATAACTGTCACTAACCCATCTCATTAACATCATATTGATAGGATTTACAACACGTTGGAAAATCACATCAGCTGTCAAAATGGTGGACAATCACACAATACTGGGAATCATGACATAGCCAAATTAATACACATATTTTGGGGGGACACAATACAATCCATGACATTCCACACTTTGGGCCCCCAAAATTCATGTTCTTGCCACATGTAAAATATATTCACCCCATCATATCATAGCAAAAGTCTTAAATCAACTCCAAGTCCAAAATCCAAAAATTCTTCATCTGTGAGAACTAGAATACAAGTTACCTGCTTCCAAAGGTACAATGGTACAACAGGCAGGCACAAGGTAGACATTTCCATTACCAAGAGGAGAAATGGGTGGGAAAGAAGGCATACAGGCACCAAGCAAGTCAGAAAAACACATTACATTAGCCCTCAAGTCTTGAAAATAATCCTTCCCGGTATTGTGTGATTGTCCACCATTTTGTCATCTGATGTGATTTTCCACCAAAAAAGCAGCACTTGGAGCAGAGTGTGTCCTTTGGACTGGAGTTTCCTGTGCAAAGAAACTCCCAGACCAAGGGAAGATTGATGACAAGGAACATCCTCCAGAGAAAGAAAGACTTCCCCTGGAGATGATGCCCTAAATTTGGACTTGTAGCCTACTAGACTGTGAGAAAATAAATTTCTCTTTGTTAAAGCCATCTACTTGTGGTATTTCTGTTACAGCAGCACTAGATGACTAAGACAGAATTTGGTACCAGGAGTGGGGTGCTACTTTAACAGATATCTAAAATGTGGAAGCGGTTTTGAAACCGTGAATGGATAGTTTCTCGGCAGTAGCAGAGAAACAGCAGCAGCAGATAACTGGAAGCAGCAGAGAACTGGAAGCTGCAGAGAACTAGAAGCAGCAGAACCATGAGACCACACTCTGCTCCAAGTGCTGCTTTTTTGGTGGTATGAGGTCCCCCGTCTCTCTGCTTGCTTCTCTCTTTTATATCTTAAAGAGATTGGCTTAAGACAGAATCTAATCCTGTAGAGCTCATCAACATAACTGCCACTAATCCATCTCATTAACATCATAGTGATCGGATTTACAGCACATAGGAAAACCACATCAGATGACAAAATGGTGGACAATCACACAATACTGGGAATCATGACATAGCCAAATTAATACACATATTTTAGGGCAGACACAATTCAATTCATGACACCCGGCATCATAATAAACCCAGAAAACACTGAATTTGTCAAGAATTTCATTTTACCTGGATCCACAACACCCACGGAAGCAACAGTCAAGAAAACAAATGACATATTGTATCAGGAAAATCTACTGCAAAAGACCTCTTCAAAGTATTAAAAAGCAAAGATATCACTTTGAGGACTAAGGTTCACCTGACCCAAGCCATGGTATTTTCAATCACCTCATATGCACGCGAAAGCTGGACAAGGAATAAGAAAGACTGAAGAAGAATTAATGCTTTCGAATTATGGTATTGGTGAAGAGTATTGAATATACACCATCGACTGCCAGAAGAAGAAACAGATCTGTCTCGGAAGAAGAAGAGCCAGAATGCTCCTTAGAAGCAAGGATGGAGAGACTTCATCTCACGTATCAGGAGGGACCAGTCCCTAGAGGAGGACATCATGCCTGGTAAAGTAGAGGGTCAGCGAAAAAGAGGAAGACCCTCAAGGAGATGGACTGACACAGAGGCTGCAACAATGGGCTCAAACATAGCAAGGATTGTGAAACTGGCGCGGGACTGGGCAGTGTTTCGTTCTTTTGTACATAGGGTTACTATGAGTTGTAACCAACTCGATGGCACCTAACAACAACACTAGGTCAAGAGGATAAAAATTATTAAGATATTATATGGTATAAAAAGCTCCCTAATATCAGACTAAAAGCATTGTCACTGTTACCTCACCAGATACTGGAAAAACCATTTCAAAATCTCTACGTTGTAAACTTTAAAATTCAGTCATCTGGATATACTTTAAAAATCAAATACATTATCTTCTTCACAATGTATAAACATTACATTTTACATGAATGTACTAATTAAAGCTATTTAAAGAAATGCCCATTGGCTTAAATATTTAAGAACTTATTTCTATGCATGGATGAAAGCATTTTTGGTTTCTGTTTTTTTAAATATGTTTTTAAACTGTTATTTTCTTTCTGTTTATTCTAGTGCACATACACAAAATATGTCTAATAACATGCTAATATCTCAAAATAAACAAAATCCCTATGATTCTTTTAGTAATGTTTCATGACACAAGCCATGTAGCAAATTACACATTAAGAACAAAATTTACTACAATATATAGATGAGTACTTGGTCATAAATAACACTAATTTTTCTCTGTCTCAGGTATTTTTTATAAAGCACTTTGAAATTGTTAAATAGATTTTGCATGTACTATTATTGCTATTGTTTAATCACTGATTCTATATTCTCCATTAAGCACCTACTATGTGAGTGATCCTGAGCCAAAAACAACAACAAAGCTGAGTGATCTCATTACAGGAATGAACATTGAGCTTCCTTTTTCTTTTTTGGGTTTCTTTGCTGGTTCTTTAAGTTTTAAATATTTTCTATTTAAGTTTATGGCAATTTTAGGAGAAAAATAATAAAAACTAATGACCAATCCTTTATTATTTGTTTCAGTTCACGCTTTATCTCAAGCCAGATTTTTTACCAAGATTCTATACTGAGTACACTTAACTGACTTGGTCTCATAGACTTAATTTGTTTCCATGTAAAAGAGGAAATATGCTGCTTTGAACTAAGATAATTGTGGAACTCCTGATCCATGATGCTATAAATTTAGAAAGCATATAAATTTAGAATGAGACTAATAGTCCTGCCTAAATTTTGGCTCCATCCATGTTTTTCTCAGATATTCTCCACATACATTTTTGCCTTCTTGTTAAAACAAAACAAACATTTTTTTTTTTCCTGTAAATAACTTCTTAGATGATGCTGTTTAGCATGATTATAGAAACCCTCACTCTAATTATGGCAGTTAAGAGATGGACAAACTCATTGTTGTTATTATTATTGGTGTTAGCTGCCGTGAAGTCAGCCCCCAACTCATAGAGACCCCATGCACAACTGGGCAAAAAATCTGCCCAGTCCTGCACCATCCCCATGATCAGTTGTGGATCAGACCATTGTGATCCATAGAGTTTTTAGTGGCTAATTTTCAGAAGTAGATCAGCAGCCTTTCTTCCTACTCCATCTTAGTCTGGCCAAGCTTACATTAATTATACTCAATCGAGAGAAGAACTGTGTAACCTTATGGAAACAATAGCCATGGCTAAAGGTCAATGGAATTGAAATTTCTTCACGTGAAACAAAAACAGAACACTGGGCAAGGGACCTCTGATTACTTATCTTTAGGAATATGCAGGTTGCTAAGGAAAAAACATCCAGAAACATTCTTCTCAAGTGAGGAGAAGATGGAGAGCAAATGGACTGTAATTTCAAGAAGAGAAAATATAATTCAAGATAACATATAATGTCTTGATTATAGGATAATGAAATACTGCAACAGATTAAAGAGCTACATTGAAAACCCTATATTAATTAAGACTTTTCTCCACCTAGGAGTGAAAAAGTAAACCAGACAAACTCAGTTCAACAAAATAATCAGGTGATATTTAGATTATCTGCCAATGAGTTTCCCTCCAGATAAGATCTCAGGAAATCAGTTTTATTTTATATGTATGTTATCTGTAGACCTTGTTTTCTCTCATGTTACATTTATGACTATTAATGAAAGTCTGATTAAGCCATAAATATTTGAACAGAAATATTTACCTTCCTCCTTGCCATGTGAGTGAAGACTCCTTTGATGTGGATCTGATTTCCGTTTAGGCTATCAGTAAGTGTGGACTCCTCTTCATGATCATCATGCTAAATGGTCTCTGTGATTCCAAAGAGCCATGTCCTGTCAGATTATTCCATTATTTTTGCATGACATGTGTGATGGTTAAGATTGTATGTCAACTTGGCTAGGCCATTATTCTCAGTGTTTTAGCAGTTGTATAATGTTGTGATCACCCCCATGATGGAATCTGCTGAGTGGTACTGGCGGAGGTGGGGCCTGTGGCAGCTCACCGCCCCCTCAGTTTCATCTCTCTGCCTTCCACCAGTTACTTTCTGCCTGCTCACCTTGCCAAGGTTTTTGGCTTGTTCCAGACTCAGCAGCTGCCTCTGTTGTCTCACCTCCGGTTCTTGGGAGTTGAGCTAGCAGCTTACCTGCTGATCTTGGAATTCGTCGAACTTCTCAGCCTGTGAGCAAGAGTCCGGTTCCCCGACCTGCTGACCTTGGGTTCTCCAGCCCCTGCAGCTATGTGAATCAGGAGAAACCTTGCAGTCTTGTCTGCTGATCTTGGAATTCATTGACCTTCACAGCCTGTGAGCAGGAGCCTCTCTCCAACCTGCTGACCTTTGGTTCATCAGCTTCTGCGGGCTCCATGAATTGGGAGAGGCCTCTACCTGGATCCATGGACTTGAGACGTTTTAGCCTCTACAATTGCGTGAGCTGTTTCCTTGATATAAATCTCTCTGTATATACATATTTATATGCTTTACTGGTTTTGCTTCTCTGAAGAACCCAGCCTAAGACAACACAATTCCAAAGATAGCCTAAGCTACCAGTAATGTTGTTGAGGAGAGAGGTTCTCTAACATCTCCACTAATAAACCCCTGTATTAGTCCACATCCAGTCAGGAGAACAGAAATCACTCCAGGAATTCAAAAATAGGGATTTTAATAGGAAACGTGGGTTACATAGGGGTTTGAAGAGCTGGAAGAGCAAGAAACATATGAGAGGAAACTAGAAGAGCACAAAGGAGAAGAGAGTTTTTACCCAAAGATAAGGAAGATGTTGCCACCTCTAGGAGTTGGTCATGAGCTCACATTCACTACAGAATTACCTGGGGGCATGGCCTCTGCCACTGCTGCTGTTGGAAACACATTGTTGCCACAAACTAAGAAACTAAGAACCTAAACTTCTATAGATGATGCTGAAATCAGCACTGATGCTGCTGAAGTCCACAGTCACCTGTACTCCCTGTCACCTATGACAGATACTGCTAAAGACTGATTTCGTCTTCCTTCTCATCTTTCCATGACCTGCTGTGTCTCTCTCGTTGGCAAAAATCCAAGAGCCAGCCAAACAGCAAAGAAACCTGGACTATGTAGTATGTAGAATTCTGGCCCTGGCAATAGAGAGGACAGTATAAAATGGTACGTGTGGAGCTAAGAGACAACGGACCGATCAGCTGCCATCTGGCATACCACTAATGACTGAGGAGAGAGGACACGTACTCCTGGACATGTGGGAGGCTTGTCCTGAGCAAGCATAAAACTTACTTGAAGGCTATGTCTTATTTCCAAATATCAAGTTCTGCATTGTATTTCACAATATAGCTATTTGTTTTAATATTACTATAATATTTTATATATCCTTTGTCATTGAGTAGATTTGACCTTCCAAAAGGATACCCCTACTCTCCCTGTGGCTTTGTGTATCTCCTGGCACATACTAGAGATCCCCTCTGAGTATAGAACTCAATTTGACAATCTGCTTCTAGAGTAGAGCAGATCTGGTTTCCATCAGCAAATACTGAGCACAGAGCCTGTCACCTAGCTTGGGCCTTGGAAATATTTATCAAATAAATGATTATTAAAATGATTAGATATTAACAAAATAATTTTCTTTTTTTAATCTCCTAATCATATTCTTTCTATTTCTCTGAAATGTTTTAAAGTTGTTTATTATAAAAGATACCTTTACAAACAGACAATTAAAATGAAGGTAAAACAATAAGATCCACTTAATAAAAGAGGCAGGAGGGCAGTTTTAGAAGAAAGTTATTGTTGTTGTTGTTGTTAGCTGCCCTCAAGTTGGCCCTGACTCATGGCACTCATGCACAACAGGTTCAGACCACTGTGATCCACAGGGTTTTCACTGGCTGATTTTCAGAAACAGATTGCCAGACCTTTCTTCTTAGTCTCTCTTAGTCTGGAAGCTTCACTGAAACCTGTTCAGCGTCACAGCAACATGCAAGCCTCCACTGATGGACACATGGTGCCTGAGCTTGAGGTGCATTGAGCAGGAATCGAACTCGGGGCTTCCACATGGAAGGCAAGAATTCTACCACTGAACAAGATTTTAGGTTGTTTATTGATACCAGAGTCAGGTTGCCAAATAAAATACAGGATACAGAGTTAAATTTGAGTACTACATAGGACATCCTTATCTTAAAAAATATATACATTTTTTATTTTAAATTAAAACTTAACTGGGCATCTGTATTTTTATTTGATAAATTTGGCAACCCTATGCCAGAAGCCATCAGATTCTTTTATTTTTTCTATTTCTTGTTATTTAACATTACATCATGAGATAGTGTGCAGAACATGTAACAGACCTTCTTTATTACTAAACAGTTCTATATTACTAAATTAAAATTCCTGATTTGACTATAAGACCTTAATGTGTGAATCTCTCCAAAGGGAGAAAAACAACACAATCAGCCACATTTAATAGCATTTTATATCTTACAAATTATTTCACATACATTCTCATTTAAAACTTATTTCAACTTTTGAGGTAAACTCAATTATTCTTATATTTCAGATTTTTTTAAAATGAGTCTCAGAAAGATTAAGTTGTCAAAAGTCACTTGATTAGTGTATGTACTGCCACTTGAATGTCCTTTTCCTTATATCCATGAACCTCTGCAGCCCAACGTCTTAAAAAACATTAAAGCTAAAACTTGGTTATTATAAACATGAAGAGTAAATCTAGCAGAAAAATAAATCCTAAGAGGCTGTCTTAGGCTGGGTTCTCTAGAGAAGCAAAACCAGTAAAGTGTATAAATATGTATAGAGAGAGATTCATATCAAGGACAGATCACAGGATCGTAGAGGCTGGAACACCCCAAGTCCATGGATCAGGATAGAGACTTCTCCCAATTCACAAAGCCAGAGAGGCTGGCAAATCCAAGATCGGCAGGCAAGAGCGCAAAGCTTCTCCTGATTTGCTTAGGTGTAGGGGCAGGCGAACCCAAGATTGGCAAGTTGCAGAGCAGGACTCTTGCTCATAGGCTGTGAAGATCAATGAATCCCAAGATCGGCCAGGTAAGCTGCTAGCTCAAGTCCCAAGAACCGGAGTTCAGACCAACAAGAGGCGGCCGCAGGATCCAAAGCAAGCCAAAATCCTTAGCAAGGCAAACAGGAAGGAAGTAGGTGGTGGAGGGCAGAAAGATGAAGACTGAGGGGGCAGTGAGCCGCCACAGGCCCCACCCTCACCAGTAACCATTCAGCAGATTCCATCTTGGGGGTGATCACGTACCAGATTTCAACAGGGAAGTGATCAGAACATTATACAACTGCCAAAACAATGAGAATTATCGCCCAGACAAGTTGGCACACAACCTTAACCATCACAAAGGCCAACCTGAAGGTTAAAGGAAAAAGAAGGAATATACGTGCTCTGCCTTCGTAAATAGTGGTAAGGTTTATTGGTTTATCATCTGCATACCTTCAAGTTTAGGCCTTTATCAGAACCAACAAGCATTGTACTGCATGTTGAGGATGCAAAGATAAATAAGACATTGTCTGTGAAATTGTGTACTTGTAGTCTAGGATCAAGATAATGCTTATTGATTGAAAACTGAATTACTCCACTTTTCTCCATGTTATGCTAAAGTGACATAAACTGGACATTGCTGACTAGTTTTGCATGCAAGCTCCCTGAGGAATCCTGTCTGCCTGATTTCATTCACCATCTTAGTATTCTTGTAGGTATAGAATATATGATGAACTATATATATTAGAGCTCCTTTATCCTCCTAGTATTTTAGAAACAGGATTAATTCCCACTTTACAGACCAACCATACATCTTAGTCACCTAATGCTGCTCTAACAGAAATACCACAAGTGGATGGCTTTCACAAAGAGAAATTTATTTTCTCACAGTCTAGTAGGCTAGAAGTCCAAATTCAGGGCATCAGCTCCAGGGGAAGGCTTTCTCTCTCTTTCGACTCTGGAGGAAGGTCCTCGTCATCATCAGTCTTCCCCCAGACTAGGAGATTCTCTGCACAGGAACCTCAGGTCCGAAGGACACGCTCTGCTCCCGGGGCTTCTTTCTGGGTGGTATGAGGTCCCCCACGCCCCATTCTCTGCTTGCTTCCCTTTCTTTTTATCTCTTGTAAGGTAAAAGGTGGTGCAGGCCACACCCTAGGGAAACTCCCTTTACATTGGATCAGGGATGTGACCTGGTAAGGGTGGTGTTACAATCCCACCCGAATCCTCTTTAACATAAAATTACAATCACAAAATGGAGGCCAACCACACAATGCTGGGAATCATGGCCTAGCCAAATTGATACACACATTTTTGGGGTGACACAATTCAGTCCATGACACCAGATGATAATGGGCTTTTTGTGTATGTAATTATTACAGTTTGAACCGTGAAATTTGACCCATGGTATTTCAGAGCAGTTTTATGAAGAATCTCCACTGTAGCTGTTGTGTGCCGTCAAGTCGATTCTGACTCATAGTTACCCTATATGACAGAATAGAACTGCCCGTAGGGCTTCCTAGTCAGAGCTCTCATAGGCACCTCCAGAGGTCTTCTCCTGTATTTTGCTGCCCTCAGGCAAACTACTTCCAATAATCCAAGACAGAAATTCTCTCCCCTGTTCTTAAGAATTACCACGCATAGAGATTTGGTCACCTCCTCCATGGTGATTCTCATTTCAATCCTGATCATTTTGAAAATACAAATTCCTTTTTAAAATATGAAAGTTTTTACCACCTCCAATAATAATAATCATAAAGTACATTTGTAGGCTTGTGCCACCATTTCAGATTCATGCTTAACCAAAACCTATTCTAAAATGGATGATAATGGTCAAGTGTATTTAATAAAATTGTCCTGTAGCAATTTAATAAGGTTACTCATTCCAGGTTAGTTTTCTTTGGATGGGCCATCTGTGATTCAACAAACTTCTTCTTCCCTTAGACAAAATGGTCATGGGTACCATGTATAATCATCTTGTGTTCCCCCAAGTTTATCACAATAAATAATTGATTTTAAATTTTATAGAATACTTACATGTTGGTCACATCTTCTTGTTGAGCTAAATCAGTATTTTTTCACTCATTTCCTAGGTAGATTGCAACTGGTCTGTGGGTAAACTCAGAGGAGTTGCCCCTCTTCCCAGGCTTTATAATGAGAATATTCTGTCTGATCAGGTGCATGCACCCTGCTGTCATTTGCAGCCTGACCTGTAGGTCAGGGGTGATGTGAGCTGGCTCTGGGATGCATACAAATCACATCCTCTCGTCTGTCTGTTTTGTTGACTGGTTCTCCTCAGGGTCGTGGCTATCTTAAGTAGCAGCCTGAAGGATAAAGTGTGCCTGTCTGAGATGTAAAACTTTGACTGTGGACCAATTGTATCTGACATACAGCAGCATGAGGTTTGGTTTAGCCTTTGGATTTGGAACAAATCACTGGCTATCAATGGCTGATAGTGACATGCAGTTTACCCAGTCTCTCCTTCTTCATGTCAGCTCCACATGGGGAGGAAGCCGACTATTTTTAACTTAGGGGCTTTGTGTTTCAAAATATACTCCACGTGAATTTTTTTTACATGAAAACAAAACTACTAAATTAAAAGTTTAAAAAAGAAAGAAAGAAAATCCCTTGCTTCAAGACTCTGGTTTGAACATGCAGCATCCAGGCTGCAAAAGCACATGTTCATGATAGAATTCAACAGGCATCTGGGAACATATAAGGCTGTTAAATGTTTTTAGTAAAATTTTGCCATATTGACTTAATGTGCATATAAGTTATAACTTTTGTGACTTTCACTGAAATGTACCTTGAATCATTTGAATGTATCCAATAAAGATACTATAGGGTCACTATGAGTCAGAATCGACTTGACAACAAAGGGTTTGTTTGTTTTGGTAATAGAGATACAAGTTTAATGCCACTGCAGTGACATTCCACTGTCTTAGGCCGGGTTCTCTAGAGAAGCAAAACCAGTGAAGCATATACATATAAAGAGAGAGAGATTTATCTCAAGGAAATGGCTCATGTGGTTGTAGAGGCTGGCAAATCCCAAGTCCATTGGTCAGGCATCAGGCTGGAGGCTTCTCCTGATTCATGTAGCTGCAGGGGCTGACAAATCCAAGATCAGCAGGTAGGACAGGCAGGCTGCTGGTTCACATGCTGTGGAGGCTAACAAATCCCAAGGTGGGCAGGCAATACTGCAGGGTGCTGGCTCAAGTCCCAAGAAATGGAGGTCACATGATGACAAACCAGATGCAGGATCCAGAGCAAGCAACCAAGCTTTACCAGAACATCCATATATGTATGCATGTATGTGTGTGTATATATATATATATATATATAGGTTACAGGCCACACCCCCCGAGGAAACTCCCCTTACAAACTAATTGACTGGTCACATCAGACCACATCACAGAGGATGACTGCATCATTACACAAGTGCCAAACTACATCCTTATGTAACTGCCAAAGCACTGAGAATCATCGCCCAGCCAAGTTGACACACAACCTTAACCATCACACTCCACCCAGCATCGAAATTTGTTAATACCAGGTCAAATTAGAGTTTATCTCTAGTCTGCACTGATATTTATGGAATGTTTGCTTAATTCAATTTTAAAACATTTGTTGAGTCCTCCTTCCCCTCATGTATAAATACATCATTTGCTATGAGGGACACAAAAAATAAATGCTGTGATCATGGCCCTCCAAAAGCTTACAATCTAGCAAGAAAGATAAAGCATAAACATAAAACAAAGTAGACTTTCATAAGTACCGTAAAAAAAATATGAAGGTTAATGGGAACTTAGAAAAGAGAGCACTTACTTCCAGGTCAGCTTTGAGGAAATGGCTAGATTTTCAAAGACTGAAATGGGAGATGGGCAAGCAAGGTTATGCCCAGAGGGAACAAGGTAAATCCAAATGAAAGTAGCTTAGAGCAGAAAGTAGGTGAGGAGGTCAAGTAGAAGATGGGGTGAGAACACTGTGCTCCAGGAAAAATAAAGTGATGGTAACTGGTAGGATGGGTTGGAGGCAGGAGAAATTGGAGGTTGGGAGACTAAGATACTATTTATTGCAATAGGCCATATGGAAGGTAATAGGTTCTCATCTAGTTCATTGCACCCATAATAGAGTAAGAGATAATTATTTCCAGGAAAAATTTCAGAGATAGATCAAGTGCATGTGGTCCTTGTTTGGATATGAGGAGTAAACTTTCCCTGGAGCACACTTCCTCACACATATGTACACACACCAGGTCTTTGGATGTCTTCCCAGGACTTCAACAGCCTATGGAGCAAAGATCTATACAGTATAGGAATTTTGACATGGTTAGCTTTTCCATAATGCCTTCTAGACTGAGCTCCTTCATGGAACCAATGCAGCCTTTTTGTCTTTATCTCCAGGACAGTATGCTTGATAAATGATTACTGATTAAATGAATGAATGAGCACATCATTTCAGTATTTTGTTTCTTGGTAACTGGAAAATGATGACATAGTTGGTAAAGATAAAACATAGGAAGGGGAGACTCCAGGGGAGTTTATCCAGGTTTGTCAAGGGCAATGAGTTCAGTTCTAATCCTCTACTCTGAGGTCCGAGTTCCAGAAACAGAGTCATCATGAGGTTTCAAGGCAACCATCTGAGTCAAGTTTTTGGATAAGCTACAAAATCCATTACTCTGAGATGCCTAGATCAGTCTCCATGTCCACTGGCAGAGTAACCTCCCTATTGACATTTACAGCACTGTGTGAAGGGTGGCTTGAGATTAAAATGTGCATCTTATCTTCTAAAAATCTACATTTCAAAGCAAAAGAGAAAACAGTTAACCTCAAAGGTATTGTATTGAGTTGCTATGAATATAGACAAAATTAAAACAAGTTGTTTACCAACCTTCCATCTCATCTAGTTTTCTGATGTTTGTATTTTCAGCAAACTACTCCCAAACTGTTCTGTGTGCGTACACTACATGCCAAAATAGACTTTTATAATAAAATGAAGAATGCTTCTAAGAAGAAATATTTGATGGTTTGTATTCAGGGCAGGTTCATTATATATGTTGTTTAAATCCAATTTGTATCTTTATAGTTTTATCAGCTTTGATATCAGAGTTCTGTTAAGTGAACTTACAAAGTTGTATGAATAATGCCAAGGCATGTTACAGTTTTCATGGTCTAAGAAATTCTGTAGCTGCTTTCACTCTGGATCCATTTGTCAAAAAGAGAGAGAGAAAGATCCACACCCAAACCCACACCCACGCCCACAACCAGGACTGTGTGCTGGAAGGTGACCTGTAAGAAAGGATTGAATAGGTTCCTTTGCTTTCTGGTTTCCCAAGGGAAGCACAGGCAGAAAATAGGAGGGAGGGAATAGAACGTGGTTGAGATAATTATTCCCCAGCTCCCTCCCTATGGTCACAGTAGGCTGTCTGGCAAAGGTCACAGTACTTGTCATGAGGCTTTCTTCTCCACCTGACCCTCTTTGTCTCCAGGTTTTGGTAACTGTTTCCTTCCTTTGCCCTTTGAGGCTTAGAGGTGATAACAATACCTTATGTTTCTAGACCCAGGCACTATCGCTTGTGTTTTCCCTGTCCTCCTCTATGTAACTTGTCTTTTCATTACACTCTACTTAAATTATCTCAATTTAACTATACTTTTTCCTACCAGAATACTAATTGATACAATAGTCACAAGAGATTGAATATATTGGTTTCAAGAGCTGCTACAATTTTATTCATATTTAGATTTCAATCATATTGAAAGCATTTAAGGTCCCCGTGTGGTACAAACAGTTTGTGCTCAACTGCAAAGCTAAAGGTTGGCTGTTTGAACCCACCCAGTGGTGTCACAGAAGAAAGGCCTGACAGTCTACATCCATAAAGATTACAGCCAAGAAAACTCTATGGAGCACAGTTCTACTCTGGCACTCATGGGGTCACCATGAAAAAGAATCAACACCATGGCAACAGATTTGATTTTTTGTTTTGTTTTTGTTTTTGTATCTGTTTCCTACCAGCATACTAATCTCTACAGTAGTCATGAGAGATTGAATATCTTGGTTTCAAGAGTTGCTACAATTTTATTCATATTTTTATTTCAGTCATATTGAAAGTATTTTGGCTTTATTCCATAAATAAAATCGTTAACAAAATGACCTCTTTCTGTTTATTTAAGTGAGAAGAGGAAATTATTAAAAGAACCCTAAAGGAATCTGTTGGGATCCCTGGGTGGCACAATTGGTTAAGCACTCGACTACTAAGTGAAAGACGGGCAGGTCAAACCCACCTAGAGGCATCTCAGAAGACAGACCCGGTAATCTGCTTCTGGAAGATCACAGCCTTGAAAAGCCTATGAAACATTTCTATTCTGCACATGTGAGGTTGCCATGAGTTGTAATTGACTCGATGGCAACTAACAACAACAAAGAAATTTGTGCCAATGGGGGTCCCATAGTCTAACTTTTAATAAGCTAATTTGTTTTGAAAGAAAAAGCATAAGTATTGAAAATGAGAAGCGATAAAAGGATAATTAAATTCTAAGATATGAGATTCTTAAATATAATACAATACCATACAGATTATGATTTTTTTTCTTATATTTATGGATATCTCTCAATTTTGGAATGCTCCAGACTGCAGTCCTCAATCCTCTTCTCTATCTCCTTCACTCACGTTGGTATCTCAACAAGTCTCCTGATTTTAACTATTACCTGAACACAAATACTTCTGGATGGCATGGAGTGGCTAGCAGACCAGAATTCCCATTGAGAACAATTATAAAAGCTAGAAAAATCCAGAAATCATCTGCCTGAAGGCAGAAGAGAGCTGCTGATACAATGAGAACTGGACACGCTAAAACTTGGAAGAAGTGAGAACTTCCAAGAAATGAGCTGACTTCCTTAGCCATTTTACTTTTGGCCATTTGTCAATTCTGGGCAGGTTGAAGGCTTATAATCTAGAATCCACCTTCTGGGCAGGCAGGAGGCTTAGCGTTCAACCTTTCTACTTACAGGGGATCATTTTCAGGGGATGGGGAAACTAACAGAGATTTGGAAGAAACTTGGAGGAACCCCAAGCACATCACTGATTATTCTGGTAAGACATTTGTCAAATTCTAGTGTTGATTGGGGCAAGACCCAAAACTTAAGCAGAAAGCCTCTGAAAAGCAGAGCACAGCTTTCTAAAGCCTCACAAGACAAAGATTAGCATTTGAGGCCTGCTGGGAGAGGACCGGAGTCCTGGTGTCACAGTGGTTAGGAGTTTGACTGCTAACAAATGTCAGCAGTTTGAATCCACCAGCTGCTCCACAGAAACCCTATGGGGCAGTTCTACCCTGTCCTATAGTGTCACTATGAGTTGGAATCAACTCAACAGCAACAGGTTTGTTTTTTTTTTTTGTTTGTTTGTTTAGGGGAGGGCCAGGGGTGAACTAGAGATAGACTGAGCTTTACCAGGTCTACAATTTAGCCTGATCAACCACTACTATATTAGCCTAGGCAAGGGTGGAGTGAATCCTCTCCGTAGAAAGAAACCATCATCATCAGCCTCTGCAATTTTTTGTTTTTAATTCATAATGTGTGGCATTCAACCAAAAATTACTAAAAATGCCAAAATGCAATATCGTATTATTTTAAAAGAGAGAGAAAAGAGAGTCAACAGAAATAGATGCATAGAGGATCTAGATATTGGAGTTAGGTAAAAAAAAAAAAAAAAAAGAAGAAGAAGACTTTAAAATAACTAAGTACTATCTACACTGATTACTCTCAAATTTGTAACACCAGTTTAGACTTTTCCCCTGGACTCCAGACTCATATATACAACTATGTATTTCACATCTTCAGTTAGATAGCTAATACAGATTTCAAACTTAACATACATAAAATTGAATTCCTGACCCTACAACTCAGAACCCATTTTTTTCCATAGTCATCCCTATTTCAGTAAATAATAACTCCATCCTTTCAGTTGCCCAAGTAAAAATCTTTGAAGTCATTCTTAACTCTCCACTTTCTCTCATACCCCACATATAACACATCAGCTAATTTCATAGTCTCTTTCATAACATACCTACAATTGCACCAAGTTTAACTATCTCCACTGCCATTCCCTTGGTCTGAGTAACAATCATCTCTTGCCTGTGCAATAACCCCCCTCTCATCTCTTGTATCTGAAATTGCCCTCTTATGAACTATTCTCAACGCAGAAGGTAGAATAACCCACTTAATACATAACTCACATTATGTAACTCCTTTGCTCCAGTGACCAAAGCCAGTCTCATGGCAATTCAAAGACTATATGACCCTACAAGCCCCTACATTGCCCTTTCTTTTGTCACCTTACCTTTCATTTTATTTCTTGTTACTCTTAACCTTCACACTACTCCACTCACACTAGTCTCTTTGATGTTACTCAAACATACCAGGCAAGCTCCTAACTTAGAACTTGCTGTTCCCTCTTCCTGGAACAGTCTTCTCCCAACTATCCCTCCCCTGATTCCTTCAGGTCTCTGTTCGAAATTGATTTTCTCACAAGGCCTTCCCTTACCATCCTATTTTAAACCCCAGCTTTATTGTCTACTCACATTACTCCCTATTCCCTTTCTCTCCCTTATTTTTCTCCACAGGACTTGTAATCATGAAATTCTATACATTTTGTTTCTTTATTTGATTATATCTGTCTCCTCTCACTAGAATATAAGCTTCATGAGGATAGGGATTTTTTCCTTCACGAAGTTATACCTAATGCCAAAAGGAATGCCTAGCACATAATAGTGCTAAATAATTACTGTACAAATATAATGCTCCATTTTATATTTATAGGACTTTAAAACGTACAAACCAGTGAGATACGCATCTTCTCATTTAATATTTACAACCACCGGGAGAAGTACTGGCTTGTGAATATATCAAAATATGCCTTAATAAGATGCCAAGTGTGTAACTTGGACAAGTGTAGTCTAAGTACCCACTGATAATCACTAAATTTAATATAATGAGAAATGGATGAGAAGAGTTGCTCAGATCATCTACTGAAATGTAAACATTTTACTGCCTGCACATCTCTAATAAGAATTGATGTGGTATGTAATCTGAAATTTAATCAACAGCGTTACATCTTGATAGCAAATGAAGATCACTAGACTATTCCCTATACACTTAGATTACCACACATACAAAATATACACTGAATTTGTGTGGTATTTCAGGTGTGACACAAGATGGTAAACAGAAAAAATTCAAACTTAAAGTAGCACTCTTCTAGCTGATCCTATCGTGCCTCTAAATTTTAGAGTTTATTGCACTGTATCACCTGCCTAGTTCAACCTCATCCTGAATATCTGCACACAAAGGAACAAATTCAATCTTCTGTTTTGTTTCTGGATTAAAAATTATTTTTAGTTGGTTTTTTTTTTTTTCCATTGTATTGATGCATTTCATCAAGATTCATGACATAATGACAGCGAAAACAATTGGTCTAAATGATTACACTACCAAGAGATCCAACACTTCTTTATGATTACAGGCTGAGATACTTTGGTTTTAAAAAATATCTTAAAAGACATTGGTTATTCTAAGAAAGAAATCAATAATTTTTGCACGTATGCTACGTGTAAAAGCTCTTTGTCAATTTCTTTGACTCCTATATACAGAGTAAGAGAATTTATCTGAATACACGAACTAGACATGAAATGAGCATCTCTCGCACACACACACACACACACACACACACACACACACACACACACCACACACACCAGATATTTACCAGGCTTCGGTGATCTTCTGAGGAGTTAATGATTTGTTTTATTGTTTTATAGTTACACAAAGCTTATGTTTCAGCTGTATAAAACTAGACTGCAATATATGTGACATTAAACGGTTAGTGTAAAAGGGGTCAGTGGTTTATAGTCTACATAGCACAACTTTATATGCAAATGAATAAGAAATTAAGCAAAATATTCTTTCTTGAATCAAGTGGAAAATTAAATGATTGTAAGAAGAGACTGCATAATGAAGGCTTCCTCTTATGGTTCTTTCATTTCTAGGATTTTGCTGCTCCAGTAAGTGTTATCTGAGCATAAGGACCATGGACAGCATCTTCAGTTTCCACTTGAATACATGTTTCTATGACCAAAAATCAAACCCATTGCCATGGCGTCTATTTTGACTCATAGTAACTCTATAGGACAGAGTAGAACTGCCCCCACAGGGTTTCTAAGATTGTAAATCTTCACTGGAGCAGACTGCCACATCTTTCTCCCACAGAGCGGCTGCTGGGTTCAAACTGTCAACGGTTCAGTTACCAGCCAAGTACTTTAACCACTGCGCTACCAGGGATCCTCATGTGTCTATAGTAGAGAATAATAGTGGATTCTTAAAAATGCATTATAGGTAATCTCATTTGATGTTTGTTCCATTACTAATAAATTAAAAATCAGTTATTATTAAAAGCCTTCATAAATTCACAGAAGATCTTGGAGTACTAAATTTTACATGTTCTCATATATTTTAATGTTCTAGTAACCACTTTTAAAGGAGCATGTTTGATTTTCAACAAAAGAAAAATATGAATCATCAGTTGTTTGTTAGTTTGGGTATTTTGGGTGGGTGAAGGGAAGGAGGTCACACATTTCTTCTCCTTCCTTCACTGTAATTTCAACGCAGCCACACAAACATATTCTTACCCATACAGTGATCTCAGATCACTTCTTCTCAAATTGTGGGTCTCTTACACTTTGTCGTAATTTGATCTTATGATGCAGCCTTCTGATCTTTATCTTTGGTTCAAATAAGAAAGGTAAACTTGTCTTGAACTTACAGAATCAGGCATTCTAATCACAAGTCCATGCAGGGAAGCTGTTTGATAATCTTTACCACAGAGCTGGTGGTGTTTGCTTGAGAGCATGTTAGCATTAATGTATTTGTCCTCACATTTAATTCAAAGGATCTTGCAGACACCATTAATGGTATTTCTCTAGCTCTTTCAAATGACTTCTAATGTAGTTTAAATCAATTCAATTTAACAGCCATTTATTGTGCAAAGATCTGTGCTTCATGTGTTTTAGGTGATACAAAAGCTTGGTCCCTATCCTAAAGGATATTTGGTCTATCATGGAAAATAGACTTGGGCACCATTACCACTACACAGGGAGAGTGATATAATGGAGGTTCCGCCCAGTTCTAGGAGAGCGCAGAGGAAGTGGATGAATTCTGATGCGGATTAAAAAGATAGGAAAAGATCCAATGAACTGATTTAAGATTTGAAGGAAAAATAGGATTTCAACAGCCACAGACATTGAGGGTGGATGCATGAGTTACGGAAAACGGATTCCAAGTTTGGAGTATGAAATGAAAGTACAGGCAGAGGGATGTACAGAGTGTAGAGGAAACAGCAAGTCATGTTGTGTAGGGCACACTGGTTGGAAACACAACTATCCTGGAAGATAAACCTGGAGAGATAAATTGGGCCAGATAAGGGAAAGCTTTGAACACTCTAGTAGGGTTTGAATCCTAGTCTTTAGGCAATGCAGCTATTGGTGGTTTTTGAAGAAGGATATTTTGAGAAAAATAATCCTAGCATTAACATGATGGATGTACTGGGAGGGAAGAGAAATTTTTGACGTGGAAGCTGAAGAGGAAAGTTTGAAAGATGCCCTTGATTTTGAGTCTGGGAGATTGAAAGGGCAGTACTGCAGTTTCCAGTTATAGGGAATGCTGGAAGAGAAATAGGTATAGAAGGAAAAATACTGAGTTCAGTTTCTGACTTTGGGAATTTGAAGTTGTGGCCTAGAAACTATGTAAAAACAACCAGCAAACATTGTAAAGTAATCATCTCTAAGGAGAAATAACTGATCACAAATATTTTTAATATAAATTTTATTTTACTTTTTCTTAAGAAAAAACAAGTTTCCATCATTTCTGTAATTTAGCAGAGTAGCATAAAAATAACTATTTGTAGTAGATAATTTGGTAAAGCTTTTTTTAAAAACTGTGTATTTTTTCTTTTTATAAATGTGATACAATTTCCATTGTAAACTTTGGAAAATTCAGATTTAAAAGTAAAGAAAAAAAAAATGCACTCATTCCACAGCTCGAAGAAAATGACAGTTAACCTTAGAGTCTTTTGCCAGGAATAAATGCTTTGCCATGAACAGATATTCTGTATTCTGTGTGCGCGCGCACACACACACACACACACACACACACACACACACACACACATTACAAACAAAAATAGGCTCATAGAATTTTGTGATCTGCTTTATTTACTTAATGTATTGTGAGCATTTTTATAAATTAAATTATCTTCTACAACCTTATTTTTAATCATTCCATCATATTTTGGGCATGTTATCAGGAGGGATCAGTCCCCGGAGAAGGACACCATGCTTGGTAAAGTAGAAGGTCAGAGAAAAAGAGGAATGCATTCAACAAGATGGACTGACACAATGGCTGCAACAATGGGCTCAAACACAGCAACAGTAGTGAGGATGGCACAGGACCGGGCAGTGTTTCATTCTGTTGTACATAGAGTTTCTATGAGTGGGAACCAACTGGATGGCACCTAACAACAACAAAATCAATTGTCTTATTTGGATGTTTAAATTGTTTTTAATTTTCCACTATTATGCTATTATAGTGTTGGGCATATTCCTGATTATTTCTTTAGAATTCCTAAAAGTAGAATTGCTGAGTGTGGTGAAATTGAGGGTTCACTCATCAATAGCTCTTCCTTCCTCCTCTTTGAATACATTCCTGTACTGCCAAAATGAAAATTCTTTAACTTATGTCACTAGAACCCAATACACATAGAATTCCAGATGTCATTAAGGTTCTCCTAGAGATGTACTTCTGTGAATCTTGAATTGAGAACTGGGCAGAGAAAATGGGCTTGATGCATCCATTTTGCTAGAGCTGATTGTAGCAGAAGTGACAAGGTTCTGGAGCCAGCACCAAGATCTCTACTTTGACAGATCATGTCAGGGCTTGCTGTTAGTGACGACATCTACAGTGTGTCTTTGGGAGTCATTCCTGGAAGCTCAACCTCGAGTCTCAGTGATTTCATACGCTCCTTAATACCCTATAATAAATCCCTTCTGATGAAAATAGGTAGAATATATTCTGTACTCTCCACTTTGTATTCTATAGTCTGTACACAGGGTCATAGGGTATGCATATTTTGGAGTTTTTTTAATACATGTTGCCAAATTGCCATCCAAAAAAGCAATCGATTTTATCAATTTGTCCTTCAGTCATTTGAGTATGGGAGGGTCCATTTCCCCAAGCCCATGCCAAAACTGAGTATTATCATTTTAAACAAATTTTAAAAATTTATAAGTTGAAAATTATGTTTTGATATTTTGGTTCTCATTCTTTTGTTCACTAGGGAGGTTAATCCTTCTATACGTATTTTTCACCTTTTTTTAATCAATTTTTTTTCGTTATTTTCCAATTGGAATAGTAGATTTTTTTAAGTCAAAAATATCAGCAGAGGCACAACTGAATTATGCCCAAGTGGTTATCCAGTCCTGTATTTATATCCCACTGTCACTATGAGTTGAGATCGACTCAATGATAACAGGTTTTTTACAGTTTTAGAAGAAAAATTGAATGAAACAAAAAAGTTTCTTTTTAATTGAAAAAAAGTCAATATGACAAAGTGAGAAAAAGAAACAAGTGGCAATATAGTCAAAAGGCATATAAATATGAAGACAGAATTTAACACAGATATTCAAGATATGGTAAATTCCGTAGCAAAAAAAAAAAAAAAAATTAACCTTTTTAATTAGGTGTATATCCACTAAAGGCATAAGAGATCATCATTTTTAATTGTCCCCTTTCATATTTCAGAGTGTGGGGAAGTGAAGAGGAACCCAGGCTTTGAAAGTGTCTTGACTTTATTTGAATCCCTTCTTAGTCCCATACCAGCTGTGCAATTGTAGAAAGTTGTTTAATTTCCCTGGGTTTCAATTTCCTCATCTGTAAAGTAGTGACCACATGATACTTTTTTTATTAACAGACATAACATGAATAAATTTCCTGGATCCTAATAGGTGCTCAGTGAATATCAGTTGTGTGCCCCTGGTTCCTTCTTTCTTGATTGTTGCTTACTTCTATTTCTAATCATCGTCAACACCTCAATAACATATCTTTTTCAAAAACTTAGATTTGTTTCCTTCCTTTTCTTTCTATTTTCTTCATTAAAAAGAAGCGTTTGCCTGTCATCTATTTAGGTAATAATTAGCAAGCTATTTTCTGAGATCATTATATTGACTTTTATTACATTTTACATTATTCATATCACATTATTTTTAAGGGATTGATTTGAGAGGCTAAGGCCTCTACATGATAGATGGAGAAAATGACCCTCAATTCTACACATAAGTGATCAGCATGCCTTTAATTGGAGTTCCCATAGAGCCCAGCCAGTTGTTTTTTGTTTTGTTTTGTTTTACCAATTTTAAGGCAATAGCTTTTTTCACCACATTTATTTCAGGTAACACACCTTTACAAAACTAACTGAATCCTGGGGCAGCGGCCACGTTTTCTTAAAGCAAATATTATTCAGAGTACAAGGAAGCAACACACTTAAGTATTTTCTTAGCTCTACAACCTTCACCTCAAACCACACAGCTGGAAGACAAATGTAAGGTCACAATTTCAGCAACAAATTGTGTTTTTCCAGTTATGGCTAGAAAATTCCAATGAAATTTCTAGCTCCTTTTTTTAAAGTTTCCCAACTACTTCTAAGAGCCTACAGAGGTAGCTTATGTGTATCCAAGAGTAAATAAAATGGTGATTCGCAATAATCAAATTAGATTTATCCCAGAGAATTCTAGAGTGATTTAACATTAGAAAATTGATAAATGCCATTCATCATTTTAATAGGTTACAGGAGAAAAACCATATGATCATCTCAGCAGATGCAGAAAAGGTATCATGTGATAACTTTCAACACCGCTTCCTAACATTAAAAATTTTTTACCACAATAGGAAGGAAGAGATAACGGATATTTACAAAAATAAAAAAAATCACCCTTCACAAACGTCAAATATTAGAAGCATGCTTCTTAAAGTCAAAAACAAGATAAAGATGTCCAGTATTACCACTTCTTTTCAACATTGTCCGGGCAGTTCAGTCAGCATGGTGTATACAAGAAAATCATTTGAAGGTACAAGGAATGGAAAGGAAGAATTGAAACTGTCTAATAGAATCTATAACCTGATTATTAAAAACAATGAAGGACTAGCAAGGGAGATGCTAATCAAGGAATTATCAATCAAAATAAAAGACACTAATTATCACCTGGCAAAAATATGTAAAATGGTAACACCTTGAGTCAGCTACGGGGAAACTCACGAACAGGTGTTGAGAGGTTATTGGCTACAACTCTTCTTGAGGTTAACCTGACAACATACATTGAGAGACTTCAGCCAGAATACCTTTTACACAAGAATTACATTTCTGGAAATTCAAATTAAGGAAATAAAGATGTACACAAACATGTTTCTTCAAAGATGTTAATTATGGCAGCATTTATAATTTTAAAACATATAAATAACAAAAATATACAAAAAATGTAGTAATGATAATGTCAAACACTGTTGGATGCCTATTGAGCAGCCATTCTCTCCTTCCTTGTGAAAAGATTTCCAATTTGATTAGGATTAGTGACACCTATCAGAATAATTTCATTTCCATTATGTGGTTTGGAATAATCATGTGACACATTTCTGGTCAAAGAAATATGAGAGCAACTCTGCTTCTGGCTAAGTATTCCTTGTTTTTAAAAGGACACTAGTTTGGGACCTTCTGTTTTCTTCTTACCTGCATTGATGTGTCTGCAAGCAATGCCTGGAATCATCCCCAAGGTCTTGAAACCAATGATGGTATCCAATATTGTATGACAAGCCCATATGCTCAGAATAGGGAAAAAAAGAAGAAAAAAAAAGAAGATGGAAAATCATGGATCCTTGACACTGTCATTGAGTGACTGGATTAATCCACTCTGAAACAAGTCTATCTCACTACTTATTGGTATGTGAGATAAAAAGTATTCTTATTGTTAAGGCCACTTTTAATTGGATTGTCTGTTAACTAGAGTCAAAAACTTTTAATTGGCTTGTCTGTTACTTAGAATCAAAAACATCCTAATTGAAACAATTGGTTACCTAAATTATAAGGTAATCATAGAAAATTAAGCTTCCCTTAAAACCTACATTTCAAAAGTTAATAACAGGTCCTCATGAAACGTCACGAAGAATGATAAAAAGCTATTAACTAAGAGTAGTAAGTAATCTTTCCAACAACTCCTCGAAACTATTGTCATCCCCATTTTATGTTGTTGTCAGGTGCCATCCAGTCGGTTCCGACTCATAGTGACACTATGTACAACAGAATGAAACACTGCCTGATCCTGCACCATCCACACAATCCTTGCTACATTTGAGCCCGTTGTTGCTGCAATTGTGTCAATCCATCTCCTGGAGGATCTTTCTCTTTTTCACTGAGCCTCTACTTTACCAAGCATGAGGTCTTTCTCCAGGGACTGGTCTCCCCTGATAACATGGCCAAAGTATGTAAGACAAAGTCTCGTCATCCTTGCTTCTAAGGAGCATTCTGGCTATACTTCTTCCAAGACAAATTTGTTCATTCTTCTGGCATTCCATGGTGTATTTAATATTCTTCACCAACACCATAATTCAAAGGCATCAATTCTTTGGTCTTCCTTATTCATTGTCCAGCTTTCATAGGCATGTGAGGCAATTGCAAACAACATGGCTTGGGTCAGGCACACCTTAGTCCTCAAGGTGACATCTTTGCTTTTTAACACTTTAAAGAGGTCCTTTGTAGTAGATTTACCCAGTGCAGTACGTCATTTGATTTCTTGACTGCTGCTTCCGTGGGTATTGATAGTGGATCCAAGTTAAATAAAACCCTTGACGACTTCAGCCTTTTCTCCATTTATTATGATGTTGCTTATTGGTCCAGTTGTGAGGATTTTATGTTGAGGTGTAATCCATACTGAAGATTGTAGTCTTTGATCTTCATCAGTAAGTGCTTCAAGTCCTCTGTGTTTTCAGCAAGGAAGGTTGTGTCATCTGCGTATCTCAGGTTGTTGTTGAGTCTTCCTCCAAACCTGATGCCCCATTCTTCTTCATGTAAGTCTATCCTTCCAGATTTTTTGCTCAGTAGACAGATTGAGTAAGTATGGTGAAAGGATACAACCCTGACGAACACCTTTCTTGATTTTATAAGTGAGAAAAATGAGACTGAGAGAGAATAAGTGATATTTGTTCAGGTTCAGACCAGTAGTAAATGGTAGAGTATGTTGTTACTGTTGTTGTTAGGTGCCATCGAATCAGTTCTGACTCATCGTGACCCCATGCACAACAGAATGAAACAGTGCCTGGTCCTGTGCCTACTCACGATCATTGTTATGTTTGAGCCCGTTTTTGCAGTTACTGTGTCAATCCATCTCGTTGAAGTTCTGAAAATACAAGTGTGCAAGAAATCTGTTACCTCAGATTTATATGATGTGCTGACTAGGTACCAAAAACTCAATGTCCTTGGAATAGTAAAGTGTACCATAAAACAAATGTAGGTTTTATTTACCAGCCAGGCGTAAATTAAAGAGGTCTATTAAGAAAGTAGCACTATATTACTTACGCATATCTTTTTTTAGAAACCAATTTCTCTCAGAGACAAGTCACAATTGGGCCAGAGGAACTAGTGAATATGTATGTATGTACATATATACATATATGTATATATTCATATACACATATAATATTTTCTTACATCCTGAAATAAGCACACATTTAAAAAAATCAAAGAGCTGCAATTTGAATGCTGCTTTGTGTATACTGGATTAGCCTCTCAGCTCTTTAATCAGAGCTGTAAATTTAGATGTCTTTGTTCAGTTTGCTTTTTGGTTCAGCACACACGGCCTGGCCAAGCCAAGCTGGGCAAGGTTTTTTCTCCCGCCCCTTGGAGAGCTGCGGGACTGATTCCGTATGCTCCAAGCCAGAAGTAATGTAATGTCCAGAGCTTTATTCACTGAGTCAGTCAACCATCCTTTCAGTATTTGACTTCCCCGCCACTGCTAATCTGTAGACCTCACAGAAGTCTCTAGACAAAGGAGATGTTGAACATGTGTTCCAACACCAGCATAGAGGCCACCCAGCATAGCCAAGTAAGGGCTCAGACCTCTCAGTTATATAGGGCGTGCTTCTCGGGTGCAAGAAAATCTGAAGGTGGAATTGACTATAAAAGTCAGAAATAACCACAATTCCATTTAAAACTGAAAATACAGCATTTTTACAGTCTTTCCTAATGTTACAAATAAGTAATAGTCCAAATAGTCCACAGCACAAATATTTCCAATCCCTAATAAATGTAATCTTTGTTTTTTGGTTTTTTTTTTTTTTTTTTTTTTTTTTTTTTTGCTAAAAGGAACAAGAAGCTTATGCACGTACAACCACTTCAAAGAATTACTCTTTTTTTAAACCAGCTTCAGTGTTAAATTGTTCAGTTTAAGCTATGAATACAGTGTGTGTGATGATCTTACTGTACTTTTACACAGACTTACTATCCAAAAAGTATATAAAAATATATATTCATTCATTTTATTTTATACGTATAAAGAATTACAAAGACAAATGACTTTTTTTTTTCTCCCTGTTACTAATGAGGCCTTTTAACAATATATCCTAGTACAATACCCTTCAAAAAACATATTTAAGCTACTATATTTGGTATACATGGAAATGTTATCATTTAGAAAAATCACCATTATCAGAGTATCCTAGTATAGAACTTAGAATCTTTCAGGAAAATGATTCAATTCAGCAAATGCCTATTTGGCACCAATGCTGAGAAAGGCAAGGGAATAGGATACTAAAGATGTTCTTGACATAGTCCCTGCCTTCATTAACTCACAGTCTTGTTGGTGAGATAAGACACAACAACGTGAGACCAAAGGACAATAAAAGTCAGGCTTAATATAGGAAGGCTCTTATGACAGTTTCTACATGTCAATATTTTAATCTGTCAATAAATGGAGAAAGGTACATGTCCCAGCTGAATATATGAGGAAGAGCTACCATGTGACTACATCTATGCCATCCTAGATGTTCACCCATTGTGAGAGGAGTGGTGTGGGGATTGAACCACCGCCATCTTTTGCTAACAGGGGAGCTTGTAGAACAGGGCTTCCAATAGGACTTTCTTTGATGATGGAAATATTCTGTAGCCACCTGTGGCTATTGAGTACTTGAAATGTGGCTATTGGGACAGAAGAACTGTTTTTTAATTTAAATAACCATATGTAATGAGTGGCTACTGTATTTGGACAGTATAGCCCTACAAGACGTACTCCATGTCAGCTGCGGAAGAAATTGCATTGTTGCTCTAGTGCTGGAGCGTTGACAGCACTGGGAAATTCCCTGCCTGTGAGGGGGACTCAATGAGAAATTCATTAGAAAATGGTCCCAAGCTTGCCCCATTAAGTGCATATGTAATGTAGCTTCCTGATCAACGCTCCTCTTTCTCTAAAATAGAATGGTCATTGTTAATTTTCTACTTTTCAGGTGAGAAGCAATAAAATGAATTGGCTAATAATTAAAGCTTTTCCAAAAGGTACTAAGAACTTTACAGTTTTCTTTAGAAGAAGAAAATAAAAGCTTTCTTTTGATATAAAACAATAAAGAAGAATATGAAATGTGATTATAATCACACTTTAGAACACGCTTTCTTCAAAACCATAACTATAATGAACATTCTTGCCACAAAAAAATAGAAATTTGGAAATAAAAAGATTTATTATAACATTGCAGATAACACTTTTCTAGGGCCTCCGATATTTACGGCAAATCAATGGCAAAGATATTGCCTCTTATTTGGGGAGTCTGAAGTATCAGAGGAGTGTTTGCCACATGTCTTCATGTTCAAAATATTGTTCTAGGTATTGTAATTAAAGTGGAAGAACATGATTTTAAAGGCTGGAGGAAGGACAAAAAATGATGTAAATCTGTGGACTTATTTTGAAATGCTCCCCTAGAAGACTGTTGTAATGAGCCAAGCAAGGACAGCTGCGGTGTCCTTAGCTCCTGCATGCATGGCAGGCATAGCTCATGATTCATGCCATTCTTCTCTTTTCAATCTTCTCAACAGATAGCCCTCCTAACAGTCTGCTGGGATTGGCACTTGAGCTGAAACCTATTTTCCAATCACCCCAGTGCTGCTAGTCTTACCTTGGTCTTTCTGATGTGTGCCATGAAAATGGTAAATAAGGTCTCATTATGTGTTAAATTGTGCGTGAAAACACCCTGGAGAATCAAGAAAACTTCAAAAGCAAAGGTTTTATAGTTATTTTACACAAGGTGTTTCTTAAGTAAGCATCCCATCTAGAGTTCCAGAAACCCAGCAGAAATTTTAAGTTGGGATTTCCAGCCAATGGAGAAAAAAACAAACAATGAACTAAGGTTTTGAAAACCATTAAAACAGAAATGTTTGTTCTCTTAAATCTCTGGTGCCTGTAAGCTTGGAGAACTTCAGGGTAATACTACCATGACAATTTTTTACACTAGGAAATTATAACTGAAATTTGTTACGTACAACAGTAACTAAAACTCAATCATTTCACACTCTCCCACAGATGCCTGAGGATACTTGGGGGTAAACAGATTTCTTGGAAACAGCCACTGACTATGGCTAAATTACATCTTACCAAGTAAACTCACCTGCTTTTTAATTACTCTGCTGATGTCCACATGCTGTCACCACTATCTCATACTGAGATGATACTGATTTTTAAATTTGATGCACAAGGAGAAAAATGTGGAGAGTACTTCTTATTTTTTGGTCTATATTTCCTAAGAGCCAGTTTTTTAAAGTACAAGTATAAATTTTTTTAAAAATCTGTCTCTGCTATAAATTTTCAGCCTCTGATATTTGTTTAAATGGTTCTGTTTACATACAAGAATTTGAGGAAGACGCATGTGGTCATTGGCCTCTACAGAATCTTCACAAAAGTTGGAGGCACATCTCCAGAGGCTATAGCAGCAACCAAACATTCAAGTAAAGAAAATATTCCTAGATAGAGGTATCCATGCACACAATGATGTTTAGGAAATGGAATTGAGGGAAAAGGAAGCCGTCCTCATTTGATATGGAGTAATTTGAAATTTTGCAGCAATTTAAGCACAATTAAAATGGTGGACTTTTCTTAAGAAGAAATTTTATCTATAGTTGACAGCAATAAATGTAAAGTATTATTTTTCTTTTAGAATTCACCCCACAACCACTGTTCCCATGCCTGTCAGCTTCCTTTTGAAACTGTTTCTCATCATCTTTGCTGAGAACTTCAGTGTGTTTTTGGTGGCCTATTTAGTCACGTTGTTGTTGTACGCTGGCGAAGCAAAATGGGGAATTGGGGCAACTAATCACATAATTAAAGCTGAAAACCTCAGGTAATTCAGGTCAACGAGGGTTCTGGGGGGTCAATTATCCAGTTATCTCAATTCTTCGTTTCAATAGAGTGACCCTGTGCTTTAATTACCCTTAATTAATAACAGTGCCAGATCTATTAGCTACAACTTTTTAATTTGCTTCTATATGTTATACATCATTCTAACTATTCAGGTTTCAGTTTTTAACAAGCCAAATTCTTGGATACTTACCATCATGATTTCACATGATTGAACAATAAATAATTTTATGCCAATGAATTGCATGTTTATTACCTGAGCCTTATCCATAATAAGGCAGAGCCTCTCAGAACTACAACCAACCAGCACAATGCTCAGGGGTCAAGTTATTGTTGCACAGCCATTAACAAGTTGGGTTCAAAACTAAATTTTATCCCTCCACAATCTGGCCCCAACCTACCTCTCAAGCCCCATATCTCACCAATATGCTGCCCTCAAGAATCTTAAACCTAGTCAAGCAAAAGACGCTTTTTGCTATTTTCTAAATAATCCATGTTTGCGTCTAACTCTGTGATTTAGCATGTGCCGTTCCTTTAACTTGGATTATTCTCACCCTCTTTCCTCCTAGTCAGTTTGTGTTAATGCCTTGGCACAATGTCGCTGGGAATCTCCTCTTTTCTGCTCCCTTAGCCCTTGGTCCGTATCTCTATTATTTCCTTTAACACATTCCACTGCTTAAGTATTTAAGTCTCTCTCTTCCACTTAACTGTGAGCTCTTTAAAAAAGAGACTGTGCCTCACCACAAAGCAGAGTGAGCAGGCAAACTTTAGGAAAACATTTGATGAGGAGGCCTAGGATGAGATTATCTGAGGACCGTGGAACACTATTCCTTCGGGGAATAGTGAGAAACTGGATTATACGGCACTTTCGAGTTCTCTGGTTTGCCTAATGCAGAACATAACAATAGCTGCTAATTCTTGGGCTTTGCAGTGTGGATATTTTCCCAACTTTCTCACTGGAGCTAAACTACAACACTCGCATGTAGTGTCGGTTTTTCATACATGGACACGATAAACCAAAAAGTAGCATTAAGTAATTCCGACCTGTTTAGAATGAGAACTATTTAAGCAAAGGGGACAAAAAGCATGAATTGGACTCTAAAAACTAAAATCTTGACCACAGAGTAAATAATCTAATATGGACCTAATGCTTTGTGCCAGAAATGTCAACGCTAGATCAGGTGAAAGAGATTTCCTGTCCTTCCTCCATTCCTGGGATGTTAGCAGGAGCCTGAACAGCTTTATTAAGGTCTCTGGGTGGTACAAATAGTCGGCACTTGGCTATCAACCAAGAGGTCAGCAGTTCGAACCCACCCAGTAGCATCATGGAAGAAAAGGAGATCTGCTTCCATAAAGATTACAGCCAAGAAAACCCTGTGGAGCAGTTCTACTCTGTAACATACGGAGTCACCATGACTCAGAACTGACTCAACGGCACAAGACGAGATTTTTTACAAGGATCCTTTACCACTTAAGTTCTGACCTAAGGCTTTATACAAGCTGTTGTTTTCCTACATTAGTGATAGATTTTATTTAAAAGGGTGGTGGCAGGGGAAAAGTGTAATCCACTAATCACATTTTTTCAATGTTTATGACAATATGAATTATATGTGTGTATGCCTCAGATGACTATTTTCTTTGGCACCAACATACATGGAGTATATCATGAAGCACTTTGAATATAGGTAAATAGCATAAATTAAAGAAATTAAATAATATGTAGCATGCACAATTCAAAATAAGTTATGTTTTTATTTGCATGCTACTTGGAAATAAGGAACGTATGTAATTATACAAGATATTTCTAAAACTAAATTATGACTGACTTAACCAGCATTTCACTGGTATCAATTTAAAATGAATTGCAAATGTATAAGGATTGCACAGAAGGTTTGGGTGCTGTTGTGATTAATATATTTATCCTCTATATTTGTGGTTCAATATTCATTCATTATTTTCTCTGTTCTTCACACTTCCTCTCAGTAAGACAAGTTCTAAAATCCTAAGTGATGCCTGAGCTATTACATAATTGTTCTTTTATGGCCTGCAGAGACACCACCCTCCAGTACATTCCTTTGTGAAGTAATTTGGGTTACCTTGGACATGAAAAGCTGCTCAATCAAAGCACATTCCACTGTGCAGCCAAAGGCCCAACAAAGAAATACAGAGCCCTGGGATGGTCTCTGTAGCAAATTAAACTTCAGTCTTCTTTATGAAATATGGAATGAAATTAGGAAACAACTAGTTATTTTTGGCCAAAGATCAGTACAAAGTGATTGGAAAGAATAAAATAGACAGTAGGCTAAGGTTACAGAGTTGTTTCCAATATGACAATATTCAGATTTCATTCATGTTTCAAGAAGCTTCTAATCCCAATACTTAGTGGCCTAACACACATACACACAGAAAAAAAAAAATTACTTCTCATCATTCTGTGATGGCTCCTCTGCTGGTCTTGGTGGGCTCACTTGTCCAGTCACAACCAGGTGGCAGCTGTTCTGGGTTGGAAATTCTAAAGCGGCCTTACTCCCACGTCTGGCAGTTGGTGCTGGTTGTTGGCTTGGACAACTGGAACTCTCTCACCATATGCTCTTACATCCCAGGGTTCTACACATCATGGTGGTCTCAGGGTTCCAAGGAGGTGAAAGCAGAACTTTCAAGATAGCTTAAGGCGTAGGCTCTAGAACTTAGAAAACTGTCACTTTTGTTACATTCAGTTAGTCAAACAAGGCACAAAGACAGCCCAGATTAAAGAGGGAGGAGAAATAAATCCCTACCTCTTGATGGTAGAAGCAGCAGCATCACGTTGTAAAGGGGCATAAGGTGGCATGATTCGTTAGAGACCATTATTATAAAAATCTACTATAACAGGAAATTTACGAAAGGGAATCCATCCTTATTGTGTTTGATGAGAATAATGCCTACCCTTTCCCTGCAAAAAAAACTGTTAGTTTTGATTTCAAAAACAACTAGTGTAAGTTAAGAGACTCTAAATTTTATATGCATATTTTCTCTGGCATTTTATGATATTCATATTTAAACCATGTTACTTAGACTTGCTCCCAAAGTACTAGAGTGGTTCCACCTACGTTGGGGAGAACATGAGATGGTGTGGAATGATTATTTATCTCATGGGTTACAGAAACCTATCTGACTGTACAAGAAGACTTAGATGGCATCTGACTTAGATCGTTATAGGAGACATGATCTGGAGACACCTTGACATAGGAACTAGCTGAACTTGGAGGAGGCTAACTTTCAAAAGTCAAGGTTTTAATGATTTTCTCTGCATAACTTTAAGAAAATGAATGTTTAATTAATTGTACCAGAAATTCTAGTGAGGGGTCTTTAAATGAAGGATGTCTGTATAAGGGTTATAGTTTTTGTGCCACCTCTTGTGGTATCAACAATGACATCCAAATAGTCTTTTTAAAAACAAAACTAACCAAATCTCTGCAATAGTTGTCCTCCAGAAGTGCCAGGCTTTTCAAAGTGAGATGGAACTGATCAGACTTCTGTGCACGGCATATGGTAACTTTCATAAGAGGAAGTCACTTAAGTGAAATGCAATTATAACTATTCAGTCTTGTAAACTATATGGCTTTAATCATGCAATATACAATATTTAAACAATGAATACTGCATTTAGCATGTACTAATTATAACCCCCCACTGCCATGGAGTCAATTCCAACTCATAGCATCCCCATAGGACAGAGTAGAACTGGCCCATAGGGTTTCCAAGGCTGGAAATCTCTCTGGAAGCAGATTGTTACATCTTTCTCCCGTGGAGCAGCTGGTGGGTTCGAACCATGATCTTCTGGTTAGCAGCCAAGCACTTTCACCACTGCTCCACCAGGGGTCCCTACTAGGCATAAATTCTTTTAAAATAAATTAATACATTAATCTCTTCATTTTAAGGCATCAAATACAGTTTTATATAGATTTTTCAACTTTAAAAAAATAGAGAAAACTACTTTCAGATAATCATGGGAAATGCCCATCTTTAGCCCTTGGTGACATAAAAGGAAAGAGGTTCCTGCTGGCTAGCATTTAAATGCATACTTGATTTGCCTTGTTTTCCATTTTTCTTTATACTGACTGTCAAATATTTATAAATGCCAAATCACCAGCTAGAGTAGAAATCTCACTTTTCAGTCATTCAATTATTCAGTAAACTAATCTTCACTGAGTCCTGATCTTGTAACGTGTTCTTTAGCACCATAGGATGATGTGATCATGAACATCACCTTGTAGAGTTTGGCACTGAGAAACTCACAACTACATTATATTTGGAACTGCTTACTAATATTTTTCAATTGCTGATACTCAAGTCCAGTTGAAAATTAATTATTGTTGAGTTGCTACTCCCTCTTAACAATCCTCGCTTTCAAAGATTAATTTCCTACACTTGTTTCCCACTCAGTTACTAACCAAAAGTTCAAATCCACCAGCTCCTTCGAAACCCTGTGGGGCAGTTCTGCCCTGTCCTGTAGGGCTGCTGTGAGTCAGAATCAACTCAACAGCAAAGGGTTTATCTTTTGGTTTTCTTACAAATTTCCCTTTCAAGGATTAATTTCCCTACATTTTCTTTCCTAAAGGAAAGTTCAGATCTGAAATCTGGGAAGAATCAATCAGATCAGCAGCCTGCTGTGCCGTCTTAAAAAATAACCAATGCACAACTCGTAGAGCAACTTTGGGGATTTCAAATCATTGTCTTTGATTAAAAGATTAGAGTTAAGTTCCAAAAAGCAAAGTGGTTTTATGCATACTTACTTGACATTGCTGGCCACCACTCTCTCTGCCACTCCTGAGAGATATCACCAAGGTACACAGTTTGAGTAGTGGTTAGGGCTGTGGCAGTAAACCACCCACAATCTCTTTAAAGGCCCTCATGGGGCTTTATATAGGGCTAGGAATAAAATCTGCATTCATAGAACTACATTTTTATCTCTGTGAGGTTAAATGACCTCTACAAAGAAATTTTGCCTTAATACCGTGATTTAAATAATTGAATTAGCCAGCCAAAACCAAAAGAAAATTATATAGCTTAATAAGTTCTTAGTAAATTTTTTTAATTAAGTTAAAGCAGACTTTCAAGAACCAATGGTATTAAAGGAAGAAGTCCAAGCTGCACGGAAAGCATTGGCAAAAAACAAGGTTTCAGAAATTGACAGAATACCAATTGAGATGTTTCAGCAAACAGATGCAGCGATAGAGGTGCCCACTCATTTATGCCAAGAAATTTGGAAGATAGCTACCTAGCCAACTGACTGGGAGAGATCCATATTTGTGGCCATTCCAAAGAAAGGCGATCCAACATAATTCAGAAATTATCGAACAAAATCACTAATATTATACACAAGTAAAATTTTGCTGAAGATAATTCAAAAACAGTTGCAGCAGTATAACTACAGAGAACTGCCAGAAATTCAAGCCAAACATTACTGGCACTAATAAAAGAAAAAAACAGAACAGAAAATAACAAATGCTGGAGAGGTTGCAGGGAGATTGAAACTCTTATGCACGGCTGGTGGGAATGCAAAATGGTACAACCATTTTGGAAAATGATACGGCGCTCCCTTAGAAAGCTAGAAATAGAAACACCATATGATCCAGAAATCCCACTCCTAGGAATATCCTAGAGAAATAACAGCCATCACACAAATAGAAATATGCACACCCATGTTCACTGAAGCATTGTTCACAACAGCAAAAAGATGGAAACAACCTAGGTGCCCACCAACAGAAGAATGGATAAACTATGGTATGTACACACAATGGAGTACTACACAATGATAAAGAACAATGATGAATCTGTGAAGCATCTCACCAACATGGATGAATATGGAGGGCATTATGCTGAGTGAAATAAGTCAATCACAAAAGGACAAATATTGTATGAGACCATACTATAAAAACTCATGAAAAGGTTTACACACAAAAAGAAACAATATTTGATGCTTATGAGGGAGGGAAGGGGTAGGGATGGAAAAACACTAAATAGACAATAGGTAAGTGGTAACTCTGGTGAAGGGTAAGACAGTACACAATACTGGGAAAGCCAGCATAAAAAGAAAAAAAAAATTGAAGCTGGATTAAGAAGAGGACATAGAATGAGGGATATCATTTCTGATGTCAGATGGATCTTGGCTGAAAGCAAATACCAGAAAGATGTTTACTTGTGTTTCACTGACTATGCAAAGTCATTGGACTGTGTGGATCATAACAAATTATGAATAACATTGCAAAGAATGGAAATTCCAGAACACTTAGTTGTGCTCATTTGGAACCTGCACATAGACCAAGAGGCAGTTGTTCAAACAGAACAAGGGGATACTGCATGGTTTAAAATCAGGAAAGGTGTATGTCAGGGCTGTACTCTTTCACCATGCTTATTCAATCTATATGCTGAGCAAATAATCTGAGAAGATGGACTACATGAAGAAGAACGTGGCATTGGGATTAGAGGAAGACTCATTAACAACCTGCAATATGCAGATGACACAACCTTGCTTGCTGAAAGCAAATAGAACTTAAAGTACTTACTGATGGAGATTAAAGACTACAGCTTTCAGTATGGTTTACACCTCAACATAAAGAAAACAGAAATTCTCACAATTGGTCCAATAAGCAACATCATGATAAACAGAGAAAATACTGAAGTTGTCAAGGATTTCATTTTCCTTGGATCCACAATCAACACCCATGGAATCAGCAGTCAAGAAATTAAACGACGTATTGCATTGGGCAAATCTGCTAGAAAATACCTCTTTAAATCCCAGAATCCCAGAATGTTTAACGTTCAGAAAGTGAGACTAAGAAGAGAGAGAGTACAGGTAGGCCAAAACAAAGCAAAACAAAGAGAAGCCTTTGGAGTTAAAGCCAGAGCAAGACATTCAACCTATGGGAGGGGCACAGAGAATGATAAAGAGATGCCAAAGAGAAAATTCCATATTTCACTAATTGTTCTAGAGCCATCCCTGTGTAACCAAAGTTTGCACCTTTTCCTCTGCAAACTCGACATTTTCTCCAACACTCAAGATCAGAGTCTGGGCCTTCATCTCTATGACTTCAATGGCCCCCAGTCCCATTTGCCACATAAGCCCAATTGCCCTCTCCTGATTAGCAACAGGATTCACAGCTTGGTATTCAGTGCAGTGCATGACTCTTCTAGCTAGTTCCATATGTCAGTGCACTAAATCACCTTTCTCTATGTTATTTGCTTTAATTCTTCAGCTGCAGCACCGCTGATTTCCCCAATGCCCCCAAACGCACCGCGTTTGTTCCCATTACCATGCCGGTGTTCACAGTTTCACCTCCCTTGATCCAAATCCAGTCTCTGCTTTAAAGTCCAGATCAAGGACCATCTATCCCACAAAGCCTTCCCCAGCTATTCCAGACTACCATGCCTTCCCTCCCCTCTCTGAGCTCAGTCAGTCCTTTTAATCAGTTATAACATTAACTCTTAAATTGTTTCATAGTTTTCTCTTCTTTTGATTGCAGTTTCTGACAAATGGGACCATGACCTTCCATGTGCCTATCACACGTTGCATAGGCCTATACACAAAGAAGCCATTTGCTGAACATTTATTGGTTGATATAATGACTCTTATATTCCAGTTTCTATCTTAATCTTAATTTCCCCTCAAGGAAATCTTCATGAGCAGAGCAATGAAATTTAGAGTCAGACTTTTTATTTTCCACTTAAGTATATATACACAACTAATCATATACTTAAATAATAGCTGATTGTAGCCCTGAAAGCTTTCATATTGCCAATTAAATAAATGTTTATGATGCATATACGTTCCTATGTGCTCTAAAGGGTTAATGCTCAATGAGGGGTTTTTATAGCTCATTAATTGTTACATTGCATCCTTTTATCTAAATTGTTAGGGGCCTGCTTAGTCGATTGAAACATATTGCTTTGATATTAAAGCCACAAACCAGATCTTTTTTTCTGTTGTATGTTCTGTTCAGAAATGCAAGTCCTTCTACACAGGGCAGTGACAATTGCCTTGTAGAGGTTTGCAACTCACTTATGTGTAAAAACGGTGTAGCGGCGGTATCTGACCTCCCCTAACTTCATAAAGGAATAGGAGAATCAAGATCAACAGCCCAAGGTTGATTCTTAGGAGTCAGGGGTCAGAGATGCCTCCTCTTTCTGCCATCTTTACCAACTCTGACACCAACCATCCCTCCCACAGACAGCACTCTCTACTGGGTTCAATAATTCATTGCAATGACCACACAGAACTCACAGACCATATTCATGATTATGGGGGTTATTAGGGAAGTAACAGTTACAATTCAGGTTCAAGAACACTCAGGATAGTTCTTCCATCAGGACAGCCTCTTCCCAGCCGAGCTCACAGGTATGCCCCTCCTGACCCTCAGTCTCTGCCCAAAGGCACTCAGCTTTCTCACTCCATGGGCCAGGAAGCCTACTATGCTGTCTCAAGCAGGTCTCTTCTGTGGATCTCTCCTTCCTTGGTAGTGGTGGGCTCTTCTCTTGCCTGCCTCTGGCATGGCTCATTTCAAGGCCGGGGGTGGCAAAACTGATCAATCCCTCTGGTGGGCCACAATTACCCTATTACACAGTCCCGCCCAATCACCTGATTGGGAGTTACAAGACCACAGCTAGAAAGGCCACTCACAAAAGTAACCAATGGCACCGCATTATGACACATGCTCAAGAACAGGGACTAACATATGTAATGAACTTTTCAAGAAAATATACCCATTAGAAGGGCATACGGTTGAAAACTGAAGTTATATGATTTCCTTAGTAATACATCTAGCTTTGATTTCCACATTGAGCATCACATCTACACTTCCAAATATGGTTATTTTTTAAGAAATAAGAGACTACTGGGAAAAATGGGAATTAATTAGAGTAGCTTTATTATTGTTGGTCAAGGTTAGACTATGTCTCAGCAAACTAACTTTTTAGTCTAAAAAAGAAACCCATGGCATTTTACATTAAGAATTAATCATGAGCTAATGAGCGTTACAGTGAGAGTAATGGTTCAGAGGTAGGGGTTTTTTTCTTCCAACTATATAATAGAAATAAAAAGTGAATTCATTCAACTTAACTTTAACTATTTGCTCTCTCTCCCTACCTTTATAATGCTACCCATTCAAATGCTCTCACCTTCTATTGCTACTCCCCATTTGGGTCTATGAAACAACACACACACACACACACACACAGACCGTATAAGGATCACTCAGCCATTCTGATCAGTTTATAGTTAATTTATCACTATATTGCCAGGTAAAATACCAACTACATCATTGATTAGGTACCATGCAACGAATCTAGTATGATCATTAAGCAGGTCAAAAAAAATAAGCATGTTGTAAAATCGCTGATCTGATCATATTATATGTAGAAAATCTCAAACTTAACTTTACAAACCCAAATTCCTTAATAACCATGTACAAGAGGACAAGGCTGACAAAGAAAGTATATTTCATTGCTCATTAGGCATGCTGCCTCATTTTTATAAAGTCCACTATATTTTTTTTTTAAGTCCTAGGAAACAAGCCAGGCAGATTTCGCAAGTAAGTGGACAGGCACATCAACACTAGGAATGAGTTCCCAAGAATGCTTACGGAACAGGAGGTCAGACTTGAACAGGATTTGAGGAGGAACAAAAATCCAGAGAAGGAACCAGAGGACATAAAACAGTGAGTTCTTCCAAAATTGAGACAATAACTTATCTAGAGCATTTTAATCCCTCCTGAAAAGAAGAAAGTAATGGCCTACAAAGATTAAGAATGGGGGAACAGCAGGAAGTAATGATTCAAGGCCAAATAAAAATTCCAGCAGTGGAAGAGTCAAAATAAGGATAAATTTTAACATTACTTCTAAGGCAAATGGTTCTGTCTTCCTTTATGTATTTCTTATCTGTAAGCATAAAATCAGAAATGGTGCCAAGATTTCTGACCCTGGATGTGGTGTTATCAGCAAACATCTTCAGGAAGTACTAATCCACTCACCCCTCTACTCATCAATGTACACAGACTACAGTGAAAACAAGCACAATATGCACACATTTGACCCCCATAGGTTCAGAAAAGAAGGTTTGTTCCTCTCACTGACATCTTCCCTGATTTGAGGTGTCTCCTAAAGTCCACCAGTGCTATTGAAACAAGACTATCACATTTCTCTGTTCATGTTTCACATTTTTTCCAGGGACATTGATAGTAAAAGTCATACAGGAAAAAAATATGGTTTGTAAAGAAATATTTTAAAGTAGTTGTTGGCTTAGTGTATGCAGGTAGTGCATATAGGTTAAAAAATAAACAAAATACTATGCCATTTCACAAGAATACATCAGGAGCCCAGTTCTGATATAACCTATGCCATTCTGAAATAAGTCAATAAATAAAAAGGCAATGGCATTGTTAACCACATATGCTAACTAGGTCATCTAATAATGATGACATGATTCCAGCCGTGCCAGGGTATCATCTACTCATTACGATTCAAGTTATGGTCAATGACATTGATGTAACTTAGAAGAGTATAAGATAGAGGAAATAATTCATAGTAAATAGACCAAGAATGATTCCCCTTGGAATAGTAAAGGTACAAATTGCTTTAGTTTTCATGTCCATGGCGCTAAATTTGTATTTCATGTGAGGGCCTCTAATTGATGACTGCTTACTTGTCTGGGTGAAAAGGGATTAAAAAAAATAGATTATGACTGTCAAGGTTGTTTGTGTTAGTAGCTAGAATGGTAAGAAGTACCCTGAAGTCTTGGTAACAGCACACAAGTATTTTTCTTTTTAAGGAAAACAAGAAAGGGTTGGGCAAAGAGTTGCAAACCAAAATATCCTGTATCATTCAGCTTACATGGTTCACAGTTTTTCCCGGAACAATAACTGCATCAACTATCAGCAAAATAAACTCCACAGTGTCCCTCCAGGATCAGTCCAAGATTTTCTCAGAAGCTTTGCAGGATTGGAGGTTTTCTTCTTTAATTTACTGCACAAAATACCTGCAGTTGTTCTACATTTTGATATTCTCTTTTAAATTTTTTTTCTAAGTTGGCTAACAAAAACATCTCAATGTTGCTATGCTCAGTAAATAATTTAAAATTCATAATAATTACTTCCATATGTCAAATTCTCCTCTTCACCAAATTCCCAGTTGCCTCTCATTATCTTAGATAGTCCTATTTCTAAATTTCTCTTGATGTGGTATAGATTATATCCTAGTTTTGAGAATAATTCATTAACATTCAGTGTATTGAAGTGTTAATTTGTATAAGCAAAGGGGCAATCACAATTGCTTAAGAAAAATAAGAAACTATTGTTCTAGTGAGTATTCATTTTGGTCCCTAGATACACAAGAGGTGTGCTTGTGTGTGTGTGTGTGTGTGTGTGTGTGTGTGTGTGTGTGTGTGTGTGTGTGTGTGTGAACTAAAAAAACCTCACAAAATTGTCATTTATCCAAATATTCAGTAGGTTTGTATTTCATACCATATAGGAAAGCTATCATTTTTTTAAAAAAGGCTAATTTTGGAAATAGTCATAAACTGTATAGTGTCTGTTTATGCTGCCAGATATTTATCCACTAAATAGCTGGTAGCATAACGCTTCTCAAACTATCTGTGGTTTAAATGGGAAAACACTTTTTTTTCATTTCCAGTCCATAATGGATTCAGACTTTTGTAAAATACAATAAGAACGAATGTTGTGGTTATACCAAGCTGTTCTAAAATTTTCTAAATGCTTACTCTAAATGTCTGTACTCATCTCATTGCAGACCAGTAACCAACAGTAGTAGTGCTGTACAGCATGGTGCCCAGTATATAAGAAAAAAAAAAACCCGCCACCATTGAGTTGATTCTGACCTATAGTGACCCTAAAGGACAGGGTAGAACTGTCCCCATAGGGTTTTCAAGGCTGTAATCTTTATGGAAGCCGACTGCCACATCTTTCTCCTTCAGAGCGGCTGGTGGGTTCGAACTGCCAACCTTCAGGTTAGCAACCCAACGCTTAACCACTGTACCACCAGGGGTTTCTCAAATGGAAGGCATAAGCTTCTGTTTTTAGAAAACCAGGTTAAATATTATGGAAATACATGCTTATTTTTATGAAAAAAGAAAAAGATCAATAGCTGTTTTTTTGTTTTTTTGTTTTCCTTCTGGCATGCAGGAATAGAAATTAATGGTTGAGAGCTAATGTACCTGGGGCAAACAGGCAGAGCAAAAATTATGGCGGGTTGTATTAGGAAGAGACAAGAGGTAAGGAGAGGGCAAGGCAGGGAACCCACTGGACTTGGCAACTATTTAAAGTAGCAGAATGTGGGTAGAAAAGGGAGGTGTGCTTTGGATCATATGGGATAGTTTACTGACACCAGTAATAGATATTTATTGGAAAGCTTTTTTTGGGTAGTCAATAATATTCCTAACAGAACTTTTTTTTAAAGAAACCACATTTAATATTTACTCAGTTTACCCCTTGTATTGGTTGAATTGAAATTGACTGTCAGTGCCAGAAAACCTGTTTAAATAGTAGTTTAAACAAAATAGGGGGGTGTTTTTTCTAAAATAGAAGAAATCCTTATAAAATGGTTGCTCGTAGTGGTTCAGTGGCTCAAGGATATCTGTGCTGAGATCTCTGAATTTCTGGTCCCTTTTCTCATGGTCGCAAAATGATTGTCACATCTTCAGCCATCATATCTGCATATCAGGTAGGGAGAAGAAGGAATTGAAGAGGAGGAAGAGGTGGCACCTTTATCAGAAAAGTAAATGATTTCCACTTATGTTACATTGGCTAGATATTGTTAGATAGCACTCATAACCACAAAAAAGGCTGTGAAATATAGGTTTCTTTTAGGTGGGAACAGCCTGGACCAAAGCAAGCCTCCATTAGCAAGGAAAAAGCAGAGGAAGGGAAATTTGATAGGCAACCAACAGTATCTGCCATACATTCCAACGGTGACCTGACCCAGGAAGAAAGCATTGTTGTTAATGACCATCGAGTTAGCTCCAACACATGATGGCCTTCTATATAACAGAAGGAAATATTGCCCAGTCCTACACCATCTCCATGATCTTGGACATGTCTGAGCCCATTGTTGTGGCTGTGGTGTCAGTGTGTCTCATCGAGAGTTTCCTTCACTTTCACTCACCCTCTACTTTGCCAACATTAAGTCCTTTTCTAGTAATTGGTCCTTCCTGATGACGTGCCCAAAGTAAGCAAGATGACGTATCACCATCCTGGCTTCTAAGGAGCACTCTGGTTGTATTTCTTCTAAGATTAATTTATTCCTTCTTCTGGCAGTCCATGGTAAGCAACAATTATTTAGCACCAACTCTTTTGTAGGAACTCTACTAGATGCTTTGGTTGCATGATCTCATTCTGTACTCTCAAAAACCCTGTAGGGTAGGAATTGTGATTCCCACTTAGCAGAAGAAAACACTGAGTTTCAGAGAGTTTAAGTTATGTGATCAGTGTCACCAGGTGATAAGTGGGAAAGCTGGCATTCAAACCTTGTAGTTTTTCCACTGTGGCAATCAAAGTTAGTCCAATTATGCCTGAGCAGAGTTTAGAACCAAATTGTTGTTATTGCTGTTGTTAGTTGCCATCAAATCGATTCCAACTCATGGGGATCCCGTGTGTTCAGAGTAGAACTGCGCCATTGGTTTTTCAAGGCTGTGACCTTTCCGAAGCAGATTACCAGGCCTGTCTTTGGAGGCACCTCTGGGTGGGTTTGATGTGCCAGTCTTTCAGTGAGTAGCCTAGTGCTTACCCATCGCACCTTCCAGGGACTCTGGAACCAAATTAATTGGTGGAATTTCTCCCTGATTTAACTGTTATACACAGCCCATTCACAATGAGCTCCTTCATCTGAAGATACAAAAATATACTAAGGATTTTTATGAAGTTTAACACACAATGTTTAGATCAGATTATAAGTTCACAGGAATATAAATTACACATAGACAACTTCAGTAATTATAAAAATCTGGTATCATGATATTATTAGGGAGATGAATAGAAATGTAAGTTTTATTTGGAACCCCACCTGCCCCCCAACCCTGCTTCTTCTCCTTCTCTTTTTCCTTCTTATTTCCTCCCCCACCCTCAGCTCCTGCTCCTCTCACTTTACCTCTAGTTTCCTTCACTGGGACACTTTGTACATTGCAGCGCATAGTCTGTTTTCTCTCAAGGTAGGAGAATATTCATATCTCCCATCAAATCCTTTCTTTATATGGGAGAGGATTAAGCTACTACCAGGAAGATCACCCCACGCTTTCCCCTAGCCACGATTAAACACACACTCACACATGTCCGTGTGCGCACACACCCACACCCACACACACACACATTCATTTACCCTCTACTTGCATTGCTTTCTGGCTCACATCCTAATAACAGGGCCAGTAGGTTTATTCCCCATAAAGAACAGACCACAGCAAAGATCGAAGCTATCCTCCTGCAAATCAACAAAAATGCTGTCAAAATACTCTCAATCCCTTCCTACCCACTGTATGATTACTACCTAAGGACTTTTTACTTACACAGTAACATTTTCTATTTTAGGGGAAACAAAAAACAGAGGAAATGGCCTTTGGGGGCTCTGACGTTCAGGGGCTAAAAAACCAGGTCAGAATACATGCCCTTCTGGCTCCTTAATGAAAACAAGCTGCTTCATTCAGCTGTCACATACCCTCTTCAACACCTGCTCCCAAACAGTGCTGTACACCTCGGCTGGCTTCTTGCTCGCGTTCCCCAGCACTCCAGATCTCTTCTGGAGCTCACGAGAGCTCACCTCTTTCACAAAAGCCACCTGAACTAAAGCCTGCCTAACCAAAGGACCATAACTTTGAAAACATGTATTACCAGTGTCCAAAAGCTTCCCTGTAGCTTCAGAGGTTATATTAAACATCTCAGTTAAGAGAGTAAAAAAATATCTAAGTAAATAAACACACATACACACACACACACACACATATACACACACATTTACATAGATACATACGTATTCACTCAAAACATATTAATGCCCTACTATGTCCAAGAAGGTATCCCTGGCACTGGAGTGTTCTACAGTGTTATCTTCCTGCACTTCTTACACACTAGCAAGGAAGCACGATCTGCTTTTCAGAGGTGCCAAAAGTGTTAAGCTAAGCATGTAAAATAGAAAAAGTGGTTTGTTCAGTTTTTTATAATGCATTTAAACAAAGGATTTTTTATCCCATGCTTTAGCCACAAGAAATGTTTCATTCTGCTATTTATTTCACAGACAAATACAGAACACCTATATGCCAAGCACTAGGCTGAGTGAGTGTTCAGGAAACAAAGAAAATGGGCACGTTTCTCTACTCGCAAGTTGCTCCTAGTCTAGGGTGAAGAAAGTGAGGATTCCATTTTATTTCTCGAACCGAAGTTCTACTGCAAGATCATCTTTCACGGATTGGCAGGACAGGAAACCGCAGTGTGCTAAACAGCTATTATGCAGGTGGTACAAACATCTGAGGCAACCTCCTCTATCCCTTTGGCTCTTTTTTAAACATAGCCTCTTCTAACACACCTTTGAGGGTTTTTGTTTTTGTTTTGTTTTCCCATGAATTGTACAGGGGTTAATGTGGGTACAGGTAAAAAAAAAAAGAACCTCAGCTGAGTTAGGAAATGGTGATAGGAAACTCCCTTAATTAAAAAGAACTTCTACTCAATTGAGCCATTCATTTATGAATTACATAACCACCTACCATTTTAAAATGACTTTATAGTTAGAGAAGGCACGGGGACACAAAAAATAAGACCTCAACCCTTCCTTCCAGCAGCTTGTCTTCTAGCAGAGGAGTTTGCACCAGTATCTTTTATGCACTGTATAGTTTCTTTCCACATTTTTATATTACAGCAGAGCTTGGCATACAGTCACGCCAGTTGATCAGGCAAAACTAAGTTAAGAAATGTCTGCTGAGATGCTGTGCCCATGGTGAGTAGCTTGTGGCCAACGTATGAATGGGGCACAACTGAACATTTCAGTTGTTCAGCTACTTTCCACACCGGTATATTCATGAAATGATTATTTCTTAACTTGGTATCTCTCAAGGTCATTTTTTTCTTTTCTTTCTTTTTCTGGAAAAGACCATAGTTCTTACATTAAATAATCACAAGCATGGGGCTGAAGCAAGAACTTGGAATTCTGTCATAGCTCACCCTGCCCCCCAAAATCCTGCCACTTTAAAGGCAAGAGTTTGCTTTATGGGGATGATGCCACTGGAATTTTCTTTCAGGATTCACAGAATTGGATATGCACAGGACCAGAAGGGCCTGAAGGCCCATCCTCATGGGCCCCCTGCCTTTATGATTCATATTTGGTGCTCAACTGTGAGCTGAGCAACGCTGGCTCTGAGCTCAAGGCTGCCAGGCAGGACTGCACTTCGGCCAGCCATCTATTCTTTCACGTCTTCAAGGAAGATGTTCACAACTTCCCTGGGTTATATGTGACACCATCTGGCAATGCTTGTAGATGGAGCCAGCTCTAGTCAAAAATGTGAGAACATTTCGCTACCCCCCTTTTCTCCTCCTTACCTCTTATTACCCCTCTTTCCCTCTAGTTTCCCAATCCTGCATACCTTTACTTTAAAAAATGAACCTTGCAAAAATCTACAACTTGAGAATTGTTTAAGATCTTACATTCTTGAAATATTCCCATCTGAATAAAGCAAGCTGGAATTTCTAAAACCCTCCACAGGACACAGAAACAAATCTCTAATAGTAGACGATGCGGCACTGGAGAAGTATTTTGAGGAAGGGCATGGCATTTTCTCCATGTCCCTCAAGTCACAACATGTCGATGGCTGTGTACTACACCTAGGCCATCTGTAAGAGATTTTTCTAGGACAGTCATAATCCAAAATATTCCATCCATCTGTCAGATCATGTGTCAGACCATGTGTCTCAATTTCTAGTTCAGAAAATATGGCCCCTGTACTTACGTCAGCCGTGTTTACAGTCACTTCTAACCCAAATGTTGCTGTTTTTTTGCCTTATCCCTGGTGAACACGAAGAAAGCTGCTCACCACCATCTCACAGGCATCCCATCTTATACTTGAAAGCTAGTGGTAACTTCCTCCTTCAGCCTTTTCTTCCATGGCTGAATGAACTTTGTTCACCTGAGCTTCCCACATTGAGTCAGCACAGTCTCTGCCATTGAGGGACACTTGATAAATTTCTTAAATACATTGTTGCAATTGTTGTTAACTCCATCTAGTCAGCCCCCGAATCACGGTGACCCTAAATCATGCAGGAGCACATTGGAATAAAACACTGCCCTGTCCTGCATCATCCCCATGGTGGCTTTGCAAATCAGTCTGTGATCCACAGGGTTTTCATTGGCTGATTTTCAGAAGTAGATTGCCAAGCCTTTCTTTCTAGTCTGTCTTAGACTGGAAGCTCCCCTGAAACCTGTTCAGTATCATAGCAATACACAAGCTTCCACTGACAGGTGAGTGAGTGGTGGCTGTGCTTGAGGTACAACGGCCAGAAAGCAAACCCAGGTCTCCTGCATAGGAGAGAATTCTGCCACTGCCCGCCTTAAATAAATAAGTCTAAATATTTTCTCCCTTCCTCCCCCTTCTTTCTCCTACCCCCAGGAGTAGTAGAAGCTCTGACAGAGCTCTGAGATTTAAATGAAACTGCAAGGACTAATAATTAGGAAGCTTTCAGTGGGAGAAGAAGAGGGGAGGAGCCCTCACTTCCCCATGGGCACAGATCTGCACACACCAAGAAAGATGAAGTTTCTGAGTGAGGGTGTTGCGTGTTGGACAATAGTTACTGTGACAGCCACTACATAAGATTTAGAGTCGTTTAAGTTCATCTCAACTTCAGTACTAATTAGATTAGCATAAACAGTGTGCATACAACTTAATTACCCACAAATATTTATCACATGTCCATACAATGAGTCACACTTCCCCTGGAAACTGTTTTGGGAGGTGTACGGAGAACGCAGGCTCCGCTATTTCAGTCTCGAGTACTCAGTGCCTTCTGTGCACGTAGATGCTATGGGTGGATAAATGGGCATATCAGCACTATCTGCCCTTGATGATTTCTAACACTTTTTAAAGATTTCAGCTAAATGAACATCTTTAGTACTGTCAAAAAATAATTCAACATGAATCTGTTCATTTATTAATTAAAACAAGTCTTCCTTGAATACTTACCATGTGCCAAATACTGCTTTTCCTGCTGGCTATAAAGTAGTAGGAAAAAAAAAATAGATGAGGGTACCATTCTCATATAATTCACACCCTATTACAAGCGGATACATTTAAAACATACAAGCAAACAAATACATCAGATATGGCAGGCAGTGATAAAAGAAATAAAGAAAACAAAAAGGGGTCTTGGAACTCCATTCTGGGTTGCCTCTGAGTTTTCCTTTTTTCTCTTTTCTTTCATGAGTCTGTGGGATAAGACAAGGATCAAAATGAGGCCACAGCTGTCGTAGAGGAGCTTCCCTGCCTTTAGAACAACTAGCCATCCGCAGTGGCTGTTAGAACCTGCAGCTTGAGATGCCTTCGCTAAGTTTCCTGACTGGGCCACTTTCCTTCTCCTCTCATAGACCCATTTACCTCTCCTTTATGGCAGTGATCCCAGATGTAATTTTTTATTTATTTGAGTAAGTATTTCATTAATGTCTGGGTCTTCTCTAGGACTATAAGCTCCATGAGCATGAGAACTCTCTTTTTCTTCCTTACTATTGTATCCCCAGATCATAGCACAGTGCCTGGCACACGTTATTGTTGTTGTTAGTTGCCATCAAATTGGCTCCAATTCATGGCAACCTTATATGTAATAGAATGAAATTGTGCCAGATCCTGCACCATCTTCATAATCTTTGATATGTTTGAATCTACTGTTTAGGCTACTGAGTCAATCCATCTCATTGAAGGTTTTCCTTGTTTTTGCTGACCCTCTACTTCACCAGATGTGATGCCTTTTCTAGCAATTGGTCTTTTCTGATGATCTATCCAAAGCAAACAAGACAAAGTTTCACCGTCCTCACTTCTAAGAGAGCATTCTTGTTGTATTTCTTCTAGAACTGATTTGTTCATTCTTCTGGAAGTACTTGATATATTCAGTATTCTTCACCAACACAACAAATGATCAATTCTTACCAGGCATTTAACATATACTTGAAAATAAGGAAACACATAGTTAATAAATAAATGAATAACAAAACCTTCGATGTCATTTTTAATCAAAGAAAGCTAAGTAAAACAATAGATTAAAAATGTTATTAACATGCTAGTTTCACCAGAATGAGGAAACTGACCCTAATACATTCCCGATGTGAGTATAAATACTCTTTATTGAAGACGATTGGGAAAATGGGCGCTCATATGCTGCTGCTGGCAGAATAAATTGGTACAATCTCTCTGGAGGCTATGATATTCATTACTAGCCCTGAAAAAGCATATACTCTTTGGCCCAGAAATTATAGTTCCAGGAGTTCATTATAAAGAAAAATTTTACAAGTGCTTAAGTTGTACATACAAGAATGTTCACTGTGAGTGTTTATAAAAGCATATTTTTTTAATTAAAAACAATCTAAATACCCACCAATAACGGATTGGTTAAATCAATTATGGTTTGTCTTACATTATAGAAGAGTATGCTGTTGTTATTGTTAGGTGCCATCAAGTTGGTTCTGACCCATAAAAACCCTGCGTACAACAGAATGAAACACTGCCTGGTCCTGGGCCATCCTCACAATCACTGTTATGCTTGAAGCCATTGTTCCAGCCACTGTGTCAATCCATCTCCTTGAGGGTCTTCCTCTTTTTCACTGACCCTCTGCTTTACCAAGCATGATGTCCTTCTCCAAGGACTGGTCCCTCCTGATAACATGCCCAAAGTACACAAGATGAAAACTCACTATTGTAGCTTCTAAGGAGCATTCTGCCTGTACTTCTTCCAAGACAGAACTGTTCATTCTTCTGGCAATCCGTGGTATATTCAATATTCCTCCTCAATACCATAATTCAAAGGCATCAGTTCTTCTTCAGTCTTCCTTATTCATTGTCCAGCTTTTACATGTATATAAGGCAATTTAAAACACGATGGCTTGGGTCAGGTGAATCTTAGTCCACAAAGTGACATCTTTGCTTTTTAACACTTTAAAGAAGTCTTTTGCAGCAGAGTTGCCCCATGCGATGCATCCTTTGATCTCTTGACTGCTGCTTCCATGAGCATTGATTGTGGCTCCAAGTAAAATGAAATCCTTGACAACTTCAGTCTTTTCTCCGTTTATCATGATGTTGCTTATTGGACCAGTTGTGAGGATTTTTGTTTTCTTTATGTTGAGGTATAATCCATACTGAAGGCTGTGGTCTTTCATCTTCATCCATTAAGCGCTTCAAGTCCTCTTCACTTTCAGCAAGCAAGGTTGTGTCATCTGCATTAACACAGGTTGTTAATGAGTCTTCCTCCAATCCTGATGTCATGTTCTTCATCATATAGTCTAGCTTCTCAGATTATTTGCTCAGCATACAGATTTAATAAGTATGGTGAAAGGATACAACCCTGACACACTGCTTTCCTGATTTTAAACCATGCTGTATCCCCTCGTTCATTTCTAATGACTGCCTCTTGGTCTAAGTACAGGTTCCTCATGAACACAATTAAGCATTCTGGAATTCCCATTCTTCAAAATGTTATGCATAATTTATTATGATCCACACAGTCAAATACTTTGCATAGTCAATAAAACGCAGGTAAACATCTTCCTGGTATTCTCTGCTTTCAACCAAGATCCATCTAACATCAGCAATAATATCCCGCGTTCCACATTCTCTTCTGAATCCAGCTTGAACTTCTGGCAGTTCCCTGTCAATGTACTGCTGCAACTGCTTCTTAATGATTTTCAGCAAAATTTTACTCGCAAGTGTTATTAATAATATTGTTTGATAATTTCCACATTCTGTTGGATCACCTTTCTTTGGAATGAGCACAGATATGGATCTCTTCCAGTCAGTTGGCCAGGTAGCTGTCTTCCAGATTTCTTGGCACAGATGAATGGCACCTCCAGCGCTGCGCTCATTTGTTGAAACATCTCAGTTGGCATTCCGTCAATTCCTGGAGCCTTGTTTTTTGCCAGTGTCTTCAGCACAGCTTGGACTTCTTCCTTTAATACCATTGGTTCTCGATTGTATGCTACCTCCTGAAATGGTTGAATATAAACCAATTCTTTTTGGTACAGTGATTCTGTGTATTCCTTCCATCTTCTTTTGACGCTTCCTGCACTATTCAATATTTTCCCCATAGAATCCTTCAATATTGCAACTCGAGGCTTGAATTTTTCCTTCAGTTCTTTCAGCTTGAGAAATGCTGAGCACGTTCTTCCTTTTTGGTTTTCTAACTCCTGCTCTTTGTATATTTCATTATAATACTTTACTTTGTCTTCTCGAGCCGCCCTTTGAAATCTTCCATCTAACTTTTGCTTTAGCTACTCCTGACATCCATTTTGGTCTTTTCTTTCTTTCCTGTCTTTTTAATGACCTTTTGCTTTCTTCATGTATGATGTCCTTGATGTCATTCTACAACTCGTCTGGTCTTTGATCATTAGTGTTCAGTGTGTCAAATCTATTCTTACGATGGTCTCTAAATTGAGGTGGGATATAGTCAAGGTTGTACTCTGGCTCTCATGGACTTGCTTTATTTTTCTCCAGCTTGAACTTGACTTGCATGTGAGTAATTGATGGTCTGTTCCACAGTCAGCCCATTGCCTTGTTCTGACTCATGATATTGAGCTCCTTCATCGTCTCTTTCCACAGATGTAGTTGATTTGATTCCTGTGTGTTCCATCTGGTCCATGTGTATTGTCACTGTTTATGATGTTGAGAAAAGGTATTTGCAATGAAGAGGTTGATGGTCTTGCAAAATTCTATCATGCGATCTTCATCATCATTTCTATCACCAAGGCCGTATTTTCTAACTACTGATTCTCCTTCTTTGTTTCCAATTTTTGTATTCCAATCACCAGCAATTATCAGTGCATCTTGATTGCATATTTGGTCAATTTCAGACTGCAGAAGTTGGTAAAAATCTTCAGTTTCCTCATCTTTGGCTTTAGTGGTTGGTACGTAAATTTGAATAATAGTCGTATTTAACTAGTCTTCATTGTAAGCATATGCATATTATCCTATCACTGACAGTGTTGTATTTCAGGATAGATCTTGAAATGTTCTTTTTGACAATGAATGCAATGCCATTCCTCTTCCATTTGTCATTCCCAGCATAGAAGACCATATGATTGTCTGATTCAAAATGGCCAATACCAGTCCATTTCAGTTCACTAATGCCTGGGATATTGATGTTTATGTGATATGTTTCATTTTTGGCAACTTCCAATTTTCCTAGATTCATGCTTTGTACCTTCCATGTTCTGATTATTAATGGATGTTTACAGCTGTTTCTTCTTATTTTGAGTCATGGCACATCAGCAAATGAAGATCCCAAAAGCTTGATTCCATCCACGTCATTAAGATCGACTCTGCTTTGAGGAGGCAGCTCTTCGCCCATCATATTTTGAGTGCCTTCCAACCTGAGGGGCTCATCTTCTGGCACTATACCAGACAAAGTTCCTCTGCTATTCATAAGGTTTTCGCTTGCCAATTTTTTCAGAAGTAGACTGCCAGGTCCTTCTTCCTAGTCTGTCCCAGTCTGGAAGCTCCTCTGCTACCTGTCCACCATGGGTGACCCTGCTGGTATTTGAACTACCAGTGGCATAGCTTCCAGCATCACAGCCACAAGCAAGCCACCACAGTATGACAAACTGACAGACCTCTGGGGATAAAAGAGTATACAGCCACAAAAAAAGTAACTAAGATCTATATTTGTTGATATATTAAAAAATAAAGGCAGTTACTAAACATTTTGTATAGCATAGTTGAATTTTTGACAAATGAGTATCAGTGTAGCAACATAAAGTTAATTCTAAAAAAATAAATTCAAAAATATTAGCAGTGGCTACCTTAATATCCACTATCTGTCTTTCTGTTTGTCACACTGTGGTGGCTTACATGTTGCTGTGATACTAGAAGCCATGCCACCAGTATTTCAAATACCAGCAGGCTCACCCATAGTGGACAGGTTTCAGCAGAGCTTCCAGACTAAGACAGACTAAGAAGAAAGGTCTGGATATCTAATTCAAGAATTAGTCAATGAAAATCTTCTGGATCACAACAGAACATTGTCCAACTTGCTTACTTTGAACATATCATCAGGAGGGATCAATCGCTGGAGGATCACATCATGTTCAGTGAATAAGAGGGCCTACGAGACAAAGGAGATCCTCAGTGAAATGGATGTGCACAGTAGCTGCCAACAATGGACTTGAATATGCCAGGGATTGTGAGCATAACTCAGGACTGGGAAAAGTTTTGTTCTGTTGTACATGGGGTCACCATGAGTCAAAGTTGACTCAATGGCAGCTATCTATCTATCTATCTACCTACCTAACTTAGGAGCCCTGGTGACACAATAGTTAAGCACTTGGCTCCTAACTGCAAAGCTGTAGGTTTGAACCCACCCAGTGGCTGCAACGGCAAAAGGCCTGGCAATCTGCTCCCATAAAGAGTACACCCTAGAAATCCCTCTGGAGCAGTTCTACTCTGTCACATGGGGTTCACTATGAGTTGCAAATCGACTCAACAGCACCTAACAATAACATCTACCTTAAGGTGATGGGATTATGAATAATTTTTAATTCATCTTCTATATTGTTTTTCCTGTATGGTGTAAGATTTTTCAGTAAGCATGTATTCTTTTTTACAATCAGGAAAACATATTTAACTATTTCCAGGTAGGTAAGTAGCAGTACAAAGTAGTATGCATTCAGTGTCAAATGAACAATATAGTTCATAAAGTGGGGAAATTATCCCCTGTGCTCTGAATTCCAGCATTAAAGATGCTAAAATGTTTACACACTCTCCCAACTCTGGACTATTATTCCTACTCAACTGAAAAGGGCTCAGAAGGAAAGCCCAATGCCTTCCCAGGGAATTTATAGTAACTCCTCTGGCAAGCTACAGGGAGAACAAGAAAAGAGATGGGTCAACCCACCCAGAGGCAGCAGCTCATATACCACTTGGCTCCCAGGAGGGAGAAAACTGAGATGCGCACTGTTCAAACCCAGGGATCCAAGGCCAGGGATGGGAAAGAGGCCAGGGAGAAACAAAGAAACCCATTTCTCAAAAGTTTTATTGTTAATATTATTGCCAATTTGTCATTATGTACTTCTCAGGCCCCCAGTTGGTCTTCTTGCTCATAACAAAAGGTCAGAGACTATTCTTATTGCTTCACTAATGCAGAATTCAACAGATGGACACTGGTGAACTGTCAAAATAGCACAAACCCCAGTGGCTTCTTATTTACATGTATTTCTTTGTTATCCCGGGCACGTTCTCCCAGTCCTCCAAGGAACTGTGGTGTCACAGCAGCAGACAAAGGCCAGCGCTCCTGGCTGTGGGGCCAGACCTTGCTAAGATTAAGCCTGGGACAGCAGGAGAATCTGGCTCTCCTTATAACCGATCTGCTGCTTTTCTCAACCCCCCATTTCCTCACAGTGCTGCTTTCTGCAATAAAGGGAAATCATTTTCTCCTAATATTCGCTGAGATTGAAAGTGAGACAACTGGCGAGCGAGGCACTGTCAGAGAAGCATTTCAGCTGTGTCTAAATTAACACGAAGCCAGAGAAAAGGCTTCATGTGTGAAACTTTCTCAACTGAGGAGTGCAACAAAGGCTGTCTCAGGTGTGTAACACCTTGGGATGAGTTTTACGACTCCTGGATTGTCCCTTCCAAAGGGAAGGGATGGTCTTGTCTTAATCCTTGCTTGTCATCTCTTATCTACCAACACACCAGATACAGAAGCATTTTCTGGTACTTAGCTGCTCAATTAAAGTGGTCGCCTTGAATTGAAACTCAATTCTAGAACTTCTCTCTTGCTCTGATGTAAAGGGCACCTTGTAATTCATATGAAATTAAAAGAACAAAAACTAGAGTTGATGATCCAAACAGACATTAACTCTTGGCTATATGAGGCCCAAGAATCGGTATTTGATTGTCTTGCTCCCTATTCTTGGTGAGAAAGATGTGACTTTTGAGCTGTTGTGATCCGTGCCTGCTCTTGTCTTCCTCACACTTACTCTCGGCTCTGCTTCTGAGAGCAGTCAAGGTTCTCTTGGTCACTAAAGCCATAAGGGCTTCCGTCTCTTGGTCTTTCTAAGCACCATGTTATCCTTGACTCTGCTCCCAATTTTCAATTTCATCAAAACCCACCAAGCCATAGTAGGGCTGTTCTATGCATGTGAACATCAAGCTTGGTAGAGGTAACGTGAACTGCTATAGGACTGTGAAACACACCTGAAACGCTCTGATAGCTTTTCTTATTTTTAATATCAGATTTTCAGAGTAAGCTATTTAAGATTCATCTCCCTATTTAAGCCGTAAACAGTTTCATTCCTGACACCTTTCCAGAGGATGGTTCTGTGCAGTGCCCTTTCAGCAGAAGGCCCTGCAGCCTAAGCAATTTTGGTCACAATACCAAATGCACTGATTAAACTGAAGGGACACCTATGAGGTGTCCCCCCTCCTTTGTTTCTTACGAAATTCTCCAATAAATAGATTAAATTATCTGTGTCTAAAGAGAAACCAATACTCTCTCTCTCATTGGCTTCTTTCTCTATTACACTTCTTTAATAGAAACTTTCATTCCATATAGTGTCCTTCAACCATTTAACAACATCTCAGCATAAAAATTCTTCTTGCAATTAACCAATAGCTATTACTTCCCCAAAAAGTCCCTCCAATTCACTTACTTGCTCTGTGTACTCCTACACACTTCTTAGGCCTCGTTTAAATCAACACCAGAGAGCACGAAAGATTGTGTTTTCCAAAGCACTGGGTTATTTATTGGTAGTCCTTTCTGGCAACTTCCTGTAGCTTGTTAGAGTGAAGGCCAATTACCACAGGTGAAACAGACCAATGCTTCCAAGGAAAATTTGATAAGGTCGGTTTCTCCTTTCTATTAACTTCTGGTTAGAATTTCAGAGGCTTAAATCAAGCAGCATCTCTTTGGGATTTCAGAGCTGTACCTTTCTTTACAGGTACAGGGGAAAGGGCAGAAAAAGGGCACTCTAATCAAATTCAGACTTTAGTGCCATTGATGATCAGTGGTTTTCAACATTTGGGTCTGGACTGTTGTTCAGCTTCAGCGTTGGGCCCGTGAATAACAGTGGCCAATAAAGCATAAAAGCATATATCCTGTAACGTTGTTTCTACTTGTTATCCAGAGGACCCTGGAGAATCACTGAGAATAATGTAATTAGTAGGAATGTGCCATTGTACAGGAAAGATAAGCAGGAAGAAGACAAGTTTATTTCTGCATATAAGTAACTTAAGTACAGCTTAATCCAGCCGCCCAGCGGACCATCGACAACCCTTTCATTCCAAAAGCAGGAGCAGTGGAGTCAAGAATTAGAGCTAATTGAGAGGCAGGAAAATGGAAAAGTTTTGTGTGGCTTAACCAGTATATCTGAGTAAACACTGCATCTCTGCCAAAACATTTTCATTTGTGGCCTCTCAGAAGTTTTTCATTAACATCACCGTACCATGCAAAAAAAAAAAAATTTTGATGATACAGTCAGAGAGCACACCCATGGGGTGATGGGGAGGGACTTAAAATAATAAAGAATGAGAAGCAGGAAAGTTAAAACGTGTTATTACTAATAACAGTACAGTAAAATAACACCAGCTACTATAGGCTGCAGTGTTATTTTAATGTGCTTAGGCTTTGCACACATATTCTATTTAATCCTCACAATAACCATATGAGGCATATTCTGCTGCTCTCCCCACTTTACCGATGAGGAAACTGAAGCTGAAAGCAGATAAATAAATTGTTCAGGTCACAAGACAGATAAGTGGCAGAGCCAGGAACTGACTCCAGAGCTACACTCTGAATCAGTACCCTATATTTTCTTGGCTGCATCTTAATAATTCAGAGTTTTCAGAAATGAATCTCTTTTGGTAAAAAAAAAAAAAAAAAAAAATTTCAGGTGGGAACAATTATTGCAATCCTATCAGCAAAAATATCAGCCTTGAAAATCACGAGGATGAGCCCGATCCTTAAGGTTTTTGTTCAAGCTCCTGCAGAAGAATTTGCCTTTGACCTTCTCCCTGTATCAGTTACTATGCATATTAACCCCATGATCCCCTCTTCTAACACCTTCATCTTCTCCCTACTTCTCTCTCTCAGAAAAATCACAACTGTAAACTTTGCATATAGTTTTATGTTCAACATTTAAGTATAGAGGAACATATTTGGTAGCAATTGTACTTTCCTCCCCAAAAGTAGCTCTTCCTAGAATTGTCTCGGCTCCTCCCTGAAGCTCCCACCCCCCTCTTCTCCCTTTGTTATCTTCTCTGGCACACTCTCTTCCTTGTTCTTTCCCTTAAATTTCTCTCTTGAAATCATGGCCCCAAGATACTGTATACACAATGCATTCATTGAATTGATCTTTATTCTACCCACTCACCATTCCCAGATTGCTTGTTTGTTTGATTTTAAAATTACATTCTTTGCGTGAATTTCAGCAGGGTTAAGGTACCCAAAAACTGTACGTGTATAGGGTTGTCCCCTTGTTAAATACTTTTCCTATTATCTGGAATTCTTCCTTTGTGGCTCTGTTTTCAATTTCTCTGTTGTTGTTGTTAGATATATTGTTCTTCTTATAATTATTATTGTTCACGTTTGAAAAGGGACACAATATGATGAATGTAATCAATGTCACTAAACCATACATGTAAAAATTACTGAATTGGCAAATGTTTTGTTGCATTTATTGTTTTGTTGTTGTTGTGTACCGTCAAGTCAATTTTTTACTCACAGAGACCCCATGTGATGGAGTAGGACCATTCCACAGGGTTTTCTAGGCTGTAATCTTTACAAAAGCAGATTACCAAGTCTTTCTCCCATCGAGCCACTGGGTGGGTTCAAACTGCCAACCTTTCGGTTAGTAGCCGAGCACTTAATTGTTGCACCACCAGGGCTGCTTTATATATTTTTACCACAATATAAAAAATAAAATAAACACATGCCGTGCAAACAAATATTTGAAAGGGTGGAAGTGAGTAGGAGGCCTATGAAGAAAATAAACAGGGTGAATATTAGACAGTTGGGGAGACTGTCTCTTGGACAGTACCCTCCAGTCTTTATTTTTTTCACTCTTCCCTGCCCCACACATAACCCATCTGCCTGGCAACCCCACACACTCAGAGCACTATAGGAAATTCAAGGTGTCAACAAGCTGATCTGATAAACTTCTCTCCACTGAGATGTGAATGAATGTCACAAATGCACATGGGGCAGAGAAATTATTCCTCAGCCCTCTGTGTCCTGCTTTGCTTTTATTATCTAATGCCAAGTAACAGTGACTCTGAGGACAGGAAGTTATCCAGGTGTTGGGCCACGGAAGCACTGTTCAGTTGGCTGTGGGAGCAGGCTTCTCCTTGAGCATCTCTACTCCCCTTAGAGGACTGACTTGTCCAGCTCTAGAATAGTGAATTCCAACTAAAGACCACATTTTTCCTCCCACTGACTCAGTCTTCTATGCCCCTTTTTCCAGGTACTGCAGGGACAGTTTATGGCTTGTAACTAGAGAATGAATGAGCCCAGTCTGGAGAGTACCTCAGCATCATTGTAGGTATTTACTGAACGGCAAGAATCCAGTTTTATCTGAATTTGTCTAAAAATCCTTGCTCTTTTGTGATTGTTAGTCTCCAAAGTTGACACCCCAATGAACGTGCCTCCTGGGATTAATGCTCTAGTGTAAATCCCCTTCTCTTGAATCTGGGATGGCCCCAGTCACTCACTTTTGGCCAATAGAATGTGGTAGAAGTGATGCTGCATAATTTCAGAGGATAGGTCATAAAAAGATTTGCAATATCGTCTGTGCTCTTAGAATTCTTGCTCTGGGGACCACTGTGTTAAAAAGTCAGACCTCTGTAAGTCAATGTCATTCTTTGCCTTTGTTTTCAGAAAACAGGGCCAGTGCGATACCTGAAACCCCTACTTCTCATTCTTTCTTTAGAAAGTTGATGTAAGAAGCCTGACTACTCTGAGACCAACTGCTTTGAGGAAGCCCAAACTAGCCAGATAGAAAGACTACATGGAGCAAGAGATAAGCTCGGCCAGGCTTAGATGTTCCAGCCATCCCAGCGGAGGCACCAGACATGTGAGTGAAGAAGCCATCCTGGATATTCAGAGCCTTCAGACGACTCAGCCCTTACTGACACCAACGGCATGAGACATCCAGCTCAGTCCATCCAAAGAAGCATGAGTGGTAACAATAGTTGTTTTAACCTACTAATTTTCAGGGTGATTTGTTTCACAACAATAGTTAACTAAAACACCTGCTCTTTATCAGAGCCAGCCCCAAGACCCAGGCTGGGTTCAGAAATGACTGTTTACCAAGAGTCTCCTTTCAGTTTTATAAGATTCCATAGATTATCCGGGTCTACACTGGGAATTCAGCAAAGAGACCCTACCCCTGCTATGACATTCCCCCATGACAAGGGATGAAAAATATCCAAAAATGACAACTAGGAGACACAGAGAGTTAGCCTACCTGGTCTGCCCCCTTTATCTCTTTAGTCAATGTCTAAACCAGTAGCCTAGAAATAGATACGTATTAAAATCTCAAAAAGTAAGCCACAGATTTTGAGGAGAGCAAAATAATACAGAGAGTTCATGATACACACGAGTTTCTCAACCCTTATTTTATTACTTTCATTTATATCTACAGCTTAGAATATATGATTGCTTGTTGAGGGCATTGTCTTGGGGAATGGAATTAGAGACAAGATCACTGAAAGCCACTCACCGTGTTTTGCCTTCTGCCCTTGAAGAGGGTCAAGATCCGACTCTCCAGATGAACAGGTATGGGTATCTTATAAAACAGGTTAAGCACATCTTCTAATTCTACTTGGTGCTCTACACACAACAATTGTAAATAAATTCCTGTTCAATTGTAGACAAAATTAATTTATATATTAATTATCTCTGCAAATGTGTATTATTTTCAGTTGTCAAAAACTGAGACTTCTGTACACCAATATCTTTGTTGCCTTTGCTTCCAGAAAACAAGCAAATGTAATGCCTGAAATGCGTGATTTCTTCTCCTTCCTTTAGAGAGTTGGTTTTTGTCCTGCAGCATCTTACTGTGTACCGGCTTTAATATGTAAGCTATCTCAAACACGTCTGAAAGTAGGCCAGGGTCCAAGTTTAATGACTTCAGTAGCTGTAGCTACCAACCAGTCAGCAAAACTGAACTATCTAAAAACGAATGTGTACACCAGTACCAGTGTTAGGTATTTCTGGGTTCCCTACTATCCATGACATCTTACAGATACTTACTGAAATCTAGACCCAGTACTGTCACTGTGCAGAATCCACAGCAAGAATTCCCACCTCCCTCCAGCTGCAGCCCTGATGGTCATTCCAACAAAACATTTTTTCAAAAAGGATTCCCTATCTTTATAGCTAACTAAGCTCCTCTTTTAAATGCAAATACATCTATGGAGAATTAGAGCTATTAGCCTTTGTAAAAATGGTGTGGGGACAGTGTCTGACCTCCTCTTACTTCACATGGGGAAAGGAAAATAAAGATCAACAGCCCAAGGCTGATTCCCATGAGGCAGAGGTCAGACGTAACTCCTCTCTCTGCCATCTTTACTAATTCTGACACCAACCGTCCCTCCGACAGCAGTCTCTACTGGCTTCAATAGCTCATTGCAATGGCCACACAGAACTCATAGACCATACTCACAATTATGGGGTTTATTAGGGAAGTAACAATTACAATTCAGGCTCAAGAACACTCAGAATACAGTTCTTCCATCAGGATAGCCTCTCCCCAGCCATGCTTGCAGGCACGCCTCTCCCTGGCCCTCAGTCTCTGCCCAAAGGCACTCAGCTTTCTCTCTCCATGGGCCAGGAAGCCCACCACACTGTCTTCTACTGCTGGGTCTCTAATGCTGGTCTCACCTTCCTTGTTGGTGCTGAACTCCTCTTCTCTGCTCTGCAATTGGCTCTCTTTTAAGGCAAAACTGACCAATCCCATTGGTAGGCCACACTCTATCGCACAACCACCTGGGTGGGAGTTACAAGACTGGCTAGAAAGGCCACACACAAAAGTAGTTAATCTACCACTGCCTTTCACACATTAGATACAGTATCTGTAATCAGATCCTCCTAGATTACTTTCCTCTCTGCACATTAACTTTAACCCCCTACTAAAGGTATAAAACTGCTCATGGGTGTGGGAGGAGGAGAGAACATTAACTGTGGGGGAAGGAGAGAGAATTAATGGGCAGCTAGGGTAGTTGTAGAGTGTATATTGTTGTACCATAACTTGTGTTCAGGAAAGAGATTGGGTTTAGGGGTCTGACAGACCTGTATTTTAATCCTCATTGTGCTGCCATGGACAAGAACCAGCCTCTCAGGATGTGCTCCTCAAGAAAAGTAATGATACCCACTCATCAAGCACAGATAGACTAGGCATTCAATAAGGTTTGCAGAATGAAAGGTTATGGTAAGTAAATTAACTTTGCAAATTTATCACAAAAATCTGGGAAAAGCAGAGTCACCTATCCGAAGCAATGCAAATATTGTAATTTGGGGATTTTTTTTTTAAGTATTTATTAAAAAAATAATTAGATGTAGGTAAAATAGTCTAGGATATAGCAAGTGTTCAGTAAAGTTTCCATTCTTCACCCTTCCTTCCAGGAAGGGCACAGACATTTGTGCAGTTCTCTGTACAAGCCACAGAGCACCCTGAGGACTGGGTGATGGGAGAGAAAGTGTACCAAGAGGACCGGAGGAGGTTGCTCTCTTTAAAGACAAAAGTAATATGACCAACACTTCACTGTTTCAGAGGTTGGAAAAGTCTGCTTAGAAATGCTCTTGTCTTATTTATACATGGAGTGCATTCCAATGTAATTGACACTCATATGTTACCAGGAATCTAGGTGATTTGCTATTCTTACTTAGCTGAAAAGAAATCAGGGCATACTCCAGGGTATAACATCTGTAGCAGAAGCCCATATGTGCTATTTATTTTTATGAATCCACCACTCTGTTTATAGTTATTTGCTCTTAATTTGAGCCCTGAACTAGAATTCTTTCTTTTGAAGATATCTAGTTAATTATAAGAGAACATAAACTGGAGACTGAAACATATCCCAGGAAAATCATGAATGTTTGTCATTTGTGTCAAAAGCAACTCAAGTATTGTTTTTTTTTTTTTGTTTTTGTTTTTCTTTTTGTTTTTCTTTTTTTTAATCTGCAAGAAACAAAGGCAAGATCATCTGTATCAGCAAAAAGGCAAATACAGCTCTGGAATTTTGGAGTTTTCTTAAACTATTAGCAAATTGTGACTACATTTGCTAAAAATGCTACAATTTGGATTCCAAATCCCTCTCTGATGAATCCATTTATTTAGCATAGACTCAACTCAGTTTGGTAGAGGTTAAAATTACCACAGTGACACATTGATTATTTGATGGTGTTTTTGAAAATATATATGATATTTTGATGATGGAACAAAAATATAATCCAGCAATGAATCTTAACTTTTGGTTGACTGGTGTTCTGCTAGTTAATGATTTCTAGTAAATCACATGTAGTATTAATTCGAATTTTTCTGATTTAGCACCACTCTGTAAGTGAATTCCCTTTAATTAACAAAATATCAGCAAGATTCTAGTTCCCTGATTTTCTCCAAGGTGGAAAATTTGGTTCCCCAGTCAGAGACTCTGTTTAACTCCTAAGTGTTCTAAACATGCTGTCAAATAGCCTGTTCCACAACTCCTGTAGGTATATGGTCTTGGCAGACATATATCCTGATTTATTTTAGGTCTGAAAAGTTAGTCCTTGTGACAAGGAGAACTAGAAAAGAGTGAGTGTCTAAACTTGTCACCACAAAAAAAAAAAATTAAATTATAAAAAAAGTGAAGAGAATTGTTTTGAAATACTTTGTTTTTTCATACAAAACAATTAAAAAAAAAGCTTAACAATGATTAATAATGTTTACCTTTTGCTACACAACCTTGATAGCCCCAAAATCATTTCTCAAAATTACACAGTATGAAGATTTTTATGCACTCTTTCCGGATATCCACTCTAAGCCCAGCACTGGAATCAGACAATGCACCTTGGTCAGATATGACTAAACGTTGCGACTCACGGCGACCCCATGTGTGCAAAGTAGAACTGCTCCATAGGGTTTTCAAGGCCGTGACCTTTCAGAAGCAGATCACCAGGCTTACTTCCAAGGCACTTCTGGGCGAGTTTCAATCACCAACCTCTTAGTTAGTAGTCCAGCACTTGCACCACCAGGGACTTTCATTTACTGAATAGTATTGATTAAAAAACTAACAGCTTTTGTTTAAAATCTATTTTCTACTTATCATACAGCATACGGTGATTTATTTTTTTATCTGAGGATCAAATGAGATCAATTATCTGCAAGATGATTTTAAACTGCAAAATGGTCTATAGAGATTATTTTTTATCATCAGTAATCAAACCCACTCCCATCAAGTCAATTCTGACTCATAGCAACCCTACAGTACACAGTAGAACTGCCCCATAGGGTTTCCAAGGCTGTAATCTTTATGGAAGCTGACTGCCACATTTTTCTCCCACAGAGCAGCTGGTAGGTTCGAGTGACCAACCTTTCAGTTAAAAGCCAAGCGCTTTAATCACTGCACCACCAGGGCTCCTTCTTTTATCATAAATATTATAAGCTAATTCACATCCCCCCAAATCCGAGAGTATGAGACTGGAAGATGGAAATAAACACGAAAAAAAAAAAAAAAAAGATTAAATGACAGAGCAAGCAGCCCCCTTGGACCTAGAGGCGGCAGAAAGAGCTCCTTCAGGTGTTTAGGCTGGCTCGTCGGGGTGTCTCCCAAGCAGCCGCTGCTACAATGCGGGGCACAGCCTTGACACCACACGGCCACCCAGCCTGCCTCCTTTTCATCAGCCTCAGACTGTGCCATCTGCTGCTTCCCATGAAGGAGCAGGCTTTATAACAAGTCAGGAAATAAACTAATGCATTAAGAGCAGAGGTGGGTTCTTTGAGTTTAGGAAAGTCTCTTCACAAAACCATGAACACAAATAAATATAGTGTCAAATGAAACAGCAACTGTGGACCATCATAGTTCAGAAAGTAAGGCTGATGATGCAGTCTGACTTAAACTGTATTCAGTCCCTGGAGGGAGTTTATTCTTTTTTTTTTTTTTTTGATGGTTGTTTTCCATGAAATATTTTTGATATATAAGATTTAATGCAGGAGAAGCCACCTATTTATGGAAACATCATTATGCACATGTTCCACTGTAGTATTCATAGTTCTATTCCAAGTTTTGCCTACTTCTTACAAACTATCAGAACTAAATTAAAGATATGAGATTCTGTTATCATTCAGATGACTAGGGATGCCGGAGGCCCAGCATCATGTAACTGGTTTTATCTGCACATACCAAGTCCACTTTTTCAAAATCTCCTAAGTCCCATTCCTGGTTATTTGGCTTGTTCTCTGACCATTCTACTGAACCGGCTTTGTCTGTGGTCACCTGGGACCTCCTAATGGCCAAAAGGTGCTATCCTTTCAGTTCTAGTTCCCCTTGAGGACACTGCTGCATACTCTGCCTCTACAGAGGCTCTTCCTTGAGCTTCTATGACATTATACCATCCTCATTTTCTTCCTGTTCTTTCCTCTGCTAACTCCCGTCCTCTACCTGCTCCTTTAAATGAGGATATTCATGGAGTTTCATTTCTTCAACTTCAGATTTTCTTTCTTCATACATTTCTCCTCAGAAAGCCCGTCAAGTCCCAGGAATCCCAGGATGTGGGGTATCTGAGGTTTCAGACAAGGTTCCATTCTTTTCTGTCATTACGCTCCTTGGTTTTGCTCTTCCCTTTGAATGCCTCAAACATCACTTGTATGCTGATAGACCCCAAATTCAAATCTTTTCAATACAATCTGTCATGATAACCTGCCTATTATAACTCTTTAATATTTTTGACTATCCCCTTTTCTCCATTCCCACCTATACTACCTTAATTCACATCCTCATCATTTATCCTTAATATGTAAAGCAGTACTGTAATTGGTTTCCCTGACTTCAGCATTTAGCACTTTGCTATGGGTCGAACTGTGTCCCCAAAAAGATATATTGAAGTCTGTCTTAGGCCAGGTTCTCTAGAGAAGTAAAATGCATAAATATATATAGACAGAGATTTATATCAAGGAAACAGCTCACACAATTGTAGAGGCTGGGACATCCCAAGTGCATGGATCAGGATAGAGGCTTCTCTCAATTCACACAGCTGCAGGGGCTGGCAAACCCAAGATCAGCAGATCAGAGAACAGTGCTCCTGCTCACAGGCTATGAAGATCGACAAATCCCAAGATCAGCAGATAAGTTGATAGCTCAAGCCCCAAGAACCAGAGGCCAGATGAACAGGAGGCAACCACAGAAACCAGAGTGAGCAAAAAAGCCAGAACGTCTGCTTATATTTGGATACAGGCCACACACCCAAGGAAACACCCTTTCAACCTATTGACTACTCACAGCAGATTCCATCATGGGAGTGATCTCATATAAACACTAAGAATCATGGCCCAGCCAAGCTGACACACAATCGTAACCATCACAATGTCCCAACCCTTGACACCTTTGAACATGACCTGATTTGGAACTAGGGTCTTTGGAGATGTTATCAGTTAACATGAGCTCACACCAGAGTTGGTGGGGAGGGTCTTAATCCAATGTAAGTGATTTTCTTATAAAAGAGGAGAAGAGACACAGAGAAAACATAGTCATATGACAACAGAGTTATACTGCAGCTGCAAGCCAAGGAATGTCTGGGGCTACCAGAAGTTGAGAGAAACAAGAAAGGCTTCCTCTGGAATCCTCAGAGACAATGTGGCTCTGCTGACATCCTGAATTCAAACTACTCTGGAACTGTGAGATAATAAATTTTTGTTCTTAAAAGCCACTTTGTGGTATTTTGTTACAGCAGTCCTAGGAAACTAAGACATCCTGTCCATCAATTTACCACACTACTGCCTGAATTCGCTTTCTAAATTTCTCATCTGATCATATTGCTTCCAAACTTAAATTAGTCAGAGAACCCCACTCCCCACCCAATGGAGTCCAGTGCCTTTGGGCATCTCTTCCTGGAAGTCCTACAAGGCAGTTCAAACTTACCAAGTGCCTTACAATACCTTCCGTTGCTTGACTTCTGTCTTCCTCTCTAGCTTTATCTTTTCTCTCTCCCTCACATGTATCCATTTCTCTAACTAGATCTCAAATAGGCCATGCTCTCTCTTGCCTCTGTACCTTTTCATATGCTGTCCACTCTGTCCCTAATACTCTTTACCTGCTTTTCTGCCTAATTAAACCCTACTTATCCTGGTGGCACAGTGGTTAAGAGCTCGGCTGCTAACCAAAAGGTTGGCAGTTCGAATTCACCAGCCACTCCTTGGAAACCCTATTGGGCAGTTCTACTCTGTCCTATAGGGTCGCTATGAGTCAGAATCAACTGGACAGCAACGGGTTTGTCCTAAAATAAATAAATAAATAGATAAATAAATCATGGATCCATGGTGGTGCAATAGTTAAAGCGCTCGGCTGCTAAGTGAAAGGTCAGCAGTTCAAATCCACCAGCCACTCCATGGGAGAAAGATGTGGCAGTCTGCTTCCATGAAGATTACAGCCTTAGAAACCCTATAGGGCAGTTCTACTCTGCCCTATAGAGTTGCTATGAGTAGGAATCAACTTGACAACAAGGGTTTAGTTGGGTTTTTTTGTTTGTTTGTTTCTTGTTTTTTTGTTTTAAAATACAGCTCAAGTGACACCTCCTCCAGGAAACTTTCCCGGAAGCCCCCACTCTGAGTTGAGTGTCACTCTACTGCACTGCCACTGTACCACAAACGTAACTATCATAGACCTTACCTAACTGTACTGCATCATCCATTCACCTGATCCTCAAGGACAGGGATCATACTTCCAAGTCTCTTCATCCTAATGCCTAGCCCAGCATCTGACCAAATGTAGATTCCAATCATTTGCTAAATGAATGAAATGAACTGTAATTTCATCAAGTGACCCCCAAATCTGTATCATGAGCCCTGAACTCTCCCTACACTCTCATATTTTCATCCAACAGCTGTACATATCTACTTTGGTATCCCACTGTCACCTAAAAACTCAAACAGTTAAAATTAATTTGTCATCGTCACTCTGAAACAAGCTCCTCTTCTGTCATCTCTATTTCTATCCCTAGTTCCATTCTGTCACTCAAGCCTCCTTAAAGCCTTCAAAAATCATCCTAGGCTGCTTCCTGCCTTCACCTTGCCTATGCAGTCTCTTCCCAAATCCAGTCCACTTCTCTTTCTTGATACATGTCCCTTCTTTGCCCACTGCCTCCAACCAAGCCTATCCTGAAATACTCTCCCCTCTGATTTGCCCAGGTTCTTCTCTAACTTGTACATGCAACACACAAGTGCCAAATTCTTCCTAATGTATGACTTTCATTTCATCAGGCCTCTTCACAAAAGTAGTTAATGGATTCCTATTCTCTAAGACATAAAGTAAAAATTACTGATTCTGGGCTTTACATCACCAATAGTTCCTACACTAAAGATGAGCTCCTTGATGAGGTCTTAAAAGTTTCCAAGTGGCCATCTAAGATGCATCAATTGGTCCCAACCCACCTCAAGCAAAGGAGAATGAAAAACACCAAAGACACAAGGAAAATATTAGCCCAAGAAACAAAAGGTTCACATAAACCAGAGACTCCATCAGCCTGATACCAGAAGAACTAGTGGTGACCGGCTACTATCAATGACCGCCCTGACAGGGAACACAACAGAGAATTCCAGACAGAGGAGAAAAGTGTGGAGCAGAACTCAATTTTATGTAAAAAGAACAGACCTCACGGTCTGACAGAGACTGGAAAAACGCCCAAAACTATGGCCCCTGGATGCTTTCTTAACCCAGAACTAAAACGATTCCCAAAGCCCATTCTTCAGACAAAGATTAGACTGGACTATAAAACATAAAATAATGCTTGTGAAGAGCATGCTTCTCAGTTCAATCACATACAGGAGACTAAATGGGCGGCTCCTGTCTGGAAGCAGGATGAGAAGGCAGGAAGGGACAGGAACTGGTTGAATAGACACAAGAAACCCAGGGTAGAAGTGGGGGGTGTGCTGTCACATTGTCGGGATTGCAGCTAATGACACATAATAATATGTGTATAAATTTTTGTATGAAAAATTAATATGAGCTGTAAACTTTCACCTAAAACACAATAAAATTAAAAAGAAAAAAAGACAAGCTCTTTGAGACAGAAACTCGGGTATCTGTGTCTGCCCATTGTCTAGCACCCTTTATGGATCATAAGACTAATATTGTTAAGAGGTCAGTTCATCTCAAATTGATCTAATGATTCAACACAATCTCAATCGAAATCTCATTAGGCATTTTTGTAGAAATTGACAAATAGATTTTTAAATGCATTTGAAAATTATATGGACCTAAAAATAGACCAAAAAAAAATTTTGAAAAAGAAAATAGAGTTAAAAGACAAAAGCTACCTTTCATTTTAAGATTTATTTTATAGCTACAGTAATCAAGACAGTATGGTATTAATACAAAAATAGATTAATAAAACAGAAATTTACCCCTACACTTACACATGCAACTATTTTCAACAAACGTGCAAAGGGTAAAAAAATAATGGATTGTTCAACAAATATTGTTCAAACAACTGGACATCCATATGCAAAAAAAAAGTAATAACTTTGATCCATACCTCACACCATATACAAAAATTCACTCAAAATGGATCATAGGCCTAAATGTAAAAATTAAAACTATAAAACTTCTCAGAGAAAACATAGGAGAAAATCTTTGTGACCTTGGGTTAGGGAAAGAATTCTTAGATACAACTATAGCAGAATCCATAATACAACAAACTGATAAATTAGGCTTTATCAAAGTTAAAAATTTCTGCTCTGAAAAAGACTCTAAGAACCACAGACTCGAGAAAAGTTTTGCAAATCACATACCTCGTAAAGAGCTTCTAACCAGAACATATAAAAAACCTCTCAAAACGCTATAATAAAAAACAAACAATTCAATTTAAAAATGAGTAAAAGATTTGAACAGACACTTTACCAAAAATATAGAGAGAGGGCAACTAAGCACATGAAAATATACTGAACAAAATCAGTCATTAGGGAAAAGAAAATTAAAATCACAATGAGATTTTTAAAATATCAAGAAAATGCTAACTAATTCATAGAGACAGAAAGTAGATTAGTGTTTTTGCCTAGGGAAGAAGGCAGGAAGGGGTTGGAGGGAGAGATTACTAAAATGCAAGAAGAAACTTTGGAGATGGCAGGTATGTCCATTATCTTGATTGTGGTGATGGTTTCACAGGTGTTTACACAGATCAAAATTCAACAAAATGTATACTTAAATTTGTGAGTTTATTGTACATCAATTAAACCTCAGTAAAGCTGTTTTTTAAAACCTAAAAAAGAAGAAGACCACAGGTATAATAGAGCATCAAGTAAATCTAGCTGCAACTCCAAAGAGTAGTAGTGTTGGCATCCAAAATTCTACACAGCCACTAAACTGTGAAACTGACACAGATATGTTGTTGGAGCCATTTATATGTGATACTAAGTGCAACACAGCCTTCAGCTGGGAGTAATGTGGATAGAGGCCAGAAAAGGGGCAGAATAACTCCAGAACTTCTGTATCACTATGTGAGTTCTTAATCTAAGGTCCAAGAACCTTAACAGGTCTGTGGGTAATCTTTGAATTCCCTGAAGTAGTATGAAAAAAAAAAACCACACATACATAACCCCTTTACAGTTTTTATCAGATTCTTAAAGAGCTAAATGACACCTTCTAAAATATTAAGAACAGCTGATAGAGATAGTAAGCTGATTTTACAGACAGAAATAAGTTAGAAACAATCATCACCATGAAGAAGTTATACTGAAATGTAGCTATTACTTGAAATAGAAAGTTTGATTTGTTTCTTTTGAGTAAATATGAAACGAAATTGATAAGAAACATTAAAGCAACCTTTAGAGTTATAAGCAGAGGGAAGGCTCCATCAAGGACTGGGCCACACAAACAATTGGTCAATGGACCAGTCAATTGAGTCAAAACATGCAAACTGGTTAATTTTTTACTACTCTAACCTACCTCTAATTAAATCTTAGCAAAATCCTTGTTTGTAACAAAAACCAGAATTGTTCAAAGGACCTAGCAATGACTCTGGAAAACAATGGTCGTTCTTAATCCCAAACATATGAGGCTGTTTTAAAAAATACAGAAAATCTTTCCTAGTACTTCTCCAGTATATGTATAGAGAAAATTCTTGATAAATTTGGAAAAGGAAAATACCCACAAAAAAGGGGTCTTGATTAAAGCTTATTTTTCTCAGAATAGATAGTGAAATCAAAGTTTAAAATGCTTGTTCAAAAAAAAAAAAAACGCTTCTACAGAAGGGACTGATGGAAGATTAATAATTAATGTATAGAAGCAATACAGAAATTTTGAAATGTAAATTTGATGAACAAAAAATGGCATATTATGATAAGCAGGAGCAGCAAGGGAGAATGAGTGGAGGAGGGTCTTTTGCTCAGAGACAGAATAGAAAGAAACATTGATTGGGCTTGCTGGGTTTTTCCTTTTCTGAAAAATACGAACTTTTATGTGGACATGGGCAACTATTAAAAAGTTACAAAAGAGCGAGGGGGAGAGAAGACTCTTTCACCAAAACAAATCAGGTTCGTTTGTAGCATTCCCGTTAGAGTCCTTCCCTTAAAATAAAAGAAAAAAGTTTAACACATCACTTTGATTTGTGCTTTGCTATCCAGATCCCTGCACTTTCGATTTTCTTCCCATCGCCTTTGCCCCCATTCTTACTGTTGGAGTCTCCTTTTAAAAATCCATTCCAATTTTCTTCTAATATTTCTGTATAATTTTTCCTCCTTTTAACTAAGCCCTTTTTGAAATGCCTCCCTTTGTGTGTCTCCCGGCAGGGGGCAGGGTCTTTGCTTTCCTCTTTGGCCCAGTTTATGGGGGCTGGGCTGCACGAGGAGCTCTCAGGAGAATTGTGCAAATTGCACCCGGGCTTCCGTTGGAAGAGCCACTCATCCCAGCGACCCCGTGCTGTGCCCGAGTGCATCAAGGCCATGTCAACCCCTTGATGCTGCCTCACGCTGTGATCTTCCTTTGCACTGTGTCATATGTCAGAATGGGTTTTCCCACAATGCATTCTTTAGTTCAGTGTCAGGGAAAAAGAACAAATAATGTGCTCCTGTGGCAGCCAAACATGCTACCTGCAAGGCTGGAGAGCAGAAGACATTTTCCTTCTCCAAGTGAATCCCCTCAGCTGAAGCTGTCTTTTCCTTCCCATTATCCTCCTTCTCCCTGCCCCTCCCCTCCCCTGACTTTAGCTCCTCTGCAAAAGTGCTTTCTGCAGGTTGAAGCGTTCATCCAGCGGGAAATTTTGGAATTGTAGACCACCTTTATTAGTTTATTGATCAATTTGTTTGTGCAAAATGTAATTACATAAGAAATAGCGATATATCATATTCTGTGTTGTCTATACAGAGCTTAGTGGTGAAATCGTGTGAAAATGTGCAGAGGGCAGAAGATTTCATAGGAATGGACCATCAAGAAATCATTTCTAGACACTTACAATTGTCTATTTTAATTACCAGTTATCATAATTTTACCTTTTTAAAAATAAGCATAGAGAATATCTCATTTACTCTTTCAAATAACCAAATGCCAGTTGTGCTGCCCTTCATCTATCTCTCTGAGAAAAGAAAGAAGCCTAAAGATTGTATTTCCTCCCTGACTACACACAATCTCATTTACACACGCCACATATTGTAGCATATAGTGTTTAGAGTTGTTTACACAAACTTCTTAGACCCACCTACCTGATAGACGAAAGAAGAAGACATACAAGATCTAAATCCTCCGAGTATCAGAAAGGGTCAATGAAAAATCAGACTTGCTCCCTATCCCGGGAGTGTCTACACCTTATTATAAAGTAAAAAAGATCAGATCACATAATAGTCACATGCTAAGAGGCAGCTCCTCTGCACCCCTGCTATGCAACATCAACATCACCGGGGATTTTGTTAGAAATGAAAGATCTCAGGCTCCTTCCAAGAACTGCCGATTCAGAATCTGCATTTTAACAAGATCCCTAGATGATTTGTTTACACGTTGAAGTTTAAGAAGCACTGTACCACACTGTGGTGCTGCTCAGACTTCTGAAAAGGTTTAACCGGAGCCAAATACACCCAGAACTTTTGCCCTGAGAGCAGACTAACCCATCTTTTTCAGGCATGGGCACAAAGCACACTGACAAAACTACAAACGGACTGTCTACATTAACAGCAGAAGAGAGCTAAATACACACCACTTACTAGGTGAAAACATACATTGTCTATTTATAGAGAAATGCACGTGAAATATAATTGTATATATATTAATGTACATGAAAATAGCTTAGCAGTGAAATAGAAACAGATCCTGGATTGCTATAATACTAATGGAGGATGGGGAACCCAGACAAAGGTTAAAACAAAACAGTTCAAATTGGTAGGTTGTGCTGACAGTATAATTCAGAAGGAGTTTACAATATGATATTGCACATTGAGTCATTTAGATACTTACACTGCACATAGAGTGAAAATTGTTGTTGTTTTGCACCAGAATGAGCTGGTGAATATGTGAGCCCAACTCTAAGACGCTTGCTAGCTTTCTTTCTCCTCTCTTTCTCTCTCATCATTTTTGTTGTCAAACCATGAATGGTTGCTGCTATAGCATGTTTCCTCATTGCAATGAAAGTATTCCTTAAATGCCTTCAAAGAATTTATCCTCCATACAGCTCTGTCCCACCTCTGGCCTTGTAAATGCACACATTCACACTTACTTTAGCAATTCTACTCTAGTTTGTGAAAAGGCTAGTTCTTAGATAATTTTTATTATAACGTTCCTGCTTGATTATTGACACTTGTGTTTTATAGTATGTTTGTAAATATGAAAATCTGATTTCACTGCTGATAAACTTGGGTTCAAAGAGTTCTTTAGAAGTGTTATGTGTAAATAATCACTAAGGAATATTCCCAACCATAGCAAGCCAGGGCTTGCTTCTATTCATGACAATCATTAGGTAAGTTCGACTGATTAGGTTAATTTCTTATCATTTCACCTTGCTTATTTCCTTTCTTTTTCTTTTTTTCATTTATTGCCAAATACCCATGTTTTATTACTTCACTGTTACAATCATTTTTGGATTTTTCTTCTCTCCTACTTTTAAGAGAAATTATCTCTAGAGAAAAGGAACATGCTCCCATTGATCACAATACCAGAACTAAGTAACAGTCATTGTTCTTCTGGTTTTGTGTTCTTCTCAACTCCAGAAACCAGGTTTTCTTCATGATGTAATACATTCATTCACCCAGTATTTCCTGAGCAGCTACTGCATTCAAAGGACTGTGGTAGGTACTGCTGAAGACCCAGAGATTTATCTGGCATGAACTCCACTTGTGTAGCTTAGGCTCAATTAGGAGAGAGAAGACATGTATACAAACAACAAGACAAGGATTGAGAGACAAGGAAAGGCGGGAATGATTAATAAAGCTGACAAGTGGATTATTCATTTCTGTGCTGAATATTCTTGGAGCCTTTAGAGATGCTTCTCAGAGTAAGGTAACTGGACACCCCAGAGCTGTTTCCTTGAGCCAAGTTTCTCATACCATGCTTTTTGGTCACCTAAACAGACTTAATCTCCTGGGGTGCTTGTTAGAAGGCAGATTTCTGGGCCCTACCTTAAATTCAGCAGAGCTCTGGTGGCATAGTGGTTAAGAGCTCTGCTGCTAACCAAAACGTTGCTGGCAGTTCAAATCCACCAGCTGCTCCTTGGAAACCCTATGGGGCAGTTCTACTGTGTCCTACAGGGTCACTATGAGTCAGAATTGACTCAACAGCACCTAATGACAACAACCTTAGACTCACCTTATCAGGATCTGCTGGGGGTGGGGTGTATACAGCCCATGAATCCACACTTTTTAACAACAAATATTCCAAGCGATCCTTATGTACACTAAAGTATAAGATCTCTGCCCCAATGTGCTAGTAGTGAGGTAGTTAGGACATGGACAAGGGCAAAATATTTTATACACACACACACACACACACACGCACACGCACATGCACACACACATACACATACAAGCAAATACTGTAATTGACTACAAAATCCACAAAAGTTTTTAAAAAGAAGCATAAGTCTTCAAAAAATTCATCTATGTGGTAAATAAACATTTGGTCTCATCTATTTGAATACATATGAGGAACACTATACCAAAAGCAGACAGAAGACTTAAATATTCTGCTAATATGTTGAAACATGTACACAATCTTTGGCATAAACTCTGCTTGTGTCTATCTGTACAAACATCATCTTTATCTGTAATGACCAGCTTTGGCCTTCTTCCCACCTCCCCTGGTTTGATGGCAGATCATAATAATGTCACTTGGCTATTCTTAAAAAACAGCTACTAAATGTTGATGATACTTAACAGCAGCAATATTTATGTGAGAATCCTAAAATACTTGGTAAAATGCTTTGAAGGTGCAAAGGCTGACATGACCATAAATTCTGAGTAATGCTGCAGTTGGGCAGAGACATAAAGTTCAATGGCCTCTGCTTTTCTGCACTGTTGTGTTTATTCTTCTGTACACTCATGCAACACCTTCTTAATCTAACTAGACCTGGGACCCTTCCTAGCTGTTTAACTATTGAATTGAAGAATTGAAGAATGTTCTAGTTTCCTGAGTTTCATGTGAGTCTTTGGTGAACCTTATCTACAACAAAGAAATCAGTTCAATGGCCAGCCTGAAATCAGAATAACCAAAATCTGATTCTAGGCCATTTATTTCGAATTCTTGAGGATTAAACTTTAGACTTTTTTCATCCACACAGAAATAAAAACAGAAGTGTTATTGGAGTCTTCTAAAACCATGTCCATCACAAGATAAATGTAATGGAGACTGATAGCAAAAATACAAAGTCCTCCTTTGAAAAAAATTTCAAATGCTTCTTAATTTCCTAAATAATATAGACAAAAGGACATATGTGATTTATTACCAAAAAGGCAGAAGAGTAGTATAAAGATTTTCCCCAAAGGCAGCTAGTCTCTGACTTACAAACACTTAATTACCAATTACTCACAAGGGCAAATGGCTGACATTGCCCAACTCTCATTCCTACCTCCCACCAACACCCCAAACATGGGGGTGCCAGGCACGTAAGAAAAGCTCATGGATGAATTTGTTCACTTTGAATACCTCACTGTGCTTAGCAGAGTATTACACAGAGCATGGCCAGAATGTATAGGCAGTAAGTCAGACTGGATCTGCAAGTTATTTCAATATTCTTGTATGCCACTCTAGAAGCTGTGGTGGCGCAAGGGTTGAAGTGCTCAGCTACTAACCAAAAAGGTTGGGGGTTCGAACCCATCAGCCACTCCATGGAAGAAAGACGTGTCAGTCTGCTTCTTCAAAGATTTATAGCCTTGGAAACGCTACGGGGTACTTCTACTCTGTCCTATAGAGTGTCTATGAGTCAGAATCAACTCAATGGCAGTGGTTTTTTGGTTTCGTATGCCACTCATCTCAGCCTGAGGAACTGGCTTTTCAGCACCTTCAGTTGTAGCAATGTTTATTATATTCCTGTCCAACATGCAAACAGCTTGAAAGTTGTCACTTCTGTTCTCACAACAAGAAAAAAAAGCTGAAATAAATGAAAATCAACAACTTTTCTTACATTATTCAGAGAACTGAGGTCACAGGGCAAACCATCACCCTGAAAACTGGAGAGACAAATAGGCTAATACAGAGAATTGCAGTTTACCAAAAGAAGAATCTGCTACCACTGGACCCGGTACTGGGTAGGAATACTTAAAGGATAATGGAGAAATTGCTGGAGACTATGTGGACTGAAGCCCTGGAGGTGTAGTAGTTAAGAGCCCAGGCTGCTAACCAAAAGGTCGGCAGTTCGAATCCACCAGCCACTCCCTGGAAACCCTATGGGGCAGTTCTGCTCTGTCCTATAGGGTTGCTATGAGTCGGAATCAACTTGACAACACACAACAACAACAACAACAATGTGGACCAGCTTGAGAGATAAAAACCCCTGGAGGCCCAACCTTAGGGGACCCAGACACATATACATATATGTACACACACATACGTACATACGTACATGAACATATATTTATATTCACATATATATATCATATATATATATATATATTTATGATACCTGAAGATGTAGCTTTACGTCTTCAGAAATATTTCTCTTTTTAGTGTAAGCATTTGTTGATGACAGACTATCTGTAATCTCTTCTCAGCTAATCTTTAGCTCTTTACCTGGTCAATCCAAATTCAACACTTATATTTAATAATAATTCAGTATGACAGAAAGAAAATGCCTCTCTCCTCATCCTTGAGTTTAGAGTGGGAAAAGATAAAAAGTTATGATAGTACTGTTCTGGTTTCAAGAGAATCAGAATGTGTATTTATTTCTCTTTTGTGGAAGCACACTTGAAAACTAAAACGTGAAACCCTACCCCAACGTGAGATTAAAAGCAGAGGGAGGTTTTCCTCATAACTACAAATGATCTACACAGAGAGAACAAGTAATGATGAGTTTTTGAAAATGATAAGATTGTAGCAATCCGAAGCACTGCAAGAAACTGGCAAATTGTAAAACACCCACATACCAGAAGGAGCCGCGGTGAAGCTTTAATTTTGCAAGATTTCCAGCCTCAGCAAATGGAGGCAGTGAAAGTGGAGGCAGCAGGAACGCTTTTCCCCTTTCAGGGGCTGCCAAGCCTTCTAAATCATGAGATACAGCAGATTAGTTGTGGGATCTTCATCTAAGAAAGTTAAAGGATAATGACCACTGGGGCGCAAGACAGTTGCAATATCTGTATACTCATTTCTGCCAGTGCTTTAGGGATACAAAATCCTGTTGACTTTTTTGAATGTGCATTTCTGTCTACTCCCCTGTCAGCACGTTATGAGCATTAACAGGGTCTGAAGAAGTGATCTTTACAGTTGACTGCATTTGAAACAAGGTTTGGAACGAAGTGATGCCACTTTAATGAACAGGAACTTCATAGTCCCATAAGACTCTGGAGGCATCAGGATACTAATGGTCATCTACTGGCAACTAATTTCTTGACATCTATTTATCAGGATCCTAACCCAGTTTAAAATTTCTTACTCCTTTAGAATAAAACTAAGTGCAAATAAAACCCTAATAATTAACTACATACTCATATATCCTATGTGCTTTGTTAATCTATTGAGATCTACCCAAAAAAATTTTTTGAAAGGTGTCTTAGTCATCTAGTGCTGCTATAACAGAAATACCATAAATGGATGGCTTTAACAAAGAGAAATTTATTTTCTCACAGTCTAGTAGGCTAGAAGTCCAAAGTCAGGGTGTCAGCTCCAGGGGAAGGCTTTCTCTCTCTGTCGGCTCTGGAGGAAGGTCCTTCTCATCAACCTTCCCTTGGACTAGGAGCTTCTCCATGCAGGAACCCAGGTCCAAAGGACACACTCTGCTCCCAGCGCTGCTTTGTTGGTGGTTTGAGGTCCCCCTGTCTCTCTGCTCACTTCTCTCTTTTATATCTCAGAAAAGATTGGCTCAAGATAAAGTCCAAAATCCTCATTAACATAACTGCCACCTATCCCACCTCATTAACATCATAGAGGTAGGATTTACAACACACAGGAAAATCACATCAGATGACAAAATCACACAATACCGGGAATCATGGCCTAGCCAAATTGATACACATATTTTGGGGGGACACAATTCAATCCATGACAAAAAGTATTTTTTATTTCTTAGCCATATTTATGAAATAAATGGGCCATCATATATTCTAAAAAACTTTAATCTCATTGTTCAGATCAGATTATCCTTTTGCTGGCCAGCTGGCTTGGCAGTCTACCCTTTCCTACCCTGCCACAAGTGTCATGTCCCAGCCCTAAAGACCCACTATCCACTATTCCATATTGTACCTTCCTGACTTCTGATGTGGTTGCTTGGCTGTGTTCCCATAGTTGGCACCTCTGTCTCTCCACACCCCAGACCCTATCCCTAGTCTGGCCACTAGGTTCTCCACTGCTACCTCAGCCTCTTGCGTTAAGCCTTCCTTGCCTCTCAGCAACAGAAGATTACATCTCTAGAGAAGTAAATTACTGCAGTTTCCCTCTTATTCATCATTATCTAATAGCTATTCTTGTAAAATTTTAATTGCTAGCTATTTTCCAGATTTCAGTATTACTATACTATTCCCTTCTTTTTTCTTAAATAGAAGTTGTAAAAAATTAGCCCACAGTTTTAAATATGAGAAAATGTAAAGTGAGATTATTATACACAACTTTACATCTTGATTTGGTTGTTTTCTCTTGATAGCATAGAACACTTTTTTAAAAAGTTTCTGACCTCTTCAATTCACTTGGCATTCATTGATTTATTCATTCAACAAACATTTATTCATTCCATATTCTTAATTTTTGCATTATTAAATGTCTTGTCAAGGGATTTGTGCTGTGATTTGCTGAGTAATAACTGATGCTTTCTAGTCTTCCAATATTTCAATTTAAGCATTTCCAAACTGCTTTTATTTCCATCAATTTTCACAAATTCTTGATAGTTTATCCTTTTATGTATTCTAAATAATTAATTCAATTCTTCTTCCTTTCCATGTCATATGTTTAAATAATTACTTTATTTGTTATACGTACCTTTCCTTTGCAAAAAAAAAAAAAATTATAGCTCTGTAATTATGGTTTAATCACTGCAACCATTCTGTTCAATGATCCCTGTACGAAGTGGAATTACATCTCAAGTTAACACCTTTATCAAGTGCTAGTTCTCAAAGAACAAGCTATGTGGTCTTGCTGAGTTTTTCCCAGCACTTGCCTTTTCCAGAACAAAACATTCCTACAGAGTGAATGGTTTACAAAAATCTGATAGTGATTCAGTCTGATAGATGCAAACTCTATATTTTAGTCATGTTGCAGCCAAGAAAGAACATGAGATTAAATCTATTTTCAAAATATACAAATTGACTTAATTTTTTTAAGACACATTAAATGATTCACCTTCAAAGATCCAACTTTGTAAGATGTATTTGAATTGAATTTTTGAAATATTGACAACTCTTGCTCTTCCAATGATTTCTGCTTTCTTTTCAGATATTTAACTCTGAATAAATGTCTTTGGAAATAAATAAAATTCACATCTAATCACTATTTTACCTTTGATTTTTATTTTGTTGTCAAAATTCTCTTGTGAAACTAGGCAGAGTATAAATCAATCAATAAATCACATGATTTATTTATTAGTAATATTTATTTTTAAGCTCTTATGTGCTGGGTACTCCACTAAAGGCTTCACATGGATCATCTCTTTTAATCCGCAGACAAAATGATGTTGGTCCTATTATTATCCTCATTTTACAGATGAGCTAGCAGGTTTTTAAGAGATTAAGTGGCTTCCCAAAGTCACACAACCATTGTAATTTTAGAATCACTACTAAGTGACCTCATTCAACCCAACAGGCTGATGAGGTCTGAAAACTTTTGAGTTATATAAGTTAAAACAGAATTTCCCAGGGTCATTATGGGAAAATCAGAATTTATTACCAGAATCTCTGAGAAATGGGAACCTCACATTGTGCATATACTTCAGCCTCCAACACAGTGGGTGTAGTGTGCTCAGAAGAGCTTTCATGTGTTCATGCCATGGACATAACAGATGAGAACTTAAATAGCTCTTGGTTTCTATACAATCCATTGATACTACCTGGCTGTCGAATTATCATTTTTTCTTATAACCAAAGGGTTATCTAATCATTAGATTGCAAGTAAGAAAGAATAACTATAATAGCTATAATTTTGCAGGCTTCAACCAACACAATTTTGATTTGCTAAGCGTCACAATAGAGCAACATAATTGACATATATATATATGTGTGTGTGTGTGTGTGTGTGTGTGTGTGTGTGTGTGTGTGTGTGTGATATCATATAAAGACAAGCACAATTTAAAATTTGCATATTTTTAAAGAACATGAGTCATTTATATGGTTTTATAATGAGATGTGTGTTTGTGTGCTTTATAGTGTAAACTCTATTTTATTTAACCTGCCCTAAATGTGAAATATTTTGGATAATCCTATATTTTGTTTAGGAAGTCACCATACATATCACAGGAATAATCTCTGCTCAAACAATTCTAAAGCAATAAACATTAAGTTGTAAATCTCAATTTAATGTCTTTCTTCAGATTCTGAAAGGGCTACAATATTTTGCAGTGTCTCAGGCTTATGATACAGATTAATAGTATAATTTACTCAATGAACCACAATGTTGCCAATTAATGAAAATTTCCAGGTAACAAGATGTTGATAACAGACATTTTATCATTTACACACACATACACACGTGCGCACACACACACTACATACACAATACCTACAAATAAAATGGAGGGGTAGTTTAAGCTCCATTTATACAGCAAACTCTCAGTAAAATAATTCACATTATTTGTAGCCCAGTTGCCCATAAAACGTTCAGCAGCTGAATAAATATCTGAGTTCTGCTCTGTCTTTGTTTCAATTTCCTTGCATACCTGTGAGCCCTTTCCAGTGCCCCTAGATAGAACCAGGAGTCTAGTGCCTACTGGTGTTAATAGGAGTTGAGTGCTTAATTTCCTGCATGCTGTGTATAAAAGCACCCTTATGTGTCAGGCTCCAAAAGCATAATACAAAAAGGAATAAACACTGAGTTTATATGGAATCCTTCGTATACAAATTATCCCAAAGAGCTTTACAAACAATGAATTTGACACTGATAGTGCAGGGATTGTGTAAACAAATGTGGCAGCCACTGAGTACTCAGCAATAACTCACACAGAGTACTGCTTGAAATGTTAAAAAGTGTATATCTTCCCCAGTATTCCTTCCAAAACAAAGTGTCTGCATATGAAGCTTGCTGACAGTCACAGAACTCCACTAACACTTAATATAAAGGAACCGAAAACTCCTTATTTAAAGGATTGATACAATAACTTGCACAGGACCTTCCCAAGGGGAAAACATGGTGTATCAAAGTCAAGTCAATTTTGTTGGGGCACTGGAAAGGCCTGACAAGTATGCAAGGAAATTGAATCAGAGGAGGAAACTGAATACATGTCTGGTTGCCTCCATCAACTGCCTCCTCTGCAGCTGAACTGCAGATCCATCCAGAAGAACTGGATGGCGCCCAGCTACCATTACTGAACATTTTGAACAAAGATTCTGTAGAAGAATACTGATCAAAAGGGGGTAAAATGTACAATAGAATTTAAAATTCTCAATGGAATCCAGACTTTCTGGATCCACTGAGGCTGGATGAACCCCCAAAACTATTGCCCTGAGATATTCTTTAATACTTTAAACCTTAAATCAAAACCATTCCCTGAAGTCTTCTTTGAACCAAAAAGTAATTTATTGTAATTAGTAAAGTATGTCTGCTTTGAGCATTGTGCTTTTTTAAGGAATTATTTATGTAAGATCAAATTGACAAAGGCAACTTGAAAGATTGGATGGGAAGCTTAAGGGGCAGTGAGTTTAAGACAATGGTGGCGGAACAATGTGGAAAAGCATAGTGAGAATGGTAGCACAAATTCATGAATTTCCTTTTCAACTTTTTTGTTGTTGTTGACTTTGTATTTGCTGAGTCTTCATGTTTTTCTTCTTTTTTATTTTGATGTATAGGATTGTTAGTTTCCTTTGTGGTTACTTTAATATTTACCTCTATTTTTCTAAGTTTAAACCAATCTTTTATTTCTTTATATCACCCTGACTTCCTCTCCATATGAAAGTTCTATGACTATATTATTTAATCCCTCTTTTTTGTTCTAATGTTGTCATCTTTTACATATTGACGTCTCTGTTTCCCTATTTTCAGTGTTTTAGCTTTGATTTATTTTTGTGGCTTCCCTAAATGGGTTGATATCTACTTGTTCTGTCCTGTGTTCTAGTCTTGGGTTGTTATCTTATGTTATTGAGTCTCTAACTGGAGGACTCCCTTTAGGATTTCTTGTAATTTTGGTTTGGTTTTTACAAATTCCCTAAACTTCTGTTTATCTAGAAATGCCCTAGTTTCGCCATCATATTTGAGAGACAGTTTTGCTGGGTATATAATTCTTGGCTGGTAATTTTTTTCCTTTAAGGCTTTATATATGTTATCCCATTGCCTTCTTGCCTGCATGGTTTCTGCTGAGTAGTCAGAGCTTAGTATTATTGACTCTCCTTTGTAAATGATTTTTCATATATCCCTAGCCGCTCTTAAAATTCTCTTTATCTTCTGTTTTGGCAGGTTTAATTATAATATGTCTTGGTGACTTTCTTCTGGAACCTGCCCCGTGAAGGGTTTGACGCGCATCTTGGATAGATATCTTCTCATCTTTCACAATATCTGCCAAAAAATCTTCAACAATTCTCTCTGTATTTTCTGTTATCCCCCTCTGTTCTGGTACTCCAATCACTCGTTGGTTATTCCTCTTGATAGAGTGCCACATAATTCTTAGGGTTTCTTCATTTTTTTAATTCTTTTATCTGATTTTTCCTCAAATAAGTCGGTGTCAAGTGTGTAATCTTCAATCTCAGTAATTCTGACTTCCATTGCCTCAGTTCTGCTCCTATGACTTTCTATTGAGTTGTCTGATTCTGAAATTTTATTGTTATCTTTGGGATTTCTATTTGCTGTCTCTCTATAGATTCTAGCAGCCTGTTGAATTTGTCATTATGCTCTTGTATAACCTTCATAAGTTCCTCTGTTGCTTTGTCTGTGTGTTCCCTGGCTTGTTCCGCGTTTTGCATGATCTCCTTTCTGATCTCTTGAAGAGCTCTGTATATTAATCTTTTGAACTCTACCTCCAGTAATTCCAAGACCTTGTCTTCCTCTGGGAGGTTTCTTGGTTCTTTGTTTTAGTTGCTTCTAAAGCCACCATGGTCAGCCTGTTTATATGATTTGATATTGACTGTCATCTCTGAGCCATCAGTAAGTTATTGTATTTATTTATTTTATGTTTGCTTACTGTGACCTACCTTCTTGTTTTGTTTTGACTTGATATGCCCAGATAGGCTGGTCTCGTGAGCTACTTTGGTTATTGGCATCTTTGAAGCCCTCATGTCCTGTCACCAAGTGGTTAGAGCTGTTACTAGGTATGTGAGCCCAGGAGTCCGTTTACTTTTCTCGTGTGGATTCAGCTCAAGTGTCCAGGTAGTCAGTCACCAAGTGTGTGGTTCACACTTTCACCTACAGTCTTAGATGGGCAGGGCTATGTAGGGGTGATTTGTAGTGGGCACAGGGGTCTAGCTGCAGTAGGGGGTTATGTGCTGAGCAAGGTAGGGGGCTGACGGCTGCCTCTGAGTGCCTGGGTGGAAGGCATGTCCCTGCTCCCTAGAGCGTGTAGGTGGATGGATTTTGCAGCTGGACTTTGGGCACCCAATGCTGTTGGCTGTAAGGACTAGGAAGCACTACTTATTCTCAGACCCCTGTCGTGGGTGGCTAGGTGGAGTGGGTGAAGCTACTAGTCCTCAGGCCCCTGATGTGGGTAGGTGAGGACCCTGCTTAATGGGCAGGGCAGTGTCAAATGTCACAAATCTGGCACTTCCCCTTAGCTGTTGCAGTTGAAAATAGGCTTCAGGTATATACTCTGTTATACTATGCTGAAGAGGGCCTACGCTGTTGAAATGGGCCCACATAGGTCTAGGCAGGAGTTAAAGGCATACACAGTCCATGGTCCCCTTATGCCTGTGTCTAAGCAAAAGGGCTGTGGCTGCCTTGAGTTCCCAGTTTAGGGGAGCTGACAGATTATTTTTTCCTGTTTGTTAATTTGTTCCCTCTCCAAAGCTGGGAAAATGGCTCGGGGCGTGTGACAGGTCCCCTGGCCCAGGGGGTGTGGCAATCACTGAAGCCCACCTGGCAACAGAGCAGAGCAGGGAGGGGGCAGGTGGTACTGGGAGAGAGGTACTTCCCAGAGCGGGGAGGATTTTTTTGATCTCACATACTGGGTTAGACACTTGCGCTTAACTTACACAGATTCAGCGTCACTTCTCCCTGGTTCTGGAGGCTTGCACAGACTCTGTGCATCTCAGTTTCTCCCAGTGTGGAAAACATTTCCCAAGCACCACAGCTTGCCTCAGCCCTCGTGCTGGCCAATCCAGCCTGCAGAGTGCCAGCCAGGTCAGGTTTGGGAAATCCTCACTGCTTCTGAACTATCTCTCCCTCCCCCTGCTACTCAGTCCAACTTCTCGACTTTGTCTTTGATGTTCAAGGCTCCTAGATTGTCATAGATGTAATTGATTCACTTGTTTTTTCTGGTCTTTGTTATAAGGGGGACCACAGGAAGTGTCTGTCTACTCCATCTTCTTGGCCCCACCTCGAGAATGGTAGCACAACTTGAAGAGTGTAACCAACGTTACTGAATTATACACGTAAAAGTTGTTGAAATGGTGTATCTTTGACTGCATATGTTGTTGTCATTAGATGCTGTCAAGTTGATTTTTGACTCACAGCAATCCTATGTGACAGAGTACAACTGCCCCATATGGTTTTCTAGGCTGTAATCTTTACAGAAGCAGATCACTGAGTCTTTCTCCTACGAAGCTGCTGGGTAGATTTGAACTGCCAGCCTTTCAGTTAGCAGCCGAGGGCTTAACTGTTGTGGTACTTTCACCAAATAAAAAAAATTTTTAAAAACCAGACTGCTTAGGTAAAAATTCTGGCTCTGTCATTTACTATAATAGGTCTGTGTGACCTTTGACCAATGGCTTAGTGTTCACGTGTCTCAGTTTCCTCTAATATAAAATACCTATCTCATGAGGTTGTTGTAAGCATCAAATGAATTAATATACATATAAATTGCTTAGAACAGGCTTTAGCACATAGTAAGCATTCACCACCATAATTGTAAGTTAGGGTAGACCATTGTCCACTATGTAATAGATATCTTCCAGTTGCTGTCGAGTTGACTCTGACTCATGGTGATGCCATGCGTGTCAGAGTAGAACTGTGCTCCATAAGGATTTCAGTGGCTGATTTTTTGGAAGTAGATCGCCAGGCCTTTTGTTCAAGGCTCCTCTGAAGAACCTGCAACCTTTTGGTTAGCAGCAGAGCTAGTTGACCATTTGCACTACCTAGGGACCCCATAATAAACACAGTTTCCCAAAAACAAAAATTACCAGCCTCAGGTCTATGAATGGACATACCAAGGATGATATTGATCCCCTCAGTCCTCAGTGAGACTGGGAAGACCTGCAGTCACCTCCTGCTATGAGCAGCATCCCAACATACTGTACCTATATTATCATTTTTCTGTGTGCCATGATGTAACAAACCAGGGAAGCATTGCCTTGAAACTTCCTAGAGAGACTATGACCAAAAAAAGAAGGTCTTATTCTACTGAAGTTGAAACTGTAACAAACAAAGGCATACTCATCCAACTTTCCACCACGTTAAGGCCATTAACGTCTGACCCAGGGTTCTGACAAATCTTTCACAGGGCAGAGAGCATCACACTAGAAGACAGAAGACCTAGGGGATGCTAGAATTTCTTAAACACTGACCTGAAAATTTTTGGAGCCCTGGTGGCTCAGTGGTGAAGAGCTATGGCTGCTAACCAAAAGGTTGGCAGTTCAGATACAAGTGGTTTCTGAACCAGGAATTATGAAGAGTGTCTGACAGAAATGGAGACTCACTGCGAGCACATTTCTCCATTCCCAGTATAACAGAATTCACCCTGAGCTAGGCTGTGATTCCCTCTGGGGAAACACCCACTACTCACTCTACTATGCTTGGAGAGTCTGGCTCTCCCACCCTCCGAACCTATGAGCCAAATGGCACTTCTGCATTCACAGAGAGACCATATCCTCTGAATCGTCAGATCTGTCAGGTCCCAAAATCATTCATGAAGGAGACAAATGTGTTTCTATACAAACTGTGTCCACGTACTTGTCGGTTTAAAGACAACAGCAGTGAAGTAGGTCTTGAATAACAAATTCAATAACTTTACCAGATTTTCAAGAGTCATCCCAGCACTGGGTCAAAGCCAAATTCTGACTTCTTTCAGGTCTCCATCAATCATCCTACAACAAAATAGGTGATTAACATAGTCTTTACTGTCTCAAAACTAAGGCTAAAAACAATCATAATCCTTAACTTTGAAGAACACTTTACAATTTTAATACTCTCTTATGTTTTTTTGCATCTCAGAATACAGCCAACTGCCTCCATTTTAAAGCCCCTCCTGTTGTTAGGTGCTGTCGAGTTGGTTCCGACTCATAGCAACCGTATGTACAACAGAATGAAACACTACCCAGTCCTGTACCATTCTCACAACTGTTGTTATGCTTGAGTCCATTGTTGCAGCTACTTTGTCAATCCATCTCATTGACGATCTTCCTCTTTATCGCTGACTCTCTACTATACCAAGCATGATGTCCTTCTCCAGGGACTGGTCCCTCCTAATAACATGTCCAAAGTATGGGAGATGAAGTCTCGCCATCCTCACGTCTAAGGAGCATTCAGGCTGTACTTCTTCCAAGATAAATTTGTTTGTTCTTCTGGCAGTCCGTGGTGTATTCAATATTCTTTGCCAACACCATAATTCAAAGGCATCAATTCTTCTTCTGTCTTCCTTATTTATTGTCTAGCTTTCACATGCATATGAGGCGGTTGAAAACACCATGGCTTGGGTCAGGCACACCTTAGTCCTTAAAGTGACATCTTTGCTTTTTAACACTTTAAAGAGGTCTTTTGCAGCAGATTTGCCCAGTGCAATGCATCTTTTGCTTTCTTGACTGCTGCTTCCATGGGTTGATTGTGGATCCAAGTAAAATGAAATCCTTGACAACTTCAATGTTTTCTCTGTTTATCATGATGTTGCTTATTGGTCCAGTTGTGAGGATTTCTGTTTCCTTTATGTCAGAGTATAATCATACTGAGGACTGTGGTATTCGATCCTCATCAGTAAGTGCTTCAAGTCCTCTTTGCTTTCAGCAAGCAAGGTTGTATCATCTGCATAGTGCAGGTTGGTAACGAGTCTTCCTCAAATTCTGATGCCCTGTTCTTCTTCATAATAGTCCAGCTTTTCAGATTATTTTCTCAGCAGACAAACTGAATAAGAATGGTGAAAGGATACAACCATAACGCACACCTATCCTTACTTTAAATCACGCAGCATCCCCGTGTTCTATTCAAATGATTGTCTCTTGGTCTATGTATAGGTTCCTCATGAACACAATGAAGTGTTCTGGAATTCCCGTTCTTTGCAATGCTATCCATAATTTGTTATGATCCACACAGTCGAATGCCTTTGCATAGTTAGTAAAACACAAGTAAGCATCTTTCTGGTATTCTCTGCTTTCAGTCAAGTTTCATCTGACATTAGCAATGATACCCCTTGTAGTTCCACGTCCTCTTCTGAATCTGGCTTGTCTTTCTGGCAGTTCCCTGTCAATGTACTGCTGCAATCGCCCTTCCTAGTGTCATTCATTTGTTGTGGTTGTAGTTATAATGGGACTTAATCTGACAGGGGTCCTTGGCAGGCACAAATGGTTAATGTGCTACCAACTGAAAGGTTGGAAATTCAAGTCCACCCAGAGGTGCCTCAAAAGAAAGGCCTGGTGATTTACTTTGGAATATCAGTCATTGAAAACCCTATGGAGCTCATCTGACACACCTGAGGTTTGCCATGAGTCGGCGTTGACTCCACGGCAACTGGTACTGGTAATTTGGGGCACGGGGCTGATGTTGAGACCATTTCTGGAGTCTAAACACCAAAGGGAATTTTTCTTCATATTATAGATGATCAATAATAATAGAAAAAGTTATTTCCTGAGTTCTTACTATATGACAAGAAAATGCCTCTGAGGAGTTCTTACTCTTTTAAAGGACAAAGGAATTCATGTTTTCTTGATAGAGCTCCTTGAAACTTCCTTGAGATATCTTACTTGTCTCTGAATCCCAGGTGACACATAGTAGGTATTGAATAAGCTTTCTATGAATTAATTCTTTAAATAATTAGTATAATTATCTACTCTGAGCTCTTCAAAACTTGATGTCCCCGTGATACATGCATCCATGTCTCCCACTTAGAGTCATTGAGATTTTCAATCAAAGCATACACCTTCAAATCACCTGGGGTGTTACTTTATACACAATTCAAACCTTTTCTTCTTGGTTATGTTAATTTTCAATTTAATACCAATAACTCAAGTAGTTCATTAGTTCAAAGATTTTTTAACACGTATGAAAAGATGTATTTTAAATTTTGAGTTGTCCATCAATTTTCATACAGTGCATTCTTGTAACGATGAATAATTTATTCAAAACTGCTGTAGTTAATGCACCTGATCAGAAAAGTGAATGTATTTTATGAGCTTATCATCTAGTGCTTTTATATGAGAATTTTCAATCAATGCCAACTTAAAATTTTATCTAATACTTTTTGTTTTCAACATTTGTATTTCCAGGGAAGCACATTTTTAAATAATCATTTTAATAACTTAATGGGCTTGATATTTTATGTCTGAGTGGAATTTAGTTACCAATTTCATACAAGCACACTTAATGCTTAATAATGCTGTGTTGCCATGGACAAATCAGAGAGATTTAATTTATCTGCTTTAATTTATCTCTTTTGGTGTTTTAAAATCCGATTTTTCCCATGACTTTTTAAGTTACTTTTTACACACTTGTTGCACGAAGCCATTGTAATACTGTTTTAATTTACATGGTACTGTAATTTGCATGAATGTAATATTATTGTCAGATCATGATTGAAGGCAAAATTAATTTTACCAATATTTGCAGTGGTATACTTACCATCATTTGATAGATTTTTATAATTTCAATGAAAACATTTTTATTGCCATTTTTGTAGGTTAAAAATGATCTAATGTTAGAATTTCATATGGCTTAACCTAATACAAGCGCACATTCTAGCCTTAAATTACAGCAACTAAATTTTCAAAATTCAAAAAACATGTTTTCTGGGTGGCTACGTGGTATAGCAGAAAGAGTATTAATTGGGGAGTTTATCAAATATGCTTTTGAATGTCAGCTCTGCTACATACTAGCTTGTGACCTTGAAAAAATGTTTAACTTTTCTCAACCTTGAATTTCCTCACCTATCAAATAGTGATTGCTACCTAGAGATTATCATAAGGATTAAATAAGAAAGCACATACAAAGCACCAGCATAGCACCAGGCACCACAGAGATATTCAACAAATATTTGGTCTTTCTCTTCCTTTCTTCTTCGTCCGAAATGTCAATCTAATTGTCTCTGAAAACTGTAGTCTGAAGGGCGATTGACAGATTGATAAATTGATCAAATAACCATCACTAATTTTCAGTATGAATCAGGGGTGTGTCCGTGCGTGTGTGCTATGTATGTGTGGTGACTGATGAACTACATATCACACTATAACTCGTTTTCCCTTTCTGACAAGAGCTGCTTTTATTAAATGCCTTCCATTTATTTTTATCTCAAGTTTAAATTCAGGGAAATTTTCATTTTGTTACATAAAGACTGTTTTATGAATTATTAATCATTTAGCAAATTCATTAGACCATGTCAGGGTTACTAACCCAGTGCTTTTAAAAGATATCAGCTACCTGGATTTTACTCCTATGACATGACATGATTATCAAAGGAAACCAGAGATTTTTTTTTTTTTCCTTTCCAAGACGATTTCCTTACTGTTCCCTTTGGGCAACTAATGGGCAGCAAGTTTCATTAGTTTCTCAGTAAGAATTCTTATTTCCTTAAGACATCCACTAAGAATTTATATTACATCCACTTGTGATTTGAAAATCCGTGACTCTAGGAAAAAAAAGGTATTTTAAATTATTTCTTCTTTTCCAAAATTACTTTCAAAGAAGGCACAACAAAAAGAGTAGCAATTTTTAACATACCGGTGTTCACAGGGCCAAATGCTTTGTTTGTAGCTTTGTGTTCTTTGTTTAAAAAAATTAAATATATATATATACATACACATATATATACACACACATATATATATATACATATAGTACTGTCCAGTTTTATTTCTGAGTTTTACTGAAACCTTACCAAGTTTCCAGTGCAGGCTTCAGAGCTTTCTATAGTCCCTGTTTTGTTCTTTGATCTTCTGCTTTCGTCCTCCAGAGTCAAAGTGGAGGTCGTAACTAAACCATCCTCAGTGCCTGCCTTTGAAAGAATGGGAAGCTAAGAGGCGGTTCAAACCTAAGGGGAAAAAAAAATATTCAAAGGATTTACACCTTAGTATACAAAGTTTTAAATTCTAGTTATATAGAAAAGAAAGGACTGTCTTTTTATAGGCATTATATTTAAACTATCTGGTGTTGATATTTTCTTATTCATAAAAAAGTTGAGTGTTACTTCATTTATCCCAAGACATGTTCAAAAACAACAGCCAAGATAATCTTTATAATAAGACATGGAATTATGCCACCTCCCTGCCAAAAACTGTTATTGGCCTCCATTGCACCAAGATAAAACCTAAGTTCCTTGCTTTGGTGGGTGGACAGCTGGCTGTCCGACATATAAATTCCCTCCCTACGTGGAGGGAGATCCCCACTTTGTGAGTCTTCCTGAAGCCAAGGGTCCAAGCATTCCCTCTCCACCTCCTGACCTAGGGCATGCACCTGTGACCTATGTTTGGCTAACCAGAACCCCACGTGAGATTCTAAATCCTGAGAGAAGGCCATAAATGGATAGTTGAGAAATTCTTCATTGTTGGCATCAATTGGCAGCATTAACTCTCCAGCAGAGGCACAAATACCAACAGTATCCTAAAGAGAGAGTTTCTTTTCCTCTTCCTTCTTCCTTAGCTTGTATGTCATTGTTGTTTGCTGTTGCGTCCTTAGCATGCAGATTAGTCCATTATCTGGCAATCCTTAATTACTAGGACACACATAAACAATAACGCACATATGGTTTAGATAATAAATGAAGAAAAGGCTAAAAGTTGGTGGCACAGTGGTTAAGTGCTCGGCTACTAACCGAGAGGTCAGCAGTTTGAACCAACTAGCTGCTCCTCGGGAGAAAGATGTGGCAGTCTGCTTCCATAAAGGTTACAGCCTTGGAAACTCTACGGGACAGTTCTACTCTGTCCAATGGGGTCGCTATGAGTCAGAATCAACTTGATAGCAACGGATTTTTCACCATGATCATTTAAACTATCGTATATTTCATGCAGAGTGTGTACTACTTTGAACATGAAGTTTAACTGTAACAAAGGTGTAAATATCACACTTCGTGTAGGTTTTTAATTTTTTTAGCACAAGTTGGCAGGCATAATCCTCAAGTCGTACGATAAATTATCTGAAGAGTCAGGCTTGAACAAAAGGGGACCAGGGAACCTAGAGATATTTGAAATTCTAAAATTCAGAATGTAGGCTTTAATATAAATGTTATAAACTTTATGCCAAAGAACGTTTTCTTGATATTTATTTTAATGCCAATAAAACAAAAGGCTGATGTCTGAAATAGCTTTTGCTTCTATATATAAGTAATCTTAAAAGAACTTCTGCTGGTTTTTGTTAAAGCAATAGTGTTGCAAGATTCTTATATCTTCCCTATGGTTGGGCACATTAAAATGAATATTTTCCTACTATAAATTGGGAATCCTGAGGCTTGGGGGACACTGAATTAATCTGTGCTGAAGAAGCAAGTAAAGATGACAGCAGAGATTGAGTTTGAATGATCCCCTTGACTTCCTTGAGACCCCTGTGTGGTGGAGATTATATATATATATATATATATATATATATATATATAAAATATACTGTGGGACTTTAACACAGAGCCTTCTAAGACAGGCACAATAGCAATAGGCAACAGACATGCTAAAGAGCATGATACTTGGGCACTATGCCCATTCTGGAATAAAATATTCTTTTTTTTTCCTCCCCGGAGCAGCAAGAAGAGTGCCTCCATACTCTGTCAATTCCACTTCACATTATTATGCTCTTCACCCCCTTCATTAAAGCACTGGTATGCAAGTGATCATTCCTAATAATAGGCTCTCCACTATTAGAAGTGGGCTTTTTTCATTTTTCACCAAATTATGAAATAGCTTCCCATTATAACTTATGTTCTGTATACTCCAGCCAAGACTTTTCTCTCATCTTAAAATGCTCTGCTTTAAATGGGCCTCTAATGTATAATTTTATTGTTTGAGCATTTCATTTTCTTTTTGATTTATGTTTCCTTATAGCTGGTTAGACAGCTCTTTGTGATCTTTTGATGAAAGAGTCTACATAAATAAAATCGATTGCGAAGAGGGACCTTGATGGTAGCGACGGAGAAGGCTTTCCGCACTCTGCAAACTGAAGATCAAGATTCAAATCTTAAATGAAAGAGCCAAAGAATGCTCTAGATCTCCTTCTTTCTAATTTTTATTTTAAAAATATAGACTCAAGTTGGTAATTTTACCCTATGCTGGATTTAATCTGCGGTATACTAACTGAAAGAGTGGTTTGGGATTATTTTTACAAAATGTATTGAACTTCCAAGGGTAGAGTAAGCAAATATTTCTAATGATTATGTTGACTGAATGCAATACCACTTGTCATTGTTGTTAGGTGCCGGCGAGTCAGTTTCGACTCATAGCAACCCTATGTGCCATCCTCCCAATCGTTCCTAAGCTCGAGCCCATTGTTGCAGCCATTGTGTCAGTCCATCTTGCTGAGGGTCTTCCTCTTTTTTGCTAACCCTCCACTTTACCAAGCATGATCTCCTTCTCTAGGAACTGGTCCCCCCTGATAACATGTCCAAAATATGTGAAAGGAAATCATGTCATCCTACCTTCGAAGGAGCACTCTAGCTATACTTCTTCCAAGACGGATTTGTTCGTTTTTTTGGCAGTCCACAGTATATTCAACATTCTTTGCCAACACTGTAATTCAAATACATCAGTTCCTCTTGGATCTTCCTTATTCGTTGTCCAGCTTTCACGATACCACTTAGGCTTTAAATTTCTAATTTAAAAAATAACAAATATTTGGAATTAGAGCAGACAACCAAATGTGTGCCAGTCTTCCGCGAGCAAATAGTTATCTGAAAACTTTGAGGTCTTTATGTTATTTCCAAACCTGGTTAATAACATTTTCTCAGTATTTCCCTATTTATTTTCTACATTCATTTAATGTCACAGTATCAACTAGTTTTAATTGTCAATGAATCATTGATGCAGCATAAAAAAATTCCTTTACCTCACGACCTCTTTCAGATACTCATCAATGCCTGCATGACTGACTGTTTTTTCAATCTTTCATCTAGTTGTACTCAGTCAATGGGCTCTACCTTATTTAATGAGGAGATCTGAAATTTTGGCAGTTAACTTTAGAAAAATAATGTGTACTTGTTGTAGTTTGTACTTCAGCCTAAACATTCTTTTTATTTTTCTTTAAAGTAACAGCTAGGGTGGTGAGCAAAATGTTAGAATATTAACTTTTTTTCTTTCCAGAAATTTTTTCCTTCTTTCTCTTTATTCCCAATTCCAACACACACGACCCTGTTAAATTCATTACATGAAAAGGCAGAGAAAAGGGCTTTACATTCGAGAGCCTGGATTATGATGGGATTTGAATCATAAAAGATTGGGAGAGAAGACCTAAGAAGAAAGAACTAGGCCATCCCACCTCCAGGCTAGGTAAAGATTGCTATACCAGGCAGGAGAGGGAAACTGAGAGGAGCTGGATGGAGACAGATGAACGGGAATGATAAAATCTGAGTGGAGAGGGAAGCTATGGCCCCTTCAGGCTAAAGCCCTGGGCAGATGGAAAGACCGGAGGGAAGAATTGATTGTGGGTGTGTCTAAGCAGAAAAGGGCTTAGGCAGAATAACAAAGCGTCCCACAGCATCAAGTAAAACAAAACTCACAGAGAACTTGCAGCTGGGAACAAGGGTTGGGAACAGCAGCAACTCTCTTGATCTGGTTACTGAGTCAGACAGAAACAAGAAACAAGAACACTTCAACTTATACAACATGGACAGTTAACACCAAGGATCAACCCCTGCCATCTCTCCATACTAAGCATATCCCCTAGAACTTAGGTGCAACTGGAGGAAAGAGGGAAACCTTCAACTGACCAAGATTAATTCTGCCACTTGGAAAATGAGAGCTTAAAGCAGAAATTAAGTTGAAGAATAAAAGCAATTAAAAAGTTGTATCTCTTGCATACCTGAATTTCTAGGCTTAGATTCTGCCTGCCACATTTAAATTATCCTCACAGAGTTAAAACACTGCCTTGAAACCTGGAGGTCCAGGTGATGCCACTAAATGGTGATGTCCCATGACAAAGGACAGTGGAGCATCATGAAGGGAGAGACACTATGAGTCTGAGGAATCCAAGGAATGATAGTAAGAGAGGAGAGATAGCTAAGGACAAAGATGAAGATGAAGTTGAGGGTGAAGCTAAGGATGATGGCAGAAAATATGCGGGGAGGGGTATGGTGGAAAAGATGAGAAAGATGCAGAAGTCCATGAGGAAGTAAGGATCCACAGAACAAGAGAGTGAGAGAGAGAGGAGTCAGCAGCAGGAGGTCATGAACTTCAAACGAAGACTTAAGGTAAGGTAGAAACATGTCGACCAACCAGATTTTTAAACAATTATTTTACTTCATTGGGAAGTTTAGTGTTATGCATAGTTGGCTATAGCAACCAAGACCAAACTCTTAGAGACTTAACACTGCAAGGATTATTTCTTGTTTATATTACATGTCCATTGCACTTCAACATCAGGGTCTGCTCTACACAGTCACTCAGAGACCCAGACTGACAATGGCATAAGTATACCAGGAAGAAAATGAGCACTTCTTGGTCACTGTGGCAAGGAAAGTGGAAGAGAGAGAGAACAGCTCACTGGCATTAAATGCTCCATCCCATTGGCATAACGAATTTTATGGCTCTGCCTAACTGTAAGGAAGCTGGAACGTGTCTTTCTTGTTTTCAGGAGAAGAGAATCAGATGTTGGTGGGTACCAATAATGTCCCCCATGACGGCTTTTGTCATTTCTTATTCCTAGATGATCCTAGTAGCTCTTCATCAAAGGTTCTAGCTTGACCGCAACGTGGGGGAAAAAACAGAGAACTTTCAGGCAGGAGAACTAGGTTTCAGGCTTGTTTTTCCTATTAATTAGCTGGTTTTGCAACTTTGGACAGGTTAGCTCAACTCTCTGGGCCTTGGTTTCTATAGCCATAAAGTAAGGAAGCTAGAATAGATCAACTGTAAGATTCATATAAGACTAAAGTTTTGTGAATTAGTGTTGTACTTTTAAATCAAATAAAATAATTCCTAACTTAGTCATAAAAACATTTTCAAAATTCATTCACTTCACAAAAATTTAATTGAAACTAAGTATATTGTTTGGGCCTCAATTACATACACACACACATACGTATGTATATACATATATATAAGTACATGTACATATATAAGCATATATGTTTATGTCTGTGTATACATGTGCGTACAAACACACACACACACACGCACAACACAGATCTCATATTTTCTATAGATATCTTCTAACTTCCCACGTTGGAAAAGAATGACATTAATATTTTTACCCTTTCCTTTAGCTTTCTTCCACCTCCAACTTTTAGCTTCCCTGATAATACTGACATTCCATCCTGATATCATAATAAGACTTTTGCATTCTCTGTGAGTTGATTGTAAAAGTTGAAAAGTCCAAGTAGTAAACTATAATTACATTTGCTTTCATATACAACTTATTTCTTTTCTGGAATTTCTTGATGTTTTTTCTTTTTTTTTTTTTCTAGTAACAATTAGTCTCTATCATTTTCTCCATTTTTCCAACTTTCCATCTAATCAGGTATTTGACCCATTCTCTCTTTTCCCAAAAACCTCCTTTCTAGGATCCTTGCTGTTTTGTTTCTAACCTAGACTGATTGCTTCCCATAATGCCAATTTGCTGTCATCCAAGGACTCTCCTTCACAGCTTTTCAAGGTTGGTTCTGTTTCCTGCAACCCATGATTCTTATTCTTGGTTTCATCCTCATTTTATCGGACCACATCTTTAAGTATTTTCCTAATAAAGTGGGTTTGGCACTGTATTTACTCTGCCCTTCTGGATGAACACATAGACCTCCGCTGCACATGGTATCAGAAACCCACCTCTACGCTTCGAACTTTCAGTGGGCTCCAGCTACCTTCCAACTTTAAGTATCTACACTCTAGGCCCAAAGATTCTTTTTCCTCGAATAAAGAAAGTCATGCTGCCCATGACCAGTAATCTGTAAGTGTACAGAAATTCCGAGGAATTAACTCCTGCTGGGAGCACTCCAACCAATAACTTATAGGACTTGTATAAATATCCCACCCCTTTCATCCTTGGGATGCAATAATTTGAGTGCCATTGTACCATAGGCCAAAGTTTCCCTGTGTGATCAAGCTATAGTTGCCCACAATGATAGCTGTGGCTTAATAACTAGCTCACGCTTTATTAGCTACCCTTCTTTCCTGTGTGAATTCCCCCACTCCCCTACCATTGTTCCCTGAACTTCCAACATAAACCTCTTAAACTCAAAATTCATGTCTCAGGACCTACATCAGGGGAAACCCAAAGTAAATCAGAGAACTAGCACTTTTGAGTCCCTATTTTGTGAGATACTACATTATTTAATTACCACAATAACCCTTGGAGAAAAATGTAGCAAATATTAGAAAAATATAGTATGTTATTTAATCACAGATGTAGAAAGCACAGATGCAAAGTACGTATTCTCACCTATTCTGCCTGAGGCCAAAGCCCAGGTTCTGTCCACTGTACCGCATGGCCCTGTTCATGGATTAGGGGAGCATGAACACCTCCTTGCAGTCTCTACCTTATCGCTAAAGAAGGCCCTGAACCCCAAACCCATGTAAATATTAATTATATTTTTCTTTCGCCACTTCAAATTCTTTATGGAGTTATAAAAACAAAAAACAAACCCATTGCCATCAAGTCAATTCTGACTCACAGTGAGCCCATATGTTATAAAGTAGAAATGTCCCAGAGGGTTTTCCTGGCTATGACTCTTACAGAAGCAGATCACCAAGATTTTCTTCCATGGAGCTGCTGGGTAGGTTCAAACCACCAGCCTTCAGGTTAGTAGTTGAGTGCAAAATCATTTGGGTCACCCAGGGACCTTTATGGAGCTACGAAGTATTAATAAATAAATATATTTCTTCTATACCTGCCTCATTTTCAATAAGCCAGCCCTGATTTCCTTCAGGCCTTCAGCCTATAGGCCAACAGTTATTTTCATGGCTGATTAATGGTTCTGATTAGTCCTCGAAGCAGGAAATCCAATATCCCTTAGGGGAACCCTAAAGATGCAGATGATCATGAATTAAAGGACGCCTATTCACAACAGAAATCAATGGAGAAAGGAGGCAATGTTAATGCGGACAACGGACAACGTTCTACCAGTTTCTAAATGCAAGTGCTCAAACAGAGGGAGGGGAGGGAGGGGAGGGGATAACAGAGAATGTATTCAGAATACCAAATTGCAATTTCATCACTCTAAAAGCCAGCTTTAACAACTCCCTTCCCAGGGTGGAAATTTAAAGCTTCCTTTTTTTGTGAATTTTGACTGGTTTACAGCCCTGAAAGAAAACTCCACCTCTCTCATAGTTACCTCTTGGATTGAATATGCGTCCAGAGGCAGAGAGGGCTTAATTTCACAGAAGCCACATCATAACCACAGCACAGCCATCACTAGAATGATTTCAAGACCACAGAACTTAAAAAAAAAAAAAAAAGGAAATGTGAAAACTACACTGATTTCTAAATCAAGTAGCTTATCTGAGCACATATATCACTTATAAACCAAACCCACTGCCATTGAGTCAATTCTGATTCATAGAGACCCTGTAGGACAGAGTAGAACTGCCCCATAGGGTTTCCAAAGCTGTAAATCTTCATGGAAGCAGACTGCCACATCTTTCTCCCTGAGCGGCTTGTGGGTTCAAACCATCAATCTAACCAAAAAGCCAAACCTACTGCCGTCAAGTCGATTTCAATTCATAGCTACTCTATAGGATGGAGTAGAACTGCCCCAAAGGGTTTCCAAGGAGCAGCTAGCAGATTTGAACTGCTGACCTTTTCGTTAGCAGCCAAACACTTAATGACTGCACCATCAGGGCCCCTTATAAGGAGGTCATAATAGTTCCTTAATGGGTTTTAATATAATCTTTTTTTCAATCCAACAAATACCGCTCTCCCTTCCCAGTTGCCTTGGAGCCGATTCTTACTCATGGCGACCCCATTTGTGTCAGAGCAGAACTGTGCTCCACAGAGTTTTACATGGCTGGTTTTTCAGAAGTAGATCACCAGGACTTTCTTCCAAGGTGCCTCTGGGTGGACTCTACGCTCCAACCTTTTTAGCAGCCAAGTGCATTAACTATTTGCACCACCCAGGGACTCCAACTCTCCCTTAGCCACTGTTTAATTATCTGATTGGTCAATTCTTTACAACACCAGGACAATATCAGTCCTTTCCGGTTCTTTCCGACTGTGCTATGGAGACCAAGATGAAGGAGTGGAAGGATGTGCAGGTTTGCCAAGGTCAGGACTACAGGGGGAACTTTGCTAAGTAACTAGTTGTCGGTTTCCTCTCCCATGCCTGACTCAGCCACCAAGGACTGTATCTTCACAAAAGATCTTCTTTCCTTTATCCGCTACAAGCTCCACTAAGGCAGAGGTGTCAGCATGTTAAATAGCGGCCTGAAGTCAGGGTAATTGTACATGGCTTATCAATCAGAAAATTTCACATCCACACTTTGAAAAATCAGTCAACAATTCTATTTGGTTCTCAACTCTATGCTAGACTGTAGATAAGACGTAAGATGACAATTTTCATTTATACTTGAATATTATATAACATATACATAGCCTCAAAATGGTGTCATCCTTTCTTTGAAGTACCAAGGAATTTATGGGAAGAGACAGGGTATAGAAGCTGACAGCCGTCTAGATCCACCTATGTCAGATGCTGTTACTTAGCTTCATTTATTTAATCAAATGGGTCAATAATTCACACAGTCATGTTATTAAGCAGATTTTTTTGCATTAAAACACAATCAAGAATCAACTTGTGGAAGATCAGGAGATCCCCACCCAGGTCAACCCAAGGAGTAGCCTTTTCCACCTCACACCACACACGCACTCCAAGACTAGACTGTAAATGAGACAGGATCACCAGAAGAAAAGCACTTTGTGTGCTACATAAAGAAATGTATGTAAAGCATTAGCATACTACCTGAAGACAAAGCAGAAATATAATAAATGTTTGTGTCTGTGGAGGACATCCGTTGTTTTTGCTAGCCAGCATCTGTACCCCATATTGGCTTTGGGTAACCACCCTGACTCTTCTCTCAATCCACATACAGTAATACCTGCAAAAACCAGAACCTGTGTATGGTGGAAACCTGTCAGGGAAAGAAAATCAAATATTTTCCACCAATAGAGAGCAACAGAAAAGTGGTAAGACTGCACCCTGTCAAAGATGGAAAACTTGTGAGATCCAGAAAAACAAGGCAGTCCTGTCAAGTTCCAGCTCTCACAGGTTTCACTGTATTTGGGAAGGATTAACCCCACTGCTAGCTCCAAGGATAGATCCTGACTGGCACATATGGCACATCTCAGTCTTCTCATTGGAAACCCTGGTGGTGTAGTGGTTAAGAGCTACTGCTGCTAAACTGTCGGCAGTTTGAATCCACCAGGCACTCCTTGGAAACTCGATGGTACAGTTCTACGCTGTCCTGTAGGGTCGCTATGAGTCGGAATTGACTTGACAGCAACGGGTTTGGTTTTTTGTATTCCTCTCATTAAAGTGACTGGAGGTCACGTGACCCAGTCAGAGGCAATGAGTCAGTTGCTGAGACTTTTGGGACAGATGCAAGGATTCTTCCTAGATGGACTTAAACTGGAAAGCATGTCGTATGGAACTGCTACTGCCATCCTACCTCCACATGAAATCTGAGAAGGAAGCCAGAGGGAAGCAGAGCTTACAGATGGAAAGAAACCAGGTTCTGGTGACCTTGTTTGAGCCATGATTAAGAAACAGTATTCCTGGACTATCTTGTTACATGAGCCAATAAGATAGATACCTTCTTGGTTTAATACAGTTTACATTCAATTTTCTGTCACTTACAATCTAGAGTCCTAAGTGATATGATGTATACGTCTTCTCTTCCTCTTCCATGAACCCAGAACCTTGTATACTCCTGGCATTAATGTGATTACAGCACCATAGTCCAAATTCCCAATATTATTGATCTCATTGGCATTTGGTACCTACATGCACATGACGATGGACTTAATTTTTCATATTGGCTCTTTAAACTTGGACTCTACAATCACCTTCCTACAACAAATAAATTTATATCACCTGTGTCTCTAAGTACATGAAATTTTTTGAAAATTGCAGACAAAGACTAATATAAGGAAACTAAAGTGCATGCAGGGCTGACATCTTCAAGTCTAAGATCTAGAATTTTACAGAGGCATGACATAGTCTACTAAAATCAGTAAACGTGGTGTAAAAACTAATTCACATAAAATTCTGAGAACATACGGCTTCAAAGTTACATGATGGGTTTTAACAATTTCATCAAAAGTTTTACAACCAAATATGCATTGTCCCCTTCAAAGGTGATACGACACTGTAACACTGCAACACTGTCCAAAATATTTGGACTTTCAAGGCTAGTAGCACATTCATTTGAGTATTTTCAATGGTGGAAAATCTTCATTTTTAAAGAGAGGGTTAGATTTTTTAAAATAAAATGTATTCATTGCTGATCCTTGTGAATAAGAAAGTTCAATGAGCAGATTAATGCAATTTTGTTCAAAAATGATATAGAATTAGACTCATTTTCTTGCATGGCTTGAAAATGGCTCTTGGAAAGAGCTCCAAAATTATTTTGAACAAGCATTATTAGAATAAACTTCTAAAGATGGCTTCTTAGACGGAAAATAATGTGTGAGTAGACGTTTAAGATCTGATATATTTGTAAGATATATCAGTCTCATTACTTTTGGCCTGGTCCATTGAACTTAAAAATTTTCCCCTTCAAGATACCAAGTTACAAAATAACAAAATTATGCAGAATTTAGCCTATAATCAAAGCTACTTATATCTCTTATCCTCTAGTCCTGCATATTTTAAGAGCAATTTGATACTAAATTTAATAATGCAATTTCACTAACAATTCCAATTTGTGGTTATTCATTAAATAAGGAAATACTGCCCTTGACATTTTATTCATGAATACTTGGATGATATGAAGACTAAGTCTAAAATATGAATTTTGAAGAAATGTTTCTAAAAATAAACTAATTGAAATAAAACACAAATTCATACATAAATGACATACATCTTGGATGCAAAAGAAGATTTTTAAATTTACAGCTGCTTGAAGAAGTTTGTTGTTGTTGATAGCTGCCATCAAGCCGACTCTGACTCGCGGGACCTTATGTAAATAGAATGAAACATTGCCCGGTCCTGCATCATCCTCTATCACATGTTTAAGCCCGTCATTGAGGCTACTATGCCAATCCATCACATTGAGAGTCTGTCTCGCCCTTACTGGCCTTCTACTTCACCAAACATGACGTCCTCTTCCAACAACTGATTCCTCCTGACCATATGTCCAAACCAAGTGAGTTGAACAATGTTCTTGAAGAAGTTCTATGAGCAGCTACTAATATAAAGAATTAAATGTTTCACTTTGTAGTGCTAGGAAGCATGTAATGGAGGGGAAAAGCCAGAATTCTTTCAAATTGCTTTATGCTATTTTGGTTCAGCCTTAAGTAGAGACTGGCATCTCCACCACAATATGCAAGTTTCTAGCCTTGATTCAGTGACTGAAATCAAAGAAGGAGAAGGCAAGTGAGAATATTTCTTAGCAACCCTCCTGGAAATGACAAAGCCTGATACTGGACACCTCAAGCTATGCTGGGTGGAAGTTCAAAAGGCAGTGGCAGCAACAATATTCTGGGGAATTGGCTCGACTTCAATACCTCATGCCAAATGCATCCTTTAGACAAACACACATTGGCCAGTCCCAAACCTGATCTTACCCAAAGCCAAGCAAGGATGTATAGCACACACTTGTCAATGGAGAAGACTTATCAAGCTAATTTCTTGCATTGTTGATAAATTGATGGCTTTTTCAAACCTACACCCAATACTTAATAAAATGCTGTTAGATAGATTGGAATTTCTATACTGGGAAGACACCATATAAATTGTTACATAATTCTAACAGAATATCTAAGACAAGAATTTTTTTTCTTTGGACTGTGCCCATAATGAATATCAAATAAATCTATCAGTGGGTCTACCAATATGAAATTACCTGAGTTATTAGAAGAGCTTACATAAATATAAACTCCCAGAATCTTTTTAATTAGAGCAAAATGAAGAGGGAAAATGATGTCCTACTATTTGAAAAGAACTCAATAGTTAAAGCAGTTGTATCTGAATCCATTTCTACCTTTTCTGATAAGTTACATGGTATCAATTTGATTAAGGTAAGAGAATAATTGGAAAGAGATCTTGTCCTCATAATTAGTGTATAGTAAATACATATTAAAACATAATCTGTGAAGATAAAAATGTAAGCATTTGGTATATCATATTTTAGTCAACAAAAATTAGATTGCAAATCTTCCCTATCCCAAATTTTTCCTAACACTTTCCGTCTCAAATTATTAAATTATACCAAAATAATTTTTTAACTGTTTTATTGAAATGTTTTAAACAAACATAAAGTAGAGAGAATGTTATAATAAGCCCTTATATGCCTGTTACTCACCTTTAAAAGTCATCAGCATATGAACAAACTTTTTTTCTGTACCTCTGCCCACACACACACACACACACACACACACACACACACAAGATTTTCATATCATTTCATTTATAAATACTTGACTATGCATGTCTAAGAGATAAGACCTTAGGTCTCTTTTTAAAATATAACCTTAACATCATGTTATTGTTGTTAGGTGCTGTCAAGTCGGTTCCAACTCATAGCAACCCTACGTACAAGACAACAAAACACTGCCCAGTCCTGCACGCACCATCCTCACCATCATTGCTGTGTTTGAGCCCATTGTTGCAGCCACTGTGTCAATTCATCTCATTGTGGGTCTTCCTCTTTTTCACTGACCCTCCCTCTGCCTTACCAAGCACAATGTCCTTCTCCAGGGACTAATCCCTCCTGATAACATGTCCAAAGTATCGGAGACAAAGTCTCGCCATCCTCGCTTCCAAGGAACACTCTGGCTGTACTTTTTCCAAGGCACACTTGTTCGTTTTTTAGGCAGTCCATGGTGTGTTCAGTATTCTTCACCAACAACAAAATTCAAAGGCATCAATTCTTCTTTGGTCTTCCTTATTCATTGTCCAGCTTTCACATGCATATGAGGAGATTGAAAATATCATGGCTTGGGTCAGGCCCACCTTACTCCTTAAACTGACATCTTTGCTTTTCAGCAAAAGTGTTGCCCAACAACTTATTCACTGCAAATACCTTTTTTCAAAAACATAAACTGCAACTATACACATGAACCTTACCGGACAGAAAACACAGGAATCAAATCAACTACATCTATGGAAAGAGACAATGGAGAAGCTCAACATCATCCATCAGAGCAAAGCTCGAGGCTGACTGCATAAAGTTCAAGTGGAAGCTGAAGAAAACTAAAACAAGTCCACAAGAGCCAAAATGCAACCTTGAGTATATCCCATCTGAATTTAGAGACCTTCTCAAGAATAGATTTGATGTATTGAACGCTAGTGACTGAAAATCAGACGAACTGTGGCATGACATCAAGGACGTCATACATGAAGAAAGCAAAAGTCATTAAAAAGATCGGAAAGAAAGAAAAGACTGAAATGGATATCAGAAGAGACTCTAAAACTTGCTTAACATCATACAGTACCTTAAAAAATAATAACATCCAATCTCCAATTAGAGTTCACATATCTCAGAGTGTCTCATAAATGTCTTTTGCTGAATTTGAAACAGAATCCAAACGAGGTTGATGCATTGCGTTTAGTTGGAGTGTCTCTTAGACCTCTTTGAATCTATCAGGACCTCCCCTCATTCCGTTCTTTTTTCTTGCCATTTAGTTGTCAAAATATAGGGTCACTTGCCCTGTAAAGTTTCCCACATTCTGGCTTTAGCTGATTGAATCCCGTGATGTTGTTAATATGTATTTCTGGCTCCTATATTTCCTGAAAACTGGCAGTTAGACCCAGAGGCTTGATCAGTTCAGGTTCAACTTTCTGTTAAGAATGCTTCATAATAGGTGCTGTTTTCATCCTACACATCACATCAGGAAGCTTATAATAAATGGCTTTCTAAGCCTCCCGCCTAAAGTTCTCAGCAGCCATTGATGATCACTGCCTAGACAGAGTACTTCCAAAATCATTCTTAAAACAATATATGTATACCAAACCCACTGCTGTCAAGCCAATTCTGACTCATAGCGACCCTATAGGACAGAATAGAACTGTCCCATAGGGTTTCCAAGGCTGTAAATCTTTACAGAGGCAGACTGCCACATCCTTCTCCTGTGGAGCAGCTGCTAGGTTCGAACCACCGACCTTTCAGTTAGCAGCCAAGCACGTTAACCACTGCATCACCAGGGATCCTTAATGCATATATAGCACTTGATATTTTAGAATGTATCTTCACACCCATTATCTCATTAGATGTCTCATTAATTATATTAAGTCTCTGTTCCAATAGCTACAACATGGAAATTCTATCATTTACTTGCTGTATGTTAGTGAAGTTTTATAATATTATGGGTATGTTTACTTAAGATAACTTCCTTTTTTACTGTACCACAAGCTTTATTTACATCCCCCTATATTCTTTTTTAGCATCATCTGTTTGAACGTGTACATTTTAATTTTTTAATGTTTACATTTTAAAATTGTTAACTAAATTTGTTAACTTTGTATTGAAGTGAGTATTTGAAACAGAAAAGGGCATAAGTCCTAAGAGCACAGCTCAACTATTTTTCACGTATGCATACATCCATGTAACCACCATCCAGACAGAAATATGAACTATTTCCATCATTCTAGAATGCTCCCCCGTAACCTCTTCTAGGCAATACCCCCCAAAAGTAAAAAACACTAATCTCACCTCTATCACCATAGATTAATTTTGCATATTTCTGAACTTCACATAAATGGAGTCATACAATAGATATTCTTTCGCTCTTTTGTGTCTGGCTTCTTTTTGTGTGTGTGCTTTAGGTGAAAGTTTACAGCTCAAGTTAACTTCTCATTCAAAAATTTATACATTTATTGTTTTGTGACATTGGTTGCAATCCGCACAATGTGACAGCATGCGCTCCCCTTCCACCCCGATTTCCCTGTGTCCATTTGTCCAGTTCCTATCCCTTCCTGCCTTCTCATCCTACTTTTGGACAGGAGCTGCCCATTTGGTCCTGTATATTTGATTGAACTAAGAAACACATTCCTCACATGTGTTATTTTTTATTTTCTAGGCCTCTCTAATCTTTGGAAACCCTAGTGGTGCAGTGGTTAAGAGCTACAGCTGCTAACCAAAAGGTGAGCCGTTTGAATCCACCAGGTGCTTCTTGGAAACCGTATGGGGCAGTTCTAGTCTGTCCTTTAGGGTCGCTATGGGTCAGAATCGACTCAACAGCAATGGGTTTTTTTGTTTGTTTGTTTGTTTGTTTGTTTCCTCTTATCTTTGACTGAAAATTGGGCTTTGGGAATGGTTTCAGTTCTGGGTTAGCAGAATGTCCAGGGGCCATAGTTTCAGGGGTTCCTCCCGTCTCTGTCAGACCATGAAGTCTGGTCTTTTCTCATGAATTTTAATTCTGTTCTACATTTTTCTCCTGCTCTGTCCAGAACTCTCTGTTATGATCCCTGTCACACCAGTTGTTGACAGGGATCTATCTCTTCTGGTCTCAGGCTGATGGAACCTCTGGTTCATGTGGTCCTTTAGTCCTTTGGGCTAATATTTCCCTTGTGTCTGGCTTCTTGTGCTCAGTGTTATAATAGGAAGTTGATTCACATTGTTGCATGCAGAAGTAGTTCATTCTTTTTTATTACTATGTAGTTTCCAATTCCATAAGTATACCACAATTTACATATTCATAAAGTAACGTAATTTTTATTTAAAAATTAAATGACTTTATAAATACAAGTTTATGCCCTCATAGACTCTATATCTCTGTTTTGCTTGCCTGTTTGATAATCTACACTAGTTTTCACTCTTTCTGGGATGATGAAATATATTATTTGAAAATAAATATATGTGATAGAATATATGGAAATTTAATGATATCAAGGATAAAAGATAGTTATCCTGTCTCCTAGATGACTAGCCCACTGCTTGGAAAACCCTACTTACATAGATATAAGATTCAAGGAGTTTAAGATCTTGACCATGTTACTTCCTCAAAGACATTCTCATCTATGAAATGAATGTAATGAAATTGTGTTACTGGCAAAGAACCATAAGAATAGATGTTAAATATAGAGACTAAAATAAACAGTAAGACAAGAAAAAAACATTACGTATTTCAAATATCAAATATTACCTCATTTTTTAACCAGATTAATAGTCATTAACAACATACTCTGTTGGAAGCTAAAATGGAGTGGGAGTGGTATATAAATAATAATATTGAGCACTTAGCACACACTGTACTAAGACTTTACACACACCATCTCATTTAATCCTCACCTATGGAATTGATTCTACTATCAAACCCATTTTATATGTGAGGCACAGAGAGATTAAAAAAAATTTTCAAGGTCACATGACTAGCTATGAAATTAGCAATATGCTATAAAATGATTCGCAGATTGAAATCAATATTAAGAATATAAAACTAAATTTATAGTTTTAAACATTGCTGTGATCATTAGATATATACACAAATACATATAAGGATGTGCATTGCCGTGTAATACCAAGAAACTTTGGAAATTACCCAAATATCTAATAACAGATTTGTTCAATGAATATAGAAGATTCACATGATGGAAGAATTGAAGCCGCTGACAACCACATTTTAAATAATATTTAACAACATGGAGGAATGGGTATGATGTATCCTTAAGTGAGAAAAATTAAGATGTAAAAGAAAGGGTATATAAGTATGCTACTATTTCTATTAAGGTAGTATAAACGTGTGTGTGTAGATGTGCGTGTGTATAGGTGTGTGTGTATGTGTTGCTAGGCATTTGCTGTTTTAGACTACACAATATCCATCCCCTTCTTGATACCAATACCCCATGAAAACTCTATGGAGCACAATTCTACTCTAACATACATGGGGTCGCCATGAGTTGGAATCGACTCGATGGCAACAGGTTTTTGGTTTGTTTGTTTTTCTGGCAGGAAAAAGAAAACAGCTTCCTAGCTCTTTATAGAAAGCAACTAAAAATGCATCCTGCCTTCCTCTGGGTAGTGCAGTGTAAGAACTTGACATCTGGAACTGTTGCAAAACATTTCTGCTAGCACGCTTGAGCCAGTCTGTGGCTAAAGTCAGCACAAGGAGTTGGCAAAGCTGAAAGAACCACAGAGAACTGGGACTAGAGTCCTGTTGTAGTCATGAACCCCTGAATTAAACCACACCTACAGCTGGAGAGAGACCCCTAGCCTGCTCAGTTTCATGAGCCAATAAATTCCCTTTTCTGCTTAAGCCTGTTTGGATGAAAGTTGTTACAACCTAGAGAGTCTTCATTGTACAGAGAGTATGTACAAAAAGATTGGGAATTCTCAGGATTTTCTTCCTATGCTTTTCTCTATTTTGCATATTTTCTGCAATAAATGTGTTTTTTTAATCACGAGTAAGAACAATAAATACTATCCTAAGTCGTCCACTGAAATGCCCCACATGAAATATATTTCTTGATTATTTATATCAGGTAGTCTACTGAGCACAACAAGGAGTTGAGAAGTCAGTCTGCCTTGTGGAACCTTCACATTTCAGGTAATAATAATAGCATCTATTTGTATAAGACTTGATTGTTTTCAAAGCACTTTCTCATTTGGTAATCTGAGCAAGTCTGTGAATTAGGTAAGAGAGTGTGACTGAGGCTGCTGTGAATTCACAAAAGCCCATTTCCTCTTCCTCCTGGACACTCAGATACACAAAACTTCCCAGCCTCCCTAGCAGCTGGGCTAGGCCATGACTGAATTCTGCCTAATGGACTGTGAGCAGGACTTTCCAAAAGTGATCTTCCTTCTTTTCTCCTTCCATGTCTGCCTGTCAGATGCAAAGGATCTAGGAGATGACTTTAAAATGCTAGAATGAGGTAAAGCCACAAGATGGAAAGAGCTAGGATCCCTAATTAACTAAGTAGAAGGTCATTTGCCAACCAGGAACATCTGTATTTGAGTTTGCAAGAGCAAGACATAAGACTGGTGGCTCAACAGGTAAGCATTCGGCTATTAACTGAAAGGTTGGCAATTTGAATCCACTCAGCTGCTCCTGGAGAGAAAGACCTGACAATCTGCTCCCATAAAGATTACAGCCTAGAAATCTCTATGGGGCAGTTCTACTATGCCACATGGGGCCTCTAAGGATCCATATCAACTAGATGGCACCTAACAACAACAGCAATAATGCAATGGGCAGCACTTGGCTTGGACTGAATGCAACCTTTGCTGATGAATCTTGGTTCGGAGCTTTCTCGATGAATTCCATTAAATGTCCTGTATCACCATCCAACTCCCTACCATCGCAAATGCTGGCAGCCTTTTCTACCACTACTGATTTCTTCTAGTTATATGTAGGGCTGTCTGCTTTAGAAGGTTCTTCCTTGACTTTACACAGGAAGACTACTCTACCCTTGTTATGGGCTGAATTGCGTCCCCCCAAAATACGAATTGGAATCCTAACCCCTATACCTGAGGATATAATCCCGTTTGGTAATAGTGTTTTCTTTATGTTAATAAGACCACATCAGTGTAAGGTATGTACTAAACCTAATCACTTCTGAGCTATAAAAAGAGCAGATTAGGGGGAAGATAGATGCCATGTGAAGATTGCCAAGGATCCAAGGAACTAGGAAGCTACAGAAACTGAAGGAGATAAGCATCTTCCCCCAGTGCTGATAGAGAGAGATAGCCTTCCCCTACAGCTGGTGGCCTCAATTTGGACTTCTAGTCTCCTGAACAGTGAGAAAATACATTTCTGGTCTTTAAATTCACCCACTTGCGAATTTCTGTTATAGCAGCACTAAGAAATTAAGACAACCCTCTTGGTTCAGTTTTCTCCAAAATCAGGTATTAGCAAGAATGGACTGGTGGTTGTTTTTCTGTTTTTGTTTTAGGTGGGAAGAGGTTGGTCCAGTCACCTTCTTTCCTCAGTACTGCTTCTTGAAGATTGGAAGCAAAGAGCCACACCTCTCTGAACCATTTTCTCCATTCTTTACTATTTTTGAAGCACATTGATAAAAAGCGTATCTTTTTCCTTACTTGGCTGCTGTTGGCAGTTCGGAGCCAGACCCTTTGCAATTGTTTTAAGCTTTGAGGAGAAAGATATTCTGTGATCCTTCTGCACCCTGCCATCTATACCCCCAGAATCCAACTGGTTATAGTCAAAAGGAAACTCCTCTAAGAAAATATATTCCAGGAAAGGTTGTCCTGAATTACAAAGCAGACTCACAATCTAATCTAAAATAAAAGCTTTGGCAGAAGATAAACAAACTTAGAGTCAAGGGCCATATCCAAAGTCTTCTTAAGCCATAGCCCAAATTCTGAAAATTTTTTCATTAAAAAATGCTTTTTATTTCTATGAATATCCTTTATGGCTACATTAAGCCACTTCACTGTACTACCTGATGATGTAATTGCTGTAGGCTAAATGCAATGTAATCAAAATGATTTAACCATACAGGATTTAGATAAATTCCAAAAGATCCATGCGTTTGCTAGAAGGCTATTCATTATTTTGAAACTTGAATGAAAATAATGCTACCTTTATATAAGGCAGTCACACCACCCTCGCCTCACCTATGTGTGCCTATTATTGCACAGTGTCCTGTATTAACAGTTCCCTACAATAGCACAAGGATGAGCCTGACGACCTCTCAAGGTCACCTCCAGCCCTTTGATTATATGAATTGTGTGCTGAAAATTACATGCTAAAATATCTCTACAAAAGCTATGTCATTTTCTTTCTGCAACTGTCATCTTTAATGCCACCTCAGGTTTTATATTTAAGGTGTATAACCATGTTTATTTGTTTCTAAAATGGTTTAAAAACTATTACAGGCCATCTTCAACGTTCAATAACACAAGAGGCAGATTTTACACAAGGTTAAACAAAACTGACTATAAATGTTGCATTTTGTATACATGATTATAACTCTCAATCTCTTTTTTTTAAGTTTACTTAACATAAGCCAAAGAATATAAGATATCCATATCACAACGATATTTATATTTTTGTTATGTCTATATCTTCTCGTTTTTAAGAAACTAATGAATTTCCCATAAAGTAAAAACCATCACAGCTTAATTTATTAAAACAGATCTTATAAAATAATTTAGGTTACTGTAAGTAAGCTTTTGTGGTAGTTATTTATCTGCATTGGGTAGCCACCATAACTTTGAAAGTAAATATTTCACTAACTGACATTTACTTAGTAATAACTTTGCTACTTTGGGGCCCAGAATTGGCAAAACAAGATCAACATAGTTGGCATGCCAATTTTAATTATTCGTTATTTTTAAGTGCCCAGAATTTTGTGCCCAAAACTTTAGATTTATGAGGGAAAACTTAACTAAACCTTTCAGAAGACCTTCCCATTATCACTGAGACCTTCTTTTTAATTCAGATTTCTTTCTGTTAGACTTTAGGTTCCAAAAACCCCATTGCCATCGAGTCGATTCTGACTCATATAGTGACCCATAGGGTTTCCAAGCCTGTAAATCATTATGGAAGCAGACTGCCACCTCTTTCTCCTTTGCAGTAGCTGGTGGGTTTGAACTGCCAACCTTCTGGTTAGCAGCCAAGTGCTTAGCCATTGTGCCACCAGGGCTCCTTGACTTTTAGTTACCCGTGATAAAAGACTGAATAGACACTTGGTCTTTATTATTATCCAAAAAGAAGTTTCCCTCCCCCTCTCCTTATTCTCTCCCTTTCCTCCTCCCTAATCTCTAGATCTCACCAGTTTCCTTCAGTATAATCACAGCATCTTCGGTACTTTGCTTGCTCCCTTTCTCCTTCAAGAAAACAGATTCTAGTTTCCAAGACGCGACCTGCAGCTACTCCTGTGATCCCCATGGCAAAGAACTAACTGAGGTTCTCAATGACACACCTCATCTGTCCCCGACTGCCTTCCTGTGTCTGGGAAAAAATCAAGCAGCTTTTTAGCTGAGCTTTGTTTTATTCTGTTTTGATTTTCTCCCTTTAGCAGCCTTCGTCCGCTGATATTTTCATGGGTTTTTTTTTTTTTTTATCTTCTTTTCTATAGTACATTATTTTTTATACCATTTATCTTGTTCAGCTATAATTTTTAAATTACTAATTGGCTAATTCACTTAGGCAATGTCAGGACTTCCAGAGAAATGTTACTGCCGTACCTTCTTTTCCTTCCATTGGGTCCTAATCGATTCTAAACAATTTCTGCATTTTATTAAAACCAGCCATTCCAAAGTTCACTTGTTTCTGCTCTATCTTATTTCACTTTCATTTTCATCCTGATTCCAAATACAATGACATTGGGATCACTATTTCCAAGATTCCTCTGAACCATTGTGCCTGCAATCAGACTCCATGCATCACACGCAATACCCAGGCTGGTATTGTTTCTCCTCCTTATTGGTCATTGCTGGCAGTGAATGAGAAACAATCCTATGTCAGAGCTACAAGCACACGGCCTGTCTTATCTGGTCTGCTTCATAAAACCCAGTCTATTCATAACAAATTCAATTCTGATGGCCACTACTGGTCCCTTGGATGTTTGCACAATTTTTTGGGTAAAAACAGTGTAGTAATTTCTTTATTTGGGTGCTGTTTCTAATTGTGTAAGTTATAAAGTATTCTAGTGAATAACTTTACTAAAACTTTCCAGTCAAATTGCACAGTTTTAATGTCAAAGAAAAGAATCTCCTCTGTCAGATGCACTACTGTATCTTAATAATTTTGCATAAATTGATATTGAAGATGTTTTCAAGAAATATCAAAAATAGCCTCTTCTTCACAACAGATGGTTTTGGACAGAGCAGGAGAAGGATGTAGAACAAAATTCTTACACACACAAAAAAAGACCAGATTTACTGGCCTAAAAGAGACTGGAGAAACCCCGAAAGTATGGCCCCCAGACACCCTTTTGGCTCAGTGGTGAAGTCACTTCCGAGGTTCACCATTCAGCTGGGGATTGGACAGCCACATAAAACAAAATGCAACTAATGAGGCACAGCAGTCCAGGGACAAGGACTAGAAGGCAGAAGGGGACAGGAAAACTGTGATAGGGAACCCAAAGTTGAGTGAGGACAGTGTTGACATGTAGTGGGGATGTTAACCATTGTCACAGGGCAACATGTGTACTAACTGTTTAATGAGAAACTATTTTGCTCTGTAAACCTTCCTCTAAAGTGAGAATAGCAGCACAACTGGAAGAACGTAATCGATGTCACTGAACTGTGCATGGAGAAATTTTTGAAATTGTATATCTTTGGCTACATATATTTTCACCAAAAAAAAAAAAAAGGTCAAGAAGGGAGAGGGTTGACATGTTGTGGGGTTGTTAACCAATGTCATAAGACAATATGTGTATGGACTGTTTAATGAGAAACTATTTGTTCTGTAAACCTTCACCTAAAGTACAACAACAACAACAACAAAAAGAATTATGCTAAATCTAAAAAAAAAACAAATAGCCTCCCCTAGATTTTTACCAGAGTCAAGATTTTTGAGGTCCCTAGGTCAACAAAAAGAACCTTAAAGTTTTAATTTGGAAGACAGAAACAAAATAAAGGTCCATCAGTAGGGTATCATTGAAAAGATGATGGTATCTCCAGATCATGGAATATAATGTCTTCATTAAAAGAATGAATTAGATGTATGCCAAACAGTTTGAGAAATAGTCACAAAGTTTTGTTAAGTAAGAAAACCAAGATATAGACAAATAGATATTTGACCTTACATTTTGGAAAACAACGTCAAAAATCATTATATGTACATATATATTTTCTAAAACTAGCATGATAATAGATACATACATTTTAGATGATTTTAAAATTTTCAAAAAAAGCACAGAAAAATACAACAGATTATTAACATGGGTTTATTTTGGCAAGGAAGGATGATGTGTAGTGAAAGAGAAATGTTAAGAGGGAGAGGTAAGAAAAAATTTTAAATGCATAAAATCATGAATTAAAAAAAACAGCATGTGTGATATGATCCCATTTTTGTAAAATGGTATGTGAAGTGTTTGTGCATTTATATTAAGATATATATAAATGAATGTTCACCAAAATATTAATGCTGCCACCTCAGGGAGATAGGATTTAAGGTGATTTTTATTTTATAGCTCGTGGTTTTTTTGTAATTTTTAAATTTTTTCAGTAAGCATGTGTCAGGTAAATTATTGGGGGAGGGAGGCACAATAAAGCAATACCCTTGTGGATGAAAAAGAAGGCGTTTTCTGTAATCATGGAGATTCTCGTCTAGCTCTGATATATTCTCATCCCTCTTAGCTGAGAAACTCCAGTTAAGATGTACCCAGCCTAGAGGAAAAAACTGAAGTGCAAGATTTGACCTCATAAGCTTTAGTGTGAGGTTCTGACTGATGTTTGGTGGCAGAAGAGCTGCAAGAACAGTTCCGAACTTAACTTTTGGCAAAAATCAATCAATATGAGCACATCCTTCTAAGTGGACGTGGTAATGTAAAGGCATTGAATTAATCTTTCTCAAGTGTATTAGTGGGAATGATTTCCAACATATTCAGCAGCTAACTGTAGGGCCTGTATGGGCTAGTACTGGGCTCTGGACTCAGATTGCCTGTGTTTAGGTCCCGGTTCCAATTCTTACAGTTTTTTGAATCTTCATATATAAAACAGGCATAATAATATTGCCTAGTTTATAGGGTGGTTGTGAGAATTAAATGTCAATGTACATTACTTAAAAATCATTCCTGAGGCAAGGCCAAGATGGCAGAGTAGTCAGACACTTCTGGTGGACCCTCTTACAACAAAGACCCGAAAAAACAAGTGAATTGATTACGTATGGCAATCTGGGAGCCCTGAACATCAAAGGCAGAGGTGAGGAGACGGACTGAGTGGAAGGGGGAGGTAGAGACCATTCGGAAGCAGCAAAGAGTTGCCAGACTTGAGCCGGAGTGAGCCTGAGCCCTTCAGGCCTGATCAGCTCAGGAGTGAGCAGTGAGACAGGCAAGCAGCAGTGCTCAGAAGATGCGTTTTCTGCACCAGTAGAGACTCAGTGCCAGAGAGTCTACATGGCCACCCAGAACAAGTGAGAAGCAGCTCTGGATCGGCGAAAGATAAGTACTTGCATACGGCCTAACGCACAGATCAAAAACACCCCCCTTAGGGAAAAATCTCTCTCCCATTTATCTCCCCACTCCCTGCTCTGCACCAGGTCCCGGACCAGCTTCAGCAATTGCTGAGTCCCCTGAGCCAGAAGTAGGATCCTTCACACACCCAGAGCCATTCTCCTTGCCTTGGAGAATGAACAAGTTAACAAACAGGGGAAAAAATAAACTGCTGGCTCCCCTAAGACAGGAACCCAGGGTAGGCACAGCTCCTTTGCCTAGGCACAGGTATAAGGGATCCATGGACTTTGAGTACCTTTCCCCCTGCATAGACTTGTGTGGGCCCATCTCAACAGCGTAGGCCCTCATTACCACAGTACAACAGGGTATATACCAGAAGTCTAATTTCAACTTTTTCAGCTGTGAAGTGGCAGGTTCTTGACATTTGACACTGCTCTGCCCATTAAGCAGGGTCTTTACCTACCCACATCAGGGGCCTGTGGACTGGTGGCTCCACCCCTGCCATCTAGCAACCTGCGATAGGGGCCCATGAATAAGAGGTGCTCCCCAGTCCTTACAGCCAAAAGCATTAGGTACTCATAGTCCGGATGCAAAAACCTACTTACCTACACACTCAAGGGAACAGGGACACGCCTTCCTTCTGGACACTTGGGGGTGGCCGTCAGCCCCCTGCCTTGCTCATAGTGTGTCCCCCTGCTGCACCCAGATGCCTGTGCCTACACCAATCACCCATACCTGTATAGGACTGTAAGTGAGAGCCCACACCACACACTTGTTGGCTATCTACCTGGGCACCTGAGCTGAATCCATACAGGAGGAGTGGGTGGACTCCTGAGTTCACATACCTAGTAACAGATCTAACCTCCTGGTGAGAGGACATTAGAGCTTCAAAGGTGCCAATAATCAAACTAGCTCACACGAGCAGCCTATTTGGGCATATCAAAACAAAACAAGAAGCTAGGACACAGCAAGCAAAATAAAATAAATAAATATAATAACTTATTGATGGTTCAAAGACAACAGTCAATACCAAATCACATAAAGAGGCAATCCGTGATGGCTTCAGCAAGCTCCCAAAATAAAGAACCTAGAAATTTTCCAGAAGAGGGAAATTTCTTGGAATTACCAGAGGCAGAATACGAAAGATTAATATACAGAACTCTTCAAGAAATTCAGGAAGGAAATTAAGCAAAATGCAGGACATGCAATAGAGGAAATTAAAAACATTAGAGAAGACCAGAATGACAAATTTAATAGGCTGCAAGAGTCCATAGAGAGACAGTAATCAGAATCCAGAAGATTAACAGTAAAATATCAGAATTAGACAACTCAATAGAAAGTCATAGGAGCAGAATTGAAGCAATTGAAATCAGAATTAGTAAGACTGAAGATAAAGCACTTGACACCAACTTATTTGAGGAAAACTCAGATAAAAGGATTTAAAAAAATGAAGAAACACTAAGAATTATGTGGGACTCCATCAAAAGGAATAACCTACAAGTGATTCGAGTACCAGAACAGAGGGGAATAACAGAAAATACAGAGAGAATTGTTGAAGATTTGTTGGCAGAAAAATTCTCTGATATGTGAAAGATGAGAAGATATCTATCCAAGATGTTCATCGAACCCCACATAAGGTAGATCCCAAAAGAAAGTCACCAAGACATATTATAATCAAACTTGCCAAAACCAAAGATAAAGAGAGAATTTTAAGAGCAGCTAGGGATAAATGAAAAGTTAACTACAAAGGAGAGTCAATAAGAATAAGCTTAGACTACTCAGCAGAAACCATGCAGGCAAGAAGGCAATGGGATGACATATATAAAGACTAGAAAGAAAAAACTGCCAGCCAAGAATTATATATCCAGCAAAACTGTCTCTCAAATATGATGGCAAAATTAGGGCATTTCCAGACAAACAGAAGTTAGGGAATTTGCAAAAACCAAGCCAAAATTACAAGAAATACTAAAGGGAGTCCTCTGGTTAGAAAATCAGTAACATCAGATAACAACCCAAGAACACAGGACACAGCAACAAGATATCAACCCACATAGGTAAGTCACAAAAGTAAATCAAACCTAAAACACTGAAAATAGGGAAAGAAATGTCAATATGTAAAAGACGACAATATTAAAACAAAAAAGAGAGACTTAAAAAATGTAGACATTAATTTTTCATATGGAGAGGAAGTCAAGGAGATATATAGAACTAAAAAACTGGTATAAACTTAGAAAAATATGTGTAAATATTAAGGTAACCACAAAGTAAACTAAAAGCCTACAAGTCAAACTAAAAAACTATAAAAATATAAAGACTCAGCAAACACAAAATCAACAACAATGAAAAACATGAAAAGACAATACATAAGGAAAAACGACTCAGCACAGAAAATTAAGTGGAACAAAGAAAATGTCAACAACACACAAAAAAAGACATCAAAATGACAGTACTAAACTGATACCTATCAATAATTATGCTGAATGTAAACGGACTAAATGCACCAATAAAGAGACAGAGAGTGGCAGACAGGATAAAAAAAAACACTATCTGTCTATATGCTGCCTATAAGAGACACCACTTAGACTTAAAGACAGACTAAAACTCAAAGGATGGAAAAAACATATCAAGCAAACAACACTCAAAAAAGAGCAGAAGTGGCAATACTAATCTCCGACAAAATAGACTTTAAAGTAAAATCCACTACAAAGGATGAGCAAGGACATTATATAATGATTAAACAGTCAATACACGAGGAGGACATAACTATAATAAATATTTACGCACCCAAGGACAGGGCGCCAAAATACATAAAACAAATTCTAACACACTGAAAAGAGAGATAGGCAGCTCCACAATAGTAGTAGGAGACTTCAACCCACCACTTTTGGTGAAGGACAGAACATCCAGAAAGAATCTCAACAAGGACACAGAAGAGCTAAACGCTGCAATTAACCAACTTGATCTCATAGACATACACCGAACACTCAACCCAACAGCACCCAAATATACTTTCCCACGCACGTGGAAATTCTCCAAAATAGACCACATATTATGCCATAAAGCAAGCCTTAACAAAATCCAAAGCATTTAAATATTACAAAGCATCTTTTCTGACCATAAAACCATAAAAGTAGAAATCAACAACAGAAAAAGCAAGGAAAAAAATCAGTCACATGGACTGAACAATGCCTTGCTCAAAAACTACTGGGTTATAGAAGAAATTAAGGATGGAATAAAGAAATTCATAGACTCGAATGAGAAGGAAAACACATCCTACCAGAACCTTTGGGACACAGCAAAAGCAGTGCTCAGAGGGCAGTTTATAGCAATAAATGCACACATCCAAAAAGAAGAAAGGGCCATAACAAAAACATTAACCCTACAACTGGAATAAGTAGAAAGACAGCTGCAAAAGAAGCCCTCAGGAGCCAGAAAAAAGGAAATAATAAGAATTAGAGCAGAATTAAATGAAACAGAGAATAGAAAAACAATTGAAAGAGTTAACAAGACCAAAAGCCGGTTCTTTGAAAAGATCAACAAAATTGATAAACCACTGGCCAAACTGACAAAAGAAAAACAGGAGAGGAAGCAGATAACCCATATAAGAAATGAGATGGGTAATATCACAACAGACCTAACTGAAATTAAAAGAATCATAACAGAATACTATGAAAAATTGTACTCTTAACAAATTTGAAAACATGGAGGAAATGGACAAATTCCTAAAAACTCACTACCTACCTAAACTAACACAAACAGAGGTGGAACAACTAAATAAACCCATAACAAAAGAAGAAATTGAAAAGGTAATTAAAAAACTCCCAACAAAAAAATAAAGCCCTGGCCCGGATGGCTTCACTGGAGAATTCTACCAAACTTTCAGAAAAGAGTTAACACCACTACTAAAGGTATTTCAGAGCATAGAAAAGGATGGAATACTCCCAAACTCATTCCATGAAGCCAACATAACCCTGATACCAAAACCAGGTAAAGATACCACAAAAAACAAAATTACAGACCACTATCCCTCAGTAACATTGATGCAAAAATTCTCAACAAAATTCTAGCCAGTAGAATTCAGCAACATATCAAAAAAATAATTCACCGTGATCAAGTGGGATTTAGACCAGGTATGCAGGGATGGTTCAACATTAGAAAAACAAACAATGTAATCCATCACATAAATCAAACAGAAGACAAGACCCAACATGATCTTATCAATTGATGCAGAAAAGGCATTTGATAAAGTCCAACACTCGTTCATGATACAAACTCTCAACAAAATAGGAATAGAAGGGAAATTCCTTAACATAATTAAGAGCATTTATACAAAGCCAACAGGCAACATCATCCTAAATGGAGAGAGTTTGAAAGTATTCCCCTTGAGAAGGGGAACCAGACAGGTATGCCCTTTATCTCCACTCTTATTCAACACTGTGCTGGAGGTCCTGGCCAGAGTAATTAGGCTAGGAAAAGAAATAAAGATCATCCAAATTGGTAGGGAAGAAGTCAAAGTATCTCTATTGGCAGATGATATTATCTTATACACAGAAAACCCCAAAGAATCCACAAGAAAACTGCTGGAACTAATAGAAGATTTTAGCAAAGTTTCAGGATACAAGATAAACACACAAAAATCAGTTGGATTCCTTTACACCAACAAAGAGAACCTCCAAGAGGAAATTACCAAATCAAGACCATTTACAATAGCCCCCAAGAAGATAAAACACGTAGGAATAAATCTAACCAGAGATGTAAAAGATCTATACAATGCAAACTATAAGACACTACTGCAAGAAACCAAAAGAGACCTGCATAACTGGAAAAACCCACCTTGCTCATGGATAGGTAGACTCAACATTGTGAAAATGTCAGTTCTACCCAAAGTGATCTACAGATACAATGCAATCCTGATCCAAATTCCACTGGCATTTTTTAATGAGATGGAGAAACAAATAACCAACTTCATATGGAAACGGAAGAGGCCCTGGATAAGAAAAGCATTACTGAAGAAGAAGAACAAAGTGGGAGGCCTCACACTACCAGATTTTAGAACCTATTATATTGCCACAGTAGTCAAAACAGCCTGGTACTGGTACAACAACAGATACATAGACCAATGGAACAGAATTGAGAATGCAGATAAAAATTCATCCACCTATGAGCAGCTGATATTTGACAAAGGCCCAAAATCCATTAATTGGGGAAAAGACAGTCTCTTTAACAAATGGTGCTGGCATAACTGGGTATCCATCTGCAAAAAATTTAAATAAGACCCATATCTCACACCATGCACAAAAACTAACTCAAAATGGATCTAAGACTTAAATATAAAATCAAAAACAATAAAGATCATGGAAGAAAAAATAGGGACAATGCTAGGAGCCCTAATAAATGGCATGAACACAATACAAACCAAAAGTAACAATGCACAAGGACCAGAAGAGAGACTAGATAAAGGGGAGCTCCTAAAAATCAAACACTTAAACGCTCATCAGAAGATTTCACCAAAAGAGTAAAAAGACAACCTACAGACTGGGAAAAAATTTTTGGCTACGACAAATTCGATCAGCATCTAATCCCTAAAATCTACAAGATACTGCAAAACCTTAACAACAAAAAGACAAATAACCCAATTAAAGAATGGGAAAAGGATATGAACAGACACTTTGCCAAAGAAGATATTCAGGTGGCTTACAGACACATGAAGAAATGCTCACGATCACTAGCCATTAGAGAAATGCAGATCAAAACTATAATGAGATATCATCTTACCCCAACAAGGCTTGCATTAATCCAAAAAACACAAAACAATAAATGCTGGAGAGGTTGTGGAGAGACTGGAACACTTATACACTGTTGGTGGGAACGTAAAATAGTACAACCACTTTGGAAATCTCTTTGGCACTTTCTTAAAATTTAAGCTAGAGATAGAAGTACCATACAATCCAGCTATCCTGCTCCTTGCAATATACCCTAGAAAAATAAGAGCCATCACACAAATAGATATATGCACACCCATGTTCATTGCAGCACTGTTCACAATAGCAAAAAGATGGAAACAACCTAGGTGCCCATCAATGGATGAATGGATAAACAAATAATGGTATATCCACACAATGCGATACTATGCAATGATAAAGAACAATGATGAAGCCATGAAACATAACATGGAGGAAGCTGGAGGTCATTATGCTGAGTGAATTTAGTCAGTCACAGAAGGATAAATATTGTACGAGACACTATTATAAGAACTCAAGAAAAGGTTTAAATACAGAAGAAAACATTCTTTGATGGTCACAGGGGTGGGGAGGGAGGCAGAGGGTTATTTACTAACTAGATAGTGGGTAAGAATTACCTTAGGTGAAGGGAAGGACAGCACACACTACAGGGGAAGTCAGCACAACTGGACTAAACCAAAGCTAAGAAGTTTCCTGAATACAATCAAACACTTTGAGGGACAGAGTAGCAGGTGTTAGGGGTCTGGGGACCATGCTTTCAGGGGACATCTTGGTCAATTGGTATAATAAAGCTTATTAAGAAAATGTTCTGCATCCTACTTTGGTGAGTGGCGTCTGGGGTCTTAAAAGCTTGCAAGCAGCCATCTAAGATGCATCAATTGGTCCCAACCACCTGGAGTAAAGGAGAATGAAGAATACCAAAGATACAAGGAAAGTATTGGCCCAAGAGACAGAAACAGCCACATAAACCAGAGACTTCATCAGAGTGAGATGAGAAGATCTAGATGGTGCCCGGCTGTGACCAATGACTGCCCTGACAAGGAACACAGCAGAGAGTCCCAGATGGAGCAGGAGAAAGGTGGGGTGCAGAATTGAAATTCTGGTAAGAAGACCAAACTTAATGGTCTGACTGAGACTGGAGGAACCCCAGAAAGCATGGCCCCTGGATTCTCTATCAGCCCAGAATTAAAACAATTTCCGAGGCCAACTCTTCAGACAGGGATTGGACTGGACTGTGGGACATAAAGTGATACTCGTGAGGAGTGTGCCTCTTAGCTCAAGTAGATATAAGAGACTAAAAGGGCAGCTACTGTCCAGAGGTGAGATGGGAAGGCAGAGGGGGTTAGGAGCTGGTTGAATGGACATGGGGAATCAGGGGTGGAAAGGAGGAGTGTGCTGTCACAGTATGGGGAGAGCAATTAGGGTCACATAACAATGTATGTATAAATTTTTGTATGGGGGAATAAATAAATAAATGAAGTACTGCTACATGGTACAGCGTGGATGAACCCCGAAAACATGAAGCTAAGTGAAAGAAGTCAGAAGCAAAAGGAAACAAAGGGTAGGTTTCCAATTATATGACATTCTAGAACAAGCAAATCCATAGAGGCAGAAAGCAGATTGGTGGTTGCCAGGGGCTGGGAAGAGGGGAGATAGGGAAGTGACTGCTAATGGGTATGGGGGCTTCTTTTTGGGGTGATGAGAATGCTGTGGAACTAGACAGTAGTAGTACGCTGTCAGATGGTGAATTTATGTTAATGAGCAAGGAAGAACTCAGAAGAGGGTGAGAATGGATGCACAACTCAAAGAATGTCATCAATGTCACAGAATTGTACATATAGAAACTGTTGAATTGGTGTATGTTTTGCAGTATATATTCTCAACAGCAACAATGAAATACATAAATTTTTTCAAAACAAAATCATTCCTACCTCATTGTAAATGGTCAGCATGTTAGTTACTATTTCATGTGTGCCTGTCACTTCAGAGAGAGCGATAAAAACTTAATTTGAAGTCCCTGGGTGGTGCAAATGGCTAACCAAAAGGTCTGAAGTTTGAGTCCACCCAGAGGCACATCAGAAGAAAGTTCTGGCAATCTACTACAGAAAAATCAGCCATTGAAAACTCTATAAAGCACAGTTCTATTCTGATACACGTAGTGTCACCCTGAGCTGGAGTCGACAACTAAAAAACTATCAAATAATAATGTTAAAAAAAAAAAACTCAATGTCGATGATATTTAGTCCAACAGTTCAGTTCAACAACAGTAAGAAATAAAAATAAACTTAGTTTGAAACATTTCCTTCAATCATTATTTATTCAATTGTTGTTGTTGTTAGGTGCCATCAAGTCAGTTCCAATTCACAGTGATGTACAACAGAATGAAACACTGTCCTGTCCTGCGCCATCCTCACAATCGTTGTTATGTTTGAGCCCACTGTTGCAGCCACTGTGTCAATCCATTTCATTGAGGGTCATCCTTTTTGTCTCTGACTCTCTACTCTACCAGGCATGATGTCCTTCTCGAGGGACTGGTCCCTCCTGATAACATGTCCAAAGTACATGAGATGAAGTCTCGCCTTCCTCGCTTCTAAGAAGCATTCTGGCTGTACTTCTTCCAAGACAGATTTGTTCGTTCTTCTGGCAGTCCATGGTATATTCAATATTCTTTGTCAACACCATAATTCAAAGGCATAAATTTTTCTTTGGTCTTTCTTATTTATTGACCAGCTTTCACATGCATATGAGGCAATTGAAAATACCATGGCTTGGGTCAGGCAACCTTAGTCCTCAAACTGACATCTTTGCTTTTTAACACTTTAAAGAGGTCTTTTGCAGCAGATTTGCCTAATGCTAGGCACTTTGATTTCTTAACTGCTGCTTCCATGGGCTTTGACTGTAGATCCAAGTAAGATGAAATCCTTGACAACTTCAGTATTTTCTCCATTTATCATGACGCTGCTTATCAATTATTGTGAGGACTTTTTTGTTTTCTTTATGTTGAGTTGTAATACATACTAAATTCAATTATTAAATTGGTCACTATTATTTAACTATTCATTGCTTACAAATCCATGTTTAAAGAGAATGCTACTTTGAAATCACCTTAAATATTTAGATTTTGAGACCAAAGCTCAAAATGTGTCATTTATTCAACGAGTACTCAGACCTACGATGTCCAGTTGCTGCTACCTCCAGATCAGGCTATTTGGACATAATAACACTTGACCTTACCTTTCTTCACATCTCCACCAAGTGAGTCCCAACTCCCAGTCTATATTTAATCAAAGTATAGGCATTAGTTTTCTATGTTTAAAGCATGTTCTTGTCCTATCTCAACCCTCCTTTGATTACAATGAAAAAATTACCAAATGAGAAGAGAAAATCAGTATAATATAGATGTTGACTAAGTTGGTGTGAGAGTAGATTTCATCCCCAGTGGTCTTTGGAGAAGGCTTTTTTTCCTTAGGTAAGAGAGGAAAACATGCAAAAAAAAGTTTTGTTTTGTTTTTTGCAATGCATTTGAGGGTGTCTCGGGAGTCCCTGAGTGGTGCAAATGGTTAAATGCTGGGCTACTAACTGAAAGGTTGGCAGTTCAGACCCACCCAGAGGTAGGCCTGGTAATCTGTTTCCGAAAGGTCACGGCCTTGAAAATCCTATGGAGCAATTCTACTCTGCACACATGCTGGTGCTGAGTCAGAACTGACAATTAACAATAAGAAGAAGCCATTCCTGGTCAGGAAATATAGAGTGCTGTATTCTTCATGATTTATTAATTTAAGAAGGTGATTTGCAAACTTTTTGGTCTCAGGATTCCTGTGTACCCCTAAAAATTATTAATGACCACTAAGCATTTTTGGAGCCTTGGTGGCACCGTGGTTAAGAGTTCGGCTGCTAACCAAAAGGTTGGCAGTTCGAATCCACCAGCTGCTCCTTGGAAACCCTATAGGGTAGTTTCTACGGTGTCCTATAGGGTCGTTATGAGTCAGAATCAACTTGACAGCAATGGGTGAGCGTTTTTAGTTGTGTGGGTTATATTTATTGATATTTACTGCATTAGAAATTAAAACTGAGAACTTTAAAAATTATTTATTTTAAAGTAACAATAATAAATTCATTTTATGATAACATATATAACATATGTTTTAATGACATTTTCCTACAAAACTGTAGAAGAGTGAGAAGAGTAACACTGCTTCCCATTTTTGTGAATCTCTTTAATGTCTGGCTTAAGAGTAGACAGCTGAATTATCATACCTGCTTCTACATTCAATCTGTTGCAATATCACATGTCATATAGCCTCTGGAAAATGCCATAGTACATGCCTGAGAGAAAGTGAAAATGCAAATAACATCCTAATATTATTATGAAAATAGTTTTGATCTCAGGGAACCATATTTTGAGAACCAATGAATAAGGAGAAAGAACTAGGCATGCGGGGCTCGGTCTCTGAGTTCCCTCCCTTTGGAATCTGTCTTCCAGTAGAGAACGCTGGTCTCAACTGCCCTTCTTGGTCCTGCCTGCTGTTCTCCTGCACGGCCTGGGAGTGGAAGGGCTGTGCTGGCCCACTCCACACTTGGTTTTAGCAAGTCCTTCATTGCCCTCACACCTCAGCTGTGCTCACCAGTGTCTCCCTCAGGAATACAGCTGGAGTCTTAATCTTCACCTGCCTGACTCCTTTGTCGTTTTCTCAGTTACTTATGAACATAGGGAACAGGAGTGTCACTTATCAGCTCCCTCAAACACCAGTAATACCGAGCACATTTATATCCTTATGGGCCTCAGGGTAAGGTCCCTGGGTGGTGCAAACGGTTTGTGCTGGACTACTAACCTGAGGGTTGCTGGTTCAAACTCACCCAGGGGCACCACAGAAGATCTGCTTCTATTAAGATTACAAACAAGAAAACCCTATGGAGCAGTTCTACCCTGTAACACACAGGGTTACCGTGAGTCGGAATCAACTCTATGGTGACAGGTTTGGGTTTTTTTATTTTTTTGTTCTTGTTTTTGTTTTACTGGGGGAGGGAGTTGCCTCTGGGTGCTTAGCCGAGAACTGTGTGCCTCAGTGTGTTCCAGGCAGGAGGTTGTGATAGGATCTACCAAACCAGAAAACAGGAGACATCTTTAATCCTTTTCAGCTTGGTTTAGATATCCACACACTGAGGAGCAGGCTTTCTTGAAAACAGTTTAAAACATTACCATGTAGAGGACCAGGAACATAAAGGTTCACAAACCTATACTTTTTTTCTTCTAAAGTCTCTCTCTTCATGCTCACCTGTCGCATCTTTGTAAGCACCAACTGCTGCAAACTGTGTGGCCAGGGCACTTGTCATCAAATCAGCACCAACTCTGAGGGCCTTCAAGGGGTTGAGGTTTCCTTCTGGCAAATGAGAGAATGAAAGCAAGTTGGAAAAAAAAGAGAAACTATGGGATAATTGATGAACTTCTCAGGGTTTTCTGTCAAGGTCCAAAATCATCTTTTCCTACTGTTTTAGGCTGGGTTCTTTAGAAGAGAAAAACCAGTGAAGCATATATACAAATACACATAGATTTACTTCAAGGAAATGGCCCACACAACTGTAGGGGCTGACAAGTCCCAAATCCACGGGTCAGGCAGCAAGCTGAATGTGTCTCCTGATTCATGTAGTTGCAGGAGCTGACGAACCCAAAATCTTCAAGTCAGGCAGCCGGCTTATTTTTCACACAGTTGCGGGAGATGGGAAATCCAAAATCTGCAGGTCAGGCATCTGGCTGAAGACTTCTCCAAGAACTGGAGGTCAGACCAGGATCAAGAGAGTGTGTGAGCTTTGCCAGAGCGTTCATATATATTGAATGCAGGCCACATGCCCAAAGAAATTCCCCTTCCAACTGATTGGCTGCTCACATCAGATCACACAATGGTAGATTATTACATAATATCTGCCAAACTACTGAGAATCATGGCCTAGCCAAGTTGACACATAACATTAACCATCACACCTACAATTTTGCAGCACACCCAGTGAAGGATCCTAGTTTGGTTCTGATCATCTCCATCCCCAGTTAAGTAAAAATGGGGGAGGGAGCTCTGTTAAAGCTGCCAGCACAGCATATGGGCAGAACTGAGTTTTCAGCACAACTTTGTGTGGGGTGGTACCTGGAACAAGTCTAGTTGAGTCACCTTGATCTGCAGGTAATGAGGCCAATTACACCTGCCTTTTAAAATACGTACTCCCAAGAACAACTGCCTCCTTTGCTGTGAGATCAGAAGAACTGGTTGGTGCTCAGCTACCATTACTGAATGTTTTGATCAAAGATTCTATAGAAGAATCCTGATCAAAAGGGTGGGGGGGGGGGGGGAAGATGCAGAACAGAATTTCAAATTATCATGGAAACCAGACCTTCTGGAGCCATTAAGGCTGGATGAACCCCCAAAACTATTACCCTGAGATACTAAATCTTAAGCCAAAAATATTTCTTGAAGTCTTCTTTAAATCAAACAATAGTTTAGCTTAATTAATAAAGAACGTTTGCCTTGAGCTTTGTGCTCTTTTAAAGAACTATTTATATGAGATCAGATTGACAATAGCAACTTGAAAGGTTAGATAGGAAGCTTAGGAGGCAGTAAGTTTATGTTAATGAAGGAGGAACAATTCAGAAAAGGAGGGTGAGAATAGTTGCACAACTTGAACAACGTAATCAATGTCACTGAATTGTACATGTAGAAATTGTCGAATTGGTATATGTTCTGCTGTGTATATTTTCAACAAAAATAAAATAAAACAGTTTCTGATTTACTGTTCTCTGTAGCTTCTCATATTAAAAGATCCAGGGAAGCCAACTTTTTCCATTTTTTTAATGCAGAAGACCAAACCCTTTTCATTCCAGTAACTCACCAGGCAGAGCATTCATGAGCCTCAACCACTACCAATGACATTTTAAAACGGTGATCCCATGGGATGCTTTGTAGTCTCAAGACCTCATCTCAGGAGAGACATAACCTTTCAGAAGAAATGAAATGCATCCCACAGACACCAGCCAGCCCCACGTAATGCAGGGACACCATGAGATTCTACTAGCTCTTGCTCTACTTATGCCCTATACTGCACCGAATACAGCTTCAAAACAAAAAACCAAACCCGTTGCCATCGAGTCAATTCTGACTCATAGTGACCCTAACGCTTCAGACCCCCATGAATTTATTCTTTAAGGATTTCCACCTGTTGGGTGTGAAGGTGCACCTTCAGGACTAATTTTTTAGAGTGGAAAAGAAAAAAAAAAAAAAGCCTGCCATAGTTCATATGTATTTTGGTAGCCATGCACTAAAATGTTGCTGAATCAGAGATATGTTGCATAGTATGTAAAAATGATACTCTCCCAGTCCATGCCTTCTCCCACAGGCAGAGATAGATGTCAACATGAGAATACAGCCATTTTGATCTTCTGCTGATTTATCCTCACAAAGCCTATGAACAGAGAATTAAAACTTGGCTAGTTTATGCGAAAGGAGTGCTGGTGGTGCAGTGGTTAAGCACTCAGCTGCTAATTGAAAGGTTGGCAGTTCAACTCTACCAGCCACTCTGCAGAAGAAAGATGTGGCAGTCTGATTCTGTAAAGATTACAGCCTTGGCTGTGGGGACCATGCTCTCAGGGAACATCTAGCTCAACTGCCATAACACAGTTTATAAAGACAATGTTCTATATTCTACCTTGGTGAGTAGCGTCTGGGATCTTAAAAGCCTGCCAGCAGCCACCTAAGATACTCCACTGGTCTCAGCTCTTTGGGAGCAAGGGAGAATGAAGAGAACAGGATACAAGGAAAAAATTAGTCCAAAGGACTAATGGACCACGGCTACCAAGGCCTCTACCAGACTGCTCTGACTGGGATCACAGCAGAGGGTCCTGGACAGAGCTGGAGAAGGATGTAGAACAAAATTCTAACACATAAAAAAAGACCAGATTTACCGGCCTAAAGAAGACTGGAGAAACCCCGAGAGTACGGCCCCCAGACACCCTTTTAGCTCAGTGGTGAAGTCACTCCCGAGGTTTACTGTTCAGCTGGGGATTGGACAGCCCCATAAAACAAAATGGGACTAATGAGGCACAGCAGTCCAGGGACGAGGACTAGAAGGCAGGAGGGGACAGGAAAGCTGGTGATAGGGAACCCAAGGTTGAGAAAGGAGTGTTGACATGTCGTGGGGTTGTTAACCATTGTCATAGGGCAATATGTGTACTGACTGTTTAAATGAGAAACCATTCTGTTCTGTAAACTTTCATTTAAAGTACAAAAAAAAAGGAATTGTCTATGTGAGATCAAATTGACAACAGCAACTCAAAAGGTTTGATGGGAAGCCTAGGGAGCAGTGAGCTGAAGATAATGGTGATGGAATAATTTGGAAAAGGATAATGAGAATAGCAGCACAACTGGAAGAATGTAATCAATGTCACTGAATTGTACATGTAGAAATTCTTGAAATGGTGTGTCTTTGGCTATGCATATTTTCACCAAAAAAGAAAAAGGTCCTCCAAGGTCAAGAAGGGAGAGTGTTGACGTGTTGTGGGTTTGTTAACCAATGTCATAAAACAATATGAGTACTGACTGTGTAATGAGAAACTATTCTGTAAACCTTCACCTAAAGTACAATTAAAAAAAAAAAAAAAAGACTACAGCCTTGGAAACCCAATGGGGCAATTCTACCCTGTCCTATAGGGTCACTATGAGTCAGAATTGACTTGACAGCAATGAGTTTGGGTTTTGTTTTGTTTTTTGGTGGTTTTTTGTTTGTTTTTGGTTAAGTTTACAGGAAGAGACTCAATATATCCCATGATGTTTCTAGAAACAGAGTTAATGTGTAATAATAAAATGGTAACTGTTCTTAAACAGCTCTGGCCTTCATTTCAGAGGCAGAGCAGGGCTTAACTTTGCTTTACATGTTTGATCTGAAATAATGTTCTGATTCTCAGACTGTGCTAGTTACTTGATTATCTGATATTCAGACTTGACAAGTGTATAACCTGAGGGCCATTCCCTCTCTTTCTTTTCAAAGGTAGCTTTTCCAGGAAGTCTGCACCAGGTTTGAGGGCCTGTATCTACACAACCCCCACCTGGGGGAGCTCCAGGGACAAGCTGCTGATTATAGTTAAATATGTGCTCTGGAGAAAGATGTGTGTGCATGCATTGCTGGGCAGCAAGAGAGAAAAACCATCTTCATTCACCTTTTCCACTTCTGTCCCAAAGCATCTGTGTTGGTCCAACTGTTAAATATGCCACGCCACCCCAAGTATGTACTTATTTAATGAACCCTTGTATAGTTTTGACTATGTGCCAGACACTTTTGAAAGCATTTTAGGAATACTAGCTCATTAAAACCTCATAATAACATAATGAGGTAGGTGTAGTTATTATTCCCACTTTACACAAGGAAACTATGGCATAGAGATGCTAAGTAACTGTCCAGTGGCTATGCTGGGATTCAGACCCAGGCCATCTGACTCCAGAGTCTGTGCTTTGGGGTCTAGACCTGCCTTAGAGTGGAGGATTCTGCACCAGAGTATTTTTTATAAATCTTTGGGATAAACAATAGCACTGATATCTGCCCCACCCTAGCCTTTCCTTTTGTAAATTAGACTCTATTCTCCATTCGGCCACATATGTGGCTGTAAATATCTCCCTCAGAATGTCCGCTCCTTCCCTGTTGGAAATATTCCCTTTACCTAAGATTAACACAAATGACATCCAGCCAGGGATGGAACTGGTTCAAACTGGTTCAGTCATGGCCAATGAAATCAAACTGGAACAGACTCAAAGTTTTACAATTTGGGTGATCTGGAATGATAACTGGAAGAGAGAAAATTATGGGTCGAAGACCTGGAATGGGAGACTTGGAAGAGGCATAGTGAACCATTCCAGGAGCCTGATGTGTGAGATTGGATTATTGGCAGGACTGTGGAGAGCAACACACATTCAAAGCAGCACGATTGGCCACCATTTTTGAGCAGGGCATGGCTGTTTCCAACTCTGCTCAAAATCCAGTGTGAAAGAGATAGATCTGATTGCTATGCAATTCATAAGTTGCCCTTGTTTTCTAAGAGGGAGATTAGGTTTCTAGCAGGGCTTGGACCCATCATTTTTCCCATTCCAATTATAGTTCCAGTTCACCCAAATTTTAAAAATTCAGGTCTGTTCCAGTTTCACTTCCTTGGCCATAACTGAACTGGGAAGAATTGGTTCAAAGCCCTGCCAAAGCACATAGGGTCTTCCAAACCACTAAAGAATTTGTGGTTGTGACATCTCTAGGTCTTCTGCAGACTTTCCAACGGTGGAATCATTTGTGGTGCAAACAGTTAATGTGCTCTGCTGCTAACATAATGGTTGGAGGTTCGAGTCTACCCAGAGGCATCTGGGAAGAAAGATCTGGAGATCTACTTCTGAAAAATCAGTCATTGAAAACCCTATGGAGCACAGTTTCACTCTAACACACCTGGGATCATGCTAACATAATGGTTGGAGGTTCGAGTCTACCCAGAGGCATCTGGGAAGAAAGATCTGGAGATCTACTTCTGAAAAATCAGTCATTGAAAACCCTATGGAGCACAGTTTCACTCTAACACACCTGGGATCACCATGAGTCCAAATTGACTCATTGGGAACTAGGGATTTTTTTGTCTGTTTTTTTAATATTCTGAAGAATATAGATACACTCCACAACTTCACACTTTCAATTTGAACATCCTGTGGAAGCACTGGACAGCATTCCATTTAATGGAACCATTGGTGACAAAAATGGTGGCTATTATAATCCTTCAAATATAGCTTTCTAGGCGTATCGATAGTCTCCTTCACCTGTCAGTCTAAGGTTTCTGACTTCACCCTGTCTGAGCTGAGCACTGAGTTAAGATCCTAGTCAATCCCTTGATCTGTCTCATCTGTTAGACCCTCATTCCAGGTAAACTTTGAAAGTACATCACTAGCTGTTAAAAGAACTTACACTCCCTATTACAGAACTGACACTGGTCATCCACATGTGGAAACACAATTTTGTTCCTTTTAGAGAGACCAAGCCAGTTTGTGCTGGGAATACACAAATTCCCCCCACTTAGCCATTCTGCTCAAAGGGAAGGCTCATGGTCCACCATTCCTGAGGCCTCCTGAAAGACAGACACACTCCAGATACTACCACTACCCCAACGCACAGTAATTCTAACTTACCAATCAAAGAACTTCACAGGCATCTGAGAGTTTTTTCCAGGTGAATCTCTTTGTTGAGGCACACCAATTCAGGGTGAAAAAAACAAAAAAACTCATTCATTAAATAAGAGATATGTGAGTTTAAATCCAGATATATCCAGATGATTCATCAATGGCCTAGTGTTTCTATAACATGTGAAAGTTCCATGCATTTGGGGTGAGAAGTGTTAACCAGCTCCTGGACAAGATTTTGATGAAATTTACACTTCTATAACTGATCCAAACCCTATATTTAAAAAAAAAAAAAAATTAACCATTTTAGCTGTCAAACATAAAATGTTCATATTGAAATTCAAATAAGTAATGATCCCCAACACACTGCCTAGTTGAATTTTCTATGTGGATTTCATTGTTTACTTTTTCTTCCTCCCTAGTTCCAGGCAGGGATATGACAGCTTCCCCAGGGGCCTCAATTAAACACCTAAACGGATCCACATTAGACCCACTAAGGCAGTTAAACATCACTACCTGAAAACAACCTTCACCAAACAGTTCTTCAAACACCTGCAGCTCCTGAGCTGACATTACCCATCAACACAGTAAAACCCACTCACACAGCCCACTGAGTTAAGGACTTTTCACACTAGCTTGTGGGAAGACATGCAACTCAAAGTTATTTGGGATGCTCACTTTTTTGTTTGGAGTACCTGGTGGTGCAAACAGTAATGCACTCAGCTGCTAAGAGAAAGACTGGCAGTTTGAGTTCACCCAGAGGCCTGGCAATCTACTTTCCAAAAATCAGCTATAGAAAACCCTATAGAGCACAGTTCTACTCTGACACACATGGAGTCGCCATGAGTCAGACTGACTGGACAGGAACTAGTCTCCTTCTTTGTTTAAAAAAAAAAAAAAAAAAACCCTACACCTTTCAGATAACCAAGCTGTCTGAAGAGACTTTTCTCCTTGGGCACTGCCTTATCCATTCACTGCGCATACAGGCGGTTCTGTGGTGAGAATGCTCCCTCCCAGAGACTCCCAGCCTGTGCTCACCATGATTGGGCCCTGACTAGCTATGGCAGTGCCTGGTTTTACCTTTTGATGAATGTTTTTTTGGAGTCATGATTTCTTTCCACCTATTCTGTAGGAAGAAATAAATATTTTCTGGGAAACGCTAAGAAAATACAAAAAGGCTGTCCCTACTACCCCAAAACAAAATAATCCTACCAGGAGCGTGACGTTTCACTGTTTTCCTTTTTCGCTTCCTGATCCAGTAAGATCTGATGAAGGACCTTGTTGCAAAAATTTTTCAAAAAAAAAAAATTGTTTTTAAGCTGTATTAGGAGAAGATATACAGCTTGTTATAATCACAATCAGAAACATTCTTTAATACCCCATCACTCTTTTCTGCAAAACAGGAAGAAATTGATTCCCATCCGTCCAGGTAAAACTGTCTCCATGTTCTCTAACAGCAATTTGAGGCTTTGATTGGGGTTTTTTGTTTGTAAAAAATATTTTCATGCTCTCAGACCTTCAGTTTTGTAAGCTGATACTGGCTGGTAGGAATATTTTGCAGGAATGAGTCAAGGTTGCTCAATATTCAGGGAGAGTTGAGGCAGGATCAGTAGAGAAAATTGGTGGGTAGACCGGGCAGGATTGGTGAATGATTGTCTCTTTATGGGTGATTGATTAAATTCTGGTAGGTTATTGATTTGGATTATGCTCCTTGGATGAATTGTGATGAATGGATTATGCAAATTTTGTTTTTTACAGTCCTCTAACTTTAGAGAATATTCTAGGACTTTAACAGAAAACTCTTGCCTTCTATGGCTTCCTTCCCCCTCTCCTCTCTGTCTCTCCCTTGCCCTTTAACTAAATGATATCCAGAAAGTACATGGATATTAATGAGCCCTTTCTTAAGACTATTTTGCATTTATTTCAAAAATTTTACATACAAGGAAAGATGTTGATTTATTTAAATTAGTGAAGGAAAATTCTGCAGAGTACCCACTTCCACTACAATTCCAATTACTTTTTTCCTTCTGTCATCACAATCATTTGAAAATTATAGAAGTCTCAGCGCCAAAGTTTGCAAACTCAAGAAATAGAGAGTATTTTCAAGGATACATGCTTTTAAAATAGAAATAAACATTCCTTTAAGTCACCTCTTTTTAAAGGTAATACTGATGGTCCAAATATGTTATTCAAAATTACTATTTTACAATAATAGTAAACATCAATTATGCCACAATGTTATCCCTAACAAATTACTTACTAATAAAAATAAATTGTTTTAGACAAAGATCTATTTAAAATAGGTTCTATTGTACCTTCCAGTGGACATGAAGTTTGTTCTTTCTCTTAGATCTTTGCTCTTCAATACAGTAGCCACTAGCCATATGTGGCTATGTAAATTTAGATTAATTAAAATAAAATAAAATTTCAAATTTAACTCCTCAATTGCACTAGCCACATTTCAAGTGCTATTGATAGCCACATGTAGTTACTGGCTACCTTTCTGGATAACACAGGGTATAGAACATTTCCATCATTACATAAAGTTCTACTGGACAATTCTGCCTTAGCTAGAGGATGACTTCTTTTATATCAGAGACATAGATATTCTTCAACAGGGATGGAGCAATTTTATAAATGCATAAGACTTAGTCCTAAAGCACTCAAAGTCTGTTTTGCTTATCCAATTTTGTAGTTACAAATTGCTTCTATACTTCTGAACTAAGTTGGAAGCTTCTTAAGGACAGAGACTACAAATCAAAAATCTTTATTCCTTTTCACTACCTCCCAGGTTAATGCTAAGTACAAGACATTTTCTTAAAAAAAGAAAAAGTCTTCCTGAATTGAATTAAAATGTACCATAGCCCATTTACACACTTATTCTAATGCTATGCCCTCTGACTGCTCAATAAATTCTCACTGGTTATCCAACCCAAGAAAAAAGCATCAATCTAAATGAAATCTTCATGGTTCCTCCAGAATTTTATCCCAAAACTATGGCAGCAACCCTCATAAGAGGGGCAGCTGGTTGCTTAGAGAGTCAAAGGAGTAACCACAGATGTCAAGTCTGTGCTGCCACCAAAGATTCCTCTTTGCTCCTACTGAGAGCCAAGTCATAGGGAGGAAGCTCAGGAACCCCAATCTCACTCTTCAGATTAAGCACTTGTTGCTTAATTTTGCCACCAGTTGTCATCAAGTCAATTCCAACGCATAGTGACCCCATGTGTGTCAGAGTAGAATTGTGCTCCATAGGGTTTTCAACAGCTGGTTTTTTAGAAGTAGATCGCCAGACTTTTCTTCCGAGGCACCTCTAGGTAGATTCAAACCTTCAACCCTTTTGTTAGCAGCCAAAGTGTTAATCTTTTGCACCACCCAGGGAATCCCAGTCCAGTCCAAAAAAAAAGTTCTGAACTTCATAACAGGCCTCATACTGATGATCACCTTTCTAACCCTGACAAGCACTCAATCAATCTTCAAAAAATATTCAGTCTATATAGAAAAATGGTACTCTAGGCAGAAGTACCATGCTGTCCCTCCACAGCAAAGATCCAAAAAACTAAGCCAAACAGAGAATACAACAATTCTGAAACCCTAAAACATCAAATGAAGAGATAAAGAACTCAGCCAAGCACCAAATGGACTGAGAAAACTGACAGAGAACTGCGAGCGAGGAGAGATTCATGCAGAGGTCCCCTACCAGCTAACGCAGACCAGCAAAAAGGGGGTAAGAGAAAGCAGCTTCACTGAGCGTCCAGCGGGAGACAAAACAACCGGTAATTTGCGATATATGCTTTCCCACTGCCCACCCTTCTTCACCCCAGCTCGGCCTCCTCTGTTTTCCGCGGCCACAATCTCTTGACCGGGGAAACACCAGCTGCTTGGATTCCACACACCCGAATGGGCGGCTCTCTGAGTGCCATTTGTTGGCTGCGGTGTTGCTTTTTTCCGCTTTTTTTGATTTCTTCCTTGCCTCTTGCCACCTCCCCCTCCTTTCGCTTGAGTACCTGGCTCCATACACCATCTTTGCTTCTTCCTGAGGGGCTGCAGGGCTCTGGTAATTTGTGATATACGCTTTCCCACTCCCTACCCTTCTTCACCCACACTCAGTCCCCTCTGCTTCCCACCAACACAGTCTCTTGTCCAGAAACACAAGCCCACACTAGCTGGCTCTCTGAGTCCCATTTGTTGGCTGCTAGTGTTGCTTTTTTTTTTTTTTTTTTTTTTTTTTCTGCTTCTTTTGATTTCTTCCTTGCCTCTCGCCACCTCCCCCTCCTTTCACTCGAGTACCTGGCTCCGTGTGCCATCTTTGCTTCTTCCTGAGGGGCTGCGGAGCTCCGTTCCAGTGTGGAGCTGCTTCCCAGTCTGGGCTGCTGTGCTGATGGGATCCCGGCGCTTTTGTTCGTTTGTTTGTATTGAATTTTTTCTTTGTTTTCTTTTCCTTTTCTTGAGTTCGGAGGACTCTCTGGCCAGGCGGAGCTGGGTGACAAAGAGACTCCCCCTCAGCTTGCACAGATGTGCAGAGGGATCCCTTAGGACATTTCTTTCTTTGTTGGTTTTTTTTTCTGTTTTGGGGGGGGCCTTTCCTGTACTTTTTTTTTTTAATTTGTTTTCTTTTCTTTTCTCTGTTTTTCCCTTTTTGTCTTTCTTCATTGCTCAGTTTCTCGTCTCTCTGTATCTTCCTTCTCTTTCTGTTCCCTGAATACCTGGAGTCATATACCTCTACGCCTTCTAGCCAGACTGTACTGCAACACCTGAAAGTGACTTCTGCAGACCTCATAGCTGCACTGGTGGGATCCCTGGGAACTTTGCAGTTCTTTAACCTTTCCAATTTTTATTTCTTCATTCTTTTCTTTTCTTCCTCTTCCCCCTTCTGTTTTTCTCCATTTCATAGTCTCTCATCTCTCCACTCCAACAGCAAGCTCCCCTAGCATTCTTTTTTGTTTGTTTGTATGTTTTTGGCTCCTGATCCTCTCTCCTCTCTCCCATATCCATCTTAGCTCCACACATAACAATCTCCCTCCTGCATCCTGCCTACTTGCACCGTGCGCTTGACATTACACAATCAGCACAGGCACGGCCTACTGGAACCTGCCCTGCACGGATTACCGACCCGCTCTGGTAGCTGTAGTAAGTGCGACAAACAACCCGTCCCAGTAACTCCTCTTCAGCTAGACTTGCCATGCTATACCATACATGAGTGACTGACCCTGCCAATTGGAGAAGGAGGCGAAAAGTATTGCCCCCACAGACCAGCAAACAACAAAGAACACACTGTCCGCCTGCTCAGACATAGTCAAACTTAAAAAAAATAAAAAATGGATGAAACAAACAAATCTACAGTCAATAAACGAGAAAGATAACTACTGAATGCCCTGAAGATACCAGACAATATCAAAACATTTACAAAAACTAGACAGGATGGTTCCAGTAGGCATCCAAAATAAAACAACAGATGACTCTCCTGTGGAAGAAAATGCACTAGAACTACCTGATAGGGAATTTAAATCTCAAATACTCAGAATTCTCCAAGAACTGAGGCAAAAAACTGACAAACATGAGGAAAAAATAGACAAATTCCTGGAAAATACAGACAAAAAATTGGAAGAATTCAGGAAAATAATGCAGGAACAAAATGCCAAAATAAATTCACAACTAGAAATTATACAAAAGCAACAATTAGAAACCCAAAAGATAAACAACAAGATTTCAGAAATGGACAGTGTCACAGAAGGGCTGAGGAGCAGATCTGAAACAGTGGAAGACAGGATCAGTGGAATTGAAGACAAACACTTGGATACAACTCTGTTTCAGGAAAACTCAGAAAAAAGAACAAAGGAAAATGAGGAGAACCTGAGAGTTATGTGGGATATAATCAAAAGCAAAAATTTTCGAGTGATTGGAATTCCAGAACAGGGGGAGAAAACAGAAAACACAGAGAGGATCATTGAAGAACTGCTGACAGAAAACTTCCCCATATCATGAAAGATGAAAAGGTGGCCATCCAAGAAGCTCAACAAACCCCATATAGAAGACACCCCAAAAGAAAATCACCAAGGCATATCATAATCACATTCACCAAAACCAAAGACAAACAAAGAATCCTGGGAGCAGCTCGTGAAAAACAAGACGTCACATACAGAGGAGAAACAATAAGACTAAGCTCAGATTATTCGGCAGAAACCATGCAGGCAAGAAGGCAATGGGATGACATATGTAAAATCTTGAAAGAAAAAAATTGCCAGCCAAGAATAATATATCCTGCAAACTCTCATTGAAATATGATGGTGAAATTAGGTCATTTCCAGATAAACACAAATTAAGGCAATATGTAAAAACCAAACCTAACTTACAAGAATTATTAAAGGGAGTTCTTCGATCTGAGGACAAACACCTTCAGCTCACAGGCAGAAGCTAGGACGCAGGATCATACCAGCCAGATACCAATCTTGGAAATGAACTCTCAAGGACTATACAAAAGAAATACAACAGGGAATCAGAGCAGTTAATCAGTAAATGACAACAACATCAAAACAATAAAAGAGGGAATAAATGGCTTAGGTATAGAACCTTCTAATGGAGAGGAAGGAAAGGTGATACCACGTAATGCTAGACTGCTTCAAACTTAGAAAGATAAGGGTAAAATTGATGGTAACCACAAAGAAAGTTAACAGACATACTCATAAAAAAAAATAGAGGAAAAACATAAAGCCTCAGCAAAAACAAAACCTACAAAAACAAAACAAATGAAAAAAGAAATCCACAAACAAAAGTAACTCAGCACAAGAGAGTAACAAGAACAAAGAAAACTTCAGCACCACAAAGACAAGCACTACAAAATGACAGCAACCAACTCACGTCTATCAATAATTACACTGAACGTAAATGGACTCAATGCAGCCATAAAGAGACAGAGAGTGACAGAATGGATAAGAAAACAGGATCCATCAATATGCTGTCAACAAGAGACTCCCCTTAGAAACAAAGATGTGAATTTATTAAAAGTCAAAGGCTGAAAAAAAGTATATCAAGATAACAACTACCAAAAAAGAGCAGGAGTGGCAATTCTAATCTCAGATAAAATAGACTTTAAAACAAAATCCACCATAAAAGACAAAGAAGGACACTATATAATGATTAAGGGCATGATCCATCATGAAGACATAACCATAATAAACATCTATGCACCCAATGACAGGGCTCCAAAATACATAAAATAAATTCTAACAACACTGAAAAGAGAAATGCACAGTTCCACAATAATAGTAGGAGACTTCAACACACCACTCTCAGTAAAGGACAGAACAACTAAGAAGAAACTCAGCAAAGATACAGAAGACCTAAAGGGCACAATCAGCCAACCTGACCTCATAGACATATACAGAACACTCCATCCAACCGCTGCTAAGTACACATTCTTTTCCAATGCACATGGAACGTTCTCCAGAATAGACCACATTTTAGGCCGCAGAGCAATCCTCAGCAAGATCCAAAATGTTGAGATAACTCAAAGTATCTTCTCTGACCACAATGCCATCAAGGTAGAAATTAACAATATAAAGAGCAAGGGAAAAAAATCAATTACATGGAAACTGAATAATACCCTGCTTACACATCACTGGGTAATAGAAGAAATCAGAGATGGAATCAAAAAATTCCTAGAATCAAATGAGAATGAAAACACATCATACCAAAACCTTTGGGACACAGCAAAGGCAGTCCTCAGAGGACAATTTATAGCAATAGATGCACATTTCAAAAAAGAAGAAAGGGACAAAATCAAAATATTAACTACAGAACTCAAACAAATAGAAAGAGAACAGCAAAACAAACCCACAACCACCAGAAGAAAGGAAATAGTAAAGATCAGAGCAGAAATAAATGAAATAGAGAACAGAAAAACAACAGAAAGAATCGACAAAACCAAAAGTTGGTTCTTTGAAAGAATCAGCAAAATTGACAAACCATTGGCCAGACTGACGAAAGAAAAACAGGAGAGGACACAAATAACCCAAATCAGAAATGAGATGGGGGACATTACAGCAGATCCAACTGAAATAAAAAGGATTGTAACAGAATATTATGAAAAACTATACTCCAACAAATTTGAAAACCTAGAGGAAATGGATAAATTTCTAGAAGTACACTACCTACCCAAACTACAACAAAGTGATGTTGAAAATCTGAACAGACCCATAACAAGAGAAGAGATAGAAAAGGTAATAAAAAAACTCCCAACCAAAAAAAGCCTTGGCCCAGCTGGCTTCACTGGAGAATTCTACAAAACATTTACAGAAGAGCTTGTACCAGCACTACTCAAGCTATTTCAGAGCATAGAAGAGGAAGCAACACTTCCAAATTCATTCTATGAAGCCAGCATAACACTGATACCAAAACCAGGCAAAGAACGTCACAGAAAAAGAAAATTACAGACCAATATCTCTCATGAATATAGATGCAAAAATTCTCAACAAAATTCTAGCCAATAGAATTCAGCATCGTATCAAAAAAATAATACACCATGACCAAGTAGGATTCATACCAGGTATACAAGGATGGTTCAACATTAGAAAATCAATCAACATAATCCACCACGTAAATAAAAGGAAAGAAAAGAATCACATGATCATCTCAATTGACACAGAAAAGGCATTCGACAAAGTCCAACACCCATTCCTGATAAAAACTCTCAATAAAATAGGTATAGAAGGGAAATTTCTCAACATAATAAAGGGCATCTATGCAAAACCAATGGCCAACATCATTCTTAATGGAGAGAGGCTGAAAATTCCCCTTGAAAACAGGAACAAGACAAGGATGCCCTTTATCACCACTCCTATTTAACATTGTGCTGGAAGTTCTAGCTAGAGCAATAAGGCAAGAAAAAGAAATCAAGGGCATCCAAATTGGTAATGAAGAAGTTAAACTGTCCCTGTTGGCAGATGATATGATACTATACATAGAAAACCCTAAAGACTCTGCGAGAAATCTACTGGAACTAATAGAAAGATTCAGCAGAGTAGCAGGATACAAGATAAACATTCAAAAATCAGTTGGATTCCTATACACCAATAAGGAGAACGATGAAAAGGAAATCAGAAAAACAATACCATTTTCAGTAGCCCCTAAAAAGATAAAATACTTAGGAATAAATCTAACCAGGGATGTAAAAGACCTATACAAAGAAAACTACAAAACACTACCGCATGAAACCCAAAGGGATCTACATAAATGGAAAAACATACAATGTTCATGGATAGGCAGACTCAACATTGTGAAAATGACAATTCTACCCAAAGCAATTTACAAATACAATGCAATCCCGATCCAAATACCAACAAGACTCTTCAAAGAGAAGGAAAAACTAATCATTAACTTTATACGGAAAGGGAAGAAGCCCCGAATAAGTAAAGCACTACTGAAAAAGAAGAAGAAAGTTGGAGGACTCACACTACCTGACTTCAGAACCTACTATACAGCTACAGTAGTCAAAACAGCCTGGTACTGGTACAACAACAGATTCATTGACCAACAGAACAGAATTGAGAACCCAGATGTAAATCCATCCACCTACGGTCACCTGATCTTCGACAAGAGCCCAAAGTCCATCAAATGGGGAAAAGACAGTCTTTTTAACAAATGGTGCTGGCAAAACTGGATATCCACCTCCAAAAAAAGGAAACAGGACCCATCCCTCACACTGTATACAAAAACTAATTCAAAATGGATCAAAGACCTGAATATAAAGCCTAAAACTATAAACTTCATAGAAGAAAATATAGGACCAACACTTCAGGCCTTAATACATGGCATTAACAGGATACAAACCATAACCATCAATGCACATAACCCAATAGATAAGCTAGATAACTGGGATCTTCTAAAAATCAAACACCTATGCTCTTCAAAAGACTTCACCAATAGAGTCAAAAGAGAACCTACAGACTGGGAAAAAACTTTTGGACAGTACAAGTCAGACAAAGGTCTAATCTCCATAATCTGCAGGAAAATCCAACACCTCTACAACAAAAAGACAATAGTCCTATTAAAAAATGGGCAAAGGAAATGAACAGACACTTCACCAAAGAAGACATTCAAATGGCCAACAGACACATGAGGAAATGCTCGCGATCACTAGCCATTAGAGAAATGCAAATTAAAACCACAATGAGATACCATCTCACCCTGGCATTACTGGCATGAAATCAAAAACACTGGAAATAACAAATGTTGGAGGGGCTGTGGGGAGATCGGAACTCTTATGCATTGCTGGTGGGAATGCAAAATGATACCACCATTTTGGAAAACGATATGGCGCTTCCTCAGAAAGCTAGAAATAGACATACCATTCAGTCCAGCAATCCCACTCCTAGGAATATATCCTAGAGAAATAAGGGTTGTCACTCGAATAGACATATGCACACCTATGTTCATGGCAGAATTGTTCACAATAGCAAAACGATGGAAACAATCTAAATGCCCATCAACAGTTGAATGGATAAACAAACTATGGTACATACACACAATGGAGTACTATGCAACGAGAAAGAACAACAATGAATCTGTGAACAATCTCATAACATGGATGAAACTGGAGGACATTATGCCGAGTGAAATAAGTCAATCACAAAAGGGCAAATATTGTATGAGACCTATATTGTAAAAACCCTTGAAAAAGTTCACACACAAAATGTAACAATCTTTGTTGGTTACCAGGGATGGGAGGGGTGGGGGGGAAATACTAAATAGGCAATAGATAAGTGGTATCTTGGGTGAAGGGTGAGACAGTACACAATACAGGGGACACTAGCACAACCTGTACAAGAAAAAGTCATGGAAGCCCCATAGACACATCCAAACTCCCTGAGGGACTGAATTGCTGGGCAGAGGGCTGTGGGGACCATGGTCTCGGGGAACATCTAGCTCAATTGGCATGACACAGCTTATAAAGACAATGCTCTACATTCTATCTTGGTGAGTAGTGTCTGGGGTCTTAAAAGCCTGTGAGCGGCCATCTAAGATGCTCCAGTGGTCTCATCCCTTCGGGAGCAAGGGAGAATGAAGAGAACAGGATACAAGGAAAAGATTAGTCCGAAGGACTAATTGTCCACAGCTCCACCGGACTGAGTCCAGTACAGCTAGATGGTGCCCGGCTACCACCACTGACTGCTCTGACCAGGATCACAACAGAGGCTTCTGGACAGAGCTGGAGAAGGATGTAGAGCATAATTTTAACTCACAAAAAGAAGACCAGATTTACTGGCCTAAAGGAGACTGGAGAAACTCCGAGAGTATGGCCCCCAGACACGCTTTTGGCTCAGTGGTGAAGTTACATCAGAGGTTCACTGTTCAGCCTGGGAGTGGACAGCCCCGTAAAACCAAATGAGTCTAATGAGGTACAGAAGTCCAGTGACAAGGGCCAGAAGGCAGAAGGGGACAAGGAAGCTGGTGATAGGGAACCCAAGGTTGAGTAAGGATTTTGTTGATGTGTTGTGAGATTGTTAACCATTGTCATAGGGCAACATGTGTAGTAACTGTTAAATGAGAAACCATTTTGTTCTGTAAGCCTTCATCTTAAGTGAGAATAACAGCACAATTGGAAGAGCGTAGTCAATGTCACTGAACTGTGCATGTAGAAATTTTTGAAATGGTGTATCTTCAGCTATGTATATTTTCACCAAAAAAAAAGGTTGAGAAGTTAGAGGGTTGATATGTTGTGGGGTTGTTAACCAATATCATAAAACAACATGTGTACTACTGTTTCATGAGAAACTATTTTTTCTGTGAGCCTTCACCTGAAGTACAATAAAAATAAAAATAAATAAATAAAAAATATTCAGTCATTTTACAAATGTGTACTGAAGACCTCTTGTGCAAGGCATTGTGCTTCACAGTGGATACAAAACAGAAAAGAGGAGGCAGACAACAAACAAGCAGCAAACAAATACATCATTTAAATCCGTGAGATGCAACAAAGGAACAGAACAGAGTGGTCTGACAAAGGATTATGGGAGTAAGGCGTTCAGAACTTAGATTCGATTATGAGGAAAGACAATTTGAGGAGGAGACATATACTTTGGGACCAGAAGGATGAGAAGACTCCCCCCAACTCATGGTGACCCCATGTGTTGCAGAGTATAACTGTACTCCATAGAGTTTTCAAGGCTGTGACCTTTCAGAAGCAGATCACCAGGCTTTCTTCCAATGCTTCTCTGGGTGGTTTCAAACTGCCAACCTTTTGGTTAGTAATTGAGCACTTAAGCTTTTGCACCACTCAGGGACTCCTTGAGAAGAACCAGCCACTCAAAAAACCAGGTGGAAGAAAAAGCAGATACAAAGGTATTGCGATGGCAAAGAGGGTGGTTGGATCAAGGAACTGAAAGGCAAATAGTGTGGCTCAAGAGAGTGTGGAAGAAATTGGCAGGAGGTTAGGGAAGCAGTGACCACATTATGCTATATTAAGCATGGCCTCATTAGCCATGGCAATAGGTTAGAATTATATCCTAAATGCTGTGAAAAGTCCCTGAAATGTTTAAGTCAAGGCAATAATCTAGAGATTGAGTAAGTGAGTGGGTGGGCGGGTGAGTGAGTGAGTGAATGAATGAACGAACGAACGTACCTACTTTATCCTCACGAGGAAGAGTACTTAACTTGGAAAGGAATCATATTTTGCTGTTAGGTGTTTGTTTTCCTTAAATAAATACTACATTTTCTCTCTAGTCATTTCTCCCCTTTCCTTTGGACCGCAGGGTGATATATTTGATGGGTACTTTGGAGCAGACTCAAATATGTCTCTACATTCACTTTTTAAAGAAAGCAGCACCATTAACTGGAAGCCTTCCCTGACCCCTTCAGGCAGAATTAGGTCTTCCCTCCTCGGTGCTCTGCAGTGCTTAGCACATTCCTCCAAAGCGGAGGTTATCAGTTTACGTTGTAAGTACTGTAAGAGGCTGTGAGCCCAAGGAACGCATCTCTGTAACTACACTTCCTAGCACAGTGCCCAACACACAGTGGGCCCTCAATACATGCTTTCAGAATGAGTAGAGTAATGAGAAGTAGAAGACGTAGGTCTTCTAAGTAAATGCAGACTCAGAACCCAGTTTCTATGCTAATTAGTACTAAAAGAAGATTAATTTGACTGTCTCTGTAATCAGCTCCTCTGACCTGATTATGCATTGGAGTCCGGAGGTTCTCTACAAATATTACTATTTATGCAGCATGTAAATTAAGACAACTCTTAGAAAACTAAGGGGTTTGAATTCTTGTTCTGTAATGCTGGTCTTCTCAATTAATTCAAAGTACCCTTTTGTAAATAATAGCCTGAAAAGTGCCAATAGTTCCATCGAGCAATTCCTACTCTGTGTCAATGCTAATATGCTCTATATTTACCCAGAGTGTGTTCTTTGATCCTCCCATTCAGGAGAGGTAGGCAGGATAAGTATTCTTATCCCTTATCTCGTAAATGAAAACCTAAGCTCCAAAAAGAAAATCCATTTACAGTTACACAGCTTGTATATAGAGGAGCCCACGGTCCTAAAGCTGTTTCCCAAGATTCTTACCTTTCTCTTATACCACAATTTCTAGATCAGTATTTCTTAAAGTGTGACCCTAGACCACCACCATCAGCCTGACCTGGGAACTTGTTAGAAATGCAAATTCCCAGACCCCACCCGAGATCAAGTGAATCAGAAGCTCTGGCGGTAGAGCCCAGCAATACTTTAACAAGCCCTCCAACTGGTTCCAATACACGCTTAAGTTTGAGAAGCATTGTTCTAGATCATTTGTTGAAAAGAAGTTTTAACGGTGATGGAAAAATCCCATTCATTAAAGGTAAGTTTGCACAGCCTGTTATTGTAATTGCTCTGAATAAGTTGACCGCCTGTAAAAAGCTGAACCGGCAAACGTTGTGTGATAGATATATTTACAATAACAAAGAGTAGCTGATGAGGCTGTCACGTACAACCAATAAATAAATAAAGCTCATACTTCTAAAAAAAAAAAAAAGATTAGTAGGAAAGGAAAAAAATAGATTCAAGCTATATACAATTTATTTCATGTAGTACAAAATTGTCTGCTTAAATGGCAATTAATATCCTACCTGAAAATCTGGATATAGTCAATGCATTATTCATTATTTTGTTACATTGTCATATTAAATACTATTTGTGTGAGCCTAGAAAATTTTGCTTTATATAATGCTCCTAGGCATTTTGTCACAATCTCCTCATTACAGATAAGCTTAAATGAAATAATTGCAATAAATTAGAAATTGCACTTACCCTTAATCTAATCCCATCAACACCAATATCAACTTCAGTGCACACAGCTTGACCATCCTACTTATAAGCACAAAAGGATGTAACAAAATTTACACTACAGTGTCTTCTTCAGGAAGGGATGTTTATTTACTAAATATAGTGAAGTAAATGGGTAAGAGTAACGCAATTTTTCATGCATACCACTAGTGAAATCTTTGCTGAAGAAATTCATCCAAAAAAGAAACTTGGCAGGTTTCCCCTGGAGAAGGCTACTCAGTCTTTTGAGGGTGACTAAGTCACTGAATGATCCCCGACTCATAGTCTTCAAGCAACTGAGAGCTAATCAGAGGTCTATGAAAGGATCTCAGAAAGATTTTGCTGCAGAGAAATAAGCAACGTGTGCTATTAACGTGTTCAGCAGAGTAAGTCATTGCAACTGTGTAGAGAAGGATCAAATATTCTTCCAGTGGATATCAAATATCCTTAATTTAGGGGAAAATGCTTCAAGGTGGTGTGTTAATCATCCTGATTTTATATTTTTAAATAAATATGCCCTCCAGTGTGGTTGTGCTGTAGCTGTTGTTGGTCTAAGTTTCAGAGTTGTGGTTTTCATTTTGAACCTCTGCTACTTTTTTTAAAAGTGATTCAAGTGAGCTACTAAAAGAAGAAAAAAGATCAGTGTCACACCTAGAGCCAGCTCACAAATTTTGGAGCTAATAATCTAGGCTAAAAATTATGGGCTTTTCACATTTCTGCTTCTGAACATTTAGTCACTCAACAGCCCCCTTTTTTTCTCTTAGCTCTTCTTCCTCCCTCCCCGGTAAATATAAGGGGTTTCGAAGAGCTGTTAATACTCCTTGATTAACTCTGGCAGATTCTTACAGTCCTAAATCATTTTCATGGTGGCACACTGCATTCCGGAACAGGTTATTAATTCTGTGTACCAGTGACAGTCTTCTCCTTTTCCACTCATGTCCTTTACTTGCCTCCCAAGGGGAAGTGGTCCTAAGCATAGGAGGGGAAACTACTTGGGGAAAGTATCTAAAAGGTTTGAATGCTGATAAGTTCAAAGCATGGGCTAAAATGAAGGTACGAGATTACTTACAGACTCAGCTACTGATAACAGAGTTCATCATTCATTAGAGTTTGAATGGGTGAAAAATAATGATAGTTATGTCTTTTATTGATGATATACTTTTGCATCCCAGGCCCAATTCTAAGCAGTGGACAAACATCTTATTTAACCTTTACAACTATACTTCCTATTTTACTGCCGGAAACTGAAACCCAGAAGTTATGCAATAACAACCATAACAGAACCATGCAGGAGAAACTTCAGACTTGGGGTTTTCCTGACCTCAGAGGCCTTGCTCCTTTTACTACATCACAGGGAATAAAGGAATACTTGCTTTTTCGTTCTGGTTTCCAGTGACAGTTGAGAGCACTGATCCTCAGGGTCTTCTTTACTCATAACAAAATGGTTTGGGGTTTTCCTCATTAAGAAAATGTCCCCATACGATCCTGGTAAGGGTGTGGTATTGCCAGCACTGAAGCGTCTCCTATGGGTAAAGTCTTGTCTCCTAGATGCCCCAGTGCAGATCGTTTACCTGAAATTGGACCCCGTGAGATCCAGGAATGGCGCAATCACTAAGTTTGCACAAACAGGAGGGGTTAGTGAAGGCATGGAGCATGACTCCCGGGGAGGATGGTTAGTGGTGAGGCTATGGCAGTGCAGGCTCAGCAAGCAGAGGCCAGTGTGAAAGCAGAGATTCTGGAAGACAGCATGGAGCAGGGCCAGGGTGGAGCCCCCCAGCCCAAACTTCACCTGCTTTGACACTTGTGCTCCAGTTCAGCAATACTGGCTATACTTGCACAACCAGACTCTCAAGTGCACACACTACCTAACTGTGGAACTGAACAGCTTTCATGGTAATCAAGCTGTTTTGAGTATAAAAGGGCAATAATGCATCAGCAGAATTGTACAAGAGAAGAGAAAGAATCACCTTTTACAATTTTGTCTAGATATTTCATATTTTTCAAATAAAAATCAAATAAGGCCTAACCTAGGCTAATTTTAATCAAGGTAACTCTGTACTCATTTCCTCACATCATCAGGATAGAAATTCCCGAAGCAGAAAAAATGTGCATCCTAAACAAACTGTGGGGTATTTTTTTCAAGTCACAAAACTATTAAATCTCCCTTTGGAATACTGTTGTCTTCTGGAAAAAGAAAATCTTTTATGGCCCTGAGTCAACATGAATCCAAGAAAAGAGAGTGCCACAATTAATCCATTCCTTTAACAAATGTTTATTGAACATTTCCTACGTGATAGGCAGTGAGGGAAATAGAAAGATGAATAAGACCATCCGCTCCCACATTCTATCTGAGGACAGACATACATAAACAATTGCAAAACAATTCAACAGGGGCTGTAACAAACATCTGTACAAGGCCCCACTGGAACTCAGAGAACAGAGTCATTCATTTAGCCAGATTGTCCCAGAGAAGACTTTACCAGAGAAGGGACTTTGGAGTTGCTCCTTGAAGGGAACAACCACAAGTGCAAATTTCCAGAGGCAAGTCAATGCTTGGCCTGTTTGGGCAACAGTGTGAAATTCCGTCTGCATGCGAAGGAAGAGTTTTGGCTTTGGGCTTTTTTAAACATTACTTAGCTAATATTTACCCTTCAAAACATTTTACTGGCATTAGTTTATTTAATCCTTGAAATTTTTGAAATAACTCAAATTTTACAGATTAGAAAACTAAGGTTTGGATAAGGTAAATAATGTGTAAAAATTCTCACGGTCAGTAAAGGGAAAAGCTATTACACAAACCCAGGTAGTTGAGCTCCAGCACATAGGCTCCAACCACTATACTGCACTGCCCGTACTGCTCAAACATGAGGAAGGAAAGGTAAGCTGTGAAGGACTTTATATGTTTGAACTTGATAGTGTGTCACCATCAGAAGTTTTGAGGCAGAAGAATAACACCCTCAGATTCTGGCTATGGAAATATTATTCTATTGGTAGCATAAAGGATGCTTTGGAGATCAAGGTAGCTAGGGACAAGAAGGCCTATTAAGAGTTTGTTGCAGAAACACAGGCAAAAGATGATGAGGGTATTAATTATGAGGGTGGGTGGGTCTGTCTATTAATAAACAGAATGAAAATACTTTAGTGGTAGCATTAACATGGTTTGGTTACCTTGAGAGCAGGGAGTGGAGAGTGAGGTGAAGATCTGAGGCCAACATGAAAGTTTCCAGCCTGAGTGAGTGGAGAGATGGTGAGTCCATTGGTCAAGTATTAACCAAGGTGAAGGTGGAAACATGAGAAGAGGAAAAGCTTGGTTAAGAATGATAGGAAATTTACTTTGGTACATGTTAGTTTGAGGTGCTTGGAGAAATAAAGTTCTGATGTTGAGGAGAGGTAAAGCATAGAGGTCTAGATCTGCTTGTCATTGTCATGGGCATGGCTAAAGTCATGCAGTGATGATGAATTTCATGCAAAGGCAGAAGAAGACAGCACCTGGGATGTAATGGTGCAATGGTTAAGCACTCAGCTGCTAACGAACAGGTGGTGGTTCAAACCCTCCAGCGGCTCCATGGGCAAAAAGACCAGCAATCTGCTACTGCAAAGATTTACAGCCTAGGAAATCCTATGGGGCAGCTCTACTCTGTCCTGTATATAGGGTTGCTATGAGTCAGAATTGACTTGACGGCACACAACAACAACAGATGAGAAGAGGAAGAGAAGCCCAAAAGTAAAAAAGCAAAGAAGGGAGGGATAAAAGAAGAGCAGGAAGGAGAAGGGAAGAAGGAAATAAAGGAAAGGAAAGAAGAGAGGGAGAGAGCTAGGGAGGGAGGAAGGAGGAAAATTTTAAATAAAATAAAGAATCTGGCCATCTTAAATTTCTGAAACATAATCTTACTCCTGATAAAGAATTGGCTTGTAATTTCCCCATATTTCATTTTCCCTTCTATTAATTTTAATGCTACTTTAAAATATGATTATTTTTAAAGGTGAATATTCGTTATATTATTTTCAAGTAGCCAACAAAGAAAACTTCTAAAGGTGCAAATTCTACACCAAAGTCAGTAATTTCAAGATAGAAAATTTTAAATATATTCTTATAAAGAGAACCACCACGTGTCTGTCAGTTTGTCGTACCATGCTCATGTGTTGCTGTGATGCTGGAAGCTTTGCCACCAGTATTTCAAATGCAGATGGACCCATGATGGACAAGTTTGAGCGGAGCCTTCAGACTAATATAGACTAGAAAGAAGGACCTGGCAGTCTACTTCTGAAAAAACTCGCCAGTGAAAATTTTACAAATAGTGGAACACTATCTGACATAGTGCTGGAAGATGAGCCTCTCAAGTGGGAAGACACTCAAAATACAACAGAGGAAGAGCTGACTCCTCAAAGTAGAGTCGACCTTAATGACGTAGGTGGAGTCAAGCTTTCCGGACCTTCATTTGCTGATGTAGCACAACTCAAAACGAGAAGAAACAGCTTGCAAACATCCATTAGTAACTGGAACATGGAATGTACAAAGTACGAATCTAGGAAAATTGGAAGTTGTCAAAAGTTACTTGGAATGTGTGAAGATCAGTATCCTAAGCATTAATGAGCTGAAATGGACTGGTATTGGCCATTTAGAAGCAGACAATCCTATGGTCTACTATGCTGGGAATAACAAATTAAAGAGGAACAGCATTGCATTCATTGTCAAAAAGAACATTTCAAGATCTATCCTGAAGTACAACGCTATCGCTGTTAGGATAATATCCACATGCCTACAAGGAAGACCAGTTAACAGGTTTATTATTCAAATTTACACACCAACCACTAATGTCAAAGATGAAAAATAGAAGATTTTTACCAACTTCTGCAGTCTGAAATCAATCAAGCACGCAACCAAGATGAATTAATAATTACTGGTGATTGAAATGTGAAAGTTGGAAACAAAGAAGCATTGGTATTTGGAAAATATGGCCTTGGAGATAGAAACAACATTGGAGATTTCATGATAAAATTTTGCAAGACCAACAACCTATTCATTGCAAATATCTTTTTGCAACAACATAGACAGCAACTATACACATGGACCTCACCAGATGGAATACAGGAATCAGACAATGGAAGAGACAATGAAGAAGCTCAATATTATCAGTCAGAACAAGGCCAGGGACCGATTGTGGAACAAACCATCAGTTGCTCATATGCAAGTTCAAGCTGAAGCTGAAGAAAATTAAAACAAGTCCATGAGAGCTAAAGTACTACCTTGAGTATACCCTACCTGAATTTAGAGAACATCTCAAGAATAGATTTGACTCATTGAATGCTAATGACTGAAGACCAGACGAGTTGTGGGACAACATCAAGAACATCATACATGAAGAAAGCAAAAGTTCATTAAACAGACAGGAAAGAAAGAAAAGACCAAAATGGATGTCAGAAGAGACTCTGAAACTTGCTCTTGAATGAAGTATAGCTAAAGCAAAAGGAAGAAATGATGAAGTAAAAGAGCTGAACAGAAGATATCAAAGGGCAGCTTGAGAGGACAAAATAAAGTATTCTAATGAAATGTGCAAAGACTTGGAATTAGAAAACCAAAAGGGAAGAACATGCTTGGCATTTCTCAAGCTGAAAGAACTGAAGAAAAAATTCAAGCCTCGAGTTCCAATACTCTGTTAAAGGATTCTACGGGCAAAATATTCACTGTCGCAAGAAACATCAAAAGAAGAAGGAATACACGAAGTCACTGTACCAAAAAGAACTGGCTGACGTTCAACCATTTCAGGAGGTAGCATATGATCAAGAACTGACAGTAATGAAGGAAGAAATCCAAGCCGCACTGAAGGCATTGGTGAAAAACAAGACTCCAGGAATTGATGGAATACCAATTGAGATGTTACAATGAAACGAATGCAATGCTAGAAGAGGTCACTTATCTATGCCAAGAAATTTGGAAGACAGCTACCTGGCCAACCAACTGGAAGAGATGCATAATTGTGCCCGTTCCAAAGGAAGGTGATCCAACAGAATGCAGAAATTATCAAACAATACCATTAATATCACACACAAGTAAAATTTTGCGAAGATAATTCAAAAGTGGTTGCAGCAGTACATCAACAGGGAACTGCCAGAAATTCAAGCTAGATTCAGAAAAAGATGTGGAACAAGAGATATCATTGCTGATGTCAGATGAGTCTTGGCTGAAAGCAGAGAATACCAGAAAGATGTTTACCTGTGTTTTATTGACTATGCGAAGGCATTTGACTGTGTGGACCATAACAAATTATGGATAACATTGCAAAGAATGGAAATTCCAGAGCACTTAATTGTGCTCATGAGGAACCTGTACGTAGACCAAGAGGAAGTCATTCGAACAGAACAAGGGGATATTGTGTCTTAGTTATCTAGTGCTGCTATAACAGAAATACCACAAGTGGATGGTTTTAACAAAGAGAAGTTTATTTCCTTACAATAAAGTAGGCTAAAAGTCCAAATTCAGGGCATCATCTCCAGGGGAAGGCTTTCTCTCTCTCTGTCGGCCTTCTTCTCTTCAGTGTTCCCACGGACTAGAAACTTCTTCGCGCAGGGACCCCAGGTCCAAAGGACGCGCTTTGCTACTGGCGCTGCTTTCTTGGTGGTATGAGGTCTCCCTGTCTCTCTGCTCACTTCTCTGTTTTATATCTCAAGAGATTGCCTCAGGACACAATCCAGTCTTGTAGACTGAGTCCTGCCTTACTAACACAACTGCCACCCATCCTCCCTCATTAACATCATAGAGGCGGGATTTACAACACATGGGAAAATCACACAATACTGGGAATCATGGCCCAGCCAAATTGATACACACATTTTTGGGGGAGACATAATTCAATCCAGGACATACTGTGTGGTTGAAAATCAGGAAAAATATGCATGAGGGTAGTGTCCTTTCACCATACTTATTCAAACTGTGTGCTGAGAAACTGGACTATATGAAGAAGAACATGGCATCAGGACTGGAGAAAGACTTATTAACAACCTGCAATGTGCAGATGACACAACTTTTCTTGCTGAAAGTGAAGAGGACTTGAAGGACTTACTGATGAAGATCAAAGACTATGGCCTTTAGTATGGATTACACCTCAACATAAAGAAAACAAAAACCCTCACAAATGGGCCAATAAGCAACATCATGACAAACAGAGAAAATATTGAAGTTGTCAAGTATTTCATTTCATTTGGATCCACAATCAACATCCATGGAAGCAGCAGTCAAGAAATCAAATGATGTACTGCATTGAGCAATTCTGCTGCAAAAGGCCTCTTTAAAGTGTTTAAAGCAAAGATGTCTCTTAGCGGACTAAGGTGCACCTGACATGGTGTTTTCAATCACATCATATGCACGCAAAAGTTGAACAATGAATATGGCAGACTGAAGAAGAATTGATGCCTTTGGATTATGGTGTTGATGAAGAATACTGAGGAAGACCCTCAGTGAGATGGACCGACACAGTCATTGGGCTCAAATATATCTATTAGTGTAAGCATGCACAAGACCAGGCAGTGTTTCATTCTGTTGTACACAGGGTCACTATGAATTAGAACCAACTCAACGGCACCTAACCACAACAACATATGGAGAGAGATTTGTCACAGACTTCAAAAAAATCCCAGCAGCATTACAGAAAAAAAAATAAATCTCAAGAAACACTTTTGTGTAGAAAGTCTTTAGGCATGTTCTCACTTTGTTTTTCCATGACAGCAGGTTGAAATCATTTAACAAATAGTATTGGTAATATTTTTCAATAAAGTGAAAATCGCACCAATTAAGCAGGCATTGACACTTAACTATTCTCAGCTTGCATTTTGTCTCCACTAATTAAAGGAGAGATTAATATGTCCATTACTGATAAATCAGTGATTATCATTAAAAGTCTTATTTATTACAAAAAATGACTGGGTTTTATTAGAAATATCTTTTTAAAGACATGAATGTGAATCTATGTATATGAGAAATTCTCACATACTTTAATACTGTGCCAAGACAATCCAGACATATACGTAGTATCTGTGATGGTTAAGATTGTGTGTCAATTTGGCAGGGACATGATTCTCCGTGTTTTAATGTAATCACTCCCATGATTGAATATACTGTGAGTAGCCAATCAGATGAAAGGGAGTCTCCTTGGGGGTGTGGCCCGCACCTGAATATAAACAGATGTTCTGGCTTTTTGCTCTCTCTAGATCCTGTGGCTGCTTCCTGTCATCTCATCTCCTGTTCTTGGGATTTGAGCTGTCAGCTTACCTACCATACCTGGGATTCGTCGATCTGCACAGCCTGTGAGTGGGAGCCCTGCTCTCCGACCTGCAGATCATGGGCTTGCCAGCTTCTGTGGCTGTGTGTCTTGGGAGACGTCTCTACCCTGATCCATGGACTTGGGACATTCTAGCCTCTACAATCACGTGAGCTGTTTCCTTGATATAATCTCTGTCTACATATATATATTTATACACTTTACTGGTTTTGCTTCTCTAGAGAACCCAGCCTAAGACAGTATCCAAGCCTGTGCTCCTTGAATAAGTGTAACTGACTCTAGAAACAACCGGAGTAGGTAACATCTGTGAATCTCCCATTTAGCAGTGACTAATTTGATCCCAAGTGCACAGTAGTGGTTCAAAATGCAGAAACATAGAAAGATGAATGACAGCTCCCTTGGTTATGTGACTTCTCTCTTTGGCCATTTGTTCTCCCACCAGTTAGATTTCGATGAAAATCAAAAGTGTAGGCAATATGAATACTACAAGAGTTACCACTTTGCACTTGTTTGAATAGCATAATAAAAACTAAGAAGCATAAATTATCCGTATGTGGTTATGGATTTTCCTCACTTTATGTAATCAGTACATTGTTTAAGGGGTTGTGCAAATGATAGTAAATCAGCTATATTTTAAGTATGTACTACTTAAAGGAATGCTGTTTCTATAAAGTGGAGAATTCTTTAATAAAATAATCACCTCTTAAGTTTGCCTATGGACCTCTATGCCAAATCCCTTCATAAATGAATCCTCCTCAGTTTATATTTACATACATGTCCCAACATTTGGTTTAAAGTAGAGCACAAGTACAGCCACATCGAAGGTACCATCAGAAACTTAGGTAGTTTTTACAGCCACAGCAGGTTATAATCACTAGGGTAACATGATCTGATTTGTGTGTTTAAAGGATCCCTGGCTGCTGTGTGGAGAATGGAGTGTAGGCAATCAAAAGAGAATCACAGAGTGCAGTTAGGAGGCTATTGCACTGGTCTGGAAAACATAATGATAACCTGGACTAGGTCAGGGGGGTGGAAATGAAAAGTGGGCAGATCAGGGGTATTTTTTGTGGTCAACTGGACGTATTAATGGATTGGACATGGAAAAGCGAGCTAGTGAGTAGAGAATAACTAGACAGAAGGAATGCTCATTTCTGAGATGGAGAGGACTTGATATGAGCAGGTTTGGATACAACAGTTCTTCCTAGCCATGTTAAGTTTGAAGTGCTTATTAATATCCAGATGGATGTCAGTTTTCTCATACGTCAAGTACAGATAATAATGTATACCTTAAAGGGTTATGGTGTTTAAATCACCTAGCCAACTTACCTGTTAGCAGGTGCTTAATAGTGATAGCTATTTTTATTATTAAAAAACGTGGGTAGTGTAATTAGGACCAGAAGTTCAGAAAAGTCAGAGTTATTGATTTAGAATTTGGAATCATCTGCTCAGCTTAAGTTCAAGTCCACAAATTTTCTGAGCACTTACCATGACCCACGCACTGTGTTAAATGCTAGGAATACATATAAGAATGACAAAGACAGAGTCCTTCCTGTGACAGAGCTCAGGGCCAATTGTGGAAAAGAATGGAATGCTCAAAGGGCAGAAATTAGAGGAGAAAAAGAAGAGGCTGCAACTTGGCAAACACTGTATGTGGAACATGCAAGAAGAAAGAGGAGCCAACAGAGGAAGCTACGAAGGGCAAGGCAGGAGGGATAACAACCTGGATAAGGTCAGGGGCATGGCCAACAGCAGAGGAATGTGTTTCCACAATGGAGAGTTGATCAACAGCATTACCTAGAAAAAAGCTAAAGGTGAATCAAAGCTGAGAAAATGTCAGGAGATCACAGGTGACTTTCAAAGGGGCATCATTTTTATGTCCAGCGAAGGGTCCAGGCACAAGATTGTGAAGGACAAATGGGAAAAGAGTTAGGAAGCAGTGTCTTCTGACATGAAAAATGCATCATAGCAGAAGTTTGACAGGGTAAGGAGGGAAAGAACGAAAAAGTACTGCTCACATAAAAAAACCAAACTCATTGCCATTGAGTTCACTCCGACTCATAGCAACCCTACAGGACAGAGTAGAATTGCCCCATAGGGTTTCCAGGGAGTGGCTGGTGGATTCACACACCGACCTTTCAGTTAGCAGCCATAGCTCTTAACCACTGCAGTGCCAGGGTTCCATCTATAATATAGCCTGTGTAAATAAAATGAAGCTTTAGAAAAGACAATGGATAACTGCCGTTAGTTCTCCTAGTTTGATTTTGACTTAGTCTCTTGTGGAGAGTTAGGATAAAAATCTTTCATCTGTGTGCTTAATGGCCTTGAGTTTTAAATATTAGGTCCTGCTATACTCGGCTGGAAACCCTATGGGGCAGTTCTACACTGTCCTACAAGGTCACTATGAGTCAGAATCAACTCGATGGCAACAGGTTTGGTTTTTTTTTGTGTGTGTACATATTTTAGATAGATGATACACAGATAGATAGATAGATAGGTTGGTAGACAGACCAACAGACATAGATAGATAGACAGACAGACAGATAGATAGATAGATCTATACACACACACTCATACTTAGGGAACTTTTAAAATCAATTCTCTTCATATTATGAGAAAATTGGACCATAGTATAAACTCTTGGTTATAGTTTCAAGAAGAATACCCTATTTTATGTTCACATACTTGAGCTTTCCTTCCTTGATAATATATTGTAGTAATGTTTTGTTGTGAATTCATGAGAGCCATGAAATGCTGGCTCTTTATTCCTGGTTTCATTATTAACTGGTGCATGGCTCTGGACAAATAACTGAGCCTTTGCAAGCCTCCTTTTTCTTATTTATGAAAGAGGGTTGGGAATCTTCTTCTTGAAGACAGGGTTTGACTGTCACAGCCTCAGGTCACTCTAGATAGATGAGGAGCCATTCCAAGTCTCTAAAAATTAGGGAAAGCCCTAACTTGCAAATGCAGTAAGCCTGACACTGCCAAGCTTTAGAGATGGGTATAAAAAACAGGCATGGTCAGCCTCGCACCCAAATCCACTGCAAGTGGTGCTAGACAAGTTCGCTGCAAGAACAGACATAAAAAAGGTCAATATACGTGTACAGAAGAGTACATGGCCATGCTCTCCAAGTCACTAAAGAGAGTATCTAGATTGATGTTTTTATTATTTAACTGGGGAACATGTTCAACTGATTAAATCACAGATTAATTCAACGTGTACAACTGGTTCATAAAGGTATGTAAAGATATGCCTATCTTCAGTTGAATCTAGATATTATTTTTAAATGATCATATTAAACATTTTAACAAATAACAGTAACTATTTCAGTGCTTACTATGTGCCAGGCACTGTTTTAAACATGTCGTATGTGTTAATTCAGTGCTCAGTTGTTGCTATAAGATGAGTGATATTATAATCTCCATCTTATAGATAAGGAAACTAAGGTACAGACCAGTTAAGTAACTTACCCAAGGTTACCTAGAAAGTCGTTGGAAGCCCCTAGATTTTCACCCATGCAGGTTGGCTTGAGTTTTTTACCTAAACTACCACTCTATACTCTGCTACAAATATTTATTTAGCACTTACTATATTGCAGGTGGAGCCCTGGTGGCACAGTGGTTAACAGCTCTGCAGTTATCCAGCAGCCACTCTTGGAAACTCTACGGGGCAGTTCTACCCTGTCCTATAGGGTCACTATAAGTTGGCATCAACTCGACAGCAACAGGTTCTTGTTTTATATTGCAGGCATTGAACTATGTACTGGGGACACAATATTCTACAAGGTAGATTCCTTGCCTTTGTTGGTTTTGTAATATGGGAAGGATATAGACAAATAAGTAATTAAAATACAATATTCCAACTGTTGTAGTGGAGAACATACAGTGTGCCCTGGGAGCATTTAGTAGGAGCACAACTCAGATATTTTTGAAGAAGGGAGGAGGAATTTCAGGGAGGATTCCTTGAAGCAGTAAATAGAAACAAGAAAAATGATGTACGAAGCTGAATAATGTTCCCAGAAAATTCATGTCCACCCAGAACCTGTAAATGTGACCTTATTTGGAAATACGGTCTTTGCAGATGTAATCAAGTTAAGATGAGGCCATACTAGATTAGGGTGGGCATAATCCAATATTACTGGTGTCCTTATAAGAAGAGGGAAATTTGAACACAGACATACAAGGGAGGTCATATGAAGACAGAGACAGAGACTGGAGTGATGTTAACTACAAGCCAAAGAACGCCAAGGATTGCAGGCAACCAATGCAAACTAAAAGAGATTAGGAAGGACTCTTCCCTGGAGTTTTCTGAGGGAACAAGGCCCTTCCAACCCCTTGATTTCAGACTTCTAGCCTCCAGAACTGTAAGGGAATAAATTTCTGCTGTTTTAAGCCAGTGTAGTATAAACTCTTGGTTATAATTTCAAAAATAATACCATATTTTATGTTCACATACTTGAGTTTTTCTTTCCTGATAATATATTGCAGTAATGTTTTGTTGTGAATTCAGGGGAGCCATGGAATGCTGGTTTATGGTAATTTGTTATGGTAGCCTTAAGACACTAATACAGATGAGTAGGGGTTTCACCAGGAGAAAGGAGTTTGGAGGTGAGAGGATGAAGAGGAGAGATGAAAGAATGAGAATGCCCAAAGGGAAGTGAGAGCATGGAGCATTGGAAGAACTGAAAAAAAAAAAAAAAAAAAAAAAAAAACTATTCGTATGTCCAGAGTTGGAAGAAAAATAAGCAAGAGATGGAAGGTGAAATCGGCAATATGGGCAGAGCAGATAACATTGGGCTTTATACCACGTTTAAAAATTCTGGAGTCTGTACTAAAACCAAAGAGGAGCCACTAACTGGTGTTAGAAACAGTTTCTTGATCAAATTTGAAACGTGTGGAGCCTGGATAATAGAAGGCAAGAATAGAGGCAGCAAGACCAGTTAGTAGGCTAGTGCGGTTATGCGCATAGGGGAAAGGTAATAGTGGCCTGATCCAACAGAGTGGCAGTGGGGAAAATGAGAAGAAGACAAATTCAAGAGTTTTTGAGGTAAGAGCACAGAATTTGGGTTGGGAGGGGAGGGAGCAGTGGTGGCATTGGAAGACCTGTTAAGGTTGACTACCAAATTTCTGGCTTGACAAATGGTCTTTTTCCAGCAGGGCACAGCAGCCTAGTAAAGGCTTGGGGGAGGCAAAGAACGGGATTGAACTAGGCTTAGGGTGTCATTAGCAAGAGAACAATTAAAGGTTAGAGTACAAAACTGAACTTACACAGGGAAGGAAGTGGAGAGAAAAGTAAGAGGTTCAAGGAACTGGAGGTTCTTATCAGGCTGCAGAAAAAATGTAATGAGCGAGAAAGGAAAAGATTATGGATTGTGCTCAACAAATGGGATGTTGAAAAATCAGAGCTGGAGCAGTTCCAAGGAATAACAAGACCTAAGACCAAAGGAATTACAAAACCAAAGGTAACTTCAGGGGAGTACATACATGGCTAAGGTGGGATGGAGAAAAAGATCAAAGAGAGGTAGGGTGTTACCTTAAAGTTGTTGAATTACAGACAGAGAAAACACAGAGCTCAGTGGAGAAGAGAGTACTGGAAACTAAAGATGAAGGAGATGCAAACATTTCCCCTCTCCTCCCCTCCAATAGAAATCATTTGCCCTTGTGATCATAACAGGGATGTGAGACATGGTGAGTTTGATTGCTCCCAGCAATATAACAAGGGGCTATAGAAGACTAGGCTCCAGGCACTAAGGACCAGGAAAGCAAAGGCCCCAGCTGTAGTAGCCTATGCTTATAACACCTGAGTGACCTTTATCCAGGCCACCACATAAGGTCATAGGCTTGTCAGATTCTTCATTTTCTGCATATTGTACACACGGAGAAGAGAAGGGCCATAATGTTTCCTCTCACACTTGCATAAACCACAAAGATCTTTATTCAGTCATTCATTCAAAAAATATTTATTGAGCACCAGCTATGTGCTAGGAATACAGCACTGAGCAGGACAGATGTCCCATCTGTCAAGGAGCTCAGGCCTTGTCTCCAAGGGTTTTTTAAATCACTATTCCACCCTAAAGGGTGAAGACTCATGCCTTTGCTAGCCTGTAAAAAACAACACCATACTGGCAATGTAGCTGAGGAAATAGTAAATAAAACTAATGTGTGAGGATTTTTTTTTAAAGAAGTAAGCAAATTATCCTAGTCCTCACTATTCTTTCACTAATACCTTGAAGGAAAAAATGTAAATTAGACAGCATAAATATGCAAAATAGTTGGCCTGTAAGGGGAATTTTTCTGTTTTTCTAAAGATTCAAAACTCATTTTTGAGTCATAAAAACAAATACATTAAGCACATGAGGAGAACCATAATACTATACATGTAACCCAAGTAAGTCACAATTTTAACAGGTAATCATTTATATGACATAAAAAAACCCTAATAATTTAGATGCTAGATCCTTCCCCAGATAACACATAGTCACCATACCTGTAATATTCACAAAAGAAACTCAATGACTCCTTTTTTTTTTTCATTTTCAAAAAAAAAAAACACCCTGGAAAGTGTTTATTAATGAAATGATTCTAATTTCTCTTCTCCATGGATAGTGAATTTAATAAATTTATAAATTTACAGCTCATTAAAATCTTCAGTCTTAGCAATATCTACAGAACATCAAGAGAATTTTAATGCCAAATAGATAACAAAAAAGAGCAAAATGTTTTTGTTGTCCCAGCAAAGTTACAGTGCTCAGCTTAAAGCTATAGTGAAAGACGCATTGTTTTTCTCTTCCTGCCTGCTTATCATCCTATTTATCAAAACCCAATTTTAACATGTTATTTAAGATCAGACTAGAATCATCTTAGCGGGCTAAGACTTGGCCTGCATGTTACTGTATAAGATATATGTATGATATCTGTGTTCTCGACAAGAATAATGATAAGAAAGAAATCTTTGAAATGTAACAGGTTTTTATAAATAACTGCAACAACCCAATCACCTGTCCACTGGCATGGCTAAATATTAAGCCTGTAGGTAGTTTTATGTGGAGTTGAGCTTGATTGTTTCTTAGTTCTGCTTCAGAACTGCATGTTCATGTTTCTTGCAATTTCCACAGAAGCGGAAATGTGGATGTTGTGGGTCAGTTAGCATTCCTTTCCAGGGTGCTTCGGAGATGAAGCCCCATGATTAACACAGTGCCCTTAATGATGGGCGGGGGGCTAAACATTCCAAGATTGGCCTGGATTCTTGCCAGAAGGGAGAGAAAGGGGTCTTTGTATGTAGACATCTGAAGGGCGGGCACAAACATGTTAGCTGATACTTAACACCCAAAACCAGTGCCAAAACCGTTAGCTCCCCTCAATAGCCTACTCTGGTTTGAACTGTCCACGACAATGGAGCAGCCACCTCAAATTACAAAACTTGCCCTTTAAACATCCTCAGAGGAATTCCCAAAATAGCAGCTGTTAGAAGCAAACAGACTCTATAATTCATTGACATATGCAGACCTTTTAATGTTTTCCTGGAGACAATTTTCCTTTTTTTTTTTTTTGTACCTACACAACCATCTATGCATTTTTAATAATTACCTTGTAGATTATGTGACGCAATTCCTTCCGGCACTTGAAAAAGGATCCCCGGGATTCGTACTCAGATGAAATTGTTAGTTTTTGCTGCAAGAGGCCCAGCTAATTTATGTGGTGAATTTTTTATACGTTTTTTTCCCCTGGTTTTCCTTCCCTGCTGTCCTCGCCCCCTTTCTTCTTCAGTACATTAAGGGATTCTGACGTGCCCGCAGCAACATCCGCCGGTGGTGGCTGACTGTAGCGATGCCAGCGCAGACTTCCCCACCGAGGAGCCCAGTCATGGATGCCGCCTCAGCAGAGCTCGCTCCCTCGGAATCCCCCCGGGGAACCCCCTTCCACCAGGGCTGGAGCTAATCTCACACCTTCGATAACTTTCATGGGCTCAGTTTAGTTCCTGGCAGTTATCTGTGTCGCATAAATTCCACAAGCAACCCCCTATCTGTAGAGAACCCTTGGCCTGGCAGGTTGCAGCAGAGGCAGCTCCAGAAACTTCAGCTTATAAGCGGCCATGGGTAGCTAGATAAGAAAATAAAATGGTATGCTTTGCAGTTCAAAGTGTTTTGATCCTCTTCCTCCCATATTTATTCATGCAAAATAGTAACTCTACATTAGTAGGTTGTTGGGTGATTATATATACATACATATATATAAAGCGATTCTATAAATGGCACATGGTTATGGTTGATACTTGTCCAAATGAACCAGGGTATAACTTTGAAATGTCAATTTTCAACAAGCCATTCCACTCTGGCCACTACAGGACTTTGGCATCGATGTGGACATTTATTTAGGAAGTCAATATGTCTGCAAGCATCAGCACTTCTAAGTAGATAATTATTCCTAAGGAGCAAACCATTTAGAGAGAACAACTACAAAACACCATTAAATGTGAAATTACAAAACATCATCACTCTCATAATAAATATAATAGTTTTACAATATCAAAATGATAAAATATAACTTATGTAACATAATATAAGGTGTCAAACAATTTACTACTCTTAAACTACCTTTCATAATTTTTAATCATCAAACACTCTAATATGTTTTACAGAATGATAATGTTTGGGAGAAATTTTATTTAATAAACTCATTCTATTCATTTAGAGTAGAATTACAGTGATACAGTAAGGAATAACACACTTTTGGTATAACTAGAAATTCTGGTACAGGTGCAAACAGGTACTACAAACTTAAAGGCTTTTTTGTGCAACCTAATTGCATGAGAATGTATTAGTAAGGTTGCCCATTGTATAATATATTAGTAATAATATATAATATATTAGTAAGTTTGCCTATTTCATTAGAAAGGTCATCACGGATTTGGGCTGAATCGTTAAAGAAAGGAGACCACACTGGCAGAGTGCTCTTCAAGAGGCTGCAGGATGAATATACTTCACTTCGTCAGAATTATCTCACTGTAATTCAGTATTCTAATTTCACGGTAGGAAGAGAAAATAAGGAAGCTTTGAAGCCCCAAATTCTGTATTCCTCTTGTTGTAAATGGATGGGTAATTCTACCATGACATTGTTTTTCTAAAACACCAACACAATACAGTAAAAGCAGCCAGCCTATTTGTTCTTCCGATTATAACCAAAGATACCAGCCCCATGATGTGCCAAATCATAGAAGACCTTACCCTCCAAATTGTTCTGTTTCTTAACATTTAAACTACTACTTAAAGGGGTCTTGTGCTATTTTAAAATACCACATTGTTTAATCCCAGGGTTATTATTGAAACAAATGCATTACAAGGTATCTATGTATAATTGTTAGATGTTTTTATGGACTTAACAAAAATACAAGCCTTGATAATCCTCAAGAGGTGTTACTTATAATTACCTCTGGAGTTAATTTTAGTTGCTGTATTTCTATCATTAATGGTTAACAGACATGAACATACATGGTGACTTACCCTAGAAAGAATTTTGTCAGAATCCTTAATTTCTATAAAAGCACAATAAAGTACCCATCATTTAATATCCAGATGACATGAGTCCACCTCATGTTTGGCTCTTTTCAGTTACAAAGAGCAAAATATGCCCAAATTATCTGATATAATTACCTTATATATTATAATATGTATTGTAAGGACACTCAAGGAAGTAAGGAAGCACAAAAAAAGATTCCCCTAGCAAAACTTGTAAAGAAGCTGAACATCACCCATGATAGCACTGAAATACCCAAAGCCCAAAAACAGCTCCAAGATTCTGTCATCTTGAGCCTCAGCTTCCCTCTCCTTCTCTCTCTACCTCATGTCTTTGCTTATCTTCTTTCAGGTTATCTCTTCACTTAAGGGCCACTCTTTTTATCTCCTCCTCTTTCTGAAGATGTTAAAGTCAAGCTCCCTAAGAGCAAAGATGGCATTTGAGTGGTTAATCCCTATCAAGGTTGAACAACCACAAAGGAAGGAATTACCTTGCCATGCCACCTCAAAAGATGACCTAGAAGAAGTCTTTGACACAGGCAGTGATCTCAGGCCCGTCTCTGCGACAAGAGTTGCAAGATCACGTTGATCCAATACTTGCTAATAAAGGGACTGCGGGCTTGTGGTGAGCACTCAAAGTATCATGCACATTCAAAACCTCGATAAACACACAGAATAGCTCACTGGCATATGTAGCTCAAACTGCCTACCATCAACTGGAAGAGAGTTTGAAGGACTTGCTGGCTATCCATTCTTCCAAAGGGACCAAGGTGGACATCAAAAAATTCCTTAGTACCATATTGTCTTGACCCTTTATGTAATTGCTTATTGTTGTTGTTAGGTGCCATCAAGTTAGTTTCGACTCATAGCAACCCCATGCACAACAGAATGAAACATTGCCTGGCCCTGTGCCATCCTCACAATCGTTGCTATGTTTGAGCCCATTGTTGCAACCACCGTGTCAGTCCATTTCGTTGAGGATCTTCCTCTTTTTCACGGACCCTCTACTTTACCAAGCATGATGTTCTTCTCCAGGGACTGGTCCCTTCTGATAATATGTCCAAAGTATGTGATAGGAAGTCTCACTATCCTTACTTCTAAGGAGTATTCTGGCTGTAGTTCTTCCAATACAGATTTGTTTGTTCTTCTGGCAGTCCATGGTATATTCAATATTCTTTACCAACACCATAATTCAAAGGCATCAGTTCTTCTTTGGTCTTTCTTATTCATTGTCCAGCTTTCACATGCATATGAGGCAATCGAAAGTACCATGGCTTAAGTAAGGCGCACCCGAGTCCTCAAAGTAACGTCTTTGCTTTTTAACACTTGAAAGCGGTCTTTTGCAGCAGATTTGCCCAATGCAATGTGTTGTTTGATTTCTTGACTGCTTCTTCCGTGGGCGTTGATTGTGGCTCCAAGTAAAATGAAATCCTTGACAACTTCAATCTTTTCTCCATTTATCATGATGTTACTTTTTGGTGCAGTTGTGAGGATTTTTGTTTTCTTTGTTAGGGTGTAATCTATTCTGAAGGCTGAAGTCTTTGGAAAATATTGCCTTGATATAATTGCTTATACGGGACTGTTCTTTCTTTTTTTAGTGTGCCCTCAGCTTTCATTCAGAGTGATGGGGGGGGAAAAAAGGCCTTGAGTTTAGAAACCCTTTACTGCATTTGCTATAGGAACATTGCTGAGGACATCATTCAGGGCTTTCTTATATGCAGCTTTACGAGAGAAATTTCCTTTCGGACTATGTGCTAGGAAAAGTTTTATATGCCTCAGAGAAAATTTGTTTCCTCCTTTTGAGCAATTATCCAATTCTTCCTTTTCACATAGGCCACCAGAAAGCTTAAACCCTAATTCACAGGGCAGCTATTGTGTCCTATTTTGTTTCTGGTATAGACTCGTGCTCTAATTTCTATTTTTCTTAATCCTATTTTTTAATATTTTATATCTTACTATTCTATGGTTTTTGTTTCTTACAAATTAATTTAAATCTCTTCAGGGAAGAAAAAGAATAAATGATATTTATAAGGCATATTTATATTAGCTAATATTTATAATATGTATATTATTTACAAGGAGCCCTGGTGACACAGTGATTAAGCACTCAGCTGCTAACTGAAAGGTCAGCGATTAGAACCCACCAGCCCTCTGAGGCAGGAAGATGTGACAGTCTGCTTCCGTAAAGATTATAGCCTCAGAAACCCTATGGGGTGTTCTACTTTGTCCTATAGATGTGCTATGAGTCAGAATCAACAGTAACAGGGTTGGTTTTTGGGTTTGTTTGTTTGTTTGTTTTTTTGCGGGGGGGTGGTTATAATATTTATAAGACATATATGACAAATTTAGCCTAGGACACCACCAAAAAAGAAAGATATTTTATCCTATCACTCTAAATGTTGGAAGCAGTCACAAAGGTTCCTGAATAGCTGTTCGTCCTGCTGAACTAAGAATTCAGTTCAAAACCACTGCAAGAGAAGACCTCACCAAAAAAGACTATCCAAATATCAGAAACAATTTTATATGTGAAAAATATTACAGGTATTCAACCTCTATATAGTTTCAAAGACCAATTTAAATTATCATACTTAGTACTTAATCCTGCAAGATTCATAGTCAACACCACTTCTAATGACATTTTTGCCAAGGAAAATATTACATAGAAATAAGAAGCCAAATTAAAATTGACCACATCAGCATAAATAGAAAGACATAAATTGCCCATATTTTTCCAAAAAAGGAGTGGGGTGTAATCAGCATGATTAGGTGCCTTTCTTGTTTAAAAAAAAAAAAACTTGAAATGCTGCAAAATCCTATTTCCAATGTTGTTTCCGTAGCTGACTATAACTCAGTGAGATGGAGTGAATAAATAATTCCTATTTTTAGTAGAAGAAAGAGATATAATGACATGGCTATTGCAGAATCTGCTTCCCTGGTGTTCCTGAATAATGGTTTTCCTCTAATACATAATGCTCTTTTACTTAACCCTACACCACCATCTATCTCCACAAAGAGGGCCAGTGATCTGAAATGGGCCTAGGCTCAAGAAAATAGGAAAGACCCCGATCAAATGTGTAGGTCTAAAGCAAGAAATTTTCTTAGATTAAGCTAAACAGTTATATTTGTGTTACCTTTTGAAACATAGTCTATTTATAGCTTACACACACACACACACACACACACACACACACACACACACACAGACACACCATTGTATTACTCCATCAGGCAAACTAAGATAATTTGCTACATCTGCAGATCCAGGTGACATGCTGCCCTACAAAATCAAACAAGAATAATAAATTTATACAGAGATTTTCATTCAAGGCAGAAGAATTTTCAAAGTGATAAAAGAGACTCATAAGTTTTCATCTGTTTCTAATGAAGATGAAAATCATGTTAAACACCAAATACACTTGTCTAATTACATCAGGAAATACTGCTCTGTATTTGCTAATGAAATGGGATGCTACTGGATTCACTGAGAGCCAAAACAAAGTGAAGATATAACATTCTAATTACAAAAAGGCAATTGGCAAAATGGTTGTATGCTTTGAACTGTAATAAAAATTAATAAAATTATGTAAATACAAACACAGTTACTGAAAATGTGGCACTCTAATTTTAGAAAAGCCACTGAACATAATGACTTAGGAAACTTCAAACCATTTTTAACCTCATTCTCTTTGCAGAGAGAAGACTAATGAGAAAATGTTTGTCTAAAAGGCTAATATTTGTTTTAGTATATTTACTTCATTGCTCTAAGTATAGAAGCCACCCCATATCCTTTTGGCAGTAAGAATAAAATCCTAAATAAATGAATACGTAGGCACAAATTTTCCATCCACAAGCAGTTTGCAATCTCCCAGCTAAGTCGCCATTGATACATTCATAATAAATGTCTTAATGGCCTTACTACATAGAATCCGGTTATAATGCGGGAGCCAGAGGACATGCAGAACCACTTATTGTATGCTTTCTAAGTTATAAGGAAAGAGATGCACCACACATCACTATGTACACAGAGAACATGATTTGACCTCCATGATCAAATCCATGATATAACCAGGTGCCTTGTAGTAAGTTATTACCATAGCTGGTGCTTACTGATTCTCCACGGTGGGCTTTGTTCTGTACTAATTTTACAACCTGAAATCTCTTCATAGCATTCATGTTGACTCAAGAAATGCAGTGTCTTTAAAATTAACCCTAGGAATATATGTTCTATTAAATTTTCTTATAATTTAAACATGAAACTCATTATTAAAATTCATGTAGCCTACTCCTACATTTTAATTCTTTAAAATTAATATTTTTGTTGGCTATGACAGAGATCATTGAAATGATCAGCTTTCTAACTTTCATCACTTAACAATATCTTGGTCAAGAAGGGAATATGGCTCTAAACCAAATAAGCAATTTAAAAAACTCTTCAAATGTTGTGTCTCTGAACCATCTGAATAAATACCATATTCTTTACTAACAGTCTTCAATGATAAATGTGCTTATCTGCAATACACTTACTCAAGGAGTTATAAAGGGACCAGAGATAATGTAAAAGGTCCCTACTTGCTTTAGAATGCAGGGAGAAAAAAATGCTACTTCAAGTCTGAAAATATAGAAGGGAGAGTATATCTTCCATTTGGTTCTGATTACTTTTTGTAATCTACTGGGAGTTAATATAAGAGCACATATCTTCCTTGCTTCTGTGGGGAAAGTCTCCCCTAAGGTAGGTATAAGAATTATACTAGCTGCAGAAGATGTGAATTTCCTCTGGTAAAATTGCTACAAATTCACCATCAAAATTAAGTACATATAAAAATTGGAAATATTTTTATTTTCAATCACTTTCAGAATGTGATTATGCCAACAATGAAGGATTTACTTAATCCATAAAAATATATCCTCTATTGTGCCTTTAACATGGATCTTTTAAAAAATAATTTGAATATCAAATACACTGTAACAAAAATGACAGTAGTATTTAAAACATTCAGATTGAACAGCTAAATGATAAATATTGCATGGTACTGCACATCTGCTCTTTGTAGTGTTTTCAGTAATGCAGCATAGTGCAGCATTTCAGCAAACCAATTCAAACATGAGACTCGCTACAGAGCAAAAGCTCTTGTCACTGTTTGTGATTGTCTAATGGTATATGGTTCAATCATAAAGGGCAGCTGACAGGCTGGTATAAGAAATGAATTTTCTTCTTCCTCCTGACACATCAGGGTAGGGCCCCCTGCTGTAATGCAGAAAATCTTTTATGCAAAAAGAATACACCATCTTTCAGCACATGATTACTATTCAGAAGATTCTGATTGGGTTTTTTGGTGCATTTTTTAAAAATACTGATTCAAACTTGCACAAAGAGCAAACTAGGTCTAGGTTTATGTCTTATCTTCCCCAGTTAAGACATTCTGTGACCTCAGGCAAATCGTCTTTTGTCTCAATGCCTTCATTTCCCCATCTTTGAAATGGGGATGTAAAGCATGGTTTCTGCCCTACAATAAAATGACAATTGAAGAATATTTATTTATTAAGAATTTCAAGCTATATAGAAAATGACACTATCAAGGCACGTGGGATTGCCGTGAGTAAAAATCAAATAGTGGGCACCTAACAAAGACAACATCAACAGGCAGTATTGTTGACAATGTTATCTTTTCAACCACTTAAAGAAAAAAAAAATCATGCTAAAAGTCTTAACCAAAAATAAGTCATACATGTTACATAAAAGGACATACCATATTTTAAATATTTCAAATATGTTGCAAAAAAGGGACACATTTTCACTCTCATTGGCACGGAAAGATCAAACAACAATCCTTGGAAATGTCCGTGGAAGAGCACTGTGCCTGTCATGAAAACTAACATTCATTGTTCATGGTCTACGCATCAAGCGCTGTGGTAAATACTTTGCAATTATTTTCCATTTGATCTTCACAACTTCTCTATGAAGTAAGAGCTAATATCATTTCCATTTTACAAATAAGAAAACTGCAGCGTAGAGAATTTTTAAAATCCTTCCCTTAGTTATAATATGGGGGAGGGCAGGAGGATGTTTTGAGGTTTTTAAAAATTCTGATAGCAAAGCCAGAGTTAACTCCAGCCGGCACTGTTAACTACACTGTTGTACTTATACATTTGATTTAAAAAAAAAAAATAAACAAGTTGCCATCGAGTAGATTCCGACTCATAGAGACCCTACAGCACAGAGTAGAACTGCCCCATAGGGTTTCCAAAGAGCAGCAGGTGGATTCAAACTGCCAGCCTTTTGGTTAGTAGTGATAGCTCCTAACCACTGCGCCATCAAGGTATCACTGATACTTATGTAAAAGATGGGAGAGTAAAAAAAAAGATTTTTGATCCGGAGAAGAGGTAAGTGATTAGTGCTCAAACGGGACAGACAACCTCAGTCCCCTCAATAAAGCACAATAGAAGAGGGACTCCAGTAAGGGAGAGACGCATGAGTGAGTTGAGGAGCAGGTGGGGAGGAATAGTCAGTGAAGACAGGGTGAGTCTAGCCATCAGCTAAATTGGTGTGAGAGTCAAGGAAGAATGAGGAAAAGGATTGGGCAGGTGGACTTCCCCTGAGAGAGTCAAGTATGATTATACCAATAATAGAGGCAAGGCAGAGGTTGGGACGCAGGCTGGTGGCGTGCTAGTCACCTGGGAAAGAGACCTCTGAAGGGGAGGGGTAGTAATGAATGTGATTTATGTGAGTTCATGTCCATAAGGCTGTATAAATGCACGTTGTTATTGCTTGAGGAGTCTTACATTCACCAGAAGGGCAGTGTTACATAAGAGAAACATAGGAATAAGATATTCTGTGCAAATTAACTGGGGCTGCTATTCTGTAGCTAAGAAAATCCTACCTCCAGCTGAGTATCCCATTACCTCGTCTGAGACCGTCAGGGAATTGAATAGTTGTACTTTCAGAGGTGGGGAGAGGGCTCTTCAAAGCACACCCCATCAATATCTGAGGTGCTGCTAGTGATTTTAAGGAACAAGAAAGAGCCTTCTTCTCTGGGAAGGGAGTGGATGACCAGCAGAAATACTTTAAGGAAGGCTACTATTGAGAGGCCGACTAGGAGGAATGAGATAGGTCTGGACGGAAGAAGCGTCCACAGGGCATGCTGAGAGCAGGAGCTTAAATGTGAAAGGGCCTCATCTTGTGATGTTAAACCAAAAAAACCAAATCCATTGCCGTCGAGTGATTCCAACTCATAGCGACCCTACAAGACAGAGTAGAACTACCCTACAGGGTTTCCAAGGAGCACCTGGTGGATTTGAACTGCCAACCTTCTGGTTAGCAGCCATAGCTCTTAACCACTCCACCACCAGGGTATCCCTTGTGATGTTAGGCACATCTAAATTGACCAAAGTATCAAGCTCTTATATGCCTGTGTTTCTTAAACTGGGGTTCATAGGCATATTCTGAAGAATTTAAAAGTTTTTAAACCAAAAAACACTATTGTACACTAAAATCCCTTTGGAGATTACATAATTCTTTAAAAAGAAATGTGTTCATCTGGGGGCACTTTTTGTGAAAAAAAGTATTAAAAATTATGAGTAAAAATCATACACAAAAGTGAGTATTTTTTAATGAAGCTAGATAGGGCCAGGCAAGTAAGAGACCTTGAAGGTTAAGCATAGCATTTGGTCTAGTTCAGACAGAAAAAGCAATGCTAGCATTGGAGGTCTGGTCTGACTCACTCCACCTTGTAGAGAGCCAAAAAGAGAAATGGTTGGATGGTGGAAGACTTGGAGCTCTGGGTGAATAACAATAAAGAGCATTTTGGTTATCAGCAGGGGAAGAGTGCCATCATGCAGACAGACACCCTGGCGTTTCTACATTGCCTTGTTGTTGTTAGTTGCCATCAAGTCGGCTCTGACTCAGGGTGACCTTATGTATAACAGAATGAAAAGTTGCCCAGTCCTGCACCATCTTCATGATCATTGCTATGTTTAAGTCCATTACTGGGGCTATTGCATCAATCCATCTCATTTGAGGGCTTTTCTAGTTTTTGCTGACCCTGGAGAATATCCTACTTTACCCTATAGAATGTTGTATACTACCTTATCATTAGAAACCAAACATTTTTCTGATTGCCCCCAAGGTTCTGAAAAAGGAAAAGAACCTGCCACAGGGATTACATTCATGAAAAAGAATCTACCTAGTAAGGCAATGATGATATCCCCATTAAACCTCGTTACTTTCTTCATGAGTGCTTTTTTGTAGTCATATCTCTTGTTATCAATGCTAAGAAATCAATAGATGTCTTTAAATCAGTCAGTGATTACAATATACAAATATCCACCAATAGACTGTTAGCTATCTATACACTGCTTTCTCACAAATAAATAATTGATTTATTGCACATGACATTGTTTACCATTTTAATTCAGAAAAGTCAGACAGAGATTATAAGGAAACTCTGGGATGAATCTAGGAAGCACTAACACCACACATTGGACCCTTAAAGCTGATTTGGCCCTTAGAGCCAAATTATAACCAAAGTAAACTGAATGGTTCCTAGTAGAATGTCTTAATTGGATTAAACTAATCCACTATGTTAAAAACAGAGTTCTGACTCATTTCCAAATATCTTCACTAAAACTGGAACCATGTCTCTTAGAAAGAACCCATTATTGAGTTAGTTTAATGACTAGTCTGTTATATGAGGTGAATTTTTAAAATATACAGGGAAAAAATGTTTTGAATCTCCTGAAAAGTCTTTTAAAAGCTATTGCAGAGGATTGGAAAGACCGAGATTATGAAATGTAAATTTAACCCCAAAGTGAAGAAATTATAATATAAGGGAAACTAGGAGAAAATCTAGGCTTCATGGGACCTTAAATTTATACAATTTGAGGGTCCTTTTTAGTAAAAATAATTTTTAAATTAAGAATAAAAGTAGTATGGTTTGTAGGCTTAGGGCCATGGTTTCATGGGACATCACAGTTATTAGTCTAATATAGTGTTTAGTGCTTCTGTTCTACCTCCCATTTTGATGCATAGTGCCTGGAGTCTTAAAAGCTAGCAAGAGGCCACCCAAGTTACAGCAATTGGCCTCTATTCACCTGGAGCAACAGAGGAAGGAGAGTCAGGAACAGGAGGAAAGGGAGTGTATAGTTAATTGCCTCCATAAACAACTGTCTCCTTTGACATGAGACCAGAAGAACTGGATGGTGCCTGGCTATCATTACTGAACATTTTGATCAAAGATTTTATAAAAGAATCATGATCATGGGGGCGTAATGCAGAAGAGAATTTCAAATTCTTATGGAATCCAGATTTTCTGGAGCCATGGAGGCTGGATGGATCCCTGAAAATACTGCCCTGAGATAATCTTTAAAACTTCAACCAAAAATATCCCCTGAAGTCTTCTTAAAACAAATCAATACTTTGTCTTAACTAGTAAAGAATGTCTGCCTTGAGCATTGTGTTCTTTCAAGATCTAGGATCCAATAGACAACAGTGACTCAAAAGATTAAGACAGGAAACTTAGGGGGCAGTGAGTTTATGCTGATGGGAGAGGAACAATTTGGAAAAGGAGGGTGAGAATGGTTGTACAACTCAAAGAATGTAATAAATGTCACTGAATTGTACATGTAGAAATTGTTGAATGGGCGTATGTTCTGCTGTGTATATCCTCAACAACAGCAACAACAAAATAAATAGTTTTTTTAAGTGAATTTTTTCAAATGAAGCTAGTCGGGACCTAGGCAAGTAAGAGGTCTTGAAGGTCTTGAAGGGGTCTGGAAGCATTATTAGCTTCACAATAAATCCACCTCCTGGAAGGACCTAGAAATTATGACATTCCTTCATCTTCTGAGTCACACAACACAGGGCTGAGAGCATTTCACAGGAACAAATTAAAAGTGATCTTTCCTCACAGTTAGAAGCAGCAGGAAGGAAGGTTAGTTGGCATTAAAATTAAGGTATTCCTATAAGCAGCTAAGAAGCAGAAATACAAATGATCAAGCAGGAGTTAGAAACAACTCATGAGTAATCCTATAGCTTGAAAAAAAAAAAAGGGTTTCGAATGAGCACCATTTACTGGAAAAGAATATGACATTACTTCATAAAGTTAAACATCCACATAAGCCAAACCTGACAATTCTGCTCCCTAGGTTTATATTTATTAGAAAATGTTTCCACGTATATAACAGTAGACATGTACAAGAATGCTTAGAGCAGTATTGTTTGTAATACATAATAATAATAATAGAAACACCCCAAATATCTACTACTGGAGTAGAAATAATTGTGGTTTATTAACTCAGTGGACTATTAGACAGCATTGAAAATACACAACAGTATGGATGAATGTTAGAAACCAAAATATTCAAGAGAAAAAAAAAGAAAGTCACAAAAGGTTACACAAAGTATAATGCCATTTTGATAAAGCTCAAAACAAGCAAAATAAAATAATATATTATCTAGGAGTTAATATATGTGTGGTGAAACCAATTTTTTAAGCAAAGAAAATATTAACACAAAATTCAGGTTAGCAGTTACCTCTCAGAAAAGTGGGTAATGGCAGGAATACACAGGTAGATTCAAGGTTGTCGATAATGTTCTGCACTAAGTTAGAAGGTGAATTCGATGCTATGTACTTCATTATTGAGCTTGGTATCTTATTTATATTACATACATTGTGTATATTTATCAAAGATCATATGTCACTATTACATATCATATTACATATTACAGCACTACATATCACTATTTTAATTAATAAAAGTAAAGTTTAAATACAAGAGTATTTTAATATGCCTCATTGTCATAATTTGACTCCATGGTCTATCAAACCAGGTTTTGATCAAAAAAATAAAATTAAAACTATGACTTCTGTTCAATTTACAGCACTATGAGCTTTAATTGATTTCACCAATAAAAGAAATGTGATGTTATTCATGTAATATATGTGGTATATATTGATATCTTTCAATTACTCAGAATTGACTGTAATACCCTCTTCTAGCAAAAGTTCTCCACACTACCACCAAAGTAATTCGTCTAACACACAGAACAGATGCCAACAGTTTTCAGCTTATACCTGTGCCAGGGCTCCCCATTGCCATGGAGCAGAATCCCATCCTTAACATCACATGCAGGGTCATCTGTAACCAGGCCCTTCCTACCTCTCCAGTGCCCTCTCTAAGGTTCAGCTTGATCCGAAGGTCTCCATAGCTGAGACACTCACACCACTGGGAAATGTATTTCTTCTTTTTTTGTTGTTGTTATTAGTTGCTGTTCTAAGTCATGGCAACCCTGTGTGTGTAGAGTAGAACTGCTCCATAGAGTTTTCAAGGCTGTGACCTTTTGGAAGCAGATTGCCAGGCTTTTCTCCCAAGGTGCTGTTGGATGGGTTTGAACCACAAACCTTTTGGTCAGTAGTCAAGCGCTTAACCATTTGCATCACCCCAGCCCAGGGAACCCAATGTCCCTTCTAGTTCGCATAATCTATGATCTTATCATTTTAGGCCCAGATTTCATTCCTCAGAGTTTAGAATTGGAGTTTCACTATTTTAGAGGTTGAAAACTTGTGTAAATTACTGGCTTTAACAGATCATTTAAAAACAAGATATATTATTCCCCAATTAAAAGTTTTTAAGTGGAAAAATCAACCCAAGCTTTTTAGCATGGAGGATTTTTTGTTGCTGTTGCAGCTTCTTGAACCTGTTTCATGGTATAAGGTCAGTTCTAGTAGTCTTGACCTTGAATTTAAAATTAGATACATTGATCCTTTTGCCTCCATTCTGTACCTAAAAGGTCTGCTATATCTGACATTACAACTCAGCAGTCACCTATGAAAGGAAAGATCGTTTTCTTATAAGATTTATTTATTATTATTTCTAATTTTAACGAATTTAAAACTTAAAAAAACTTTGAAAGCATTTTTTCATCATTGAATCAACTCAAAATATCTATGTATACTGTTACAGATGATGAAATTTATCTTAAACTCTGAATTCCTCTGTACCTAGAAAATATTGTGGCCCTAGTGCAAACAGCTTCCTATTTTCCTCCTTGAAGAAGAGGCTGAGGCTGAGGCTGAGGCAAGGATTTTGAATGACTAGCTGATCCATTTCTTGAACTCAGACAGAGGCCTCCTCAGACACCAGCCAATTACCCATGCTCAGAAAGAGATGAGTCATAGGAATGTGGCCACTGGATGGAACGCCTCCTTGAAAATATCACTTCATTTATCTGCTGATTCTCTCTCCTGCTTTACAAAATGATACCTGTACAAGTGTCTAACCTATCCATCAGACAGAAACAACAACCGCACCCGCTACTGAGGAACTTTCTGCATCACATCAAGGACGAGGGCATACCATTGGTGTCTCCAGATGCATTCTGTTTTCCCTCTCCTCCTCCCTCCCTCTCTCTCTCCCTATCTCTCTCTTCCACATACATTATTGCTCATATATTAGGACATGAAATGGGGCTTGTCCTGTTGTCCAGAACTTTGGCCAGATCCTTAAAGTTGAGGACAATGTGTCAGGACCCTCACACTCTAAGGACAGCATCCCTGCCTGACAATACTAAGATTTTGCTGAAAACAATGTGGACTGAGTTGGATGGAAGGAGAAACAGAAGTTTTGATTTAGATTAGCCAATCTTTTAACACTTGAAAATGTATGTACTCTTAAAGCTGAAGGAGGTCAAGAATTAATGGGATCTGCCTGAACAGTAGCCAACAGGTGGGAAACAGATCTAACTAACAGTGTTAGATATCCCCTGACGTCTTCTTAAAACTAAACAATAGTTTAGCTGAACTAGTTAAAAAAATGTCTGCCTTGAGCATTAGACTCTTTTAAGAACTATCTGTATGTGATCAAACCGACAGCAACAACTCCAAAGATCAGATAGGAGGGTTAGGGGCCAGTGAGTTTATGCTAATGTGTGAACAACAACTCAGAAAAGGAGAATGGTTGCACAACCAGAAGAATGCAATCAATGTCACTGAATTGTACAAGAAGAAACTGTTGAATTGGGGTATGTTCTGCTGTGTATATTCTCAACAACAGCAACAACAAAATACATAATTTTCTTTAATCAGTCAGGGTTATTCTAAATTGGTAGCTATGAAATGCTATCTCTTTCTTCCCTGCCAGGAATGGCCTAGGCAAAAGAAGAGAAATATAAATTAAGAACTATGATGATTCTCCAAAGCCAGTACTCATCTCCTTTTTGACTAACTATTGTAGTCTCCAACGAAATCTTGGCATATCTTTTGAAAATTGAGTTAAACCTAAAATCAAATAGGAGAAGAAGGAAGAGGAAGAGAAGAGACGGAAAACTGAGGAATGAGAATATTTTTTAAAAACACAAGAACAAAACTACATTCCTGCCATATACTTCCTGCTATGTATTTCCTAGAAAAACCGTGAAATTTTATATCTCTTTAATTGTACTTTAGATGAAGGTTTACAGAGCAAACTAATTTCTGATTAAATAATTAATACATATACTGTTTCGTGACATTGGTAGACAACCCCAAGACATGTCAACACTCTCCCTTCTCGACCTTGGGTTCCCCATTACCAGCTTTTCTATCCCCTCCTGCCTTCTCATCCTTGCCCCTGGGCTGTTGTGCCCATTTGGTCTCATTTTGTTTTATGGGCCTGTTTAATCTCTGGCTGAGGGAGAACCTCAGGAGTGACTTCATTACTGAGCTAAAAGAGTGTCCGGGGTCCATACTCTGGGGGTTTCTCTAGTCTCTGTCATACCAATAAGTCTGTTCTTTTTTCTGTGTGTGAGTTAGAATTTTGTTCTACGTTTTTCTTCAGCTCTGTCTGGGACCCTTTACTGTGATCCCTGTCAGAGCAGTCGGTGGTGGTAGCTGAGCCCATCTAGTTGTACTGGACTCACTGGACTCAGTATGGTGGAGACTGTGGTAGTTGTGGCCCATTAGTCCTTTGGACTAATCTTTCCCTTGTGTCTTTGGGTTTCTTCATGCTCCTTTGCTCCAGATGGAGTATCTTAGATGGCCACTCACAAGCTTTTAAGACCCCAGACACTACTCACCAAGTAGAATGTAGAACATTTTCTTTGTAAACTATGCTATGTCAATTCAGTTAGATGTTCCTCGAGACCATCACCCCCAGAGCCCTCAGCCCAGTAATTGGTCCCTCAGGGATTTTGGATGTGTCTATGGAGCTTCCATGACCTTGCCTTGGACAAGTTGTGCTGGCTTCCCCAGTATTGTATACTGGCTTACCCTTCACCAAAGTTATCACTTATCTATTGTCTATTTAGTGTTTTTTTTTCCTCCCACCCCTCCCCTCCCTTGTAACCATCAAAGATTGTTTCTTTTTGTGTGTAAACCTTCTCATGAGCTTTTATAGTATCGTCTCATACAATGTTTGTCCTTTTGTGATGGACTTATTTCACTCAGCATAATGTCCTCCAGTTTCATCCATGTTACGAGATGATTTGCAGATTCATAGTTGTTCTTTATCGTTGTATAGTATTCCATTGTGTACATATACCATAGTTTGGTACATACATAGTTTACCATAGTTTGAAATTCTATATTTTTAGTACTCTGGGTAAATTTACTTCCTTCAATCTAGGATCCAATTGCTTCATCCAATGTAAAAACTTTAGAAGACATAGCATATAAAATCACTTTTCCATATCATTTAGGAGGATAGAATTTAGGGAAATGTTTGATGTAGTCATGTTTAAGTAATCTCGTTAAATATACTGGCACCTGTTTGACACAATGGTGTCAACATTGATTGGGTATTAATATTATCTATTTCCATGAAATAAACATTTTTTACCTAGGGAGATACAATGTTTCCCAAAACTTTTAGATTTATTCTCTTTAAAACAAAAAGTGATTGAGCCAGATTAAAACTAGGAATGAAAGGTGGCACTCATCTGTTGACATGATGAGAAGATATCGTCACATAACCACATTTCTTAATGAATAATGGGTCCGTATGTTTCTACAATGATCTCACATCCCATCAGGTATAAGTCACTATTATGATTTCAGATGTATAATGACTCATAATATGAATTTAAAAATAGAAATATGTCTACCTTTGTGAGGCTCTCTAACATTAACTATAAATCATTAGAAACCTGTAAGTCTTTAGAAAGTTATTTATAAAACTTCTGAACTTAGACATAGAAAAATGTCAAGTACATGAAGAATGTGGTAAACAAATTTTAAGTTAAGTTCACTTTGACCCAGCACAATGTGATAAAAGAAGACATAGTTGAACTATGTAAACTATCCTTGAGACATAAATCTAAACAACCTTTCTAATTTCTAACCTTGAAGGGAAGATGCATCATTTGGCTACTCTCTAACCCTGGAGAAAAAATAAACATACTAGTCTTTTACGTCACACTGGCCATTGTTGTGTGGAATCAAGATGACAAATTCACATAGAAAGCCTAAATTTTTGCTCACTCACTGAAAGAAGGCAGAGATGGCACTGAGATTCTGTCCACCGCTGCCAACGACCTTGGACCCCAGCTATGAGAGACCTCCACCGAGTTCGAGCTATGGTTAACCCTTCCTCTCAATACCTCTCATTAAGGGTAAAAAAGCCTGAAGTCTGAAGAGCTGGACTCTAACCGTTGAACGAACGTTGTAATTGTACAGGCAGTCCCCATGTTAAGAACATCAGACATACGGACAACTTGGACTTAAGAACGGACTGCCATAATGAGTTAATACAATGGTTCATAACAAATGCACACACTGCTTTATAAATACTCATGAAAACATTGCTTGGTTTGGAAGTGTTTCTTAAGTGTTTTGTATGCATCCAAAAAAAAAAAAAACTCCCTGCCGTCAAGTTAATTCCGACTCATAACGATCCTATAGGACAGAGTAGAACTGTCCCACAGGGTTTCCAAGGCTGTGAATCACCACGGAAGCAGACTGCCACATCTTTCTCCTGCAGAGTTGCTGGTGGGTTTGAACCTCTGACCTTTTTGGTTAGCAGCCGAACGCTTTAACCACTACACCACCAGGGCTCCTTTTTATATGCACAGAAAGGTAAAATGTATACTATATACTAAGACATACGTTGGACTAACTGACGCTAAATAAGAACCTTATGTACCATTCCGACTTACCTACAAATATGACTTAAAGACAGACTTAGCGATGGATCTTGTATATAACCTGGGGACTGCCTGTAATTGATAATTCTGGTTCTCTGGTTCTAAATGAATGTTGTGAGGTCTTACTTGTGTGCCTTGCCATGACTACCTTACAATAAACTAAACGAGTTTATGCATGATAAACCTGAGTATCTATTAATTTTCTAAGATTTCTAAAATCCTACACAACAATAATAAAACAATACTTTATTCACTTATATAAAGCGAAAAAGCCAAGCTATTAAATGTCTTTTAAATATAGCTCCATTTTCCCAAGAAATGTGAGCTTTAATAACAGAGCTATAATGTGTGGCACAAAACATATAACTCTGAATTATAGTACAAAACTAAACTTATGAAATAAACTTGGAAGTAAATAATAATGTTCTTCAGCAGAAACTCATCCTACACTTGTGTTGTATGGAAAGGACATCAATTCCAATCTCACATGGTCTATCAATCAGCTTTGAAATGCAAATTTTGAGATATAACAGAGAGATCACATCACCTGTGAAAAATTATCTGATCAATGCTATGAAATTTTCAATAAAGATTGGAGTTTTTTTATCTATGTGAGATCAAATTGACAACGGCAACTCAAAAGTTTTGATGGGAAGCCTAGGGGCCAAGGAGTTGAAGATAATGGTGATGGAATAATTTGGAAAAGGATAGTGAGAATAGCAGCACAACTGGAAGAATGTGATAGATGTCACTGAATTATACATGTAGAAATGTCTGAAATGGTGCATCTTTGGCTATGTATATTTTCACCAAAAAACAAAAAAGGTCCTCCAAGGTCGAGAAGGGAGAGTGTTGACATGTCATGGGGTTGTTACTAACTGTTTAATGAGAAACTATTTGTTCTGTAAACCTTCACCAAAGTACAATAAAAAAAAAAATTTAAAAAAAAAGATTGGAGTTTTTAATCTATAAAGATTTTTAAAGAATATCCACTTAATTAATACATATGCATGTATATTATATTTAAGAATAGCAGAATTGGTAGGGATAATGGAGAATGTGATCCAATACTATTCAAAACCATTGTATTTCAAAATTCTTGTTAGCAAGTTTCCAGCTCTTTCTTTAAGATACTCCCTACACAGCAAATGTGGAATGGAACATGAAGGATGTCCATTGATATTAAGCTGAAAGATACTTTGGCCTCAATTATTTAGATATTTTGAGCAAATGCCAGATGGTTTCTTCATTCTTCACTTCCTTTGCAATGAACAAACAGCCTATGTCTTCTTTACAGGAAAAACTTTTGCTCCCATTATATCACTGACAAATTTCAAAAGTATAAAATGACTTAGAGATGAATCATCAACTCTAAGAGACCAGAGATTTGAATAGTTTCCCCCTAAAGATAGGACTTCTTAGTGGTTTCATTAGAAGTCTGGCAATTTGAATCCCAAGATAGCCATTTGTGATCCTTTCCAAGCAGAACTTTACTTTCTATACTAATGTAACCCTATGACGCTACTCTGGGCTCCTTGGTACTCTATCTACCCTCTTGACATGTAGCATAGCCATAAGATTTCGCTCCTTTCTTCCACCCTCTTTTATGTGTTGAGTCTCTCACGGGCAGGCTGGCACAGAATTACTCTGGCTGAGCTTTCTCAGCCCAGTTTTCATAGCAGGGTTTCTGCATTGATGGCAGAAAAAAGAAAATAGAAGAGAATATTTGAGGCATGTACTCTGGCTGGCCTTACTTGTCACTAACATCACAAGCTGAAATTTTAAAAATTTAGTAGTCAGTAAGTAGTTTATGCAACACAAAATATTTACTTTGAATATATTTTCATTGTGGTGTTTGCTTGTTCGACTGACTAAAAATTTAAATTGTTTTTTTTTTTAAGTGTCAAATGATCCTAGTAGCCACTTCATTTCAGGAATAAGAAACTAAAAAAAAAAAGGAGACTTTAAAGAAAATTATAATACTGGGTTGATATCCTCCAGCCTTTAAGAGATCAATAACAATAATTCCATACATCAGTCAAATTCATTCCATCATCTCAGGGGTGTGTTCTGCATTCCTGGAAGGCCCGTCAAAATACCAAGCTGGTAAATGAACATTGGAGCAAACTAATATTGTTATATATTGGTATATGGTTAATAACACTCTGAAAAAAAAATTAAGCTAAAATCATCTCTGTCATGCTCCTTGAGTATTCTTAACAAGTACTGTTGCAACTACTTTCTAAAGAAAACCCTGGCTTTGCCTGCAGTTCTTTGATCCACCATGTGAAGGTGCAGAGGCCTTACATCAGGGCAACAACACAAACTAGGCTACTTAACTTTCTTAATAAATGTGTTGATACCACCTCCTGGCTCTTGAAGAGATGGGCTCTGTCTTTCATCCACAGTAGCGCATAGTTGATATACTCCAAGCTGTATTTGAGCTGCTATCAAAAACCCAATAGACAAAAATTATATTTCAGAGAGCTCATCTGCCTGCTCCTTTGGAAGTCTATGTTATAGCTTCACATCATACTGAACATCAAAAGGTTAAATACTTAGACAATTTCCCTTTTCATGACATGGACCTTTATCAAAAGACATTACAAGAATGATCCATATCGATCACATTTCTCTAAGTATGATGAAATAGTCATTGAGGATATTTGCCCATTCTGTTACTCATGTTCCATATGCAACAGTTATGCGGATTTTTTCTTCTTAAATCTCTTTTCCTGTTTTAAAACTCATTTTGTTGCATTTGTCCTTTTGTAAGCTGACATTACTTGGTTCCAGTAAAACTGAAAACACATCCCAGCCCTCACTCCAAGCCATGAGCTGTCTTATCAACACATTTGCAAACACCAGTGTCCAGTACCTATTCCCGTTTTGGGTACACATCCCCTCTTTCTCTTGTATTACCACCCCCGCCCGCCAGCCTTTTCTATCATCTTCCCTGCATACAAACATGCTGTATATTCTCCATATGAAATAAAACCCTCCCTTGACCTTGCACGCCCTATGGCTATGCCCATTACTCTTCTCTTTACAGCAAAACTCCTTACAACAATAGTCTAAATTCACTGTCTTTAATTCTTCCCACATTTCCTCGTGAATCCTCTCCAGTTATATTTCCCCCTCACCACACCACTGAATCAGCTTTTGTCAGAATCATCACTGACTCCGTATTGCTGAATCCCACCAAGCCTCAGCCTTTATCTTACCCCAGGAGTACAGTGAGGCAAGTAAGGCATTTGCCTCAGGCACACATTTTGAAGTGGCGGAGGGGGGTGGGTGCTGAAAAACTCAGTAATCATGATAAATCATCGTTTAATGCAATATTTTTTAAAATCAAAATAAATGCAAAACCTTCATGGCAAACGAAGTATCAAAATCTTAAATAAGTACAGGATGTAGCCAGGCTGGGACTAGGGTGAGGGAGAGAGAGAAGCCCTGCAAGTGGAGAGTCAGATCCTATCTTTATTTAAATTGTGATGATATTTTGCTCATCATGGATTTCTGTGAATTAATTTTATTTTTTTATAATATTGCATTAAGGTATTAATGATCTTGAATACTGAGGTCTTTAGTCCCCTTTTTTTTTCAATTTTGTGCCTGAGTTCCGACCTTGAGACCACTCCCTTCTTCTAGAACCACTTTCTGAATTTGCCTTCCAGGACACCACTCTTGTTTCTTCTCCAGTCTTACCGATTGCTCCTTCTCAATATCCTTTGCTGACTTTTTCTCATCTCCTCCAGCCTCTAAATGTTCAGGGCTCAGTCCCAGGACTTCGTCTCAATCTATACCCATCCATTGTTGATCTCATCTAGGCCCATTGCTTTAAATGACACATGTGCCTGACAACTTCTAAGTTTTTAGCTCCAGCCTAACCCACTCCCCTGAACTTCCTGTTTGGCATATCCACTTCAAATTTAAAGTGACCAAACCACACTCCTGATTTTAATCCTTAAACCATTTCCTCCTACAGTTCTCTGCCATCTCAATAAATGGCGATTCCTTACTTCCAGTTGTTCAGGCCAAAAGCTTTGGCTTTATTCTTATCTCCCTCTAACTCTCTCACTTTACATACAGTCAGTCATAAATTCTTGCAGGTTCTATCTTCGAAATACATTCAGAATCCAACAACCTCCACTACCTCCAACACCATTCTAGTCCAAGCCACCATCACTTCTTGCCCAGACTATTACAGTAACCTCCCAACTGAATGATTCGCTTCACTACAGTTATTCTTAACAAAGCAGCCAGAGTGATCCTTTTAAAATGGAATTCTGGTTATATCCTGTGCATAAAACCCTCCAGTGGCTCCTCATTTCACTCAGAATAAAGTCCAAAATCCTTACAATAGCCTACAGCTCTGGTTCTCAAACTTCAGCAGTCATAGAATCACAATCACCTAGAGGCTTGTTAAAACACAAATTGCTGGAACCCACCCCCAGAGTTTCAGATTCAAGAAGCCTGGGATGGGTTCCAAAGATTTTCGTTTCTAACAAGTTCCCAAATAGGGCTGATACTGTGGGCTGGGAACCACTTTGAGAACCACTGGAGTACAATACAAGATCTGGCACCTGTTGCATCTCTGAGCTGATTCCCTATCACTCTCCTTCTTCGCTCTGCTCTAGCCACGCTAGCCTTCTGCTATTGCTGGAACGCAACAAGCAAGCTCCTACCTCATCACCTTTGTATTTTCTATGCCCTCTGCCTGGAACTTCTCTCTAGATATCCTCACAGCCATGCCCTCCTTCAGGTCTCCAATACAATACCTTCTTAATAAGGTCTTCTCCATGTAAGGTAGCCAACTTACCTCACCCTTACCTTGCATTGCTTTATTTTTCTCCATAAATGTATCGCCATCTGTTCTTTATATATTTACTTGTTTATTATTTTGTTGTTTCCTGCCACTAGATTATAAGCTCCATCTGGACTGGGACTTTTTATACTTAGCTGAATGTTAACTCCAGAGCCTAAAATGGTGCCTACCACATAGGTGCTCAGTAAGTATTTGTTAATGAATGAATGATGGGGAAATGTAGGCAGTCACCCAAGACCATTCCAGTTTCTAAGTTGGTTGGGTGGAGGAAATAATCAAATTTATCATGCGAACCTGAGCAAGTAACTTATACCCTGTACTCTTGTCTTGCAAGCATTTATTGTAAAATTGTCTTAATTGGCTAAATCATCCAAAGCAAAATTGACATTAACTCAGTGACCAATACAGGAAGCTTCCTGTTTTACCCACATTCCTGATCTTGTGTGCATAAAGGTCCACCCAGGGAGGCTGAAAATACAGTCCTTCTATTCTATTGCTATCTGCTTCTCAGAGCACTATAGGTCCCATCTGTTCCTACAGAGAAACATCTCAGTCTTTATTTCCTTGAACTATTTTCTTCTCTCTCACTCTCTTATCACTTTCCTTATTCTCCTCAAGAGACACTTGTTTTGGGCCAGCTAACAGCCATTCCACCTGTGATGGTTAAGATCATGTGTCAGCTTGGCTTGGCCATGATTCTCAGCGTTTTGGCAGGTGTATAATGTTGTGATCACTTCCTTGCTGAAATGTGATATGTGATCACCCCCATGATGGAATCTACTGAGCGGTACCTGCAGGGGCAGGGCCTGTGGTGGCTCACCGCCCCCTCAGCCTTCATCTCCCCACCCCCTCAGCCTTCATCTCCCCACCCTCCTCCGCCTACTTCCTTCCTGTTCTCCTTGCCAGGTCTTTTGCTTCTTCCAGAGCCTGCAGCTGGCTCCTGTTCATCTGGCCTCCAGTTCTTGGGACTTGGGCTAGCAGCTTGCAGGCAGTCTTGCCTGCCAATCTTGGGATTCATCGATCTTCACAATCTGTGGCAGCACTGCTCTCCAACCTTCCGATCTTGGGTTCGCCAGCCCCTGCAGCTACGTGAATCGGGAGAATTCTCTTCCTTGCCTCTCACACTTGGAACTTACAGCCTCTAAAAACTGTATGAGCCATTTCCTTGATATAAATCTCTTTACACACACACACACACACACACACACACACACACACACACACACTGGTCTTGCTTCTCTAGAGAACCCAGCCTAACACCACCCTTCTTTCTTACCAGGAGTATCCCTAATTTAATTTAATTGTCCATCCTTCCCATATGAATCTGGAAAAATCCTGATTAGGAATCCAATTAGGATGATCCTCTTTCCTTTGCTAGAAACTGGTTTAAGCATGAGTGTCTTAGTTATCTAGTGCTGCTGTAACAGAAATACCACAGGTGGATGGTTTTAACAAAGAGAAGTTTATTTCCTTACAGTAAAGTAGGCTAAAAGTCCAAATTCAGAGTGTCAGCTCCAGGGGAAGGCTTTCTCTCTCTGGACCTTCTCATCAGTGTTCCCCCAGACTAGGAACTTCTCAGCACGGGGACCCCGGTCCAAAGGACACACTGTGCTCCTGGAACTGCTTTCTTGATGGTATGAGCTCCCCCTGTCTCTCTGCTCACTTCTCTTTTTTTATATCTCAAGAGATTGCCTCAGGACACAATCCAGTCTTGCAGATCCAGTCCTGCCTTACTAACACAACTGCCACTCATCCTCCCTCATTAACATCATAGAGGCAGGATTTACAACATATAGGAAAATCACACAGTACCAGGAATCATGGCCCAGCCAAACTGATACACACATTTTTTGGGGGGACATAATTTAAACCATGACTATGAGCATATCACCCAGTTCCAGTCAAAGGACGTAGTCTGCTGGAGACTTCAGGAAATGTTAACATCCTCTTAAAAAAGAGACACATGGGATGAAAAATGGTTTTTCTAAAATTGGACACTGGGGTATCTGTATGTTATGCCTGGAATTGCAGCAGATATTGTGTAACCCGGAGAAAAACAATCCAGGAGCAAAGCTAAAGATACCAAAAAGCAAACCTGTTGCCATCAAGTCAATTCCAACTCATAGCAACCCTATAGGACAGAGTAGAACCGCCCCATAGAGCTTCCAAGGAGCACCTGGTGGATTCCAACTGCCAATCTTTTGGTTAGCAGCCGTAGCTCTTAACCACTACAAAGCTAAAGACACCTGAGAAAAAAAGATGGAAAAAACCTAGGTTCTTAAGGAATCAATGAAACAACGAGTTAACAGCCCATCTTCATATGTAAAATGCAGAACTTTCTTGTTAATACAATTGGGTTTGGGGTGAGGAGTCATTATTTATGTCCATCCAGATAGTCCGTCTCTGTCTCGATAATCACATTCCTATACTACAGCCAAGCTGCATGTATAACTTACCCATAAGACAACGTGCATATCACATGGATAGCCTTATATTCTGGAATAGCTATTAACAATCTCCATAAACCACTTCCTCAGAACTTAATGTCTAATGTAGGGCATCTCATGCTGAATTTCCCATGTTAAATTTCATTCCAGGCCCAGTCTCCTTGAGATACCAAAAAATGAAAGACACTTTCTTCCTAGCTTTTTACTCATAAAGAAGCTGGTTTACATATATAACCCATGGATTGAAATAACAAGAGTTTATTACACACAATGATCAAGACCAGTACAATTGTACACTGTAAGATGAGATCTAGGGGAGAGAATTTATCTTAAACTTTGTAGGACTTTTTCATACAATCAGCTCAACAGAACCTCAACTGAATCTCACAGATAAAGATGAAAAAGCTGTAAGACTACAAAAAGAACACCTACAGATATGCACCACCACTCTTATGTCAGTTTGTCATACTGTGGTGGCTTGCGTGTTGCTATGATGCTAGAAGCTATGCCACTGGTAGTTCAAATACCAGCAGGGTCACCCATGGTGGACAGGTCTCAGTGGAACTTCTAGGCTAAGAATAGGAAGAAAGACCTGGCAATCTACTTCTAAAAAAATTGGCCAGTGAAAACCATATGAATAGCAGCAGATCATTGTCTGATATAGTGTCAGAAGACAAGCCCTTCAGGTTGGAAGGCACTCAAAGTATGGCTGGGGAGGAGCTGCCTCCTCAAAGTAGAGTTGACCTTAATGATGTGAATGGAGTCAAGCTTTCAGGACATTCATTTGCTGATGTGGCACAACTCAAAATGAGAAGAAAAGGCCAAAATGGATGTCAGAAGAGACTCCAAAATTTGCTCTTGAACGTAGAGTAGTTAAAGCAAAGAGAAGAAATGATGAAGTAAAAGAGCTGAAAAGAAGATTTCAAAGGGCAGCTGGAGAAGACAAAGTAAAGTCTTATAATGAAATATGCAAAAGAGAAGAATATACTCAGCATTACTCAAGTTGAAAGAACTGAAGAAAAAATTCAAGCCTTGAGTTGTACTATTGGAGGATTCTATGGGCAAAATATTGAATGACGCAAGAAACATCAAAAGAAGAAGGAAGGAATACACGATGTCACCGTACTAAAAAGAATTAGTCAGTGTTCAACCGTTTCAGGAGGTAGCATATGATCAAGGACCAATGGTATTGAAGGAAGAAGTTCAAGTTGCACTGAAGGCATCAGAGAAAAACAAAGATCCAGGAATTGATGGAATACCAATTGAGATGTTTCAACAAATTGATGCAATGCTAGAAGCACTCATTCATCCACGCCAAGAAATTTGGAAGACAGCTACCTGGCCAATCAACTGGAAGAGATTCATATTTGTGCCCACTCCAAAGAAAGATGATCCAAGACACACCTTAGAAACAAAGACATAAATTTATTAAAAATCAAAGAACGGAAAAAATATATATCAAGCAGTCACCAAAAAAGAGCAGAAGTAGCAATACTAATCTCAGATAAAACAGACTTTAAAACAAAATCCACTGTAAAAGACAAAGAAGGGCACTACATCATGATTAAAAGGATGATCCAGCATGAAGACATAACCATAATAAATATATACACACCCAGTGACAGGGCTCCACAATACATAAAACAAACTTTAACCACTGAAGAGAAATTGACAGTTCCACTATAATAGTAGGAGACTTCAACACACCACTCTTGGTAAATAACAGAACATCTAGAAAGAAACTCAGCAAAGATAGAGGAGATCTAAAGACCACAATCAGCCAACTTGAACTCACAGACATACATAGAACACTCCACCCAACAGCTGCAAAGTACACATTCTTTTCCAACGCACATGGAACATTCTCCAGAACAGACCACATCTTAGGCCACAAAGCAACCCTCAACAAAATCCAAAACATTGAGAAAATACAAAGAACCCTCTCTGACCACAACACCGTCAAAGTAGAAATTAACAACAGGAAGAACGAGGGAAAAAAATTAATTACATGGAAACTAAATAACACCCTGCTTAAGAACCACTGGGTAATAGAAGAAATCAAAGATGAAATCAAAAAATTCCTAGAATCAAATGAGAATGAAAACACATCATACTAAAACCTTCGGGACACAGCAAAGGTAGTGATCAGAGGTCAATTTATGGGAATAGATGCACACATCAAAAAAGAAGAAAGGGACAGAATCAAAACATTAGCTATACAACTCAAACAAATAGAAAGAGAATAGCCATCAGAAGGAAGGAAATAATAAATATCAGAGCAGAAATAAATGAAATAGAGAATAGAAAAGCAATAGAAAGAATCAAAAAGCCAAAGTTGTTTCTTTGAAAGGATGGAGAAAATCAGCAAACCACTAGCCAAACTGCCAAAGAAAGATGATCCAAAAGAATGCGGAAATTATCTAACAATATCATTGATATCACCCACAAGTAAAATTTTGCTGGAGATAATTCAAAAATGGTTGCAGCAGTACATTAACAAGAACTGTCAGAAATTCAAGCCAGATTCAGGAGAGGACATGGAATGAGGGATATCACTGCTGATGTCAAATGGATCTTGGCTGAAAGCAGAAAATACCAGAAAGATGTTTACCTGTGATTTATTGACTATGCAAAGGCATTTGACTGTGTGGATCATAACAAATTATGGATAACATTGCCAAGAATGGGAATTCCAGAACACTTAATTGTGCTCATGCAGAACCTGTACATAGTTTAAGAGGCAGTCATTCAAACAGAACAAGAGGATACTGCATGGTTGAAAATCAGGAAAGGTGTGTGTCAGGGTTGTATCTTTTCACTATACTTATTCAATCTGTATACTGAAAAAATAATCAGAGAAGCCGGGCTATATGAAGAAGAACATGGCATCAGGATTGGAGGAAGGCTCATTATCAACTTTTGATATGCAAATGACACAACCTTGCTTGCTGAAAATGAAGATGAGTTGAAGCACTTACTGATACAGATCAAAGACTACAGCCTTCAGTATGGATTACACCTCAACATAAAGAAAACAAAAGCCTCACAAATGGACCAGTAAGTAACATCATGATAAACAGAGAAAATACTGAAGTTGTCAAGGATTTCATTTTACTTGGATCCACAATCAACACCCATAGAAGCAAATGTGCTGCAAAATACCTCTTCAAACTGTTAAAAAGCAACGACGTCACTTTGAGGACTATTGTGCAGCTGACCCAAGCCATGGTATTTTCAATCACCTCATATCCATGCAAAAGCTGGACAGTAAGGAAGGAAGACAGAAGAATTGATGCCTTTAATTATGGTGTTTGCAAAGAATACTGAATATACCAAGGACTTCCAGAAGAATGAACAAATCTGTCTTGGAAGAAGTACAGCCAGAGTGTTCCTCAGAAGCAAGGATGGCAAGATTTCATCTCATAGACTTTGGACATGTTATCAGGAGGGACCAGTCCCTAGAGAAGGACATCATGGTTGGTAAAGTAGAGGGTCCGTGAAAAGTGGAAGACCCTCGACAAGATGGATTGACACAGTGGCTGCAACAGTGGGCTGAAACATAGCAACGATTGTGAGAATGGTGCAGGACCGAGTAGTGTTTCATTCTGTTGTACTTAGGGTCCCTGTGAGTCAGAAGTGACTCATCAGCACCTAACAACAACATATTACGACTATAACCTAATGACACTTCTAAATGTTTATTCTCCCATGAAGTATTTGCATCACTGGGTTTTTTCTCTTTTTCAAATTCACTTTTAGAAGCTGAATCTCTACCTAGAATTTCTTGTTCTCACTGGGCTGCTGCTATAATTTTGCTAAAATAGTAAAATTCTGCTTTATTTCATGTATTTCTTTTGTTAACTCCAGCTCCAGCTCCAGCCTTGTTCTGGAAAGGGTTAGGGATTTCTTCTAGAGCTTGGCAATAACCCTGACTCAGAAAACCTCCAGATGGACATCACAGACATGCTGCTTCTGTTTTTTCTTTGCAATTTGGATGTGTCATGCACAGCCTCACTGATGTATAAAACATCAGTACAAAATGTAGAAAAGTTCTTTTGCTTTTTGCCTGCGTATACCCTTTTTATGATGAGCTGAGATGTTTTTGCACAGGCAAAAGTTTTCCTAAAGAAAAACTATAAAACACAAAAACCTAAAATAGAATAATTTAAACAGAAACTTTGCATTCAGATTTTTATAGATCCCTGCATAAAAAATAAGAAGATGCTGTGAAGTCTCTGGGAAAAGCAAAAGAGTCTGACTAGAATGACACTTTGAGAAGGCCTGAAGCATGTCCACATTACGTGGTGTGGTGTATGTCAAGATTTGATCATTGTGGGTCAGGTGATCAAAGAGGACTCCACCCTGAATTCCAGAATTGTATTCACTATTATCATATTTTCATGAGAATGTTAAGTAAATAAACATTGCTTAATCGTGATAGATGGATATTCTAAGAGATATAAGAATCAGGATATAAAAATGTTACCTTTGCAGGATTTCCTTATATTATGGACATCTAGTCTGGTAATATATGGTAATTGGTAATATATGGTGTCTTGGTTGTGTTGGTGCTTTTATAACAGAAATACAAGTGGATGACTTCAACAGAGAGAAATCTATTCTCTCACAGTCTAGTAGGCTACAAGCCCAAATTCAAGGCATCAGCTCCGGGGGAAGGCTTTCTCTCTCTGTCGGCTCTGGAGGAAGGTCCTTGTGGTGCATCAGTCTGTCCTTGGTCTGGGAGCATCTCAGCTCAGGAATCTCAGGTCCAAAGGACGCACTCTGCTTCCAGCACTGCTTTCTTGGTAGTATGAGGTCCCCCACTCTCTGCTTGCTTCCCTTTCCTTTTATCTCTTACAAGATAAAAGGTGGTACAGGCCACACCCCAGGGAAACTCCCTTTACGTTGGATCGGGGATGTGACCTTATAAAGGTGTTACAATCCCACCCTAATCCTCTTCAACATAAAATTACAATCACAAAATGAAGGACACAATACTGGCAATCATGGCCTAGTCAAATTGACAACACACATTTTGGGGGGGACAAAATTCAATCCATAACATATGGCAACTCCGTATTTTGAGAATATGGAATCATGAAAAGTATATTTTTTTTATTTTTTTATTTACTATTACAATTTTTCACTTGCAAACGTTTAGAAATTCAGGTGAGTAGTTTATACATATTCAAACACACGAAAACACTGAACTCCTTTGTCAAATAATAAAAATAAATAGTCCTTGTTCTTACCTTTTTCTTCTATTCGGAGGCAGTACAGTGTCGTGGTTTAAAAACAGATTAGTCAAATCTGACTGATCTAGGTAATATCCTGGCTCCATCACCTACTCAGTCTATGATGTTGAGTAAATCCATCAACATTTGAGACCCTTATATTCCCCACTTGTAAAATAGGAATAATAATGCCCACCTTAGTGTTGTTGCAACACACAGTAAGTGTATGAAGAGGTACAGCATCAGGTCTCAGAGCACCTTAAAATATTAAGAATCTGTGACTCAGAGTGGAAATAAAATGAGAATCAGGACTGATAAAACACCCAGTCAACATCCAAAGGCACATGATGGTAGCAAGTATTGTCTCCTAGATGTATGAACTCAATATAACCTAAAACAATGTTGGCTTTCCTGCACAAATGGCTGTTCACAGGTGTGCCTGAAGGCATTGCCACGTTCCCTCTCCCAGGAGTTTTTCCTCCACATCTCACTGTGGGGAAACAGATACATTATCTGTAGAGATGTTCTGAGCATACGTTTCCCTCTCCTGTATCAAGAGCCTCCTAAAGTTTAAAAAAAAAAAATCAGAAGGGCATCTGCGTGTGTGTATGAAAAGATGATTAGGTTGCACTTACGGATTTAAAAAAGCAGACATTACTTGCCTAGAAAGTCATTGCACATTCATGCCCCTTTTTCCTCCTATAGTTCCCCATACTCACCTCCCCTATAAGGCTTTTCACACTGGAATTTAATTGTCTAGTTACAGGTCTGTGTTTCCCACGGGAGCATGTGTTTCCTCAGGAAAGGGAGAGTATCTTTATCTCCTTAGAGCAGTGGTTCTCAGCCCTGGCTGCACGTTAGAATCACCTGGGGAGTTTTTCAAAATCCCAATTCCCTAACCACACTCAGATTGCTTAAAATGAGTATCTCTGAGGGTGGACACAGACATCTTTTTCAAATTTCACAGGTGATTCCAGTGTGAAGCCAAGGCTGAGAACCACACTTTAGAAGATTAGCACAGTACCTGGCACACACCAGGCACGCTAAGTAGAATGAATGAGTAAATTTAGTCAGGTAACAAGGGAAACATGTCACAGACCACACTGCAATATTTACCTATCCATCTTCTCCCACTAGGCTGTGAGCTTATAGAGAGTGAGAACCACAGAGTCATACTTGTTTTCTATCCCCATCTCCTAACACAGAGTCTTATTCACCTTTACATCCTTTGGCATATATTAAGAACTCAATGTTTTGTCGAAGTGAAGTAACACCAAGTAAGGTGAAAATAGTTTACATAGTCAATTTTTTTTTAAGAAAGAGAAGAGCGTATTAGATCTTGCTAGCGTGCTTCCAATGTAAGTATTAGAACAAAGAGTACCACTTTCATATGTACTATAGTAACTCCATAAATACACAACCATATGCTGACTGGTCAGTGTACAACAGACAATTTGATCTCAACTGCGTTCTCAAAGAAAATCATGAAGCAAGTGAGAAATATATTGTTTTGGCTTTTATCTGGACTTCCTTGGACTCTCCTGAAACAGCTGAGCATATCACCCAGGGAGGGCAGCCTCAAAGCTCACAAACACTAACATAAACAATGCATTACTTACCAGATGGCCATTTCTTTTTTTTTTTTTTTTTTCTTTTTAATTGTACTTCAGGTGAAGGCTTACAGACCAAGTAGTTTCTCATGAAACAGTAGTACGCATATTGTTTTATGACATTGGTTAACAACCCCACAACATGTCAACCCTCTCCCTTCTCAACTTTTTTTTTTTTTTTTTTTGGTGAAAACATACATAGCCGAAGACACACCATTTCAAAAATTTCTACATGCACAGTTCAGTGACATTGACTACGCTCTTCCAATTGTGCTGTTATTCTCACTTAAGATGAAGGCTTACAGAACAAAACAGTTTCTCATTTACCAGTTACTACAAATGTTGCCCTATGACAATGGTTAACAATCTCACAACACATCAACAATATGGTTACTCAACCTTGGGTTCCTTATCACCAGCTTCCTTGTCGCCTTCTGCCTTCTGGCCGTTGTCACTGGACTGCTGTACCTCTTTAGTCTCATTTGGTTTTATGGGGCTGTCCACTCCCAGGCTGAACAGTGAACCTCGGAAATGACTTCACCACTGAGCTAAAAGGGTGCGTGGGGGCCATACTCTCGAGATTTCTCCAGTCTCTTTTAGGCCAGTAAATCTGGTCTTTTTTTTTGTGAGTTAGAATTATGCTCTACATCCTTCTCCAGCTCTGTCCAGAACCCTCTGTTGGGATCCTGGTCAGAGCAGTCAGTGGTGGTAGCCGGGCATCATCTAGCTGTACTGGACTCAGTCCAGTGGAGGCCTTGGTAGCTGTGGACCATTAGTCCTTCAGACTAATCTTTTCCTTGTATCCTGTTCTCTTCATACTCCCTTGTTTCCGAAGGGATGAGACCAGTGGAGTATCTTAGACGGCTGCTCACAGGCTTTTAAGACCCCAGACACTACTCACCAAGGTAGAATGTAGAACATTGTCTTTATAAACTGTGTTATGCCAGTTGAGCTAGATGTTCCCCAAGACCATGGTCCCCACAGCCCTCCACCCAGCATTCAGTCCCTTAGGGAGTTTGGATGTGTCTATGGAGCTTCCATGACCTTTCCTTGTACAAGTTGTGCTGGTTTCCCCTGTATTGTATACTGTATCACCCTTCACCCAAGATACAACTTATCTATTGCCTATTAAGCATTTCCCCCCCCCCCACCCCTCCCATTCCTGGTAACCAACAAAGATTGTGACATTTTGTGTGTGAACTTTTTCAAGGGTTTTTACAATATAGGTCTCATACAATATTTATCCTTTTGTGATTGACTTATTTCACTCAGCATAATGTCCTCCAGTTTCATCCATGTTATGAGATGCTTCACAGATTCATCATTGCTCCTTCTCGTTGCATAGTACTCCATTGGGTGTATATACCATAGTTTGTTTATCTGTTGATGGGCATCTAGGTTGTTTCCATCATTTTGCTATTGTGAACAATGCTGCCATGAACATAGGTGTGCGTATGTCTATTCGAGTGACGACTCTTATTTCTCTAGAATATATTCCTAGGAGTGGGATTGCTGGATCGAATGGTATGTCTATTTCTAGCTTTCTGAGGAAGCGCCATATCATTTTCCAAAATGGTTGTATCATTTTGCATTCCCACCAGCAGTGCATAAGAGGTCCGATCTCCCCGCAGCCCCTCCAACATTTGTTATTTCCAGTGTTTTTGATTTCATGCCAGTAATGCCAGGGTGAGATGGTATCTCATTGTGGTTTTAATTTGCATTTCTCCAATGGCTAGTGATCGCGAGCATTTCCTCATGTGTCTGTTGGCCATTTGAATGTCTTCTTTGGTGAAGTGTCTTTTCATTTCCTTTGCCCATTTTTTAATAGGATTATTTGTCTTTTTGTTGTAGAGATGTTGGATTTTCTTGTAGATTATGGAGATTAGACCTTTGTCTGAGTTGTACTGTCCAAAAATTTTTTCCCAGTCTGTAGGTTCTCTTTTTACACTTTTGGTGAAGTCTTTTGAAGAGCATAGGTGTTTGATTTTTAGAAGATTCCAGTTCTCTGGCTTATCTTTTGGGGTTTGGGCATTGATGGTTATGGTTTGTATCCTGTTAATGCTGTGTATTGAGGCCTGTAGTGTTGGTCCTATATTTTCTTCTATGAAGTTTATAGTTTTAGGCTTTATATTCAGGTATTTCATCCATTTTGAAGTAGTTTTTGTATACGGCGTGAGGGATGGACCCTGTTTCATTTTTTTGGAGATGGATATCCAGTTTTGCCAGCACCATTTGTTGAAAAGACTGTCTTTTACCCATGTGATGGACTTTGGGCCCTTGTCGAAGATCAAGTGACCATAGGTGGATGGATTTACATCTGGGTTCTCAACTCTGTTCCATTGGTCAATGTATCTGTCGTTGTACCACTACCAGGCTATTTTGACTACCATAGCTGTATAGTAGGTTCTGAGGTCAGGTAGTGTGATTTCTCCAACTTTATTCTTCTTCTTCAGTAGTGCTTTACTTATTCGGGGCTTCTTCCCTTTCCATATAAAATTAATGATTAGTTTTTCCATCTCTTTGAAGAATGTTGTTGGTATTTGGATCGGGATTGCATTGTATTTGTAAATTGCTTTGCGTAGAATTGTCATTTTCACAATGTTGAGTCTACCTATCCATGAGCATGGTATATTTTTCCACTTACGTAGATCCCTTTGGGTTTCTTGCAGTAGGGTTTTGTAGTTTTCTTTGTATAGGTCTTTTATATCCCTAGTTAGATTTATTCCTAGATATTTTATCTTTTTAGGGGCTATTGTAAATGCTATTGTTTTCCTGATTTCCTTTTCATCGTTCTCCTTATTGGTGTATAGGAATCCAATCAATTTTTGAATGTTTATCTTGTATCCTGCTACTCTGAGTAATCTTCCTATTAGTTCCAGTAGATTTCTCACAGAGTCTTTAGGGTTTTCTATGTATAGTATCATATCATCTGCAAACAGGGACATTTAACTTCTTCATTACCAGTTTGGATGCCCTTGATTTATTTTTCTTGCCTTACTGCTCTAGCTAGAACTTCCAGCACAACGTTAAATAGGAGTTGTGATAAGGGCATCCTTGTCTTGTTCCTGTTTTCAAGGAGAATGTTTTCAGCCTCTCTCCATTAAGAATGATGTTGGCTGTTGGTTTTGCTCTCCTGTCTTTATTATGTTGAGAAATTTCCCTTCTATACCTAGTTGATTGAGAGTTTTTATCAGGAATGGGTGTTGGACTTTGTTGAATGCCTTTTATGTGTCAGTTGAGATGATCATGTGATTCTTTTCTTTCCTTTTATTTATGTGGTGGATTACATTGATTGATTTTCTAATGTTGAACCATCCTTGCATACCTAGTATGAATCCTACTTGGTCATGGTGTATTATTTTTTTGATATGATGCTGAAGTCTATTGGCTAGAATTTTGTTGAGAATTTTTGCATCTATATTCATGAGAGATATTGGTCAGTAATTTTCTTTTTTTGTGACATCTTTGCCTGGTTTTGGTATCAGCGTTATGCTGGCTTCATAGAATGAATTTGGAAGTGCTGCTTCCTTTTCTAGCCTCTGAAATAGCTTGAGTAGTACTGGTACAAGCTCTTCTGTAAATTTTTTGTAGAATTCTCCAGTGAAGCCAGCTGGGCCAGGGCTTTTTTTGGTTGGGAGTATTTTCATTACCTTTTCAATCTCTTCTCTTGTTATGGGTTTGTTCAGATTTTCCACATCACTTTGTTGTAGTTTGGGTAGGTAGTGTGCTTCTAGAAATTTATCCGTTTCCTCTAGGTTTTCAAATTTGTTGGAGTACAGTTTTTCATAATACTCTGTTATAATCCTTCCTATTTCAGTTGGATCTGTTATAATGTCCCCCATATCATTTCTTATTTGGATTATTTGCCTCCTCTCCTGTCTTTCTTTTGTCAGTCTGGCCAGTGGTTTGTCAATTTTGTTGATTCTTTCAAAGAACCAACTTTTGGTTTTGTTGATTCTTTCTATTGTTTTTCTCTTCTCTATTTCATTTATTTCTGCTCTGATCTTTACTATTTCCTTTCTTCCGGTGGCCGTGGGCCTTTTTTTACAGTTTTCTTTCTATTTGTTTGAGTTCTGTAGTTAATGTTTTGATTTTGTCCCTTTCTTCTTTTTTGAGGTGTGCATCTATTGCTATAAATGTCCTCTGAGGACTGCATTTTCTGTGACCCAAAGTTTTGGTCTGACGTGTTTTCATTCTCATTTGATTCTAGGAATTTTTTGATTCCATCTCTGATTTCTTCTATTACCCAGTGAAGAAGGGTATTATTCAATTTCCATGTAATTGATTTTTTTTCCTTGCTCTTTCTGTTGTTAACTTCTACCTTGATGGCATTGTGGTCAGAGAAGATACTTTGAGTTATCTCTACATTTTGGATCTTGTTGAGGATTGCTGTGTGGCCTAAGATGTGGTCTATTCTAGAGAACATTCCATGTGCATTGGAAAAGAACGTGTACTTTGCAGTGGTTGGATGGAGTGTTCTATATATGTCTATGAGGTCAAGTTGGCTGATTGTGCCCTTTAGGTCTTCTGTATCTTTGCTGAGTTTCTTCTTAGTTGTTCTGTCCTTTACTGAGAGGTGTGTGTTGAAGTCTCCTACTATTATTGTGGAAATGTCAGTTTCTCTTTTCAGTGTTGTTAGAGTTTATTTTATGTATTTTGGAGCCCTGTCATTGGGTGCGTAGATGTTTATTATGGTTATGTCTTCATGATGGATCGTCCCCTTATTATATAGTGTCCTTCTTTGTCTTTTATGGTGGATTTTGTTTTAAAGTCTATTTTATCTGAGATTAGAATTGCCACTCCTGCTCTTTTTTGGTAGTTGTTAGCTTGATATATTTTTTTCCAACTTTTGACTTTTAATAAATTCACATCTTTGTTTCTAAAGTGTGTCTCTTGTAGACAGCATATTAATGGATCCTGTTTTCTTATCCATTCTGTCACTCTCCATCTCTTTATGGGTGCATTGAGTCCATTTACATTCAGTATAATTATTGATAGATGTGAGTTTGTTGCTGTCATTTTTGTAGTGCTTTTTTTGTGGTGCTGACATTTTCTTTGTTCTTCTTACTCTCCTGTGCTGAGTTACTTTTGTTTGTGGATTTTTTTTTTCTTCATTTCTTTTGTTTTTGTAGGTTTTGTTTTTGCTGAGACTTTAAGTTTTTCCTCCTTATTTTTATGAGTATGTTTGTTAACTTTCTTCTTGGTTACCATGAATTTTACCCTTATCTTTCTAAGTTTGAAGCAGTCTATTATTACTTGGTATCACCTTGCCTTCCTCTCCATTAGTAGGTTCTACACCTATGCTGTTTATTCCCTCCTTTATTGTTCTGATGTTGTTGTCATTTACTGATTAACTGCTCTGATTCCCTGTTGTATTTCCTTTGGTTTTGGATAGTCCCTGAGAGTTCACTTCCTAGATTGGTATCTGGATGGTATGATCCTGTGTGCTAGATTCTGCCTGTGAGCTGAAGTTGTTTCTTCTCATATGGAAGAACTCCCTTTAATAATTCTTGTAAGTTTGGTTCGACTTTTACATATTGCCTTAATTTGTGTTTATCTGGAAATGACCTAATTTCACCATCATATTTGAACGAGAGTTTTGCAGGATATATTATTCTTGGCTGGCAATTTTTTTCTTTCAAGATTTTATATGTCATTCCATTGCCTTCTTGCCTGCATGGTTTCTGCCAAATAATCTGAGCTTTGTCTTATTGTTTCTCCTCTGTATGTGACTTCTTGTTTTTCATGAGCTGCTCTCAGGATTCTTTGTTTGTCTTTGGTTTTGGAGAGTGTGAATATGATATGCCTTGGTGATTTTCTTTTGGGATCTATCCTGTATGCAGTTCGTTGAGCTTCTTGGATGGCCACCTTTTCATCTTTCATGATATTGGGGAAGTTTTCTGTCAGCAGTTCTTCAATGATCCTCTCTGTGTTTTCTGTTTTCTCCCCCTGTTCTGGAACTCCTTTCACTCGAAAATTTTTGCTTTTGATTGTATCCCACATAACTCTCAGGGTCTCTTCACTTTTCTTTGCTCTTTTTTCTGAGTTTTCCTCAGAGTTGTATCCAAGAGTTTGTCTTCAATTCCACTGATCCTGTCTTCCACCATTTCAAATCTGCTTCTCTGCCCTTCTATGACACTGTCCATTTTTGAAATCTTGTTTTTTATCTTTTGGATTTCTAATTGTTGTTTTTGTATAATTTCTAGTTGTGAATTCATTTCAGCATTTTGTTCCTGCATTATTTTCCTGAATTCTTCCAAATTTTTGTCTATTCTCCATGAATTTGTCTATTTTTTCCCCATTTTTGTCTGCTTTTTGCTTCAGCTCTGGAGAATTCTGAGTATTAGAGATTTGAATTCCCTATCAGGCAGTTCCAGTGCATTTTCTTCCACAGGAGAGTCATCTGGTGTTTCATTTTGGATGCCTACTGGAACCATCCTGTCCTATTTTTGTAAATGTTTTGATATTGTCTGCTGTTTTGGGGGCATTCAGTAGTTATTTTTCTAGTTTATTGATTGCAAATTTGTTTGTTTCATCCCTTTTTTTTTTTTTTAATTTGACTATGTCTGAGCAGGTGGACTGTGTGTTCTTTGTTGTTTTCTGGTCTGTGGGCACAATACTTTTTGCCTCCCTCTCCAACTGGCAGGGTCAGTCACTCAGATATAGCACATCAGGGCAGGTCTAGCTGAAGAGGAGTTACTGGGACGGGTTGTTTGTGGCACTTACTACAGCCACCAGGGCGGGTCTGTAATCAGTGAAGGGCAGGTTCTAGTAGGCCTTGCCTGTGCTGCTTGGTGGTGTGATGTAAACACACAGTGCAGGTAGGCAGGATGTAGGGGGGAGACTGTTATGCGTGGAGCGAAGATGGATATGGGAGAGAGGAGAGAGGAACAGGAGCCAAAAACATTCAAACAAAAAAAAATAATGCTAGGGGAGCTTGCTGTTTGAGTGGAGAAATGAGAGACCACGAAATGGAGAAAAACAGAAAGGGGAAGAGGAAGAAAAAAAAAGAAAAGAATGAATAAATAAAAATCAGAAAGGGAAAACAACAGCAAAGTTCCCAGGGATCCCACCAGTGCAGCTATGAGGTCTGGAGAAGTTGTTCTCAGGTGTTGCAGTACAGCCTGACTAGAAGGCGTAGAGGTATACAATGCCAGGTATTCAGGGAAACAGAAAGAAGGATGATATAGAGAGACAAGAAACTGAGTAATGAAGAAAGACAAAAACGGAAAAAGATGGAAAAGAAAACAAAACAAATTTTATAAAAAAAGAACAAGAAAATCCCCAAAAAAAACAGAAAAGAAAAAAAAAAACAACAACAAAAAACGAAATACCCTCAGGTATCCCTCTGCACATCTGTGCAAGCTGAGGGTGTAGGTTCTAAGCCATGCAGCACCGCCTGGCCAGAACGGGCTCCCAACTCAAGAAAAGGAAAAGAAAACAAACAAATAATTCAAAACAAACAAACGAACAAAAGCCCCGGGATCCCACCAGTGCGGCAACCCAGACTGGGAAGCAGTTCCACACTCGAATGGAGCTCAGCAGCCCCTCAGGAAGAAGCAAGATGGTGCACAGAGCCAGGTATTTGAGTGAAAGAGGGGGAGGTGGTGAGAGGTAAGGAAGAAATCAAAAGAAGCAGAAAAAAAGCAACACCAGCAGCCAACAAATGGCACTCAGAGAGCCAGCTAGTGCAGGCTGGTGGAATCCAAGCAGCCGGTGCTTCCCGGACAAGAGACTGTGTCCATGGGAAGCAGAGGAGGCCGAGTGTGGGTGAAGAAGGGTAAGGGGTGGTAAAGTGTATATCACAAATTACTGGAGCTCCACAGCCCCTCAGGAAGAAGGAAAGATGGCGCACAGATCCAGGTATTTAAGTGAAAGGAGGAGCAGGTGGTGAGAGGTAAGGAAGAAATCAAAAGAAGCAGAAAAAAGCAACACCAGCAGCCAACAAATGGCACTCAGAGAGCCGGCGCGTTAGGGTGGGTGGAATCCAAGCAGCCGGTGCTTCCTGGACAAGAGATTGTGGCCACAGGAAGCAGAGGAGGCCGAGTGGGGGTGAGGAAGGGTGGGGCGTGGGAAAGCTTATATCGCAAATTACCAGTTGTTTTGTCTCCCACTGGAAGCTCTGTGAAGCTGCTTTCTCGTACCCCCTATTTGCTGGTCTCCGATAGGAGTCCAAGATGGCGGATCCACGCTGCGTTAGCTGGTAGGGAACCTCTGCATGAATGTCTCCTCACTCTCCGTTCTCTGTCAGTTTTCTCATTCCATTTGGTGCTTGGCTGAGTTCTTTACCTCTTCATTTGATGTTTCAGGGTTTCAGGATTGTTGTTTTCTCTGTTCAGCTTAGTTTTTCAGATCTCTGCTGTGGAGGGATGGCGTGGTGCTTCTACCTAGAGCGCCATTTTGCCAGAAGTCCTGGCCATTTCTTATAAGCTGTTTTGAGCAGCCAGTAATGTCGACTTCCAGTTTCAGCCGATGTGTACTCTTATATGCCCCCTGCAGTGTGAACTAGATGCAGTTTTCTTTCTCCCCTGGCCTAAACAGAGCTGTAATATTCCTAAACTTGCAAGATAAAGCCCGAGATCTCATTTTTGAGGGTGAAATCTTTACTAACTTTATTTTGCAAAATTTTCTTTCTTCTACATAGAAATCAGCTTAAAAGCGTATGTACATGTTTGTGTATTTATTTATTTTCTTATTATTTATTTATACATGTTGGTCAATTCATACTCTTTAAATTTTTTTATGAAATCACCATGCATTTAAAAGGAAACTTTCACAAGAAGTTGTGGATGTGAGCAAGTACCAATTGGTATGAAAGCAAAAAAAAGAATAAAAATTCAAAAATTGATAATTAAGATAAAAGCCAAAAAAATACAATCAGCTAAATATCTGAATGATAATGATTTCATGGGTAACTACATCTATACAATAAATTGTTTAATTCATTTTCCTAAGAGAGTTACTTGTTCCATCTCCTAGAAATTTGGCATCCTATTATCATGTAATGATGTCATTGCACAAACACCTAGTGTGGTAAGACAGACAGCCTAACTGAACTTAACTTAGAAAGTTGTTTGTTAGCAGACCTTACTGTTCAGTGTCTTACGCTGGGTTCTGTAGAGAAGTAAAACCAGTAAAGTGTATAAATATATATATAGAGAGAGATTTATATCAAGGAAATGGCTCCCATGGTTGTAGAGGCTGGAACATCCCAAGTCCATGGGTCAGGATAGAGGCTTCTCCTGATTCACTTAGCCACAGGGGCTGGTGAGCCCAAGATCAGCAGGTCAGAGAGCAGGGCTGCTGCTCACAGGTTGTGAAAGATAGATGAATTCCAAGATTGGCAGGCAAGACCACAGGTAAACTGCTAGCTCAAGTCCCAAGTACCTGAGGTCAAATGAGCAGGAGACAGCTGCAGGATCCAGAGCAAGCAAATGCCTGAACCTGCCAGAATGTCTGCCCACACTTGATGCAGGCCATGTGCCCAAGGAAACTCCCTTTCAACTGATGGGCTGCTTACAGCAGATCCCATCATGGGGGTGATCACATATTAAATCTCAACAGAGAAGTGACCACAATATCACACAACTGCCAAAACACTGAGAATCATAGCCCAACCAAGTGGACACACAATCTTAACCATCACAGTCAGCTACAAGGATAGGTCTAAAACTTAGAAATGCAACTCATTTGCCAACTCATTAGCTTTGATACCACAGCGAGACAAATACTTCACAAGAAAAGAAAACAATCAAACCAATATTCCTTAAGAATATAGATGTGAAAAGTCCTCACCAAAATACTGGCAAACCAAATCCAAAGGATATAAAAAGGATTATACACCATTACCAAGTGAGATTTATCCCAGTAACGTCAGGGTAGTTCAACATATGAGAGTCAATCAACGTTTGTGATGGTTAAGGTTGTGTGTCAACTTGGCTGGGCCATGATTCTCAGTGGTTTGGCAGTCTTACGATGTTGTGATCACATACATGATGAGATTTGATATAATGTGATCACCTCCATGACGGGATATGCTGTGAGTAGCCAATCAGTTGAAAGGGAGTTTCCTTGGGCATGTGATCTTCATCAAACATAAGTGGACATTCTGGCAAGGCTTGTGGGTTTTTGCACTCTGGATCCTACATCTGGCTCCTGTTCATCTGACCTCAGGTTCTTGGAACTTGAACTAGCAGTTTACCTGTGTCTTGCCTGCCAATCTTGGAATTCATCAATCTTTCGCAGCCTGTGAGCAAAAGCCCTGGTCTCTGAGCTGCTGATCTTGGGCTTGCCAGCCGCTGTGGCTATGTGAATCAGGAGCCTGTATCCTGGCCCATGGAGTTGGAACGTTCCAACCTCTTCAACCGTATGAGCCATCTCTTTGATATAAATCTCTCTATACATATATATTTATATGCTTCACTGGTTTTACTTCTAGAGAACCCAGCCTAAGGCAATGCTCCATATTAATAGAATAAAAATCTGTTGCCATCGAGTTGATTCCAACTCACAGCAACCCCATACGACAAAGTAGAACTGCCCCTAGGGTTTCCAAGGAGCAGCTGGTGGATTCGAACTGTCGACCTTTTGATTAGCAGCCAAGCTTTTAACCACTGAGCCACCAACTCTCCATAATAGAATAAAATGGAGAAAAAACTTTAAGAAAGGATAAATCCTTAATATATATAGAAAAATTATTTGACAAAATCCAACACCCACTCATGATAAAAACCACACAGAAAACTAGGAATAAAATGAAGCGTTCTTAATCTGATAAAGAGCATCTATAAAAATCCACGGCTAATATCATACTGTATAATGATGTCATACAATGGTAAAATGACTAAAAGTTTTCCTGCTTAGATCAGGAACAAGACAAAGATGTCCACTCTCCCCACTTCTATTCAACATTGTATTGGAGGCTCTACCCAGGCAATTAGGCAAGGAAAAGAAGTAAAAGCATCCAGATTGGGAAGAAAGAGATAAAACTTTTTCCATTTTCAGACGACATTACCTTATATATAAAAAACCCTAAAGATAACCTACCCTCTCCCCAAAAAAGCCATTAGAGCTAATAAATGAGTTCAGCAAAGTTGAAAGGTACAAGAGCAACATGCAAAATGAGTTGCATTTCTATACATTAGCAATGAGCAATCTGAAAGTGAAATTAAGAAAGCAATACCATTTACATTAGCAACAAAATAAATAAAATACTTAGGAATAAATTTAACCAAAGAACAAGATTTGTACACTGAAAACTACATAACATTGTTGAAAGAAATTAAAGAAGATCTAAATAAATGGAAAGACATTCATGGATCATAAGATTTAATATTGTTAAGATGGCAATACTCCCCAAATTGGTCTATAGATTCAATACAATCCCTATTAAAATTTCAACCTCCTTTTTTTCATAAATGGACAAGCTAATCCTAAAATTAATTTGCAATTTCAAGAAACACAAAACAACTAACAATCTTGAAAAAGAACAAAGTTTGAGAACTCAAACTTCCCAATTTCAAAAGGTACTCTAAAACTACAGTAATATAATGTGGTGGTAACATAAATTTAGACAAATAGAATAAAAATGAAAATCCAGAAATAAGCCCATACATTTATGACCAATTGATTTTTGACATGGCTACCAAGACCATTCAACAGAAGAAAGAACAGGTTTTCAAGAAACTGTTAACTTTATATCATAGTATTTAAGTTATAGGATACCAAAGGAAAAGAGTGAACATTACCTAAGGACTTTGCATTCTCTTCTAGGGAAAGTATTAGCATGTTTTCAGTTGTATGCAAGATAGTTATATTATGTTAGGCAGAAGTATAGCTTTGTTATTGTCTACATTTGGAGATTAAGTATGGTTTAAGGAGATGTGTATGGGTGCCAAGTTGGAAGAAGTGGACTATGATGGTCTTTTTGATATGTCGGCTTGGGTAGGATAAAGTCCCCAGTTATTCAATCAAACAGTAATCTAGGTGTTGCTGTGAAGGTATTTTATAGATGTGATTAAAACCCATAATTAGTTGACTTTAAATAAGTGATATTATCCTAAATAAAGGTTTCTGAGTGGTACAAATGGTTTGCGCTCTGTTGCTAACTAAAAGGTAGGCGGTTTGAACCCACCCAACCATGCCACAGAAGAAAGATCTGGTGATCTTCTGTAACAGATCACAGCCAATAAAACCCTATGGAGTTCAGTTCTACTCTGCAACACATGGGGTTGCCATGAGTAGGAAGGGACTTGACAGTAATGAGTTTGTTTTTTGGTTTTTTGGGGAGTTATCCTGGATAATCTGGGTGGCCCTGACTCAATTATTTGACAGGCCTTAAGACCAGAGATGAGGCTTCCCTGAAGAAGAAATTCCACCTGTGGAGCAGCTTCAGGCCAGGCCAAATAGTTTCAGCCTGCCACTATGGATTTCAGACATGCCTACCCAGCTATCACAACTGTGTAAACCAATCTCTAGACATAAAGCTCTTAATATGTATCTCCTACTGGTTCTGCTTCGCCTGTTGAACACTGACTGATAGACACCTAAATGTACCAGTAAAACCATAAAACTTTTACAAGAAAACTTAGGTGAAAATCCTTGCGGCTCTGGATTAGGCAAAGATTTTTTAGCTAGGACACCAAACACATTATCCATAAAAGAAAAAACTGGTAAATGGTATTTTAGGAAAATAAAAACTTTCACTTTTGAAAGACACCATAAGAAAATGAAAAGACAAGCCAATGACTGGAAGAAAATATTTGGAAATCATATATGTAAAAAAGATATATAAAGAACTGAATAATGAGAAGACAAACAACTCACACTTTAAAATGGGCAAAGATTTTAATAGACATTTTACCAAAGTAGATAAATGAATAGCTAACAAGCACATGAAAAGATACTCAACATCTTTAGGAAAATGCAAATTAAAACCACAGTGAGATATCACAATATACCCACTAGAAAGGCTATAATAAAAAAAAGTCAATAATGAGTGTTGGTGAGGCTGTGGAGATACTGGTACCTCATACATTGATGGTTAGAATATAAAATGGTGCAGCCACTTTGAAATAGTGTTGAAAGTTTCTTTAAAAAGTTAAACATACACTTACCATATAACCCAGCAATTTCATTCCTAGGTATCTACCAAGAGGAATGAAAATATGTCCACACACAGACTTGAACACGAATGTTCATAACATCAGAAAACTGGGGGGAAAAGTCCATCAACTGGTAAAAACAATAAACAAAATGTTGTCGTTATATCCATAAAATGGAATGCTACTCAGCACTAAAAAGGAATGATACATGCTACAACATGGATGATTCTCATAAACCTTATTCTTAGAGACAGAAGTCAAACACAAAGACTACGTACCTTATTTCATTTATATGAAATTTCTAAAAAGATGGCAAAACTATAGAGGCAGAAAGCAGGTCAGTGGTTCCTTGGGATTGGGAATGGGAATAAGAATTAACTGAAAATGGGCATAAGGAAACTTTTTGGTGTGATAAAGTACTCTAAAACTGGATTGAGGTAGTGGCTGTAAACTTCATAAATCATTTAAAGTGGTTTAAAAAAAAAAAAAAGGAACATGTTTAGATCCAAGAACCTTATTAAGGCTAAGATTTCTCAAATTAATTTAAAAAATTAAATAAAGGCAGACTGTTTATAGATGGAATTGGAAAAATGGTCACAACATGTGGATTCCTACTTAATTCAGAATCAGACTTCAAATGGATTAAAGATCCAAATATCAAAAGTTACTATTATAAAGCTAATCAAAAATATAAGTGAGCATCTTTGTGATCAGGTGTCAGGGAAGGATATCTTAAACAAAACTTCAAATACAAAGGCATAAGATAAAACTGATTCTTACCAGTAGGTTCTCTAGGAAGCAGATTCTGAGATAAAGTTTAGGGTGAAAGATGTTTATTAGGGAGTGCCGTTGTATTAATACCTGAGGAAGGGCAAAGGGTGATGGGGAGCAAAGATAAGCAGAGAGAGAAGATAAACCGCGATGAGACAGGACAACTGCTTCAGCCAAACTCCCAGGAACTCTGGAGCTAAAACGGCTCATCAGAGGTTTTCCACTTTGGGCCAAAATGATCAAGCCTTTGTACCTATGCTTCAATCAGTCATTGGAAGAGGGCTGCCCTGTGAAGGACAGAACCTTAGGTAAGATGGCTTTCTGCAGCTGAGGCCATCCCTGACAGGGCTGAAAACTAAAGTTTGTTTGCCAACATCATCCCCAACAGCTGAGGCAACAAGTCTTTCTTTGAAGAGGAATTTGGATAGCATATTACTGTGTCCATTAAAATTAAAGATTTCCGTTCAGTGGAGGACACTTCAGATAATGGTAATAGAAGGTAGAAAGGGTAAAGATAGCAATATATTAATATCTAAAATGTACAAGGAATTCCTGTAGCAATCCTAACCAAAGAAAAATGGACAAAGAATATACATAAAGAGCACACCCATGTTAAATTGCAGCACTGTTCACAATAGCACAAAGATGGAAACAAACTAGATGCCCAAACTAGATGACTGGATAAACAAACTATGGTACATACATACAATGGAGTATTATGCAATGATAAAGAACAACGATAAATCTGTGAACCATCTCATAACATGGATGAAACTGGAGGACATTATGCTGAGTGAAATAAGTCCATCACAAAAGGACAGATATTGTATGAGACCTCTACTGTAAAAACTCAAGAAAAAGTTTACACACAAAAAGAAACAATCTTTTTTGGTTATGAGGGATGGGAGGGGTGGTGGGGGGGAATACTAAATCGACAGTAGAAAAGTGGTAGCTTTCGTGAAGTGTAAGACAGTACACAATATGGGGGAAGCCAGCACAACTTGTACAGGGAAAGGTTATAGAAGCTCCATAGACACATCCACACTCCCTGAGGGACTGAATTGCTGGGCAGAGGGCTATGGGGACCACGGTCTCAGGGAACATCTAGCTCAATTGGCATAAAACAGTTTATAAAGACAATGTTCTACATTCTACCTTGGTGAGTAGCGTCTGGGATCCTAAAAGCCTGTGAGCAGCCATCTTAGATACTCCAGTGGTCTCACCCCTTCGGCAGCAAGGGAGAGTGAAGAGAACAGGATACAAGGAAAAGATTAGTCCAAAGGACTAATGGACCACAACTACCACAGCCTCCACCAGATTGAGTCCAGTACAACTAGATGGTGCCCAGCTACCACCACTGACTGCTCTGACCATGATCACAACAGAGGGTCCCAGACAGAGCTGGAAAAAAATGTAGAACAAAATTCTAACTCACAAAAAAATACCAGACTTACTGGCCTGACAGAGACTGGAGAAACCCCGAGAGTATGGGCTCTGGACACTCTTTTAGCTCAGTAATGAAGTCACTCCTGAGGTTCACCATTCAGCCAAAGATTAGACAGCCCCATAAAACAAAATGAGACTAACGGGGCACAACAAGTCCAGGACAAGGACTAGAAGGCAGGAGGGGACAGGAAAGCTGGTAATAGAGAACCCAAGTTTGAGAGGGGACAGTGTTGACATGTAGTGGGGTTGTTAACCATTGTCATAAAACAATATGTGTACTGACTGTTTAATGAGAAACTATTTGTTCTGCAAACCTTCATCTAAAGTACAATAAAAAAAACAGAATATACATAAACAGGTAAATTACAGAAAAGGAAACCCAGAAGATTAACAAGCATAAATATAAAAAGCGCTCAAACATAATCAGAGAAAATCCAATTAAAATAACAAGAAGATAACACCTTATATGTGTTAAACTGGTAGAAACTAGAAATCTAGATAACACCAAGTAGCAAGGTAAAATGATTTTACTGTTGTAACTGAAGCTCTTAATCAATGGACTTTGGGTTAATCAAACGAGAGATTATCCTGAGTAGACATGACTCAATAACCGGAAGTGGACACTTGTAGCATTAAAGCCTCAATCAGGAGTGTCCCTGAAAGACAACAGTGAAGGGAATTCCTCCTAGTGGGAAGAAATTAGAGCAGTATGTTCTGTTACCCCTTTTTTTCGGAGCGGGATATGGCCAGATATATAGATCTACACGATTATAGGCACTGGCTAACAGTTTGGTTTGACCGCTAAAGATAGGATTGGAAGTTTGATGGCAAGGAAGACTGAGGAAGATGATTGTAGATAGACCTCCAGAATACACACAAATGTACAGACATTTGCTCATAAAATGGCATCTACTGAAAAGGAGGTTCTCAATAATCATAATAATCAAAAGAACAAAATAACACATTTGTAGATGGCCAGTAAGCCTCTTTCCCAGCCACTCAGGTGCTTCCTGAATGAATGTACAAAGAGGTGATGACAGCAAGGATGGAGGCTATGCGTTAGTTCAACAGCATGGATTTCTCCTCATCAAGGCTGACCTGGTACTGCCACTGCAGAATGACTAAACTGAAAACCACAGAGACCAGTGGTAAGCCTTCAAATGGCACCATTCCCTTGGGTACAGCCAGATTATATTGGACCCCTTCTCTTATGGAAGGGGCAGCAATTTGTCCTAACTGGAATGTACTTGTATTCTAGATATGGATTTTTTTTCTCTTTCCTCAGTGCTTTTGCCAGTACCACAATCATGGACTTATGGAAAGGCTTAGTCACCATATTCCACACAACGTTGTTTAATTCCACACAATATTGTTTCTGACCAAAGAACTGAACACAACAAAACAAGTGCAAAAATGAGCTCATGACTATGGAATTCACCGGTCTTACCACATAGTTATCATTTAGAAGAAAGTGGTTTGATAGGATGGTAGAATGAGATCTGTGAGCAATCAGTTACAGCGCCAATTAAGAAGACCCTGAAAGTTTAGAACTATGTCTTATAAAATGCCATCCTATGCTTTGATTCAGTGACTAACATATGGTGTTGCCCCCTGGTAACCCACTAAAGATTTTCTTCCCATTCCCACAACTTTGTGCTCTGCTGGTTTGGAGGTCTCAGTTCCCAAAGGAAGAATGCTTCTATCCAAAGACATAACAAGTGTTCCATTGAGCAGGAAGTTGAGGCTACTACCTTGCCATTTTTGGCTCCTCATGCCAGTGGGCCAATAGGCAAAGAATGGGAGCCTATACTTCAAAGGCTAGGAAGATTGATCCTGATTAACAAGGGAAAACTAAGTTGTTACCATACAAAGGAGTCAGTGAAAACCAGGGAATTCACTGGGATACCTCTTAGAACTTCCATATCAAAGAACAAAAGTTAATTGAAAACCAAAATAATCTAAAAGGTAGACCCACTGAGGATTAAAAACCTTCAGTAATGGTAGTATTGAACTTTTGACCAGATATAGAACTAACTGAAGTGCTAGCTGAAAGCCAAAAAAATATGGAATAGGTAGTGGGAAAAGAAAGTTACAACTATCAACCACAGCCTTATGACTAGTTTTAGAAACATGGAGAGTAGCAGCTACAAATGTGTTCTTCCTTGCTTATTATAGTTCTATTTCTTTTTTCCTCTCTATTATTTTATATAAGGGCTATTTACAAGTTAGTCTTTAGGTAACTAAAATAGAGAAATACTTGTCTTTGTTACTTAGTGCTGCTGTAACACAAATACCACAAGTGGATTGCTTTAAAGAACAGAAATTTATTTTCTCACAGGTCTGGAGGCTGAAATTCCAAATCAGGGTCTCAACCATGTTGATTCCTTCCTTGCTGGCAGCCCCATGTGTGCCTTGGTTCCTTAGCATTCCTTGGCTTGTAGATGATCCTCATGACATCTGTCTTCTCGCATGTGTATGCCTGGTCTATTCTGTTTTTTTTATAACTCAAACGTGATGAGTTTAGGACCATAAGAAATGAAAAACCCTATTTACAAACAGGAGTCCATCCACAGGTACAAAGACCAGGAGTTCAACCCATATTGGGGGGAGCACAATTTAATTCATGTTGGTGGTGTTTGGTGCCCTTGAGTTAATTTTGACTCATAGCAACCCCATGTGACAGAGTAGAACTTCCCTATAGGGTTTTCTTGGCTGTAATCTGTGTGGAAGGAGATTGCCAGGTCTCTCTCCTGCAGAGCTGCTTTCTGGGCTAGGACCACCAACATTTAGGTTAGCAACCAAGCACTTGTTGCACAACCTGGGCTTCTTATTCAATTCATAACAGTACTTAATTGCCCATACCTGGAAACAATGCCTGTTGGAAAGTTCTGTGTCCTTTTGGTGGTAGAGCGTGAGAGCATCTTCCGAAAAACTGTTACATCTTATTAGGCAGAATCATAAAGTTGTTATTGCATGAAAGTTCCAATATATGTAGAAGCATATTATCAAGCTATTGTCTCTCAGCTCTGAATTCACCCTTTCAGACCCTGCTTTACACAACTAGGGATGGAATTCTTCAAATTACATTCTCTCGTTTGTCAGCTGAATCCTTGTTAAATTCTGTCAAAAAGGAGTCCTGAAGGGAAACTGGAAGGCAGGTAGAGGGCAGAAGAGATGCGTTTCTTTTTATTTGCTTGCTCTTCCTGTCAGTGTCACCCTAGCAATGGTACTTCACCCTGGAGGCAGAAGTTTATTTCAACCTTCAACTTTTTTTTTTTTTTTTTTTTTTTTTTTTGGCAATTTCAGAAGCAGCCTCATTATGTCTCCCACCCCCTCAGAAGCACCAGCAATGGCTGCCAATGACTCACGGGGTTTGATCCTCAACCCTCTGAAACCATTCCTCTCACCTCAGGGTTCTAGTACTAGCTGAGAAGTACTCCCTCTTTAGAGGTCTGAGTCACAGCTCCCCAAGACTCCTCCTCCAAGCTTTTAAGTTTTGATGACCCCAACTTCTTCTGTTTGTTTCCCCAGCCCTACTGTTGGTCACTGTTTCTGCAATTATTAGCTCTATACCTCAGCATTTGTTTTTCGTTTTTCAGCCCTCCATCATCTGTGTAATTAATTCCCTATGTTAAATTCTCTGTTGAAATACCTAGTATGGTTTCTTTTTAACTTTCTGGACCTTGACTGATACATACATGAGAAAAAAATATGCACCAATTAGAAGCAACAGCTTAGATACACACATACAACCCGGTGTGTCAAGTTGATACACATAGCAACATAGAAAAATATTAAGTACGTAGTACTGAATGAAAAAGAGTCCCTGGGTGGTGTAAAGGGTTAAGCACTCAACTACTCACCGAAAGGTTGGTGGTTCAGACTCACCCAGAGGCACCTCAGAAGACAGGCCCGGCAACCTACTTCTGAAAGGTCACAGCCTTGAAACCTATACGGAGCAGTTCTACTGTTCACACATGGGATTGCTATGAGTCAGAATCGACTCGACAGCAACTGACAACAACAACAATCATTCCAGACAAAGTTATGAGGCTGATAATCATTGGCCCTGATTAGACTGCTTAAATCATGTGCCCTTCCTGAACCGAGCATTATGGCCAACCAAACCTGCTGCAAATCAAGTAGATTTAAACTCACGGCATCCCCACGTGTTATAGAGTAGAAGTGAGCTTAACAGGGTTTCCTGGCTGTAATTTTTACTGAAGCAGATCGTCAGGTCTTTCTTCCATGGCATTGTTGGGTGGGTTTGATCCGCCAACCTTTGGGTTACTAGCCAATCATTTGTGCCACCCAGGGATGATACACTGTGGCTGTTGTTGTTGTTGTTGTTGTTGTTGTTAGGTGCCATCTAGTCGGTTCTGACTCATAGCAAGCCTATATACAACAGAACGAAACACTGCCCAGTCCTGCGCCCTGCTCACAATCGTTGCTATGCTTGAGCCCATTCTTGCAGCCACTGTGTCAGTCCCTCTCGTTGAGGGTCTCCCTCTTTTTCACTGACCCTGTACTTTACCAAGCATGATGTCCGTCTCCAGAGACTGGTCCCTCCTGACAACATGTCCAAAGTATGTAAGACGTAGTCTCGCCATCCTTCCTTCTAAGGAGCATTCTGGTTGTACTTCTTTCAAGACAGATTTGTTTGTTCTTTTGGCAGACCATAGTATATTCAATATTCTTTGCCAACACCACAATTCAAAGGCGTCAATTCTTCTTCCGTCTTCCTTATTCACTGTCCAGCTTTCACATGCATATGATGTGAGTGAAAATACCATGGCTTGGGTCAGGTGCACCTTAGCCTACAAGGTGACATCTTTGCTTTTCAACACTTTAAAGAGGTCTTTTGCAGCAGATTTGCCCAGTGCAATGCGTCTTTTGATTTCTTGACTGCTGCTTCCATGGGTGTTGATTGTGGATCCAAGGAAAATGAAATCCCTGATAACTTCAATCTTTTCTCCATTTATCATGATGTTGCTTATTGGTTCAGTTGTGAGGATTTTTGTTTTCTTTATGTTGAAGTGTAATCCATACTGAAGGCTGTGGTCTTTGATCTTCATCAGTAAGTGCTTCAAGTCCTCTTCACTTTCAGCAAGCAAGGTTGTGTCATCTGCATAATGCAGGTTGTTAATGAGTCTTTCTCCAATCCTGATGCCCCGTTCTTCTTCATATAGTCCAGCTTCTCTGTTTATTTGCTCAGCACACATATTGAATAGGTATGATGAAAGGATATAACCCTAACACACAACTTTCCTGACTTTAAATCACGCAGTATCCCCTTGTTCTGTCCAAACAACTGCCTCTTGATCTATGTACAGTTTCTTCATGAGCACAATTAAGTGTTCTGGAATTCCCATTCTTTCACTATGGCTAGAGGTGTGCAATACTTTCGTTGGTCAATCACGGGACTATCTCCCCAAGAGGTGGGGGGGGGGGTGTCAGTCCTACTGAACCTGTTACTCAAACAAAAACCAAACCCATTGCTGTCCAGTTAATTCTGACTCATAGCGACTCTGTAGGACAAAGTAGAACTGCCCCATAGGGTTTCCAAGGAGTAGCTGGTGGATTTGAACTGCTGACCTTTTGGTTAGCAGCTCTTTAGGATAGAGACCTGGCAATCTGCTTCCGTAAAGATTACAGCCAAGAAAACCCTATGGGGAAGTTCTACTCTGTCACATGAGGTTGCTATGAGTCACAATTGACTTGATGGCACACAATACCACCAACATGACTTAAATTACTAATAAAGAATTCCACAATGACACTGTTTGTATGGTAAAAATATCATATCTGGGTAGATCATAAGGGTAGAGCTGGTCTTTAAGAGAGGACAAAGAAGGTGACTCATGGCCATGTGGCTATATTTTAGGAATGCTGCAAATTCCTCCTGCCCAAAATATCTTCTCCATCTGCCAACCACATCTTAAATTCCAATTCCACTACTGAGATTCATTGTTTTCGGCCTATAACATGGACCCTCCAAGCTTCTTTGGAAAAAAAAATGCAAATGACTCAGCGTTTATCAGCTTTTAATACCTTGCTATTGATTACCTTACCAGAATGATGATGACAGAAGGCAACAGTGAGGAATCCCTCCAAGGAAAGGGTCTAAATGGGTTGAAATGTCACAAAGGGCAGACTTGGAGGCTGGGTGGCCGGGGTAACAGAGAAGAGTGAGGAGCTATGTGGTGAGTAATAGCACACTCCAGATACAACCTGTTTCTTGGGGGCAATGCTGCCCATAACGAGTTGCAGTCAAGTTGAATCTGACTCATGGTGACTCCGTGTGTGTCAGAGTAGAACTGTGCTCCATAGGTTTCCAAAGGCAGATTTCTGAAAGTAGATCGATTGCTAGGCCTTTCTTCTGAGGCACCTCTGGGTGAACTTAAACCTCCAATCTTTTGGTTAGCAGCTGTCATGGATTGAACTGTGTCCCCCAAAAAATATGTGTATCGATTTGGCTAGGCCATAATTCCCTAGGTTGTATGGTTATCCTCCATTTTGTGATTGTAACTTTAGATTAAAGAGGATTAGAGTGGAGTTGTAACACCACCCTTACTCAGGTCACATCCCTGATTCAATGTAAAGGGAGTTTCCCTGGGTGTGGCCTGCCTTACAGAGATAAAAGGAAAGGGAAGCAAGCCGAGAGCTGGGGGACCTCATACCACCAAGAAAGAAGCACTGGGAGCAGAGCATATCCTTTGGACCCGAGGTTCCTGCACAAAGAAGCTCCTAGTCCAGGGGAAGACTGATGATAAGGAGGACCTTCCTCCAGAGCCGACAGAAAGCCTTTCCCTGGAGCTGATGCCCAGAATTTGCACTTCTAGCCTACTAGACTGTGAGAAAATAAATTTCTCTTTGCGAAAGCCATCCACTCGTGGTATGCCTGTTAGAGTAGCACTAGAAAACTGAGACAGCAGCTGAGCGCATTAACTGTTTGCACCACTCAGGGACTCACACATAATACCTCTAAGTTACATCTCAGAGGGGACATTCTATGCGAGTAGGTTTAGGAATCTAGCCCCTTCCCCACAATAAAAGTAGTTCCTTGTTGGAGACCTGGCTGCAAATGGTATCTGTCCTGGGTCTACAGGCAGAGGAGATAGTTTAAATATAAGATGGTCACCAGGAGCTCCTCAGACTCTAAGAACTTAGAAGTTATTTCTAGCTTCTAATCATCTAATAAAGGATCACTGGTGGTGCAGTGGTTAAAGTGCTCAGCTGCGATGCAAAAGTTCGGCAGTTTGAACCCACCAAACACTCCACAGGAGAAAGATGTGGCAGTCTGCTGCTGTAAAGATTATAGCCCTGGAAACACTATGGGGCAGTTCTACCCTGTCCTGTAGGGTTGCTGTGAGTCGGAATCAACTCGGTGGCAGTGAGTTTGGGTTTTTTGGTTTGATCTTCTAATAGTTAAACAAAGAAGTCCCTAGGACTCTTGTTTGTTGATCTTTTTTTTACTGACATGAAGGTGCCAGTCTCTAAATGCCTTTTTTTTTTTTTTCCAGTTAATGCATTTAAAAAGATATAGCAATACCCCAAACTATCTTCCTCTGTGATCTGGGCGAGATACTAGTCTTCCTTACAGTGTCCCAATTTTAAACTCCTTTTGACTAAGTTTCCTATTTCCCCAGACCCTGTCTCTCTAACAGGAATTGTAACATAACATATACCAGTTAAAATCTTCCCAAGTTGATAGATAGATAGACATCCACTAAACTATTAGCAGTGGTTATCTATGGGAAGGGGAATGTGATGAAAGTGGAGATAGTAAAAAAGGAATAAAACTTTTTATTCCATATCTGTTTTTTATCGCTTGAATTTTGTTTACAGTTAACGTCATCCATGAATCCTTTTAGTAATTTAGAAATCAGTAAAATTGATACTTAATTGTTGTACTAACTAAAAGACATTTAGTACTAACCAAAAGACATTTGGGAGAATTGAGCTTGGGGAAAGGGAGACAGAGCCTGCTCAGTGGCCTAGATAAGTGGTGGCCACATGGAGAAAAAGCGTAACCCATAAATGTTGCCATCTCCTGAATTAAACTTAAGAATAATGTTCAAATAATATAAAACCAAGCTGAATAAAAATGTGAAGTACTCCAAGTCTTTGTTACATCTCCTTTGTTTTTTTGTTTTTTGTTTTTCAAAAAGAATGAACTGCTGTTCTTGAAAGCGTCATAAAGATACAGGTCGGTTATGCTGTTCGCTGGATGGGTTTCAGCTGGTAATAAATGGTTTTCTGAGAGGTTTCAGTTAAAGCTCTTATGTAAATACAGACTTACATAATGCTCTTTAAACTAGAACTTTGAAGACAATCTGCAGTAGGCATGTGAAATGTGTCTGTGCTGCAAATGGCATCTGAAAACTGACAGGAAAGCATCCAAGACGTGGTGGAAGAAAACAGGAAGAATAAACACTCACGGTGTAAAGCTTCTAATCAATCACTAAACCAAACTTCAACCACGACCAAACAGAGAATACGTAAGAGGTCTGTCCCGGGCTTATAACAATGCTACCAACCGAAGTATTTTTTAGGAGAGCTCCTGCGTATTATTCATTGTAAACTTCTGTGTGAAAGTCTCCAAGGACAGGACTAATGCCTTCGGCTCACCCAAGCTTCAGATGGTTCCTTTTCTCTCCCTATGAGGTGAGATAGTGCATCGTCTCACGGAAAAGGCTAAACTAGTATTGATTTTCCAATTTCTAAAAGAAGTAACCGTTTCGAGCAAGGCACGCTCTCAGGGGTCTGTATAAGGGAAAAACACACTATAAACCGCAAGTGCTGCGGTAGGGAAAGAACTGTGGTGAGCGAGCCACGGCTTGTTTTTGCCCAACCAGAGGGCTGCAAAGTTTTTGCCACAACAGCTGCGACATTCTGATTCTGTGGACCCGCCAGGAGAGGCGTTTCTCTGCTAAAATAGCCTTCTTAGGAACGATTTCCGTATTTTTCGAGAAGGCAGGAAGGACCATCTTCTATCTGTCCTCGTCCCCACCTCACCTTCATTATCCCGGATCCTTACGCCCTCCCGGCGGAACCCCATCTGAGAGAGACTGGGAGGAAAGGGTTGGAGAGAGGAGGAAGGAGGAAAGAAGGGAGAGAAGAGGGAGAAAGGGAAGAGAAAGAGAAGACAGACAGAGACAGACAGAGAGAGAGTCGTGTTTTAAGCGTCTTCAAGCCTTTCAGAAGCCCCCGCCCTCAGAGGTCTCCGTGCGCCGGAGTCCAGCCCCGCCTCCCCGTCCCCACAATCCGGGGCCAGTGTCTCTGCGGGGGCTTTAAGACGGAAATTTTCAAGCCCCAGATGTGTGGTGGACTAACATTCAAGTCCACCCAAACCTGAGACTGCTATTCGCCGGGCCCCTGAGTTCCTTAAGTAGCTGCCCAGTCTGAGCGCGCTTTCGGCATTGCGCAGGGGCCGCGCCGCGTGGGACCGCCCTCGCCTGGGGACCAGAGGCGGGAGGAAAAGGATGGGGAAGCGGGGGCAGCAGCCCTGCCCAGAGGTTTGGAAAGCGTCTCCTCAACTCTGGCACGCCTGGCTCTTCCCTTCTCCGCGGGCCCTTCTCCCACTCTCGCCGCGGCAACCCTCCAGCCCTCCCCCCCACCACCCCGGGCTCTGCCACCCGGCGGCTGCCCCCGCCACCCCGTGAACGGAGCAACCGCAGGCAGAGCCCCTTCCTCTGCTAGCAACCTCCACCTTTCCTAACATCCCCTGCCCGCCACGTAAATCACTGTTTATGACCGCATAGACTCGCGCTCCTTCACACCTGCCCTTTTCTCCTGAAGCCTGAAAGCGGCTGAATGGAAACACTGACACGTGAAAACTCTCTTCTGAGTGACTTAGAATTGGCCGCTTTGAGGTTTTAATCTCGCTCCGTTCGTCTTGCCCTGTGCTCAGGGCAGCTGTCCGAAAGGTCCCCGCATGTTTTACTGTCCCTAGGAAAAGTAAGGCGAGGAGGTAGAGAAGAGGCAGGAGGTGAGAAGGAGGGGGAAAAGTGAGCGCTCGGGGGCCACACTGTGATCCAGGAGGAAACTCTGAATCCTAATCCCAGGAATTTAAATCCCTGCGCATTGTTTCCAAACCTAATCCACACGGCAGCTTTCTTCTAGGCCCTGGAACCCCCAGTAACGTCTTAGAAGCCGAGAGAACGGACAAGCCACCACAGACCATCTGTCCTAAGGGGATGGAGTACTGCTTGCCCTAATTCTACCCTTCCCCTACCCCCCTCCCCCATCAGCAACAAGTTTACAAATGCGGGACACCCCCCAACCCGGCCCACCCTCCACCCCTTGGCATACACACTCCACGTGTTAGCCCCAGACGTGGTCCTGCAGAGGCCCAGCTGGCCGCCTGTGGCCAGCCTGATGTGAGGACACGTCTGGGGAGATGTCCCGCAAACCTTTTTATAAACCTCTTCACGAAGGAAATGGGTGCTCTTTCTTGGCCTTTAGCTGTTTCATCCCTAATAAAAGTTTTTCTATTCCAAGCACAACGCTAGGATCAAGTTGCATCCTTGCACTTAGTTCTAGCTTACAAGTTTTTACCATAAAATGATTCGTGGCGCATTTGGCTTGAGTTTCCTCCCCTCAGCGTCCCTGCAGGGATCTTGTCTCCTGGTTTTCCAGGCTTGACACACTGATTGAGGGCCCCAGCCTTGGAGGAAGGGGGCAGTTGCAGCGGGTCCTTCTAACACTCAAATTCTACCAGGGCGACCTCCCACCAGGCTCCACGCTCTCCAACTACCACTGTACCGGCAAGGTGGAGAACAAGCTTAATTTTCTGTAAAGTGGCCTCCAGTCTTAGGACTCCTCCTGACGCAGCCAAGAGAAGAAGAAAGGAAAGCAGCGGAGATGGTAGCTGGACACCCCCAAACCCTGACCTCAAAAAAAGAAAACCCTCAACTGAGGCCTCTCTCCACCTTGCAATCGTATTCCTGAAACCTGGAAATGAAAATGGAAATTGTTTGATGTATGAGGAGACGTTATCTAATTAGGGCGTAAGAAATTTAATCTTTCCAGCATGCAGGTCATATAATTAATGTTAATTTAACGCTCAAATTCTCAGTCATTAATTTTTATTCTCTTAAATGCAGTTTGGCAGGGGCCCCTGATCCATGGCAATGGATTTTACTGGATGTGAGAGCACACTTGGTTTTAGGAGTGACTCACCACAGACCTTCCCATCCCAATAACAAGACCACATCATGTATGCATTATTAAGCCACGTAATTGAACGGTCCATAGTTTGCATATCAGACTATTAAAATAATGTGTTTTTCTTTTCTCCGAACACGTATCGTTCAAGCGTCTGCGAATATGTGGCGATTCTGATAATTATCACCCAATTACTGCAAATGTTCTCTTCATTAACGTGATTTCTTTCAAGCATTTTTTAAAATGTGAATATCATTATGAATTAAGGGACTTCTTGCAAAGTTGCCTGAACTTTTTTTAAGTAACTTGTCACTGGGAAGGGAAGAATATATTTTAAATGGGGGAAGGAGAGAAATGGTTTTGACTATGCCTTTCAAATAACTTCATCAGGTCAAATAAAAGTTTTTCTGCCTAGTTTTTCACGCAGCTTCTAGAACAGAGACAGAAAGGGAGGGAGGGAGGGAGGGAGGGAGGGAGGGAGGGAGGCTTTAAAAGGCACAGGCGAGTAGGAGGGAATTCATTTTTTAAAGTTCATGTTATCCTGTCTCCTTCTGGTGTAGACAACTTGTCCTCACAATAAATTCTAAGTTTTTACCTAACCTGGAGTAAACTAATATTCCTCCTTTTAAAAAAGTACGAGCTCAAAATTTTCTGAAGTTAACTAAATATTGTTGTTCCCCCCTCGCTATTCTGAGCTGTACTGTCGTAGAAATTATAACTCTTCAAGAGTCTTCATTATAACATTCCCCTCACAGTTTCAAAGTTGAATAACTAGAAATTTAAAAAAAACCACTACTGCAAAATAAAAGTCTCTTTAAAATGTGGGAAATTTGCATCTACACTCCTTTCTAGCAGTTTTCCTTTCAGCGATTTAAAAACTCTCTTAACAGGCCATTCTGCCGCTGATACTGTCGCCGCTCCTTCGCTGACAGTGTCAGCGTCCGCGCCGTGCGCGGGTTGCCTCCTCCGACGGCACCTCCAATGCTGAAACCCTGCCCTAAGCCCCGGAGGAGAGGTGCTTTCACCCGCCAGGAAATTCTCACGAGTTTGAAAAAGTTGTATGATTTTTCCTAAATAAAATACATGCAGGAGAAGAGTGGGTCGGAGGGCGGAGAGCGCGCGCGCGCGCGCGTCAGTTGTGGCTGGTGCTTTCCGCCAGCGCCAGCAGTAACCTGCTTGGCTGTTCCCTGCGGGGCAGTACACCCCTCCGCTTGCTCGGTGCCCGGTCCATCGAACCCCTCTCTTCGAGTTCGCAGTCAGCTCTCGGGGAAGGGGTGCCAGGCCCCGGGCAACACTTTTATTTTGGTTGAGAGGAGGCAGCGCTGCTCCCAGGCCCGAGGGAGGCGAACTGAGCCCTTCTGTTTGGATTTCCCTCCTTGCTATAGCAACCAGCAGCCTCGGGACAAAAATGCGCCCTCCCTGGACAAAGGCTCGGCCTCCCGCTTCTCGCCCTCTTCTTCCTCCCCAGGCTCGCTGCCAGGACCCGCCTGGACGCACTGCGGCCGTGGAACGCCCCCTTCCCTCCACTCCCTCCCGGAGCGGTCCCTCCAGAGCGCCGGGACGCCGAGGCCCCTTCTCCCTACCCCGGCTAATCCCCACGCCCTCTGAGGCCAGGACCCAAAACCTTCTCGCCGAGTCAGGGGCTCCCGCCTCAAAGTTTTCTGCGACATTGTGTGGAGTGGGTGGTTGGATGCCCCTGAGGAGCACAAACTCCGGCTTTTTTCAGGTTTAAAAAAATTCATTAATATAATTCACAAAGCTGTCTCTCTTTCTCACACACACACACACATACACACATACAGACGCACGCAAATATGATGAGCACCCTAGACCGCGGACCTAGGCAAGATCTCTGACTTTCTTTCGCTCTCCCAAGGTTAATTAAGTTCCCTTCCACGAACTGAGCTCGACGCCTATTCATTATTCTCTCCTTCTGACTTAGGGCGTTAATATGATCAGGCCTGTGCCTCTGCCATGTCCTGTTTTCCTATTTTGCATTTAATGCAAGTACCAGGCTGCCCTAGGTTACCATCGAAAATTTGCGCGAAGACAGGAGATCTAGGGGTCTCGCAGCTTCAACTGGCCTGAGGCTCCCTCTTTCTGCGTCTTCTTCCAGCCCAGGTCAGCCCACACACTCTCAAAGCCCGTATTCTGGAACCAGTCTCCAAAAAAAAAAAAAAAAAAAGCCCAAACTTTATTAAGTCTAAAGTTGCTTATAAGTACAGGTCTGAATCATAGCGACCTAGCAGGGGCCGGCAGAAGGTCCTGGTGCACAGTTATTGCCGCTGTGATAGTTAACCTCTCTCAAGAAAAACATCACTCCCACGCAACCCCTGCGCCGCTGGTTTCGAACCCACCACCACCACACACACACACAGTAACTACGCAAGTGTTAACTACACTCCCGCACTTTAGAAGGGATTTGCATTAGTGCCCTGCGCGACTAGAATAAGAGAATCCAACTCCAACCTGAGCCAAATACAGCCTTGTTCCCCCCTGTCCCCCAGAGATGGAGACCCAGCCCCAGCCCCTGGACTCCGCATCAGTGAAATAGCTGAGCCCGTCCCAGCCCCACCCCCACGCCTGTGCGCAGGTGTGTGCTCGCGCGCTCCGGACTCCCCTGGCTTCTCAAAGATTGCTTCAATGGATGGGAGAGGGAAGGGGCTGGGAGAAGGGTTTCATCTCAGAACATCTCCAAACGCTTTAGAGCTAAGGAGGTTTCTGTTGAAATCACTTTAATTTATCAAGGAACTGTCATCCCCTCCAGGCGGCCAGCAACACACCTGTTTTAAGAAGAAGGGGGAAAAAACACTTTAGACTCCATTGTTAAGAGGTCATTTAACTGTTAGTCCTTTGAAAACGAAATTACAGAAAGGCTAACTCGGAGCCACCAATTGGATCATGTTCCTTTCCTGAGAGTTCAATATAAACAAGCTGTTCTAACGCCAAATAGAATATATCTTGCACACTGATGGAATGCGTCCTTTATGCTTTCTCCCACTAAGGCCTCATATTCACTACTCAGAATTTAGCAGGCTTCCTCTGATAAGTTACTCAAAGTAACCCCTGAAACAGCGAGGCTGCCTGGGTGACCTGGCGTTAGAAGTCTTCAGCCTGTCTATAAAACATTCACTGGAGACTACAAAGGGGAGGAGGTTATTTTAATAAGATTCAGAACTTGAAGAAAAAGAGAAAGAGATTAATATCCATGAATTCAGATAATTTCATTTCAAATACTGAACTTATGATGTCACACCTCACTGGCTTAAACAGCAGTGAAGGTAAAATGAGAGTAGTCTCATGTGAGGAGTGAACAAACACAGAGATACTAAGCATATGAAGAAAGGCAGCTTCAACTTTTAAGAAACTTTCCCTTCTTCAAGACAGTGGTATGGCATGGAGACAGATGCACATTTCGGAACTTACCAAATGTGCGCGCATGTGTATGTGATTTTTAAACTCAGGAGACAATATACATATGCTGCTACATAATTAAATATTTTAATTTCTGTACCTTTTTTAAGGTAAATGTTAATTGTGTCTCTCCCAAACACTGACACCTCGGATGTGCTATTTCCCATGCTTCTTATAAATGTATCCCTAAGCCTGCATTTCTTGAAGCTTTAAGGCGGTTTTCATTGAAGCAGCCGGCTGCGTCTTTGTGCGGACGGGCTGCTTCAAGCTGCAGTTCTGAAGCTGAGGCCTCAGTTTTGTCATTCTGTAGGCACTTAGCAAAACATTCCATTCAGACGTGAGGGACTCTATACCAAAGTAAACAACTGCAGGGAGCTAGCAGGAAAGCAGAAAGCTAGCAGAAAGGAATGAATGACCGGGATGACAAGTTTAAAAAGAGAACGGAGATCCAAACAATCCTTCTCCAAGGTGGATATGTTAAGTAGGTCCTTGTGAAAAAAAAAGAAAAAAAGAAACACCAGTTTTACCTAAGTTTAAACCGCTACCGTTATTTCCGGGAAAAGGCCACCTGGGAAGACAGTTCCCTTTGTTTCCTGATTTCTGTTATTCTAGGACCACATACATTAAATACATAAAGATCCAGCAAATAAATACCATCTCCTCTCTGTTTTAAAATTGTGCTTCCACCTTAAAGTACGGGTAGGATTATGGTGGTTTTTCTAACTCCTGGTATTAAAAATACATAAATGCTATTTTACAAACAGGGTGAGTGTGTTTATTAGATGAATGAGTAAATAAACTAGAGTTCAAATTAGTGCGTGAGCTGATTCCATTACTGTTACTCGGGTGAAGAATTGGGGAGTTTGGCTCAAGGTTTCTGGGGGCTGCTGAGACCTAGGCCTGGCTCACTCTCTGGAGTGTTAAGAGTACGCGGGATGAATGTGGTGCCTTTTCGGTTTACGCTGGTTTGTTTCCTCGCAGGCAGGAGGGAATCAGCACCGCTTCTTCAGACCAGCCTATCAGCTCTGGAAATCGACGGTTTTGAGTCCTTCATCTGGACCTCGCTCGGGAAAGAGGCTAGGCTGGCTCTGGAGCCAGGATCTCCTTGCAGGGTGCGGCGCGCCAGTCCTCGCCCAAGTGGCTCGGGTAACCAGGCAGTCTGCGCCCTGGGCGGCGAAGCCCGCCGGAACCTCCTGTTCAACCATTGTCCTAACGACCGATCTCGGGAGCTGTGCAGGAGTCTGGGAGCTATCCAGCCACCTTGTCAGTTCAAAGCATTTTAGGGTTGTTTGAAATCCTCTCCACGTCAACGTAAGCAGCCTCTGTATTTGAACAGCTGCTTTGAACAGTGTAAGGGAATGAGCTGAATCAAAACCTGTAGGTGTCTGTTCGAGATACCTTCAATGTGCTTTTGTGCAGGAGGAGAAAGGCAGGGCAGACACGCGGACTCTACCCTGGGGTTAGCCCCAAAGAAAGGTGCCCACGACCTGTGTGGGGAGGAGGAGTGGAGAGGTTCCCATTTGCAGCTAAAACCTACCCGAGCCCAGGTTTTGGGAGTCCTAGGGAGGCGCCTCCCCAGGAGTCCTGGGAAGCGGAGGCTGCTCAAGACCCGGCGTTCGCGCCAACCGGGCCCCCAGCGGCCGAGCGGAGAGGAGGAGGAGGGGAAGAGTGTGCCCACAACCGCAGTGCGCGCCCAGCTCCGCGGGCCCCGCGATTGGCTCTGCTCCGGACCGAGGGATGCGGAGGCCAAGGCCAGGGGGAGGGAATTTCTTTGTGTTCTCTCAGGCATCTACTGGGCGTAGTAGCCCGGTAGAACTACGCGGGCTTACCCAGTTGGGAACTTTTCGACTCCTTCGCCAGCCAGCGAAATGAGGTGGGGGTGAGGGGTGGGGTCTGGGGGTGATGATCTGGGACGTCAACGTAGAATGGATCTTCTGAGCAGTAAACGCCTGCGAAGACCCATCCCACACAGGAAGTTTTGATAACACGTGCAGCCTATGGTTGCCCCCCATCCCTCCCCTATCAGCTCCCCAAGCCTCCGACAGTAAAAGAGACCTCGGACAGGGGAGACCTGGGAAAAGACAAGGTTACTGTGCACCCGGACGCGGCCCGTCCCGCCGGCCGCATTTCATCTGTGGGACCTCTGAGGTCCCTGGGCGCGGGAGGGGAGGAGATGAGGCAGGGCGGGCTAGAAAGGGAGGCGAGCAGCAGGCGCGCTCCCCAAGGTCCTGGGAGAGCCACGCGCCCAGCGAGGGGTAAGCCGGGCCGTAGCCCTGCGAAGACGGCCCAGCACGCTGCCCAGCCGCTCCGCTCCCTACAGAGGAGCCGCAGCTCCCGCCGCCGAGCCTGCGCGCTCCCAGGCTCGGATTTTTTCCATTCCCCCCCCCCCCCCCGAACGGGGCAAGTTATGGGATTCCTAGTTGCCCCCTAAGCGCGTGGCCAGAGCGGCCCCGCACTTGCGTGGGACCGAGCGCCAGGCTGTGTGTGTCCTTGCCTCGCCGCGCGGGTGCGCGCATGGGGGGTGCAGGTCCGTCCCTGTGGCTCGCCCCTCCCCTAACCATTTCCCTCTCTCGCACACGTACGCTCATTAACCCAGGACCTGTGGAAATGCTCAGCCAAAGCGCCCTGCCCGGGCGGGTGCTCAACATGGTGATTTATAAACAACTCAGCCACTCCCCAAAGAGTTCCGCTCCTCGTTAGTCATGATGAATTCTCTGGCCCGCTCCACTCTGCTGTCTCGATTAAGATGCTCGGAGGCCCCAAACTGCTCCCCCTGAGCGTCCATTTGACTTTCCTTACAAGCCCACGACCGCCAGTAGCGCCAGCGCCACATCGCAAGGAGGGAGAGAGCGTGGGCGGTGCGGAAGCGATTCACGTCCCCTAGGGTCTTTCTTTCCCTTTCCTGCTGCAACTTTTTGATTCGCTTTGCAGTCAGTACCCGCGCCACACACCCGGCCCTTCGTAGCGGTCCCTCCGCTCTAATCAAGACCCGCGCCAGGGTCTGTCCTACCCGGCTCTCAGGCTCCGAAACCGGCATCAGACACCTGCTCCGGCGGCCAGAGAGGGAACTGACGGCGCGACGCGCTTGCGCTCGGCACAACGGCGCTGCGAGTTGCTCCGTCTTTGGAGTTTAAGGCTGAAGGCTGAGCAGGGAGCTTGACCAGCAAATGCCCGAGACCTGAGTTAGACCAACTGCGCACGCTGGCATCCACAGAAGTTACTGATTAGGAAGGTTTCCCAGCACCAGCCCGGTTTGTCTTATACACTCTTCCTTCCTTTCAAAGCGGCTAAAGGAAAAGTTGCACCGAAAAGCTCCAGGAGAGCAGAGAAGTGCGCACGGAGCCCTGGCGTCCACACTTCACCGAGCGGCCTTTTCCGTCCCCGCCTCACCCAGAGGCAGCGCGCCATTCGCCAGCGCTTCTGCAGCCTCGCCCAAGGCGGAGGTCTGTCCACGCAGTTTCTAGTTTTCTGAATCAGAAACTGAGCGCGCCAGTGTGTGTGAATCTGACAGTGAGACTTTCAGAGTTTGTTTTGATTTCAGTCCAGACAAATGCGCCGTCTGAGCAGAGAACTCCGCGCCTTAACAGGAGCCACTCACAAGCCGCGGCGCGAGCTGAGCCTGCCTCTCACGGGGTCCTTCCGCTAAGGGGCTGGGAGATAGTTGGGCCTGGGACCTAAAAAGGAGACAGCCTGTGATAGCGGCGGTGTGGAGGGGTGGGGAGGGCCTTTATTTGGGGCAAGAGTCCGCACACTTTGGAGCCAGAAGCAGCTGGGCACTGAAACTCTAACCCTGGGAGAAAGACTACAACAGGGAACAAGCCTTGCTCCTGGCTCTAGGTTTAAGAGACGCTGGTGTGTGTGGGGTGTGTGTGTGTGTGTGTGTGTGTGTGTGTGTGTGTGTGTGTGTGTCCCGAGGTGAAAAAAAACCTGATTCCTGCTGGCTCAGTGCGACCCAGCTTTTTCTCCTGCTCCCTCTCTCCCCCGCCCTCCGCGCCCTTTTGGGAGGAGAAGGTGGACACCACCCCTTTCCAAATCCTCCAAGTGGCTGTAGTCGATAAGAGCGCCGGGGCCGGCCCCCTGCCCGGCTTCTCTGCCTGAGAGACAGATGGGGGGCGGGGCCCACCAGAGATGGGTGGAGGAGTCCTGGGGTGGGGGACAAGGGGAGGGTGAGGACTGAGAGAATCTGAATCAGGAGGCGAGGGAGGACCAGAAGGGGGGCGAGGAGCACTCAGTGCACAGAGGGGAGAGGGAGGAGGCAGCTCTGCACCAATCAGCGGCGCCGGCCTGGGAGGTTGCTAGCGGTATCCACGTAAATCAAAGGGCGCGGAGCCAATGGGAGGGGGCGGAGGGGGCGGGGCCCAGGCGCGTGCCGCTGCGAGCCCGAGCTGCCAAGAGAGCGGGAGAGAGCTAGAGGGAGCAGGGAGAGGGGGGAGCGCGGAGCGAGTCAGAGAGTGAGCAAGAGCGAGAAGAAGGGAGAGGAGGAGAAAGAGAGCGAGGGCGGGCGGCGGGAGGCGGCGGCGGCAGCAGCAGCAGCAATAGCAGGAGCAGCAACAGAAGGCGTCGGAGCGGGCGTCGGAGCTGCCCGCTGAGGGGGAAGAGAGAGAGAGAGCGGGGAGAGAAAGAGAGCGAGCGAGGAGAGGGAGCCCGAGGCGAAAAAGTAACTGTCAAATGCACGGCTCCTTTAACCGGCGCGCTCAGTCCGACTCCGAGAGTCATGGCGACCGCAGCGTCTAACCACTACAGCCTGCTCACCTCCAGCGCCTCCATCGTGCACGCCGAGCCGCCAGGAGGCATGCAGCAGGGCGCGGGGGGTTACCGCGAGGCGCAGAGCCTGGTGCAGGGCGACTACGGCGCGCTGCAGAGCAACGGGCACCCGCTCAGCCACGCTCACCAGTGGATCACCGCGCTGTCCCACGGCGGCGGCGGCGGCGGCGGCGGCGGCGGGGGAGGCGGCGGCGGGGGTGGTGGCGGTGGCGGCGGCGGCAGCGACGGCTCCCCGTGGTCCACCAGCCCCCTGGGCCAGCCGGACATCAAGCCCTCCGTGGTCGTGCAGCAGGGCGGCCGCGGCGACGAGCTGCACGGGCCAGGCGCCCTGCAGCAGCAGCACCAGCAGCAGCAGCAGCAACAGCAGCAGCAACAACAGCAGCAGCAGCAGCAGCAGCGGCCGCCGCATCTGGTGCACCACGCCGCCAACCACCACCCGGGGCCCGGGGCATGGCGGAGCGCGGCGGCTGCAGCGCACCTCCCGCCCTCCATGGGAGCGTCCAACGGCGGTTTGCTCTACTCGCAGCCCAGCTTCACTGTGAACGGTATGCTGGGCGCCGGCGGGCAGCCAGCCGGGCTACACCACCACGGCCTGCGGGACGCGCACGACGAGCCGCACCACGCCGACCACCATCCGCACCCGCATTCGCACCCGCACCAGCAGCCGCCGCCGCCGCCGCCGCCGCCGCCCCCCCCACAGGGCCCGCCCGGTCACCCCAGCGCGCACCACGATCCGCACTCGGACGAGGACACGCCGACCTCGGACGACCTGGAGCAGTTCGCCAAGCAGTTCAAGCAGCGGCGGATCAAACTGGGATTTACCCAAGCGGACGTGGGGCTGGCTCTGGGCACCCTGTACGGCAACGTGTTCTCGCAGACCACCATCTGCAGGTTTGAGGCCCTGCAGCTGAGCTTCAAGAACATGTGCAAGCTGAAGCCTTTGTTGAACAAGTGGTTGGAGGAGGCAGACTCGTCCTCGGGCAGCCCCACGAGCATAGACAAGATCGCAGCGCAGGGGCGCAAGCGGAAAAAGCGGACCTCCATCGAGGTGAGCGTCAAGGGGGCTCTGGAGAGCCATTTCCTCAAATGCCCCAAGCCCTCGGCCCAGGAGATCACCTCCCTTGCGGACAGCTTACAGCTGGAGAAGGAGGTGGTGAGAGTTTGGTTTTGTAACAGGAGACAGAAAGAGAAAAGGATGACCCCTCCTGGAGGGACTCTGCCGGGCGCCGAGGATGTGTACGGGGGGAGTAGGGACACGCCACCACACCACGGGGTGCAGACGCCCGTCCAGTGAACTCGAGCGGGGGGAGGGGCAGAGCGCGGGGCTCCCCCTCCCCTTTGGTCCGTGGCCCCTTCCTGGCCCCCTTGTTCCCTCTCTAACTTCTGATTGTTCTTTTATTTTTAATTATTATTTCCCCGTCCCTCAAAAAGATAAAAAATAAGGAGAAAGAAAGCAACTAAGGCATTGGACTATCCTTTCAATGGTAGCAGGTGTAATGATGTGTTTTGACCTTTACAGGCGAGTTCCCAGGCAATGGAGTGGATTGTCTCACAGAGCGAGTGAAGAGAGAGCATGTGTTAGATAGAAAGAGAGATGGCAAGCACTGAGATAAATACGTGACAAAACTAAATAAATTACCAAAAAAAAAAAAAAAAAAATCCACCAAACCGTGATAAACACAAAACGCAGCTTCCTGATTCTCTGAGTTGGCACATGCTGCTGTGTTTATTTAATGTGGATCCCCATCAGGAGAGAGGAAAAAAATACACACATTCTTTGATGTAGGCAAAATTTAACCACATAAATTTGCACTGCAAGAAAATTGAAGTTTACATGTACAAATTCATGGACATATTTTTCTCTTTTTTCCACCGTTAATTTTGAAATTGCCTTTTGTTTTTTGTTTTGTTTTATTTTATTCAGCGGACTGAGTTAAAGCCAGCTCTTGGCCGCTCTCCATTCCTAAACGTTCTTGTGCTGCCCCTTGTTCTTCGGTTTGTGAACTTTGGTTACCTTCAGAATCCCCCCTCCTTACACTGGTGTAACGTTTATTTGCTCCTTTTACCAAAGCAAAACGATTGGCTTCATGCAAAATAAATAATTTTCTGCTTTCAAGGAATGTGCATGGTCTACCTGCTTTTTCCGAGGCAAGAATCCACTTTGGAATATAAAAATCAGTCAAACACTGTTTGTTACCAGCCACAAAGTAAACTTCATTTTCAGGCAGTGTTTTTGGGAGAAGGGGCAAAAAGAAAAGTCGGTGGAGTGACTGACTGTTTCATTTTATCAGGTGGGCCCATTGTGAAAGAGCGCAGGGGAGATGTGGAGGTTAAATATATTTCCAGAGTTATCCAACAGAAAGAAAGCAGCACTTTGAAGAGAACTAGGGAAATATACATCTTCAGACACCCCTGTATAGTTCTCTGCCTTCGTTTTTAATAACTTAATTATGAAGAATTATTTGTGCTGACAGAAACAGTTATACCTTGTTCCTGTTTTGTTTTTTTTTTAACATAAAATAACCCAGGAATTTAATACTGTATGCATAGACTGTGTTTCTTAGCACACAAATACCCACATGCATACATAGAATATCTCCACTCAGTAGACTGGTTTTGTCTTCACTAACTCATTTGTTTTTCAAATAATATTTAGGGGCCCTCACCCTCTTCTCCCATAATTTATTGCAGAAAATACCAGTTTGACTTGGAGAGCTTCCCCCCGCCGCCCCTTACGTTAGGAGGCAAATGAAGTAAAAAAAAAAAAAAAAAAAAAAAAAAAACTGTTACTGTCAATCTTTTGTTCCCCTTTGTTAATAGTTTTAAGTACATTTTTTAAAAACTTATCTTGATGGAAAATGGTTAACTCCTAAAATAAAAGACTACTTGGCAGACTAGAGGAAAAAAAAAAAAAACTTGTAACTATTGAAAATAAATACCATTAAACTGTGATCAGTTAAAATTTTAAAAATAATCAGCACAAAAGGGCGCTAAAAGGGAAAACACTTTTTATTAATCTTAAAAGTTTGCGGCTTTCTTTGTGGTTAGGTATTAGACATGTTTTTATTTAAAAAATTACATTCTCATTACCATAAAATTATGGTTCAGCATCAGATTAGCATTGCACTCAGTAGTTAGGGTTTTAGGAAATAGGCTTTATATTCTTTTCAAACACCTGTGATTGTTTCATTTTCAATGTTTTTGCAAGATAAATGGTGACTTAGAGTGGGCATATTTATTTGCCTTTATTTCATTTCCCCCAACAAATGTCACAAGGAGATGGGCACAGAGCTGCTTCAGGGTGCATCACGCTGTTTGTTCTGAGGTGTGGGGACATGGCCCTTAGAAGCAATCCAGAGCAGGGCAAATAGCCAATGGTAAAGGGAGGAAATGACTTTTCAGATACTTATTACCAAGTGGGTAAGGTCAGAAGCTGGAGTTCAGGGGATGTGTCTATAGGTCCTCTAACTCTCATAGGTTTACTAAGGTGAAAGTTACCACTGAACCTTACCACTATGTATATATGTTTAATATCTGTCTTTTGAAATGCAGAAATAGTTTAAATGTTTCTTTGTCTATTTTTTTTTTAATGCTACCCAGGGAAATATTTTCATATCATTTTTAAGTGGCCTGCCTCAATGTATATTTATTTCTTTTAAAGCGAAAAGGTTCTGGAAACTGTTTTTCTGTAGCTTTACATGAGTAGGTGAGCAAAATCTATATGGGATGTAATTTTTTTGTTCAGTCTCTTTAAAAATACTTGGTTTTGGTATATTTGGTTGTGCTTGTGGGGAAAAATAAAAACGCAGAGATCCTTATATATTTATGTTAAAGTAATATTTTATTATCTACATAAAACAGAAATGCACAATACCTTCATAGTTTGTTCTAATTATTGAAATATCTTTATCTTGTTTTTAAAGATAGTGCCAAGTTTTAAAGGGGGAAAAAAACCTAGATCTTAATACTGAGTTGAGTTATTGTAAAACACTTCCCTTCCTTTATACTTCATGAAGTTTTGGAATAAATTTTATGCATATACTGCCAGGTTTCATGTTTATAAATATCAGAGGCTTTTTTTAATGGATACTACTTTTCTGATTCACTTTTCTTTGCAAAAACTGTCATCCCCCAAATCTTTCAGTCACTATGCCTGTAGCATTCATGGTCGTTGGGTTTGAGCTTCAGTTTGTTTGCCATTTCATGGTCTGACAAAGGGATGGGTGTTCCCTTTAAAATATGCAAATATCCCTGCATCCTCTTTCCAGGTTAGCTTAACCTTATCCAAAAGTATTTTTTGGAGAGCACCAGTGGAACAAGGTGGACTTTAATCTCTACCCACATGTCCTCACATAATTTGGGATCTACAGAAAAGCAGGGCTTAGTTAAGGGGATTATTCTTTTTAATAATTAACAAATATCTTTCTACAAAAGAATAACCCTGACAATATGCAATAGATATGTGTATTTACCAAATGATCAGAGATAAGTTCTATATATTAAAAAAGATGGATTTAGCAATGGTTTATATGATAGTGTCTATTTCTCAAACAGACTCTAAGACAAGAAGAAGGAGAAGGAAAAAAAAAAAAGAAAAGAACGTATGGAAGATACCCAAGCCCATAATACTAATAACTGATTGTTTCAGGAAATCTTAGATGGAGCACTACACTTACCAAAATCAGTTTTAAGGTTAGTGAGAAAACCAAACAGTCTTGGGTTACTTTACAAGTTTGCCAATGTATTTAAAGTCTTCCTTGGAACATTGGTTTAATAAGTATAAACGTCCATTTTGAAAGGTAGTTTCTAGGCTTATTACATCTGATGATCTTTTCTAACTCCTAGTCAATATTACACGGGTCCCAAACAGATTCAGCCAAATGATCTTATCAATAGTCTGGACGAGAAGTGACAGAAAGAAGGAGTGTTTTGTGACCACAGACATGCTGATGGCTAAAATGTTTAAGCGTGGTATAGATCTGAGTTCTGGGTCAATATCCTCCTCCATTGTAGGCAGAAGACAAGCAGCATCTGCCCTCTGCAGGGCATTTTAGTGGCCCTTGAGAAGGCGTTTTTGTTCTTAGCCACAGGGGCTACTGACTGAAAACCATCACGTGTTAAACGGACACTCACTGCTTTTGACCCATGCCTGCTTTTCAGATCCTAGGGCTACTCAGGCAGTTTTGACGCTGGTTTGGGGAATGTATTACACTAAGGTGCAAAACTCCATCACTGCCACTAGCAGAAATTTGTGGGGCAGTCTTCCCTAAGACGTTGGTTAGCCACAACAACAAACCATTTCTTTCCCCTAGAGACAAAAATCCAGAATATGGCCATCCTGAAAGAGCTCCTGTTTCCTCAAAATACGTCACTTTTTAAGCTTACTACGTAAGATGGAAAAGGAACGATCATTTGAGAAAGAGTTACGTGAGGGTCAGATGGAGAAAATGATCACAAATAATATCACACTTGGCACTTTTAAACACTCTTGGTTCCTACGAAGTAACCTGCTTTATATTTCAGATGCAACAACAAAAGCATTCTTCTCTTCTCCCCTTCCTGATCCTACCAGTGGAGGCTGCACACTGGTCGGCAAAATTTTCTGGCAAAATGGCTGTTGTAAAGGCATTCATCTTTCTATCTTTTGATTTCTGCAAAAATAACTAATGAAGGAAATTCAACAGCAGCATTGGGGAGAAAATGGCATTTGGGCGCATTAGTACCCGTGAACGTATATCTGTGTGGTGCATTCATTTGCCTTTGATTTGCCTGAGCACGGAAGCAGCCTGAGTAGTGCTGGGAAGACAGGAGAGAGACCTTATCTTTTCGTCATTGATCTCTGTGATATTTTTTGTTGATTTTTCATCATTTCAGAGAACCCTGTTCTAGATACTATAGGATTCTTAGACAGGTCTGTTAAAGAATGAGGTAAAGAACAGAACTTGCATGAAAAAGAAAGAAGGGTGGTGAAGTGGTGAAGGTCAAAGGTAAAAGTGTCTCTTTGGATCTGCTTGTATATTTCAGTGACCACGGCAAAGGGAACAGTTGTTTATCTGAAATGAAAGAAAAAGATGCATTTTGGGATACTATGAAGTACTATGAATCTTGACAATCCAGCTTAATGTGATGTACAGTTACATTATATATCAATATCTTCCCTATTCAAGAAAGTTTACTTTTTCACTGAGGCATAGTCTCTAACAGGAGGAGAATGGCGGTAGGGGAGAACTGAGGCTCCTGATACCTACTCACACGACATCTTTCAGGACAGAAAACAATGCAGAAGTAGCAGGCACCTACCACTCAGCTAGCAAATCATGGAAAGAACTAGCTTACATTTGAACAATTCTGGTCAATGTTACTTCAGTGCCCTCTAACCTAGAGGTGGGCTATAGGAGAGCCAGAAAATGGCCTTTTAGTTTTCTTTAAGGCTTTGCTTGGTTATGGAGATAAAGAAACAATCGGAATATTTTAACATTGTTCTGGTGTTTAATGGGAAGCTAGGACATTTTTCCCCTCATTTAAAAAAAAAATTGATTAACTTTATCACGTAGTAGTTTATCTATACCCTAACAACAACTCTGCCTGGCTTCGCTGTTAGAGGTTTTAGAAACAATATCATATTCCATCAAAACAACCCTGGCCTCTTATTGTTCCTAGAATTCTGGTTATTGGTAACGTTAAGATGTGTTGTTTCTTTCTTTTTTTTTTAATGTCTGAAATGTTATTTAATACACCAGTAAAAGTGCATCTGTATCTTAAAGTTTATTCTTACCACACTTTCCGGGTTTTTATAGCTCTTTGTCTGGGATTGGGGAAAAAACAAAACTTTCATATGCAGTTCATGCCCAAAGATCCTGGGCTCTGGAGTAGTCTGTAGCTGGAGGCAAACAGCTCTCTGCTCTCAGAATGGGAAAGCTGTCATCTAGAAAAGAGAAGACAATAAATGCCCCACAAAAACGCACTTGTCACTGATTTTAGAAAAACAGCAATATGGAGGGGATTTTAATTGTTATATACTGTATATGATTAACTCTGGGTGTGCTGAAGAATGGCAATAGGAGACTTCGCTGTGGAGTAAATTTGAATTTTCGTCCTTTTTGATTTGGGGCATGTATTTTTCCTCCCGCTAGTGTTTCCTCTGAGTTTGTTATTTAAAAAGAAACAACAGCATCAAAAAGCCACACAGCAAAAAATGTGGCCAGAGAGTTTGGCAGAGGAGTGGAAAAAAGAAAACTTTCTTGTGGGTTTGTAATACAAATTAGCCATTGTAAATCACTGGGCTTTAAGGTTCAGGCAAATCCGAGGGGATAGTGTTGGGAGCTCTTGTCCTCCTCCCCTGTTAGAAATCTCATTCCATCAGAGGAATTCTTATGTGACCTTTTATGTTGCACGGCACATGATTCTGAAGAGAATTATATGATATAACTTTTTTGTTGTTTCCCTAACAAAATATTCGTTCGAAGTTGTTTCAGCGCCTTTGACTGGGTCAGACCGGCGAGGGTAAGCCGGCCGGCATCTGCTCGGCGCCCAGACGCAAAGCAGGCGGCTGGGCCTCGCCGCGCGCCCCCCGCCGCGCGCCCCCTACCACCCGGGAGCCGGGGCAGCTGAAAGGAAGGCCCAGACTGCCCGCTCGCTCGCGCAGGGAGGGGAGAGGAGAGGAGCCGGGCATTCCCTGTACCCCCAGCTGGCCTTCGTTAGAATGCTGCAAACAGCCCTTGTGTGCTTGCCTGGAAATCGGGGATTCTCTGCGGCTCCACAAGCTGGGCCGCCTGGACGCCTGAACCTAGGGGGAGTGCAGACAGTCCCGACATCGCGGACTATGTCATCTCTGTTCTCCTCCAGGAGGCCAGTGTGTATGTAGTGGGGGCGGGGGTGGGGGCGTCGACAATTGGTGGCTTTGCCCGCCCAAGGCTGAGGCTGGAGGTGATGGTGAGGAAGAGGAGGGCCGATGCCCTGGTTATTGGCCGCCAGGGAGGTTGGATGTAGACGCGGCATGCTGGCAGGGCCTCTCTGCGGCCGCGCCTGGCTGGGGCAGAGGTGCAGTGGCGTGAGGGGTTGGCTTCGGGTCGAGGGCCCAGAGGTGCATGAATCTCCTTAGCTTCCTGCCCGCGCAGCTTTCGGTTTGACTCTGCAAAGTCAAGACCAGGAGGTGGCTCCTTCACAGGAGAGTCAATCGTGGGAGACCTTGCCCCAAGAGAAGAGTGTAGAGAAGGCAATTACAGTCAAACTGGGGGGGGGGGGGGGGGACTGCAGCCTGTGAAATGCAGTGATTTGGGATTTTTCCTGTTTTGGGTTTTTTTTTGGGGGGGTGGGGGCGAGGGAGGAGTGGAGAGGGAGAGCGGGAAGCTAGCAAGCGCAGTTCTGAAGCTTGGCCCTTCAGCTCCCACTCCTCAAACTTCTGGCTGTTCTAATCTCAACTTCCTGCCTTCACTGGAGAGGAGCGCACTTTCCAGGCGCTGCAGCGCCAGGGGAGACGAACCTCTCAACTTCCCGGAAATCGACCGCTCCCTGCTGGGCCTAACTTGCTCTTACGCCTACACAGGAGAAAAGTCAGTTCCTCAGCGGAGGGAACCTCTGAGTCCCTTTGGGCGTCCGATCACCCCACGCCAGAGCCGAGGGCCGCAAGCAGGGAAGGGCCGCACCCGAGGACCAGACGCCAGACGCCCGGCGTCCTCCTCTGCGGGCCGGGCAGTCTCGGGGCCGGCGGACGCGCCCCTAAGCCCTCTGGGGCTCCTGGGACGAGTTGCCCGGTGGGAGGAAATCACGCAGTACCTAAAACCTGCTGGGAGTCCTACAGCGGCCTTTTGCCTCCCAGAGTGGACGAGGCCGGGAGGGGGGCTGAGAGTTCGGGACCTGGGATGTAAGGCCAGTCTGCGGAGGCGGGAAGCTGGTAGAGGGAGGGGTGGGGAGGCGGTTATGGGCAGAAGCAGGGGCTCCCGCGGGGCGCCGCCCTGTGCTGGCGCCCGGCCTGCTGTCCGCCGGGTGCGCCCTGGCCGCCCTCTCGCTCGGGCCTCGCCCGCCAGCGGCCACTCACCGGGCCCCGCGGCCGGCTCGAGCTGGGACGCACGCAAACAAGGATGCTTCTATTTACTCGCTTCTGCCTGTGGATTTGTAAGACATTCAGCAGGCACAATCATTAAACTAATTTGTATTTGATTGTTTGGGCGGACGAAGGGTAGTTTTATTGCGCTAAGCATTCAAGCAGGCACGCATCGCTGATTACCAGTATACATTAAATAAAGTTGTTTGTACACATTGTCTTACCACATATAGGCAGAGGCTTATTATTCTAATTACTCTAATTAGTGCATTGAAATGTTTTCTACTTGATTTGAGGAGACAGTGATTAGTTCTATTACTTCTTTTAACTCGTATTTTATGGAAAACTGTTGGTGCATGTTCAAATTACTTTATTTGCCTCTGGAATATAATGCTGACCCAAACGCAGTGAACTGCACGGCCCTTGTGGGGCCCCAACTTTGATGTTGGCCTCAGCTTGGAAGAGGCGTCTGTTATTTATCATTTCCCTCCCGCCCGCGGGGCCGCATCTCCCAGCTCCCGGCACCCCCGCCCCATCCTGCGCCCCAGATGCGCGCCCCGCTCTGGCCAAGTCCGAGCAGACGTGAATCCAACACCTGCTCCGACGAGGCAACGCTGGCCTGCTGCCCCACTAGGTCCCCGGGTGCGATTACTTTTAAAAGACGCCTTTAAGCATATTTTCCCTGAATCTGTTTCTCGAGCTTTAATGTTACTATTAATTGATAAGATCAGCTCATCAAACATACTACTTCGATAGGGAATTGTAATTAAAACCTTAATCCTGTTTGGGACTTTTTTTTCCCTTTAAATTCCTTTTTCTTATGGAAGGGGTGCAAAGTTCACTATAAAAAGTATTCTAACAGTGAGATTAATTCGTTATCTAAATAACAATCTTTGCGATTGATCCAACGTACTTTCCGCTACCTTTTGTGTTGGTCCGAGAGGCCCTTAAAAAGGAGAATATGCCAAAACAGACGATTTGGACGGAGCCCCGCAAACTCCTATCGACTTGGGAAAGACGGGGGTCCGCGGGCCTCCCCCTCCCGCCCCCTTGCCCCAACCCCACCCCAACGGTAATCACAATCCGGGGAAGCTCTCGAGGTGGGTCCTGGCCGTTGCTAGCGACACCACTGGGAAGTGCAGCGCCGGAGCTGTAGGCCTGGGAGCTGGACTTCCACCGCGCTCCTCTCTCCTCGCAAAGGGAAATCTGCTCAGTCTCTAGGTAAATATTCGGCTGGTTCTGCTTTTACTTTTAATATTTAAACTCGGATTATCCGGTCTGTAAATGCGCTTTCCTAACCTTTGCCAGTGGCTGGGTTGTAATAAACCCTGGCGGGGCCGGGGCGCTCAGCCCGCGCTCGGCGCGACCGCCGCCTCCGGCTTTCGCCCCGCCCAGCCGGCCCCAGCCCCTCGCAGCCCGCAGTGGAAGGCACGCTGGAATGAAATGAGCGCCTCCCGGCAGCTGACGTTTGAGCATCCAGGACGCTGCCAGACTATGGGAGGCTGCCCTTTATCCGGGCTGAGTCCCTGGGGGATGCAGATGGAGGTGGGCAACGCAGCGGCACCCTGGAGGAGAAAGAGCCTGGTTTCCCCGAGGCAAAGGCCCCAGGCATGGGGGCGGGGAGGTTGGACTGGAGTAGCTGGTGATGGGGCCGGCGAACCCTAGTCAAATCTATCTCCCTTCCTCGCACGCCCCTTTTAAAAGAGGTTGTGGCCCTGGTTTGAGAAGAAGTCGAAGACTTTCTGAAGCGAAGAGGAGCATCTGTGCTCCCGGGTCAGCTCAGTAGTAGGAGATTTTCTTCTTTTCTAAGAGCTTCCCCCCCCCCCCTTTCACTCCAACAGTCTTCTTCCCCCACGTACAGACTTGTTATGTAACAAAGACTCCCAAGCGAATTTAACTGGAGAATAAAGGACACCCCAGCCCCACCCCTCCTTTCCTTTCCCTCCTTCCTCTCCCTTTCTTCCCGCGGTACATCTGTTCCCCGGGACTCCTGTCCTCGCACCCAAGACGGCCGCTGGCTTTAGCCGAATAGAACTTTGGCGCCCCACAGTGGCATCGACTCGGAACTACGCTTTGATTTTACGAAGCCGTGGTTGCACAGTGGTTAAGAGCTCCAGTGAGCTATGGCTGCTAACCAAAAGGTCGCTAACCAAAAGGTAGGCAGTTCGAATCCACCAGCTGCTCCTTGGAAACCCTATGGGGCAGTTCTCCTGTCCTACAGGGTTGCTATGAGTTGGATTCGAATGCGGGCAATGGGTTTGGTTTTTGTTTTTTTAAAAAAATCTGTTCAAATGTTTTGTTTCAGATCCAATTCTTCCCCCCTCCTCCTCTCCTTCCTCGCTCTATATTCTTTCCCTCAAACTCTCCCAGCAAAACATTTATGAATGTGACTCTGTGTATGACTCACAAAATGCTTTCTAAACTTACAGTTCTAGGTAGTTCTTGAGTAAACCAAGCCAAACCCACTGTCATCAAATGGATTCCCATAGCTACCCTGTAAGACAGAGCAGAACTGCCCCATAAGGTTTCTAAGGCTGTAAATCTTTAGGGAAGCAGACTGCTACAGCTTTCTCCCTGAAGGGTTGGTGGGTTCAAATCGCCCACCTTTTGTTTAGCAACCAAGTGTTTTAACCACTGTGCCACCAGGGTTCCTTAGTTTCTGAGTACCTGTTGCCATCAAGTCGATTCCAATTCACAGCAACCCTATAGGACAGAGTAGAACTGCCCCACAGGGTTTCCAGTGAGGGGCTGGTGGATTCCAGTGACCTTTTGGTTAGCAACCAAGCTCTTAACCACTCTGCCGGTTCCTGAGTAGGGATTTAAAAAGCTTCTCCTGGGAAGCCCATACATTTTATACCAGAAAAGTTTCCAAAGGTAGGAAGAAATGCTCCCCCAGCCTTTAGTCCCCATATGTTGAGAATGTAGTAGGCAAGTTTCCAGGCTTCAGAGAAGTCCTGGATTCTAAGGGGCAGCAAGACCTGAACACCAGGTTAGAAGCAATTGTCAATAACAGGTGGAATGCTTCCCTTAGGAAAAAGGGAGCCTAGCAAATGCCATTTTAACCCAGGCCAGAGCCGGATATCACCTGTGACTTCTTCCTATATAATAGGTTTGTTTAGTTTTGGAGCTCAAAAGTGAGTTTTTAGGTGTCACTTGAACAGAGACCTTCTCATAGAATAATTTTCTAGAAAAGCGAAAACATCCCCCAGAAACTCCTACCAAAAGTACTAATTCAGCGTGGGGAGCTGAACTTTGCTTTCTTCAGAGCCCCAGTTAATTAATCCTTCTTCCACACTCTGGGCCATTTTCACTATGAATGATGATTTGTGCCTCTGTCTTAATCCTACTAATATAGGAATAAGGACCACAAGGAGAAGAGGGAACAAGGACCACAGGCAGCAGCCAGCAGTGATAATATAACGAGCTACCGGCTTGCAGTCAGAACACCCGGGTTTGTGTACCAGCTCTGCGCTTACTAGCAAGCAACCTGGGGCAAGTTACTTGACATCAGTCAGATGAAATAATGTACATGAAAGCACTATATACAGTGCAAGTCCAATGTGAAGTGCTGTTGTTGCCAACTCCAGTGGAGGCCTCTGTCGTGACTATCCAGCAAGAAATGTTTTTATTTTTACTTTTTTAAAAGATGCAGCCGTCTATCGGTGTGGGGAAAGAGAAGTGCAGGGATAGCCATCTCAATTGCATTTATCCAGGTAAGGCACCACCCATTCTGATTAGCTTCAAATCATGGCTGCCGCGGCACGGGATTTCTGTGCTGAGGATGTCCAGGCCCTAGCTTGTAGCTAAAACCAGACTGGGGACGCCAGCGCCTCGCACCGGTAGGAGCATTGTAGCTCCGCCATGATGTGAGGGCTAGCCCAATACTCCTGCAAACCACTCCATTTCTTTAACATCTTAACAACCTCTTGACGTTTATAGTGTCCTTCTCTGGATGTCATTTATAACAGCCTGCATTTGTCAAGAAGAGAATACTGGAACCATACACTTAAAACCAACCACAGGCACATAAAGCAGTAGCAGCAACAACAACGACCACCAACCACCCCCAGCTTATCGTGAATCGACACGGGCCTCCTACCTGTGGAGCGCTGGGGAGGTTGAGTGCCACATCCAGTCACTGGGCTTCGAAATATGGCAGTTTGGATCCACCAGGCGCTCCGCGACATCCCGGGGTCGCCGGGAGGGGCGCTATGGCAGAAGCCGCTCTCTGCGCTGAGGTACCTCTGCGACTCCGGGGTGCCATCCCACCCAGGGAGTCCTTCCACCACCCAGAGTCCCCTTCCTCCGCCCTAGGGGTCCCTGTACCTCCAGAGGATGGGAGCAGTCGGGGGTCAGTCCCTCCCTTTGCCCGCGCAGGGAAGCCCCGTTGGGGTGCCCTGCTGGGCATGGGAAGGACGTTCGCGGCGTTTCTCTGCAGGTACTGGATGGAGCCGAAAGCCTCCTGTGGAGTGCGGCGCGCAGCCCGCCTCGCTGCCCCGGCTGGGGCCGGGAGCCGACCCCTCGAAGCACTGGCGGAAGGGTTTCGCCTGGGCCGCCGCCCTCTTCTCCGTCTCCGCAACTCCGGTGGGCAGGCGTTGTGCTGGTGCCAAGATTTACGAACACGTTGTCTCCCCAGGCGCTTAAACCCGAAAGAGAAGATGCGGTCGGGGACTGGACCCGCCACGCCAGGCCGAGCAGCCGGGCCCTAGCTCTGCCGCGCCACCGCCTCGCGAAGACGAGGAGGCGAACCAGTCGGAACGTGACCTGCTGCCTACAATCTCATTCCCCGGTGGCCCTAGCCGCGTTCCGACGGCTCTATGCCTAAACAGGGTTCCCTCCGAACTCCTGGAGGTCCCCGAGTTCTCCCCAGTCCCGCAGCCCGGGGTGCGGGAAGAGGAGCCAAGACTGCTGTAGGCCCCTGCGCGCTGGACACGGGCAAGGGAAGTCGAGGCAGACACCAAGACATCTGGGAGCCTGCAAGTCCAGGCGGAGCCAAGGACTTCATAAGGGATGCAACTTCATCAGGCTGTAGGAGAGGCCAAGCCACTAGCCCTAAGGGCAGCAAGACTGCCAGCCAAGTGGGGTCCCTAAAGCAGGATGTCTGGCATTGATAATATAGGCACATGAGCACACACACGTTTCCAAACGGTCAGACCTAAGTTGAATCTACTGGGATCCCTAGGAGGACTAATCATAGCTAGGAGGAAAAGGTAATTTAGCAATCTTTTTAAAAAGGGGTGAGGGAACAGAGTGCTTTGTGCAAGAAGAAGTGGCTGGGACTCTCTAAGTAGGAAGCCACTGGCACATTGTGAGGCAAGGAAGCAGGAAAAGGAGGGTGAGCAGGTTTGATCCAGTGGAGGGTGAACAGGAGCTGGCATCCAGCAAAAGAAGGCTTCTAAGGGAGCCTGCCTGGGTATGGAGTTAATTGGTAGAGGGTCTTGAAGAAGTTTTAATTGGATTCAAAAGGCAATTAAGAGCCATTGTAGAGGAAAGACCTGATCAAAATAATGCTTCAGGAAGGGAGTTAGCGCAGTGCATCTGGTAGGTTGGAGAGGGGCTAGAATAAAGGCAGGGAGGTTAGCTAGGAGGCTGCTGGAATAGTGCTGACTATCTTACTTAACGTAAGTGGTCAGGGAAGTCTGAAAAAGATAGGCAGATGATGGATATGGGTATGGGAGCTAAGAAGGAGAGTTAAAGAGCCACAAGATTATGACTACGTTCTTGGGGAACCGGACGGACAAGGACAGAAAGAATGGAACAATGAAAATTGTGGAACGTGTTCAGTTTTAGATATGTTGGTTCCACTAGTTTATCTCACACACACACACACACACACATACACACACACACAGTATTAGGAAGCCATCAGGGTAGCAGGATATCTCTAAGACTGACCCTGCTAAAACCAATTTAAGTTCACTTCAGAGAATTTTTATTAAGTACCTACCATACCCTGTTCTGTGGAGCCCTGGTGGCGCAGTGATTAAGAGCTATGGCAAGCTACGCAGTTCAAATCCACCAGCCGCTCCTTGGAAACCCTATGGGGCAGCTCTACTCTGTCCTATAGGGTCACTAGGAGTCAGAATCAACTCCATGGCAACGGGTTTGGTTTTTTGGTTTATAACTTGTACTATATGGTGTTTCTGTAACCCAGGCTGGAGAGAAAATGAACATAAATCAGAGGCTACACATTTTTTATACGTAGTAGGCCCTATCCATAGTGTCCAGAAACTTTTAGAGAAGGACCACAGCCGGGCTTCTAGTAACTTCCCAGAAGGAGGCCTACTTCCACCTTGCACTTCTTTTTTCATGGATTTTCTGCCACATATTTTAATCCAAATCTTTGTTTCCAAGGGGTTAAGGAAAAGCGTCTGTTTTAAAGAAATTTTAACATACATTAAACTTTTCTTATTTAACCTGTCAAGTCAACTAAAACAACAAGGGGTTAGATTTGGGGAGAATCATTTGTTTATATTTAATACTACTCCCCAATTATAGCACAAAACCCCTCTTCAAGATTTCCTAGACTTCAAAAGATAGGAATGGTATACTGGATTACTTTGAGTTAGGAGTAAAGAAAGGCAATTTGAATAGAACCAACAAAAAAACAAACCTGTTGCGGTGGAGTGGATTCTGACTCATAGTGACTCTATAGAACAGAGCAGAATTGCCCCATAGGATTTCCAAAGGAGCGCCTGGTGGATTTGAACTGCCAATCTTTTGGTTAGCTGCCGAACTCTTAACTACTATGCCGCCTGGGTTTCCAATCTGAATAGAGACCTGTGGAATACAAGTATGTCAATATTCTCTTGAACATGGTATGAACAGTTTGTCTGGTTTTCAAAACAGAGCATGAACTGACTTCCATATAATTCCTCTTCCTCTCCTGTATGCCATACATAGTCATCCTAAATTGGTTCCATTTTCCATTTCCTATTTAAAGTCAAGATAACCAGAGGACCTTGATTTTTTTTTTTTTCTTAGACGTTCCCTAAGTAGTACTAGGGGGCAGGGGGAAGCCTTTTCACCTGAAAATGTTAGAAATAAATATTTTTAGGATACTGGGGAAAACTAAGGGGCCCTGGTGGCGCAGTGGTTACATAGGCGCTGGCTTGCTAGCCAGAACCAGCTGCTCCAGAGAGAAAGATATGGCAGTCTACTACTTCCCTAAAGATCTACAGCCTTGGAAACCCTATGAAGCAGTTCTCTCCTGTCACATGGGGTCACTAAGAGTTGGAATCAACTCTGTGGCAGTGGGTTTCGGGAAAAATTAAACTATTTTCTGTAATATTTGTCAGGATAAGATTTAGCACTAATTTGTTAAGGGAACTAAAATTTTTCTAGAGTGGTTTTGCAAGCATTTTTTTTTCAAGTGTAGACATATGACTCCCACATCCCCACCCCCACCCCCGCCATATTGTACAAAATGTACCATTTAAAACTCATCTGAGATGCAGCTAAGTGGGGTGGAGAGGCTACTGGCTCAGAGTTAGAAAGTGTATGTGAGCAGTGGAGGAGACGCCTGTCTCTCTGCTTGCTTTTTATCACAATCTCTTAATTTGGAAGGAAGTGGAAAACGTATTATGAAATAGTACTGTATGGGGGCTGAGTTATCAGAATTATCTCTGTAAGGAGGCAGCATTTTAGAAACCAATTTAAAAAAGTTTATTTCTGAAAGAGTTTTAAGTAGCATGGATTCTAATAGTAAATACGATCAACTGATAAAGTATGAAGTTCTCTTTATAATTTTGCAGTCTTTTATATGTAGAAGGATATAAAGAAAAATAAAACCATTACCTGACTACTACCGCACAGTTTAAGAAATAAAGCATTGCCAACATGTGTATTCTTCCTTTCGTTAGGGCTTCTTGATTGCTTTTACCCCTCTTCCTCACCAGAGGTAACCACCATCCTGAATTTGGTATTTACTATTTTCATGAATTTCTTTATATTTTTTGTCCCCATATTTTAATGTTTTAAAACTTTATATAAATGATAGAGAACTTTAAAGTAAACCACACTTTTATAAATCAAAAAAAAATCTAATGTAAAAAGATTGGCATCTTTGATACACTGTTATACCTTTCAGACTTATATAATGTGATATTTTGGTTCAAAGGCCTGTATAGTTCTTCCAAACCATTTGTGTTTTCAAAAATGGAAACTCTACAGATCAGACTACAAGGCAGAATGGATAGTAATTATGATATTTATGTCTTGTCTTTTTCAATAAGAGCAAAAACCTATATATTTTACAAATTATCAGCTTAGTTGTGTATATAAGCCAGAGAAACTGGACTATCTTGTGTGTACCTATAAATAACTGCAGGTCCTAACAGCTGCCACTTCAGAAATATTTACTTCCCAAAGAAAAGAATTATTTTTCATTTTGATTCAAATCCTACAGGAAGAATTCTACTGTACACACCAAGAGAATTTGGAAATAAAGTGGTGTGTTTCTTTCTCCAATTATAAATAAATACAACAGTATGGTACATTGTTTCCAAAGATGGCCACAACAGTAGCCCAGATCTTGCATGCTGTCTGCAATGAAAGTCTGACACTCTTCTCACGGAGTAGTGGAGTTATCCCCCACCTCCCTCCACACGCACCAGCCCTGCCAAATCTGGGCTGGTCCTGTGGCTTGCTTTGATCAAGAGAATGTAGCCTTAGAAATGACGCTGTGTGGCTTGCAGGGCTAAGCTTTAAGAGACCTTGTAACTTGTATTTTCACACTTTCGGGACCACTGAGGGGAGAGGAGAAGCGAGGTGTCCCAGCCAACAACCCAGCTGAGCCCAACCCCAGCCAACTAGCTGGCTGAATGCAGCTACGAGTGACCTCAGGTAAGAAGAACAGAAGAATTGCCCAAGTGATCCACAGAATTGCAAGAAGTAGTAAATCATTATTGTTTTAAGCCATAAATTTTGAGGTAGTTTACAATGCAGTAATAAATAACTGAAAGAAAGAGTAATAGGAGAATGTGTTTGTGCTATAGTTCTGGCATATTTGCACTGTAAGGTGAAATCTAAGAAATTTTTCACAAAAGGAAATCTTACCAGTTCTGTGTCATAGTAAAACTCAAGATTTAAAAGTTTTTAAAGATTCTCCTACCTAAATTCACATTTCTCTGAGGTATATCCAATGTGAGTAAAGGACTTTATACTCCATGAATTTTCTCTTCTTTATAGGAAAATCCAAACATCCAAATGACAGCTATATTTATTGCCAAGCCTGAACTACTCTGATATCAGTATTATTAATAATTGCCACAAGGAGCTTCTAATCCAAGCACACAAGCAGATACCAATTTCCAGAAGAACAGAAGTAATGAATGTTATGTGTAAGCTGACTCAATTAGATTCTTAGCTGGAGGAGAATTCAAAGCTAGGAGAAGTAATACAGGAAAATTATTTAGCAATGTTAAAAAAAAAATGAGACGATATGATCTTCCAGGAAGAAGCAGAATGGCAGTTTACTTAGTGGGCAACTGCAAAAAACAAAGGAAACTTGCCCTTTATAGGATGTGGGTGGGAGGAAGAGTTACTTATATGAAAAATTTCTTCAAAATGTATATGACTATTAGGACTTTTTCATTTTTAAGTGACTGAAACTGAATCAAGCAGACTTAACACACAAATAATAAACAAAAAAGGGGGAGGGGACTTACTAGATCATGCAACATAAAATTTCTGAAATGGATAGATGCAGGAGGGCGAACTGGGTCTTCAGGACTGAGTTGGCCTCTCTTCATCTCCTGGCAGGTAAACCCATCCTGGTAACTAGAAGACTGCTGGCTTGATTATATTAAGTTAGGCTTATACTTTGCTCTGTCAGGAGCCCCATCTTGAAGAGTTCCACCAGAGGTCCAGAGTTTGGTCTTATTGCACATCTCTTTAAACAATCACTGTGTGTGTACCTGTGTGTGTGCGTGCACACGCGCATGTGCGTGCACATTTAAAATGCTCTGATCAGCCAGTCCTGAGTTACATGCCAACGTCTAAAACCAAGGAGTCAGCACCACCCAAACCACACCCAGTACTGAGGGTCTGGGAGAACTGTTTTCCCAAAGGAAATCAGAAGGGTAGTTGAAGAAGGTTTAAAAGGTGCCTGGGTGGGGAAAGAAAGAAAGAGAGGGGGCTAGTGAAAGTAAGAGAGGAAAGAAGGGAGACAAGAGAGAAAAAGTGCCCATTATAATTAATACACTTTTAATAATGTCTATATTTTAATCACCTCTAGGCTAAGACTTGGAGAGCTCGTCTCCCGCCTACCCATGTTGATTTAGCAACTTAAATATGTTGCAGCGATACTTAAGTGAATTCCAAAATGAAGGTTATTATTCTCTTCACCTACTGTTTCCCTGTTTCTTACTGTAGAGGCAATAGTCCTTTCTAGGAAACTACTTTTAGAAGATTAAAAGATTTCATCTAAAAACTGTACTTATTTGAAATTCCACAACATTCCTAAGGAAAAAATATTATCTGCATAATTACATTAAATGGCTTCTGGAATACATTACCACTAATGACGCTAATAGTTAGTCCAGATGCAAACTATAAAAATACGCATTATCTTTTCTCCTTGAAGGAACTTCAAAAATTGCTTTTTTTTTCCCTTGTAGGAAGCCTATTAATGCTATACTCTAATTTCTTGTATTCTGTTTTGTAAACTGGTCTACAGAGCCTCGATATTTCACAAAAGTTTCTGAAATGATTCTGAAAATGTCTCATAATTTTGTACTTTTTTGTGTGGCCAAATTCATATGTAATTGATTTGATGAATGTAGTAGCCAAGATATTTAAATCTGATATTTAGTTTTCTTCCTAGCTTGCATTCAGCCTACTGATATTAGATAGCATTAAAATCAACACTGCACCAGATGTAACAAAAATATTTTTATATTAATTTATTTTAAAAATTAAATTACAGTTATTGGAAATACATAGATGTTGAAAATAGATCTAGTTGTTAATCAGTGTTAGATTATAGAATTTAAAAAATTGCTGCAGTATAGAAGTATTTAACTTAAATGTTCTGGGTCTCAAGTACATGAAAATGCAAAAGTCCTATAAAAATTATGTATATTAAGAAATAAAGTAGATGTTCATAAAGTAGGAAAGACCATGGTGATAGAAAAATCTACATATTTAAAGTCCATTGATGGACTAGATTTCTCAAATAAGGTATGTTTTAAGATGGGGAGAAAGTTGAACTTTTATGTAATACATAAACTTCCTTATGTAACGCACAATTTCTGCTGGCTAGCTTTGAGGCTTTTAGTGGTTATATGTTATGGACATAAGTACATGTTGAATGTTTTGAATCCAGTTAATAAAAATATCTTCATTTTTCTTGCATATAGTTGGGGGTCATGAGATTTTACAGCCTTGTTGAGAAACAACTAATAATGTGATTCCTTAAAAGCTGGGAACTTGTATAATAATTTATGTCTAGTGGCAATAAAATAGTATATATAGGAACCAGAATTTGGGGGAATCAACTTTTCTGTGCTAAACATAGCAGATTTCATAGCCTGGTGTCATTTGACTCTGAATAAGTTATACATCATTTGAGAAAACTCCTGGGCCCACCGCTAAACTTCAGCACTTGGTGTTGACTTATGTTCTTAGGACAGCATTACCCCAGTCAGATCTGTAGGTCTTCTAACAGTGTACTGGCACATAGGGCATTTGCAGGCACTAGACTGGGTGGTAAGTAACAAGCTGGGATGTCTAGACCAGGGTGGGGAATACACCCAAAGAACTGGGCTGTTTTTAATGTAACTCAATCTTATTTACTAAAAATGTGTTTAACATTTCAACAGTACTGTTCCCCAAGTGGCACAAATGGTTAATGTGCTTGGTTGCTAACTGTAGGGTTAGCAGTTCAGGTCTACCCAAAGGTACCCGGGAAAAAAGGCCTGGCGATCTACTTCCAAAAAATCAGCCACTAAAAACCCTATGGAGCACAGTTCTACTCTGACTTACATGGGGTTATCATGAGTCGGAGTCCACTTGGTGGTTAGTTTTTTGTTTTTTAGTTTTCCCATGAGTTTTCAAAGTTCTTTAGGCCTACTATCTAAATAACCTCAGTTATATTTTTATGGCATAAGTATCTCTCCCAGTATATGTATGTTTTAGAAAGCAAGTATTGGAGATACCAAGGAACAAATTAACCTTTTAGTTAATTAGTTAGTTTTTAATCAAGGAGATTTCTAGTTTTCAGAGGAAATTCTGAATGCTAGACCCACCGTCAATGGCCATGGAAGCAGTAGTCAAGAAATCAATGTATTGCATTGGGCAAATCTGCTGGAAAAAGACCTCTTTAAAGTGTTAAAAAGCAAAGATGTCCCTTGACTGAAGTGTGCCTGACCCAAGCCATGGTATTTTCAACCACCTCATATGCATGTGAAAGCTGGACGATGAATAGGAAAGACCAAAGAAGACTTGATGCCTTTGAATTATGATGTTGGTGAAGAATATACCAGGGACTGCCAAAAGAACCAACAAATCTGTCTTGGAAGAAGTACTCCAGAATGCGAGGATGACGATACTTCATCTCACGTACTTTTGGACATGTTATCAAGAAAGACTAGTCCCTGGATAAAGACATCATGCTTGGTAGAGGGTCACCGAAAAAGAGGAAGACCCTCAACAAGATGGATTGAAAGAGTGGCTGCAGCAATGGGCTCAAGCATAGCAATGATTGTGAGGATGGTGCAGGACTGGGCAGTATTTCGTTCTGTTGTGCACAGGGTCGCTATGAGTTAGAACTGACTCAATGGCACCTAACAACAACAACGTTACCCATACATATACCTCTCCCATAAATGTATCCAATGAAAGTAATTGCTCAGTTTTATGGGAATGTAAGTCTGGTGCCTTTCACCAACATTGAATTTATGGTTGGAGTTTCATATTTCAATTAATTAAAACTTTTTGAAAGGAAATATCAACTTTAAATTGCCATTAATTCAAAATAAAGTATCATACATAATTGGAAAATAGACTAGAAAAGGATGGAAAGGATCAAGTTTGCAAAAGGAATGATAAATCTGAAAGTAGTAAATTAAAGTGGCTTTCCAAATAGATGAGAAATAATAGAAAATAAAATTGACTTTAAAAACATTGCCTACTTTATGAAACTTGGATTCTTAACAGTCTTGCTTTATACTGGAGACAGGCCAACCTGTAAATAATCACCAAAATTCATTCAACAAAAACTTAGTGAGTACCTACTATGTACCAGGTACTTATTCAAAGCCCTGGAGACACAGCAGTGAACAAAATAAAATCCCTGTGCTTATAGAGCTTAAAATTATAGAGGGGTGACTACAACTGAATACGACATATGTCAGATAGTCATAAATATTATAAATAAAACTATAGCAGGGTACAAGGGTTAGTGATTAATGGGTGGAGGGGAATATGATTTTTTTTTATTTTGGACAATCAATAAAGACCTCTCTGCATAGACAATATTTGAGCAGAGACCTGAAGAAAAGTGAGAGATGGAGTTGTGAGGACATATGGGGAAGAGCATTCTAAGCAGGGCTCTTCAGCAAGGAGGGTGGTGCAACGAGGTAGGGGGAGCATGGGGAAGATAAAATTCTATAGGTAGCCAGGTTAAAGGATTTAGTTTTCATTCTAGAGGGTTTTAACAGTAACAGCAAAAAAAAGAAAAAAAAGACATGATCAGACTTTTAAAAGGAGCATGATAGCAGTGGGGAGTCCCTGGGTGATACAGTTAACATGTTCAGCTGCTGACTGAAAGGCTGGAAGTTCGAGTCCACCCAGGGGTGCCTTGAAAGAAAGACCTGGCCATCAACTTTAGAAAAATCAACTATTGAAAACCCTATGGTGCACAGTTCTACTCTGACACATGCAGGTCACCATGAGTTGAAGTTGACTCGAGGGCAACCGGTTTATGGTGGTGGAGATTAGCGTGTAAGGAGACAAGGGAAGAATCATAATCCAATAGTAGTTCTAATTTTGGAGTGTTTCCAACACAATCCAACTGTGATGGTTAAGACTGTGTGTCAGCTTGGCTGGGCCATGATTCTCAGTGTTTATACGTGATCACCCCTATGATGGGATCTGCTGTGAGTAGACAATCAGTTGAAAAGGAGTTTCCTTGGGCATGTGGCCTGCATCTGAATATTTAAGTGGATGTTCTGGCTTTTGCCTGCTCTGGATCCTGCAGCTGGCTCCTGTTCGTCTGACCTCCAGTTCTTGGGATTTGAGCTAGCAGCTTACCTGCTGATCCTGGGATTCACAGATCTTCACAGCCTGTGAGCAAGAGCCTTGCTTTCCGATCTGCCGATCTTGGGTTCGCCAGCCCGTGGCTACGTGAATCAGAAGAAACCTCTATCCTGATCCACGGACTTGGGATGTTCCAGCCATTTCCTTGATATAAATCTCTCTCTATATATATATTTACATGCTTTACTGGTTTTGCATCCTTACTGAACCCAGCCTAAGACACCAACTGTTGCCATAATCCAATAGTAGTTCTAATTCTGGAGTATGTCATTCTGAGGTTGATCTACCATGTATGTATTTGGAGAGTGCTAATACTGATGAAAGGACTTCTACTTCAAAAAAAAATAATAATAATATTTTGGTTTCCAAATTTCTAAAGTTTATGTATAATTGTAATTCTGTAATTCCATCATTTACAGAGATGCAGTATACTAAATGTGGTGACAAAAAAATTAAATCCATGAAGACAAAATACAAACACCAAATAAAGAATGTATAATTGAGAAGCATGGCATTAGCAACTAATTTTAAATTATTATACTAAGTATGTGGAAACCCTGGTGGTGTAGTGGTTAAGTGCTATGGCTACTAACCAAAAGGTCGGCAGTTCGAATCCACCAGGTACTCCTTGGAAACTCGACGGAGCAGTTCTACTCTGCTATAGAGTCACTATAAGTCAGAATTGACTTGACAGCAATTAAAGTATGTAGTATTCTAATATATGTGTGTGTTTTCATTATTACCAAAATAATTTATAGAGTTTGTACTGCTTAGACTAGTTTGGACACCTGGGGTACTTGTTAAAAATGCAGTTTTCTGGGCTCTATCTAGTATCAGAATCTATGGGGCGTTTGGGACTGGGAATTTATATTTTAAACAAGCTCCCAGGTGATTAGTATATACAATGATGTTCAAACCAGCAAATCTCAGAGTAACTGAACAGCATTTTAGTGGCCTGAGGATTTTAAAGCCTGGTTACTTTGAATATTAACACTTAAAACAAGGTGGATCATATTCTATTACTTTATCTCAAATTCATTTTTAAGTTGGGATATGAATAAAAGAAAATTAAAATTCCACTGCTCTGCCATAATTCCAAGAAAAACAATGAGTTAAATTATAATAAAAATTGCAGGAGGATATGCTTTGTTAACTAGATGACAATAAAAAAGGCACTAGAATGAAAGCTTTAGAGTAAAAATAACCTCAGAAAGCTTGTAGAAAGACTTTCATATTTTACAAATGAGGAAGTTGAGACTCAGAAAAGTTAAATAACAGCCAAAAAGTAGCACAGTCCAGTTTGCAACTCAGCTCTGACTCCTGATCCCCCTTATTGCTTCCACTACTATACCATCAATGATCTAGGCCCATTTCTATTAGCTTATCATATTTTTGTATTTCCTACAGAATTAGGTGATAATGATATTTGGAAAAATCTTTTTATTTTCCAAAAAATAAAATACATACAAAGAGTGAAGATCCTTCTAAAAATTCAAAACCTAAACCAATATAATTAGCAATACAGTTTTTTAAATAAAAATTTTACTTCCTTTCAGATTATTTTGACATATTTTGGTAACTTACAGTGAGCTCAAATATTTGTGGTACTTTCTGGCAAATAATATTATTGCTTAGAATTATTTGTTCCCGCAACCTTCAGGTGTGACTTCCTGTAGGAACAGTCTTGCTGTCCAGTGACTGGGCTTGGACACATGACTTGTTTTGACCAATAGAAGGTGAGCCGACTTGATGAGCACTGTACCCACGCAGATGCTTTCAGAGGCACGTCCTGTGTCTGCCAGCTCTCGTTTCAGTGCCCCCTACTATGAGAAAAGGGCATTCCAGGGGCCTGCTCTTTCAGGCTGGGTGGAGTAGAATTGCCTGTACCATATCCTGGAGCACAGGCATAGCAACAAACCCCTAGTCGCCAACATGCTGCACAATTGAGAAATATATGTTGTTGAAAGCCACTGAAATTTTTGAGATTGTTACTTATTATAGCCTAATAAAAGCTAATACATCAATGCTGCCAAATTTACACCAAAAATGTTACCTGAATCAGAAATATCTCAAAAGTAAAAATTCTAAGGTTCCTAAACCAAGAAACTCTGTTATAAAAATATTTAAATATCAATGTGCCTGCATATACAGTGATGATAGAATACTTTTATGCAGTTTAGAGCTTGGCATATGATAGGTACATATTTGAATTATGGTCATTTGTGTTTAGAAAATAGGTGTAATGAATCTCCATGACAATTTCATAATATAAAACTGCACCAACATGCAGAAAGTAAATGTCACAATTTATCTGGGGATATAATTTTTAAGGTCCAAGGAAATATATTTTTGAAATTATAATCCCACAAACACACAATGCTGTCTCAGTTTATATGACCGATGTCAAATTTACATCAGCAAAAATAATTTGCTTCTCCTTATAATTTTTTTCCAAGTTTTTCTTATTAATATTCTTAATTCTCATACTAATGATGATTAGACATTAGGAAAATTTCTTTTAATTTTAGTCTTGCAAAGTATTCAACGGCAAGGAGGAAATTTCATAGATTTTGAAGCACTACTTTACTACAGATAATACCCCCTCTGGGGGAAAGCTAGCTATAGCTTCTTAGGCCTATTTTTCAGAAACTATAAGATCAACGCTTAATAACCTAATTTGGCAGTGTGAGCTAGAGCCAGTTCACACAAATTCAAAAGAGCAAAGTGTATACGTCTGTTCACAACCCAGTTTTGAGTGATTTCACAATAGCAGCTTGAAATCAGCCATGGTGGGAGTATTTACACTAGAGGAATTAGAAAACACTACAAATCAGGGATTCTCTCCTGGCCCCTTCCCCGCACTGAGAGCTGGTGGTTAAACATTCATCAGTGTACCACTAGGCTTAAAAAATTCACCTTCTTTAACATTTGGTATTTTAGTGTTTAAAACATTAAGAAACAGATGGTCCAATTCGATTATGAGGGAAGACTTAAGATTAGAGTTAAAACTGAAACTAGTGGCTTGTTATAGAGGTTCAGAAGGACTGAAAGTACTGAGGAAATGAGAACTGATGATGCTTTGGGAACACTGTTCTACTCACACACTTCTAAAAACAAAAAACAAAACTGTTGCTGGCGAGTTGATTCCACCTCATAGTTGACCCTACAGTACAGAGCAGAACTGCCCCATAGGGTTTCCAAGGAGCAGCTGGTGGATTTGAACTGCCGACCTTTTGGTTAACTGCCGACCTTTTGGCCCCATTTGCTACATACAGCCTCATGATTAATCACTCCACAGGAAAGGAAGAATATTAACTGTTTCAAGTTTTGTTATACTTGTATGTTTCTAGAATCTTATTCCAGAGGCAATTTAAATTGAGAGGGTGCTCTAATTATGCTCTCAACCAGGGTCAGAGACATGTATTTATCTATTACTAGTCACTGGGAAAATAATTTCCCTTAGCAAAATGCTAAGATAATTCTGTAAAAATTTAAGTCAGTTGGCAATGCTAATAACAATGGGTCATTTGACTTCAAAGTTTAATGAACAAATACAGTCTACATAAATTCTCTTGACATGGTAAACACGTTCGTTTTCTCTAAGTCAATAAAATACTGGTCTTCATTTTCAAATCCAAAGAGTGAAACAAGCAAGATAAAGGCTGAGACAAGTTTCAGCATGGTTTATAAAATAAGGAATGGGCAAACCTGGGGTTTACTGTCTGTTATGAGAATTTCCTACAACAGGTTTCCATAAGCCAAATCCAGCCTGCTCCTTGTTTTTGTACAGCCTGTGAGCTAAGAATGGTTTTTACAGTTTTTTAATGGCTGAAAAAACATTAAATCAAAAGAAGAGAACTATTTTCTGACATGTGAAATTCAACTTTCAGTATCCATAAATAAAGTACTATTGGCACATAGCCATACTCATCCATTCACATCTTGTCTATGGTTACTTTCACACTACAATGGCAGAGCTGAGTAGTTGCAAGAGAGACCTATGTGGCGCTTTCACGATTTTGCACTGCTGCTTGACACATTACAAATTACAGATATAGTTACAACTGAACAACATCTGGAGTGCCACGCATATCATCATACCACAATATTTTATATTTTTATCACCAGTGCATACCTATAACGTCAAAACAAGTAAAAAAAATGTAGACTTCAAATGTTATGCTTTTAAGTCACAGTGGAATATGGACTATTTTGTTACTGAATTAAATGACAAAGCATTATGTTTAACATGCAATGACACTGTTGTTGTTGTCAGTTACCCTCAAGAGTCAATTCCGACTCATGGAGACCCCACTGCTGTTCTAAAATAATAATATACTATATTTTTACTCAAATAAGGTGTGCCTTTTGTGTTTGCCAACTGCGCCCTCCCTCAGAGAGGTATTTACTAAGTGCCACTGTGCCAATTTTTTTACATGCTGCTATAAAAAAAACTAGCATAGAGGAGAGGGGCAAGATGGCGCTCTAGGCAGAAACACCACGCCGTCCCTCCACAGCAAAGATCCGAAAAACTAAGCCTAACAGAGAATCAACAATCCTGAAACCCTAGAACACCAAATGAAGAGATAAAGAACTCAGCCAAACACCAAACGGAGTGAGAATACTAAAAGAGAACGGAGAGCGAGGAGAGACTCAGGCAGACATTCCTTACCAGCTAACGCAGCGCGGATCCACCATCTTGGATTCCTATCGGAGACCAGCAAACGGGAGAGCAGCCTTGCAGAGCATCTGGTCGGAGACAGAACGACCGGTAAACTGCGGTGCGCGCTCTCCCACCACCCACCCCTCTCCGCCTCAGCTGGGGATCCCCTGCTTTCCGTGGCCAGGGTCTCTGGGCTGGGGGGTGCTGGTGCTTGGATTCCGCGCGCCTGGGCTGGCGGCTTTCTGGGAGCCGTTTGCTGGCAGCTAGAGAACCTTTCTCTGCCGCCTCCCCCTCCTTTTGCCTGGGTGCCTGGTTCCGAGTGCCGTCTCTGCTCTCTCCTGCGGGGCTGTAGGGCTGCGTGCGGGCGTGTGGCTGTTTCTGGGTCTGGGCTCCCGCGTGGGTGGGATCCCGGGGCCTTTGTTCGTTCGCCCCTCTGCTTTCCGTGGCCGGGGTCCCTGGGCAGGGGGGCGCCGGTGCTTGGGTTCCGCGCGCCCGGGCTGGGGGCTTTCTGGGAGCCGTTTGCTGGCACCTAGCGGACCTTTTTCTGCCGCCTCCCCCTCCTTTTGCCTGGGTGCCTGGGTCCGGGTGCTGTCTCTGCTCTCTCCTGCGGGGCTGTGGAGCTGCGTGCGGGTGTGTGGCTGTTTCTGGGTCTGGGCTCCCGCGTGGGTGGGATCCCGGGGCCTTTGTTCGTTCACCCCTCTGCTTTCCGTGGCCGGGGTCCCTGGGCGGGGGGGCGCCGGTGCTTGGGTTCCGCGCGCCCGGGCTGGGGGCTTTCTGGGAGCCGTTTGCTAGCACCTAGCGGACCTTTTTCTGCCGCCTCCCCCTCCTTTTGCCTGGGTGCCTGGTTCCGAGGGCCGTCTCTGCTCTCTCCTGCGGGGCTGTAGGGCTGCGTTCGGGCGTGTGGCTGTTTCCAGGTCTGGGCTCCCGCGCAGGTGGGATCCTGGGGCCTTTGTTCGTTGGCCCCTCTGCTTCCCGTGGCCACGGTCACTTAACCCCGAGACTATCGGCTTCTTGGAATTCGCGCCCCTGAGTGGGGGCTCTCTGGGTCCCATTTGTAGGCACTGACTGCTGGTGTTGCCCTTTTTTTTTTTTTTTCTCAATTTTATTTTTCTTCCTTTTTTGATTAGTTTTGTCATATTTTACCTCTTTTTCTCTTTTGTCTTTCTTCATTGCTTAATTTCTTGTCCCTCTATCTCTTCCTTCTCTTTCTGATCCCTGAATACCAGGCGATGTATGCCTCTGTACCTTCTGGCCAGGCTGAGCTGTGAAAATTGAGACCGACTCCCCCAGACCTCATAGCTGCATCGGTGCGATCCCTGGGAACTTTGCAGTTTTTTAACTTTTCTGATTTTCATTTGGTCATTCTTTCCTTTTCTTTCTCTTCCCCCTTCTGGTTTCCTCCATCCCATAGTCTCTCATTTGTACATTCCAACGACAAACTCCCCTAGCATTCTTTTATGTTTGTACGCTTTTTGCTCCTCCTCCTCTCTCCTCTCTCCCATATCCAGCTTAGCTTCACACATAACCATCTTCCCGCTGCACCCTACCTACCTGCACCGTGCACTAGACATCACATCACCAAGCGGTGCAGGCACGCCCTATTGGAACCTGCCCAGCACTGACTACCGACCGTCCTGGTGGCTGCGGTGAGTGCCACAAGCAACCCATCCCAGTGGCTCCTCCTCAACTAGATCTGCCCAGCTGTACCACAAGAACGAAAAAAAAAAAAAAAAAATCTACAATCAATAAACGAGAGAAATATCTACCGAATGCCCCGAAAACAGCAAACAATATCAAAACATTTACAAAAACAAGACAAGATGGCTCCAATAGGCGTCCAAATTAAAACACCAGATAACTCTCCTGTGGAAGAAAATGCACTAGAAGTACCTGATACGGAACTCAAATCACTAATACTCGGAATTTTCCAAGAACTGAGGCAAAAAGCTGACAAACATGAGGAAAAAATAGACAAATTTATGGAAAATACAGACAAAAAATTGGAAGAATTCAGGAAGATGATCCAAGAACAAAATGCCAAAATAAATTCACAACTCGAAATTATACAAAAACAACAATTAGAAAGCCAAAAGATAAACAACAAGATTTCAGAAATGGACGGTGTCATAGAAGGGCTGAGAAGTAGATTTGAAACCATGGAAGACAGGATCAGTGGAACTGAAGACAAACACTTGGATACAACTCTGTTTCAGGAAAACTCAGAAAAAAGAACAAAGAAAAATGAAGAGACACTGAGAGTTATGTGGGACACAATTAAAAGCAAAAACTTACGAGTGATTGGCATACCAGAACAGGGGGAGAAAACAGAAAACACAGAGAGGATCATTGAGGAACTGCTGACAGAAAACTTTCCCAATATCATGAAAGATGAAAAGCTGGTCATCCAAGAAGCTCAACGAACCCCATATAGAATAGACCCCAAAAGAAAATCACCAAGACATATCATATTCACACTCGCTAAAACTAAAGACAAACAAAGAATCCTGAGAGCAGCTCGGGAAAAACAAGAAGTCACATACAGAGGAGAAACAATAAGACTAAGCTCAGATTATTCAGCAGAAACCATGCAGGCAAGAAGGCAATGGGATGACATATATAAAATCTTGAAAGAAAAAAATTGTCAGCCAAGAATAATATATCCTGCAAAACTCTCATTCAGATTTGATGGTGAAATTAGGTCATTTCCAGATAAACAGAAACTAAAGGAATATGCAAAAGTCAAACCAAACTTACAAGAATTATTAAAGGGAGTTCTTCGATCTGAGGACAAACAGCTTAAGCCCTCAGGCAGGACCTAGGACCTAGGATGCAGGTTAACATGAACCAGATACCATTCTAGGAACTGAACTACAGACGACTTTCCAAAAACAAAAGATATACAACAGGGAATCAGAGAAATCAATCAAAGGATGACAACAACATCAAAACAATGAAAGAGGGAACAAACGGCATAGGTATAGAACCTTCTAAAGGAGAAGAAGGCAAGGCGATACCAAGTAACGGTAGACTGCTTCAAAATTATAAAGATAAGGGTAAAATTCATGGTAACCACAAAAAAAGTTAACAAACCAACTCATAAAAATAAAGACGAAAAACATAAAGTCTCAACAAAACCAAAACCTACAAAAACAAAAGAAATGAACACAAAATCCACAAACAAAAGGAACTCAGCACAAGAGAGTAAGAAGAACAAAGAAAACTTCAGCATCACAAAAAAAAGCACTAGAAAATGACAGCAACAAACTCACATCTATCAATAATTACACTGAACGTAAATGGACTCAATGCACCCATAAAGCGACGGAGAGTGGCAGAATGGATAAGAAAACAGGATCCATCTATTTGCTGTCTACAAGAGACACATCTTAGAAACAAAGATGTGAATTTATTAAAAATCAAAGGTTGGAAAAAAATATATCAAGCTAACAACTATCAAAAAAGAGCAGGAGTGGCAATTCTAATCTCAGATAAAATAGACTTTAAAACAAAATCTACCATAAAAGACAAAGAAGGACACTATATAATGATTAAGGGGATGATCCATCATGAAGACATAACCATAATAAATATCTATGCACCCAATGACAGGGCTCCAAAATACATAAAAAAAACTCTAACAGCACTGAAAAGAGAAATTGACAGTTCCACAATAATAGTAGGAGACTTCAACACACCACTCTCAGTAAAGGACAGAACAACTAAAAAGAAACTTAGCAAAGATACAGAAGACCTAAAGGACACAATCAGCCAACTGGACCTCATAGACATATATAGAACACTCCATCCAACCGCTGCAAAGTACACATTCTTTTCCAATGCACATGGAACGTTCTCCAGAATAGACCACATCTTAGGCCACAGAGCAATCCTCAACAAGATCCAAAATGCTGAGATAATTCACAGTATCTTCTCTGACCACAATGCCATCAAGGTAGAAATTAACACTAGAAAGAGCAAGGAAAAAAAATCAAACACATGGAAACTGAATAATAATCTGCTTACACATCAATGGGTAATAGAAGAAATCAGAGATGGAATTAAAAAATTCCTAGAATCAAATGAAAATGAAAACACATCATACCAAAACCTTTGGGACACAGCAAAGGCAGTCCTCAGAGGACAATTTATAGCAATAGATGCACATATCAAAAAAGAAGAAAGGGACAAAATCAAAACATTAACTACAGAACTCAAACAAATAGAAAGAGAACAACAAAAAAAGCCTACAACCACCGGAAGAAAGGAAATAGTAAAGATCAGAGCAGAAATCAATGAAATAGAGAACAGAAAAACAATAGAAAGAATCAACAAAACCAAAAGTTGGTTCTTTGAAAGAATCAACAAAATCGACAAACCACTGGCCAGACGGACAAAAGAAAAACAGCAGAGGGCACAAATAACCCAAATAAGAAATGAAATGGGGGACATTACAACAGACCCAACTGAAATAAAAAGGATTATAACAGAATATTATGAAAAACTATATTCCAACAAATTTGAAAACCTAGAGGAAATGGATAAATTTCTAGAAACATACGGCCTACCCAAACTACAACAAAGTGATATTGAAAATCTGAACAGACCCATAACAAGAGAAGAGATTGAAAAGGTAATAAAAAAACTCCCAACCAAAAAAAGCCCTGGCCCAGATGGCTTCACTGGAGAATTCTACAAAACATTTACAGAAGAGCTCGTACCAGTTCTACTCAAGTTATTTCAGAGCATAGAAGAGGAAGCAACACTTCCAAATTCATTCTATGAAGCCAGCATAACGCTGATACCAAAACCAGGCAAAGACATCACAAAAAAAGAAAATTACAGACCAATATCTCTCATGAATATAGATGCAAAAATTCTGAACAAAATTCTAGCCAATAGAATTCAGTATCATATCAAAAAAATAATACACCACGACCAAGTAGGATTCATACCAGGTATGCAAGGATGGTTTAACATTAGAAAATCCATCAACGTAATCAACCACATAAATAAAAGGAAAGAAAAAAATCACATGATTATCTCAATTGATGCAGAAAAGGCATTTGACAAAGTCCAACACCCATTCCTGATAAAAGCTCTCAATAAAATAGGTATAGAAGGGAAATTTCTCAACATCATAAAGGGCATCTATGCAAAACCAACAGCCAACATCATTCTTAATGGAGAAAGGCTGAAAACATTCCCCCTGAAAACAGGAACAAGACAAGGATGCCCTTTATCACCACTCCTATTTAACATTGTGCTGGAAGTTCTCGCTAGAGCAGTAAGGCAAGAGAAAGAAATAAAGGGCATCCAAATTGGTAATGAAGAAGTTAAACTCTCCCTGTTTGCAGATGATATGATACTATACATAGAAAACCCTAAAGACTCCACGAGAAATTTACTGGAACTAATAGAAAGATTCAGCAGAGTAGCAGGATACAAGATAAACATTCAAAAATCAGTTGGATTCCTATACACCAGTAAAGAGAACGATGAAAAGGAGATCAGGAAATCAATACCATTTTCAATAGCCCCTAAAAAGATAAAATACTTAGGAATAAATCTGACCAGGAATATAAAAGACCTATACAAAGAAAACTACAAAACACTGCTGCATGAAACCCAAAGGGATCTACATAAATGGAAAAACATACCATGCTCATGGATAGGCATACTCAACATTGTGAAAATGGCAATTCTACCTAAAGCAATTTACAAATACAATGCAATTCCGATACAAATACCAACAACATTCTTCAAAGAGATGGAAAAACTAATTATTAACTTTATATGGAAAGGGAAGAAACCCCGAATAAGTAAAGCACTACTGAAGAAGAAGAATAAAGTTGGAGGACTCACACTACCTGACTTGAGAACCTACTATACAGCTACAGTACTCAAAACAGCCTGGTACTGGTACAACAACAGAGACATTGACCAATGGAACAGAATTGAGAACTCAGATGTAAATCCATCCACCTACGGTCACCTGATTTTTGACAAGGGCCCAAAAGACATCAAATGGGGAAAAGACAGTCTTTTTAACAAATGGTGCTGGCAAAACTGGATATCCATTTGTAGAAAAATGAAACAGGACCCATACCTCACACCATATACAAAAACTACTTCAAAATGGATCAAAGACCTGAATATAAAGCCTCAAACTATAAAATTCATAGAAGAAAAAATAGGACCAACACTTCAGACCTTAATACAAGGCATTAACAGGATACAAACCATAAACATCAACACAAAAAACCCAACAGATAAACTAGATAATTGGGATCGTCTAAAAATCAAACATCTATGCTCTTCAAAAGATTTCACCAAAAGAGTTAAAAGAGAACCTACAGACTGGGAAAAAATTTTTGGACAGTACAAGTCAGACAAAGGTCTAATCTCCATAATCTACAAGAAAATCCAACACCTCTACAACAAAAAGACAACCAATCCTATCAAAAAATGGGCAAAGGAAATGAACAGACACTTCACCAAAGAAGACATTCAGATGGCCAACAGACACATGAGGAAATGCTCGCGATCACTAGCCATTAGAGAAATGCAAATTAAAACCACAATGAGATACCATCTCACCCCGGCATTACTGGCACGAATCAAAAACACTGGAAATAACAAATGTTGGAGGGGCTGCGGGGAGATGGGAACTCTTATACACTGCTGGTGGGAATGCAAAATGATACAGCCATTTTGGAAAATGATATGGCGTTTCCTCAGAAAGCTAGAAATAGACGTACCATTCGATCCAGCAATCCCACTCCTAGGAATATATCCTAGAGAAATAAGAGTCATCACTCGAATAGACATATGCACACCTATGTTCATGGCAGCATTATTCACAATAGCAAAACGATGGAAACAACCTCGATGTCCATCAACAGACGAATGGATACACAAACTATGGTACATACACACAATGGAGTACTATGCAACGAGAAAGAACAATGAATCGGTGAACCATCTCATAACATGGATGAAACTGGAGGACATCATGCTGAGTGAAATAAGTCAATCACAAAAGGACAAATATTGTATGAGACCTCTATTGTAAAAACCCATGAAAAAATTCACATGCAAAATGTAACAATCCTTGTTGGTTACCAGGGATGGGAGGGGGGGGGAATACTAAATAGGTAATAGGTAAGTGGTAACTTGGGTGAGAGATGAGATAGTACATAGTACAGGGGAAACTAACACAACCTGCACAAGGAAAGGTCATGGAGGCCCTATAGACACATCCAAACCCCCCGAGGGACTGAGTTGTTGGACGGAAGGCTCTGGGGACCATGATCTCGGGGAACATCTAGCTCAATTGGCATGACACTACTTATAAAGATAATGCTCTACATTCTACCTTGGTGAGTAGTGTCTGGGGTCTTAAAAGCCTATGAGCGGCCATCTAAGATACTCCACTGATCTCATCCCTTCGGGAACAAGGGAGAACGAAGAGAACAGGATACAAGGAAAAGATTAGTCCGAAGGACTAATGGTCCACAGCTACCAAGGCCTCCACGGGACTGAGCCCAGTACAGCTGGATGGTGCCCGGCTACCACCAATGACTCCTCTGACCAGGATCACAACAGAGGGTTCTGGGAGTATAATTTTAACTCCCAAAAAAAAAAAAAAAAAAAAAAAGAAGACCAGATATACTGGCCTAAAGAATACTAGAGAAACCTCGAGAGTGTGGCCCCCAGACACCCTTTCAGCTCAGAGGGGAAGTTACCTTCAAGGTTCGATGTTAAGCCTGGGAATGGACACCCCAGTAAAACTAAATGGGACTAACGATGTACAGGAGTCCGGTGACAAGGGCCAGAAGGCAGAGGGAGAGTAGGAAACTGATGATAAGGAACACAAATTGAATAAGGACACTGTCGATGTATTGTGAGATTGTTGACCACTGCTATAGGGCAACATTTGTAGTAACTATTAAATGGGAGGCTGTTTTGTCCTGTAAGCCTTCATCTTGGGCGAGAATGGCAGCACAATTGGAAGAGCATAGTCAATATCACTTAAATGTGTAAGTAAAAAGTTTTGAAATGGTGTTTAAATAAAATAAAAATAAATAAATAAATAAATAAATAAATAAACAAATGAGACTAAAGAGGTACAATAGTCCACTGACAAGGTCCAGAAGACAGAAGGGGACAAGGAAGCCCCCTGGTGATAGGGAACACAAGGTGGAGTAAGGATATTCTTGATGTGCTGTGAGATTGTTAACCATTGTCATAGGGCAACATGTGTACTAACTGTTAAATGAAAAACTATTTTTTCTGTAAGCCTTCATCTTAAGTGAGAATAACAGCACAGTTGGAAGAGCGTAGTCAATGTCACCGAACTGTGAATGTAGAAATTTTTGAAACGGTGTATCTTTGGCCAGCTGTAATTTTCATCAAAAAAAAAGGTTGAGAATTTAGAGGCTTAATACGTTGTGGGGTTGTTAACCAATGTCAAAAAACAACATGTGTACTACTATTTCATGAGAAACTATTTGCTCTGTAAGCTTTCACCTGAAGTACAATAAAATATTAAAAAAAAAAAAAAAAAAAACTAGCATAGCACGCTTAGGAAAATATCACATGGAGGGAGGGTGTGGTTGGCAAACAAATGTAGAAGGCATGTATTATTTGCATAAAAATATGGTATATGTTAAAATTACCAGACTAAGCACTCATCACTATATTCTTAATTCACAGGAATGGAGTGGCCAGAAAAATTAGAAAATTTAAACCAATATATCTCATTACAGCAGAATTTCTTTACAAAAATGAAAATAAAGTTGAGGCCAAAGCAAGTTTCTAAGTGGCTCATTTGTTAACCAAGCAAGGAAAAGCCTTTTACCGATGATGAGTTAATTGTGTTTGATTGCAGCAGCTGAAGAAATGTGTCCAGAGTAAACAAACTTGTTTAAGACTATTAGCCGTTTGGCAAGAATAGTTGCTTGAAGAATTGAGAGCACTGAGAACAACATCAATATTCAATAAAAAACAAGGCAAATGATTTTGAGTGGTTTTCCTTGGCTCTTGTGAGTCAACAGATGTTACTGATACTGCTCAGCAGTTGTTTATCTGATGAGTCAATGCCGAATTTGAAGTGACTGCAGAGTTAGCCTCTATGAGTAGTCTGCGTGGAACAATAAAAGGTAAGAATATTTTCTAAGAAGTACAGAAAACACGATTTTAGTACAACCTGAAGTAGAATCTGCTAAGACGTGTTACAACTGTTACAACTGATAGTGGCAAAAATACGTGCAGAACAACAACAAAACTTTTAGTTGGTCAAATTTGCAAAGCTTGTAAAAATGTAAGGTATTTAAGCCTATGGTTATTTACTGTATTATTCATCAGCAGGTACTTTGCAGAATATATTTGACTCAATCTTGTGTTACTGAACCAGTAATGTCAACAGGGAACTTCATTTGCTATCATCAATTCCATTATCTTTTGTCAGATATAGAAGCTGAAAGTCTGGATTTGCCCTACCAGAGAGCGGGTTCGTTGGTCAAGCAGTGGTAGTTTCATTGTGATTTTTTTTTAGCTCAAGGCCAATATTCAAAATTTTCTGAATGAGAAGAAGTGCTCTGAGCCACTACTACCAAACACTGAATAGCTTTGGAAACTTTTGCTACAGGCTTGATCATGTTTTGTAGTGAATTCAACCAAAAATTACAAAGCAAAACGTGTTTACATGTGAAACACACTTAAGTTTGAATCACAAGTAACGTCAGGTTGCTTTATACACGTCCTGTGCTATTGAAACGTGAAACAAGAAACAAGATAGCCACTCCCACATAAATTTGCAGCAGATATATTTTCTGAGCTCAAACTACAGTTACAGCAGCATTTTTTGGAACCTTGAAACAAGTGCAAAGGAAATTTCCATTTTTCGAAATCCACTTAACCTTGCAATTGAGGAGCTTCCACCTAACCTTCAATTGGAAGTGATAATCTGCAATGTAATAACATGCTAAAAAAGGGAAAAAATCCAAAGAAAGAAATCTTATAAAATTCTATAAATCCCTTCCAAGTGACGAATATGCTCAATTAAAACCATATTCTTGTAGAATAATATACACATTTGGCAATACCTTATCAGTAAGAAAGGAGCCCTGGTAGCACAGTGGTTAAGAGCTTGGCTGCTAACCTAAAGGTCAGCAGTCTGAATCCACCAGCTACTCTTTGGAAACCCTATGGGGCAGTTCTACTCTGTACAGGGTCGCTATGAGTTGAAATTGACTCAATGGCAACAGATTTTTTTGGTTTTTTCATTATTAGAGGAGCAAAAACTGTTCTCAATCATTATTATTGTATTTTCAATTTTGTCAATAAAAATTTGTGGCAATTTGTTTTCTTTCTAGTTATACAACTATATAATATCCTAAATATTCTTCCTGTCAGCCTGCACAGCCTAAAATATTTACTACCTGGTCCTTCAGAGAAAAAGTTCACTGACCTCTCTGCTCTAGAACCAAAACCACCCTGGATACTTAAAAAATAGACTGGATGCACTGCCTCTAAAGTCAGATCACCTCTGTTACTGGCAGTTATGTGATCAAGTACATTTCTTAAACTTACTTTGCCTCGGTTTCCTCATCTGTAAATACAGGCAGTAATGGAGTCCCTGGGTAGTACAAATGGTTAAGTGCTGGATTACTAACCAAAAGGATGGCAGTTCAAACCCACCCAGAGACACCTTGAAAGACAGGCCTGTCAGTCTGCTTCCAAAAGATCATAGCCTTGAAAACCTTATCAAGCAGTTCTACTCTGCACACATGAGGTGGCCATGAGTCGGAATCAACAATGGTAGTAAAAGCACCTAAAACAAAGCAAGCCTAGCACAAAGTAAGCATTAACTTACTGTTAGCTGCTATTTATGATAAAAGTACTATCTCACAGAGCTGACAGCCAACTTACGCATCTCATACTCCTAAAAGGTCCACTGAATAAAACAGCATTTAAATGTTTATACACATTCGTGGATGAAAAGAACATCTAAGTGCATAAAGATGACAATGAAGGACACTCAAGCCCTTTGCTAGTTATTACCGCTTGCTTCCTTCATCAAAGAGATGACAGGGTGGGGAATACTAGGGGTAAAGATTATGATAATCTTAATATTTTAAATATCACAATATTACATTCTTTATATTAAAACACAGTACTACTGGTAATAATTTATAACACACATAAAATTTGACATATTATATAGCTTAACTCAATAATATATTCTATTCATTCAATAAATATTTACTGAGTGCCTACTATTTGCCACATGGATAAATTCATGAGGTTAAAAACTTCGGGGGGAAAAAGCTTTCATATATATGTTGTTGAGAATGCCCTCAAAAACTGCCTACAGATACATTTTAACTGTGTTAATTTTTAGATTAAATGTGCTTTCTTAAAAAGAAGAACACATAAAACAAAAAATTCTAGAGTAGTGCTGTCCAATAGAACCTTCTGTGATAATAGAAATGTTCTACATCTGTGCTGTCCGATATGATAACCACTAACCTCACGTGACCACTGAACACCTGAGATGTGGCTAGTGTAACTGAGGAACTGAATTTTTAATTAAATTTCAATTAATTAAAATAAAATAGCCACACATGGCTACTGTCTACTGTATTGGACAGCACAATTCTACAGGATCACTCTAGAGCATGTAGCTGTTGGACTGTAACATCTTGCCCCAAATGGGAAAATGAATTTTGTTACACTACAAACAATATAAGTTTGCTATTCAAAATAGCCCTGCCTTTTCATGCCACAAAATATCTTCTGTCTACTTCCTTAGTAGTAGAGCTAAATCAATTCACTATTTAACAAAACAATTTTTTTTTCCTACTGTAGCTGATTTTTAATCATTAAGGTACCAGGGGACAGAAGAATATACATATAAATAAAATTTATGTTGAATTCAGAAGCCTTAAATCTTTCCCTCTAGCAAATTTTTAAGGCATCTATTTAACAGCTGGAAAACTATTTCATTTAGTAGTTTACCTTTTGTTCTTGATTATGCTCGTATTTTTATATTGGTATTAGCCAGTAGCGAAATAGATAAATCTATAGAAGAAAAGTGAAAAAAATGAAACATTTTCAAGTTGAACAGTTATTGTAAAGTAATTCATGATTGATTGTATTTCTACCAAAAAAATAAGTGTTTCATTTTTTATACCAGTTAAGTAACGAATTTAAGGAAGAATTGCAGAAACATTTTTTCTGTTTGTTGTTGATGGATTTTAGATGATAAGCAGATAGAGCACAATTCAACATAATCCAGTGCACTAAGAAGCAGCCTACTTTGGGTTGTTCTCTTATACATTATAAGCTATATGACAATAAGCATTTGACACCAATACCACAATGGCAGAAAAAGCAAGTCATTCCCTTTTTTCTTTGTTTCTGCCATAAATTCACTTAGAGTTTCTCTATGTACCTATTGTATCATTAAAGATATACTCTTAAGACAACCCTCTACTTAAAAAAAAAAGAGAGAAATATATACTTTGCTACAAATGCATCAGTTTAAAAAATAAGTCCCTTTCTCCAACCAGTTCTGACAATTCTGTACATATCAAACAAAACTCTGGCCAGGTAATAAGAATAAATAAAATCATATTCTTCACATGGAAGTGTGAAAATTCATTTTATTTTTGCATAAATATCATGATACTTTATTGTTCAAAGTGTTCCTTTAAAAATAAGTTAAAATGTTTCCATATTACTTTTATTAAACATGTAATTATTGACTAAAGCATACTATCACTGATTAATATACAGTAAAAACATTATCAGCCACTCACATACTCTTGAAGTAAAGTGCTTGCCATATTTTGTAAAAACGTGTTTACACTTTTACTTGATTTAATGGACCGTTTGATATTTTTCTTTAAAATCTTCGAATGTCTTGATTCCTACCACTATACAAACTAACCAAAGCAAAATAACAAATCAATCCCAAAATAAAACCCTACAAAAGCACATTAGTTTTATTACAGAACATATATTAAGTCACTGAGTAAAGCTCTTTTTTATGAACACTTTTGGAAAGGTAGCATTCAGTTCTAGCACAGCTCTGTTATCAATCTGTGAACAGAAGGACACATCAAGTAAGGAAAGATCTTTACAAGATTCCAGGAGTTTTCTTAAAGATGCCGGACTTACCATTCTTGTTCCTGTTTAAAAAAACAAAACAAAACTCCTTAAGTATACATTCATATAATGTCCTAATAAAGAGCTCCTTTATTATTTATTGGAGCCCTGGTGGCACAGTGGTTAAGCGTTCGGCTGCTAACCAAAAGGTCAGCAGTTCGAATCCACCAGCTGCTCCTTGGAAATCCTATGGGGCAGTTCTACTCTGTCCTATAGGGTTACTATAAGTTGGAATCGACTAGTCAGCAATGGGTTTGTTTTCTGTTTATTATTCAAAATACACTTAAAATAAATTCCCTTTTGGAAATTAAAAACTTTTTTTTTTCCCAATAAAATACTTCACACTGAAATGGTTTTGTAAACAAACAAAAAACACCTAAATTTTCCCAGCCAGTTTGGTATCTAGGACCTGGATCTTGTCAATACCTTACCCACTATCTTCATTCCTACATCTTACCCCTTCAAATCTGCTTCTCCAGACTTTCCTATTTGCGTAAACCTATTCAAACTGTCTTCACAGCTCATTTTCCTTAATCCATGGGTCAAATAAGACAGTAAGGCTTACAATGATTCAACCTCTAATTACACTCAATGCAATTACTGAGCAACTGCCTTGTAGAAGCTTCTGTTTTAGGCACTGTAGACGCAAAGATGAATAGTACAGGTGTCTGCCTTAAGGAACTCACTGACCAGAGCTGAAAGTAAATATCAACAATATAATTTGATGAGTTTTACAGTAGTGATGGGTATAAAACGATACTACTGGAAGACAGATGATGGATGATGAGTTCTGTTTAAACCAAAACCTGTTGCCGTTGATTCCAATTCACAGTGACCCTATAAAAGACAGAGAATTGCCCCACAGAATTTCCAAGGCTGTAATCTTTTTAAAACATATTTTTTATTTTTAAAATTTTGTTGTTGTTGTTGACAATATACACAGCAAAACATACACCAATTCAACAGTTTCTACATGTACCATTCAGTGACACTGATTATATTCTTCGAGTTGTGCAACCATTCTCACCCTCTTTTTCTGAGTTGTTCCTCCTCCATTAACATAAATTCACTGCTCCCTCAGGTTCCTATCTAATCTTTTGAGTTGCTGTTGTCATTTGATTCCATATAGATAGTTCTTAAAAGAAAGGCTGTAATCTTTACAGAAGCATACTGCCAAATCTTTCTCCTGTGGCGGGGCTAGTGGGCTCAAACCACCGACCTTTTGGTTAGCAGCCTAGTGCTAAACCACTGCATCACCAGGGCTCCTTGAATTCTATTTAACTGTGTTACATTTAAAGTGATCATGGAATATTCAGTTGGAAACTAAATTATATAAATATGTAAAGCACTTAATACATGGTAAGCACTTAATAAATACTAAATATTACCTTATTCTAAAGTGTCATTTGTTATAAAACATACCTTGCTCTAACCACAATTGTATTACATATACATTATCAACCAGAAGGGACATTAAAAGTTCTGAAATGTCAATCTATGTCTTTTCCCCCTAAGAATCCTCTCTACTCCCCTCTCAACCAAGGGCTCGAGAAGCTGTATCTGTACTGCTATCCTGGCTGTGACAGACAAACCAATCCACACTTTCTTGGGAATTTAAGACTGGGATTCAGTGAAGCCTTCAGTATCCACAGATTCCCCGAATGAAAGATGTATAAGGCTGGACTGTGGCTGTTGTATTTGGCCGCGTACATCCAAAGAAGCAGTAGTGGCCAGAATGATGAGAAAAGCAGACATAAATATCTTCGTGAGTATACAGCAGCAGAGGGTGGGGGTGAGGGTGGGGTGCTTGAACATGCAGGATAGAAAAAGGGAAAAAGAAAGCTTCCTTGCCTTTTTATGGTTTTCCAGTCTCTCCTGAAGTCTGACCATAGCTCCTATTCATGGGATCTGAGAGATACACCTGCATCTTCATTATACACACACACACAGGTATGTATTTTTTGTTTGTTTGTTTAAGTTATCTCAAGGGGGCTTTGGTTTAGGAGATCAGAACTAGGTGTTTTTTCACCTAGGGTTGTGATCATGTTTTCTATTTGCCAGTTTTGCTCATTAGATTTTGAGTTTCCTGATACATTAGGAGTCCCCAAAACTTAAGAGAATGCCAGAGAAGGAAGTCAGATTTAAAGTTAACTAGGCTAGGGTCCCCTGTCCTATGCTTCTAGACCGTTGTGTGTTTTTATTTTGTTATCCACTTATCACATAGCTATGTTTTCAGAGTCAGCGTGCTCCTTCAGGGAAGGAGCCATGTATGTCTTGTTCACTATTGTATCTCCAGTGCTTAAAACAAACCTTGACACACTATACGCTCAATAAATGTGTAATGAATGAAAGAATGAAGAGACGGACAGTTAATTTCCCAAGACTATCATCCTGGTTTAGACCCTCATTACACGATTATTGCAGTTAATCTCTCTGATTTTGATCTCCTCCTTCTCCAATTCACCTGTTACTTTTTTCCAGATTAATATTCCTGGAACATGATTCTGAATCTATAACTCATTCTCCTAATTAAAATCCTATAATAGCTCTTCCTTATTTAACTTTGTACAGATTCCTCACTCTGGTATTCAAAATTCTCCATGAAAACCTCCATTATATTGCCTTTCTAAGTCAAATTAAACTGCTTATTTTCTGAAGATATTCTGTATTTTCAACTTCTATGCTTTCGTTTCATGCTATTCCTTTTGCATAAAATGCATTCTGCTATTCACTTTTCAAGGTCTCTTTCAAATATTTGTTAACCCTTTAATTAAAGCTTTTCCTTATTTCTCTAATCATATAGGTTCTCTGTTTTCTTTGAGTCTCATTAAAATGGACTTGCCTCTGGCTTGCATTACAGCTATCTGTGTATTTGTTTTACTCCTTCTTGTCACATTATAAACTCTGAAGGTACAGACTATATCTTACTGAGCTTTGTACTGAGGATCAATAAGTATTTTCAGTATGAAAAAGGTATACCACTTATCAGTCATATGTTCTAATCACAAAGTGACAAGTAAAATAATGACTATCATCTTGGCTTGACAAGAATCTTTAAAAAGGAGAAGGGGAGAGGGAAGGATTCTAATACTTACGGATGAAAGGAAACCAAAAATCAACAATAAAAATATTAAATAAAGAAATATAGCATAGTGGTTATGAGCATAAACTGGTTCAAATCTAGATTCCACCATTATTAGTTGTGAGAACCTGAGCAAGTCACTTAACTTGTTTTGAGCCTCAGTTTCCTCATCTGTGGCTAAAATGATAACTACCTTATAAAGTTGTTATGAGAGTTAAATCAGTTAATATATGCTGAGAACAGTATATAACACAGTAAATTTGCTGTTTATTATTTATTAATAATTACTGATTACTATTGATATTTACTGTGCTCTTCATAGTTGAAATGTGAGGTTTCAATGTATTTGCATAACTGTCTTCCACTGATACATAGTTATGGTGTAATAGATAACGACACTGCCTTCCTCTTATGCATGAAAGTTACAAATATTTAAAAAAGAAAAGTTGTTATCAAGACAAGCATGTCTGCTCTCACCACTTGTATCCAATATTGTATTAGAAGTCCTAGCCAGAGCAGTAAGACAAGAAAAAGAAATAAAAGGTATCCAGATTGGAAAAGAAAGAGTAAAATTATCTCTATTTGCAGATGACATGATCCTATATATACAAAATCCCAAAGAGCCTGCAAGAAAACTTCTAGAGCTAATAGAGGAATTTAGCAAAGTCACAGGGTACAAGGTCAACAAACAAAAATCAGGTGGGTTTCTATACACCAGCAATGAGAAATCTGAAAGGGAAATGATTCCATTTAAAATAGCATCTAAGAGAATAAAATACCTAGGAATAAATCTAAGCAGGGATGTGCAAGAATTATACAAAGAAAATTATAAAACACTGCTAAAGAAATTAAAGAAGACTTAAATAAATGGAAAGATGTTCCGTGTTCATGGACTGGAAGACTTAATATTGTTAAGATGTCAATACTTCCCAAAACCATTTATAGATTCAATGCAATCCTGATTAAAATTTCAACAGTCTTCTTTACAGAAATGGAAAAACCAATCCTCAACTTTAAATGGAGTGGCAAGAGGTCCCAAATACCTAAAGCAATGTTGAAAGAGAAGAACAAAGCACAAGGACTCACACTTTGTGATTTTAAAACATATTATACAGCTACAGTAATCAAAACAGCCTGGTGCCGGTATAACAAGACACACAGACCAATGGAATAGAACTCAGAGTCCAGAAATAAACCCACACATGTATGGTCAACTGATTTTTGACAAGGGTGCCAAGTCCATTCAATGGGGGAAAGAAGGGTTTCTTCAATAAATCGTGCTGGGAAAACTAGATTTCTACATGCAGGAAAATGAAACAGGATCAATACCTCACACCATACACGAAAACAAATTCAAAATGGACTAAGGACCTAAACATGAAAACGAAAAACATAAATTCTTAGAAGTAAATGCAGGGGCAATGCTGTCAGGCTTAACGTTTAACAATGGATTATCTAACACAATAACAAAAGCACAAACAGCAAAAGACAAAATAGATAAATGGGACCTCATAAAAATTAAAAATGTTTGTTCATCAAAAGACTTAACCAAAAAGGTGAAAAGACAAGCTACCAACTGGAAGAATATCTTCGGAAACCTTATATCCAATAAGAATCTAATAACCAAAATATAAAACTTTGACAACAAACAAAAAATTAACCCAATCAAAATGGGCAAAGGACTTGAATAGACATTTCACTAAAGAGGATATTCAAATGGCCACCAAACACATGAAGAGATGATCAATGTCACTAGCCATCAAAGAGATGCAAATCAAAACCACAATGAGATACCATTTCACTCCCATTAGGATGGCTTAAAAAAAAAAAAAAAACAGAAAATAACAAATGTTGGCAAGGATATGGGGAGATTGGAACCCTTATCCATTGCTGGTAGGAATGCAAAATGGTATAGATCTTGTGGCAAACAGTGTAGTGGTTCCTCAAAAAACTAAAAATAGAACTACCATATGACCCAGTAATTCCACTCCTAGGTATATACCCAAAAGACTTGAAAGTAGAGACTCAAACAGATACTTGTACATCAATGTTCACTGTAGCACTATTCACAATAGCCAAAAGATGAAAACAACCCGAATGCCCACCAACGGATGAATGGATAAACAAAATGTGGTACATACATACAACGGAGTATTACTTAGCCAGTAAGAGAAATGAAGTCTTGATACATTCTATAATATGGATGGAGCTTGAAAACATTATGCTGAAATAAGTCAATCACACAAGGACAAATATTGTATGATCTCATTTATACAAAAAGACAAGTACAGGCAAATGTATAGGGACCAACGTTTTATTACTGGTTACTACGGGTGGGAGGGAGGAGAGAAGGGAGAGTTATTGCTTATGGAGTACTGAGTTTTAGTTTAGTGATGGAAAAACTGCACAGATTAAGGGTAGGTTTGCATAGCCAATTAATGTAATTGCTGTCAATAACTTGTACATCTGTAAAAAGTTGTTTGATAAATATATTTACAATGACCAAAAAAAAAAAAAAAGGGGGTAGCTGCCTCAGCTGCTTATGTACAACCAAACACTTTGTGGATCTGATTCCTTGGTTTGGAGGTTTAGGGTCATAGTTTCATGGGACATCCCAGTTAATTGGCCTAATGATGTATTTAATGCTTCTGTTCTACCTCCTAGTTTGGTGCATAGTGCCTGGGGTCTTAAAAGCTTGCAAGCAGTCATCCAAGGCATGATAATCGGTCTATATTTGCCTGGAGCAACAGAGAAAGGAGGAGAGTCAGGAATAGGAGGAGAAAATGGAATGTGTGACCCACAGCCTCCATGAACAACTGCCTCCTTTACCATGAGACCAGAATAACTGGCTGGTGTCCAGCTACTATTACTGAATATTTGATCAAAGATTCTACAGATGAATCACGAAAGGGGGAATTCAGAAAGGGGGAAAATGAAGACCAGAATATCAAATTCTCATGGAATGCAGATTTTCTGGAGCCATGGAGGCTGGATGAACCCCTGAAACTATTGCTCTAAAATCATCTTTAATCCTTAAACAAAAAATATTCCCTGAAGTCTTCTTAAAACCAAACAATAGTTCAGCTTAACTAGTAAAGAATGTCTGCCTTGAGCATTATGCTCTTTTAAGATCTATCTATATGGGATGAAACTGACAACAATTTGAAAGATTAGATAGGAACCTGAGTTTATGTTCACGGGGGAGAAGCAACTCAGAAAAGGAGGGTGAGAATGGTTGCACAACTCGGAGAACGTAATCCATGTCACTGAATTGTACATGTAGAAACTTCAATTGGTGTATGTTTTTGTTCTGTATATGCTCAACAACAATAAATTATTCTTAAAAAAGAAGTCATTATACTTCTTACATATTTTTCTTTTATGCCTCTGCAAAGTAATTCATACATTTATTAGTTCAAAGGCAGGCCCCCTAACAACCAACCCCACTGTTTACCACAAATGTGCATTTGTTTTAGGATCAGTGTTACTGACTTCTTTGTGGCGCTACAGAATCTCTTTCAGACACTGGCTACTCTTCAAAACTAGTGTATGATTTTTTTTTTTTCTTTTTGGAGGGGGTAGTTATAAAACAGATTTTAACCAACAATAGCACCATCCTCTTAAGTGAAGCTTGCTACCATTGGTGATCCAGTTGAAAAGGCCCTTTCCTTATTCACCCTGAACTTTTAAAAATATTTACCTTATAAAGGTCTTGGCTAATTCAAGGGGGAAGAGTGGGTAGGAAGGGAAAAAATAAGCAAGGTAAGTGGGTGTGGTGTATCCAAAAAAAGAGAACTGACCATGAAGCAAAAAAACTTGGGTATGAACCTTTGCTCTACCACTTATTCCCGGTGTATTTCTGAATCTCAGTGCCCTCATCTATGGAAGGACAATAATATCCAACTCCCTGAACTGTGAAAATTAAGTAAATTATAACACAGATGAAGTATCTAGTCCAAAGTGTATATATAATAGGTATTCAAGAATTTCTGCCTAAAAGTAGACTGAGTAACACGCAGCTATATGTAAGCAGCATCCACAAACGCACCATAAACCTGGACTGTGGAGAGATTTTAACTGAAAACACAAACACAGGTGTTGAAAGTCTTCAGGTTTTCCTTTTGCTGAATGTTTAAAAACAGGAAAGGATATACAAGCACTTCCTGGACTAGTTATTTGCACTTCATGGTAGTACTGAAAGACCACCAGAGGACACAGTACAAGTGCCCTGCAGGATCACAAAGTACCAACTGTGCAGGCAACGACACCGGTGGCACTGCTAAGTCCTCTGGCTAACATAAAAAGTCACAACATCTCATGGGCTTTCTTGCTCATAAATGCAGTAAGGACACAGAAATGAAATCCCAGAACGGGAAAAAGGTTTTCGAAAGATCTGCCTTGGGGTAGAACTATTCCTAAAAACAAGGATTATCGGCAAGGAAATTTCACACTGCTACCTAATCAAGAGTTTAGCATCAAGAAGCTTTTCTTATCTAACTTGTATTCATTAAACAAATGGATTAATTTCATCTGTTTTGTCCTTCAAAAAAATGGAGAATGCAACTCGTGTAAACTCTCACTCTTCTCACCTAAAAAAGTAGTTATTTAGAGATTATAAAATTTTGTTATTGTCCTCAAGGTTGTGAACAAGGTCAGGCATTTTCAACTGACTAATACTGCATTCAACATTGAAAATTGGTGCTGGCAGTGTTTCAAGTCCTAGTTTACTTAAATACACATGTAATTACGATCTATCAGTTGCTCTATCTTACGTTTCCTATCGAACCAAGCAGTCTTAAAAAGGCAACATTTTTATTGAATCCAAGAAGTCTCTTTTTTCCTTGCAAAAAGTCTGGTATTAGGTTTTATATTAAGGAAACATCATTTAAATCTAATTTATATATCATATCCTTACCTAGTATGTCCAGTTGCTGCAATCTGGTACAATTACCCGCCAGTTCTTCAATGTCTGTGTCACACACAGACCTGTTAGCTGTAAGAAAGAGTTTCTGCAAGTTCGGAAGCTGGTGTGCAAGTCTGGTGAAGCACCCGGTGCTGCTCTGCAGAGTAGGGCACCAGCCGAGGTCGAGCTCCTCCAGAAGCTGACATCCAGAAGCCAGTTCTGCTATCCCATTCTCAGTAATATTCTTACATCGCCACAGATCCAGGGTCCGGAGTTTTTTACACTTGGCTCCTATCATGCTAGCTATCACATCATAGTCCTCAATCTGGAAATGAAACAATTCCAATTGCTTATATTTTATGCTCAGAAATGCAAACTGTTTATACCAAGTTAGAACATTCTTAATCATCTCCTACTGTTTGCTTCCATTTAAACATACCACATTCTCCTTGATACAGACTGGCCCATGCATGTTCACAGATCTGCTTCTACTTCATAAAACAGCAAGAGTAATCACTTACTTAAATATCCATTTAACAGAACTCCAGACAGAACACATTAATGAATTAAATCCCAAAGCAGTCTGAAACCCTCAGTCTCTCATGAAGAATTTGAGGATTATGCATTGCTCTTTTATGCCTATTATTTTGACCTTGCTGCTGCTCACTGACGTGCCCTAATTTCTTCTACTTTATACATGATTAATAAACTTTGTTAGGTACACAAAATCTCTCCAACAAAGGTGTGCAAGTTGGTAGGCTCTCAAACACTATGTAGAAATCCTGTAGTATTAATAAGGATAGCAGTTTTGGGTTAAATGAGGCATTTGGGGACTGAATATACAATAATAAAATAATTTAGATTATATTAATCATTGTCAGTTATTAGTAGGCCTCAATAACTTATCTCATGCTCATAGGATAAAGGTCTACTAATAAAGGATTAAACATTTCAGTCCTTGGGTTTTATATGCTTTAACATTGTTTCTTTAAATAGGTTCTTCTAAGAAGTTCATTTGATGTTGTTATAAGTGGGTGTCAAAATTATCACCAGAAGTCAAGTAGAAACAAAATAGCAAGCCTTTCCATTGATTATTTCCTTTCTCTTCTTCATTTGTTAATTCATTTATTTAACCAATTTTTTAAATGCACCTACTATGTGCTACACCCATCCAGATGTTGGGAAAAGCAGTGAACCAAAAAAGAAATAAGTAAATAAAGACCTCATTCACATATTCTGGGGAAAGACATATAGACAAATAAATAAGCAAAATTAGTCCACAGAGTGATAAGTGGTGTGAAAATAATAAAACAGGGTGATGTGAGAGCCAACAGTGTCAGGAGTTGAGGGAAGGGTGGTGGTTGTTGGGATCTCCAGAGAGGGCTTCTCTGAAGAGGTAACATTTAACCCTAGAGCTGAATGAAAACACAGCGCCAGCCAAGAGAAGTTCTGAAGGCAGAGGAAGAGCAAGTGCAAAGGCAAGACTGAACTTGGTGCATTTAAGGAACAGAAAAAAGATCGGTATGACCCAAGGGTGGTGAGGGAGAAAGACAGGCTCAAGGAGGGGCACAGAGTTATGCAGGAGCCAGGCCATTTATGCCCTGGAAGGAGTTTGGATTTTTATTTTAAGTGCTACAGGAGGTTAATGGAGAGTTTTAAGCAGAGGAGTGACATAATATGATTTACATTAAAACAAAAACCCCTCTGGTCGCTGTCTGGAAGATGGACTAATGGTGGCTAAGAGTGGAGGAAAAAGCCCAGGCAAGAGGTCTGCAGTAGTTCAAAGGAGAGATGATGAGAGCTTGGATTAAGGTGGTAGCAATGGAATTGGAGATACAGAAAGATTTGGGGATCTAAATTGGTGTCAGAAGCAAAGATGGAAATGGTAAAATCAACACTTTCTAAGTTTTTGGTCTTCAGCAACTGTGTGAATATATGGTGGTATCATAGAGAAGACTAGGAGAAATAGGCTTGGGGTAATAAAATCATCTCCTTAAGTGAGTATACCTGGACAACACAAAACTGTAGCTTTGATAGTTAGTTTAGCCAATTAGCTTCTTTAGCAAGAAGCAATTAAAATCTTTCTGTAACCCATGATTCTGATTGTGTTGAATTTGTATCAGGGAAATCTCAGGGGCATATTGACTAATTCTCTATCAGCATAATATACAGTGAGAAATTCCTTCAAGAGTTGTTGTGAAATGTTCACAGCATTATTAAACATACCAGGCACAAAGAAATTCAGGGCTGGTTAAACAATAATCAAACCAAGTAGTTTTTACTGGATTGAAGGCAACATATCACTCCCTTACTAATTACAATCCCCTTCTGAATCACATAATTACACAGAACTCTTTTTTTCCCTCAGAGATTAGATACTTTTCACATTTATTTTCTCATTCATTATCACTAATTACAAAAGAAAATGACATATGTCACAGAGGAACTATCACCAAGAAATTGGGTGACTTGACTAGGATCACACAATTTACTAGGAAATTTAAGAAGATGTAAACTAGGCTTTACAATTCTGTAATTCAGCCAACTTTAAATTACTTTCAGAAGTGGTAACCAATAGAAATGCAAATTATGTATGTAATTTGAAATTTTCTTGGTCATTTAAAAAGTAAAAAGATACAGATAAAAATAAGTTTAATAATATATTTTATTTAATCCAACACACCCATAACATTATTTCAAGTGTAATTAATATAAAAATAGTGATACATATTACATTTTTTTGGTACTAAGCCTTCACTATCTGGTGTATATTTTACACTTACCTTACATTTCAATTTGGACTAGCCACATTTCAAGTGCTCAATAGCCACATATGGCCTAGCAGTAGGTACCATATTGTATAGCACAGACTTAGACGCTGATTATTAAGTTAGGGTATTATGTATGTTCTTTATTTCCCTTTCTCTTAGCCTACCAATGAGCTACTTCATTGTTTTTCCTCTTTTCCTGGGACTTACTGGGTAGAAAAGAAATACAAAGCTCAATTCATTAATGTGACTTACGGGTGCCACAATGGTTGAGCACTCAGCTACCAACTGCTAACTGAAAGGTTGGCAGTTTGAACCCATCTAGCAGATCCGCAGCAAAAAACCTAGCGATCTGCTTCCATAAAGATTACAGTCTAGAAAACCCCATGGGGCAGTTCTGCTCTTTCACATGAGGTTACTATGAGTCGAAAATTGACCTGACGGCACCTTACAACAACTTTTATTCTGATTTTTATGTAAACACGTGGTGGCTACCCAGAATAAAAACTATTTTTCAGCTTTCCGTGCTATCAATTATATCATATGATCAAGTGCTGGATGATAGGATATAAGCCTCAAAAGGTATGCAACTTCTAGAAAATGTCCTTAAGTGTCCTTTTCCCTTTCTTATACTCTTACTGCTTGCTTTCCTGGAGCTCTATTTTGAGCTATTAGGTCATGTTATGATCTTAGAGATGGTGGTAGGAGTCCCTGTGTGGTATGAACGGTTAAGCACTTGACTACTAGCCAGAAGTTTGGCAGTTTGAACCCATCCAAAAGGGCCTTGGAAGACAAGCCTGCAGATCTGCTTCTGAAAGGTCTTGAAAATCCTGAGGAGGAGTTGTACTCTGCACACATGGGGTTGCCATGAGTCAGAATCAACTTGACAACAACCAACAATAACAAGGATGGTAGAACAAGCTAGAGGTCTGGGTCTCTGAAGACTCTCGGGAGTAGATCCACCTTTTCAACCTGAACCACTCACCTCCAATGCTTCATTTATATGCAAAAGAAATAAAATTCCATCATATTTAAGCCACAGTCATTTGGGGTTTTTTTGATCAATGGCTGTTGAACCTAATTCTAGCCAATATACTTGCCTGCGAAAGATTTGGTGGAAGGCTGGAATGAATAGTTAAAGCAAAGTTCTGATTACTTTTGAGTTTTATTATCTATTGTTTCACTGCTTTCTATTACTGTGGATTAAAAAAACTTTAAACCAAAGAGATGATCAACTACGCAAAAAAAAAATTTTTTTTTAATTCTTTCCAATCCAAGGAAAAATGAAATTTTCCAAAGAGTCCTACCAAAAATATTTATGACTCTGACTAGAATACCTAAGTTTGCTACTGATGGGAGAGTTATCTTCAGAAGTTCTTGTCACTGCAAATCCGTCAAACTGGCACTTGTGGTGCAAAGATTAGTTTCAGAAAAAAAAGTGGCACGACTAACTCAGTATCAACGTCGTATTCAATACGGAAAAAATATGCCATTTGGAGAATGATAGAGAAGACATGTGATAGGTCATAATCACTGTACAAAATCAACAAAGCACTCTATGTGGACAAAAGTTTCATAAAAATCACAAATCTGAAAATTGTTACTATTCTGATTCAAAACTAAAATACCAAGTGAGTCATCTGTCTTTTACTCAACAGAAAAGAAGCTGAGAGGTAAACTAGTATTAAACTATCAACCAAGAGCTCTCTGTCTCATGGTTCTGGTGAACCCTGGACTGTTGTGACCAGTATTTCTATGACAAGTACGCAGTGCTGCCCTAATTATGACTTCAGTAGTGGTAACAAGAACGTTAGCAGTATTTTTCAACTTCACCGTCCACTCCTTGAAACTTCATTCCCACTTCTGGCAACATGCTGTTCTAGGCAGAAGCACCATGCCATCCTGCCACAGCAAAGATCCAAAAAACTAAGCCAAACATAGAAAACAGCAATCCTGAAACCCTAAACATCAAATGAAGAGATAAAGAACTCAGCCAAGCACCAAATGGAATAAGAAACTGACAGAGAACAGAGAGCGAGGAGACATACATGCACAGGTCCCCTATCAGCTAATGCAACACGGATCCGCCATCTTGGACTCCTATCAGAGACCAGCAAACAGGAGGTACGAGAAAGCAGCTTCACAGAGCTTCCAGCAGGAGACAGAATGACCGGTAATCAGCGATATACCCTTTCTCACACCCCACCCTTCTTCACCCCCACTCGGCCTCCTCGGCTTCCTGCAGCCAGAGTCTCTTGGCCGGGAAGCACCGGCTGCTTGGATTCCACCTGCCCGCACAGGCCAACTCCCTGAGTGCCATTTGTTGGCTGCCAGGGTTGCTTTTTGCCACTTCTTTTGACTTCTTCCTTAACTCTCACCACCTCACCCACCTTTCACTCAAATACCTGGCTCCATGTGCCATCTCTGTTTCTTCCTGAGGGGCTGTGGAGCTCTGCTCCAGTGTGGAACTGCTTCCCAGTCCGAGCTGCCACGCTGATGGGATCCCGGAGCTTTTGTTTGTTTGTTTTGAATTGTTTGTTTTTTTTCTTTTTTTTTTTGAGTTGTGAGCCTGTTCTGGCTGGGCAGTGCTGTGTGGCTTGGGACCTACCCCTTCAGCCTGCACAGATGCGCAGAAGGATCCCTGAGAGCATTTCTTTCTTCGTGGGTTTTTTTTTTTCCCCCCCTGTGTTTTTTTGGTTTTTCTTGTTCTTTTTCTAAAATTTGTTTTTTCTTTTCCTTCTTTTTCCCTTTTTGTCTTTCTTCATTACTCAGTTTCTCATCTCTCTATACTCTATACCTTCCATCTCTTCCTGTCTCCCGAATACCTGGCACTGAGAGACAACTCTATGCCTTCTAGCCAGGCGGTAATTCAACATCTGGGAACAACTTCCCCAGACCTCGTAGCCACACCGGTGGGATCTCTGGGAGATAATTCTTTTCTTTTTTTTTTCTAATTTTTATTTATACATTCTTTTCTTTTTTTTCTTCTTCTTCCCCTATTTGTTTTTCTCCATTTCATAGTCTCTCATCTCTCCACTCCAACAGCAAGCTCCCCTACTACTCTTTTTTGTTTGTCTGTATGTTTTTGGCTCCTGTTCCTCTCTCCTCTCTCCCATATCCATTTTAGCTCCACACATCACAATCTTCCCACTCCATCCTACCTACCTGCACTGTGTGCTTAACATCACACCACCAAGCAGTACAGGCATGCCGCAACCTGACCTGCACTAATTACTGGCCTGCCCTGGTGGCTGTAGTAAGTGCCACAAACAACCCATCCAAGCAACTCCTCTTCAGCTAGACCTGCCCTGCTGTACCATATCTGACCAACTGACCCTACCAACTGGAGAAGGAGGTGAAAAGTATCCTGCCTAAAGACAAGCAAACAACAAAGAACACACAGGCCGCCTGCTCAGACATAGCCAAAAAAAAGGATGAAACAAACAAATCTACAATCAATAAATGAGAAAAATAACTACTGAATGCCCCAAAGACAGCAAACAATATCAAAACATTTACAAAAACAGGATAGGATGGCTCCAGTAGGTGTCCAAACCAAAACACTGGATGACTTTCCAGTAGAAGAAAAGGCACTAGAACTACCTGAAAGGGAATTCAAATCTCTAATACTCAGAATTATCCAAGAATTGAAGCAAAAAGCAGACAAAAATGAGGAAAAAATAGACAAATTCATGGAAAATACAGACAAAAAAATGGAACAACTCAGGAAAATAATGCAGGAACAACATGCCGAAATAAATTCACAACTAGAAATTAAACAAAAACAACAATTAGAAACCCAAAAGATAAACAACAAGATTTCAGAAATGGACAGTGTCTTAGAAGGGCTGGGGAGCAGATCTGAAATGGCGGAAGACAGGATCAGCGGAACTGAAGACAAACACTTGGATACAACTCTGTTTGAGAAAACTCAGAAAAAAGAACAAAGAAAAATGAAGAGACCCTGGGAGTTATGTGGGATACAATCAAAAGCAAAAATCTGCACGTGATCGGAGTTCTAGAACAGGGGGAGAAAACAGAAAACACAGAGAGGATCATTGAAGAACTGCTGGCAGAAAACTTCCCCAATATCACGGAAGATGAAAAGCTGGCCATCCAAGAAGCTCAACGAACCCCATACAGGATAGACCCCAAAAGAAAATCACCAAGGCATATCATCGCCAAAACCAAAGACAAACAAAGAATCCTGAGAGAAGCTCGTGAAAAACAAGAAGTCACATACAGAGCAGAAACAATAAGACTAAGCTCAGATTATTCAGCAGAAACCATACAAGCAAGAAGGCAATGGGATGACATATATAAAACCTTGGAAAAAAAATTGCCAGCCAAGAATAATATATCCTGCAAAACTGTCCTTCAAATATGATGGTGAAATTAGGACATTTCAAGATAAACAGAAATTAAGGGAATATGTAAAAAACAAAACAAACCTACAAGAATTATTAAATGGAGTTCTTCTATCTGAGAACAAACAACTTCAGCTAACGGGCTGAATCTAAGATGCAGGATCATACCAGCCAGATACCAATCTAGGAAATGAACTCTCAAGGACTATCCAAAACCAAAAGAAATACAACAGGGCAGTTAATCTGTAAATGACAACAACATCAGAACAATAAAGGAGGGAATAAATGGTATAGGTATAGAACCTTCTAATGGAGAGGAAGGCAAGGCGATACCATGTAATAATAAGACTGCTTCAAACTTAGAAAGATAAGGGTAAATTTCATGGTAACAACAAAGAAAGTTAACAAACATACTCATAAAAATAAAGAGGAAAAACATAAAGTCTCAGCAAAAACAAAACCTACAAAAACAAAAGAAATGAAAAAAAAATCCACAAACAAAAGTAATTCAGCACAGGAGAGTAAGAAGAACAAAGAAAACGTCAGCGCCACAAAAAAAAGCACTACAAAATTACAGCAACAAACTCACATCTATAAATAATTACACTGAATGTAAATGGACTCAATGCACCCATAAAGAGACGGAGAGTGACAGAATGGATAAAAAAACCAGGATCCATCAATATGCTGTCTACAAGAGACACATCTTAGAAACAAAGATGTGAATTTATTAAAAGTCAAAGGCTGGAAAAAAATATATCAAGCTAATAACTACCAAAAAGGAAAAGGAGGGGCAATACTATCTCAGATAAAATAGACTTTAAAACAAAATCCACCACCATAAAAGACAAAGAAGGATACCATATAATGATTAAGGGGACGATCCATCATGAAGACATAACCATAATAAACATCCACACGCACAATGACGGGGCTCCAAAATACATAAAACAAACAACACTGAAAAGAGAAATTGACAGTTCCACAATAATAGTAGGACACTTCAACACACCACTCTCAATAAAGAACAGAACAACTAAAAAGAAACTCAGCAAAGATACAGAAGACCTAAAGAGAACAATCAGCCAACGTGACCTCATAGACATATATAGAACACTCCATCTGACAACTGCAAAGTACACATTCTTTTCCAATGCACATGGAACGTTCTCCAGAATAGACCACATCTTAGGCCACAGAGAAATCCTCTACAAGATCCAAAATGTTGAGATAATTCAAAGTATCTTCTCCAACCACAATGCCATCAAGGTAAAAATTAACGACAGAAAGAGCAAGCAAAAAAAATCAAACACATGGAAACTGAATAATACCCTGCTTACACATCACTGGGTAACAGAAGAAATCACAGATAGAATCAAACAAGAATGAAAACACATCTTACCAAAACCTCTGGGATACAGAAAAAGCAGTCGTCAGAGAACGATTTATAGCAATAGATGCACACATCAAAAAAGAAGGGACAAAAGCAAAATATTAACTACACAAATCAAACAAATAGAAAGAGAACAGCAAAAAAAGCCCACAGCCACTGGAAGAAATGAAATAATAAAGATCAGAGCAGAAATAAATGAAACAGAGAACAGAAAAACAATAGAAAGAATCAACAAAACCAAACGTTGGTTCTTTGAAAGAATCAACAAAATCGACAAACCACTGGCCAGACTGACAAAAGAAAAACAGGAGAGGACACAAATAACCCAAATAAGAAATGAAATGGGGGACATTACAACTGACCCAACCAAAATAAAAAGTATCATAACAGACTACTATGAAAAACTATACTGCTACAAATTTGGAAACCTAGAAGAAATGGATAAATTTCTAGAAACACACTACCTACCCAAACTACAACAAAGTGATGTTGAAAATCTGAACAGACCCATAATAAGAGAAGAGACTGAAAAGGTAATTAAAAAAACTCCCAACAAAAAATAGCCCTGGCCGAGATGGCTTCACTGGAGAATTCTACAAAACATTCACAGAAGAGCTTGTACCAGTACTACTCAAGCTATTTCAGAGCATAGAAAAGGAAGCAACACTTCCAAATTCATTCTATGAAGCCACTATAACGTTGATACCAAAACCAGGCAAACACACCACAAAAAAAGAAAATTACAGACCAATATCTCTCATGAATATAGATGCAAAAATTCTCAACCAAATTCTACCCAACAGAATTTAGCATCATATCAAAAAAATAATCCACCACGACCAAGTAGGATCTATACCAGGTATGCAAGGATGGTTCAACATAGAAAATAAATCAACGTAATCCACTACATAAATAAAAGGAAAGAAAAGAATCACATGATCATCTCAGTTGACGCAGAAAAGGCATTCAACAAAGTCCAACACCCATTCCTGATAAAAGATCTCAATCAAATAGGTATAGAAGGGAAATCTGTCAACATAATAAAGGGCATCTATGCAAAACCAATGGCCAACATCATTCTTAATGGAGAGAGGCTGAAAACATTCCCCTTGAAAACAGGAACAAGACAAGGATGCCCTTTACCACCACTCCCATTTAACACTGTGCTGGAAGTTCTAGCTAGAGCAATAAGGCAAGAAAAATAAATAAAGGACATCCAAATTGGTAATGAATAAGTTAAACCGTCCCTGTTTGTGGATGATATGATACTATACATAGAAAACCCTAACAACTCCACGAGAAATCTACTGGAACTAACATAAAGATTCAGCAAAATATCAGGATACAAGATAAACATACAAAAATCAGTTGGATTCCTATACACCAATAGAGAACAATGAAAAGGAAATCAGGAAAACAACACCATTTTCAATAGCCCCTAAAAAGATAAAATACTTAGGAATAAATCTAATCAGTGATGTAAGAGTCCTATACAAAGAAAACTACAAAACACTACTGCAAGAAACCCAAAGGGATCTACATAAATGGAAAAACATACCATGCTCATGGACAGGCAGGCTCAACATTGTGAAAATGACAATTCTACCCAAAGCAATTTACAAATGCAACACAATCCTGATCCAAACACCAACAACATTCTTCAAAGAGATGGAAAAACTAAGCATTAACTTTATATGGAAAGGGAAGAAGCCCCGAATAAGTAAAGCACTACTGAAAAAGAAGAATAAAGTTGGAGGAATCACACTACCTGACCTCAGAACCTACTATACAGCTATGGTAGTCAAAACAGCCTGGTAGTGGTACAACAAAAGATACATTAACCAATGGAACAGAATTGAGAACCCAGATGTAAATCCATCCACCTACAGTCACCTGATCTTCGACATGGGCCCCAAGTCCATCAAATGGGTAAAAGACAGTCTTTTCAACAAACGGTGCTGGCAAAACTGGATATCCATCTGCAAAAAAATGGAACAGGACCCATACCTCATGCCATATACAAAAACTAATTCAAAATGGATCAAAGACCTAAATATAAAGCCAAAATTATAAAGTTCATAAAAGAAAAAACAGGACCAACACTACAGGCCTCAATACACAGCATTAACAGGGTACAAACCATAACCATCAACACACAAACCCCAGAAGATAAGCTAGATAACTGGGATCTTCCTAAAATCAAACACCTATGCTCTTCAAAAGAATTCACCAAAACAGTAAAAAGAGAACCTACAGACTTAAAAAAAATTTTTGGACAGTACAAGTCAGACAAAGGTCTAATCTCCATAATCTACAAGAAAATCCAACACCTCTACAACAAAAAGACAAATAATTCTATTAAAAATGGGCAAACGAAATGAACAGACACTTGAACAAAGAAAACATTCAAGTGTCCAACATACACATGAGGAAATGCTCACGTTCACTAGCCATTAGAGAAATGCAAATCAAAACCACAATAAGATACCATCTCACCCTGGCATTACTGGCACGATTCAAAAACACTGGAAATAACAGATGTTGGAGAGGCTGCAGGGAGATCGGAACTATTATGCACTGCTGGTGGGAATGCAAAATGATACAACCATTCTGGAAAATAATATGGCGCTTCCTCAGAAAGCTAGAAATAGACACACCAGTCAATCCAGCAATCCCACTCCTAGGAATATATCCTAGAGTAATAAGCGTTGTCACTCAAATAGACATATGCACACCTATGTTCATGGCAGCATTGTTCACAATAGCAAAACGATGGAAACAACCTAGATGCCCATCAACAGATGAATGGATAAACAAACTATGGTACATACACACAACGGAGTACTATGCAACAAGAAAGAACAACAATGAATCTGTGAGGCATCTCATAACATGGATGAAACTGGAGGACATTATGCTGAGTGAAGTAAGTCCATCACAAAAGGACAAATATTGTATGAGACCTGTATTGTAAAAACCCATGAAAAAGTTCACACACAAAATGTAACAATCGTTGTTGGTTACCAGGGATGGGAGGGGAGGGTGGGAAATACTAAATAGGCAATAGATAAGTGGTATCCTGGGTTAAGGGTGAGGCAGTACACAATACCGGGGAAACTAGCATAGCCTGTACAAGGAAAGGTCATGGAAGCCCCATAGACACATCCAAACTCCCTGAGGGACTGAATTGCTGGGTGGAGGGCTCTGGGAACCATGGTCTCAGGGAACATCTAGCTCAATTGGCATGACACAGCTTATAAAGACAATGCTCTACATTCTGCCTTGGTGAGTAGTGTCTTAATGGTCTGACTGAGACATGATGAGTGTGCCTCTTAGCTCAAGTAGATATAACAGACTAAATGGCAGCTTCTGTCTGCAGGTGAGATGGGAAGGCAGAGAGGGTTAGGAGCTGGTTGAATGGACATGGGGAATCAGGGGTGGAAAGGAGGAGTGTGCTGCCACACTATGGGGAGAGCAATTAGGGTCACATAACAGTGTATGTATCAATTTTTGTATGGGAGACTAACTTGAAATGTAAACTTCATCTAAACTACAAAAATTAAAAAAAGAAAAAAAAAAGGAGGGGTAAATAACAGGCAGATTAAGGTACCACTAGTCCAATCTAAATACAGTCTTTGCCAGTCCAAAGACGGCAGGCTAGCAACAAGCAAATATCCAAGTGACAGTAAACTGGCTAGTTTATTGTCACAGTATCTGCAATCAACACAGAATAGAATCCACACAGAAGAGCCACTGAAGGGACCCACAGAAACCTGTGGAACGGTTTACCAAGGTACCAGTAGTAAGGAGACTTAGGAGCCCTGGTGGCACAGTGGTTAAGAGCTTGGCCACTAACCAAAAAGTCAGCAGTTCAAATCCACCAGCCACTCCTTGGAAACCTTATGCGGCAGTTCTACTCTGTCCTACGGAGTCACTAACAGTCGGAATTGACTCAATGGCAATGAAGTTTTTTTTTTTTTTTTTTTGGTTTAAGGAGACCTAATGCTGAGTCAGTGGCTCCCATGATTGTTTCCAGAGTCCGGGATGGGCCTGAGCCTATACTTGGGGTTTAAGCAGGCCCAACCACCAGAATTAAAGACCATGGGGACGTGGCGACAAACATATCGTTATACTCTTACACTGCGAAATTGTGGGGCAGCTGTGAACCCACTGCTGAGCTCCAGAAGATGTTCAAACGGAATCTGTTCTAGGTCAGGGACCCTGCCTGTTGAATTCAAGCTTAGGACACCAGGAGAATTGCTCTGGAATCTTAAAAACAGTCTGCTTATTTGGGTCTTCCTACTATGTGCCTGCAAATTTGGAATGGTCTGAGGATTTCCCGAGTCTGCTTTTGGGAGTAGGGAAGTAAAGAGGAATGGATTGCTCCACAGTCAGTTATATAGGGAGATACATTTCTGGTGAGTGCATGCAATACCTAAACACACCAAGAATTCTACTGTCCCTTGAAGTTTCAGTATTGTTTAAAAGCCATATAATTTAGATGAAAAATATTTAAGTCTTCCCATTAACTCTTTCAGAGGCACATAAAATCATAACTTTAAATGTGGAAAGGACTTTATAGAGATCACCGAATCTAACTGTCTGTAGGTGTTTAGGTTTCGCAGACAAATAGAATTAAAAAAAAAAAATTGAGTTTCAACATAGAGTGGCCATCTTTCTATTTTGCCCAGTAAGGTTAATAAAGCAACTACAAAAACTACTATCATCAACATTTCTAAGGGAAAAAAAATTTCAGAAATTTAAAAACTAAATTTAGCTGTATGAAAAACTTACTCAACTACTGGCATCTGTGTATGATTGATATTTTGTAAAGAAATTAAGAGAGGTACTTTAAGTAGTTTGTATGAGTTAACATCTGGCATGGAACTCTTGTCAACCACACTATACTTTTTCCTTGTTCTCACAGATATTATCAAAGACAGACTCTCCCATATAAGAAAAATGTCTGAAAGTGGAGTACAAAGTAGTTAACCATACATCTGAAAAACTGTGAGATAGGCTGGGGTGGAGTAGGGCAGGTCAGGAAGGAAACATAAAATTCACACAGGGCAAGAAAGAGAGAACAAGAGAATGAGTACAGAGAATTTTCAAATACGTACCATTACACAACTACCCAAACTGAGGTGCTGAAGCTCTGAACAGAAGTTCAAAATGCTGAGCAGCGCTGTTTGCTGCCATCAGGGACCACATCAGAGGCAAACATGGAAAGTGAAAGAAAGTGAGACAAAGAGAAGAGGTCAATTAGACATTAACTGCTGTCACTGCTTTTCCTGAAATGCAGCTCAAAACCTAGGTTACAGATACCACAAATGTCATTTAATGAGTCCCCAGGTGCTCCAACCATTGACTGGCTTGGAGTCAAGGTAATCATTACTAGTCTTCACTGAAGTTGTCACTTTCTATATGGTTTTGCATGCCCTAAGAGACCTATATTCCTTATGACCTCCTGGTTCAGTTCCCAAAGGTAAGCAATTTGCCAAGTATGGTTAAGATTGAACAAATCAGGTTAAACCAACTCCCCCCCCCCCACACACACACACAGAAGGGCTGGTGACACTCCTGAAGAACAGTAGCAGCTCTGACATTCACTGATCAGCTGCAGCCTGATGGAACTGCCAATAGAGTCACCCCAAATCAGGATTGAGCTGGTGACTTTAATGTCAAATGATTCTCTCTGCTGACAAGCATACCAGCAACCATTGAGCACCTGTCACTGGCAACATGCTGACTTAACCATACGTAACATGTACTTTCTAGTCATGTTCCTGCCATTTAAGCCCACCTATCCTGTGCAATGAAATGGTCTCACCACTAAAGAAACCCACAGATACGATGGATGGTTACATAATCATGACCCCTAAGATATCTTTAAGTAGTCATAGTTTCACTCGATGATATGCCTGCCATGAAGTTGTAAAAACAAAACAATGCAAAATGCTAGTTTTTCTTTTATAAATTAAAAAAATTCAAACTCATGGGCCGAAGTTTTATTCTAAACATCTGAACTACATCACATCTAGCAAAATTAAGATAATATTATGTAACTCTGTTCAACCCGTTCTAAGTGTTCAGAAACTAAGACATATCACTTGGAGAGGAGGTTAAGAATGTGCCAATTACATCTGGTCAGGCCCCAGATAAGATTCTCACTGAGAAAATTAAGCAATAAAGTGTTTCAGGTAAAATAAGCTTACTTAAAAGAAAAAATAACAACAGCTATAATAGGTCCTAGAGGGATACTAGACTTAAGTTTTATTGTTTCACTGTTGAGCACTTCTTTAAGATTTAAATTAAAAAAAAAAAAAAAAAAAGAAGTATATTGACTTTAGGCTTAAGTTTCAACGGAACATAACATTTATCAGACAATCCCATGTAGTTCTCAGAATGTTAACATTAAAATGGGTATATGAAAATAAGTTAACATAGTAGTGTGTAGGTAAATGACATTAGTTTTTATTAAAGTACAGATAAGGTTGTTTTATAAGATTTTCCCATGAGCAACATCCAAAGCATATTAGAATGGATTTTTAGAGCAGATCCCATATATCCTCATGGGAAAGAAACTTTAATAAAAATACACACACACACGTGTGTGTATGACTGTCATAACATTTGTTTGGTAATTTATTTTTAAATTATTTACTATGAAGCATCTCAAATATACAGACAAGTACTGGAGCCCTGGTGGTGCAGTGGTTAAGAGTCTGGCTGCTAACCAAAAGGCTGGCAGTTTGAATCCACCAGACGCTCCTTGGAAACCCTATGGGGCAGTTCTACGATGTCCTACAGGGTCCCTATGTGCTGGAACGGACTTGATGGCAATGGGTTTGGTTTGATTTTACAGGGTCCATAATAATGAATACACTCAACTTTATCAAATCTTAACATTTTGCCTTCTTTGCTTATCCCTCTCTATCTGATCCCTCCAACCATTTACTTACTTCCCCAGAAGTAACCATCATCACTTGGTGTTTAAAAACATACTTAAAAATTATATGTTTACTACACATTGTTTATCCAACAATAATATATTGTTTTATATGATCTTGTATTATAAATGGTATAGTGTACATTTACTTCTGCATCTTCCTCAACAGTGTTTGTGAAGGATTTATCTATGCTGATACATACAGATCTAGTTCATTGATTTTAACTGTTGTATAATATTCCATTCTATAAATATACCACAATATTCGTTCCCATTTAATGGATATTTAGGTTGTTCACCATTACAAACAGTATTGGAATAAACATTCTTATGCATGCTTCCCTATGCATTTATAGGAGTATTCCCCTAGTACACATACCAGAAGAAAAATTTCCAAGTGTTTGTATACGCCCATCCTCAACTTTATTCGATTTGTAAAACGAATGGTGGTATCAATTTATTCTCAGCACTATAACAGTGTTTGGGTCCCCACATCTTTGCTGAGGTATAGTCTTTTCAGCCTTTTTAACATTTGCCTATCTGATGGATACGGAATGGTACAATTTGCATTAGAACGATTACTAGTAAGATTAAAGTTTTTTCATATGTTGATTGGCCAATCATATTTCCTGCTTTGTGAATTGCTTGATCATATCTTTTGCTGATTTTTCCATTGGGTTGTCTCTTCCTTCCTGATTTACAGAAATTCTTCATGCTGGATATCAATTTTTGTCAGTTATACCTATTACAAATAACTTCTTTCAGTCTGAAACTTGTCTTTTCACTTTGTTTACGGGATCTTCCAAGATGTCTTTAAATTTTAATATAGTCACATTGATCATTTTTTCCTTGTTTGTACACTGTTGTCTTTTCTTAAAAGTCCTTACCCAAGTAATAATGTTCTCCTAGTCTTTATTTTTTTAATGACACTTTTAAAGTTTTTCTTTCTGCACTTAGGATTTTACCCAATTGAAACTGATTTATCATATGGTAGGATATAAAATTTTATTTTTCTTATAGGGATAATAACTTGTCCAGTTCAACTTATTGAAGACTACCTCTTATTCACTGATTTGTGATGCTTTCTGCCATGTATTCAATTTCTATATATGTTTGATCTATTTCTGGGTCATTTTGTTTCACTGGTCTATTTGCCAATACTTTGGTCTTGAGTATAATAGTTTATAATAAGTCTTAATATCTGGTAGGGCAAATACCTCTTCCTTATTCTTTGAAACTGTCTTTGTGTTCTTGGTCATCTGTGCTTTCATGTAAACTTTAGGATCATCATAAAAATTTCAGTTTTACCTTTTATAAAAAATACAAAGTGATCAATTTGCCTTTCTTTTTTCTTCATGATCATTAGTTACTTACTAGCATTTTATCAATCTCTATGTCTGTTTCTTATATCTGACACCTTACTGAATTTTATTCTTGTTGAAGAATATTTTTTAACAGTTTAGTTCATGTCTCTGGGTAGTAAAATTTTAACAACAAACATCTATTAAGAACTCATTAATGTGTCAGGCACTGCTGTTCTTTTTATATTAACTTGTTTAATCCTCACAACAACCTATTCGCTCACTTATTCATTCAGTGAATATTTATTGAATGCCGACTGTGTGTCAGGTATTGTTTTAGATACTTCAGATATATCTGTGACTACAATAGATAATCTATAAGGTAAATATCATTATTTCCATTTGTAGATAAGGAAACTGAGTTAAAGTAAGTTAAATAACTTATTTAATCCTTATATTTACCCAAATTCTTGAATGAAAGCTTAGCCAGGCATAAAATTTTTGAATGGCAGTTTTTGCTTTCAATACTTTGAAGATACTACTCCACTGCCTACTGGCTTCTATTGCTTACATAAGAAGTCTATTGTTAGTCTAATTGTCTTCTTTTGTAGATAGTATGTCTTTTTTCTCTGTTAGCTTGTCTCTTTACCTTTGATGTTCTGCAATTTAATCACATTGTGTCTAGATGAAGATTTATTTTTATTTATTCTGCTTGGTATCCTGAGCGCACATTTGATTTGAAGACTGGTGTCTTTCCTCAAGTCTGGAAAATCCTTAACAATTATCTCTTCAAATATTGATTCTCTACCATTCCTTTTATTTTCTTCTTTTGGAACTTCCATTAAATGAACATTGGAGCCTCCCAAGTGTCAATGTTGGAGCACCACATTGCCGTGCTGGGAGTTAGCGACTTGCTTCTATCAACAAAAATTATAGTATGTCACTTCTGATATTAGGTTATAAAAAGACTATGGCTTCTTTCTTGGGTGCTCTCTCTCTTTCTCTTGGATCACTCACTCAAGGGAATACAGATGTCATGTCATGAGGACACTGAGATAACAAATGGAGAGGCCCATGTGGCAAGAAATAGAGGCTCCAGCCAATAGCTACAGAGAAACTCTGCCAGAAGCTGCATGAGTGAGCTTGGAAGCAGATCCTCCAATTGTAGTCAAGTCTCGAGATGACTGCACCATCAGCTGAAAAATGACTGAACCTCATGAGAGACTCTGGGGGCCAAAACCACCCAATTAAGTCACTCCTGGATTCCTGACTCACAGAAACTGTGTGTGATATTAAATGTTGGTTGTTTTAAGTCACTTAGTTTTGGGGGAATTATTATGCAGCAATAGATAAATAATACAGTGTCAGATACATAATTGGCACTCAACAAATATTAAATGAACAGAGTTGTTTTGAGGATTAAATGAGTTTATACATATTACATATTATGTATACAGTACCTCACATTTGTAGCTTTTATAAATTTGAGTAAATTTTTCAGAACTCTCTTCCAATTTACTAATTCTGTCTTTGACTGTGTCCAATTTATCCCATCTATTGAATGTTTTAAAATTCCAAAGACTATAATTTATTTCCTGGAATTCTAATTTGTCCTTATCACAATTACTTGCTCTTGTTTTATTTTAGCCTATCTATGCTTCATAATTTCTTGTTCTTTTTTAAAAAGATGCCTTCATTCACTTCTTTGAGTGTTCCACTATCTCACCTCCACCCTTTTAAATCTTCCCTGCCTAAAGGTCTTCTAGATTGCCCCTAATCCATAATCACAACTGCTACTGAATGTACAGCGGTCCTGCTCTGTAGTGATACTGGCCTACTGAAGAATGATAGGAGGCTTGGCTCAGTTCTGGCTATAGGCTGAGTCAATGCTACCTCTTATAGACTCAGGCTTTCTAAATTCCATGGCCCAAGCTGGAAGTGTCACACGGTCTGTCCCTAGCCTCATCTCAAGCAGTGAGCCCTACTCTGATCTCCTGCCTTGACTTGGGTGCTTTTACTTAGTAAGTGATAGAACTGAACTCCAAACTCAAGTAAGTCCAACTCTAAAGGCTCTCTTCATTAAACTGCCTCCTTACCTATATCTTTTCTTAGTCACTATTACTCCTTGGAGTGTCACTCCTGCCAAAATGCCTCCTTTGTCGAAGACTTCCATCTTTCCGGCTGGAGTAGATTGGGTAGCCGTGTAGCACTGTCACCTAGCTCTGAGTAGAGTACACCCATGCTGGGACAATAAGATTCTCCCTATGTAGTGTGAAATGAATTCCCTGTTGAATCAGTTCTTCTAATTAAAAATAAGAATTTAAGACAAAAAAAAAAACTTGACAAGAACACCATATTAACCTGTCTGCACTGTTTCTACAGGAGAGTTATCTATTGCTTGTTGTCCATCTTAAAGATTGTAACTTTCAGGCTTTGGAATTAAGATTTTAATCATATGTATCCAGAAATATCTTGTGGAATGATAGATGCATTCTTTTCTCTAGAGGAACTTCAAGTCTTAGAAAAAGAATTCATGGCAAACTGTAGTTATTCAGGCAAATATTTTATAGTAGCTTAGCCAATCTGTACATTAAATTGGGAATGAAAATATTCATTTAATATTTGAAAGAACTGTCATTTTTATCCTCACCTTAAAAAGAAACATAGGACAAAAGAGATTCATGTTAAATGACACCACTCATGTTTGCTCAATAAGAGACAGGAGATCAAATGCTGAGACCAAGATATGAGGGGATGGCGTTGATGGCTAAAGGAAAAAACAAGGATGACTCTGGATGAGATGCTGTGAGGAATGTGACAAGGAGTCAAAAAGATATATAAAAAAATTTCCAAGTGGCACTAAAGTGAGCAAGCATGAATTAACAGTATCATGACTTTCTCCAGTCTCATCAGGGATAAGCCAGAGAATGTGGAAATGCCCAGGTTTGAAAAACACAGCTATGCAATCAGTTTGCAACCTTTGTAAAGCCAATTAACCCATTTCCTCCTACAATATCTCTGTTGCGTTGCTGTTGTTAGGTGCCGTCAAGTTGGTTCCGACTCATAGGGATCCTATAGGACAGAGCAGAACTGCCCCATAGGGTTTCCAAGGAGCTGTTGGTGGATTTGAACTGCTGACCTTTTGGTTAGCAGCTGAGCTCTTAACCACATCACCACGGTTCCACAATATCTCTAGGATATTGTTTTTCTATGCTGTTAGTAATCAGAATTAAAATACTGCTATTATTGCCAAATGATGTTGCAATGAATACTTCTAAAACATGATTTCAACTTCAAAAACAGTTTTAGTCAGTAAAATGATGGATAATAGACGTGAAAGTTTGGTGTAAGTAGACATGAAGTGCATGCAATTATAAGGAATTATTATTGTTTCTACTTGTTAAATTTATTAAGAGGTAACAGAAGGCATGAATTCAAATTTTTAGTGACAGCTTTTAAAAAAATGCTAGGCATGAACTTCATAGTCTCCCATCTTCTAGACTTCTAAAGTGGTAAGCAAAATACTTCACAAAAATGATAACTGACGTTTATTATACAGGCAGTTCCCGAGTAACAACCATCTGACTTTCGTACAGCCCATAGTTATTAACCAGTCCTCATAAAGCCTATTATATAAAAAATTGAAGATACATACAATGGTTCGTAATAACAAATGGGTGCTACTTTGTGATGTGCATCATAACGTTATTAGTATTATTATTACTGTGTTATTTTGTTAAGGATGTTTTAGTGTACCTGAAAGTGTTTCTTTAATGTTTTTTATGCATAGAAAGGTACATTATATACTACATACTAAGACAAACATTTGACTAACTTACAAGCCATACCTAACTGTTCCACCTTACGTACAAATTCAACTTAAAGACAGACTCAGGAACAGAACTTGCTCAAACCCAGGGACTGCTTGTACTCATATATAACTTTTTAGATAGTTCATATTTATGGCTTGAGTTGTATTTACATATAATATGTACATTTTATAATTTATTGAGACTCCGTATAACAATGTATGCAATACTTATGTTCACTATTTTATATTAATATAGGCTTATAGTTATTACAATTACTTTATAAATTTTTTTGGTTTGTGTTAAAAATTAATTGCTATTTATCTTTAATAAGGAATGCAATCTCTACCTATAAGACTCTCCTATAGGAAGACAGGACCTCTTTTAGTATTCTGTACTCTAGAACATGGTTCCCAGAAAGCAAACTGATAAAGGAACAAATAATAAATTTATATATTAAAGATACAGACCACTATAATTAACATATAGACACTAGTCATATCACCTGATCAGAAACAAATACACTTTCACTAATCATGATACACTGCAAACACATCATAGCAATCTACAAGTAATGGGATGGCATCTTACAAAAGTATATTCACTAAACGAAAATTCATAAATTTGCAAAACAAATACCACCACGGAAATCCTAAGAACACAATCATTTAAAACACGTATATATTTGTGACTCTCTTTCCGTAATTAAAATTTTTTTTTTCCTTAGTGTTTCAATCTCAATAAATTTGGGAAAGGCAGTATGGAATGTAAGTTGAAGTATTTTAAGAACTATCCAAACTACTCGAAACTAATTATATATAGAAATTAAACAATCATCATTCAGGAATATTTGTATTCAGTTACTTTAATGAGATCTGCTATGGGCCATCTACTACAAAATTGTTTTCTTTTATTCAGTTTAAATATAAAATATTGTACAGGTTATGTACTGATAAATAATCACAACCTGGAAATAAGGTTGTCCTTTAAAAGTTAAACTTTAAGATCAACACTGTGGTGGAAAAATTAGAATTCTGACTGATTTTTAAAGAGATTAAAGATAAAAGACAAATTAATAAAGTTAAGACAAATGAGTAAAGTTCCTTACACGTTTTGAGAAAGAAAAATTCTGTAAATCGAACTGTAGATCTTTTATAGCTATCTAGACCACAGGCTCAAAATTTTAGCTTTACAGTTCAAGTTTCAGCATAATGCTCTAATACTTTGTTAAACCTCAATAATGTATGTCATGTGGGATGGCAAAAAATCTAAGGCTAAATACTCACGTGCTTGCTTTACAGACTCATTTCAGAACTTACTCTGTTCTTACCACATAGTGGATCTCTCAATAATACAGCTAAATACATCTCTGCTCACAGATGATGAAACTGACCATTGTCCATAAAACTCCATAATGGATGATAGCAGAGATTTGCAGTTAAAAAGACATGGCAGTTTACACACTAGCTGAACTTGAGAGTAACCTGAGTATCTAAAGAAAATGTTTCTATCAGAAAGGGGTAAGGGCTGGACTGGCATGAGAGTATGTAAGAGGAGTATGAGGCAAATGTTGGTTGATACTGTTCATCTAAATCAAATCCAGCTGAGAGAGTGCTATGGCCCAAGGACTTTACCTACCTTATCCCAAAAGCACATCTCCTTCCTGTGAAGATGAAGGTGTGAACCTGTTCTGTGTTGATGCCTTTAAGCATTTAAGTCACAAAACTAATTCTCAGTGTTCTCATTCTAAAATCACCAAAAAGCTTTGTAATTTGGCTTCCCTTATGACATGCCTACAGTGAGAGAATGTGCTAATCAGCCATTTCTAATGGCTTCCAGGTATATTTCTTATTCCTGCTTTACTGGTCACTGTCATTATGTGGTTGATACAAGCCTACCCGCCAAGAGATGAGATATCCCCTCCGCCTGGTGCATGACAAGTCAGACTTCTTAAATATGACTGAATCACTACCCAATCTGCTCAGGTCACATGTACCCTCCCCCACCAAAAGTCTCACACTGCCACTGGGACTTCTGCAAGGCCAATCAGGAGAGACGTATCAAAGACTTTACGAAAGTTTGTTAGTTTCATTATATGACATGACTAAAATGCTTAATAGCTCTGGATTCTGTTTAAGAACAAAGGCAATTACTAATATCCTTCTGTGTTATATATTATCTAAATTAATCTGCTTGAAATAGACTGCATTTTAGATGACAATTAGCTGATGACAGTCTGCATTACTCACATTAGATAACTGTTATGAATTGAATTGTGTTCTCCACCCCCCCCCCCCAACAAAAATATGTGTTAACTTGGCTAGGCATGATTCCTAGCAGTGTGTGGTTGTCTTCCATTTTGTGATCCGATGTAATTATCCTCCGTTTTGTGGTGTGTTGTAAATCCTAGCCTCTATGCCTGTGGTTATGGCCTCATTTCGGAGTAAGTTGTCCATTATGTTAATGAGGCAGGATTAGGGTGGGATGTCTCGAGTCACTGCCTTACTAAAGAGGAGAGGATGTGACTCAAGTACCACCCTTACCACCCTTACTCAAGTCATGCCCTTACTTTAGTCACACCTTTAATCTTACAAGAGATAAAAGGAGATAGAAGCAAGCAGAGATAGGGACCTCAATGCCATAAAGAAGTAAGAGCCAGAAGCGCAGTGCATCCTTTGGACCCAGGGTCCTTGTGCTGAGAACCTCCTAGACCCACGGGAAGACTGATGCCAAGACACATGGAGATCTCCAAGGGACACAAGGCCCACAGATACTGAAAGGAAACAAGGACATTCCCCTAGAGCCAGTGCCCTAAATGCAGACTTCTGGCCTCCTAAACTATCAAAGAACAAATCTCTGTTTGTTAAAGCCATCCACTTGTGGTATTTCTGTTACAGCGGCACTAGATAACTAAGACAGTAACCAAAGTAGGTTCTTCTATTTCAATTTCTCCTCTTGGTCTTAGTTTATCATCACTGACTCTATTAAGTGAGAGGTCATCTCTTTCATTTGCCATACATTTTGGTCTTATAGCCTGAGTATGTTATCTTTATTGTCTCTATTAAAAGAACAGCTACCTCCACTTCTATTTACCAATACACGTGTTCCTTAAATTAAATAAGAAAACAGTAAGGAGACCACCAAAATCTGTGTGTGTCAGAAATAAAATTCATGGCACTAAATCAAATCATCCTCTCTTCAAAAGACAATTTATATAATCTTTGTGGGAAAGCCAGGCACTTTGATCAACAGAGTGGTATGCATTTTTACTTATATACTCACTCTGCTAAATAAAGAAGTACAGAAAAAAAGAAAACAAGTGTTGATATTGAACAACAGTAAAGATCAACTACTTCTGTTGTCTTCTAGTTCATGAAGATGAAGGCAATGGGGTACTTGAAACTGCCAACACAGCCTGGTAGGCCAAGTAAATAGTTATGGAACCAAACTTACAGATTACTGTCATATACTAGTCCCCTACAATACCTATAATCAGTTTTTTCACTTCTTCAGATTCTTTCAATTTACGTTCTATCATTCTTGAAGTGAGGCAATCAAAACTGGATGCAGGTGTTCCATTTGTAACTCCAACTTTTAAAAAACGCTCCTGGTTTTCATGTCTGCTGCTAAGCAACAGAATGACATTCTTACTGAGCTACCTATCATGCTCAACTCCCATCCCCCATCCCCAGATATTTTTTCCAAACAAAATAAAGGTAACAAACTCAAACTTCCAACAGTAAGCCAGACTGTTTTAGTTTATGCACAGGACTGATTTTAAAGATATGACTTTATGTTAAAAAGACATGTAATATGTTTAGAAGTTATTTTTATGCCATTCTTTACAAGTATTTAAGAGTAATCTGCAGATACATCCCTTAAGGGGTAAAGGAGAATTATGTCTTCTATTTATAATGCCCCTTTAGGGGTAAAGGCACCTTATGATCTTAACTCATTTTCAAATGGTTCAGGAAAAAAAATAAATATGCATATAGTAGGGAAATCTAGGTGAAAGTACATGGGAACTGTTTTTGTTTTTTCTTACATCTTTTCTGTAAGTCTGAAATTATTTCAAAATAAAAGCTTCTTTAAAGTATTTAAAAGTCTAATTCAGTGAGTTAAATTTTCACAGCCCTACCTTTACGTAAAAATCAATCATCATATATGGCTAAAGAAGTGCTTGCAATCAATGTTTATCACATATAATAAGAATCTTGTGAAAAGACAAGAAAAGCACCAATTGAATCAAGATTCTTCCAATAATAGTACCTAACTCTACTATACTTGTTTGCCATGGATAGTGCTGTTGTCAGGTGCTGTCGAGTCTGTTCTGACTCCTAGCAACCCTATGTACAACAGAACAAAACACTGCCCCATCTTGTGCCATCCTCACAATTGTTGCTATGTTTGAGCTTGTTGGTGCAGGCACCGTATCAATCCATTACACTGAGAGTCTTCCCCCTTTTTGCTGACTCTCTACGTTACCAAGCATGATGTCCTTCTCCAGGGACTGGTCTCACCTGATAACATGTTCTAAGTACGAAAGATGAAGTCTCACCATACTCACTTCTAAGGAACATTCTGGCTGTACTCCTTCCGAGACAGATTTGTTTGTTCTTCTGGCAATATTCTTCGCCAACACCATTAACTCAAAGGCATCAATTTTCTCCAGTCTTCCTTATGCACTGTCCAGCTTTCAAATGCATATAAAGTGATTGAAAATACCATGGCTTGGGTCAAGCGCAACTTAGTCCTCAAGGCAACATCTTTGTTTTTCTTTTCTTTTTTTTTTTTTTTTTTTAACACTTTAAAGAGGTTTTTTGCAGCAGATTTGCCCAGTACAATACATCATTTGATTTCCTGACTGCTGCTTTCATGGACGTTGATTGTGGATGCAAAAATGAAATCTTGACAACTTCAATCTTTTCTCCATTTATCATGATAATGCTTCTTGGTCCAGTTGTGATGGTTTTTGTTTTATGTTGAGATGTAATTCATACTGAAGGCTGTAGTCTTTGATCTTCATCAGTAAGTGCTTCAAGTCCCCTTCACTTTCAGCAAGCAAGGTTGTGAAATCTGCGTATCACAGGTTGTTAATGAGTCTTCCTCCAACCCTAATGTCACATTCTTCATACAGTCTGGCTTCTCAGATTATTTGCTCGGCATACAGATTGAATAAGAATGGTGAAAGGATACAATCCTGACACACACCCTTCCTGATTTTAAATCATGCAGTATCCCCTTGTTCTGTTTGAGCGACTGCCTCTTTGTCTATGTACAGGTTCCAAATGAGCACAATTAAGTGTTCTGGAATTCCCATTCTTCACAATGTTATCCATAATTTGTTATGATCCACAAAGCTGAATGCCTTTGTACAGTCAATAAAACACAAGTAAACATCTTTCTGGTATTCTCTGCTTTCAGCCAAGACTCATTTGACATAAGCAATGATATTCCTCATTACACATCCTCTTCTGAACCCAGCTTGAATTTCTGGCAGTTCCCTGTTGATGTACTGCTGAAAATGCTTTTCAATTATCTTCAGAAAAATTTTACTTGTGGGTGATATTAATGATATTGCTCAATAATTTCTGTATTCTGTTGGATCATCTTTCTTTGGAATGGGCACAAATATGGATCTCTTACTATCAGTTGGCCAGGTAGCTGTCTTCCAAATTTCTTGGCATAGACAAGTAAGCGCTTCCAGCATTGCATCCATTTGTTGAAACATCTCAATTGGTTTCTGTCAATTCCTGGAGCCTTGTTTTTTGCCAATGCCTTCAGTGCAGCTTGGATGTCTTCCTTCAATACCATCGGTTCTTGATCATATGCTACATCCTGAAATGGTTGAACGTCGACCGCTTTTTTTTTTATATAATGACTATGTATTCTTTCCATTTTCTTTTGGTGCTTCCTGCATCATACCATTTTTTGTCCACAGAATCCTTCAAAATTACAACTTGAGGCATGAATTTTTTCTCCAGTTCTTTCAACTTGAGAAATGCTGAGCATGTTCGTCCTTTTTGGTTTCCTAACTCTAGGTCTTTTGCACATTTCACTATAATACTTTGTCTTGTTGAGCTTCCCTTTGCAATCTTCTGTTCAGCACTTCTACTTCATCAGTTCTTCCATTTACTTTAGCCACTCTACATTCAAAAGCAACTTTCAGAGTCTCTTCTGACATCCATTTTGGTCTTTTTTTCTTTTCTGTCTTTTTAATGACCTTTTGCTTCCTTAACGTATGATGTCCTTGATGTCTTCCCAACACTCGTCTTGTCTTCAGTCATAGTGTTCAATGCATCAAATCTATTCTTGAGATGGTCTCTACACCCAGGTGGGATATACTCAAGTTCATATTTTGGCTCTTGTGGATTCAATTCTCTTCAGCTTCAACTTGAACTTTCATAGGAATAACTGATGGTCTGTACCACAGTCAGCCCCTGGCCTTGTTCTGTTGATGATATTGAGCTTTTCCATCGTCTCCTTCCACAGATGTATCCGATTTGATTCCTGTATATTTCATCCAGTGAGGTCCACGTGTATAGCCACTGTTTATGTTATTGAAAAAAGGTATTTCCAATGATTAAGTTGTTGATCTTGCAAAATTGTATTATGTGACCTTCCGTGTTGTTTCTATCAACAAGGCCATTATTTTCCAACTACTGATCCTTCTTCGTTTCCAACTTTCACATTCCAATCACCAGTAATTACCAATGCATCTTGATTGCATGTTTGATCAATTTCAGACTGCAGAAGTTGGCAAAAATCTTCAATTTCTTCATCTTTGGAATTAGTGGTCGGTACATAAATTTGAATAATAGTCATGTTAACTGATCCTTCTTGTAGGTGTATGAATGTTATCCTGTCACTGACAGCGTTGTACTTCAGGATAGATCTTGAAATGTTCAACAACGAATGCAATGCCATTCCTCTTCAGTGTGTCATTCCCAGCATAGTAGACCATATGATTGTCCAATTCAAAATGGCCAATACCAGTCCATTTCAGCTCACTAATGCCTAGGATGTCAAACTTCAAGAATTCCATTTCATTTTTGACAACTTCCAATTTTCACTGATTCATACTTCGTATATTCCACGTTCCGATTACTAATGGATGTCTGCACCTATTTCTTCTCTTTCTGAGTTATGCCTCATTAGTAAATGAAGGTCCCGAAAGCTTTACTGCATCCACGTCATTAAAGTTGACTCTACTTTGAGGAGGCATTTCTTCCCCAGTCATATATTGAGATCCTTCCAACACGAGGGGCTCATCTTCTGGCAATGTATCAGACAATGTTGCACTGCTATCCATAAGGTTTTAACTGGCTAATTTTTTTAGAAGTAGACTACTGGGTCCTTCCTCCTAGTCTGTCTTAGTTTGGAAACTCCGCTGAAACCTGTCCACCTTGGCTCACCCTGCTGGAATTTGAAATACCAGTGGCATAGCTTCCAGCATCACAGCAACACACAAGGCACCACAGTATGACAAACTGACAGACGAGTGGTGTCCATGGATGGTAGTATACACTAAATATAACTAAAATTTTCTTGCCTTTCTAAGTTCTTATCTTATGCCTAATGTGTTACCTATACAACCTTAAAGGTACACCAGTTAAAAAAAAAAAAAAAGTTAGCCAATTTATCAACCTATTTCTAGAATCATGCAGTAAACAGGGCTCAATCTAAGTTCCAGGGACATTTCTTCTAGAGTTCTCCCAACACAGACCATCCTCCAAACAAGCATAAACCTGTGACACAGCTAGCATACATATATGGGCATATATATACCAGTCCAGTTTCTCTTTAGTCATATGTATCTTGTTTTTCGCTATGCACATATTTAGTGCTCTGCACCCTACTGAAATTCAACAAACATAGACCATAGGCTCTGCAAATAGAAATTGGCTTGTTTATTGATTTATTTGCTTTTGGGCTGATACAGTAAGAAGATATTTGTTATTTCTGTGATGACAGGATTTTTCATTATAATCCTAAACACATACAGTGAAAGAAAAAGATCTCAGGAAATAAAGAAATAAACAAATTGAACTACAGTTTATTTTACTATCTTTTAGGGCTAAAAATCCCGAACAAATACAGTTCAGATATTTTATTCCAAGTGGCAGATCCACTCATCCATCTGATTACTAAATGTGGTTATTTTATAGATAAATTTATCTTATGCTTACTAACTTATCTAATAATGAAAAACCGAATTTATAAGAGATAACTTTCATTCATTCATTCACTCAACAAGAAATTTACTGAATTACCTACTATGTACCAGACACTGTTCTCTACTAGCTATAAAGAAGTTAACAGGCAAATATGAGCCCTGCCATTATGGAGCTTAACATTTAAGAATGATCATTTCTTTTACCAGAAACAGATCATAGAGTGAAAGAGATAATTCAGCTTAAATCTCAATCAGCACATGATAGGAATGATTCTCTTATTCAGGAAGACATTTTAGGAAAGCAGGGGCAATTATGTAGGGCTGCACTGAGTAAATCTACACTACCACTTTCACATTTACATAAATGCATCCAATTTATGTGGCAGTCTGCTTCCATAAAGATTACAGCCTTGGAAACCCTATGGGGTCACTATGAGTCAGAATCGACCCCATGGCAGTGCGACAGCAGATCTAATTTATAATTTCTTTTACACATATGGCCTAATTTGATCGTCTAAACGACCTGTGTGATACGGTGCAATTTCTTTCATAAATAAACTTTCAGCTTAGTGTTAAGTGACTTATCCAAGCACATAAGGCATTTAAGTGAGAAGGCCAAGGTAAGGGTTGGGCTTTTATAACTTGGGTATATGACACAGACTAATTAGATAATATCTAGTTATCTTTTCAGTTTCAAAATTACCAAATAATGTGTGAAACAGTCTCCCTAACCTCACTGCTAAACAGTGTAAATCACAGCTAAAGTCTACCTGCCACTCAACAAGACCCTATTGCTGCTTCCTCTCACTGTGGGGTGCTAACCATCATATTAGCCAAAGCAATGGAACTGGGGAGAAAAATCTTATTGAGCTAGGCCAGATCACAAAAGGTTGGGCTCAAAAATAGTGATAATGACACCTAGGACTGGGCTGAAGGTTGTTTTCACTCCGTTTACCACCAAAGCAGCCATCAAGCGGTACAAAGGATGTGCACTAGCATGTCACCCTAGTTCCTGACCGGGGTACCTATAAGGCTAGGTGGTCGGTGCAGCAGCCCTGTTGGTAAAACCTGTCAGTGGGCACTGGGCCCACTGCCTATTTCACCACTGGCTTAGGGCAAGGCCACATCAGCATCCCAGAACCTAACTATCAGCATATAATGCAATTCTGATACTGCCAGTTTCATTCTCCAGGGTTCTTTCTTCGTGAGCAATTAGGCTTGCAACAGGCCTGGCTATCGCCAACCACACAAAAGAACACATGCCAAAATTATTTTGGGAATTATCTGTCCCAATGCTCCTCTTCATTACAGTATAATTACAGTATAAAATTGAAAATTGGCCTATATTAATCATACCCTTGAAGCAGTTCATTATGCATTAAGTTCTATAAAGTTTTACTTAAATGTTTCTAAATGCAATCTGCATAACTAACTGTGATTTACAAATTCAGAATTAGGACTTCAAATGAAGTTTGTACATAATAAAAATAAAAGACAAAAATTTCAATACCTTGTAGAATAAGATATTTGATACTAGAAAATATAAAACATAATACACTAGAATTGTTTGCATTTTACACTGGATCATAATGTGTATGTTATAATGTAGTATTTCTTTATCAATTCAAAATTAGAAAAGGAGTGATAAGAAAAATCCATTTTAGATAGAGGCAGCCAAACTATTGCAATAACTACTACTCTATGCCCTTATGTATCTTATGATTTTAACAATTAACACTGAGGCCACCAGATTTGGATTCAAATTCTGATTCTGTAACTCACTTCTCTGTACCACTGGGCAACTTACTCATCTTTTGGGATCTTAATTTCATCATCTGTAAGATGGGAACAGCAACTACTGTCACTGGACTGGTGTAAGAATTAAATAATACGCAAAACGTCTAGGACAGCAAACACAGAATAGACTCAGTAAGTTTTCCCAAACTTCGGTTCTACAGGCTTCTGGTATTCCTTAAAGCTCTATTCATTATGCACACAGACTTAAGCCCTATAAAGTGGCATAAATGTACTATGTCTATTAATGTAAATTATATAGAGGTGTATAAATATAACTCTACTACATCATACATTTACCTATCTGAAGACAGTTATGTGACGATAGATTCACGTTTTGTAATATTAAATTTTTGCTTGCTTTAGAATTTTGTAGGGTTTATATAAACAAGGCAAAAGCGGCACTGGATAACCTGTATACCTTTAAAAAAAAAAACAAGCTCTCCCAGAAAGTTCACATCGGTATCTTCGTTTTCTTCTCATATTTCCTTACAGCAAGCAAGCAGAGGCAGTTGAAACCAACTGCTGCTCTTTCTTTTCAAAACAGGCAGAGGGTATAACATCTAATTAGCTGGAAGACTTAGAGGTAGGCCAGTCTCCTAAGTCTTGTCTTCTCTTTTTCTTTTTTGCTCTCATCCACTAACATTATGAAGTACAGGATTTAAAGAGTATGTGTTTGGAAGAGATAAGAAGGGGGTGTCATTATGCTTTGCTTAAGTGACAAGATAGGTGTTTACAGACTGATATGAATACCAGTGCTGTGGCTTCTGCTTGTTTAAAAAGAAACAAAAGCACCAGCTGACTGTGTTGCCTCCTCACATTTTCTTTGAGTTACTCACTACTGAAGTGGAGGTCTGATGTACATCCTAAGAATGAAGAAGTAATAGAAGTGAGTAGAGAATAGGTAGAAAGCACTGAATAGATGAAGGAATATCAATTTTATAAAATTTTTCTATATATTCAATGTCAGAAAAACTATATAGTGTAAATTTATAAGTGATATTTGTGGTATTTTAACAGATGGACTAATAAAAACAAATTTTAATATGAAATAACACAGAATACAATCTAATTTTATTTAATGTATTCCTATAATCATTTTACATCTGTATTTAAATAACTGAGGGAAGGAGAGCTGATGCTATCTAGACTTAGATACATATGTACAGATCTACACTCTTGAGATACGAAATCTTCTCAATCCTCATAAATCATACTTTTTTCCTGATAAATTTAGAGAATACAGTCACATTCTACCAGTCTCTTCAGGTAAACTGAAGAAAACTGTAGACTACTTAATGATTCCCTGCCACTCAGGTCATGTTAACATAAAACATTTCAAAAGCATCACAAGGGATATATCTTCACAAATCATCACATAACTAACATGCCTAACAAGTTAATATAATTTCTTGGGTTTTATCCTATTTTTCCTTCCCAATTCCATTTAATAATTAAGTATGCAATATTTCTTCTTAAAGTTAAACTTAATCAGAAAAATTTGAAGTGAGGCATTACACTGCTCAGCAGTTCATCAGATTTTATGGTACACAGGCCAATAAAACAGTAAATGCACTAGTAAAGGGGCAGATGACAACCTTACATCCACTTAAATGGTGGGGCATTTCACCATAGGCCAATGAAAACATGGGCTACCATCATTTTTAAACCAGTGTTCAGGGATAGTCTTCTCATTTTACAAATAAAGAACTTGGGCATTCGAGAGATAATGTCACTTAACCTAGATCACTAAGCTTATGACCAGTCAGAACTAGAATCAAAGTCTTCTTTTCACCATACCAGGTCACCTGTTAGACTCTAGCCAGGCATTTGCCCAAAATCAGGAATACTGTATTAAACAGAAACTCTCACACTTGAATAGTTTTCGCTTCCATAGTTTAGAAAAAGGTATGTACACTGATCTATCACTAAAAAAAAAAAGATTATAAGCCTGTTAAAAAAAAAAAAAAAAAAACTGTTGCCACTGAGTCTATTCCAACTCATAGCGATCCTATAGGACAGAGAAGAACTGCTCCACAGAGTTTCCAAGGAGCATCTGGTGGATTCAAACTGCCAACCTTCTGGTTTGCAGATACACCTCTTAACCACTATGCCACCATCTTAAAAATAAGTTCTATATAGAAAATTCCCATTTATTCATATTATTCCAGGTCAAAGAAAAAGATGGAAAGTTTCCCAATTCATTTTGTCAAACTGTCATAACTACAGCCCAAGCCTGATAAAATAGAATGAAGAAGAAAACTATAGCTAGATACCACTAAAGAAAATGTTGTTGTTAGGTGTCATCGAGTCGGTTCCAATTCATAGCAACCCTATTGGATAGAGTAGAACTGCCCTATAGGGTTTCCAAGGAGTGACTGGTGGATTCGAACTGCCTATCTGTTGGTTAGCAGCGGTAGCTCTTAACCACTGTGCCACAAGGGCTCCTACTAAAGAAAGTGGATATAAAAAATTAAAAGTGTAAACCCCTGCATAGCACTTAACATCTGTCAGGCACTGCTGTAGACACTTTATATTTAATCCTCACAACAATCCTTTAAAATATGTACTATTATTATCAAAATTTTATAGAAGGAAAGTTGAAGCAGAGAGAACTAAGAAATTTCCTCAAAGTCACACAATCAGTAAGTAGTAGAGCTAAAATTCAAACCCTGGTAATCTGCTTCCAAAATATTAAGGAATCAAACCCAGCTATGTATTAAAAACACGTAATGATAAAAGTAGAGATTATCCCAGCAATACAAAGACTATTTAACATGTCAATATATTAATGAATAAAACAAGACAAAAAGACAAGTACACTAATAGAAGCTTTAAAGATACACATTTTTGATAAAATATTTTTTTTTTTATTGTTGTGCTTTAAGTGTAAGTTTACAATCCAAGTTAGTCTCTCATACAAAAATTTATACATACATTGTTTTGTGAGCCTAGTGGCTCTCCCTATACTGTGACAACACACCCTTCCTTTCCACCCCCGATTTCCCATGTCCATTCAACCAGCTCCTGCCCCTCTCTGCCTTCTCATCTCGCCTCTGATCAGGAGCTGCCCTGATCTCAGGTATCTACTTGAGCTAAGAAGCATACTCTTCACGAGTATCATTTTATGTCCCATAGTCCAGTTTAATGATAAAACATTCTTTATCAAATAACCAAGATAAAGACTATCAGAAAGCAACAATAAACATTATATAAATATAAAATCCTATAATTCTATATATACAGAAGTTCCTCATGGAAGCTGCCTGTTTAGTTCATAACTAAAGTCCCAGTGCCTAGATCAGTCTCTGGTACATAAGACACAACCAAACCTGTTGCCATCGAGTTGATTCCAACTCATAGCAACCCTACAGGACAGAGGAGAACTGCCCTATAGGGTTTCCAAGTAGCAGCTGGTGGATTTGAACTGATGACCTTTTGGTTAGCAGCCGAGTTCTTAACCACTGTGCCATCAGGGTACATAATATGTACTCAAATATTTGCTGTATGAACATAAAAAAAGTAAAACATTAAAGCATTCTCACTATATTAGTCTGGTATGCCTGATGTGACTCTATTCTCACATTATTTATGAAGTTATACCTAGTGCAGTAACACTATAAATACTGGAAAAGACAGAAAAAGTATATTAATTCCAGATTACATGACTGTATGATTAGAAAATCCAATAGACCTAAGTAAAAACTATTAGAACAAACATAAGAATTTAATAAGGTGAGTAGATATAAGATAAATATTAAAAAATAAAAAATCACATTCTCCTTTAAAGTAAAAAGAACCAGTTAAAATTTAATGGAAAACAGTGACTATAATACAAAATAAATTTAACCAGAAAGATAAAAGACCTCTATGAAGAAAACTATAACATTTTCTTGTAAATAAAACAAGACTTAATGTGAACTTATTGCTAAGTTTTGTTAGAAAGCAAAATGAATTATAATGAATGCAATGGTATATTTTTGAGAAACTTGACAAACTGCTGAAATATATATTTAGAAGAATAAATATGCAAGGTTTTACAAAAATATGTCTAAAAAGGATAAACATTGAGGGGAGACTTTTCCTAGCAGATAGTAAAACATACTACAAAATTTCCATGATGATGATGATCATACTATTAACTATCAGCAGCTAACATTTATTGAGTTTCTATGCTCCAGCCACTGTGTGAGCAGTTAATACATAATTTAATTGTCACAATGACCCTATGAGACTTGTATTTTTATTATCCTTATTTTAGATGTGAGGAAACTGAGATTCTGAGAGATTAAGTACCTTGACCAAGGTAAGAGTCAAGACTGGCAAGGGTCCACTACAGTGGGAAAGTAATTGGTATACCATTTTGGAAAAGTAATTTGGTCACCTTTATTCATTCATTTAACACATACTATTGAATAGCTAACTTTTACCAAGTACTATTCTAGATACTGGGCACACAGAAATGAAAAAGATAAAAAAGGCTCCCACCATCAAGAAAGACAACGAGCAAGAAAACGAATTAAATAAGATGATTTTAGAGATTGGTGAGCATGTTAACAAGGAAGTAAAACTGGGTGATGTGAAAGAAACAAACTAGAAGAGGAGTTACTTTTTCTCAGTGTCCAAGAAGTCATCTCTGGAAGCAAAATTTAAATTGAATGCTGAGCTGAGAAGAGCACAGCCATGCAATGAGCTGAAGAATATTCCAGGCAGGCAGAAGAGCAAGTGCAAAAAGCTCTGAGTTGGGACCAGGTCAGAATGTTCAAGGAATACAAAGAAGACCAACACGCCTGGAGCAGAGAAGTGAGCATATGACAGAAAGTGGATGTTTATTACAGGATCCCCACATATGACCTACTTAAAAAAAGGGGTGGGGGATACCCTTCAGCCCAGCAATACTACCTCTAAGACTAGCATGTACATGTAAAGCTATACGCAGAAGAATGTTATTGTTAGGTACTCTGTAAAAGGAAAACGACTGGAAAAACCTCAGTGTTGATCATCTGGGCAGTGGTTATGGTATAACATGTAAAACGGCACACCACATAGCCATAGAAGAGTCAGGTACTATATGTACTGAGTTGGAAAGATGCAGAGCTACATCTCTATCCTACAGATACTATGTGGGAAAAAAAGCAGGTAGACCAATATACATATATGCTATGAGTACATTTTTCTATAATGAGATTCCCTGCACTATAATATCAGGAATTTTAAACCCCTAAGTCTGATCCTAGATAAATTCCACTTTGCTTCCTCCCCACCCATGTCAATGTCTTCTTGCATACTATCCTCCTATCTCTAATTCAGTCTCTGCCAGCATTTCAGCTCACAACCCATTGTTTGCTTCTTCACCTAGGTACATGAACAGTATCACAAAATTTTAAGAGGACAGAGAAGAAGAACGCCTCCTTATAATTTAAAAAAACAAACATAATAGACTCTTAATAACTTGGAAATGACTGAATCAGCTCTAATAATTTTGGAGTATCCATAAACTTAAACCTATTTAAAAATTAGAAATCACACTACCATGAGGAAGTAAAGGCAACCAGATTTTCAGTAAAGTAGCAAAGATATAAATGATGAGTTACACATGGGGTTGCCACGAGTCAGAATGGACTCCACAGCAACTAACAACAATTCTTACCTCTACTTTTGTGCGATAGAGAACAAGTCTTTTCAGGCCACGTAATTTGGCAATGTGGTTGAAAGCTTGAGGTGGCAGTCTGTCACAAGATGAGAGATTTAATTCCTGTAGATTTGGACACATCTCAGAAATAACCTCCAAGCAAGTTTCATTAAGGAAGTGGCTGCAAGATAATTCAAGGCGGACTAATTCAGATCCACAAACCTTCAAGAACCTGTAAAAACAATGTTCTGTGTGAATTTTATAAAATTAAAAGACATTTTCTTAAGGACTTTGGAATTATATTAATTCTAAGAAGATACTCTTAGAAAAATGGATTTCAATTAAGGAACATGTAAAACTTGCTTAGCCTAAATTCTCATTCATTGCATACTGAACTATACATGGTTAAGCTAAAATAAATCAACCTGAGGAGATAAGTAAAGTCACATCACTTAAAAAGTCAGCCAACACTAAATGGAAAATTTAGCAGAGGGTGTATCTCTCCCACTTCCTTATAACTCATATCTGAGTTGGTAAAGCCATAAACAAAACAAAACAAAAATCTATAAGCTCTTGGAAGATATTCTCCCCCTTAGCAATACCCATACTAAAATAAAAAAAACAAACCCACTGCCATCGAGTCAATTTCCGACTCATAGCAACCCTATAAACCAGAGTAGGGCTGCCCCACAGGGTTTCTAAGAAACAGCTGGTGGATTCGAACTGCCAACCTTTATTGGTTAACAGCCATAGCTCTTAACTACTGCACCACCAGGGCGCCAATACCCATCCAGTACTGGTTAATATATTTTGAACAATACACACAAAGTGACTGCTTTAAATTAAATGACCCCAAAACAAATCAGACCAGAGTTCCCTAACTCAGAAAATTCATGGGTTGGCTTAACTGTACTGTTGTGATATGTTCCCTGTGTTACTATTTAGCAGTTAGACTGCTTGATGTTATAATCCAAGGTGTAGGACACAAAACTTCTTATCAGAGTAGGAGTCACAGTTATTTATTTTAGTTATATTACAGGTTGGGGTGGAGGGACATTTCTGTCCATAATCATCACCTGAAAAACAATATAAAAGTAAATGTGAGTCTAATAATAGAATAAGGAGCCCTGGTGGTGCAGTGGTTAAGCAGTCGGCTGCTAACTGGAAGGTCAGTGGTTTCAACCCACTAGCCACTCTGCAGGAGAAAATACCTGGTGATCTGCTCCCATAAAGATTACAGCCAAGGAAACCCTATGGGGGCAGTTCTACTTTGTCATATAGGGTCACTATGAGTTGGAATCGACTCAATGGCACACAACAACAATAACAGTATTTGAGTCCATAAAACTTCATTGAACTGAACAAACTGAACCCTTAAACAGTGCACCAATTATTTCTCTCTAGATCTGACATTTTCTTGCCTGTCAGTATCACGTCGGTAATACACTTCAAAGTGCCACATCTTTTTCCTAAATGGTTTAATGAGCTTATAAGAACAAATACACAATAAAATTGACTAATTAGATCACTTTTATTTCAATAAAGTAAGTAACAATGAACTATAAGTCAAACATGAATTTTTTGCTTTGTTCCACTACTTCCTTGCATGTGACCTTAGAAAAGGCAGTTACCCAAGCCTCAGCATTTCCTTAGCTCTGTGAAAGGCAAACTTGAAGAATATAACACCACTCACAAACCACCTCGTGGTTTTAAACATCAAATACGACGTGAAAGCAGCTGGTAAAGGTTAAAGCATTTCACAAACATTAAAATAAGTTACATCTTGGCCATCTCATTTTCATACAAGAAGAAATTCAGTTGCTACATACTGTATTTTAAATACTGTAAATAACCTAGTAACCACAACATCTTATTTACACTGAACATTCATTCATCCTGAACCAACTGCAATCTGTGTTCTGCTCTCCCTAAATTCACTGTTTCCTTTTAAATGCCAAACTCAATGGCCTCTCTTTTTAGTCCTTGTATTACTTGACTTAGTCTTAATCTGGAAGCTCCACTAAAAATTGTTCAACATCCTAGCCAACACACAAGGCTCCACTGACAGATGAGCAGTGGCTGTGCTTAAGGTACACTGGCTGGGAATCAAACCCGGGTCTCCTGCATGGAAGGTGAGAATTCCACAACCGAACCATCACTTGCTCCTAGACAGAATGCTAGGAAGTGAAAAGTGTCAAGGAGGGGGAAAAAAAAGCAGGGAAGGGGAATAGGAAGTATCAAGGGTAGACAGGGTGGTCAGAGACACCTCACTGAGAAAGTGAGTAAAAACCTGAAGAAAGGAAGTGAGGGAAGCAGACAGCTAGAGGAAGAGCACTCCAGAAGGGCAAGCACAATGACTCTGGGACTGGCTAACAGGTAAAGCGACTAACAGTAAGGAGGAGGCATGAAGTGAGAGGGAGATGAGGAGTAGATGGGGGGCAGAGGGACAGCTCACTTAGTGTGTATCACTATAAAGACTTTGGCTTTTATTTTGAGGAAGACAGGATTCCTAATCACCAGAGGGTTTTGAGCAGAGGGGTGAACTGACCTCGCCTGAGTTTCAACAGGATCACTCTGGTTCCTGTTTGAAAAACAGACTGAACAGGTAACAGAGACAATCAGGGACCAATAGGGCATCAGTACAGTAATCAGGGATGAAAGGATGGAGCACTGGGTCCAGGTAGTGCAGTGGATGTGGTGGTAAGTACTCAGATTCTGGATCTATTTCAGAGGTTGTTGTTGCCATTTAGTTGATTCCAACACATGGCAACCCCATGTGTTACAGAGTAGAACTGTCCCGAGCACTTTCTTGGTTGTCATCTTTACAGAAACAGATTGCTGGGCCTTTTCTTCCGCAGTACCACTGGGTGGGTGCAAATTGCCAACCTTTAGGTTAGCAGTCAAGTGCAAACCGTTTGTGCTGCTTAGGTAGCCAAGTATATAATAAATTATGACATGCCTGAGTTTGGCAATTCTATATACTAAATTGTACTGCAGCATCACTTATTTTCCAACCATTATTTTCCTTTTAACCTCAATATTCTTATTAATTTTTTTATAGTGGGTTTTAAAAGCTGCCTCAAATCCTTTGATGTCTTAAATAGATTGTTAGTATTCAGCAGTATTTAGCACAACGTCAGGCACATCACAAACATGTGATAAGACTTTGTTGAAGGAATCTTACAATTAGGAAAATTCACCTAGTGCATTTAATTTTCCTCTATTACTGAAACTACTAAGTTCTAGTAGCTTGGGGATTTTTTTGCCTAATAGGGGCAACTATTTCCAAGAAATAAGATGAAATTCATATTTCTACCTAACTTCGAGTATATACAGTAGTTGTAAGGGTTCTTCATTATTCATAAGCTAGCAATCTAGGATTTCATAGTATTAAAGGATATCCTATTTTTGTTTGATACATCTAAAATAATTGGCAGATTATAAAAGATAAATGAATATATTAACTCTCTTATAATTAAAATCTTCAGGCACTTATCATGTTAAGGCCTTCATTATGTGACGAAGGGCTTTGTGTTACTTTTTTTTTTCTTTTGGATATTTGAGCTTAGAATGCCTTGATATCTCTTTTCTCTTTGCTCTCATCACTGAACTTTTCCCCTCCAAAGAATTACAGAGTGACATCAAGTCAATTATCAGAAAGTCAACTATCACCAGGCAGTAAAAAACTTGCCAGGCTGATTTAACCAATGGTAGAATGTGAAAGCACAATAAACACTAAGATCATGCCAATACTACCTTTCTCATTCTTTTTCTCAAAGATTCCTATAGTGCATATTTCTACCCTGAACAGATTATTTGGTCAATATCCCCATACTGTCTTCCTAAACATCTCCATCCCACAGAGGCAGAAATAGCAGCAAACTCCATTAGCTGGACTCAACTCTTTGTTTCTTTTTTTAAATTCTCTTAATACAAGCTTTTGAAAAATGAATAATTACATATATGTTTTTGTCTCTGTCATCTTTTTATTCATCTCAACTGTGATATCCATCACTTAAAAGGAGAACAACAGCTTCTTCATTTCCTTTAACCTATTCATTCCATGTGAATTCTCATAAAGAATTTCTTGATATCGAGAGTATTCTGAGAAGACCTAAGTTCACATGAACATTCCGAAACTACGTCTCCTGCTATGAAAAAAGGAGTCTCTGGATAGAGAAATAAATTGTTTATTCCTATGAGGTGAATTAATTTGTCCAGAGTAATACAAGTACATAAGAAATAATTTACTAAATGGTAACTTGCACGCTAAAATAATTAACATCACATGAATGAATGATTTAATCTGAGTTTACTCATTACAAAAAAAAAGCACTAATCCTCATAACCTGCCTGAAGTATAAAGGGTAAGGCGAGAATTAAGTATAACATCCATGCTTCTAATTTCTAATCTTACGTTTTGTTAGCTGACCCTCACTGAGTTTTATAAAAAATAAATATATTTAAGATAATCTTAATCCCAAATAATTTACAGCATTATTTAATATATCTGATACAAAATAAAGCCATTAAAAACAAAACTTCCTGCTTAGTTGTGTATGGTACTATCTAGCAATGGTAGAAAGAAGGGGAAAGAAAGTCTTAAAATTATCTCCACCGTCTAGGAGTTGACAGACTAAAAAGACAACTGTATAAAACAAAGGCAGACAACTGAATAAACACATCTATGAACGGGCAATAAGCTCTTTAGACCATAAAACTCAAGCTCTGTGTCAAAACATCTATTAAACTTCTTGCATCTAGAATACCCAAGAATGTTTTCTGAAGGAATGAATATATACTACTTACAACAAGTAGAGATGTTAGGGGTGAAAACCCATTTATAACTGAGGTGGAGATCAAGGTGATTAGTTTGTGCAACTATTTGAAAAAAATGGTAGTGGAAAACGAACCTAAGGCTTTTTGAACATCAGAATGATGTCATATCATTAAGCCTCAGAGCACAAACAGGCAGGGAGGCAAAGGGATATCCAAAACTTTAGGGGACCATATTAGAAAAGGAAAGTGGAATTATATAGACATGATTTTAATGAGTAATGATATGCTTGAGCAGTACTCGAAGTTTCAAATGACAAATCTGCAGACAGAACAGGATTTTAATAACTGATTAAAAGTTTTAAGTTCTCATTATTCCAATTTAACCTATTTCCTTGCTATGTTGAATACTACAGATTCCTAAAAAAAAAAAAAAAACTTTAAAATCCAGTTAAACAGTTTTAACATGTGGGGGATAAAGTTTTTAGGCAACAAAAATAAACTATATCAAACTTTTTCCCAGAGACTTGCTAAAAAAGCAGCTCATCATCACTGGTCTCTAGTTTAAAAATGTACTTCTTTTCTTTAAAGTATAAATGAGTCTTCTTCACCGTAATGAGCATAAATAGACCATACTTATTCATATATTATTCATTAATAATCAAGTTATGAATATTTATTGTTTATTCTGGGAATGCTGCCTATAAGCCATAATGACTATCAATTCAGCAGTCATGTCAAGGGGGCCAACAGCAATCAGGAGGCAAAACTCCAATACTCCCCTCGGCAAAAAAAGAGTCTCTCTTCCTGTTATTTAAACTTTTTCTTTTCTTAATGCGAACAATGACTACACTTAAAAAGAATGCTATCAAGATTTATGGCTTTATTGGCTGAAATACTACGGTAAAATATGGAGAACATAAATTAATGTATGCACTTTTGTGATTATTCAAACAGCCCCACAGCAACTAACCTGGGTGAATTGATAATGCAAGCAAAACTGCTGGTGAGGAAGTAGACAGAAGCTCTAACCTTGCAAAGGATCTTATCCATTATCAGTCTAAAATTTAAAACACGGCATTGCTAAGTGTTCTTCTCACAACCATGCTGCTTCTTATACGCCAGAACGAGCCATATAGAGTTTTAAAACATTGAGTTAATAGTACATTTACATTTTACTCATTAAATATCATGGTCATCTACATCACTTTACCAAAGAAGCTGTACTTCAGCATATACTCCCAATGTTTTCTTTAATGTCTATACTCGATTAGTTGCCATCCTGTTATTTTATTTATATAAATATATAAAGGATATGTTTATGTATTTATCTTTATTTTGTCTGGAGCCTGGAGGCAGGAACTATATTATATATCACATATACCTCTTTACATGGTCAGCAACACTCAGTATAATACCTTGCAAACAAAGGGTGAAAACAAACACTTCATAAATTCCTAATAGCGAAAACATTGTGTGAAGAGCTATGAAGGTAATTAAAACACCCTAAAGGTCCTTATAATGTAAAATAATGTTTACTGATACCAATTGTTCTATCTGTTCTCATATTCAGTTAGTCTTGGTTTATGATTGATGCTATATGCTCTAAATACCCACAGTTATCATTAGCTTCAGTTCTTCCTGGTCCTACTAGCAGAGAAGAAATGTGTGGATGAAGTGTGTGTGCTGTGGGCAGGAGGAAATAGAAAGGACTACGTAGGCTGTATTTTTTCTACTACAGATATACCCTGTTAAGCAAATTTACATAGTCAAAAATGATTTAATACATATAACATGTTATAAAATCGTTTGACTTCTGATCCACAATACCATAATGTTTTATCTAAGAACCCTTTCCCCTAGCTCTATCTGGCAGAAAACAAATCCAGGGCATCCATGGTTTCACTATGTGCTACAAGCCATTACTGCATGTTTATGTTTTCCTTTGATGCATAAATAATCAATGTTAGCATTTTGAACACATTGTTACTATTTTAACATTATTACTTCATCTGAATCTAGTGGGATCAAATATTTACTTCTGGAAATCCATCTGTATTTTTGAAATCTGAGTCAAGGAGAAGCAAGGCTCAATATACAAATTTCTAATTCATAAACCACTGTCCAAGAATGCAGCCAACTAGAGGTGTGTGCAGGGATACCAATAGCTCATTTTTAGATTTTAAAAACAGAGTAAAAGATTATTCACTAATCAAAAATAACAGGCAATTTTCCCCAAAGTTTCTACTCTTTCATTATTTAACTTAATGAAAATGATAGGATTATACTGTGATATACAGTGAGAACAACCATCATGAAGGTTAAGAGAAAAACACCTGTTTGTATCATGAGAAAAATTATTATGCCATTACTAAATGAATATGCACTTGTGCAAGCTTTCAAATGTTTAACAGGTGACATTTAATAGTAAGGAAATAAAATGCTTAAATAGAAAGGAGCAAGAACACCTGGGCAGGTCTACAAGTATGGTCGCCTATTTAGCATGCAATTGCATTTTCAACATAATTAGTTTAAATGAGCTTCTAAATTTGGGTGATGTATTGCACATGTAATTAAGATTTAATTAAAAATGTTCTATAATAAATTGTTTTCCATTTCTGACAAATCACATTAGAGATGTAGATTTTGATTTGGAAATACTTTTTAAAATGTGTTAATCATCTGTGCTGAAAATACAAGAAAGGAAAAACAAGGAATTCTATTGAAAGTTACATGAGATTTAAAAAATTTGAGGTAAAGGGCATAATTTCCCTTCGTATTAGTTAGCTAAAGAGAATGGTAAAACTCATTCATTTCTATAAGCGGCAGTTTTCTGAACATGATGATACACAAAATGTATTTCTTTTTTATTTTGTATCTTTGAAGTATATGGTATATAATTTCCAACTTTTGTAAAAACATAGTAAATACAGTCCTGCCAGTGAAAAAATCTCATCAAAGCTTTGCACTAACCTGCTAAAACCTGAAACAGAGATGAAGTCCCTGTTGCCCGTCCAAGATAGATTAAGCCACTGGACAAGACTGCAGCGAGCCTGTAGAAATTCCAAAGATGTGTCATTTAGTTTTGCCCAGTATGGTTGCAAATTGAGCTGGATGTATTGTAGAGGATCACAGCAATGCTGGTTCAGTAGCTTGCAAGTCTGGGCTAATCTGCACAGGTCTGGTAGTGTAAGATGATTCAGAATCAGTTGAATGAGCTACATAAAACAGAGAAACCAAGATTATCAAGATTGAAAAACAACAAATATCACTTTATTAAGCATATAAGGTCTAATAAATAATAGTATTATTTTATAAAAATATTTTCACGTAGAAAATAAATCAACATTCAACATAATTATCCAAATGCAAAGAAACCGTACATGCATAGGACTATATTGCATTTCAAAACTGTTCAAAGTGTACTCAGCTCAGGTTGACTCCTCACTTTCTTAGGATGCAAAGATGTATCTTGGGAGATAAGCTGTTGAATAATACAATTTTTTATAGACTATTTAGTGAACATCTATTATACTGGTGATACTGGTGATAAAGGAGTCCCCACTCTCACTGTTGATACCACAGCGGGGATTGGTTATTATAATGATTTATTGTAATAGCTTTGATGGAGAGAAGCACAGAATGCTACTGGAACCCACACAAGACACAAGCCAAACCCCAAAGTGAAAGTGCACTTGTGCCAGGAAGGCTCAGTTTTAAAAGACGGAGGGGTAACCAGGTGAAAGGCAGGACTAATGCCAAGGGACTGGGTTACAAAGGGCAATGAGGAGCCTTGAAGGGATTCATGCTGCAGAGTGATATGGTCAGATTTGTGTTTTAGAAAGATTACGCAGGGAGCCCTACTGGAGGTAAGGACGCAGGACGAAAAACCAGACAGGGAACTACTGCAAAATACCAGGAAAGAGAAAAGGCAATTGGCAGTGATGATGGAGTAGCAAACATACAAAAAAGCATTAAGGAGATGTAATTAGAAAGACCTTTTATATCTAATTAAAACTGTCTCCTTGAACTAGTGCCAAGATTTTTTTTCTTAATGGGTAAAAAGTTAGAGATTTCTAGTTTTCAAAGAACTATTGCTAAATAGATTATTCTGCACAAAAAATAAAACACAAAGGAAAAAAGAGATCAAATATTTGTTAATGGTAAAAAACATATTTAGATGAGAGAGGAAGTTGAGTTTTTTACTTAATGCTGTGGATTTAGTGTAGCTGTATTTTTTGTTTTATAAATATGTACTTTAACCTAAAGGTTCTTCTTCAATCTATTTCACTATCTCGGATCAGTATTAATTTCAGGTCTGAATTTCACTGTTGTAGGCCAAAATTTTACAGAATAAAGAATGACCACAAAATGATTTTTAAAATAAGTTTAAAGAATGTTTCTAAAATATGGGCATAGGCTGACTAATATACATCTTGAATATAGTAACGTCTGCGGTGCTTTTGCTATTTATTTTTAGAATCTGAACTAGGCTTTTAAAAAATAACATTAAGGGGTGTGTGTGTGTGTGCACAGGCGTGCTTTAAAACAGGGAAATACAAGAAATAAAATTAAAATTAAATTAAAAATTAGCTCACAATCTCATCATTCAGATAACCCTGCTGACCTGTAAAATACTGTACAAACAAGCAAATAAACAAACCAAAAATACAGGCAAAAAATTAGAAAACCCATTTAAGAAAGCTATGAAATGGGAAGTTTCTCCTTCTCTACTTTAGATCTACCAGCCTCTCTCCCCAGAGATAATCACTGTTTAGCAGTTTTTATGCTCCCTTCCAAATAAATGTGTATGAAATTCTACTCTTGGATTTGCACTAAAATTTAATGATACCATATATACTGTTCTATACCTTGCTTTTCTCATTTAATGACATACCTTGTAGATCATCCTATATCAGTACATACAGATTCACCCATTCTATTTTATAACATTTCCTGTTCTTTTTCCTATTGCAAATAATGTTGCAATATCATTGTATTGTAGATACATATGTATTTATATCTTCGGAAACTTTTGCAGTATATTCTTGGGATAAATTCCATGCATTTAAAAGATCTCATCTACATCCAAAATTGACATTCAGAATGTTTTTTTCACCAATTTATACATCCATGAGTGTCATGGATTGAATTATGTCCCCCCAAAAATGTGTGTATCAATTTGGCTGGGTCATGAATCCCAGTAGTGTGTGGTTGTCCTCCATTTTGTGACTGTAATTTTATGTTAAAGAGAGTTGAAGTGGGATTGTAACACCCTTACTAAGGTCACATCCCTGATCCCATGTAAAGGGAGTTTCCCTGGGGTGTAGCCTGCACCACCTTTTATCTTATAAGAGATAAAAGGAACGTGAAGCAAACAGAGAGTTGGGAACCTCATACCACCAAGAAAGCAGTGCCTGGAGCAGAGCGTGTCCTTTGGACCTGAGGTTCCTGCGCAGAGAAGCTCCCAAACTAAGGGAAAATTGATGGCACAGACCATCCTCCAGAGCCAACAGAGAATGCATTCCCCTGGAACTGACGCTCTGAACTGGACTTGTATAGCCTACCGGACAGTGAGAGAATAAACTCCTCTTTGTAGAAACCATCCACTTGTGGTATTTCTGTTATAGCAACACTAGATAACTAAGACAACGAGCAATGTATAAAAGTACTATTCACCTGTATCCTAGGCACCACTGGTATCAAACCTTTAAATTTTGCCATTCTGAAAGGTTAAAAAAAAAAAAAAAAAACCCAAAAACACAGTATGACACAGTTGTTTTTATTTGCATTTCTTCTTCTTTTTTTAATTACAAAAATTAGCTCTCTACCAAGTAAGTTATAAATGTTTCCTTTTTTCCTGTTGGTCTGTTTCTGGATTCTCTTCTGTTCTACTTATTTCTCTATTATTTCTTCCTTACCAATAGCTTTCTAGGTCAAATAAATATGCACTGTTCTAAACTTTTAAAAGTTAGGTGTTGGAAGGCATTGAACTGTTTGGTTGCAAATTAGAATCTACCTTGTCAACCCATAAATATCAATACTGTAGCTTCATAATAACAGACAGAACTAGTGCCCCTCTATTGTTCTCCTTTTCCAGAATTTTCCTGGATAGTAGACAACAGATATGTTAATAAACCATTTTTAAATAATCAGAAATGGATAAAAATTTGGATATCTATCTAGGTGTCATCTGTCAAACAATTCTGTACATCTACTGAGATGACTGCAGGATTTTTTTCCTTTGACTTAGTACTATAGTATTATTATGAAAACACCCTGAATTCCAGGTATAAATTCTGGATTATTTCACCAGAATTTTTGCTGTTATTTTATTTAAGATGTTTGTACTAATATTCTTAAGTAAAACTGGTCTGTAATTTTCTTCTTGTGTGCTATCTTAATCAGTGTTTACACTGGCTTCATAAAAAAGTTGAAAACCTCCCTTTTTCTTTATGCTGTGAAAGAGTTTAAACAATATAGGAATTATATGCTCCTTAAATGTTTGAAAGAACCTATGAATCACCTGAGCTTGGCAACAGTAAATTTTTGTAGAATGAATTAAAATTTTATTGTTTTGACTATAATACTGTAAGTTATTTCAGCAGAATTTTTAAGCAATCAGTGCAAAGAGGCACAAAAAATTAGATATATCCCTGCTTCAGAGGATAAATAATTCACTCTTTTCAGATGATCTGTAATTTAAATAACTGCTAGCAACTTCTGGCATGGTTCCAAAAAGTTACTATATTAAAAGATGTATATATTGTGTGAAAACATTCTATGATACTCAATAATACATTCTAAGCAAATATCAAAATAGAACAAGTAATGAAAAATCTCTGAGACTATGACTAAATAAAAGGTAACAGGTTTCAAGTTTACAAGATAATAGTCATTAATCATTACTCATCAAGTATCTAGCGTCTGTCAAAATGTGTTTTTATACAAGGGTATCCTAGCCCGAAGTACCTTTTGATACCACATGAATACAGGATGTGATGTGTTGGGAAGGACTACCAACATACTCTATTCATGATAAACAATTATTTTCAACTGTAGAAACATTATATCACTTGACATATTTACATTTATTTTATTTAAATAATTTGGGTTACCTTCAAATTGCTTTTTAAGAGTTTCTCTTTTTGCTCACTGTGATCATTCAGTATTTTGCAGAATTAACTCTTTACATGGTATTCTTTATGTGTCCCTCTAGAACTACTGATTCCATCTCCTGCTGTCTTGTACAGAACTTTTTGTATTAATTAAGCCCCTCATGTATTTTAATCTTTCCCTCACTACTGGCTCCTTCCCTTCAGCGTATAAACATGCTGAAATCTCTCCCAACCTGCACCCAAACAAAAACCTTCCCACTCTGTTTCAGCCCATAATTTGAATACATTAATAGAGTACATTTTTTCGGCTTATACGCAGAACATAAACACTTCTTGGCTCTGCCTCCTCCCCTCTTCTTAGCCAAGTATGGTAAAGTTGTCTCATCCCTTACCCTATGGTCATGGTTCACTAAACTGATAATGGTAAAGGGCCATCAATGATCTCCAACTGTGGGCACTTCTAACCAGGGTTTTGAACAGGTTTTTTCCGGTTTGAAACCCTGCTGAGAATTTGCCTAACAAGGTCCCTACAGAGAATTTGCATTTCCGCCCCAGATATACTGAATCTGAATCTACATTTTAACAAGAGCTCTAGGTGATTCTTATGTATAACTTCCTGGGAACCGGAAAGCACCAGTCTGAAGTCCTGCTTCTAGCTTCGTTCTCTGTGGCAGTCAATGTTGCTGACTATATCCTTTTTATGTTTTCGGTACTTTCTTAGCTTCACAACACTTTGCTCTTAAGACCCTCTGATCTTCTTCTATATGACCCTTATAGTCTCACTCTAGAGTTTCACTGGTATTTCACCTACCGTGGTTCCTTTCCTCTCTTTTGAGTAGACTCACTCAGATATAAATTAGAACTTTCTCCTGAGTTTCAAACTCAAATGGCAACTACCTATTGTAATCAACACCAAGTCTGCTTTGATAAATCACGGGGACCTCTTCATCAATTTTTGCCTAAATTATTGCACTAGCTTCCTAATGTGTCCCTGCCTCTCAACCTGACCTCCTGCTGGTCTATTCTCCACTTATCAACGATACTGTCAATATCCCATGCTTCTCTCTCTCCCCAACTCAACTCTTCCTTCATCTTTCCTCCATCCTCACCATTAAAGGCCAGAAAGCTCTTGTCCAATCTTTGAAGCTTCCTTTCCATAACACAAAACATGAATTAGAAGTCCTGAGTTGGACCTTGCTTCCATGGCTGACTGACTGAATTAGCATGGACTCTTACACTCATCTTGATGTGGCAACTTTAGCTATTTCACAGGATGTAAACTGTAAAATGTTGTACAGACATTATAGTTATTAATACTGTTTGGCATTCAAGAGGTGTCCTATCGTTCTATGAAAGCTCAGCTACTTATGTTATTACAATGAAACCTAAAATATCCACCAATTTGGAAGGGGGATAGTCTGAATTAGTTAAAATCTAAGAGTAAACTTTTCTTAACAAGAAATTTGGCTATATTATTTATAACCACATACAGTAGTCTTTAGCAAAGACAGAAATGCCTGGGCCTGCCCCAATCCCACGGGGTATTTGGAAACACGTGGGAGGAAGTTTTGGTTGTTGTCACATGACTGATACGCTACTGGTATTTAAGCCTAGAAGCCAGGAATGAGAAATATATTGCAGTGTGCCCCTATAGAGACATACTGAAAACAGAACCTCAAATCAGACACAAAAAAAGTACTTCCAGGTAAAGCCACTCTGCCTACCTAGACCAAAAAGTATTGTTAGTTAGAAGAATACAGAACAGAGTCAGCACAGAAGAAGAAACGAAGCTTGAAGAAATTGTGGACTACTAAGTGGCGTAAGCATTCCTCTCACAATGTCATTAATACTCTTAATTTTAACAACAAATCATGTTTAACATAAATGGCATACAGTTGAGCATATATTGTCCACATTTATATAACGAGGAATTAATGCAGAGTATTACTTTACTATGGGTTTACTTACATTGATCACTGTTAATTGTTACTGTTGTTAGTTGCTGTCCAATCAATTCCAACTTATGGTGAACCCATGTGTGCAGAGTAGAACTGCTCCATAGGGTTTCCAAGGCTGTAACCTTTCAGAGGCAGATCGCCAGACCTGTCATCCGAGGCGACTCTGGGTAGGTTTGAATCACCAACCTCTTGGCTAGTAGTTAAGTGCTTAACTGTTTGCATCACCCAGGGATTCCTTATTGTTACTTAATGATACAATAACATATATTTAATACTACATTCAGAATCATTAAAGTCAATCCGAAACAAAAGAGGTAAAATTACTTAATATAATTTTGTCTAGTTTTTCAAAAACCAAAATATACTATATATCAGATTATGTGTACCTTACCAATGCTTCTGTTTCTTTAATATCTAGCAAAATGACCATGAATAACTAAACAGTTAAAAACCTATAGTGATATGTCCAATATTGCTACTAAATATTTTTTGCTTACCTCATAAGGCAGTTTATCAAAATATCCATTATTTGGCCCTTCCCTGATGGTAGCACTGCTAAACTTTTTGTTAAGATTGTCCATTCCACAATCATCCTTTTCTTCATAACCATCATCTTCTAGATCATTCATGTCAATAAGTGAAGTCTGGAGAGAAAGCACTGGCTTGTCCTTCATACCATGTAGCACAACTGCATCTAATTCAGTGTAATAATCCAGAAGAGAACTATTTACTTCCAGCCGTATAAGATTTGTGGGAAAATTTATCTGTTTAATACAAGGTTTAAACTGGCGAGCCTGCGAACCATTCACCTTCGTAGGTCTCTCTGACCAAAGAATCTCCCATCTGCCAAAGAAAAAAACTTCCCTATAATACAGTTTAGAATGAGACCTACTGTTACCATGCAGTTATGACCCCATACCAATAAAGTACAATGTGAAACAAAGGCATTAAATAAAGTAACTGGAATCAAAACACAAGTATTATTTCCAAGATAAGAAAGATTCAAAAGACTAAATGCCACAGACCTTATTACTCAAATTATTTTTACAACTCCCTAGGAAATTCTTTTTTGCGGATTTCACATAAGTCAGTTTTAAAACTGTGATCAGTATTATAGGTACCTGAAAAACAACATTTAGTTTTAGAGCAAGAATAAAGCACACAGGATAAAGGTCTCCCATTGTGGAAATTCAACTGACCATCCTGCCTCACAAAAGTCCCCTGTTCCAGCTTTTCCATTTCTGTTACTGGCCTCAAACTCAAAATTTTCATGTTATCTTTTATTTTCTCTTTTTACCATCGTTAAGTTTTGTCAAAGTTTTATCAAATTGTCTCTGATTTACATGCTTTTGAATTTCACCTTTTGTATCTTATTGTCATGTTTTAGTCATCCTTGTATCTCCAATACCTAACAAATATCCAACACAATATGCGAATCATGTTTTCTACTGCCTCTCCCAATGAACTAATCTCCCCTTTTAGCCAGACTAATCATTACTTTTCATACAATAAATAAATTCAAACTTCGTTTTCACTTATCCTTGTGTTGCTACTGCAAAGCGACATCAGATGATGTTAGAGGAATGTCTCATGTTCCGGAAACAAGGTCCACTTAGGACCCTGTGAAATGACTGCCTACAGCGGTTCTCAACACATGTGGACTCAACCAGTCTATTTTATTGTTTAGCTTCAATGAGGAGTTTCTGTGAGGCCTAACAGAAAACTGAAAATGTAATATGGAAATCACCTCTACCAAGTACTTTGCAATAAATAAACATGCAAACAACACATGTGCTTCATGTATAGCTTGAAACACATCACAATGTAAATTAAATTATAAAATTATAAGTATTAGCCTAAAGAAAGATATTGACTAAAGCAGAAATACTATATTTTAATAATGTGTTAATCTACTCAAGTCCTCTCTTTATATCTTGCAAAATATGCAAAATAGTAGGTCAAGATGACTTCCTTAACATTTCTAGTATGCTTAAATACATCAAGATTAATGCTATTTTAGTGTAATTTTTGCTTCTGCTTCTTTACAGAATGAAAATTATATATTTAGTTATGCATACATTGTAAGTTGTAAATATGATAGCATAGTTTAAAGCAGAAGAATTAAGGATCTTATCAGTTTTTAGAAAGATTTTGAAGTATGTCTATATCATTATTTATAGTTTACTTTTTCCTGATGACCTAAAAAGTAACAAAGAAAAATACTAAAAACAGAGAAAAAAATGATTTTATAAGCCTGTGGCCATTTGAATTAAGTTAACATTAACTCTGAGACCAATACAAACTGAGTCTGGGGTATATGTGCTCAAGCGAATCTTTGTTTAAAATACCCTAAGGGAACTAGAATGCATCATTTCAAAGCTAGAAAGAGAAAGGTGTCTATTTTAGTAAGGAGAGAACATGACAATTTCGTTTAATTCTATAAAAATAAAGCCAGAATTTTAAAAACCAGTCTCGTACAAGCAAATACAAGCATACACACATGCATGTGTATGTGTACACAGACGCACACATACACGCACTTTCTGGGAGATAACTCCAACTCTTAATTCTCTAGATCTAGAGCAGTCTTGATATAATTTAACTCCTTTAATCAGTACAGTCTGTACATTTATATGTTTACTACTTACTCTCACACACTGTACCTATCTACTAAACAAATGTGGCAAAACTTTGATGCCCTAAGTATTTCAAAGGTAGAGGATCACATGTGGGAAGTTCATCTTGGAATTCCTCTCAGGCTGGGCTTCAGTCCACAGTTGGAGCACTCAGTTTTCCGATGGTAACCAACGGCATTCTCTCCACGTGCCACGCAATTTTCTGTTGGTCTACGCCCTCCAGTGCTTCAACTGCACTGAATGCCTACTATGTGTCCAGAGCTCGAGAACAAATCATTAAACCACTCTCTTCTCTGCGACTGCTGTAGTGCTGTTACCACTGGGAAATTCTCTCCAGGCTCCGAAGAAGCAGCAGGTACGCAAGAGAGGAAAAGAGATGTTTTGTTAACGGAAACCAGAGAGAGTAAGTTTTCTGACTTGTGTTCAGGTTTGAAGTCAGGCACATGTGTGCACAAAGCTTCCTCGTAAAGAGAATATCCCCTGGTTAGTAAGCACATCGACCACCGTAGTCCGCAGAAAGTTGTTCTTTTGTCAACCCTGTTCCATCCATTTCAGCAGTTCAAATCGAAAGAACAGGAAAACAGAAGGAATAAAAGAAACAAGTATTCTGATATGTGAACCTCCTTACTGCCTGCCTCCCAACCAATCTCTAATTGGAAATTAACAAACCGGCATTCTGATTTAAAAAAAAAAAAAAAAAAAAAACATGCCAAGGATCTGGTCAATTCTGGCTTAAACGGTAAAATCATGTTTCTTGGCCACAAAGTCAAGGGGCCTAGACCACGAAAAATTTCTTAAATGACTGCTTAAACAACTCCCTTTGGCAGCAAATACTCTCTGTGACAACCTCCTTCTCTCTGCTTTCTTCACTTCAACATTACATAGTCAACGTGCTTTTAACACTCAAAAAGAAAAAGATCCCCACAACTGAATTTTAACCCCAAATAACTTTATTCAAATCAGTTTCTTTAATATGATTTCAATTTGATATTTTCTCTCTTCTCTTTTCTCTCTTCCAAAATTTAACCCTGAGCTAGCTTATTTTCTGACTCTTACACAGCATCCATGAAGTTCTTATCCTCTGGACCAGGATACTCTATACCACCTTTTATTCATTTCCTCTTAACAGGGCACCAAGGCAGAGACTTGGTGGCAAAGTAGTTGAGAGCTCAGGCTGCTAACCAAAAGGTCAGTAGTTCGAATCCACCAGCTGCTCCTTGGAACTCTATGGGGCAGTTCTACTTTGCCCTTTAGGGTCGCTATGAGTCACAATCAACTCAACGGCACACAACAACAGGCAAGAAGTCAAAAGACTTTTAAATCTGACAGAACTACCTGTATCCGTTCTACTTCACTCACTGAACAATGGAATGTAGATTCATGAAATGGGAAAGGATTGCTTTTAAATTTTGAATGGTCTGGAGCTATATGTCCATTTCCTGCAAACAAATTCCCGAACTACTCCAATGTACTGTTTTTTAAAAAACAGTATTTTATTGTGTTTCAGATGAAAGTTTACATAGCAAATTAGGTTCCCATTTAACAAGTTTTATACAAATCTTTCCATGACATTGGGTACGTTTCACCACGTGTCAGCATTCTCATTATTTCCATTCTGTTTGTTCTGTTTCCATTAATCTAGCTTCCCTGCCCCTCCTTACCATCTCATCTATGCTGTAGGGTAACTGTTGACCGTTTGGTCTCGTACAGTTGATTATTTAAGGGAGCACAGTACTCACAGGTGATACTATTAATTTTATAAGCCAATCTATTATTTGGGTAAAAGGCAACTTCCCGGAGTGGCTTCAGTTCTAAGTTAAAAGGGTGTCTTACAGTGATAGTCTCAGGGGTTCCTCTAGTCTCTATTGGTCCAGTGAGTCTGGCCTTTTTCAGGAATTTGAGTTTTGTTCTACATTCTTCTCCCATTCTATGCATGACCTTCTAGTGTGTCCCTGGTCAGAACAGTTAGTAGTGGTAGCCGGGCACCATCTAGTTTCTCTGGTCTCAGGCTAATGAGGCTGTGGTTCATGTGGGCTATGTACTCTTCTGTTGGCTAACTCCTAAGATGGGCATAAAACCATGTGCTCGTCTAAAATAATAGGCAATATAATCCAGTGGTTCCCAAAAAATAGTACATGATGGAGTTTTCTGTGACTAAATGTGAAAAGTAATAGAATGTATGTTGGTGAATACAAAAAAATGCATATATATATATGTTGCCGTAAATTGCCAAAGTTCATTATTCTGAGATTCTGATCACCCTAATTTCTTGGTATAAACTGAGGTTTCCTTTATGCAAATGATAGTGATGATAAATGATGCTGGCATCTCATTTGTCTTTTTATTTTATTTCTTTTATTGAGAATATACACAGCAGAACACACACAAACTCAACAATTTCTACACGTACAACTCAGTGGCACTGATATCATTCTTCGAGTTGTGCAACCATTCATATCCTTCTTTTTCGAATTGCTCCTCCTTCATTAACATAAACTCAATGCTCCCTAAGTTTTCCATCTAATCTTTGGAGTTGCTGTTGTGAATTCGATCCTGCATAGACAGATCTTAAAAGAGCACAATGCTTGAGACAGATGTTCTTTACATGTTAAGCTAAACTACTATTTGGTTTTAAGAAGACTTTAGGGGATATTTTTGGTTTAATGTTTAAAGATTATCTCAGGGAAAAAATTTCAGGAGCTCATTCAGCCTCCATGACTCCAGAAAACCTAGATTCCATTAGAATTTGAAATTCTGTTGTGAATTTTCCCTCTTTTGATCAGGATTCTTCTGTATAATCTTTGATTAAATGTTCAGTAATGGTAGCCAGGCCACCATCCAGTTCTTCTGGTCTCATGGCAAAAGGGGCAGTTGTATATGGACGCAATTAGCCACACATTCCATTTCATCCTATGCTTGTTTACAAGTCAGTAATTTAACAACTCTCTATCAGTGTCCCAATTTTCATTGTTATTATGGTTATTCATCATCAAAAAGAACATTTCAAAATCTATCCTAAAGTACAACAATGTCAGTGACAGGATAATAACCATACGTCTACAAGGAAGACCAGTTAATGCAACTATTGTTCAAATTTATGCACCAACCACTAGTGCCAAAGATGAAGAAATTGAGGATTTTTACCAACTTCAGCCTGAAATTGATCAAACATGCAATCAAGGTGCATTGATAATTATTAGTGATTGGAATGTGAAAGCTGGAAACAAAGAAGAAGGATTGGTAGTTGGAAAATATGGCCTTAGTGATAGAAACAATGCCACAAGGCAGAATTTTGCCAAGACCAATGACTTATTCATTGCAAATACCTTTTTTCAACAATATAAATGGCGACTATACAAATAGACCTCACTAGATGGAATACACAGGAATCAAATCGACTACATCTGTGGAAAGAGATGATGGAGAAGCTGAATATCATCAGTTAGAACAAGGCCAGGTCCGACGAAGGGGACAGACAATCAATTGCTCATATGCAAGTTCAAGTTGAAGCTGAAGAAAATTAAAACAAAATCACAAAAGCCAAAGTATAACCCTGGGTATATCCCACCTGAATTTACAGACCGTCTTAAGAACAGATCTACTGCATTGAACAATAATGATCGAAGACTGGACGAGTTGTGGGATGACATCAAGGACAACATACATGAAGAAAGCAAAAGGTCACTAAAAGGACAGGAAAGAAAGAAAAGACCAAAATGGATGTCAAAATAGGCTCTGAAACTTGCCCTTCAACGTAGAGTGGCTAACCAAACTGAACAAAACCAGATGCTGTCAAGTCGAATTCAACTCATAACGACCCTACAGGACAGAGCAGAACTGCCCCACAGGGTTTCCAAGGAGCGACTGGTGGATTCAAACTGCTGACCTTTCGGTTAGCAGCAAAGCTCTTAACCACTGCGCCACCAGGGCTCCAGAGTAGCTAAAGCAAAAGGAAAAAAATGATGAAATAAAAGAGCTGAACAGAGATTTCAAAGGGCAGCTTGAGAAGACAAAGTAAAGTATTATAACGGAATGTGCAAACCCTTGGAGTTAGAAAACCAAAAGGGAAGAACATGCTTGACACTGCTCAAGCTGAAACAACTGAAGAAAAAAAAATTCAAGTTTCAAGTTGCAATACTGAAGGATTCTATAGGCAGAATGTAGAATGATGCAGGACGCATCAAAAGAAGATAGAAAGAATGCACACAGTCACCGTACCAAAAAGAACTGGTTGATATTCAGCCATTTCAGGAGGTAGCATATGATCCAAGAACTGATGGTACTAAAGGAAGAAGCCCAAGCCATACTGAAGGCATTGACAAAAAACAAGGCTCCAGGAACTGACCAAATACCAATTGAGATGTTTCAGCAAACAGATGCAATGCTAGAAACGCTCACTCATCTATGCCAAGAAATTTAGAAGACAGCCACCTGGCCAACTGACTGGAAGAGATCCATATACGTGCCCATTCTAAAAAAACGTAATCCAAAGGAATGCAGAAATTACCGAAAAATATCATTAATATCACACACAAGTAAAAACCGGTTTCAGCAGTACATCGACAGGAAACTGCCAGAAAATCAAGCCGAATTCAGAAGAGGATGCGGAACAAGGAATATCTCTGCTGATGTCAGATGGGATCTCGGCTGAAATTAGAGAATGCCAGAAAGATGTTTACCTGTGTTTAATTCACTACGCAAAGGCATCAGACTGCGTGGATCATAATAAATTATGGATAACACTGAAAAGAATGGGAATTCCAGAGCACTTAATTGTGCTCGTGCACAACCTGTACACAGACTAAGAGGCAGCTGTTCCAACAGAACAAAGGGTATCCTGCATAGTTTAAAATCAGGAAAGGCGGGTGTCAGGGCTGTATCCCTTCACCATTCATATTCAGTTTGTATGCTGAGCATATAATCCAAGAAGCTGGACTATATGAAGGAGAAAGAGTCATCAGGACTGGAGGAAGATTAATTAACAACTTGCAATATGCAGATGACACAACTTTGCTTGCTGAAAGTGAAGAGGACTTGGAGCACTACTTACTGATGAAGATCAAGGACTACAGCCTTCAGTATGGATTACACCTCAACATAAAGAAAACGAAAATCCTCACAACTGGACCAATAAGCAACATCATGATAAACGGATAAAATACTGAAGCTGTCAAGAATGTCATTTTTACTTGGATCCATAATCAATGCCCATGGATGCAGTAGTCAAGAAATCAAACGACACATTGCATTGGGCAAACGTTCTGCAAAAGACCTCTTTAAAGTCTTCAAAAGTAAAGATGTCACTTTGAGGACTAAGGTGTGCCTGACCCAATACATGGTATTTTCAATCGCCTCATCTGCATGTGAAAGCTGGACAATTAATAAGAAGACCAAAGAAGAACTGACACCTTTACATTACAGTGTTGGTGAAGAATACTGAATATACCATGCACTGCCAGAGAAATGAACAAATCTGTCTTGGAAAAAATACACAGAGAATGTTCTTTAAAAGCAAAGATGGCGAGACTTCATCTTATGTACTTTGAACGTGTTAGCAGGAGGGACCAATCTTGGGAGAAGGACATCATGCTCGGTAAAGTAGAGGGCCAGCAAGAAAGAGAAGACCCTCAACATGATGGACTGACAAAGTGGCTGCAACAATGGGTTCAAACATAGCAAGGACTGTGAGGATGCCAAAGGATCAGGCAGTGTTTTCCTCTGTTGTACAAAGGGTTGTCGAGTTGGAACCAACTTGATGGCATCTAACAACAGCAACGTATTACTGTCAAAGGGCTGGTTTCCTTGTTATATAAAGTTGTTTAAGGTGGTCATAATATTTCCTGGCAATTGCACATCATTTCCCTAATCTTCTCACTCTGAGATGATTATTTCATATCTTCACCTTTCCAGTCACACTTGCAATGTTTCCTTGCCCAGCCTCACTCAAAGCTAATGAGGCTGCCCTCACTGAGAAAACAGAAGCAATCAGAAGAGAATTTCCACATGTTTTCATCACGTGTACCCATCTACCAGCTTCTGAACCTTTCTTTTACTTTCTGTGAATGAAAGAAATACCTTCTCACTACTCCTTGAACATACAAGGTATACTTCCACCTCAGGCCTTTATCTTTGCTGTTCCCTCTGCCTGCAGCGCTCTTTCTCTAGATATCCTTCATGGCTTGCTCCCTTCACCTTCATGCTTTGCTCAAGTATTACTTTCTCAGTGAGGCCTTCCCTGACCACCCAAGTTAAACTGTACCTCCCCTTCCATGCTTTGCTTTTCACTGCAGTACGTATCACTTACTAATTTACCACATAATTTGCTTACTTCATTTATGTCTCTCTTCACAATAGAATAAGTTCATAAGCACAGAGATTTTTGTCTATTTTGTTCATTGTTCACTGATATATTTCCAATACCTAGAATAGTGCCTAGCACATGGTAGACATGCAAATATTTAATAAATGAGTAAATTAATAAGTTGATATAAAGAGTTCCAAAACCTGATAAGAACTGAACACAGAATAGAAAAATGGGCAAATAATATAATCAGATAGTTCGAGGAAAATTAAATATAAATGGCTCTTAAACACGTGAAAAGACGTTCACCCTCACAGATAATAAAAAATTTAAAGTTAAAATGAGGTATCATATTTTTCACCTATTAAACTGACAAAAATATTAAAATTTATTAACATATTCTGTGGGTGAGGCTTTAGCAAAATAGGTATACATATACATTGTTGGTGGGAATATAAACAGGTATAGCCTCTTTGGAGGGCACTTGGCTCTATAGATCAAAATTACAAATACATACAACCTTGACCCAGGAATCCTTCTCCGAATTTATCCCACAGATACACCTGCACACATATGAAACGACTTATAACAAAGTTTTTACTGTAAAACGTTTGCAATAGTAAAGACTGGAAACATCTAAGTGCCCATCAATAGGGGACTGGTTAAGAAGTTGGGGTACATATATACTGTACATTACTTGCAACTGCAGAAAAGAATGAGGAAGCTCTCTTTGTATTTATAATGGAAGGATCCAACATATACTACTAAGTGAAATAAGTCAAGTATGGAGCAAGGTGAATAGCATGCTTAGTTTTGTAAATAAAGAAAGTAAAAGTATGTTAGTATCTTCTTGTATCAGCATAGAGAAACTCTGAAATGATACAACACAAATGAAACTGACAATGTAGCTTCTCTGGGAGACAGATGGATCCTAGGTACATGGGGAACAGGGTATATGTGACACTGCATTATACACTTTTTAGATTTTTGGACAATGTGGATATATGACCTACTCAAATAATTATATTAAAAAATCAAGTTGAACTACAAAAAGAGAAACAAAGAGTAGGGAGCTGCTATGCAAATTAATGATGCAAACAGGCTTTTAAGAGGAACGCATAAATTACTTAAAGCAACGTTTATTTTTAAATGAATATAGTGTCACAAAAATATACCTAACAGTAAAGCTAACCCCCTAAAGACCTTCTGTAGGTATCATTCTATAGGCCTATTGTGAATTACTCAAAGTATTTAAAAGTGATAACATGATGCCTGTTTGAAAATATTTTAGAAGTCATATTTCCTACTAACTTCTCAGATTGGCCCATGTCTCGATTAGTTCAAATGGTGGTTCTCATGTGTGGTAAATTCTGTTGCACACAAATCTCATAGTCTATGAATATTACAGTGTGGGGTGCTACAAGTATGAAGAATGCATTAAATAGTGTGATTTTTCCTCCCCTACAATATATCAAAGGAAATACCAAAAATCAAATTTCTTTAATTTAAGCAAATGCTTCCAATGGGGGGGGGGGGGGAGAACATCAAATATTACAGCAATCAATGCTTTTCAGTCATATAAGTTAGGTTATTAAAAACAAGTCTTACCTTACTTCAGCTGGTAGACTTGGGGAATAGGGATTTGCAGAACAAGCCAGAATTCTAATGACTGCTCCAGGATGATAGGTTTCCAGAACATGAACAGCTGTAGGATACACCTGTTGTTCAAAAGTAAGTTCCACATAGTCCTGGCTCTGAAAATTAGGTGGCGTCCTCTTGAATGGCAAGGAAGCACTAGGACACTGATCCCACCATGTTCCATAAGTTCGAAACACAGCTGTCTGAGTAAAGTCACCAGAACTTGGGAATACATTTGGTACACCTGCCAGATTCCACATGGTATAGGACATACTATTCTCACTTCCATAATGGGAACTGAAATCCACTACTTCTTTGGCATACTGGATCACCTCTGCATTGAGAGGGGAAGTCCGGCTGTTTGATTCTATAGTTCTATGGCTGTTCATCACTTCTCCTCTTGTAGCTGTCCTGGCTCGGCGCCGAAGGCATATATAATAAAACATAGTCAGAACTGTTAACATAGGAAAGACTGGTGACATCTAGATGTGAATTATGAAGCTTCAAAAGGTCAGGTGTCCTCAATAAGATGCATGAACTCTCTGAAGGAAGTTCTAAAAAAATGAATGGCTTAGTGAAGTAAAATAATTTAAATAAGCAGAAAAATGCATGGATAAGGTAAATAACAGACTTTTTCCCTAATGTAATTTCCCGGAATGAAACTCTGAAAAAACAAGTTTTAAATTGAAAATGTGAATCTCTGGTATAAAGAATTTATCCAAGGTACTTCTAAAAAACCTAAATATTGTCAATGTATATAATTTTATGCCATATGAGAAACAAAGCTGGTATTTAAGTCAATGGAAGATGTATGATCCAAAAAGATCTATTTCATGCAAAATTATACCCATCATTCAATAACCAAAATTTTTGAACTTTTAAAATTTAGAATACATGGTGAACCACTAAAATGCTGCTGTAAATTCAGAAGAATCTTAGGCATTGCTGTAATTTCACATTTTCACAAATGATTCTCTATTGTTCATTACTATTTTCTTCCAAATATGCTAAGTATAGATTGCGTAACATGGGAATATAGTTTTCTGGAGTTGACAGTTAATCCAGACCAATTAAATTAACTGCCTTACACATCACAGATCACCAGACAGTGTTTAATTTATAACTCTTAGCATTATTTGTTAGGGCAGTCCACAGCTGGCTGGCATCTGGTCTGTTGCCAACTACTCTTAGAAATCACTCACCCCAGATAGAATGGTCACAGGATCCACAGAGGAAAGGCAAAAGTTGGCACTTGTCCATGTAGACTGAAATCTGCATGCTGATTTCAGGTACAAATGCTGAAATGTGACATTTTCTTACCTGCAAGATAAGAGTTTCAGAATATATTTTTACTTCCAACTTAAGAAGTCAAATACACCAAAAAGATTATTATAGTCATTTATTAGACAGCATTCAAATTGAGCAGGTCACATTTTTCTGAGTCTTGTGGACAATTGTGGATAATTAACATATTTTTTAAATTTAGCATAAAATAATGAATCCTTTTTATATAAGGGTTGCGAACCCATAGCTTATGCAACAAACTATGTCTGTAGACATATTTTATTGGTATCAAACAGCTTTGTAAAATTTGAATTAGTTTGTAACCTTTAACAATTAAGAGGAACCCATGCAAAGAGGCTTGCCTGAGCTCTCCCAGCAGCTGCAGTTGTTCCCAGCCAACCCCACTAGCTTATAATCAGGCTTGGCCACTGTCCACATTGAATAGGTGACCTCCTGTCTATATAAACAAGAAATCAAGCATCCTTATTTTTGTACCTGTGAAGTCTTGAGTTTAACTACTCCTCAGTAAAAGAACGGGAATGTATTAACTTTTATTTAATAAAGAAATATGTGAGCCTTCCAAAACTTTAGAATTAAGATTGTAAAACATTACTTACATTAAATGTCTTTCCCATTCAAAAATCTCCAATGGCTTTCTCTAATCTACAAAATATAATCTAAATTCCTTGGCTTGGCATTTCAAGGCTCTTCTCAAACTACATCCATCTCTTCTCTAATAGTCAACCCAGTCAAGTTCTAATCATCTTTCATATTTTACTTTAAGTCTCATTTCCTCTGTCATTCCTTTTCCAATTACTTTATCCCATATAAGTATACTTTCTCTAACTAATAAAAGCCTTACTCTCTGGCACCTACTAGCATTGCATTTGTATCACACGTATGTCCTAGCTCCACAAGGGTCTACATTAGGAGTGAGTTTCTTAAAGGAGGGTATCTTGGCAAACATTCTTTATTCTTTACAGTACTAAGTACATATGTAAAAAAGAAACCCACTGCCGCTGAGTTGATTCCAAGTCATAGCAACCCTATAGAACAGAGCAGAACTACCCTATACAGTTTCCAAGGAGCATCTGCTGGAATCGAATTGTCGACCTTTTGGTTAGCAGCCATAGCTCTTAACCACTAAGCCCATAAAATGTTTGGCATGTTGCTAGAATGGAGATAAGCAACCAAAAAAATTTTATAAAAATCTAGAAACATTTAAAATTACATAACAAAATCCCTCCACCTCTCCACCCCAGCCAAATTCAAACACAATGAAATGCTTAATAAAATATAACAAGTGAAACAATAAAGAGCTGAGCTTGAAATACACAAGGAATCCACAGCTGTGAGAAACAAATAGGAACATCAAACAGAAGCTAACTTGACTCATGGAACCAGTTATGGGCCTTAATGGTTAGGAGGAGACTTTCTACCACCCAAGCAGAGATTATTTCAAGCCATGGGTCACATTTGGAAGGATCTTCACAAAGCCAAGACTTGGGAGCCTATCTATAAAACCAGGACTACGAAAACTAAGCTCACTGGCCAGGAAGCTCGAGAAGGCATGACATCAACTGAGGCAATGGGGCGAAAGTCACTAGAGGGAAATTCGAACCGTTAGGCATTGTCTTAGTTATCTAGTGCTGCTAAAACAGAAATACCTCAAGTGAGTGGCTTTAACAAACAGATATTTATTCTTTCATAGTTTAAGAGGCTACAAGTCCAAATTCAGGGTGTCGGCTCTAGGGGAAGGTTCTTGTCATCAATCTTCCCCTGGTCTAGGAGCTTCTCAGTGCAGGGACCCTGGGTTCAAAGGACACGTTCCACTCTGGCTCTTCTTGTTTGTGGTAATGAGGTCCCTCTCCTCTCTGTTTGCTTCTCTCTTTTATATCTCAAAAGAGATGGACTCAAGATACAACCTAATCCTGTAGAATACATCATGTCTCATTAATATCAGAGAGATAAGAATTTACAACACACAGGATAAATCACATATCAGATCAAAAAACGGAGGACAACCACCCAATAGCGGGAATCATGGCCTAGCCAAGTTGACAAACATTTTAGAGTTGACAAACACAATTCAATCCATAACAGGCACATATCATGCATATAGTATGGACCTAAATTCACATTTCCTTCATGAATTAGGATCACTTCCCCCACCACCAGCAAGCCAAAAAAATATAGTTTTAAGCAGTCCCAAACTGGTAAAACTTTAAGGTGTGGTAGGGACAAATGTAGAACCTCTGTGCAGGGATGCTTCCACAACCCAGAACAGACCAAGCCCTCATGGAAGATGCATTACAGTAAAAAAAAAAAAAAATCACAGAACACACGAGAAAATGAACCATGTTGAAGGAGAGTCAGTAAAGTCACCAGATGGAGGAATATGTACCCCAAGAACCAGCAATAATAGAACAATCTGAACAAGACATTTTCCAGAGAAGGGTAACAAAGCACTTATTAAAGTAAGTAAGATTTTTCTGTAGCACATACTCCTAGTGCTGATTCATCTCAGGACAGGTAACACCAAGTGCTGAAGTAAAGGTCATGTTATAAATGTGAGGAAAAACAATTATCTAGTCATATCACTTCTTTATTCAAACATTTCACCTACCACAAGTATAAACCTGTCAAAAAAAATTTTACAACTACAAAAAATCTCTAATCCTTATCACCAAAATTTGAGATGATACAGCTTTTTCTTTTACAATATATACTTTATTTCAAAATAGCCTCTATGTAAATTTAAAACGGTCCTTTTCTTTCTTAAAAGAACTAATGAAATACAGTAGCTCCCACTCATCCGTGATTTCAGTTACCCCTGGTCACCCCAGCGTGAAAATATTAAATGAGTAGCGTGATGAAATCTCTTGCCATCCCACTCCATCCAGCCTGGAGACCACATTCACATAACTTTTATTACTGTATATCGTCATAATTGTTCTATTTTATTATTAGTTACTGTTGTCAATCTCTTACTATACCTAATTTATAAATTAAACTTTATCATAGGTATGTATGTATAACACAAATAGTATATATAGGGTTCAGTATTATTCATGCTTTCAGGCATCCATGGGGATCTTGGAACGTACCCCCCACGGATAAGGGGGGACTGTTGCAGAGTTAAACTATAAAAGTAAAATTTAGGAAATTAAAAACAACTTATAACAAGTACCCAACTTAACTGACAGATCAGCTAATTTGGAAGACTAGATGTTGTATTCCTGGGGATCGCCACAGGAAAGACAGAAAACCGTTTGCTGAGATGATGGTTAAGTTTCACTGTATAATCTTTGGACATCACTTCTCACTCTACAATCTGTGAAATGCTTCAGCTAAGCTCCTTCCACTTTCTTTCTAAAACTGTATTAATCAGACAGTAAAGCAGTTTTATAAAACCAAGGAAACATCTACAAAATGAGATATTATCATTCCTGTGAGTTTCACAATCATTTTTGGCAAAAAGATTGAGACAAATTGTGAAAATCAAATTCCATTTGACATACCAAGCCTCAAGCTTTATAACTATTTACCAGCTAGTTTTTACTATTGTGGATTATCAGGTAATATCAAACACATTAAGACTGTCATATGGGCCACATTATTTTTAAGTTGTTTTAAAGTTAAATAAAAATTTTTAAAGTAAAATTTTACACTGAGGCAACATGTGAGTTATAAATTGTAAATAAATGTATATATATATGATATGTTCACACTTCTTTAGCACAGAAGAGAAATGCAAAATGGAAGCTTTGTTTTTTCAAACTACAGATAAGACTAAGTTTGAAAGTTAATTTTCTGTGAGATAAAGCTAAAAATGATAAAAGAAATTTTTGAAAGAAGGAAGAGCAGTGTTAAGAATAAACATATTTATTCTTTTCCCTACAGTGTATTCGAAAAATATAACAGAAGCTAAAACCTGTTTTTAAAAATATGGCATAGAAATTAAAAAGGGAAATGTGTAAACCTATTGTTAACACCCTTCATTGATTCTAAACTCCTTCACAATCTACTAAGATGACACATAAAAGTGTTTTGGGGGTGGAGAAGAGCATATGGGGAAGAAAGGATAGCTCCCTCTCTACTTTTCCCTGGGAAATGAAGCTGAAAGGGGGAATAGTGCCAACGTCTCAGGATTCATGTGGGCAGCAACAACCAATGTAGAAGTCCAAATTATCCATGTATGTACTGTCTGGACTTTTGCCAAAGCATGTAGGCAATTTGGGATAACCAATGAATATCCCAATGGGCAATAAACAAAATGTAAAAGATAGAATAACTCTATTTTATGAGGAGAATGAGAATCAAAGACAAAATGATTTCTGTCCCACTTGACCCAAATAAATATTAGTCTAGGACATCAAATTTGTCCAAGGGGATGATTATAAAATAAACCTTTCAGGAGCACTCACTTTCTCTTCCAGTTCATTCAAAAAGCTACTTTAATTTTAAATACTCATATTTTTTAAAAAAACAAAAAATATTATTTTCCAACTAACAGTCAAAATTAGAAATAGGGTGGTCTTTATTAGTTGCTTACCCGATCAACAATCAACAATGATTAAGGGGTGAGAAAGTCTCCACAACATACTGAACTTTTATACCAGCATAGTCAAGGAACACAAAACAACAGCCCTTTTAATTTGTATCATGAGACTTTCACACTCCTTGGGAAGCAACTTGCTTCATACAACATGATTTTATCATAATACAACTTTATTTCCAACCACATCTTTCATATTATAAAATGCTTAACAAAGTTAAATAATACAATTACAGAGAAAGCTACAACAGTGGAAAAGAGAAATTAAGAGGTATAGACAAGGGAGAACATATGTTTACTACTGAGATTTGAAGTGAGATGGGGAGTCGATGAGGCGGAGAGAAGCAGGATGGCAGGAACTGCAGAGAAGACGACTTGTGCTTGGGCAGAGGTAAGGGGAGGATGGAAAAGGAGGATTCTTTGTGAAAGAAACAAAAGGAGGCAATGAGAATGAATTAGAGCCAGGACAAGGGAAAGGCTAGGTTCATTGACTGTGATTTCATGCAACCTGGATAACAACTTTCTTCTGATTGTCTTTCAAATCTGGATACCAATTTTAAAACTCAAAAGAGGATTGTCAACTTATCTTAAAATGACATGGAAAAAAAGATAAAAATGACAGACAATAAAGCACAGTCATATTCTGAAAGCAAGAAATAACACAATACTTACTTGCAAAATAGTCCACAAAAACATGCTAATAAGTGACAGAGAAAATAACTGTTTAGACAGCTTTGCAGGATAGCACCAAAATGCAATAAAGTGCATAAGGTAATGGTAAATCAAGAAAAAAAGGTCAAATCTTAAATGTTACAGTTTATGAATCCTGTGGAAACTGATCAAAAGACACTGTTTTGAGGAAAGGATTTTTCTGGTTGAATCTAAAAATCAAGACATGGGGAAATGGAGGAAAATATCGATCAAGAAAAGCGTGTAACTGTATTTGAATTTGGTGCAGCATCTGACACTCATAGTCAGCCATCTCTACTAGTCTTCCCCCTCTAGGCTTCTATTACCACCACATGCTCTTAGATCTCCTCCTGCTTCTCTGGGAACCTCTTCTCAATCTCCTTCCTGGGTCATCTTCCTCCTCCTGCCTCTTAAATGTATAAAGGTACCATTAGAGGAAGGCCTTCTTTTTGCTAACGAGATATACAAGGACGTATCCCCTACCTTTGCACCCGTCTTCTCCGTCCCTTGCACTGCCACACACCCCAACCCTTGCTGTAGACCCACCAGAACATCTGTGCCCTCAACAGTGCTTATACTTTCACATATTAACATCTTCATATACACACACACACACACACACACACACACACACACACACACACTTGTAGAGGCTGGCAAGTCCCAAGTCCGTGGGTCAGATGTCAGGCTGGAGGCTTCTCTGGACTCTTGCAGTTGCAGGAGCTGATGAACCCAAAATCAGCAGGTCAGATGGTAGGCTGCTGGCTCACGGGGGAGGCTAATGAATCCAAGATCAGCAGGTAAGACTGCAAACTGCTGGATCAGAGGCTGTGGAGGCCAACGACACCCAGAACTAGAAGTCAGATGATGACAAGCTGGATGCTGGATGCCGAGCAAAAGAAAGCTTTGCCAGAGCATCTGTGTATATATATACTAGATACAGGCCACACCCCCAAGGAAACTTCCCTTACATCTGATGGGCTGATCATATCAGATCACATCACGAAGGATGACCATATCATTACATAACTGCCAAACTACATCATTACATAACTGCCAAACCACCGAGAATCACGGCCCAGCCAAAATGACACACAATCTTAACAATCACACCCACTGAGATATTTCTCTACCCCAACAGACTATGAACTTCTCAAGTTCAGAGAATGTGCCTTAATTACAACTATACCCTTAGGGCCTAACACATCATATATGCTCAATAAACATTTGTTCTATTTCATCAAGACTGGTAGAGTAGATGACATGAGAGAATTAAAACACACAAGTTTAAAATAAACACCAGAAATTAAACCTGTGACTCTTCAAGATAAAGCACATGTAGACCAAAAACTGAAGGAAAAAAAATGTTCTGTATCCTGATGTAGAGGAAAAGAAGAAAAAAATGGATAATAAAAACCGAAACACAATAGGTAAGAATCAAACGTCGAGTTTCTCTGAAGCCATCCAAGAAGGAATAGTATACATATTGAAATCTGACTGTTTGAAGAGAATGTAAAAAAGTGGTAACTTTTATTAGTACAAAAGAAATCCCTGAATACGTAAGAGACTTGACTCTGGCCACAAAGACACTCTGATTGAAATTAAAGATTGATTCATGAGAGAGAAGATTAGAGAGGTAAAAGAAAGCTATTTCCTCAAATACAATGATTTTTTAACACTCCAAATCTATGTTAAGACCATAGGTTGATTATGGAAAACTGGAAAAAGTATGGGAGAAAAAGAAGTTCTTTAAAAAAAAAAGGGGGATAACCTAAGAGCAAGAAGAGACAGGGCAAGAGAAGTGATAATCTAAGAGCAAGGGCAAAAAACGAAAAGCTGATATTATTCTGGTGTTAGATATACTGGGGAAGAGCAAAGGCTGACTGTTAGCAAAAGCATTCCTTTTTCTTCATCATCACTATTTACCTTTCCATTGTACTATATGCTTAAAACTAAAATATTGTAAAAATGCAACACTATCAGTAAGGAGATTACTGGGGCTGGTATATTACTTACCACTTAATGTGTGCCCTCTTCCTCTAAGTAAATTCTTCTCCAGTTAAAATGTTTATTATTATTGTATTTTTTAACTAATAAGGATCTGATACAGAATAAATGGGTGGAGTTCTTAACCTAACCAAGTGAATCAACAGGGATAAAAGAGCCTCCTGTCTGGTCTCAAAGCTTCTTGAAAATCTAGACAAATGAATCAGAAGCGAACTAGCAGGAGAGCCAGCCAGGAAGAAGCCCCAACGTTGCAGAAGCAGATAACCAAGATGTAAGTGCAAAGAGTTAAGGACAGACTATATCGCAGTTACCACATGGGCAACAAAGACGCCCAGGCCTGGATGCTAAAATGGAGCAATGTGTTTGGAAGCCTGAACTCACCCAAAAAACAAAAACTGCCTCAAAAAAATTAGCAAGAGAATAAGTAATGAAAATGCACAGAGGAAAAATGAGGTAGAAAGAAGATGGGTGACGAAGAAGTAAGTAACGCCCAAAAGAACTGGCCTAAAGGCAGAGGGATAATCTTGAAAACCTGAGATGTAAACATCATCTCTCTCTCTTCCAAGAATCAAGGCAGGGCTCAAAAATGCAAAGATGTGATAGAAAAACCCTGGAACATAGCAGGCTCTTCAAAAACTTCTGCTACGTTAATGAACAAATAGCAGTGACTAAGCAAGAGGTGCCAAAGAAGTCAGACTAGGAACGAACTTATCAGAGAAAATGGGATAAGATTTAGAACCAATTTAATCGACAGATCTTAGAAGAAATAACAAGCAGAATGTTTCTTAGAAGTCAGGATGGCAAGACTTCGATTTGCTTACTTTGGAGATGTCATCAGGAAAAACCAATCCCTAGAAAAGGACGTAATGTTTGCTAAAGTAGAGGGCCAACGAAAAGGAGAGAAACCTTCAGTGAGATAGAGTGACACAATAGCTGCAATAATGGACTGAAACATACCAACAACCATGAGGATGGCATTCTGTTATGCATAAGGTCACCATGAATCAGAGCTGACTCGACAGCAACTAACAATTATTCTACAGAACGACTTTTCTTTTACTGTCCTAGACTGTCTTTTAACAAGCATATCTAAATTTCTGAAATATTTCCAATATAATTGTTAGTAGTAAAAAATGCAAGAAAAGGAATTAGAGGAGTCAGTGCTAAAAAAAAAAAAAAAAAGAGCTGTAGGATGAGTGAATGATGATTTTGACACAAAGATGGAAATCCTCTCCTTGTCCTAGGTACTATCTCACAAATTGAAACGGAGGGCATGTTTCAGATCACGCAAGGTATAATATAGAGTACCACAGATACAGATGCCACCATGCTATGACATCTATATTGTCCCTTTTTTCTTCATCATTTAATGATGGGTTGTAAACTTCCATTGTATGGATATATCTATTCACCTGTTGATGGACATTTGGGTTTTTTCCAGTTTTTGCCCATCATGAATAAAGCGGAATGAACATTAACATACAACTCATTTCATTTGGATAAATACCTAGTTATGGGAATCCCAGGTCTTACGGTAAATGTATAACTTTAAAAGAAACTGCCAAATCCTTTGTGAAAGGCTGTACCATTTCATACTCCCACCAGCAATGTATGAGAGTTCTGTAACTCCACATCTTCACCAACAGTGGATAGTGTCAACTTTTAGTCATTCTAGCAGGTGGATAGAGGCCTGGTGACACAGTGGTTAAGAGCTCGGTTGCTAATCAAAAGGTCAGCAGTTCAAATCCACCAGCTGCTCCTTGGAAACCCTCTGGGGCAGTTCAACTCTCTCCTATAGAGTGGCTGAATCGGAATCAACTACATGGCAATGGGTTTGGTTTGGTTTAGATTAGTAGACAGGTGGTGGCATTTCATGCTTTTAAGTTGCATTTTTCAACTGGCTAATGAACGTAGCACCTTTTTATGTGCTTATTTGCCATCTTTATCTTCTTTAGTGAAATGTCTATTTTGCCCATATTTTATATCAGGCTTTTTTTTCCTTATTATGTAAGAGTTCTTTATAAGTTCTAGATATGAGCTCTTTATCAGATATATGTTTTGCAAACATTTACTCCCAATCAGTGATTGTTTTTTCATTTTCATGATGGTATCTTTTCAAGAGGAAAAGTTCCTATTATTAAATACATCTTTTTTTTTTTTTTTTTCTTTTATGGTATAGTTTTGTGTGTCCCATCTAAGAACTCTTTGCCTAGCCCAAGGTCACAAAAATCTTTTTTTTTTTAAGAAATTTTTTAGTTTTAGTTCTTACATTAAGTCTATAATCTATCTCACATTAATGTTTTGTGTATGGTATAGGGTTTTCTTTTTTTCCCAGATATATTCCTTTTTGATTTTCCTGTCTTTTAGATTAACTGAATTAATTGAATTAATTTTTATTATTCCATTTTTATCTCCACTGTTGGTCTTCTTTAATTTCTTCTCTCATCAATGTTTTGTATTTTCAGTGTATAAGTCTTACAAATATTTTGCTAAATTTATGTCTAAATATTTCATGTTTTTAATGCTATTGTAATCTTTAAGTTTTAGTTGTTCATTACTAGTACACAGAAATATAGTTGGTTTTTGTATACAGTCACACATTGCTTAATGTCCATGATATGTTCTGTGAAATAGGACATTTTGGACATTGTGCGAACACCATGTTAGTATACAGGCGGTCTCCAGATTACAAATGAGTTCTGTTCCTAAATCTGTATTTAAATCAAATTTGTACTTAAGTCGAAACAGTTAGGTATAGTTTGTATCTAACATTAGTCAGTCAAACGTTTGTCTTAGTATATAGTATATAGTGTACCTTTCTAAGCATAAAAAACATTAAAGAAACACTTTCAAATACACTAAAACATCTTTAACATAGTAATACAGTAATAATGATGTTTTGATGCACACTGCAAAGTAGCGATCGTCTGTTATTATGAACCACTATATATACCTTGAAGTTTTAATACAATAAGCTTTATGGGGGATGTTTGTAACTACGGGTTGTACATAAATAGAACGTTTATAATCCAGGGACTACGGATGTATATGTGGTCAGATGTTTCCTGAATGAACGTTATGTGTGCATGACTGTACTGATCTTGTATTCTGCATAGATATACATATACACAGTCTTATATACACATGCATATAAACAAAGGTGTAGTCTCAGACACAGGCACACAAAATGCTTTGTTTCACATAAATTCCACACAACATGCTGAGAACCTCCACAAGTTTTCTACTTCGTAAAAAATGTCATTTTTGTTCTGAACTTCTGCCTAGGAGCAATAAAATGCTCAAATAATCAGAGATTCTTTTATTCAGTCATTCAAGTTCTGATAGTGTACTGAAAGCACGGAGTGCTCAGCGTGCAGAATAGGTGAAAAAGAAACATCTCATTGACATACATTTTTAAAATGTACTAACAAAAGTCATCAGCTATACGCATGCAAAAAAATAGAAGAAAACGGAATAGGCTGTTGGTCATTACCTGCAAATTAAATTACCTTTCACTACTAAATAATGCAAGCAAAAATCTATGAATAAGAATCTGATAGCATGAAATATACAAACGTCAGACAAATCTGACAGTGTCTTTGGTAACAGTTACAGATACTTTAGACCAGCAGAGAGAATATACATAGCAGACTTACAATTATCAATTTCTAAAATGGAATTGAGTAATAAAATGTTATTAAAAACATAAAAATACAGTGGCAGATGCACCAAGATGGCCATCAGCTCAAGTATAATACAATTATAAAATAGGAAACATTTTACCAAAGAGTAGTATTAAGCATAGTTTCACAAGGGTCAATCCTGGGACAGTTAGAATATCTTCAATCTGGGAAGAATTAATCACAGATCAATCAAATTTTAAAATGATACCCAATTAGATGTGGCAAACACTGCCAGTGAGAACATAAACTAGTATAACCACTTTGAAAACAGTTTGGTAGTTTACTATACAATTCAATATATCCTCATCTAAGATGCACCAATTGGTCCCACCCCACCTGGAGCAAAGGAGAATGAACACCAAAGACACAAAGAAAATACCTGCCCAAGAGACAAAAGGCCCACATAAACCAGAGATTCCATCAGCCTGAGACCAGAAGAACTTGATGGTGCCCAGCTACCACCAAAGACTGCCTTGAGAGGGCACACAACAGAGAGTTCCTGACAGAGCAGGAGAAAAGTGTAGTGCAGAACTCAAATTCACATAAAAAGATCATACCTGATGGTCTGACTGAGACTAGAGGAATCCCAGAAGACATGGCCCCTGGACTCTCTGTTAACTCAGAACTATAACCACTCCAGAAGCCAACTCTTCAAAGATTAGACTGGACTATAAAACATAAAATAATACTCATGAAGAGCATGCTTCTTAGTTCAAGTAGATATATGAAACTAAATGGGCAACTCCTGTCCAGACGCAGGAGAAAGCAGAAAGGGATAGGAGCTGGTTGAATGGACACTGGAAATCCAGGGTGGAAAGGCAGAGTGTGCTGTCACATTATAGGGATTGCAACTAGGGTCACATAACAATATGTGTATAAATTTTTGTATGAGAAATTAAATTGAGCTGTAAACTTTCACCTAAAACACAATAATAAAAAACAAAAAATTCAATATATCCTTACCAAACGATCCAACAGTCCCACTCCTAGATATCTACCCAAGCGTACGGAAAATCTGCGTTCAAATAAAAACTTGTACATGAATGTGTATAGCAGCTTTATTCATAATCACCCCAAACTGGAAATACCCAAGATGTCCTTCAATAGGTGAATGGATAAATAGTGATACATCCATACAATGAAATAATACTCAGTAATAAACAGAAATGAACTACGGATTCAGGCACTAGCATAGATGAATCTTCAATGCATTTTGCTAAGTGAAAGAAGCCAGATCCCAAAGCCTCCATATTATGATTGCATTTATGTGACACTCTAAAAAGCAAAACTATAGGGAAGGGAAACAAATCACTGGTTGCTATGGGTTAGGGGAAGAAAAAGGAGCTAACTGCATTAACTACATAGGGACTGCATAAAGGAATTTTTAGGGTGATGGAACTGTTCTGTATGCTTTATTTTTAGTCTTCATTTATGTTTGGGACCAAATGACAAGCCAAGTTAGAGATATGATACCCCAGTATCAGCTTGTTTATGGGCATCCTATCTTACATGTTTTCGACCAGCATACTCTAAAGGACATCTACCAGCTGGCGTGTCCTAATGCTTGGAAAATCAAATCCCACTTCTCTATGACACCAAACTTAAAGGATCAATCCAAATCAAGTTATTATCAAATCTGTTCCCCTCTGTTTTGACACCAGCTACACATGCAGCATTTCTTCCTCTGACTCTAACCACCCGGGACTAGGTCATACCTCATAAATTAAAGGGCACAGTCCTCTAGACTGCCAAGTCTGCGCAAGACCTCAGACGCCAGCCACAAGCTTGGGAGTCCCCACAACACCCTCACTTTTCACCTGCTGGCTACAAATTCGGGGTTTTCCCACTAACCTTTCAGGACGTCACCATAAGCTGAGGTCCCCAGTCCCCTCACTTCTGACCTATTAGTTCCTACTACTTCCTTGGGCTCAATAATTCACTAGGACTCACAGAACTCAGGAAAGTGCTATACTTACAATTACAGTTTTATTACACAAAAAGGATACAAGTGTAAAGATACATTGGGTGAGGCCTGGAAGAGTTCCCAAAGGACTCCTTATCCTCCCACATGCCCCGATGTCTACCACCAAGCCCATGAAACTTCCATGTCCAGAGCCTTTGTTATTAGCTGCCATCAAGTTGATTTTTACCTACGGTGACTCCACATGTACACAGTAGAACTGCTCCATAGGGTTTTCAAGGCTTTGAGCTTTTGGAAGCAGACTGTCAGGCCTGTCTTCCAAGGCACCTCTGAGTGGGTTTGGACTGCCAACCTTTCAGCTAGCAGTCAAGCACTTAACTCTTTCTGCCACCCAGACACTCCCCAGAGCCTTTACTGGGCCTCATTATGTAGGTTTTATATATTGAATCATGTCCCCTGCCCAGGTCAACTGATACCATGCTGTGGGTCTTTTTGGCCTGGCCAGCCCCTGCCTGAAACACCTTCTTAGTAAAAACCCTCAAGTGTGGTCTGGAGGCCTCGTCAAAGATACTTCAATCACTAGGGAAATGCCAAGGTTTTAAAGGTTATCTCTCAGGAACCAAGGAAAAGACCAAATTCATTGGGCAGTTAAATACTTTACTCCACACCTATCCAATCATCATGCCCAGTCTGTTCAAGAACCCAATCATTCACCTGTCTGAAAAAGAGAACGGTAATCTTCATGATTTCAGAAGGATTCCAGATCAGAAACAAATCAGCCAAGATGGATCTGCATTTATATATGTTCGTGAAATTAGCCATTTTAGAGACAACTGAAATGTTTCAACAAATGCTGGAAGTGCTCACTTGTCTATAGCAAGAAATTTGGAAGACCGACTGGAAGAAAACCGTATTTGTGCCTATACCAAAGAAAGGTGATCCAACAGAACGCAGAAATTATCGAACAATATCATTAACATCACACTTAAGTAAAATTTTGCTGAAAGTAATTCCAAAGCAGTTGCAGCAGTGTATCAACAGGGAACTGCCAGAAATCCAAGCCCGATTCAGAAGAGGACGTGGAACTAGAGGTACCAGTGCTGATGTCAGATGATCTTGGCTGAATGCAGAGAACACCAGAAAGATATCTACCTGTATTTTACTGACTATGCAAAGGCACTTGACTGTGTGGATCATGACAAATTATGTATAACATCACAAAGAATGGGAATTTCCAAACAATTGTGCTCATGAGGAACCTGTACGTAGACCAAGAGGCAGTTGTTCAAACAGAACAAGGGGATACCACGTGGTTTAAAATCAGGAAAGGTGTTACATCCTTTCACCATATTTATTCAATCTGTATGCTGAGCAAATAATCCGAGAAGGTGGACTATATGAAAAAGAATGGGGCATCAGAATTGGAGGAAGACTCAATAACAACCTGTGCTATGCAGATGACACAACCTTGCTTGCTGAAAGTGAAAAGGACTTGAAGCACTTATTGACGAAGAACAAGGACTACAGCCTTCAGTACAGATTATACCTCAACATAAAGAAAACAAAAATCCTCACAACTGGACCAATAAGCAACATTATGATAAATGGAGAAAAGACTTAAATTGTCAGGGATTTCACTTTACTTGGATCAACAATCAACACCTATGGAAGTAACAGTCAAGAAATCAAATGATGCATTACATTGGGCAAATCTGCTTCAAAAGACCCTTTAAAGTGTTAAAAAGCAAAGACGTCACTTTAAGGACTAAGGTGAGCCTAACCCAAGCTATGGTGTTTTCAATTACCTCACATGCATACAAAAGTTGGACCATGAATAAGGAAGACCAAAGAAGAACTGACACCTTTGAATTATGGTATTGGCAAAAAATACTGAATATACCATGGACTGCCACAGAACGAACAAATCTGTCTTGGAAGAAGTACAGCCAGAATGCTCCTCAGAAGCAAAGATGGTGAGACTTCATCTCAGATACTTTGGACATGTTATCAGGAGGGACCAATCCCTGGAGAAGGACAGCATGCTTGGTAAAGTAGAGGGTCAGCAAAAAAGAGAAAGAACTTCAATGAGATGGACTGACACACTGGCTGCAACACTGGTCTCAAGTATAACAATGACTGTGAGGATGGAACAGGACAGGGCAGTGTTTCGTTCTGTTGTACGTAAGGTTGCTATGAGTCAGAACTGACTTGAGAGCACCTAACAACAGAGACAACTAAAGCAAATGACCTCCAATAAAAGTAAATACAAAAATTAGTTAAAAAATAATTATTAGTGTGTTGATAGGGTATGTTATTATTAGCTGCCGTTGAGTCTGCCCTGACTCATGGCAACCCCACTGTCTTACTTATCCAGTGCTCCTCTAACAGAAATACTCCAAGTAGATGGCTTTAACAAACAGAAATTTATTCTCTCACAGTCTAGGAGGCTGGAAGTCCAAATTCAGAGTGCAGCTCCAGGGGAATGCTTTCTGTCTCTGTCGGTTCTGGTAGAAGGTCCTTGTCATCAATTTTCCCTTGGCTCAAGGAGTTTCTCAGTAGTGACCCCAGGTTCAAAGGGCGCGCTCTTCTCCTGGCTCTTCTCTCTTGGTGGTATGACATTCCTCTCCTCTCTGCTCACATCTCTCTTTTTATATCTCAAGAGACTGACTCAAGATACAACCTAATCCTGTAGATTGTGTCCTGCCTCAATAACATCATAGAGGTTAGCATTTACAATACACAGGAAAACTGTATCACGTCACAAAATGGAGGACAGCCATATAATACTGAGAACCATGGCCTAAGTTGACACACATTTTTGGGGGACACAATGCAGTCCATAATGTCCATGCACAGTGGGATCAGACTGTTGTGACTCATAAGGTTTTCAGGAGTTGTTTTTTCCGAAGCAGATTGCCAGACCTTTCTTCCTGGTCTTAGTCTGGAAGCTCCACTGGAAACTGTTCAGCATTATAGCAACACATAAGCCTCCAATGGTGGCTGCATTCAAGGTACATTGGCCAGGAATCAAATCCAGCTCCCCTGCATGGAAGGTAAGAATTCTACTACTGCACCAATACTGCCCTCCTCACCCCTCAAAAAAGAGATCACTACTCAAAAAAGAAGTGTGAAAAGAAGAATCTGATTTAATTAACAATTAAAATGACTACTATGAGGTACCACCATCCACCTGTCAGTTTATCATACTGTGATGGCTTGCTTGCTGCTATGATGCTGGAAGCTATGCCACTGGTATTTCAAATACCAGCAGGGTCACCCACGGTAAAGAGGTTTCAGCAGAGCTTCCAGTCTAAGACAGACTGGGGGAAAAAGGCTAGCAATCTACTTTAGAAAGTTAGCCAGTGAAAACCCCATGGATCACGACAGAATATTATGCTGGAAGATGAGCTCCCTAGGTTGCAAGGCACTCAAAATACGCAGTGGTTGCAACAATGGCCTTGTGCATACCAATCATCCTGAAGATGCCGCAGAATATGACAACGTTTTGTTTTGATGAGTGGACGCCACGTAACTAGCAACAACTATGGGGTAATGCATATTTTGGCTTAAAAAACAAGTACACTATCCCTTTCCCCCAAGAACTTAATAAAGGACTATGGGAGCGTTTATGTGTCTGGATAATCTCCCTCAAGTCATCCAACAGACACAATATATAGTATAGGTGGGCAGAAGATGAAGTAAGCTTGAAGGAAAAAATGAGTTTGAGAAACCGCATAGTGCAAGGTGGAATCAGTAAAGGCAGGCTGTGTCCTTCCCCGGAACAGAGATCCCTGCACCTGGTGTTAATGAGTACTCGAGGATATACAGCCATACACAGATGCAACTACCTGACCACAGGTTTGTGTAATTTTGACTTTCTAATTATTTGTATAAATCAATCAGCGAACACGGCTTTGTAGCAATGAGCATTTGGGAAACCATTAATGAAACCCAAAACCACCCCCACTACAAACATCCTGACAAGCAGGCCAAGTGGGTGATCATCATCATCTACGACACGCCTAAACATAGAAACAAGGTTGCAGCCAGGCTTCGTGTGGCAATCCTGAGGAAACAACACATGGGCCAGGTCAGAAAAAACCATAGGATGTTAATGGGAAATCAAGTCAACAGGCACAGGAGCAACAAGTATATAGATGACAGACAGGTGGCCAACAGCATCGCAGACCGGTCTGGGCTAACCGCAGAGTCCGCGCTGTAAACAACCCTACGCCAAGCGCGCACGCCAGTGCAGAGAAGCAGCGTCCAACACACGTACGCTGTTTTCAGGGTCCCGGGAAAGCGCGGGGGACCGGCGGTAGTGAGACGCAGTCGGCGAGGGCCTGGGCCCAGCGCCCAGGCTCCCAGAGCGCGGCGCCCCGCCCCCAGCGCCGAAGGAAGAAAACGGAGACGCGCAGGGGGGAAAAGTAAAGGAAGGGCCGTACCCTGAAGGGTCCGGGAGAGGCACGCGCCGCAAGTTTCACCAGCGACCAGGCGGCGCAGGGAGGCCCGAGCGCGGAGGCGGCTCCCAGACTCCCGCGCTACAGCGCGACCGCTGCGAGCGGGCCCAGCACGACCCGGAAAGGAAGATTTCGAGGCCAGAGGAGGGGCGGGGTCAAGAGGGAGGCCGGGCTCGGCTCAGCGGGCGGTGCTCAGGGCCTCTGGACCGCCCGCTCCTAGGCCGGGGTGGAGCTTCTTACCCGCTTCCTTACCATACAAATTGCCACTTACTCCAGTACGGGCAGAGGTTGCAGGTCCTCGGGGAAATAATCTCTCGCGCGCGTCAGGCCGCCGTTTGTGGGCTGTTAGGGCTTCTTCAGCTCAGAGTTGGTGGGTCAGGTGATTGATAGGGATTATGGATGGATCCTCAGAGGAAAAGTGGAATAATTCTTACAGGCACTCTGCATACTTCTCCAAGTTTGCAAACTCTCTTCTGCCCCAGATTTAAATCCTTCCTGCAGGTTCATTCCCTTCCCCAACATTCGGAACCCCATAACTATTACCTCTGATGAAGAAGATGCTCACAGGGTCGCCCTTACTCAGGCATTTTTAATTAAGTAAATAAGTAACATCCCTTCTTTAGTTTGAATCGTATTTATCCCGTTACAAGGTTTCCGTTAAAACGGGAAAACATTTAATAATGAAGAGAGGTTAAAAGACAAATTACTTGCTATCTAACTGCTTCTAAGGAGGCAAAATAGGAAATTTATTTATAAACTATATACATGAACTGAGCTAATAAGTGATGCGTGGTAGAAAATGTATTTAAAAATGGAAATTTAAAAATGGAATTAAAGCTTAATTCCCTACTTCCCCCGCCCTGCTTGAGTGTGGGCGGCATATAGTGACTTACTTACAAATGAAAGAGTATATGGGGGTGGGAAGAGATGGTAAGTACTTTACTGTGGAGAAACCTGGTAAACACTACCAGGTGAAGATTAACAAGTGATAAGTTGATAGCATGTACCCTGATATGGCGGATGATGATGAGAAAACATCAGACAGACTCAGATACTCTACCAAATACCTAAACATTTCCCCTCAAAACTGTTTAAAAAATAGTTGCCATCAAATCGATTCCAGCTCATGGCAACCCCATGTGTGTCAGAATAGAACTATACTCCATAGGGTTTTCAATGGCTGATTGCCAGGCCTTTCTTCTGAGGTGCCTCTGTGTGGGTGGTCAAGTGCTTAAGCATTTGCACCACCCAAGGACTCCCTCAAAACTGTTAAGGTAATGAAAAACAAGGAAAGACAGATTGTCACAGACCAGAGGGGATTTAGGAGACAAGATGACTGAATGTATTATGGTCTTGGATGGGATCCTGGAACAGAAGAAGGACATTAGTGGAAGAACTAGTGAAATTGGAATAAAATGTGGAATTTACTTAGTAGTAGTTTTACCAACATTGATTTTTTAGTTGTAACAAATATACCATTGAAATATAAGATGTTAACAATAGAGGAAACTGGGTGAGTGGTATTCCCTGTACTATCTTGCAACTTTTCTGTAAATCTAAATCTATTCTAAAATGAAAAGCAGATTTAAAAAAAAAACTGATTTATTATAATTACATAAAACTGACTCTTACATGGTTGCTGTGAGACTCAATTGAATTGATGCCTGCAGGGTCCTCAGATCCAGTCTAGTTGAAGCAGTTTCTCATTCCCAGCACAACTTTTTTAAAAGTATTCTTTATTATTATTATTATTATTGTACTTTAGATGAAGGTTTACAGAACATACTAGCTTCTCATTAAACAATTAGTACACATATTGTTTTGTGACATTGGTTACCTACCCCACATGTCAACACTCTCCCCTTCTCAATCTTGGGTTCCCTAGCTTTCCTGTCCCCTCTTGCCTTCTAGTCCTTGCCCCTGGGCTGGTGTGCTGTTTTAGTCTCGTTTTGTTTTATGGGCCTGTCTAATCTTTGGCTGAAGGGTGAACCTCAGGAGTGATTTCATTACTGAGCTAAAAGGGTCCCAACACAATTTTTAAATAAACTTTTCATTGAAGTATAAAAACATTCAGACAAGAACACAAAATATCAATGCACAGTTTGAAGAAAAGTGAGCATACCCATGTAATCGCCATCCAAATAAAAAACTAGATCATTACTAGCACCCAGGAGCCCCTCTCATAATTACCTCATTCTCTATCCCTATTTCTCCCCAAAGGCAAGGGGAGAGACTGCTAACACCATAGATTAATTTTGCCAAATTTTGAACCTTGCATAGATGGAATCATGCATTATGCACTCCTTTGAGTCTGGCTTCTTTTTCTCAACATTAGTTTCGTGAGCATCATTCGTGATGTTGAGTGGAGTGGTAGTTTCTTGAGTTTTTATTGTATGAATGTATCATTATTTATTCTACTACTCTTGATGGACATTTGAGTCTTTTTTACTTTTGATTACTACAAATAATGCTACTATGAACATTCTTCTTCATGTTTTTTGGTGCATATCTTTTGCATGCCATTCCATACATTTTCATCTCTTCCACATCTCAGAGATGCAGTCATTGGTGCTCTTACTTGTTTTGTTTGGGTTTTTGTTTAGCTTTCTATTTAATGGCACTTAAAGTGCTGCTTGGAAAGGGGTAAGTTTATATTTACAACAGGGAAAAGACTAGGAGAAAGTACTTTCTCTGACTAGATGGAATTTTGGTCATCATTGCTCAATCTACCCTCCCTCCAACCTTCTTTCTCAAGGGCCATGCTGTTGCCATGCTTTGTTTTAAGGGCAAGAGAGCCAAGTGAGGCAAAGGAAAGCAGCGATGCTTATCAGTTAGTGATGGCCCTGATTTCGTGGGTGAACTAATGCCTAGTTATTAAATGGAATGTTGTTTGGAACTGAATAGCATCCCACGCTGTAACAGCACTATGACAAAGAAAGAAAATCCCAACAAGGCTTAACTGTGCATAAAGTCACCAGCTCAGCAAGCTGGTTATGGTCCATTCTAGGTTAGCTTCAAAAGTTACAATGTTCTACTCAAAGCGGGAGGCAGGCAAAGAAGTAGCAGGTTCAAATACTCTTCTTTGTCCATAGCTCTTGAAAGAAATCTTACCATCACACCCTCCACTATTTTCAAGTGATTTTTTAAATCTTAAAATGAAATGTTTACCAATTATAAAATTTCAGAACTATGAGTACACATGACGATAAGATACCATATCAGAGAGGTAGAGCTATCATTCAGCACACAACAGAGAGGCCAAAAATGTTGCCCTCACAATGAGCTCCTTGTGAATTAGGTTTTCTATCACTGATGCCCAAGTGAGGCCTTATCTCAGGACAAGACCTCTCAGAAAATACCTCTCCATTCATTTGCTACATAACTTAGTCAAAATAATTTTCTCCTCTATGAAATCACAAGTTAATTAAAAACCAGTTGCCATCAAGTCAATTCCAATGCATGGGGACCCCGCTTGTGCTCCATAGGGTTTTTAATGGCTGATTTTTCAGAAGTAGATTGCCAGGCCTTTCTTCTGAGGTGACTCTGGGTAGACTCAAACCTCAGCTGAGCATGTTAACCGTCAACACCACCCCAGGACACCTAGGTTAGTTTGTTGAGAAGTTGGTCTGTATTTCAGTCTGTTATATTAGTCCAAGGTTTTTAATATTCCAATGTCCAAAGAGCATGAATAGCCAGTGACAGTTCTCTTTTTGTCTACCTTTTTTTAAACCTCTTACAGCCCTTAAAAGGATTTATTTTAATATTCGTCACAATATTCATCTAGAAATAGTCACAGCCTTTAAAAAGAGAATCACATTTTTAAGCAAGAAGGAAGCCCAAGCAAAACTCATGTAGTCCAAGCCTCTGGTTTTATAGATGCGGAAACAGAGGCCCAGAGAGATTAAGTGACTTCCTCAAATCAATGTCATAGCTTTCAATGAAACCTAGTTCTATCACTTTAAACTCAGAGTTCTTTTTATACCTCATTACTTTACAATTCTAAAAAAATTTAACTAATCCAGTTCCCATATTACCATAAACCTTGAAGTAGCTGAATGTACTGTGATGGCTAATTTTATATGTCACCTTGGCTAGGCTATGGTTTCCAGTTGTTTGGTCAAACACTATTCTAGATGCTGTTACAAAGTAATTAACCAAAACCAAAACCAAACTCATTTCTGTCGAGTAGATTTACGACTCACAGAGACCCTATAGGACAAAGTAGAATTGCCCCATAGGGTTTCCAAGACTGTAATCCTTATGGTAGTAGACTGCCACATTTTTCTCCCACAGAGTAGGTGGTGGGTTCGAACTGCTGAACTTTCAGTTAGTAGCCAAGCACATAAAATAATCATATGTGATTAAGTCAGTAGGCCTTAAGTAAACAGATTATCTTCCATAATGTGGGTGGGCTTCATCCAATCAGCTAAAGGCTTTAGGAGCAAAAAGAGAGTTTTCCCTAGGGTGTATTCTGCCTCCAGACTATTAATAGATATCTTGTCGGAACTCCTCCACTTCTCCTGTCAGCTGACCAATGAATTTTGGGACACAAGACTGCAGGACTCTCTAGCCTGTAGCCTGACCTATGGATTTTAGAATTGCAGACTCCATCACATGAGCCAATTCCTTAATATCTATCTATCCATCTATTTATCTGTCTATCTATCTACCTATCTATATCTTAGTAGTTCTATTTCTCTAGAGAAGACTGTTGTTGGTGGTGGTGCGGTCAAGTCAGTTCCAACTCATAGCAACCCTATGTACAACAGAGTAAAACACTACCTGGTCCTGCACCATCCTCACAATTGTTACTATATTTGATCCCATTGTTGCAGTCACTGTGTCAATCCATCTCAATGAGGGTCTTCCTCTCTTTCAGGGACCGTCTACTTTACCAAGCATGATGTCCTTCTCCAGGGATTGGTCCCTCCTGATAAACATGTCCAAAGACAAATTCTCACCATCCTTGCTTCAACAGAGCATTCTGGCTGTACTTCTTCCAAGACAGATGTGTTCATTCTTCCAGCAGTCCATGGTATACTTAATATCCTTCTCCAATACCATGATTCAAAGGTGTCAATTCTTCGTCGATCTTCCTTATTCATTGTCCAGCTTTTGCATGATATGAAGTGATTGACAACACTTGGGTGAGGAGCACTTTAGTCCTTAAAGTTACATCTTTGCTTTTTAACACTTTAAAGAGGTCTTTTGCAGCAGCATTGCCTGATTTGAAATACGTCATCTGGTTTCTCGACTGCTACTTTCATAAAGGTTGATTGTGGATCCAGGTAAAATGAAATTCTTGACAACTTCAATCTTTTCTCTGTCTATCATGATGTCACTTATTGGTCTAGTTGTGAGGATTTCTGCTTTCTTTATGTTGAGGTATAATCCATACTGAAGGCTGTAGTCCTTGTTCTTCATCAGTAAGTGCTCCAAGTCCTCTTCACTTTCAGCAAGCAAGGTTGTGTCATCTGCATAATACAGGTTGTTAATCAGTCTTCCTCCAATCCTGATGCCCCATTCTTCTTCATATAGTCCAGCTTCTCGGATTATTTGCTCAGCATAAAGATTGAACAGGTATGGTGAAAGGATACAACCCTGAACACACCTTTCCTAACTTTAAACCACAAAGGATCCCCTTGTTCTGTTTGAACGACTGCTTTTTGATCTATGTACAGGTTCCTCATGAGCACAATTAAGTGTTCTGGAATTCCCATTCTTTACAATGTTATCCATAATTTGTTATGATCCACACAGTCGAATGCCTTTGCATAGTCAATAAAACACAGGTAAACATCTTTCTGATATTCTCTGCTTTCAGCCAGGATCCATCTGACATCAGCTATGATATCCCTGGTCCACGTCCTCTTCTGAATCCGGCTTGAATTTCTGGCAGTTTTCTGTCGATATATTGCTGCAGCCACTTTTGAATGATCTTCAGCAAAATTTCACTTTTGTATGATATTAATGATATTGTTCAATAATTTCCACATTCAGTTGGATCACCTTTCTTGGGAATAGGCATAAATATGGATCTCTTCCAGTTGGTTGGCCAGGTAGCTGTCTTCCAAATTTCTTGGCATAGACCAGTGAGCTCTTCCAGCACTGTATCCATTTGTTGAACCATCTCAATTGGTATTGCGTTAATTCCTGAAGTCTTGTTTTTCACCAATGCCTTCAGTGCTGCTTGGACCTCTTCCTTCACTACTATCAGTTCCTGATCATATGCTACCTCCTGAAATGGTTGGACATTGACAAATTCTTTTTGGTACAGTGACTGTATGTATTCCTTCCATCTTCTTTTGATGCTTTCTCAGTCATTTAATATTTTCTCCATAGAATCCTTCAATGCTGCAACTCGAGCCTTGAATTTTTTCTTCAGTACTTTCAGCTTAAGAAATGCCAAGCATGTTCTTCCCTTTAGGTTTTCTATCTCTAGGTCTTTGTACATGTCATTATAATACTTTATTTGTGTTCTCGAGCCACCCTTTGAAATCTTTTGTTCAGCTCTTTTACTTCTTCATTTTTTCTTTTCACTTTAGCTACTCGACGTTCAAGAGCAAGTTTCAGAGTCTTTTCTGACATTCATTTTGGTCTTTCCTTTCTTTCCTGTCTTTTTAACGACCTCTTGCTCTCTTCATGTATGATGTCCTTGATGTCATTCCACAACTCATCAGGTCTTTGGTCATTAGGGTTCAACGTGACAAATCTATTCTTGAGATGATTTCTAAATTCAGGTGGGATATGCTCAAGGTCATACTTTGGCTCTTATGGACTTGTTCAAATTTTCTTCAACTTCAACTTGAACTTGCATATGAGCAGTTGATAGTCTGTTCCGCAGTTGGCCCCTGGCCTTGTTCTGACGGATGATATTGAGCTTCTCCATTGTTTCTTTCCACAGCTGTCGTGCTTTTGATTCCTGGGTATTCCATCTGGCGAGGTCCACGTGTATAGCTGTCGTTTATGTTGGTGAAAAAGGTATTTGCAATGAAGAAGTGGTTGGTCTTGCAAAATACTATCATGCTATCTCTGGCGTCGTTTCTATCACCAAGGTCATATTTTCCAACTACCAATCCTTCTTCTTTGTTTCCAACTTTCGCATTCCAGTCACCAGTAATTATCAGTGCATCCAGATTGCATGTTCAGTCAACTTCAGACTGCAGAAATTGGTAAAAATCTTCAATTTCTTCATCTTTGGCCTTAGTGGTTGGTGCATAAATTGAAATAATAGTCATATTACCTAGTCTTCCTTGTAGGCATATGGATATTATCCTACCACTGACAGCGTTGTACTTCAGGATAGATCTTGAAATGTTCTTTTTGATGATGAATGCCACGCCGTTCCTCTTCAAGTTGTCATTCCTGGCATAGTAGACCATATGATTATATGATTCAAAATAGCCAATACCAGTCCATTTCAGCTAACTAATGCCTAGGATATTGATGTTTCTGTGTTCCATTTCATTTTTGATCATTTCCAATTTTCCTAGATTCACACTTCGTACATTCCATGTTCTGATTATTAATGGATGTTCACAGCTGTTTCTTCTCATTTTGAGTCATGTCACATCACAAAAGCTTGACTCCAGATAACTTCCGGCAAAATGGCACTCTAGGCAGAATCACACTGTCCCTCCACAACAAAGGTCCGAAAAACTAAGCCAAACAGAGAAAACAGCAATCCTGAAACTCTAAAGCATCAAATGAAGAGATAAAGAACTCAGCCAAGCACCAAATGGAGTGAGAAAACAGACAGAGAATGGACAGCGAGGAGAGATTCATGCAGCAGTCCCCTATCAGCTAACACAGCATGGATCTGCCATCTTGGACTCCTATCAGAGACCAGCAAATAGGGGGTACGAGAAAGCAGCTTCATGGAGCTTCCAGCGGGAGACAAAACAACTGGTAATTTGTGATATATGCTTTCCACCCCCCACCTTTCTTCATCCCCACTCAGCCTCCTCTGCTTCCCGCAGCAACAGTCTCTTGGCTGGGAAGAACCAGCTGCTTGGATTCTACCCACCCACACTGGCCAGCTCACTGAGTGCCATTTGTTGGCTGCTGGTGTTGCTTTTTTCCACTTCTATTAATTTCTTCCTTACCTCTCACCACCTCCCCCTCCTTTTGCTCAAATACCTGGCTCCATGTGCCATCTTTGCTTATTCCTAAGGGGCTGTGGAGCTCTGTTGGAGTGTGGAACTGCTTCCCGGTCTGGGCTGCCACGCTGGTGGAATCCCGGGGCTTTTGTCTGTTTGTTTTGAATTGTTTCTTTTCTTTTCCTTTTCTCAAGTTGGGAGCCCATTCTGGCCAGGCAGCGCTACACGGCTTGAGACCTACCCCCTCAGCTTGCGCAGGTGCACAGAGGGATCCCTGAGCGCATTTCTTTTTTAGTGGGGTTTTTTTCTTTTCTGTTTTTTTGGGGGCTTTTCTTGTTCTTTTTTTTTTTTTTATGTGTTTTGTTTTCTTTTCCCTCTTTTTCCCTTTTGGTCTTTTTTATTACTTAGTTTCTCATCTCTCTATACCTTCCTTCTCTTCCTGTTCCCTGAATACCTGGCACTGCAACATCTGGGAACAACTTCCCTAGACCTCGTAGCTGCACGGGTGGGATCCCTGGGAGCTTTCCTGTTCTTTTTTCTTGCTAATTTTTATTTATTCATTATTTTCTTTTCTTTTTTTCCTTCTTCCCCTTTCTGTTTTTCTCCATTTTATAGTCTCTCATCTCTCCACTCCAATGGCAAGCTCCCCTAGCACTCCTTTTTGTTTGTTTGTATGTTTCTGGCTCCTGTTCCTCTCTCCTCTCTCCCATATCCATCTTAGCTCCACACATAACAGTCTCCCCCCTCCATCCTGCCTATCTGCACCATGTGCTTAACATCACACCAACAAGCAGCACAGGTACGGCCTACTGGAACCTGCCCTACACTGATTACCGACCCGCCCTGGTGGCTGTAGTAAGTGCCACAAACAACCCATCCCAGCAACTCTTCTTCTGCTAGACCTGCCCTGCTATATCATATCTGAGCGACTGACCCTGCCACTTGGAGAAGGAGGCGAAAAGTATCATGCCCACAGATGAGCACACACAGCCTTCCTGCTCAGACATAGCCAAAGGAAAAAAAAAGGACCAAACAAACAAATCTACAATCAATAAACAAGAAAAATAACTACTGAATGCCCCGAAAACAGCAGACAATATCAAAACATTTACGAAAACAGGATAGGATGGCTCCAGTAGGCTTCCAAAATAAAACACCAGATGACTTTCCAGTGGAAGAAAAGGCACTAGAACTACCTCACAGGGAATTCAAATCTCTAATACTCAGAATTATCCAAGAGTTGAAGCAAAAAGCATATAGAAATGAGGAAAAAAATAGACAAATTCATGGAAAAGGCAGACATTCATGGAAAATACAGACAAAAAAAATGGAAGAATTCAGGAAAATAATGCAGGAACAAAATGCCAAAATAAATTCACAACTATAAAATACACAAAAACAACAATTAGAAATCCAAAAGATAAACAACAAGACAGAAATGGACAGTGTCATAGAAGGGTTGAGGAGCAGATTTGAAACAGTGGAAGACAGGATCAGTGGAATTGAAGACAAACACTTGGATACAGCTCTGTTTGAGGAAAACTCAGAAAAAAGAACAAAGAAAAATGAAGAAACCCTGAGAGTTATGTGGGATACAATCAAAAGCAAAAATCTGCAAGTGATGGGAGTTCCAGAACAGGTGGAGAAAACAGAAAACACAGAGAGGATCATTGCAGAACTGCTGACAGAAAACTTCTCCGATATCATGAAAGATGAAAAGCTGGCCATCCAAGAGGTTCAACGAACCCCATATAGGATAGACCCCAAAAGAAAATCACCAAGGCATATCATATTCACACTCACCAAAACCAAAGACAAACAAAGAATCCTGAGAGCAGCTCATGAAAAACAGGAAGTCACATACAGAGAAGAAACAATAAGACTAAGTCAGATTATTCGGCAGAAACCATGCAGGCAAGAAGGCAATGGGATGACATATATACAACCTTGAAAGAAAAACATTTCCAGCCGAGAATAATATATCCTGCAAAACTCTCGTTCAGATATGGTGGTGAAATTGGGTCATTTCCAGATAAACAGAAATTAAGGCAATATGTAAAAACCAAACCAAACTTACAAGAATTATTAAAGGGAGGTTTTCAATCTGAGAACAAACAACTTCAGCTCACAGACTGAATCTAGGACACAGGATCATACCAGCCAGATACCAATCTAGGAAATGAACTCTCAAGTACTATCCAAAACCAAAAGAAATACAACAGGGAATCAGAGCAATTAATCTGTAAATGACAACAACATCAGAACAATAAAAGAGGGAATAAACGGTGTAGGTATAGAACTTTCTAATGGAGAGGAAGGCAAGGCAATACCAAGTAATAATAGACTGCTTCAAACTTAGAAAGATAAGGGTAAATTTCACGGTAACCACAAAGAAAGTTAACAAACATACTCATAAAAATAAAGAGGAAAAACATAAAGTCTCAGCAAAAACAAAACCTACGAAAACAAAAGAAATGATGAATCTGTGAAGCATCTCATAACATGGATGAAACTGGAGGACATCATGCTGAGTGAAATAAGTCAATCACAAAAGGACAAATATTATATGAGACCTCTATTGTAAAAACCCATGAAAAAGTTTACACACAAAAAGTAACCATCTTTGTTGGTTACCAGGGATGGGGGTGGGGAATACTAAATAGGTAATAAATAAGTGGTATCTTTGGTGAAGTGGTGAGACAGTACACAATACTGGGGAAACCAGCACAACTTGTACAAGGAAAGGTCATGGAAGCTCCATAGACACATCCAAACTCCCTGAGGGACCAAATTGCTGGGCAGAGGGCTGTGGGGACCACAGTCTCGGGGAACATCTAGCTCAATTGGCATAACACAGTTTATAAAGACAATGTTCTACATTCTATCTTGGTGAGTAGGGGGTCTTAAAAGCCTGTGATCAGCCTTCTAAGACACTCCACTGGTCTCATCCCTTCGGGAGAAAGGGACAATGAAGAGAACAGGATACAAGGAAAAGATTAGTCTGAAGGACTAATGGACCACAGCTATCAAGGCCTCCACCGGACTGAGTCCAGTACAGCTAGATGGTGCCCGGCTACCACCACTGACTGCTCTGACCAGGATCACAACAGAGGCTTCTGGACAGAGCTGGAGAAGGATGTAGAACAAAATTCTAACTCACAAAAAAAGACCAGATTTACTGGCCTAAAGGAGATGGGAGAAACCCCGAGAGTATGGCCCCCAGCCACCCTTTTAGCTCAGTGGTGAAGTCACTTCCGAGGTTCACCATTCACCCAGGGATTGGACAGCCCCATAAAACAAAACAGGACTAATGAGGCACAGCAGTCCAGGGACAAGGGCTAGAAGGCAGAAGGGCACAGGAAACCTGGTGATAGGGAACCCAAGGTTGAGTAAGGACAGTGTTGATGTTGATGTGTAGTGAGGTTGTTAACCATTGTCATAGGGAAACATGTGTACTAACTGTTTAATGAGGAACTATTTTGTTCTGTAAACCTTCATCTAAAGTGAGAATAGCAGCACAATTGGAAAATTGTAGTCAATGTCACTGAACTGTGCATGTAGAAATTTTTTAAATGGTGTATCTTTGGCTATGTATATTTTCACCAAAAAAAAAGAAAAGGTTGAGAAGGGAGAGGGTTGATATGTCATGGGGTTGCTAACCAATGTCATAAAACAATACGTGTACTGTTTCACGAGAAACTATTTGTTCTGTAAACCTTCACCTGAAGTACAATAAAATATATATATATATATATACTCTAATATATGTAAGGTAACATTAAAAAATAAAAGTGGTTATATTAGTGGAAGAAGATTATATGTGACTTAAATGTTCTTCTTTAAAAAAAGAAAAAGTTTGACTCCATCCACATCATTAAAGTTGACTCTGCTTTGAGGAGGCAGCTGTTCCCCAGTAGTCTTTTGAGTGCCTTCCAACCTGAGGGGCTCATCTTCTGGCACTGTATCAGATAATGTTCCACTGCTCTTCATAATGTTTTCACTGACTAATTCTTTTCAGAAGTAGACAACTGAGTCCTAGTCTGTCTTAGTCTGGAAGCTCAGCTGAAACCTGTCAGCCATAGTTGACCCTGCTGGTATCTGAATACCGGTGGCATAGCTTCCAGTATCAGCAACACACAAGCCCACACAAACGCTTGGGGGAAACTTGAACTTACATATGAGCAATTGATGATCTGTTCCAAAGTCGGCCCCTGGCCTTGTTCTGACTGATGATATTGAGATTTCCATCGTCTTTTTCCATGGATGTTGTAGATTTGATTCCTGTGTATTCCATCTGGCAAAGTCCACGTGTGAAGTCTCCATTTATATTGGTGAAAAAAGGTATTTGCAATGAAGAAGTCGTCGGTCTTGCAAAATTCTATCATGCAAACTCTGGCATCGTTTCTATTACCAAGGCCATATTTTCCAACTGATCCTTCTCCTTTGTTTCCATGTTTCACATTCCAATCACCAGTAATTATCAATGCATCTTGATCGCATGTTTGATCAATTTCAGATTGCAGAAGTTGGTAAAAATCTCCAATTTCTTCATCTTTGGCCTTAGTGGTTGGTGTGTAAATTTGAATAATAGTCATATTAACTGTTCTTCCCTGTAGGTGTATGGATATTATCCTATCACTGACATGTATATAACTTGTACTGTTTGCTATGTTTTGACTTTCTGTAACTTGGACCATTTACTTAAAAACTCAGAATTAATAAAAGATTGTCAGTGGTCAGGAAGAATGTAGGAGAAATACTACCTGAAAACAGCAGACAGAACAGATCTCTTCCTGATGTAACGTCCGACTGTTTCATGATGGATGGAGCACACAGCCATGAAAACGAAGCAATGGCCAGGCCTCAGGCAGGTAAGCCCAGTTGAGGCTACAATCCTTCTCCTTCCTACTTTCTCCTTTTTTTAAGTAGAAATGATTCTGAGAATTCCTGTGTATCTGCATTAGGCAGATCCCTGAGATCTATTTACAGAGTGGCATGGTAATCAACAGGGAAAAAGCGAAACTTTTTTGTCTATACAAGTAAAGCAAAAGTTATAAATGATTATCTGAGAGTTTCAATATTAATGTTCCGTATAATTCAAGATCTTCAAGCCCTTCCTCTCCCCCGCACCCCCGCGCTGCAATTATTTTGTCCTTAGTGGAAGATTTGAGGAGCCTGGATTAACTCTCAGTATTCACCATTTCAACACAACCTCTGTATATAAAACAAAAATTTTGTCCCTTCCTCATTTTAATGCAACCTCCTCGCTATCTAAAACAAAAATTTTGTTGTTCCTCCAACTAGAGATGGGAATCAAAACAAGCATTCTTTTACATGGAATGCCTGACAAAAACTGAAAGGTTACCCTTTCAAAACTCAAAAAATTCTGGGTTACCCATATCTTTGAAATATAAAGAAATGTATCCTTTTTTGTTGTTGTTATTGAGCCATAAATATCCTCACCATCTAGTTAATACAAGTAATATAACTTTGGTAGATATAAATGTCTCAAATATAATTTATTAAATGTAATTTAAAACTACATCTTTACAATAATTGAGGAATCTTTATTATAAAGCTTCTCCTCCCAAACCCAGGACCCTTCGACAATGCACCTCCTTCATCTGGCAGTACTATATCTCTATCGGATATTTGTGGAAGGACAAAGGTAATCTAGCAAGCTGCTCCCTAAAAGTGCATTTTGCACCAAAAATCACCCTTTGTGATACTGTAACTGTTTTGAGTTTCTTGGTTAGATTCTTCATTTTCTTTCTGGGAAACCTCTATTTCAAAGTCATTTTTAAAAATTATAGAAAACAATTTTTAAAATAGTCCTTTTTTTCTGGTTATAAATTGGTAGAAGTTTTCCAGATTTTTGAGGAAAAATTGATTTTGCCTTTGATAAGTGGGCTTATCAAAATGTTACCAAAGATAAAGCTCCTTATTATACACTATTTTCCCATTTTTGTTTTGTTTTTTGTCTTGCTTATTATTTTTTGTCTTTAAGGGTGAGAGATTCGATTGCTTTCAAGTAGGGGTCTTTTCCTCCAAATCAAATGACTAACAAGTCAAGTCACTAAGAGAAAAGGGATGAGAGGCCAGGAAGGGCTGCTGGCCGCAGGCCCGTTTCCTCCCGCCTCCCGGTCCCTGCCCCCTAAGTACTCCCCTGGCTGCCAGGGCAGCACAAACAACTTGGAGGCAGGCCAGACAAGATTTAACGACAGTGAGTTGGGATTGATCTGTTATGGAACCGGGCACTTTATCTACTATTTACTAAGTATACTGCTATTCATACAGTGTTGGATTAATTTATAGGATGAGAGGTCTTAAGCTAATTTCATATTTGTATGTCCTACTTCCCTAATAATGAATATTTTTCCACAGTCTTTACAGCAGCTAGAAGGCAACCTTAATGCAATCACTCAAAAGTGCCTCTGTAAGGAACCAATACAGGTTTTGAAATTCAGAATAGTGGGGTTTTCAGTTACTTTCTTTGAAGGTCATATTTTTATGATGGGATGTGCCATCTTTTTGTAAGTACAATGTCTATATTTTATTCGTCCTCTAATAAGAATTGATACTCATTTAGAGTGAGGACTGGGTCTCGGATACAAATTGTATTTGGTATCCTTTATTCCAATTTTGTCTGAGCCTCTACCTATGGATAGGAATCTAAGCGAGCATTCTTTCTCATTGGTTGCTGTCTTAGTTATCTAGTGCTGCTATAACAGAAATGGCTTTAACAAAGAGAAATTCATGATACAATTCAATCCATAATAGATGCCTAACAAATACTCTTTTCAGATAAACATAATAAAAGTCTCACCGGCCAACATTTCTTAAATTTTAATGTGCATATGAATCTCCTGGGGACATTTTTAAAATGCTGGTTCTGATTGTATAGGTCTGGGGTGGGGCCTGAGATCTGCTTTTCTAGCAAGCCCCAGGTGATACAGACGCTGCTGAACTCTGGACTACACTATGAGGAGAAAGCTTTAGGCTATTCCACTTGCAAAACATTGTACCTCGACCCTGAAGATTTAACCATGAACAGGTAGTAATATTACCAAGTAATACCTAAACTTTAACTGCAGACCTGAGCAAGGCAGATAAGTAGAATTTTTTTAAACATTTGTATTGACTCCTTTAGATAGTTTTAGATTTTCTGGGAAATGGGGGGAGGGAATCCATGTTCTGTTTCATTTTACTGAAAAGGCAGGTGCAAGATAAAAACCCACAAGCTGATGGTACAAGTGGGCATCCTTTTAGTCTCAGAGACTATAGCTGGTCTTTCTTGCAGGTAATTGATGACCCCAGCAGATAATGTTAGAAAAATTGGGGGACAGAATTTAGCATGTGCCAAGAATGCATGAGCTTGACCAATTTAACTTTCTGTATGTCAGAACTCTAAACCAGTATGTCATGCCAGGTGCACATCTGCTCTGGCCTGCCTTTGTTTCCTCCAAGTGCAAGTGCCTCACAATGTTACAGAAATGAGGCCTTAAGAAAAAACATACGATTTGTTATTCACAGCAACAGCTCCAAGCCCAGACAGCTCCAAAGTAAATCTGAACAAGGACTTGCTGTGACTTTGTGACCAAAGACTTGATGCTCTCATACCATTAGTGGGCTCTGGCACTTTTTCAAACCTATGATATTGACTAACTATCAGTAACTGCTGATTTATGGGCAAAGTTTTCTCAGCCTTGTTTTCTTCAGGACTCTAATGTACCTTCATCTTCTGGAAACGTGTTGCATCAGTCAGTTCACGTTCTCTGTGAGCTTTGCTGTTTCCATATCTAAATAGAGGGCATCTTGCTCTTTTACCTGTTGCTTTTGAGACGACCTTGTAGTACTTCATTTGCCTTAAGTTCTCTGTTTTTAAAACCAACCACACTTATGTGCACTTGGGGAGGGCCGCTAACCAGGGTATAGAGTTTGGGAAATAAATTGTATTGTTCTGTAATTTCCAAAAGCTCCTTTACTTAAGTAGGATAAGATAATGTTATAAGTTGAAGGATTTCTAAACAGCATCTTGTCCTGAATGAAAAATGAGTTCCATTTCTAGTGCCACAGGACAGAGGAATGAGGACAGATGTGCCCTTTATTTTTGAATCCAGATCTAGTATCAAGCTAACTTCTAGTTCACATTTTTTTTTTCATTATCTGACACTCTCTACCTAGATACCAGTACCAACCAGGCCCCAAAATTACCTGTGAGGGAGGATTAGGGTCATACCAAGAGCCTAGGACAATTTTACTAATTTCACCTCACCTTCAGTCTTCCTCTGAAGTCCCAGCGTGGTGTAAGCAGTTAATGTACTCAGCTGTTAACCAAAAGGTTGGAGGTTCGAGCCCACCCTTTCTTCTTGGAAGAAAGGCCCTGGTGATCTACTTCTGAAAACTCAGCTACTGAAAACCCTATGGAGCACAGTTCTACTCTGTTACACACAAGGTCACCATGAGTCATAATTGACTCAATGGCAACTGTTTGTTTGTTTGTTTTTGTCCAAACTTGCTCTACCCCTTGTTTAGTCACTGACATAAAAAAAAGAGAAGGTCCTTGAACCAACACCTAGTACTCCACAGAACCACATCCATGGCAACCTTTGTCCAGGAACGTTTCCAAAGGGGGCCGTATTACCACTGGGCGCTCTGTGACTGGTTCCATGGTGTGAATGATCATGTTACAACAACTCTTGAACCATACTTTAGAATGTGTATGACCAAACCACAGCTCACGACAATTAGGCACACAGATGAGTCTCAATTTTCCATCTGTATCCTCTTACAGAGTCAAGGCCTCAAAATTCCTGCCAGGTGCTGGCTTCATCACTTTCCACCCTTCCTCGTTTATTACATATGGCATTGGGAGGGAAGTAGAGGTTGTGACAGTACCATTTGAGACCTCGCAGTAACTTGGAAGTGTCCAAGTGCAGAAATATATTTCGTCCTGTGTATTTCTGGATTCAAAAGAGGTACTGACTGCAGCCAAGACATCTAGGGCTGATTTAGATCTCCCTCTGGCAGTGTGACCTTGGTTGAGTTAGTTCACCTTTTTGATATTTTGTTTCTGTCAAGCGGGGATAATGGCATCTGTTCTTAAATGTGGTTAATCAAAGAAGATATGCAAAAGAACTTTGCTGTCTCCACAGGAAAAGCTCTAGTCTATATAAACACAAGGAATTATTAAGAGACTGATATTTTCAGGCTGAGTTAAGTATGATTGAATTTTGCACCATTAAATGTGCATGTTCAGTGATTTTGTTATTGGTGGGCTGATTCCTGGTATGTTAATGAAGACCTATGTATAGTTTTCTTGATTAACTCATGGCTCAAGACTTGTTACTTCAAGCACCAAACAAGATTTAGTTTTTTGAGGTGTTACATTCAATATCTCAATTATTCATCTTAGGAATTAATGTACAATTAGCACAGATACCTATTCATATGGAAATAGATGGTTATGTTAATTGAAATGCTGTAGCTGGAAAAAATTTTGCATAATGAAAGGATTTATATTAATATCTTTGAATGGAAGATGTATATCATATTGTTAGTAAGGAATAATACATTCCTGTGTACTTGTTCTAAACAATTCTCTTATGTAGTTTATTTCACTTCCAAATAAAAGCTAGTGTGTTTATCTAGAAAATATTTTGAAATAGGAAACATGAGGTGCCAGTTTTCTAGCATCTTTTGCTTTGTAACAGGTAAGATGCATAGTTCATCAGTTGTCATGTCTCCATAAACTAATGTCCAAGTCAAACATGGAATAAAAAAGTTTATCTGAACCGCCCACTATCTTTCTTATTATTTGACAAGTACATGGTGTTCACACATTTTTTAAATTAAAGGCTATTTTAAAATATTGAGATTTCTTTCTTGCTTCTTATTATATTTTCTACTACTCTCCATGTTCTAACTTTCATATTCAGCCACTGTATGGATTTATAACTTCTTAATCATAACTGAACTAATAAATAGGGTAAAGGTCCACCAACAATCCAGATTAAACACTAGGTCCATGTGATAACTAACCATCTTTAAAATTACTTGGTTCTACCAGGAGCCCTGGTGGCACAGTGGTTAAGAGCTCAGGTTGCTAACCAAAAGGTTGGCAGTTCAAATACACCAGCTGCTCCTTGGAAACCCTATGGGGCAGTTGTACTCTGTCCTATAGGGTCACTATGAGTTGGAATCAATTCAACAGCAAGGGGTTTTTTATACACAGACATATACATACAACTAGACTCAAATCAAGGTCTCTAATCAGTTTAAAAATTCTAAAACTGTAAATCTTATTTCAGTATTTTACCATTTCTTTTCCTTTATATATTTAACTCAGAAATTTAATTCAGCTAACTTGCTGGAGTTAGAAAACCAAAAGGGAAGAACACGCTTGGCATTTCTCAAGTTGGAAGAACTGAAGAAAAACTTCAAGCCTCAAGTTGCAATAGTGAAAGATTCTATGGAAAACACATTAAACAATGAAGGAAGCATCAAAAGAAGATGAAAGGAATACACAGAGTCACTGTTTCCAAAAGAATTGGTCGGCATTCAACCATTTCAGGAGGTAGCATACGATCAAGAACCAATGGTACTGAAGGAAGAAGTCCAAGCTGCACTGAAGGGAATGACAAAAAACAAGCCTCCAGGAATTGATGGAACACCAAGTGAGATGTTTCAACAAAGGAATGCAGCACTGGAAGCACTCACTCATCTATGCCAAGAAATTTGGAAGACAGCTACCTGGCCAACTGACTGAAAGAGATCCATATTTGTGCCCATTCCAAAGAAAGGTGAGCCAATGGAATGTGGAAATTATCAAATAATATCATTAATATCACCTACAAGTAAAATTTTGCTGAAGATAATTCAAAAACAGTTGCAGCACTACATTGATACGGAACTGCCAGAAATTCAAGCCAGATTCAGAAGAGGACATGGAACGAGGGATATCATCACTAGTGTCAGATGGATCTTGGCTGAAAACAGAGAATCCCAGAAAGATGCTTACCTGTGTTTTACTGACTATGCAAAGGCATTTGACTGTGTGGATCATAAAAAATTATGGATAACAATGTGAAGAATGGGAATTCCAGAACACTTAATTCTGATCATGCAGAACTTGTACACAGACCAAGAAGTAGACGCTCAGACAGAACAAGGGGATACTGTGTGGTTTAAAATCAGGAAAAGTGTATGTCAGGGTTGTATCCTTTCACCATACTTATTTAATCTGTATGCTGAGTAAATAATCTGAGAAGCTGGACTATATGAAGAAGAACAGAGTATCAGGACTGGAGGAATACTCATAAACAACTTGTGATATGCAGATGACACAACCTTGCTTGCTGAAAGTGAAGAAGACTGGAAGCACTTACTGATGAAGATCAAAGAGTACAGCCTTCAGTATGTATTACACCTCAACATAAAGAAAACAAAAATTCTCACAACTAGATCAATAAGCAACATCATGATAAACGGAGGAAAGATTGAAGTTGTAAAGGATTTCATTTTACTTGGATCCATAATCAACGCCCATAGAAGCAGCAGTTAAGAAATCAAAGGACGTATTGCACTTGGCAAATCTTCTGCAAAAGACCTCTTTAAAGTGTTCAAAAGCAAAGATGTCACTTTGAGGACTAAGGTGCGCCTGACATAAGTCATGGTATTTTCAATCATCTCATATGCATGCGAAAGCTGGGCAATTAATAATAAATACCAAAGAAGAATTGATGTCTTTGAATTACAGTATTGGTGAAGAATATGAATTATACCATGGACTGCCAGAAGAAGGAATAAATGTGTCTTAGAAGAGGTACAGCCAGAATGCTCCTTAGAAGGGAGGATGGCGAGACTTCCTCTTACCTACTTTGGACGTGTTATCAAGAGGGTCCAGTCCTTGGAGAAGGACATCAGAGGGTCAGTGAAAAATAGGAAGACCCTCAACAAGATGGGCTGACAGAGTGGCTGGAACAATGGGTTCAAACATAGCAATGATTATGAGAATGGTGCAGGACCGGGCAGGGTTTCGTTCTGTTTTACCAAGTGTTGCTATGAGTTGGAACTGACTCGATGGCACACAACACCAAACAACAACCTGTTTTAAGGATCAATTATGCGTAAGGCACTACGTGAAACATTCCTGGGAAGTAAAGACTAACAAGGACCCCACTATGTAGCCAAGGATATAATCTATATACCCAAATAACTATATCACAATTATAAGAGGGTTTAAATGCATTATAAGCAAAATTCTGTAGATTGCTAGTAGGGATGGCTACTTAAAGGAGTTGGCATTTTGAGCTGGGCTAAAAAGGTACAATTTCAGGGATTACCAGACAAAGGCAACAACATGAACAAAAACCTACAGTGAAAAAAAAGTAATAAGTGTTCCGAGATGGGTGATAAGAAAGGAATTCAGGAGAAACAAGCAAAGGGTCTCCTACCACACTGCCCCCTTTTCTACTCATCATACTTTGTGATAATTTAAGTTTCATCGATGCTGTGAAAACATTATTATTGGACATAAACTGATAGGTGAGGAAATTCTAAAGCAAAAAGTGATTTTTTTTTTAGGCACTTATGTGCAATAGTGTCACTTCTTAAAACTGCCCAAGACAACTGAGGATGCCATTAACTAACATTGTAAGCACACACTGGGGAGCCTGATGAGTGTTCAAAAGGAATCATCTGCTAATAATGTTAGCAACCGTCGGACAAGGTGGGGAGCCCCTAGCACAGAGAAGGCTGGGAAGGTGTCAAGGCCAGCTAGTGAGAGTCTGTCAACTGGGACTGCAAGCTCAGTGTTAGATTTCACTTCATACTCCAACTGAAGCCCAATGGTAAGAGGCAGTGGGGGTTTGGGGTAAAAACTTTGAGCAAGTGACCCCAAGATGGAGGGGCTTTGCCAATCATCTCTAATTCAGAATTCTGAGAAGAGGACCCCTAAACATGCTATCTGTCTGCTTATTTGCCTAAAGAGTTTGTTCCAGTTACTATGGCTGCATAACAAATTATTTCAAAACTTAGTAGAGTAAAATAGCAATTTAATATGTTCATAGATTGTGTTTTTTCAGGAATTTCGGACAGAGCATGGTGGGTTCAGCTTGCCTCTGCTCTATACCGTCTGGGGCCTTAGCTGGAAAGCTGAGGGATGGAATCACCTAAAGGTGCATTCACTCATATATCTGCCCATTATCTTGGCCATCACCTGGGGGGCCTCAGTTCCTCTTTACATAGGCCTCTGTATGTGGCCTTTTTGCAAAAAAAGCTATGTGGCTTCATCACAATATGACATCACAGGATGTCAAAGGGCAAACATCCCGAGGGAGAGAGAAAGATGTCAGCTATATCCTTTCTATGACCTACTAAGCCTTAGACGTCACATAGCAACACTTTAGTTGTTTCTACTGGTGGTAGTGTGTACAAGCTCCTGTCCAGATTCAAGGTGAGGCAACAGAGACCTCCTCTTGGTAGGAGGAGTGACTAGATGTTACAGAACATGTGGAACAAGACATATTGCTATGGTCATTTTTGGAAAATACAATTTTCCGCAAGTCTCTAGAGAGTCCATAGGACAAGTATCTGCAGGGCTGTTTCTGTCCCTCTCCTTCCCTTTCCTATGCTCTTCATATTTTTATGGTTTCTTGAATATATAGAAGGAGGCAGAGGACTAAACCATAAGCCTTGTCTCTGATTAGAGAAATTCTTATTAAGGTTGATTATGGGTTTTCAAAATTGAAGCACAATATAGATAAATACTCCTAGGGAATAGAAAGGATAAGTGAGAAATGTCTCTAGAGAGGTGGTTTGGGATAAATCATTGAGAGCTTTAAATGCCATGCTGAGAATTTTGTTCTTTATGCTGGACTCAGGATTTTGTTCTGTGGCATTGAAGAAATTACTGCATGTTTTTGATCAAGTGAATGGCACGATCATTTAGGAAAACAACTCACTCTGAAGGCCTAGGATAGGATGGATCAGCGTGGCAAGAGGTTGGAAACTTAAAGGAAACCATTGAAGTTCTCTCAATGGACCTCCTTTTAACTTAAATATCTCATTAGCCCCTGTTCTTGACATTGTCTCTAAAGAATAGTGACTTGATGCTTAGGGTACTCTGCGTGCTGTGACCAGGAAAACACATCTCTGCTTCTACCAGAAAAGCTGCTTGCTTACCTGGTCAGCAATTTCCCAAATTTTGTATGTCTGCTGGACTTTAGTTGCAATTACAAAATTTAATTAATCTGCTGAAACCAAAGGAATTACGAGTATAAAATGAAAGACTGTTTTTTTCAATGAAAACCAAACTACCTTCCTTGGAAAGACTAGATAATGGCTGTAGGATTAGGAGTGGGGAAGACAATGGTAAAAGATTGGGGGAAAATGAAAATCTAGAAGGATTTTGTAGTCAGTTTTTTTTGTAAGAGTATAATAGTCTTTCAGAATAAATGATGAAGTATATCACTGTGATTAAGAACCTATGGAGTTAAACTTAATGAATTAAATATCAATTCTACCACCTGCCATCTATGTGATTTTGAGTAATTTACTTAGCCTTTCTGTGTCTCAGTTTGCTTATCTATAAAACAGAGTTACTAATACTACCCACTTCACAGGGTTATGGTGAAGATGAATAGAGTTAATATTTTAAAATGCATAAAAGTATATCTGTTACATAAAAAAAAACAAACCCATTGCCATCGAGTCGATAGTGACCCTATAGGACAGAGTAGAACTGACCCATAGAGTTTCCAAGGAGTGCCTGGTGGATTCAAATCACTGACCTTTCAGTTAGCAGCCACAGCTCTTAACCACTAGGCCACCAGGGTTTCCATCGGTTATACAGAAGTGTTATATAAGTGCTAGCTATTATTATCATGCGCTATGGATATGGCTTTTTTAAAAAGTACAATGCAGAACTTCAATAAACGGATCTATAGTAAATTTAAAAAAAAAGCCAGGACTATATCAAGTCATGAGTGAGTAAATGTACATTGATATATGTTCACAAAATACAAGTGTATCATACGTTATAGAATTATCTGCTTAAACAGATCTAATAACAAAATTGGCAAGCCATTGGTCCCAATGATCTCAAATAAGATAGTCTTCTGTGTCTAGGTGCCTCCTGCTAGGTGGGTGGTATTGGGGATCTAGGTCAGAGGCAGGGAGAATAGAGAAAAAGAGGCAGATATGAGAGATTGATGAAAGGTGACTCGATAGTACTTGAAAACCATTTGAGCACAGAAAGAGAGGAGCTGAATATGATACTAATGTTTAAGCCTGAGTTCTTACAAAGATATTAATCAGAAGAGAGGACCTAGTTTGGGAAGTGAAAGGTGAAAATAGCTTTATTTAAATAGAGTTGTTTTTAAACTTTGGTGTTTTCCAGGTTTTGGTACTAGACAGCCTTCATTTCATATTCAAAACACTCTCTATAGACAAACTCATCTCATGGCTGTATCAATAAATTCTAATTGTGACAAAAGGCTCAAACGTCTCTGCTGAGCTTTACATTAGTATATACAGCTGGCTCCAAAACAGCTTTTCTTGAATGTTCCATCCAAAAAAAAAAAAAAAAAACAACCCAAACCCACTGCCACTGAGTCCATTCTGACCCAGAGCGACCCCATGGGGCAAAGTAGAACTGCCCCACAGAGTTTCCAAGGAGTGCCTGGTGGATTCAAACTGCCAACCTTTTGGTTAGCAGCTGAGCACTTAACCACTGAGCCATCAGGGCTCCGCATGCTCCATAGGCAGCTAAAATTCAGTATGTGCAAAGCAATTTATTATCTTCCCGCTAACACATGTTCCTTCTCCTAAACACCTTAACTAATGACACCACCATTCACCCAGTCTCTCAGGCCATGCGTGATCTGGAAACCAATCTAAATATCTCCCCTTCTCTTACCCCTCATACTCAATGGGTCTCTAAAACCTCCCACTCCACTTTTTAAATATTGAGTCTATCGTTCTGTCTCCTAACTTATCTCTCTGCCTTTATAACTGGTATTCCTGCATCCATGCTTCTTTCCCTTGGATCCATGCCTCACGTTGCTCCCAGAGTTATATTTGCAATATGAGCATACTACATCACTGATTAAAACCTTTCAGTTGCTCCCCCCCATCTATAGGATCTGGTCCAGAGTTCTATAGATGGTACATAATATACACGACGCATCATGATCTGCTCCCTGCCTCTCTCTCCAGATTCACCTCTACTCCTTGAACACTATGATTGCCACATAGAATTAGCAGAAAACAACCCCATCTTCCAGAATTTATCATCCCAACAATTTGTACAATGGAAATTTTCAAGGCAGAAGACCTTAACTGAATCAGTGAAGAACATCTCTTTCTGCTTCGAGGAATCTTACAAACAACAGAAAAAAAAAAAAAAAAAAGAGCTCAATCTAAACGTTCTGCACTCATTTTAAGAAAGCTTACCCCTAGTGTTATTCCACAGAGAAAAATCTTCCAAAAGCAATATTTGCAATCTGTATCTTATTATAAATATTTGCTTTATGCATTTATAAATATTTGTTTCTAGTTGGAAGTATATTTTGTATTTTACTTTCATTTACTTCTTTATGATTAACTTAGGAAATTTTTTATAGTATCAGTAGAAACAGAACTCTTTTGTAACACTGTATCTTTAGGATAAAAAGGATTTGTCTAAGAGTGACTTGAGTTCTATACAATTATACCTGCTGCTATTGAGTTGATTCCGACTCACAGTGACCCTATAAGACAAAGTAGGACTGCCCCTTAGGGTTTCCAGGGATGAAAACCTTTACAGAAGCGGACTGCCACATCTTTCTCCCGTGGAGTGGCTGGTGGTTTCAGAACCACTGACCTTTCGGTTAATAGCCGAGCAATTAACCACTGCACCACCAGGGCTCCTTTCTAGAAATTACATAAGAACCAATTATGCTGTCAGAAGTGCCCTATAACAAACTTAGAAATGAAAAAAAGGAACAGAGAGGATATTAAAAGAATTTTAAGAGAATGTTTTCCACAGCTCTATATTAATAAAATCTGCAAGAAATGGCCAGTAGTCTAAGAAAATAAAAATTACCAAAATTGGCCCAGGAAGAGGTAGAAAACCTAAATATATCAATTTTCATGGAAAAAAATAAAGTTGTCACAGAACTACTGTTGAAAAATGTGCAGAACCCAGATGGTTTTACAGATGAATTCTTTCAAACGTTCCAGGAACAAATTGCTTCTATGCTATATAAACTGGTCCAGAGCATAGACAAAAGAAACTATCTCTATTCTTTATGTGACGTTAGCATCACCTGACAAGGAGAGTACAAAGAACTTCAGACCATTCTCCCTTAAAAGAACTGACATAAAACTCCTAAACAAAATAAGTTCATTTACTTTAAATAATTTAAAAATGTTAAAGAATGAGGTAGTAAAGAGAATTCCAGAAACGCAAGGATAGTTCAATAGTAGAAAATTTATTAATATATCAAAGGAGGAAAACCATATTATCCTCTTGTTATTTAAAAAAAAAAAAGCTGTCTACTTTGATAAACTTGAATAAGGACATGCGTGCATATTCCATGCTTGATATAGTTACCCCCTACTTCTAAACTGGACATGAAATGGTTAAATAATTAAATACTGAGATGCCACAAGGTATCAAAGTCTGTATATTCTGTACAGTGGAGCCTGCTTCAATTCTTTTTTTTTTTTTATAGGCAGGAAGCAGAGAGCATGGCAGAGGTAGGAAAACCCCACTCCTAGGAAAGCAGGCAGCCACAGCAGGCATTTTGATGAGCATGTTGTCAGGGAGAAATACAACTGATAAAGAAGCAAATGCTGATGGAAAGGCTGCTCAGGCTCTGGAATGAAGAGTGATCATTTAACATAGACAATAGGGGACCTGAACAGTGTGGAACACAGAAAAAAAAGTACTAATTCAGGTCAGTACAAGAAGAGCATCCAAACTGGGGTAGGACAGAAAACTATTGCCTTAGCCACACCTAGAAAGTTTTGGACTTTATTTATAGTTAGGTTCATTGTACAACCGCAGGGTAGAGAAAGAGGTGTGTACTAGTCATGTTACACAAGTCCATGAAGACCTATGGATCTGTAGGGTACACAGCTCCTTTCTAAGGAAAGTCTCTTGAACTTTTTTTTTCCCCTCCCTTAGTAAGCTAGGATGAGACGTGCCTCTAACTTCAAGTAAAAACAACCTTCCACTTTAGCCGCTGCTGACTGGAGAAGAGACTGGTATATGAAAGCAAAGGCAACTTTATAGCCAAAACGAACCCTGTTTAAATGGGGCACTCCTATGGGCTGGTGGCAAAACCATACAGTCAATTGTGTCTTATAAGAACAAAAGTTATTGTCCTGAGCAAGGGTGAGCTGCAGTTCTGCTTCTTGACAGGGCAATCCCAGATTTGAAATATGAGGATATACTCTAGGGTTATCTTTCCTATATACCACCACAGATGTATACCTTCCCCGACTCTCTCCTCCTAATTTCCCTACTGCCACTCCTGCTCTTTAAGGAGAAAAAAAGGACAAATCCACATGATGGATGATTTCAAGAAAGTAATCAAGAAGAAAGAACTACCATCCCCAAATAGTTGTGTGTGGTGGGAGAATACGTTGTAAAGGTAGCATGAAACAAGCAGATACAACTAAGGGATTAGGTAATGGATCATAAGGGAACAGGATGCCGTCACTGAGAGAGAAAGAGAGCTCCTGAATAAGAGAGCGAGAAGCTCTGAAGAATTTTAGTCTAAAGAACAGGAGAGGAGAGGAATTTAAAATGAATTGCTGTGTACTGTGTACCTGTTGTTGTTAGTTGCTGTAAAGTCAGCTTTCACTCATAGTGACCCCATATGAAACACCTTCTGGTCCTATGCCATCTTCATGATGGTTGCTATGCTCAAGGCTACTGTGGCCTTCCAATCTAGGGAGCTCATCTTCTAGCACTATATTGGACAATATTCTGTTGTGATCCATCCATCGGGGCCTCCAGAAGGGAATACAGAGGAAGAAGTAACACACAGGTCAGGCAGATTATACATCACCAAACCAAACCTTTTGCCATTGAGTTGATTCTGACTCATAGTGACCCTACAGGACAGCGTAGAACTGTCCCATAGGGTTTCCAAGGCTGAAATCTTTATGGTAGCAGACTGCCACATCCTTCTCCCACCGAGCGGTTGGTGGGTTCCAACCACCAGCCTTTCAGTTAGCAGCCGAGTGCTTAACCACTGCACCACCCGGGCTCCTTCGGACTACACATAGGAAGTGTTAATACATATTTATTAAGTTGAATGTTGGAGGAGGTATTTTAGAAAGATTAATATGGAGGCAGTAAATTAAAGGCCCTGAATTAGAGAGAAACAAAGGCACGGAGACCTACATTAGGGTGTGCCAGTGAGAATAAAAAAGATACAAGCACTAGTGAATTTTTAAAAGAAAAATCCATAAGCCTTGATGACTGATTAGTAGATTATAAAGTATGAAGAAGGAAAAAAAAAGTTAAAGATAACTTCTGTGTTCCAATTTTTAATGCCTGGCTAAAGTACCCAGGTCCTATGACTAGAATACCATGAATAAATAATGTTAATTATAATTTTAAAAAAACTTCAGTTTGAATTTTTAGCGAATGGTAAAATTATTTTTCTCTGTTTGGCACAAAATTCTCATTATACTTAGAACCATTATCCCCATTGGGCAAAGAAAATTTCTTGCCCAGAATTAAGCTGATTGCCAAACTACATTTGTGCTGACGATGTTTAAGTGCCATAGCTTTTGTTTCTAAGTTATTCTTGCTCCCTGAAGAATGGAGATTTAGTTTGTGTAACCGTTTAACGTACCAAGTTTTAAAGCCTTATTGTAACTTTCAGTTCAAGATGTTTGACCTTTTATCCACATTTAAATATCTGAAAAACATTTGGAACCCTCTGCTGGAAGATCAGACAAAATTCTGTCACCAAGGCTTCTGACCTTTATACATTTCTAAGAAAAGGAATTGAGACTTCAGGCTTTCTTAACACACATCGGAAACCAAGTTCCTTGATTGAGGGCTTTCCATTCTACATTTATCTCCTCAGCTTCAGCTAACGTCGGTATGAAAGTTGCAGCTGTCTATCCATTACTTTCTCTTTTTTCCTCTAACCTCTGTAAAGTTCAAGTGACTTTCAGGTGAGTAAATGCATGGAAAAATACGACCTCAGATTCTGTTAAGGTTTGAGTTTGTATTCCCAAAATGGTCAGGGTCTTATATTTGGACGCTAACACACCAATAATTCTAACACTGGTTAGCAGAGGGATTGCTTAAATTCAGAACCGCAGTCTTGTTTTCATTTCAGTAAAACTGAAATTTTGCTGCTTCTTCATTTATACATTTGATATTGTTTATTAAGTTTGCCTATGTGCCGGGTCAGGGCAGGGTGGTTCAGTGGTAGAATTCTCGCCTTTCATGCTGGAGATGAGGTTCAATTCCTGCCAGTGCAATCTACTTCTGAGAATCAGCCATTGAAAACCCTATGGATAACAACGGTCTGATCCCGTTGGGTATGGGGTCGCCACGAGCTGGGGTCCGACTCGACAGCAGCTAACAACAACAAGATGTGCCAGGTACTTGGGATATACATCAGTGAACAAAATGAAGATCCTTGCACTCGTGGAGCTGAAACTCAAGTGGGGATATAAAGCAATAAGTCTAATAAATACATCAATCTATGGTATGTAAGGAGGTGCTTAGTGCTCTGAGGAAAAGAAAACGTAGAGTAGGATAGGGAGGAATTAGGAGAATGGGGGTGTGATAGAAAAATTGCTGTATTAAATATGGAGGTTATGGTGGACTTCATGGAGAAGGTGAGATAGGAGCACAAACCTGAAGTCTTTGTGAGCCATTGTAAGGGCTTTAGCTTTACTCTATTTTTTTGTTTGTTTGTTTGTTTAACAGAGGATGTAGGCTGTTGCAAGTATAGGCATTTACTCAGCATACATTTCTTGTATAATTTGGCCATAACTATGCAATCTTTTTTTTTTTTTCACTCCAAATGAATTTTATGCCCTAAATAAGATTATATTTTCAACATACCTCCAAGACATTTATGTCTATTTCTACCTCTGTGCCTTTGCTCATTCCTTTTGTATCACATTTTGTACCTCCTGGTAGCAAATCAGGTCCCTGGGTGGCACAAACCATTTGCACTTGACTACTAACCGAAAGGTTGGTGGTTCAAACTCACCCAGGAGTGCTGCAGAAGAAAGGCTTGGTGATCTGCTGCTGTAAAGATTACAGCCAAGAAAACTCTATGGAGCTCAGTAATACTCTGTAACACATGGGGTCACCATGAGTCAGAATCGACAACAATAACGTCCATGTCATATCAGGCACTGGTTATACAAAAATAAGTAAAACTCCACTTCTACCCTGGAAAAGTTCAATCTAGTGGGAGAATGATTGGCAAATCAATAATAATGATGCAATGCTATCTATGTGTAGCTATGATTCTGAGAGTGATAGCATTCTGAATAGAGAGGAGAAACAGGAACCAATCTATATTACGTGCCTGGTACTCAGCATATGCACAGATGTTCTCATTTAATCCCTACAATAGCCTTGCACATAGAAGTCATCATCCCCATCTTAGAAGATGAGGACAGTGAAGTCCAGAGAGGTAAAGTGACTTGACCATGGTTACTCAGGTAGACAGGATCAGCCCCGGGGCAGGAACTTTGATTTTTGTTTAGTCACACTATTCTTCTACTTGCCTATTATCCTTTACCAGTCCAAAGACACAGCAACTAAGAAATATGTTTTATACCAGCCAAATAAAACAGCAATATCTTTCATTTGACCTCATGTTGCCTTTCAAATACCAGGGGATGCCCATGGTAAACGTACATTTTATAAACTTCAATCTTGTCTCTCCTCAGACTTTGATTTTTTTTTTTAAAAGTATAATCTACTTCTAGCTGTATTTTTCTTTTAAAATTCCTATTATATGTTTGTTTAATGATCAATTATGAAACGCAAAAGTCAAGTTTGAATTCTAACTGCCTTTCATTCATTATGGGTTACTGTTACTCAATTTAGCAGTTTTAGATTGCTTCATTTGTAAAACGGAGATGCCAATATGAGGACCTGGCAGAACTTATTAATATTTTTAAAACATCTAATACTATGCAGCTGAAAAATACTATTTAAGTGAACAGCATTACAGTTTCTTTGCATACACAGAAAAGGCTACAGGATACGTACATTCGACAATTAAGTGATATCTCAAGTAACTGTAGATCTATCAATTTTGATTTAGCAGGTCTCTATGATTTGCAGGACTTTATGTGTACTTTAATGAACTATAATTTTTTTATTTTAGTTCCAGAATCATCAAGAACATATGTACTAAAATTTCTAAGAATTAACCTCATTAAATTTGATATATTAATTATTTTAGGTTTTCCTTCTTTTGTCAAACTTTTTAGCTAAATATTCCAAATGAGATTTACAATTTCTAACATGATTCATTAGATGATGTACGTAGGGTGGAAAAGTCATTGTTGGAGTCTAAAGAGCTTACTCACCGTTGTTAATTATCCCTCTGAGCAAAGTTACACAGCTATTGACTATGCTAAGGCATTCGACTGTGTGGATCATAACAAATTATGGATAATATTGTGAAGAGTGGGAATTCCAGAACACTTCATTGTGCTCATGAGGAACCTGTACATAGATCAAGAGGCAGTTGTTTGGACAGAACAAGTGGATAATGAGTGGTTTAAAGTCAGGATAGGTGTGCATCAGGGTAGTATCCTTTCACCATACCTATTCAATCTATATGTTGAGCAAATAATCCAAGAAGCTGGACTATATGAAGAAGAACGGGGCAGCAGGATTGGGGGAAGACTCATTAATGAGCTGCATTATGCAGATGACACAACCTTGCTTGCTGAAAGTGAAGAGGACTTGAAACTTACTGAAGAAGATCAAAGACCACAGCCTTCAGTATGGATTACACCTCAGCATAAAGAAAACAAAAATCCTCACAACTGGACCATTAAGCAACATCATGATAAATGGAGAAAAGATTGAAGTTGTCTAGGATTTCATTTTACCTGGATCCACTATCAACGCCCATGGAAGCAGCAGTTAAGAAATCAAAAGACGCATTGCATTAGGCAAATCTGCTGCAAAAGACCTCTTTAAAGTGTTGAAAAGCAAAGATGTCACCTTGAGGACTAAGGTGCACCTGACCCAAGCCATGGTGTTTTCAATCACCTCATACACATGTGAAAGCTGGACAATTAATAAGGAAGACTGGAGAAGAATTGACGCCTTTGAATTGTGGTGTTGGCAAGGAATATTGAGTATACCATGGATCGCCAAAAGAACTAACAGGTCTGTCTTGGAAGAAGTAAAACCAGAATGCTCCTTAGAAGCAAGGATGGCGAGACTATGTCTTGCATACTTGGGACATGTTGCCAGGAGAGATCAGTCCCTGGAGAAGGACATCATGCTTGGTAAAGTAGAGGGTCAGCAAAAAAGAGGAAGACCTTCAATGAGATGGGTTGACACAGTGGCTGCAACAATGGGCTCAAGCATAACAACAATCGTGAGGATGGTGCAGGACCAGGCAGTGTTTCATTCTGTTGTTCATAGGGTCGCTATGAGTCGCCAACTAAACAGCACCTAACAACAACAACAGCAAAGTTAGGTTGCCCATATATATGTTCATATTTTTCAAAGTTTTGCAGGAAATAAAAAACTATAGCAGGAACTCAAGGTGCTTTTCACCAAACTATGAAATTTCTGGAAAAAGATCTCCATGAAAAACTGTAGTAGCTAACACAGGAAAGGTAATTCAGGGACATGCTGAGAGCAGCATAAAACAACTAGCAACCTTGTGGCTTTGGTTAACTCTTCTCTTGGTCACTTCACACGAAGGTGACCAGAAAGCCAGAGTGGACATTTGTTGTTTACCTGCCCAGATAACTTTTTGATTAGCAATGCACCCCTCCCCTACACTTAGGTCTCATTGTTTGAGGTGAAGTGAGGCTCCACTCCTAGCCCCAGAGAGTGGACCCAGGCCTAAGTAAATCACTGCAACAAATTTGACCTCAGTGATTCGTTCAAAAGTGGACTCATGACCTATGCTGGTCCGATTAGATTGAATCTCAAGACTTCTAATGAGAATGCTGGAACAAATACTCTGACAGTTTCCTGCTGGGCATGAGCCAGGAAGAATGTAACCTCGAGGACAGTTGGCACCCATCTAGCTACACAAGAAGAGTGCAAGTCTGAGAACAATATCAACAGAAATGAAGCACAGTCCAGCGATAGAGAGAAACCAGAGAAAAATGGTGACGTCATTTGAATCTGAGTATTTTATAATATTTATAGCTTTATACTCTTTTCCTAATTATCAAATAAACATGACAAAGCTTAAAGACAACATAAAGAAGCAAATAATACCACTGTTGTTGCTACGTGCCATCAAGTCGGTTCCAACTCATAGCGACCCTGTGTACAATAGAATGAAACACTGCCCAGTCCAAAATAATGCCACTAGTGGCCCATAATCCTATCATCCAGAGATAACTATGTTAACATTTCTTTTTTTTATCTTTTCTTTTCTTAAACTTTTTCCCTACAAAAATCTATACATACATTGTTCTGTGACTCTAATTGCTCTCCCCATACTGTGACAGCACACTCCTCCTTTCCACCCGATTCCCCATGTCCATTCAACCAGCTCCTAACCCTCTCTGCCTCCATCTCACCTACAGACAGAAGCTGCCCGCTTAGTCTCTTGTATCTACTTGAGCTAAGAGGCACACTCCTCACGAGTATCACTTTATGTCCCATAGTCCAGTCCAATCCCTGTCTGTAAGAGTTGGCCTTGGAAATTGCTTTAATTCCGGGCTGATAGAGAATCCAGGGGCCATGCTTTCCAGGGTTCCTCCAGTCTCAGGCAGACCATTAAGTCTGGTCTTCTTACTAGAATTTGAGTTCTGCACCCCACTTTTCTCCTGCTCCATTAGGTACTCTCTGTTGTGTTCCCTGTCAGGGCAGTCATTAGTGGTAGCTGGACACCATCTAGTTCTTCTGGTCTCAGGCTGATGAAGTCTGGTTTATGTGGCCCTTTCTGTCTCTTGGGCTAATACTTTCCTTGTCTTTGGTGTTCTTCATTCTCCTTTACTCCAGGTGGTTGGGACCAACTGATGCATCTTAGATGGCTGCTTGCAAGCTTTTAAGACCCCAGATGCCACTCACCATAGTAGGATGCAGAACATTTTCTTAATAAGCTTTGTTGTGCCAGTTGACCTAGATGTCCCCTGAAAGCATGGTCTCCAGACCCCTAGCCCTGCTACTCTGTCCCTCAAAGTGTTTGATTGTACTCAGGAAACTTCTTAGCTTTGGTTTAGTCCAGTTGTGCTGACTTCCCCTGTAGTGTGTGCTGTCCTTCCCTTCACCTAAGATAATTCTTACCTACTATCTAGTTAGTAAATAACACTCACCCTCCCTCCCCACTCTCGTAGCCATCAAAGAAGGTTTTCTTCTGTATTTAAACCTTTTCTTGAGTTCTTATAATAGTGGTGTTATACAATATGTGTCCTTCTGTGACTAACTAAACTCAGTATAATGACCTCCCGATGGCTCCATGGTATGTTTCACGGCTTCATTGTTGTTTTTTATCATTGTGTAGTATTCCATTGTGTGGATATACCATAATTTGTTTATCCATTCATCCATTGATGGGCACCTAGGTTGTTTCCATATTTTTGCTATTGTGAACAGCGCTGCAATGAACATGGGTGTGCATATATCTATTTGTATGATGGCTCATATTTCTCTAGGATATATTCCAAGGAGCGGGAGAGCTGGATTGTATAGTACTTCTATTTCTAGCTTTTCAAGTAAGTGCCAAATCGATTTCCAAAGTGGTTATACCATTTTACATTCCCACCAACAGTGTACAAGTGTTCCAGTCTCTCCTCAACCTCTCCAGCATTTATTATTTTGTGTTTTTTTGATTAATGCTAGCCTTGTCAGGGTGAGATGATATCTCATTGTAGTTTTGATATGCATTTCTCTAATGGCTAATGATCGTGAGCGTTTCTTCATGTGTCTGTTAGCTGCCTGAGTATCTTCTTTGGTGAAGTGCCTTTTCATATCCTTTGCCCATTTTTTAATTGTGTTATTTGTCTTTATGTTGTTGAGGTTTTGCAGTATCTTGTAGATTTTAGAGATGAGACACTGATCGGATTTGTCATAGCCAAAATTTTTTTCCCAGTTTGTAGGTTGTCCTTTTACTCTTTTGGTGAAGTCTTTTGAAAAGCATAAGTGTTTGATTTTTAGGAGCTCTCATTTATCTAGTCTCTCTTCTGGTGCTTGTGTATTGTTACTTATGGTTGGTATTGTGTTTATGCCATGTATTAGGGCTTCTAGCGTTGTCCCTATTTTTTCTTCCATGATCTTTATCGTTTTCAATTTTATATTTAACTCTTTGATCCATTTTGAGTTAGTTTTTGTGCATGGAGTGAGGTATTGGTCTTGTTTCAGTTTTTTGCAGATGGACATCCAGTTATGCCAGCACCATTTGTGAAAGACTGTCTTTTCCCCAATTAACGGACTTTGGGCCTTTGTCAAATATCAGCTTCTCATAGGTGGATGAATTTATGTCTGCATTCTCAATTCTGTTCCGTCAGTCTATGTATCTGTTGTTGTACCAGTACCAGGCTGTTTTGACGACTGTGGCAGTATAATAGGCTCTAAAATCAGGTAGTGTGAGGCCTCTAACTTTTTTCTTCCTCTTGAGTAATGCTTTACTTATTCGGGGCCTCTTTCCTTTCCATTTGAAGCTGGTGATTTGTTCCTCTATCTCATTAAAAAATGCCGGTGGAATTTGGATCAGGATTGCACTGTATCTGTAGATCACTTTGTGTAGAACTGACACTTTCACAATGTTGAGTCTACCTATCCATGAGCAAGGTATGTTTTTCCACTTATGCAGGTTTCTTTTGGCTTCTTGCAGTAGTGTCTTGCAGTTTTCATTGTATAGGTCTTTTACGTCTCTGGTTAGATTTATTCCTAAGTATTTTAGCTTCTTGGGGGCTATTGTAAATGGTATTGATTTGGTGATTTCCTCTTCGAGGTTCTCTTTGTTGGTATAAAGGAATCCAACTGATTTTTGTATGTTTACTTGTATCTTGAAAGTTTGCTGAATCTTCTATTAGTTCCAGTAGTTTTCTTGTGGATTCTTTGGAGTTTTCTGTGTATAAGATCGTATCATCTGCCAACAGAGATACTTTGACTTCTTCCCTACCAATCTGGATGCCCTTTATTTCTTTTTCTTGCCTAATTGCTCTGGCTAGGACCTCCAGCACAATGTTCAATAAGAGTGGTGTTAAAGGGCATCCTTGTCTGGTTCCCATTCTCAAGGGGAATGCTGTCAAAGTCTCTCCATTTAGGATCTTGTTGGCTGTTGGCTTTGTAGAAATGCCCTTAATTATATTGAGGAATTCCCTTTCTATTCCTATTTTGTTGAGAGTTGTTATCATGAATGGGTATTGGACTTTGTCAAATGCCTTTTCTGCAGTGATTGATAAGATCATGTGGTTCTTGTCTTTTGTTTTATTTATGTGATGGATTACTTTGTTTTTCTAACGTTGAACCATTCCTGCATATCTGGTATAAATCCCACTTGATCATGATGAATTATTTTTTTGATATGTTGCTGAATTTTATTGGCTAGAATTTTGTTGAGGATTTTTGTGTCAATGTTCATGAGGGATATTGGTCTGTAATTTTCTTTTTTTGTGGTGTCTTTACCTGGTTTTGGTATCAGGGTTATGGGGGCTGCATAGAATGAGTTTCAGAGTATTCCATCCTTTTCTATGCTCTGAAATACCTTTAGTAGTAGTGGTGTTAACTCTTCTCTGGAAGTTTGGTAGAATTCTCCAGTGAAGATGTCTGGGCCAGGGCTTTTTTTTTGTTGGGAATTTTTTTATTATCTTTCCAATCTCTTCTTTTGTTATGGGTTTATTTAGTTGTTCTACCTCTGTTTGTGTTAGTTTAGGTAGGTAGTGAGTGACTAGAAATTTGTCCATTTCCTGTAGGTTTTCAAATTTGTTAGAGTACAGTTTTTCATTGTATTCTGTTACGATTCTTTTAATTTCAGTTGGGACTGTTGTGATATCACCCATGTCATTTCTTATACAGGTTACCTGCTTCCTCTCCTGTTTTTCTTTTGTCAGTTTGGCCAGTGGTTTACCAATTTTGTTGATCTTTTCAAAGAACCAGGTTTTGGTCCTGTTAACTCTTTCAGTTGTTTTTCTAGTCTCTATTTCTTTTAATTCTGCTCTAATTCTTATTATATCCTTTCTTCTGGCGCAAGAGGGTTTTTTTGCTGCTGTCTTTCTATTTGTTCCAGTTGTAGGATTAATGTTTGATTATGGCCTTTTCTTTTTTTTGGTTGTGTGCATTTACTGCTATAAACTGACCTCTGAGCACTGCTTTTGCTGTGTCCCAAAGGTTCTCGTAGGATGTGTTTTCTTTCTCATTGGAGTCTATTTCTTTATTCCATCCTTAATTTCTTCTATAACCCAGTAGTTTTTGAGCAAGGTACTGTTCAGTTTCCATGTGTTTGCTTTTTCTTTGCTTTTTCTGTTGTTGATTTCTACTTTTGTGGCTTTATGGTCAGAAAAGATGCTTTGTAATATTTCAGTGCTTTGGATTTTGTTAAGGCTTGCTTCATTGCCTAATATGTGGTCTATTCTGGAGAATGTTCCACGTGCATTGGAAAAGAAAGTATACTTGGCTGCTGTTGGGTGGAGTGTTTGGTATATGTTTACGAGATCAAGCTGGTTGATTGTAGCATTAAGCTCTCCCGTGTCTTTGCTGAGCTTCTTTCTGGATGTTCTGTCCTTCACCAAAAGTGGTGTGTTGAAGTCTCCTACTACTATTGTGGAGCTGTCTATCTCTCTTTTCAGAGCTGTTAGAGTTTGCTTTATGTATTTTGGAGCCCTGTCATTGGGTGTGTAAATATTTATTATAGTTAGGTCCTCCTAGAGTATTGACCCTTCAATCATTATATAGTGTCCTTAATTATCTTTTGTGGATTTTACTTTAAAGTCTATTTTGTCAGAAATTAATATTGCCACTCCTGCTCTTTTTTGTGTGCTGTTTGCTTGATATATTTTTTTCCATCCTTTGAGTTGTAGTTTGTTTGCGTCTTTAAGTCTAGGGTGTGTCTCTTGTAAGCAGCGTATAGATGGATCGTGTTTTTTTATCCAGTCTGCCACTCTCTGTCTCTTTATTGGTGCATTTAGTCCGTTTACATTCAGCGTAATTATTGATAGGTGTGAGTTTGTTGCTGTCATTTTGATGTCTTTTTTTGTGTGTTGTTCACAGTTTCTTTGTTCCACTTAATTTTCTGTGCTGAGTCATTTTTCTTTACATATTTTCTTTTCATCTTTTTCATTGTTGTTGATTTTGTGTTTGCTGAGTCTTTATATTTTTCTAGTTTTTTATTTTGACTTGTGGGATTGTTAGTTTCCTTTGTGGTTACCTTACTATTTACTCCTATTTTTCTAAGTTTACACTAGTCTTTTAATTCTTTATTTCTCCTTGACTTCCTCTCCATATGAAAAATCTATGACTGCATTTTTTAGGTCCCTCTTTTTTGTTTCAATGTTGTCACCTTTTACATATTGACATCTGTTTCCCTATTTTCAGTGTTTTAGCTTTGATTTACTTTTGTGACTTCCCTATCTGGGTTGATATCTGGTTATTCTGAGCTGTGTTCTAGTCTTGGGTTGTTATCTGATGTTACTGATTTTCTCACCAAAGGACTCATTTTAGTATTTCTTGTAGTTTTGGTTTGGTTTTTGCAAATTCCCTAAACATCTGTTTATCTGGAAATGCCCTAATTTTGCCATCATATTTGAAAGACAGTTTTGCTGGATATACAATTCTTGGCTGGCAGGTTTTTTTCCTTCAAGACTTCGTGTATGTCATCCCATTGCCTTCTTGCCTGCATGGTTTCTGCTGAGTAGTCCAAGCTTATTCTTATTGACTCTCCTCTGTAGATGACTTTTAATTTATCCCTAGTCACTCTTAAAATTCTCTTTTTATCTTTGGTTTTGGCAAGTTTGATTATGTCTTGGTGACTTTCTTTTAGGATCTACCTTATGTAGGGTTTGATGAGCATCTTAGATAGATATCACCTTTCACAATATCAGGGAAATTTTCTGCCAACAAATCTTCAACAATTGTCTCTAATTTCTGTTACCCTCCTCCCCCGTTCTGGTACTCTAGTCACTCGTAGGTTATTCCTTTTGATAGTCTCACATAATTTTTAGGGTTTCTTCATTTTTTTAATCCTTTCATCTGAGTTTTCCTCAAATAAGTTGGTGTCAAGTGCTTTATCTTCAGTCTCACTAATTCTGACTTCCATTGCCTCAATTCTGCTCCTATGACTTTCTATTGAGTTGTCTAATTCTGAAATTATATTGTTAATCTTCTGGATTTCTGATTGCTGTCTCTATGGATTCTTGCAGCCTGTTAAATTTGTCATTATGCTCTTCTCTAATCTTTTTAATTTTCTCTATTGCATAGTCTGCATTGTGCTTAATTTCCTCCTAATATCTTGAAGAGTTCTGTATATTAATCTTTTGAATTCTGCCTCCAGTAATTCCAAGAAATTTTCCTCCCCTGGAAAATTTCTAGATTCTTTATTTTGGGAGCTTGCTGAAGCCATCATGGATTGCCTCTTTATGTGATTTGAGATTGACTGTTGTCTCTGAACCATCAATAAGTTATTATATTTATTTACTTTATGTTTGCTTGCTGTGTCCTAGCTTCTTGTTTTGTTTTGTTATGCCCAAATAGGCTGCTCGTGTGAGCTAGTTTGATTATTGGCACCTTTGAAGCTCTAATGTTCTGTCACCAGGTGGTTAGATCTGTTACTAGTATGTGAGCTCAGGAGTTTGCCCCACTCCTCCTGTATGGATTCAGCTCAGGCGCCCAGGTAGATAGCCACCAAGTGTGTGATGTAGGCTGTTACTTACAGTCCTGGACAGGTATGGGTGATTGGTGTAGGCACAGGCATCTGGCTGCAGCAGGGGGGACATACTCTGAGCAAGGCAGGGTGCTGACGGCTACCCTCAAGTGTCCAGGAGAAAGGTGTGTCCCTGTTCCCTAGAGCGCGTAGGTGGATGGGTTTTGCAGCTGGACTATGAGCACCTCATGCTGTTGGCTGTAAGGACTGGGAGCACCTCTTATTCATGGGCCCCTACTGCAGGTGGCTAGGTGGCATGAGTGGAGCCACAGTCCTCAGGCACCTAATGTGGGTAGGTGAAGACCCTGCTTAATAGGCAGAGCAGTGTCAAATGTCAAGAACCTGCCACTTCACAGCTGAAACAGTTGAAGTAGAGTTCCGGTATATATCCTATTGTACTGTGGTAATGAGGGCCTATGCTGTTGAGATGGACCCACACAAGTCTATGCAGGGGGAAAAGCACTCCAAGTCCATTGTTGTCTTATACCTGTGCCTAGGCAAAGGAGCTGTGCCTACCCTGGGTTCCTGGCTTAGGGGAGCCAGCAGTTTATTTTTTCCCGTTTGTTAATTTGTTCATTCTCCAAGGCAGGGAGAATGGCTCCAGGCATGTGACAGATCCTACTGCTGGCCCAGGGGACTCAGCAACTGCTGAAGCCAGTCAGGGACCCAGTGCAGAGCAGGGAGCGGGGAGGTAAATGGGAGAGAGGTTTTTCCCTGAGGGGAGTGCTTTTGATCCGCGTGGTAGGCCATATGCAATTACTTATCTTTTGCCATTGAGGGCTGCTTCTCACTGGTTCTGGGTGGCCACGTAAACTCTCTGGCTCTGGGTCTCTCCCGGTGCAGAGGATGCACCTCTCAAGCACCACCGCTTACCTGCCTCACTGCTCACCCATGAGCTGCTCAGGCCTGAAGGGCTCAGGCTCTCGCTGGGTCAGGTCTGGCAACTCCTCGATGCTTCCGAACCATCTCTCCCTCCCCGACACTCAGTCCGGTTCCTCAAGTGTGCCTTTGATGTTCAGGGTGCCCATATTGCCATATATAATCGAATCACTTGTTTTCTTGGGTCTTTGTTGTAAGAGGGTCTACCAGAAGCATCTGACAACTCTGCCATCTTGCCCCCAGCTATGTTAACATTTTTGAGGACAGAAATTTAATAAGCAGAGTCAATTAGATGAAGACAAGCTCATAGCTAGAAAATTAGGAATGTACCTGGGGAGCTTACCAGAACAGGAATGCCATATAACATTTTTAACCACTAACAATAGACAGCAATGTGGAATCTTGTTCTATGTAAGGTGGAACAATTTCTTTAGCAAAAGCCCTGTGACTAAGATGGTTATTTCATGCAAGGAGCAAGAAATAGCCACAAACCAAAACAGCAGGATTTGCCTACCTACAGTATAAGAAACATGACTCGTTTAGCCCAGTTTTCATTTGACAAATTTACACATGTAATCTCAATGTCAGTGAAAAACTGCAAAGTCCGTAGCTGAAGCCAAGGCAAAGGTCATTGCTCTGAAGGGTAAATCTTGTTCAGGTGTCCATAAGGATTCCCTGCCCTCAAGAAGCTTTCCATCAAGAAATGTGCTTCTTAGTCCCAATTGGATGTGAAATAGGTAGCCACTTACTTGGTGTGATTTCAGGACTGTAAGTCTTCATTTGACCAGAGAAGTGCCTCCACTTTCGGCCTTTTATATGTTTTATCTAAACCAAAATCTCCAACCTCCAGAGACTTTCCCATGAGTTAGAGAACAAAGCCTTACACATTTGCCCTAAAGAGGATTTTTTACCTCTAAAAGAAATGAAATTTGACGAGCTAGCTGAGTTTAGGCTTTCCTAATGCATTTGTACCATTTTGTGAAGAAGACATATGCTCCCAAAATCTTATTAATGAAACAAATTTCATTTGTATATCAGTAGTGATATACTTTTCCTGCTCTCTCAAGTTCCAAACCAAGTAAAGGAGTCAAGAGGATGGTGAGCAGACTTCTGATGCGGCTACTGAAGGCTGTGGCATCGGTGGGTGGCAACAACGGGCTTTCTAATGCTGTACCCATAATTAGGCAGATTTACCCCACTCAGTTTCAGAAAAGCCTGGAGATTCAACCTCCTTACACTAGGGGCAGACCAGAGCTCATGCTTTTCCCCAGCAGCCAGGCAAGTAGGTACAGCCCAAAGTGACAGGCAGAGGAGGGAATCAAAATTTCCCAAGTGCAGCAGTCAGAGAAGCCACTGACTGATGGGGAAGACACAGACCAAGAGTTCCTAATGGATGGCTTTCCATATGGAAGGAAACAGCAACATGGGGGCAGAATTGTTCTCCCCTAGTAATCATATTCTCTTTTGTGATTGCAACTTACCATAAAAATGGAAATGTTTCTGTGAAGAAAGCTTTACATCCAAGATGGTACCATTTTACTTGAGAAGCAGCAAACCTTTTACAATCATACATTTAAAGGAGGAATATTGTTATTCCTTCTGATAAAATGCACATTTGAAGGCTCAAATTATATTAATGAAAATGACTAGATTTATTTTTATGTTTAAGGTAGTAACATTCAAGCCTAAAAACATGTCAGCTTAACTGAAATGAAACAAAAGGGACTGATAAACTCTGACTTTGTGTAACATTTTCATATTCTATGCTCGAAAACATATCATACTTACGGGTTTGTTTAAAATCTCTTTTAGTGATTATAGTGACTTCTGGCTTTTAAAATGAACAATTTGATCTCAGTTCTAAGAAAGAAGAGGCACTCAAGAGGTGACAGCCTGAAACATATCAATAAAGGAAAGGAAAGGATGTGGGAAACACATCACTCTAAGTGTCTGCAGGGTAAATTGTCCTATGACGTTTATCAAATCATAGCTGTGATTACAAATTCTGTAAGCTCACATATATGCCTGGCATGTTTCTGCATTATGAGGTATACTTGGAAACATCATTTGGACTGGAACGAAACACACAAAACTTAAACAAGAAAGAAAAAGTTTTGAGCGCATGAGAACAAGAGGTTATATGAGGGTACTGTGGCTTTCACTGTAAGCCCTGAAACTCTGAGCGTGTTGTGACACTGTTGTGACATTTAAGAAGAGTTACACCAGACAATTTAGATTTCACTGTGACATATGCTGTATATATTCTAATGTTTAGCTTATCTTGCACTAAACAGCAGAAGAATACTTGGTAAGTGCAAGTAGGTCAACATCACTTTAATTTGCATTATCAGTTCAGAAGAACATTTTACACTATATGTGTTGTGATAAAACACTGTGTCATTTCTGTCACCCAATGCAGAGTATTTTTAGGTCTTTGCACATTATGTGTAGTGATATTTGGTATTGCCTTTAATGTAACTTGCCATCTGTGTTCTAGTTTCTGAGCGTTGGCAGAACTGAGTGAAAAGCATTGGCCAAACTTCAAGGGGTTAAGATTTTTGCTAACAAATATGGACTATTTGATATGAAAAGCATCATTGTTTGATATGTCAAATAAAACATTTGTCAATCAAAAGTCTTTAAGCACTGGGCTATGTGACATTTACTCTTTTATAAACCAACAAAATCCCTAGTGGCATGCCTTTTTTCCTCTCATTTAAATAGTGGTAGGAGAACAAATCATACTTCAGGGCAAGTTGATAACTGCCAGTCACGATTCCAGTCCTGTTTACTATAATGAGGAGGGTAATAAATGCATCTGACCATTTCGGCTGGCATTTGCATAGATGAATGATTTGTCCAGTCAGTTGCTCTCCAGTGATTTGGGTCTTTTTGTCAGCACAAAGAGCATTCAGTCTCTCTGGAATTTACAGCAGCCAAGCTCTCATTAGCAAACATCCTTTACCATGAATGATTCAAATAATTACCACTGAAATAATAAACTGTTTCACAAAAACATTTTATTTGATGGCTCCAAACATCAACTTTTCTGAATTGTTGACATTCAAATAAGCCAGAGAGCTTCATTGTTAAGGAACAATGGCCCTCTTGTTAAAGGGTGGGCATTGTTTTACCTCCAATAGACCTTTAAACTTGGCCAGCTATCAAATGTGTCCCTCAAACTGCCAGCCAACATTCTGGGTAATCAGAGGGCATGTACCAGATGGAGCAGTTAAAACTTTACATATTCAAACTCCAGGAAACCTTCTTTAGATACTCTTTTGAGTTTGCAAATCTAGAACTCCAGATTAATTAGCAGCTGCTACTTTGTATCATTTTTGCACCTATTGGAGCCATATGATATTAAATGTCCTCACTTACATGGAGCTATTCAAGTGCGAGTTCTTTTCTGTAATGGTAATCTAGGTGTATAATTAAGTGTTATCTGATATAGTTTTGGAGTTCAAACAAATGAGCAAGCAACAATTACACCTTATTATGATCTTCTCTAGTGCATAACCATAGGGTTGCTCTCAGTGCATTGCCAAATTCATAGCACCAGGCAGGCAGCAGTTCCTGTTAGCAACTTTTTTACCCTCTGCGCCATGCATAATTTAGAGAGTTTTATTAATTTTGAACTGGTTTAATGTATGCACATAGTCTAAAGATCTAGGTAGATTGTATGACCAAGTTTAGCTTTCACAGTGTAATTGTTTATGCATGTAAATGTCTGAAAAATATTTTCCTTCAAATCTTAAAAAGCTACGGTTTCATTTAAATAGATTATCTTGTACATTGCACCTTCTTCCTTACCTGCAGGGAAAAATTCAGGAAGGGAAGGAGTGGAATATGTTTCTGTGCCTTGCAAATTTCCTCATTACTTTGCTTTCACTTTCAGATTTAGACATGTTATATATAGCAAGAATGGAAAACCGTCAACAATACTGAAATACCTTGATGTTCATACAAAATTACAACATGGTACAGGAAAATCATGATCACTAGTAAGCAAAATGTAAAAATGCTAACTTTGTGAAATATCACAAGGATATTAATAATAGCAAGTAGATTTTACAGACCCAGTAGTCACTTCATAGAAATCAGGGACATCAAAATTACCCTCCAAGATGGGCCTGATATAGATGACCACTTAAAATGGCATACAATTCTTAAGCTTCCATTTCCCTCTCATGAAGATAGATGCAAGTTAGAAACATAATTTCTCATACTTAAAATAATTTACTTTATTTGGACTGTGTGTCCAAATTCTCCAGTTTTTCCTTTGCCACTAGCTCAGAACCTTTTGCCGCAAATGGTGTGGATTTTTTGTTTCCCCTTCCTAGTGCTGCCTGGTCTGGTTGGTAATCATGGTCAAGACTACAGAGCCCATTTTTCATTTTGTTATTTGGCTTGTCAAATCAAAGGTCAGAAGATGATGAACAAACCCCAAAATAGCCCAGGATTGGCAGATTTCCCCCCAAGTTTTCTAACAGAATTTGGTGCCTATGAAATTGAGGGAATAAGGAACTGGCTATAGCCAAAAATCATGCAGGGAAGAGCTTTCCAAGTTTTGCAGGTTTCACTGCCTAGTGCCCAGAGGCCCAGAAAAGAAAAGCAGGCTTCCTACCATTAATAGTGCCATCCTCATGATCTCAGGGCCGGGGGCATGCGAGGACAGTTTTCTGACATGGGCTCATCATTTATGACTGGAGATGTTGACAAAGAATAAGTGCAGCCTGAACTCTTTAGCTGTGATCCCTTTCAGACACAACTTGACGTACTATGGATATAGAATCGGAATGTTAGTGCCAGAAGCGACATCAGGATCACAATAAGTGGCAGAACTTGTACTTGAATCCAGGTCTCTTGACAGCACAGGCAAAGGTCGCTCTGTTAGCGTTAGACCACGGTGCTATGCCCCTAAGGCCTGGACCTTATTTGTGAGTATCTTTCTCGTTAAAAGTTTACAGATATGAATTTTATTTTATGTTCATAAAAGGAACTATACACAGTTCTACTCTTGTTCAAGAGGTCTTTCAGTGGTGATGTCACTAGGTGCTCAGGCAAGAATCATTCATGGAAGTGTTATCAGTTCTTCCCAGGTGACTTGAAGGAGAATTTTCTGATGCTGTGATGACAGGGTAAGGGGAATATGCTCTTCTTAAAAAGCAAGCTTTGTTTTTAACAAAATCTTCAAGAGACTGCCACTATCAAGTTGCTTAGATGTTTTTAAGCCCAGATCTTCAACTCATGTGGTTAAAGTATTGTTTTCACTTCCATTTGGAAGGGAGAGGGAACAAGTTACATGATTCCTTCTGAAACAGATAATGCAGTCTCTCAAGTTACTCACAATATTAATCTATTTTACACTGTGGTTTGGTTGTAGAATTTAGGCAAGCATTTTTTCTTTAATCACGGCTCTGATAATACTGAATTTTCCTGAAGCTCCTTGAATGTGTGCTTTCTCTCACCTCTGAAATAGGTTTATCTAGTTCAGGTTTCAGATTATCTGCCTGAAATATGGTTCCTCCCCCTCTACCCTTTTCCGTAGCTGCTGTTGTTGTTGTTGAGTCGGCTTCCGACTTACGATGACCCCATGCACGAGAGCAAAATGCTCCAATGCTGGGCCATCCCCATGATCAGATTTTCAGATGTAGATCATCAGGCTTTTCTTCCTAGTCCATCTTAGTCTGGAAGCTCCACTGAAACCTGTTCAGCATAATACTAACACACACGCCTCCACTGAAGATCGATGGTGCCTGATGAGATGTATTTGCTGGAAATCGAACCGAGGTCTCCCATATGGAAGGTGAAAATTCTACCACTGAGCCACCAATTCTTTCCCTAGCTAGCTCCTACTGATCCTTCAGTTCTCAGATTATACATCACCTCCTTCAGAAAGACACCCTTCACTACATATTGCAGACCCAGTGCCCCTCCTATGGGTTCAACAGCATGTCACAATACTTATTACATGGTACTATAGGGTTGCTATGAGTCAGAATTGACTCGACGGCAACGGGTTTGGTTTTTTGGTTTTGTACTAGGCAAAAAATCCGAGGCTGTACTCTTACGAGCAGCAGCCAAGGGCTAATGAGTTTGGCACTTGACCCTGCTTTGCCCAATTTTAATGGAAAAATGCAATATGCTCCAAATCTCAGTGACAATGTCTACTTGCTCCTCTGTAAGGAAATCAAGAAAATCCCAAGTACATACGCCTTGCCCTAGCTTTGGTGGAACATATTCTTAATCAGGATTGGTGAGAAATGTGTAAACTAAAGAGTTAGAATTAGGGTAGGCAGGAAAAGTTGCAACCAAAGGGTTGACATAACATAAAGCAACAACGTGCCAAATCTTAAAGAGGAACAAAGTAAGTCAGAGAGAAAGTTCGGTAAACTCTGCTGTTAGAACACATATGCAATAGAAAATAACCAGCTTCTGAAATAGAATAAATAGTAATGTACAAACAAGACTGTTAAAGTCCTGGATTTAGGCCCCCAGACTTGCAAAATCCCATGCCATACTGACTGCTGGTTTACTAGAGGCACACATGAACACACACATGTGTACACATGCACATAAGTTAACACATACTCACAGGCACAGATACGTGCACACATGCTCACACTTGCACACACACACAAATGAACATACATACATTTGAGGGAGAGATTAGCTGGAAAATACCAGGAAGGAGCCGTTGCCCATGAACATTTTAGCTGCTTTGAGACTGATTTTTCATTTACAGTCTGATGTGGAAAGCCTTCTGGTTGGGCAACCCTTAACTAAAACAAGAAATCACCTAATAGAACTACCTCCACTACTGAATTTTCCTGAGAGCAGAAACTGCTTCTACTGTATCCTTAGTGTCTGTTGGCACAAGACTTGGGACTTAGCAGGTGCTCAGTAAATATAGTTCTTGTAGTGAAATGAGTGAGGGAGAAAGACAGAGTACACGCAAGAGGGAGAGGAAGAAAGCAAGCTTTCTTATTCTTATTCATTCCTCAATTACTTTCCCCAAACCCAACAGGCACCAGTATTTTAATTCATTCTTTTAATACTTGGACACTTTCAAATGACCATGTTTATAATAAGTCTCTTTCACTTTGAAAGAGATGGATTTGAGTTCAAGTTTTCAGAGTTAGAATGTCTTTCCTAGCTTACTACATAAATGTATAATCACAACCCTTCTGATAACTTCTGTTTGGCTCTAAATAGTTATCATGAAATAATTATAGATGCTTTCTCCTGTTATGTGGAATAATTGTCTCTCCCATCCCGCTCCTGAACTTACTCACTAAGCTTTAATCATCACAAAAAATTTATTTATGCAAGGAAATAGCAAGTTATTCACTCAGCTCATTTTATTCACCATTGTCTTCTGATTTCTTCACACTACCTAATTTAGCGTGTCAAGGTGAAACAATTAGTTTATTTCACCTTGACACAGCTAGGGTCCACTGACAAAACATGGTTGTGACTTTCTTGTTGGATACTTCCTCTCCAGTAATAGCTATTTCCTGAATTACTTATCGTTGGTTGGTATTTCCAAGTCAGAATAAGCATGTGACCAGCAGGTAAATCTGTGATAAAAACATACAAGTACAGCATCAAAGAAAATGCCATCTCTTGACATGGTAAAGGCTTTGTTTCAGATCAACATCTGCTTTGACTCTTCAAGATGATAAGAAAAGCCCAATTAACACCCAGTTTAAAAAGATGCAACTTTTTATTTATCTAAGATTCTGCTGCTAAAAACCTTGCCAGATTTACAATTGTAAAGACAACAGCTTTTTGTAAATGTGTTTGATTTGCAGTTATAATATCTACGTTAAATCAGTTCATTAAAAATAGAGTTGCAAACTATCTCCCAAACTGCCATATTTGAGTGTTTAAAACAAAAATGGTTTAAATCATATTCTTATACCACATTTGGGTGGAACTGTGAAGTCATCTAGTATATAGACTAATGTTCTTAGATAGGAAATCCTTTCCTAATTAAGACAGAGGTTGTTGTTAGGCCGCTGAATCCATTCTCACTCGTAGTGACCCCATATGACAGAGCAGAACTGACCCATAAGGTTTTCTAGGCTGTAATTTTTATCTGAGCAGATCACCAGGTCTTTTCTCCCATGGAACTGGTAGGTGAGTTTGAACCACCAATCTTTCATTTAGCAGCCAAGTGCTTAACCACTGCACCACCAGGGTTCCTTAAGCTAGAAGTTACCCAGCCATGTCAAGTTGATTCTGACTCACAGCGTCTGTCTTAGGCTGGGTTCTCTAGAAAAGCAAAACCAGTAAAGGGTATAGATATATATATATAGAGAGATTTATATCAAGGAAATGGCTCATGCAGTTTTAGAGACTGGAACGTCCCAAGTCAGGCTGGAGGCTTCTCCTGATTCACATAGCCGCAGGGGCTGGCTAACCCAAGAACGGCAGGTCAGAGAGAGCAGGGCTGTTGCTCACAGGCTGCGAAGGTCGACGGATCCCAAGATTGGCAGGCAAGATCACAGGCAAGCTGCTAGCTCAAGTTCCAAGAACCAGAGGTCAAGCGAACAGGGGCCAGCTGCAGGATCCAGAGCAAGCAAAAGCCACAAGCTTTGCTAGAATGTCCACTTATATTCCATGCAGGCCACATGCCGAAGGAAACTCCCTTTCAACTGACTGGCTACTCACAGCAGATCCCATCATGTGGCTGAGTCCAACATCATATTACTGCCAAACCACTGAGAATCATGGCCCAGCCAAGTTGACACACAATCTTAACCATCACAGCATCCTTACAGGACAGAGTAGAACTGCCCTATAGGGTTTCCAATGCTGTAATCTTTATGGAAGCAGACTGCCACATCTTTCTCCATAGGGCAGCTGGTGAGTTAGAATGGCCAACCTTTCAGTTAGCAGATAAGTGCTTAACCACTGTACCACCAGGGCTCCTTAAGATAAAGGTTACAAAAAACAAAACAAACCTGTTGCTGTTGAGTCAATTCCGACTCATAGCAACCCTACAGAACAGAATAGAACTGCCTCATAGGGTTTCCAAGGAGCAGCTGGTGGATTCCAACTGCCAACCTTTTGGTTAGCAGCCAAGCTCTTAACCACTGTGCCACCAGGGCTCCAAGATAGAGGCTAAAAACAAAAAAACAAACAAACAAACAAAAACCAAACCACTGCCATCGAGTTGATTCCAACTCATAGCAACCCTATAGACAGATAAGGTTAGGATGTGTAATTTTATATTACAACTAGTCATTCAACCCAACATTATATATGCACTTTACCATGGTGGTGTTCCCTATACTTGCCTTTCAAAGACTTGTTACCTGCCTGGGTTTCAGGGCAAATGTGCAACAGTATATTACAGTCAGTGAAAAAAGTGGCACCTTCTTAACTCTTTAACGATCCGTGAGATAACAGTTGCTCACCCATTTTTTCCAGCTCTCAGGTTTCTTGGGACCTACTTTGTCCAATGAAAGTATTTGCTGCCCTCCAGTGGGGATCTGTGTAATGGTGAAAGGTGAAAGAAACATTTGTTGAAGCAAAATAGCTGAGGTATCAAGCTTAAATGTGAGGTAGTGCATTCAGGAAGTGTGACTGGATAAAAAGTTTATCTTTTCTGGCTTTTGTACAGCTAGATAAGCCTTGTAAGCATATTTATGGTTTCCCATGTAAGAGCTAGGGAGCCCTACTGGGTTTGCTTTGGTTTTGTTTTTTTTTTTTTTTGGTGTCATATTTGGAAAACCAGAGGTGCCTAATGCACCCCAATGGAAGGCGTCCCACAATACAACCTGCAACCCATCACTGGTGGGACAGACAGGTGCTCAACAATCACGGCACCGAAGAACTTCCTGAGATTTGCAGTAACCATGTACTCCCACATAATATTTCTCAAAATCCATGTTACCAATCAAAAATTTAAACATGAGGCCCCGGATAAGTAAAGCATTACGGAAGAAGAAGAACAAAGTGGGAGGCCTCACATTACCTGATTTTAGAACCTATTATACTGCCACTGTAGTCAAAACAGCTTGGTACTGGTACAATAACAAATACATAGACCAATGGAACAGAATTTAGAATCCAGACGTAAATTCAGCCACCTATGAACAGCTGATATTTGATAAAGGCCCAAAGTCCATTAATTGGGGAAAAGAAAGCCTCTTTAACAAATGGTGCTGGCATAACTGGATATCCATCCGAAAAAAAATGAAACAAGACCCATACCTAACACCATGCACAAAAACTAACTCAAAATGGGTAAAAGACCTAAATATAAAATCTAAAATGATAAAGATCATGGAAGAAAAAATAGGACAACACTGGGAGCCCTAACACATGGCATAAACAGAATAGGAAATATAATTAACAATGCACAAACACCAGAAGAGAAACTAGATAACTGGGAGCTCCTAAAAATCAAACTTATACTTATTAAAAGACTTCACCAAAAGAGTAGAAAGACAACCTACAGAGTGGGAAAAAATTTTTGGCTACAACATATCTGATCAGGGTGTAATCTCTAAAATCTACAAGATACTGCAAAACGTCAACAAGAAAAAGACAAACAACACAGTTTAAAAATGGGCAAAGGATATGAACAGGCACTTACCAAAGAAGATATTCAGGTGGCTAACAGACACATGAAGAAATGCTCTTGATCATTAGCCATTAGAGAAATGCAGATCAAAACTACAGTGAGATATCATCTTACCCCAACAAGGCTAGCATTAATCCAAAAAACACAAAATAATAAATGTTGGAGAGGTTATGGAGAAACTGGAACACTTATACACTGCTGGTGGGAATGTAAAATGGGACAACCACTTTGGAAATCGATTTAGCACTTCCTTAAAAAGCTAGAAATAGAAGTACCATACGATCCAGCTATCCCACTCCTTGGAATATATCCTAGAGAAATAAGAGCCATCACGTGAATAGATACGTGCACACCCATGTTCACTGCAGCACTGTTTGCAATAGCAAAAAGATGGAAACAACCTAGGTGCCCGTCGATGGATGGATGGATAGACAAATTATGGTATATTCACACAATGGAATAATACACAACGATGAAGAACAATGATGAATCCATGAAATATCTCATAACATGGATGAGTCTGGAAGGTATTATGCTGAATGAAATTAGTCAGTCACAAAAGGACAAATATTGTATGAGACACTATTATAAGAACTCAAAAAAGATTTAAACACAGAAGAAAACATTCTTTGATGGTTATGAGAGTGGGGAGGGAGAAGGGTATTCACTAACTAGATAGTAGACAAGAATTATCTCAGGTGAAGGGAAGGACAACACACAATACAGGGGAAGTCAGCACAACTGGACTAAACCAAATGCTAAGAAGTTTCCTGAATAAAACCAAACACTTCGAGGGACAGAGTAGCAGGGGTGGGAGTCTGGGGACCATGGTTTCAGGGGACATTGAGGTTAACTGGCATAACAAAGTTTATTAAGAAAATGTTCTGCATCCCACTTTGGTAAGTGGCGTCTGGGGTCTTAAAAGCTAGCGAGCAGCCATCTAAGATGCATCAATTGGTCCCAACCCACCTGAAACAAAGGAGAATGAAGAACACCAAAGACACAAAGAAAATATTAGCCCAAGAGACAGAAAGGGCCACATAAACCAGAGACTCCATCAGCCTGAGACCAGAATTAGATGGTGCCTGGCTACCACCAATTACTGCCAACAGGGAACACAGCAAGAGAGTCCCTGATGGAGCAGGAGAAAAGTAGGGTGCAAAACTCAAATTCTAGTATGAAGACCAGGCTTAATGGTCTGACTGAGACTGGAGGAACCCCCGAAGACATGGCTCCCAGACTCTCTGTTAACCGAGAACTAAAACCATTCCCGAAGCCAACTCTTCAGATAAGGATTAGACTGGACTATAAGACATAAAATGATACTCGTGAAGAGTGTGCTGCTTAGTTCAAAATACATGAGACTAACTGGGCAGCTCCTGTCCAGAGATGAGATGAGAAGGCAGAAAGGGACAGGAGCTGGTTGAATGGACACGGGAAATCTGGGGTAGAAAGGAGGAGTGTGCTGTCACACTATAGGGAGTGCAACTAGGGTCATATAACAATGTGTGTATAAATTTTTGTATGAGAAACTAACTTGAGCTGTAAACTTTCACTTAAAGCACAATTTAAAAAAAAAAAGAAAAAAAATTAAACACACTCCATGACTTAATATGCTTCCATTAATGAAAACACATGGTATCAAAAAGAAGAAAAAAAAAATTCAAAGCAGAAAATTATTGGGTTTTGAAAGGGTTTTAAGCCTAGAAACAACCATATAATACGCTCTAGCTGCAAAGCCTTACCTCTCGGTCTGGGTGGAAGTAGGCTGAATTTTGCCTTTGAATTTTATTATTTCTTGTATCCCTACCTGGTTTCACCTTTTTGCAAGAAAGCTAAGAGAATTTTTTCCTTTCATAAGAGCTGAAAAGTTCCCAGATGCTCCATGGGGCTTTGCTGTGGAAAAAGTCCTGTGAGTGAGGGTGTCTGGGCATAAAAGGAGCGCTGGATTGAGAGTCAGTAGACCTGGGTCCCAAGTGCAGCCTGCTCTGCTAATTCTGTGATTTAGAGTTTGTCTCTTAATAGCTCTCTACCTTTATGTCTTCATTGTTAAAACAGGAATAATAATAGCTGCTCTGCCTGCATAGTTGTTATGGAGATCAAATGAGTTAATAAATGAGAGCTCTTTGGAAAAGTTGAAAGTGCCACTCAAGCATTAGTTATTCTTATTTGACTTTCATATTCTTCGGAAATCCCATTTATAATAAGGCTCTCCTGAAGAAGTAGTGTTTCTTGAAATCTCATGAAAACTTAGTCTTTCTGTTTATTTTCTCCTGTGGGTTCCTGCGGAAGTTCAGTAAGTTCCTCTGTTCCCTACTGTGCTGTGCGTGCATTACCCAAAGTTGATCCCAGGACCAGCAACGGACAGTGTGCTCTGCCCATGGTCAGCTCATTGAAGACTGGTTCTATAGTCATAAGATTAAAAATTCATATGCTGGTTATAGTGTTTGTCTAATTACAAACACAACATACTTTCATAATGGAAAATTTTGAAATGACAGGAATGCACAACATTAAGGAAAAAATGTAAACTACCCATAACTCTACTGCCTAAACATATGCATTGTTAATATTTTGATGTATATTCTTCAAGCCATGTATATATAATACACATGATTCGGTAAAATACACATGTATTACAAACTACTATATCATTTTTTTCTCTTAACAGTAGATTATGAACATTTTCTATGCATTAGCCACTCTAAAATATGATTTTTAAAAAATACTTTGAGTAGTTTTAGGTTTACAGAAGAACTACACAGAAAGTACAGAGAGTTCGCATGTACTTCCTCTCCCTCGCCCTCAGTTTCTCCTATTATTAACATCTTGCATTAGTGTGGTACATTTGTTACAACTGATGAACCAATATTGATACATTAACTAAAGGCCATAGTTTACAATTCGGTTCACTCCTTGTGTTATGATCTATGGGTTTTGACCAGTACAATATCATATAGAACAGTTTCACTGTCCTATAAATGCCCTGTGCTCCATCTATTTATTCCTTTCCTTCCTTTTCCCTGAACCCCTGGCAACCACTGATCTTTTTTACTGTCTCCATTAGTTTTGCTTTTTCCAGAATGTCACATAGTTGGACTCATACAGTATGTAGCCTTTTCAGGCTGGCTTCTTCCAGTCAGCAATATACATTTAAGGTTCCTCCACATCTTTTAATGGCTTGATAGCTCATTTATTTTTATGGCTCAATAATATTCCATTGATACGGATGTACCACAGTTTGTTTATCCATTCGCCTATTGGAGGACATCTTGGTTGCTTCCAATTTTGGGCAATTATGAACAATGTCGCTATAAACATTCATGTGGAGTTTTTGTGTGGACGTAAGTTTTCAACTTATTTGGGTAAATACATAGGAGTATGATCGCTTGATCATACAGTAAGTCTATGTTTAGCTTTGTAAGACACGGCCAGAATGTCTTCCAAAGTGGCGGTGCCATTTTGTATTCCATGGTACCAGCAATGAATGAGAGCTCTTGTTGCTCCATATCCACACCAGCATTTGGTGTTTTCAGTGTTTTAGACTTCAGCCATTCTAAATAGATAGGTCGTGGTATCTCGTTGCTTTAATTTGCAATTCCCTAATGCCATATGATGCTGCACATCTTTTCATATGCTTATTTGCTTCAGTGAGGTGTCTGTTCAGATCTTCTGCCCATTTTGTAATTGGGTTTTTTTGTTTTCTTACTGTTTAGCTTTAACAATTCTTTGTATATTTTGGATACAAGCCCTTTGTCAGATATATGTTTTGCAAATATTTTCTCCCAGTCTGTGGCTTGTCTTTTCATTTTCTTTCATTCTTTTCGTTGTCTTTTGCAGAGCATAAGTTTTTTATTTTAATCAAGTCCAACTTATCAGTTTTTTCTTTCATGGATTGTGCATGGTTACAATGTGATTTTTAATAGCTTTAACATATTGCAAAATATGCTGAAACCTAATTTTTTTTTTTTTGTTTACAATCCTCTATTGTTAGAGGAGCCCTGGTGACACAAAGGTTAACTGCTCAGTTGCTAACCAAAAGGTTGGCAGTTGGAACCCACCCAGCAGCTCCATAAGAGGAAGACCTGGTGATCTGCTTCTGTAAGGATTACAGCCAAGAAAACCTTATGGGGCAGTTCTACTCTGTCACATGGGGTTGTTATGAGTTAGAATCCACTTAACGGCACCCAACAACAACATTGTTAGACGTTGAATTTTTGGTTATTATAAGTCATGCTGTGATGAATGTCCACGGATATATATCTTTTTGTGTAGGTCTCATTCCTCAAAGTAGAATTGCTGAATCAAAAAGAACGAATGTTTTTAAAGATTTTGCTGTATTTATTAAAACATCCTTCAGAGTATATCAACTTCTGCTCCTACTGACAGCTATTTGAGACTGCCTATTTCCAAGATTCTCACCAACAATAGGCATTGTCACTGCAAAATTGTATTGGTCAATTTGAAAGCAAAAAAGGTACCTCATTGCTATTTTAATGTATATTTTTAACTACCAAGCCCTGAATTGTTTATATATGTTTATTTTGGATTTATTCTTTAGGGATATAAAGGAAAGACTCTCCTTCTTAAAAAATATTACTACTGCTAAAAATTTCATTGTTAAAAATCTTAATTTTTTGGTATGCTAGAGACTTTATTTTATGATACACACTTTACCACAAGTAGAATATACCTCATGTAATTGCTGGTGCTGGAGGTTTCAGTATCACTGACACATCTGCATTGCTTCACTTTTCATGATTCTTACAAAACCCCAGAAACACGGAGTTTTTATAGGTTTTATGGGAAGCTGGAATTTAAGTCTAAATTAACTTTAAAAAAAAAAACTTCTCAGAATCTTTAATAGAGAAAATTATGAAAGGCAGCAAGATAAATGATATGCTGGTAATAAGATAATGATGTTGTTAAGTGCCATCAAGTTGGTTTTGACTCATAGCCACCCTATGTACAACAAAGCGAAACACTGCACAGTCTTGCTTCATCCTCACAATCTTTGCTATGCTTGAGCCCCTTGTTGCAGCCACTGTCAATCCATCTCATTGAGGATCTTCCTCTCTTTCACTGACCCTCCACTTTACCCAGCATGATGTCCTTCTCCAGGGACTGTTCTCACCTGAAAACATGTTCAAAGTATGAAAGATGAAGTCTCACCATACTCGCTTTTAAGGAGCACTCTGGCTGTACTCCTTCCAAGACAGATTTGTTTGTTCTTCTGACAGTCAGTGGTATATTCAATATTCTTTGCCAACGCCATAATTCAAAGGCGTCAATTCTTCTCTGATCTTCTTCATTGATCGTCCTGCTTTCACATGCATATGAGGGAATTGAAAATACCATGGCTTGGGTCAAGCACACCTTAGTCCTCAAAGTGACAACTTTGCTTTTCAACACTTTACAGAGATCATTTGCAGCAGATTTGCCCAATGCAATACTGCTGCTTCCATGGGTGTTGATTGTGGATCCAAGTAAAACGAAATCCTTGACAACTTCAGTATTTTCTCCATTTATTATGATGTTGCTAATAAGATAACAGGCTCTTCAAAATAAGTAAGTTTAATTTTATTACCTGGATTTTTTCCCCCAAACTTAATTAATTACTCTTACTCCATGATGGCATGTGGCAGCTGTAAAGTAAATATTTGTTAGATGACTGAATTGATTAATGAGGGTATTATTTATTATTTTTCTTTTCTACTAGAAGCATGTAACATCTGATTCTATTCTAAACCATTTTAAATTAGTTACTATAATCCCATCTATTCACATCCTCAATATAATCCTCCTTTACATTCTTCTCTGTTAATGATAAATTTGACTTTTTTGTTCCAAGGTCTTCTGAAGGATCATCATACTAGAAATTATTGAGTGGCTAAAGGTTCAAGGGATTGTACTTCTAATTCTTTGACTCATTCAATGGCCAACTCTTGGTTGAGGTGCAAAGTGCCATGGGAGAAAATGAGGGAAAGTATGACTCACAATGTCTCCAAGTCTGGTGGAGGAGAAATGACATTAAAGCTCCCTGTTTATGCTTAAAAAAAAAAAGAAAAAAGTACATAATGTATTTTATTGTATAAGTATATGTATAACAAAACATTTGCCATTTCAACATTTTTTAACATGAGCAATTCAGTGAGATTAACTACATTCATCATGTTGTGCAACCATCACCACTATCCATTTCCAAATTTTTCCATCACCCTATTGTTTTGTTTAATGAACAATTGCCATAGAAAATTTGCCACCAGTTAGCCTAGGAAAATTCACTGTTTATTTTTCAGCTTGTTGAGGAGGCTTTTTGATCTCTTTTTTTTTTTTTTTTTTCCACTTTGACTGAGACTAACCTTGATCTACTCTCTATTTTTGCCCACTCTCAGTGAAAATGTCATTTTTTAATGAATGTTCGTTTTGTGGTGGTTGTTTGTGAAGAGGCAATTGCTGAAGATTTGTCATAACATTTTTGATACTGTTAAAAAAGAGTTAAAAATATTTCTTCACAAAGACCAGTACAAAAGTACTCCTACATGTACTAGGATTTTGGATGCCTCAAATATTTTCTTGAATGAAAGCCCTTTTGGTTATTTTCATAATAAGAGAAATTCTTTCATGGAAAATTCAAATCAACAAAGGAAGCTCAGATTGCAGTTCTAACATTTTTCAGCAGAGTTGACCAAACATGAATCTTAAATTGACGTATTATGAAACACAATAAATAAGGTTGCAAAGGCTGGTTAACACTGCAAAGATTTTTGAAACAGACCTCTCCTTTATCTGGCTATCTTTCTGGGAGTTCATGGATCATGAGAGGACATGGAATTTGAAGGCCTCTGGTCATTCTCACAATAGCCACGGCTAACAGAGAGCTGGGCAGCAAGGGTCAGTCACTTCCTGCAGAATCATTTGTGATGAACTGTCCCTGCTGCCACCTTGGAAATGGGGGAGCCCTTATACTGCTTGACCAGGCAGAGTTATTAAAAGACTGCACTGGTATTGTGAAAGGTTAGTTGCTAACGGATGAACAATTTAATTCAAACCATTTCTGTTGGATTCCTACTTTGTATAAGCCACAAAGATGGTAGTGTTGGCAGCTGTGGCATGGGCAATGGTTGTGGTGGTGATGGAGGTGGTGGTGCTGATGTGTGTGTGTGAGGAGGAGGGGGTTACAAAGAGGAATGACTTAGTCTATGACCTCAAGTGTGGGAAATGTTGTAATGGAGACACAGGTAAGGGCTGTGGGAACAGAGAAATGGGAGACATTTATTCCAAAGATAGGGAAGAGGTACGTGTCACCCAGGAGGAGCTCAATGGCTCTAGTCTCAGTGTACCAGAAATCAAAATTAAACACAGTGGAGAGGCAGAGGACAGTTTTAGAAAGAAAGAGGTCTTGTAGGTGGCCAAAAGAGTATAGCTCAGACAGAGTAAGAATGGGTATAGAGTCACAGAGAAGAAACTAGTCTACAGGGCTAATTGCCTACACAAGCCACAACTTCCTCTACCCTGAGACCAGAAGAACTAGATGGTGCCTGGATACCACTTCTGACCATTCCGATCAGGGCCACCATAGATAGACCCTGATAGAATGGGAGAAAAATGTGGGCCAGAACTAAAATTCATAAAAAACCCAGACTTACTGAACCAGTTGAGACTAGTGGACTCCCTGAGACTATTGCCCTGAGATACTCTTTAAACTTTGAAATGAAACTATCTCTTCAGGCTACCTTTTAGTAAAATAACAGATTGGCACACAAAGTATATTACCCATGAATATGGTGCTCCATTAAAAAATCATGTAGAGGAGACCAAAAGGTCAACAATACTCTAAAGCAAAGATGAGAAGATAAGGGGGCAGGGAAACTACAGCACTGGAAATGGAACAGCGAGAATGCAAATTAAAGAGAACGTTGACATACGGTAAAAAAATGTAACTAACATCACTGAAAAATTTGTACAGAAATTGTCAAATTGGAACCCATTTGACAATTCGCTGTGTAAACTTTTACTGAAAACACAATAAAATATTATTTAAAAAAAAAAAGAATGGATATAGAGTCAGTGACATAATGAGAAAGAATGAGAGAGAGAGAGGCCTCAGCGTAGAAGACCTAGAACCCGGAACAGCCCGAGGCACTCAATGAGATTTAACTTCTTTCAGGTTCATATCTATAATAATCTACCTACACACAGAATGTTTGCTCCATCACTGGAGTGTGAGTTCTGTGGAAACAGACAATTTGCCTGTTTCGTTCATTGCTGTGTCTTCAAACCCTACGAAAGTCCCTGGCACTAGTAAGTACACAAATATATCAGCAGAAACAATCTCATAGCTGACTTACAGAACCAGAAGACAGGTCTGTGTTCCAGAGACTGGAGTTTGAGGAAGTGTCTTCCACAAGATATTAGGTGGTAGCATAAGTCTGCAAACAGCAAACTGCAAGAAATGTGTAGGATTATAGCAGGATGTTTTTTAGAAATTTTTTTATTCCCTAGAATTGGCATCTAGGATTCAAGCCTGAAACTAAAGAGGAATGAATCAATTACTATTCCATATGATAAAGACAGCAGAAAACAATTAGAAACAAACACTTCCTTAGAGCTTATTAAGAGTTGGCCAAGTTGGCACTATTCCTATAGCAGAGGGGGATTCAAAGGAATCACTAGAAAAGTCATCATCTCAGTGGGGAGTACTGGGTGGGCTTCTTTTTCTGTGTGGAAAGAAGAGCCCTCCTACCAACCCTCAACTCATTTTAGCTAGGAGAGGCGTGGTGGGTGTTACTATTCTGTGCTGTCCAGAAGCCTTATCTTTCATTGTCCTGATTCTGCCTCACCTGTTTATCTGTTTCACACATCAAGGATTCATTCAACAAACATCTATTTTACATATACTGTGTGCCAGGCCATGTGTTGGCACTGGATATACAAAGCGAAACATGACAACCACAGTCTCTGCCTGGTGGCACAGAGCTACACTAGAACATGCTGGGCTGCTTGTTTGCTTGTATAGAAGATTATACACTAATTGCATTGAGTTTCCCTTTCTATGTTTGCAATTGTTCAAAGTCCAGGCTTTAAAGTACAAAGACTTTTTGCCTTATCTAATAAAGACATTGGGGCAGTTATATTGCTCTTTGTGTTCCTTTTTGCAACTGCTTAGTCCCCAGGAATGGTGATAGGCTAGAGAAGGGCTTGGCAAACTTTTCCTGTAAAGCGCCACAGAGCAAATATTTTAGGCCTTGTGGGCCATACGGTTTCTGTCACAACTACTCAACCTTGCGGGTGTAGTGCCAAAGCAGCCAGAGATAAAAAGTAAATGAGTGAGTGTGGTTGTGTTCCACTAAAATTTTGTTTATGCAGACTGAAATGTGAATTTCACATGATTTTCAAGTATCACAAAATACTATTTCCCTTTTGATTTGTTTGCAAACATAAAAAATGTACAAACCATTCTTAGCTGTTGATTTGGCTCAAAGGCCATAACTTGCTGACCCCTAGGTTAGAGGTATGACACTTCATATACAAATTAATTTGCAAATTCCTCCTACAAAATGCCTGTTGCTTGTTAGTTTGTGTGCCCCTTGCCCACGAATGTCTGTGGTGCCCATGATAAGAGGAGATTTATAATTCTCCCTGGCTTTAGGTTTTACATATTTCCTGAGCTGAATATGATTTGGAAGACTCTCTTTCCCTCTTACTAAGAAGTTCTTCCCCTGTGGAATCTCTCCTTGTCATCCAGTTATCTCTTGGATTAAAACTGTTTTGCTGGCCTGGATGTTCTGCTGTTTCAAGCTGACATAACATTCTCTGGCATGAGCCATGCTCTTTCCCACCTCAGGGCTTTTGCTTTGGCTATTCCTCTGGCCTGGAATACTCTCCCAGCAATAGTGACCCTTCCTTCACCAGGCCAACTCCTCTCAATTCTTCAGTCGGCACCAATGTCAGTTCCTCAGAGCAGCACTACATTATGACTATTTTTGTAATGTTTTACGGCTGTCCTCCCTTCTAGAAGGAAGAGCACTAGACCCTGCCCTTTTCCCACCATTGCCTCCCAGTGCCTGGCACAGTGGTTTGTGTGGAGTTGCAGTCTGGTGGTCATGAGGGCTGGCTCTGGGGTCAGACTGCCTGTTAGGACACAGGCTCAGCACCTTCCAACCGCATTACCTACCTAAGCATCAGCCTCCTCGTTTGTAAAATGGGATAAAAAGCTTACGGACTTTATAGTGTTATTGTGAAGATTAAGTGAGATAATACATGTAAAGGGCATGGCTTAGTGCCTGATACACATTATTATCCTCAGAATGGTCAGCAACTGTTTCTATGATTGGCATTCAATAAATATTTGCTAAATTGAATTGAGCAATAAATTGAATTAAATATAATATTTATTATATTACATTGAATGATAATTGACTATAATAAATAACATTTATTATTTCATTCAATTCTCTCAACCACCCTAGGAGGAAGGTCCTGCTATTAACTCCACTGATATGAGGACTGAAGTACAAACAGGTTAAGTAACTTGCTCAGAGTCACCCTGAAAACCAGTTGTAAAAACAAGTTCTGTACTTAAAAAAATATTAAGGAGCTTCTAAGATCATTATTTATGTTATTGATTTCCAAAAGGTTTGTTTTAAATTTTTTTTTTTATCTTTAACGCCCTCTTTTCTGGTCAAAAACAAAACCATTAGCCAAACAGCACCATCTTGTAAGAAAACACTTGTTTTACATAGATATGTACTGAAAATAGATAATTTTTAAAAAAACACAATCACATAATTGAGGGACACTCTTCTGCGGTCACATATACTATTTCCCATAATTCAATAAAGTGACGTCATTTGCTTCAAGGTCATTCTGTTATTTGCTTTTATTGGGCACTTGCAACTTTAGAGGCTATCTCAAACTCTGCCAAGACCTTGAAGAGCATAAACACTACAGCACTGATGTAAATATAAATCACTTAAAATATATCAAAGTCGGAATTCTAGAGAAAGTTTGATTGAGGAAAAAACATAGACATCTATATTTGGCTATATTTACTTGTACCTATGTAAATAAGTAACAGTCTACTCATACTCAATAAATATTTAATTCAGCAATAGTATAAATTTGGATTCTTACCTTTGAACAGAACTTACACATTGCTCACTCACTAACTTAAAAAAAAAAAAAAAAAAAAAACTTCAGGCAATTAGCCCACTTTTTAATCCAGCATTTTACCCAGAAAACCAATGCTTTTGCCAGTTGTCTAAACAATGCACTGGTCAGTATTGGACAGTATTCTGCTTGTTAAATGCCTAGAGAGGTTTAGTAGGCAGAGAGGTTAGGAGCTCAGGCTCTTGAGTTAGATTGACCTGGATTCAAATCCTGACATGACTTAGCCAAGATATTTAAGCTGTATAAGTCTCAGTGTCTCCATCTATAACATGAGATAGCAATACTACCCACCTCCTAGAGTTTCCGTAACCATTGAATAAGATAATGCTTGTGAAGGGCTCTACAAGTTAATGATTATTATTGCTAATCTGCATTAAGAAAAATAATTTCCATGATTATTGGTGGCTCCCAAATAGCACTCGATAAATGTTCAAATTACCATTGTTGAACTGAATTGAAAAGCAAAAGGGACATTGATTTAAAATCAAACAATGTAGTCCTAGTATGAGCTGTCATTTAGTCTTTTCCAAACTTATTCAGAAACTGGTTACATACGACTCACCCTGAGGAAATTTTTAAAAATTAGGATTCTGCTACTCTGAAGAATCTGACTCAGTAGGTCTGGTACTGGGCTGTGAATGCATATTTTTAAAAGCCCCCAAAGGGATTCTGACGGACAGTCGGGTTTGGGAATGTGTCCCCAGGTGCAATTTTTAATTCAATAAAAATGTTCCCAGCATTTCTACTGGCTAGATGAGCCCCTAGCAGATGAAAACCTGATCCCAAGAGTTTCCTGGTTAAAGAATGTCCGTATCACAATGTCTACAGCTTCATTCAAGAAGTGACCTTTCCAACTATCTAAAGATTTGACCAGTGCAAAGAAATCCCAGAATGGCATGAGAGAAACCACAGGGATGAATACCCAACCCTGAACATTTTCCAAGGTGTCAGCTCCTCCCAACCAGAGAGCTGGAGCAAGTGGCATGGAGTTAAAACAAAACTCAACTTTCTCATACCCTCACTGGATTTCTGTTCTTTTATATCTCTGCGTGCCATCTAGTAAAAAAAAAAAAAACAAAAAAAACCAAACCCACTAGGGCCCCCTAACTATCCACCAAACTGAAAACCAAACCCATTGCTGTTGAGTCAATTCCGACTTACAGCGACCCTATAGGCCAGAGGGTTTCCAAGGAGCAGCTGGTGGATTTGAACTGCCGACCTTTTGGTTAGCAGCTGAACTCTTAACCACGGCACCACCAGGGTTCCATCTAGTACAAAAGTAGTCAGTAAATACTCATTGACTAATTAATGTAAGCTTGGAAAGAATCAACTTCTCATTACAAAAGCCCATAATACATATCACCTACGGGCTGTGAATTCAGCTAGTGAGGTTTACTTAATATGACTCCTCATTGAATCCTATGAAAAACTGCATAAATTTTATTTTCCCTCACCTTCATGTCTTCTCTCTTTTTCTAGCCACCTGTTTTCCTCAGTGAAAGTATCTCACTCTTCTCTCCCGCTCACCAACACCTTCAGACATGCCATGGAGTCACATGCTACAGGACATAAGTAACTGAAAAACATTAATCTCTGTGGTGGCAGAGAAGCTGCTGTCGTATATTTTTTTTCTTTCTGGAAACCTGCCTTTGGTGTGACAGTATACTACAGCAGTTTGAAACATTTTCACAAAAGATTTCTGAGTAAAGCAGGGAGAGGGAATGGGGAAGTTGAGATACTGCTGTGGCCTTCACACATCAGTTTATAACTTGCCTAAATATTTATTTGTCATATGTCAACAAGGCTTAAACATAAACAATTCAACTCCGATCTGGGTTCTCTGAGGTATTCTTTTGAAAGTTGCTTGGTGCTTACAAACTTTTATTCCTTTCTGAAAGGAAAGTATCTGTTATTTACCTACTTAGGGTTTTCTTTAGGAAAGCCATTTAAGTTGTAAATGCCAACATAGCAGGCAGTGTATCTGTTTTTCCCACCATTATATCCCCCACTCTTAGCACAATGACTGACAATGATAGATGCTTAAAATACAGTTTAATTAATCCATGAAGATACACTTTAGAAAGGTGGCTTAGAGGACTAAAGAGGACAAAGAGGCCTTTGGAAGACTATTTCGAGTAAAGAGAACCCCAGATAGATCACACACACACACACAAGCATAATGAGATGAAGAGGACATTATGACAAATGCCAACAAAAGGAATTATGTTCCTCTTCCCTTTCCTTGTCCAGGATAGCAAGGGGAGTATAGACGGTATAAGAAGTCCTGGTGGTGCAGTGGTTAAGTGCTTGGCTGCTAACTGAAAGATCAGCGGTTCAAACCCACCAGCCACTCCTTGAGAGAAAGATGTGGCAGTCTGCTTCCATAAAGATTACAGCTTTGGGAGTCCCTGATGAAGCAGGAGAAAGGTGGGGTGCAGAACTCAAATTCTAGTAAAAAGACCAGATTTAATGGTCTGACTGAGACTGGAGGAACCCCAGAAAGCATGGCCCCCAGATTCTCTACCAGTCCAGAACTAAACAATTTATGAGGCCAACTCTTCAGACAAAGATTGGACTGGACTTGGGACATAAAATGATACTTGTGAAGAGTGTGCTTCTTAGCTCAAATAGATACATGAGATTAAATGGGCAGCTCCTGTCTGGACGTAAGATGAGAAGGCAGAGAGGGTCAGGAGCTGGCTGAATGGCCATGGGAAATCAGGGGTGGAAAGGAGGAGTGTGCTGTCACAGTATAGGGAGAACAATTAGGGTCACATAACAATGTATGTATAAATTTTTGTATAAGAGACTAACTTGAAATGTAAACTTTCACTTAAACCACAACAATAAACAACAACAACAAAAAGTAAATGCACAAGAAAAAAATCTGGTAGGATATATATATATATAAAAGTATTACATGTAATTATGTCTGGTTAATGGTATTTTAGGTGATTCATATTTTCTTTTTTTATATATTTTTCTAAAGTTTCTACAATTACTGTGTAATCTTGTCATAATAACTGTTTTTATGAATTAAAAAATAGTTTGTGATGACAAAAAGAAAAAAAGATGGTAGCCTTAGAAACCCTGTGGGGTAGCTCTACTCTGTCCTGTAGGGTTGCTGTGAGTCAGAATTTACTTGACGGCATTGGGTATAACATACATATTGTTACTTGCTGTTGAGTCGATTCCAACTCATACATACTTTACACAGACGCTTCCTGGAATGGCTCCCCCCACTGCTCTGAAGATAAAGTTTTAACTCACCATGGTTTACAAGAACCTTCACGATCTAGCCCTGCCTTCCTGTCTAGTTTCAGACTCATCCTCACTACTCCTTCACAAGTGTCCTATATTCCAGCCATAATGAATTTCCTTCTCATTCGCTTGCCTATGGGCCTTGGCATATACACACCATCTGCCAGGAAAACATTTCACTTCTTGTTGTTGTTAGCTGCTGTCAAGTCAATCCCTGACTCATGGTGACTCTATGCACAATGGTACAAAACGCTACCCAGTCCTGCGCCATCCCCATGATCAGCTGGGGATTGTACTGTTGTGATCCACAGGGTTTTCACCGACTGATTTCTGGAAGACCACCAGGCCTTTCTTCCTAGTCTGTCTTAGTTTTTAAGCTTTGCTGCATACTCTTCAGCATCATGCAGTTATTGTTGTTAGGTGCCATTGAGTTGGTTCTGACTCATAGCAACCCCATGCACAACAGAACCCACCACTGCGCTGTCCTTTGCCGTCCTTACAATCGTTGTTATTCTTAAGCCCATTGTTGCAGCCACTGTATCAATCCATCTCATTGAGGATCTTCCTCTTTTTCACCAACCTTCTACTGTATCAAGCATGATGTCCTTCTCCAGGGACTGGTCCCTCCTGATAACATGTCCAAAGTACATAAGCTGAAGTCACACCATTCTTGTTCTGTGGACCATTCTGGCTGTACTTCTTCCAAGATGGATTTGTTTGTCCTTGACACTCCGTGGTACATTCAATATTCTTCGCCAGCACCATAATTCAAAGGCATCAATTCTTCTTTGGTCTTCCTTACTCATTGTCCAGCTTTCACATGTATATGAAGTGAAAATACCATGGCTTGAGTCAGGTGCATCTTAGTCCCCAAAGTGACATCTTTGCTTTTCAACACTTCAAAGAGGTCTTTTGCAGCAGATCTGCCCAATGCAATACGTTGTTTGATTTCCTGACTGCTGCTTCCATGGGCATTGATTGTGGATCCAAGTAAAATTAAATCTTTGACAACTTCAATATTTTCTCCGTTTATCATGATGTTGCTTACTGGTCCAGTTGTGAGGATTTTTGCTTTCTTTATGTTGAGGTGCACGCCACACTGAAGGCTGTACTCTTTGATCTTCATCAGTAAGTGCTTCAAGTCCTCTTCACTTTCAGCAAGCAAAGTTGTGTCATCTGCATACTGCGGGTTGTTAATGAGTCTTCCTCTAATCCTGATGCCACGTTCTTCTTCATATAGTCCAGCTTCTTGGATTATTTGCTCAGCATACAGATTGAATAAGTATGGTGAAAGTATACAACCCCGACTCACACCTTTCCAACTTTAAGCAATGCAGTATCCCCTTGTTTTGTTCAAATGACTGCCTCTTGGTCTATGTACAGGTTCCTCATAAGCACAAGTAAGTGTTCTGCAATTCCCATTCTTTGTAATGTTATCCATAATTTGTTATGATCCACACAGTCAAATGCCTTTGCATAGTCAATAAAACACAGGTATATCTTTCTAGTATTCTCTGCTTTCAGCCAAGATCCATCTGATATCAGCAATGATATCCCTTGTTCCATGACCTCTTCTGAATCTAGCTTGAACTTCTGGCAATTCCCTGTTAAAGTAGTGCTGCAACCACTTTTGAAGGATCCTCAGCAAAATTGTACTTTTATGTGATATTAATGATATTGTTCAATAATTTCCACATTCTGTTGTATCACCTTTCTTTGGACTGGGCACAAATATGGATCTCTTCCAGTTGGTTGGCCAGGAAGCTCTCCTCCAAATTTCTTGACATAGATGAGTGAGCACCTCCAGCACTGTTGAAAACATCTCAACTGGTATTCCATCAATTCCTGGAGCCTTGTTTTTCCCCATTCTCTTCAGTGAAGCTTGGACTTCTTCCTTCAGTACCAACGGTTCCTGATCATATGCTAACTTCTGAAATGGCTGAACATCGACCGATTCTTTTCGGTACAGTGACTCTGGGTATTCCTTCCATCTTCTTTTGATCAGCATAATAGCAACACCCAAACCATTACTGATGGATGGTGGCTGTGCCTGAGATACATGGCGAGGAATCAAACCTAGGTCTCCCAAATGGAAGGCAAGGATTCTACCACCAAACCATCAGTGCATCAATTTTCACCTGTTTTCCTTTAGATATTTGCTTAAGTGTCATTTCCTCCAGGAATCTTTCCCAGGCCTTTGGGTTGGGTTCACCTCCTATGTCTCCCCATTATAGCACCTCCTGTGTTGCATTGTGATTGCTCATGCAGTTGCCTGAGCGAGGCCCTCTGCCATGATTGTGAGCTCCATAGGGCAATGGCCATGCCTATGTTGTGCATCATTCTTTCTTCAACACTGAACACTGCCCAACAAATAAGCAATAAATATTTACTGAATGAATGAAGAATAGAAGAAGGAAAGAACAAACAGGCTGAACAAATAGAAAAAGAATAGCAAAGAGATGGTGGGTACATTAAGCCTGTGTTGTCTTGGTTGTCCTGGCTCCTCTGAGATCCGGATATTCAGTGGAGTCCCAGAAGATCTGGAAGGGTGAACACAGAAGAAACTGAGCCAAAAGTTATGTTTGGGAACGGAAAGAAAAAGCAATTGCTGATGAGGTTAACAGGTTTCAAAAATCAAAGACTATTTGTAGTTCACATACCCGTTACTAACTCTACATGTTATGAAGTTGTTGTTGTTTTTAGCTGCCATCAAGCTGATTTTGATTCATGGCGACCCCATGTGTGCAGAATAGAACTGCTCCCTGGGATTTTCAAGGCTGTGACCTTTTGGAAGCAGACTGCCTCTGGGTGGGTTTGAACTGTCAACCTTTATGTTAGTAGCCCAGTGCTTGACCATTTGTGCTACCCAGGGAATCCGTGTTACAGAGTAGTTCTTATTAAATAAAATGCTCATTTACCATTGCATATAAGTTCTTTCCCCTTTTTCAGTTTTATCTTGAATTATGGAGAAAGCGGAATATGCCAACCAACATGATTCCATGCAACTATTTCCTAGGAAATTCATAAAACAACTTGATTTAGGTGTACAGAAAAAATCAACAGGAGAGTTTTCAATTAATTCTAAGATCCATATTTTAAATACTCTGCGCATTTAAGCCAGAAACTATCACTTTTGGTCTCCACTGTCGGTAATCCTATCTTGATAGCTCACATGATCAGGGTGATGTTCCAGCAAAGATTATTTGCTTCCCTAGCTAAAAAGGGGAGGGGAGAATTCAGTCATAAATTATAAAGGTAGCCTAACTCACCAAGTATTTCCTGACTGGCTTAATTTCCTCACTCCACTGCAGTGTGGTATTGGGTTGTGGCTCGCTTGTGAACAGACTTTCAGCTCCACTCTGAATTCAATGGTCTGTGGGCCAAAGAAGCAGCAGTGAGGGAACTGACAAAAGCCCTGGGTGCCCGGAACACTAGCGGGTTCCACCAGACCTGGATACTCACCTGCTACCTGACTAGGGTTATTTATTTGAATTTTGGTTCCCACATTTTTTCACCTATAATGAGAAAATTTCTTCCGACTTCTTACAATCTATCCATCTTATTGAAAATTCTTATGCAATCTGAATATTTTATATTATAACCATTTTGTGTGGCGCCCTTGTGGCACAGTGGTTAAGAGCTCGGCTGTTAACCAAAGGTTGGCAGTTTAAATCCAAGAGCCATTCCTTGGAAACCCTATGCGGTAGTTCTACTCTATTAACTAAATTTTTCTATTATATAATTGGTCAAGGGCTTTGCAAATAAAAACTGATCATTCAGAGACTGGAAAAAAAGAGAGAGAGAGAGAGAACACTAGCCAGAAGCATTCATTTGATAGGGGAATCTGCTTTCTACAATGATCTATTTCTTACTATCGACTGCTTCATTAAAGGGAAAAGACGGTGTCCAATAATTAATTTGAATACCACCAAGGCACCTAACACACAGATATCCAATTAATACTCATTGATACTTTATTCTAAGCTCACTTGGCACTAATCAAACACCGTTATCAGTCTATGATAATTTTCATCTACGGGATATGAGGTTGGTCAATAAAGTTTAATTGATACAAAAACCAGACAAAGTTACACATCAAAAACATATATGGAGGTTCAAGAAATTGAAGGATGGAATAAAAGCATGCATTAAAGATTCCAGTAATGCGTTAAATGCCACACCTTTGAAATTACCTTGTTTCTTAATTAGAATTCCTCGAACATATCAATTGAACTTGACCTCACTGAGAACCACATCCTAGGCAAATTCAGAACATAGAAGTGAATTATTTTTCTAGTTAATGGAGCATGTAAGTTTATGTTAATATTCAAGGTTACAATGGGTGAAATGTAAACTGAAAAGTTTTCCTTTTTATCCTGCGTCATGGTATAATAGCAGTACTTACTTTATGAAATAAATGTCCAATTACCATAAAACAAATGGAAGGTCATTATATTTTACTTGGCTTTTGTATGCAGTCTATAAAATATGTTGCCTTACAAATTGGCATGCTGTAGTACTTTATGTTTTTAGTTAATCTAGGGAACCCAGCCTTATCTTTTCCTCATTACAAACTGCATGGGCTCCATTCTAGCAGTGATAATTTGGTCTTTCTCATCTCTGAATATTTGCATAAACCATTCTTTCTGCTTAAAATGACTTCTTCCTTTCCCTCACCAATCCATGAACCTTTTCTCCTTCAAGACATTTTAGAAATTCATCTCTCCTACATATGCCTTCCCTATCACTTCCTTTAATCATTTATTATTACACATAAGTGAAGTTTGGGTCAGTTATCTTAATTGGCTAGATAACTCAAGTAACAAATGAGTTGCTTATCTTTGCCTGAGATAAGATTGCTAGTCTCAGCTCTCTACTATGTGCTTGTTTATTGGAGGAGGGGAGGTGGGGACACAGGGAAAGAAGGAGTTAGGAGTATTTGCGTGTGTGTAGCTCAATGCTAGCTTATCACGCTTGCAATATGGTTTGCATTATATGTCAGTATTACCCTTTTATTTTAGTTGTTCTTTGTAACTGTATGTCTATTTCATTTGTATTTTCCTGCCTTCATCTTTACATTCTATTTTATTTCTTCCATTTATGGTGAGTCTTTTCAAACCAACACTGTTAGAATTATTACGTATTTCTATGAGGAGGAGTGAGAATACGTTGGTTGATGATGCCAGGGTCACAAACTCAGTTGCCTTCAGGGCCCAGGCAAAGTTACATAATGTGCAAAGAGGCGTAGCATGAGACAGGGAGCAGAGGCTGTGTAAACTGGAGGATACCTGCCCAGCCTAGGGGCATTCAAATTCAAAGGGTTGCAGCACCCCTACCAGTCCAATTTGGCCTTCCAGCCATTAGTTTGCAACCCCTGATGCCCTTATTTCTTGCCCTGAGCCTGTGAGGCATGTTAGTGGTGACAGGGATGATTAGCTACATTGATGAAGGAATTAAAATACAGAATAGTAATTTTATAAAAGTCACACAGGAAATCAGCTTCATTCACATGTCTTGTTCGAAGAGAATAGATGAGAAAAGGATAGAATAAAATTCATCATCTAAAACCTGGAAGCAAATAAGCAAGACTAATTCTTTTTAAGAAAAGTATGTTCTGATGTTTGAATGCAGTTTTTAGTACATTTAATAAGTTTTAAAAACATAAGCGAATCAGTCCCTTTTACTGTGATTTGGAGATATGTATATACACACACACACACACCCCCATACATACATACATATTTTTAATCAGATTAAATTACAGTTACTTGGGAAATTTGGCATCTGATCCTTCCTAAGAGATTTTGACTGTATATGAATTATTTTGCTTTACAGAAAAGCTAGTTTTAAGAGGAATATTGTCCCTTTCCTAGATGCTCTACAGTTTTTTTTTTTCCAGGATTACTCTTTATTTACTATTACCATTATTATTACTATTATCACCTTTCAGGGGAAAAGAAGGTTGGGTAACAGATCCTAGAATCCACTATTTAATGTGAATGCTTTGAAATTTTTTAATTCACTTCTACTACAAGCTGGGAAGTAAGCAAAGCATAGTCTGCAAATCAAGCCCGTTAAAATTCCACTGCAAAGCATGGACTTGACCGACTGCAAGTGGAGCTGTCAGCTCGTACAGGCGTCACTGTCAAAGGGCCATGTCATCTGTCAGTGTCGGTTCCAGCTCACTGTTCCACATAGAGGGAATGCACTGTTGCCTCCCAATTGATAACACGCTGCCAGAAGCATGTTACTTTCTCATCCGTCTTCTTGTAGCCGTCAAAAACGGAATCCATTAATTAGTTTGTTCTTGTGAATCTTCGTTGTTCTGAAGACATGTAAATTTCAGAGTAAGACAAATAAAAATCCCAACCCCAAACCATGATACCAGTAAGGGCTCAAAATCCTAAGGTGGCAGCTATTACTGACAGTGGCAAAAACTGACCAGCTAAACTCTGCCTTAAGTGAATGTAATGATGTGGCTAGTTTCCCATCCCTTTTAATGAGAGCGAGTTTCCCAAGGCAGCAGAGGCAAGAGGGAGGCTTAGACGAAAAGGCAGGGGAGAAGCCCTGAACACAGCTCTAACTAGTCAGACAGTTTGACACAACTTAGGGAGTCTGGTTGCTGCTGCTGCTGCGTGATTACCTTTTTGTATTTTATTTCTCTCCAGGGGCTCTCAAAAAAGTTTGATAGGCTTTATTTCCCTCATTTTGTGGTTCCCACAAAGCATATGCAATTCTATAAACTCCATATACTTTAAACAGGGTGCCTCATGTGCAATTCACTTCAGCATTCCAATATACAGTATATCTATAAATTGAAGGAATGTTCTATAGGAAACTTGGAATAAATACATTGAACAATCTTTGTATCTGATATAGTATATTGCAAAAGTGAATATGTTTCAGCTTAACCCAATTTTTTTCTTTTGCATCTTTTCAAAGTCAGTGATAAAAGGATTGCACTGACATTGAATTATTTTATTCAATTCAGTAAGCATTTATTAAGTGACTACTCTGTGTAATTCAGTGTGCTAGGTACGCTGGGAAACAAAAAAAATTATTAAAATACAGCCTTGGTCCTCTAGAAGCTCACGCTTTAGAGGAAGAGGCAAGTACACACACACACACAAAACCCATTGCCATCAAGTTGGTTCTGACTCATAGTGACCCTATAGGACAGAGCAGAACTGCCCCATAGGGTTTCCAAGGAGTGCCTGGTGGATTCAAACTGCCAGCCTCTTGGTTGGCAGCCATAGCTCTTAACCACTGCTCCACCAGGGTTTCTGGTACATACACAAAGAGCCTTAATTCAAGGTAGACTGTCAAACCAGAACCCATTGCCATGAAGTTGATTCTGACTCACAGAAGTAAATAATGGACCATGGAAGAGAGGAAAAAGAGATGAGCTACAACCCAGGGACTCTGAGATGGGTTCCTGGAGGTGGCAGCATTTGAGCAAGGCCTTGAAGGAAGGATTGGTCTTCACACGGCTGTAACGTACTCAATTTTACAGGATATACCATGTGTGGAGGAAAAACTATATAGTAAAGGAGTTGTCTGCAAATAACCAGGAAGAACTTTGCATTCAGAAGGACCAGCACGGGGGCTGGGTTGGCACAGTGCAGGGAGGGTTCAGGATGGAGACTTCTTTCCAACTATTCCCTTGTAGTTTACCAAAGCCAACAAATAAGGAGCTCCCAACACACTAGGCTGCTAATGGAAAGACTGGCAGTTCAAGTCCACCCAGAAGTGTCTTGGAAGAAAGGCCTGGTGATCTACCTTGGGGGAAAAAAAAGCCATTGAAAACTCTGCATAGCACAGTTCTACTCTGACACACATGGGGTCACCATGAGTCGGAATTGACTGGACGGCAATTGGTTTTGTTTCTGGTTTGTGAAAAATGTACAGAGAAGTAGTTTATTACATTGTTCCAGGATTACATTTAGTGACTGTAGCATAAATAAATGGTAAATATAACAAGAAATATCTTTCCGAGACTTTTTCCCTCATCTTTTTAAGTTTCTCATTTCAAGCCAGGACCTAAAATAGAATGGAAAAGTATGATCACTAGCACGAATGAAAAACAAGAAAAGATAAATAATTTAGCAGAATCTTTTTTAAGATCTTGAAAATGTTTAAGGAATTTCTGATTCTTTTCTACCAAACAGCGCAGTAGTTTTTAAAGTTTTTAAAGCCCGGTGAGGGAAAGACTCGTTTTGCTCATTGATGAATCCCTACAACCCAGAAGAGTATGTGGCTCATAATAGGAACTCAATCAGCATTTTTTGAATGCATATTTGGCAAATCTATCAACGGTAGCCTGCCTCTTGGGCATGATGCTCAGCTGAGTTTCCATAGTGGCACAAACTCTGCTCTGGCTCATTCTGCCATCATATATGCCACAGAATAACTTTAGCGTGAGATGGAGTTTTATTAGAAGGACAGGGCTTTTTGCTTTGGGTTTAAAATACGGACGTTTGTCAGTTAACTGATCACAGTTATTTCTTAGGGTTCAAGTAAAACTCATCTAAAAGGGAAGAAAACTTAAACTGATAGCGAAGAAAAACTATCAACGAAGTAATTTTGTTAATGCTGAGTACATTTGAAATGCTTGTATTTCTTGCTATAAAATGCTAACAGGAAGGTTATCTCTGAAATAAAGTGAGATTGTGAATTATCATGTTGATTTAGTCCCCCAACTAGCTAATTTAAATAATTCAATCAGCAAAGTATATTTTACATGAAGAAATCTAGTTTTACTGCCTTCCCATGTAAATTAGCCAGATAACTATAACCTCTAAGGTTCACTTTGGGATATATAGGCCCAGCATACAAGCCAAAAATACTAACTGCTTCACTGATAGTCACAGGTCGTTTTCTCATATGCTTTCAAGTGAACAGAAGCCAGTGTGGTGACCCCTCTGGACAGAAAGTGTGCAAAAACACGTAATAAACATTTGTTGTATAACTGCTAAGAGCATCACAGACGAAGGCAGGAGCAATGTTCAAACTATTCAACAATGAACTCCTAAGAATGAGCGCTGGCTGCAGCAGTGGTTCAGAGTCCTGGAGGACCCCTTCCTTCTTTAGTTGCTAGACAGTGAGGGAGAAGCCAGGGCAGTGAGGTGGGGAGCACTGTGTAGGCGGCGGTGGGGACAGAGAGTGCTCGGGGCAGCAGCCATTTACCAACTGGTACAAAAGCATTTTAATATCTTAACACTCAGAACAGCCATACCAGTGCATACTGATTGAAAATTACCCCTTGATATAGGCATAAAACCTGGTTTTCACCCTTGGAAGCTTCTAAACCAGTTGCCATTGAGTAGATTCTGACTCATGGAGACTCCGTGTGTGTCAGAGTATAACTTTGCCATCGGGTTTTCAATGGCTGATGTTTTAGAAATAGATTGCCAGGCCTTTCTTCTGAGGCACTGCTGGGTGGACATGAACCACCAATCTTCTGGTTAGTAGCTGAGTGCTTTACTATTTGCACTACACAGGGACTCCATTGAGGAGCTTCTAATGAGTGCTCAATCTTATTTGGAAGAATACCCCAACAGGACTGAACACTGAGCCAGGAGGGGGTCAAGAAAATTGACCGGACCCTGTGTGTCTGGTTAAAAGCTCCCGTGTAGGAGCTCAGATTCTGTCTAAAATGCTAATCCCTGCCTGGCTAAGGTAAGATCAAGTGAAGCCTGTTGAGAGCTGTTGACATATATCACAGAGACAGATCAAATAGCTTCTTTTAACCAATCACGGTGTCATACTTCTGAAAGGTCCTTCACACACCTCTGACACAATGTTATTCTTCACATCAAAATCCAGTTCCTTTCTCCACTCAAGTTCTACACATGTACGACAGAACTAAAATTGACTGAGTTATTTGGCCAGTTCTAATCCCTCACAGTCAGTAGTAATACCTTGGTTCCCTCACCAACCTTCCTCCCTCCCTCTCTCCCTTTGCCTTACTCCCCATTACCTTCTTTTAACAGTTATCAGTTATTGAAGCCTACAGACCATGTGACATGCATTGTGTGAGGCACCACAGATAACTTTAAACGGGGGATAACTTTAACTTGTGACTGTTGTTGTGTGTCATCAAGTCAATTCCAACTCAATTCCAACTCATGGCGACCTTATAGGACAGAGTAGAACCGCACCATAGGGTTTCCTAGGCTGTAATCTTTATGGGAACAGATCGCCAGGTCTTTTCTCCTGTGGAGCCACTAGGTGGGCTGGAACTGCTGACCTTTCAGTAAGCAAGCCAACCACTTGGCTAAGTGCTTAACCATTGTGCCACCAGGGCTCCTTAACTCTTGACTACATGCCAATAATTCAACTAAGGTCTATCCTAAGAGTTTTATACCCACAGCAAGCTGTTTTCACTTTGTGTGTGAGGGACTGATGGGCACACTTTCCCCTGGGGATAAATGCTACGGGGTGTACTTTACTGTAGGAAGAGTGAATCTTAGAGGAGCGGTCTTTTCATTGAGGAAAAGTAAGCCCTTGGTGAACAGCTTTGCAAGTGGTAGTAAAGCCTTCTTCTTGGACACGCCTGTTTCTGTGGCCCTGATAAGACTGGGCCACTGGCATGGTCTTATCAGTGCACATCAATAAATATTGCAGCTGCCATCTGAAGAACTGATTGCAGAGGCCCCCAAAAGTCAGACAGTCAAATCACTAACTTGACTTTGATTCCATTAGAGTTAAGTGGCAGTCACACGTAGGCTGATTTCCTTGCCAGGAATTCTTTTTAAAAATGAACACATCTGTGGATGTTGGTAACCCATCTATGTTCTTTCCACTGAAGGAATCCCTTAGAAATACCTGATTGATCACTGAACTTTTTTTTTTTTTTACCATAAACATACTTACCTTTTGCTTTGAAGTCCTGCCATAAAATAAGCAATTTGGTTAGTTGTCTAATAATAATATAGCAGCAAGATCGAGTAATCTAATAATTTTTATATGTAAGCCTTTGCCTTTTAATTGAATGCTTTCCTCTTTCTTTCATTAAAGGCAACTTCCTGTGACCTTTAAATTCAGTTAAAAAAGTTAATCCTTTGGTTAATCTGGACCAATTGGTTTCTGAAACACCACTCAGTGACAAACCATTATTTCTAGCTCAGATTTTAATTGGTTAGAATGTTATTGCTGTGAGATCCAGTAGCTGTCAGATTTGCCTGCTAGCCAGTCTGAGCTTTCTGGACATATTCCAAGTCATTAAAGCAACATCTCCTGTTCAAGCTGGGGATATTTATCTTGAACCCAAGCCAGATGCTCTCTCCTGCTCTTATTTAATTAATGCCTAAGGAATGTTGGAGGGAGTCTTGCTGCAGTTGGGGGCAAGTATACCTTTGGAAAGGAAAATCTGAGTTTCAGCTTTTATGTTAAATACTATTTTTGAATTATTAGATGAAATTGCCATATAAATCACAACTTAGCACTGATGCTAAATACATGTTTTCTCAGATATTTTCTGACTTTTACCTTAGTTTTTAATTTTTCCCTGCACTGAAGAGCCCAAAAGAACCCAATTATCCCATGGAGTTAGAATAATGTTATTCAAACACACAGATAACTTATTACAATTATTTCACTTTTATAAGAAGATCTGTGCTTTCTTTTCAGTTGTCCTATCAATATCTGACAGGGTCCCTGGGTGGCACAAACAGTTAAGCAGTCAGCTACTAACCAAAAGATTGGCAGTTTGAATCCACCCAGAGGCACCTCAGAAGAAAAGCCTGGCAATCTACTTCCAAAAGATCACAGCCACTGAAAACCCTATGGAGTTGTTCTACTCTGATATACACAGGGTCGCTATGAGTCAGCACCAACTCAGTGGCAATTGGTTTGGTTTATTTTTTACTAGTATCTGAGAAATCATAACTAATAACTGGTGATCATTCCAGTCATCCATTTTTTTAAACAATAACAGAATCAAAAGAGATTATCCACATATATTTTTCCAGTGATGTAGATAGGAGATAGCAGTGCCTGGGGACTTGCTTTAGAATCCTGGATTCAGGTCTAGCAGTGTGACCTTGGGTAAGTTATTCAAGTTCTCTGGCTACCAGTGGCCTCCTCTGTAAGACAGCAGTAGTAATACTATTTATCTTACAGTTTGCTAAGTGATGAGTATTAATCATAAAATGTATATGAAATGCTTTGAAAACACTGAGGTTCATGAGGTCAAAATTTTATTAAAACAGGATTATCACATCAAAGGACTTCTTGGAGTGACCGGTAGAATCAGATTTTTTTACTTAAATGGAAGACCCTTATTCCTTTTGAGATTTTTCTTCCCTTCAATCCACCCAATTCATCCCTAACTCATCCCCGGCTACAGTAGCTGGTGCTCCAGAGTTCCTGCTCCAGGCTTCTTGTCTTCTCCTTGCAGTCTGTGGACTCAATCTGCCTGATTTTATTAAGGGATGAATGATAGGCAGGATGCTTCTTCCCTACTCCTGATGTTTCCTTCTATGTGGAAATGTCTCCACAAATAAAATGCTACAGGTCCCTTTCCATATTCTCACTTACTCAGCCCTTTGGTAGGCAGAGTAAGTTACTGAACTGGTAAATGTGGAAAGAATGAAATGGGTATGCTTGGTTTACCACTCCCCTCATTATCTCAGCATTATGCATTATCCATTGCTCACAAGCATGTGGAAAGCTTAATGATGAAGGCCCTAACCCAGTGGGGGAGGTCTGTGGTAGCTGACTACTACCTGTCACCTAGTGGGTAATTTTGTCTAATTCTGGTGTTCACCATTACAAAGCCCACTTGTCTGCAGATATGAGCCATGTTCTCCACTGGGAGCTGTATCGGTTGGTTTTCGCCCTCACTTTCTCTTGTATTTTATTTCTTGACTGAGACTGATTCAGAACTCAGGTAGGGAAAAGGGATATTATTTACTGGACTCCCACAAAGTCTCCAAACTTACACATCCCTATTTTTACCCTTTATTTCCCACTGAGCACAGACCCATATACCAATTGCCTTTTGAAGAATTCTATCTAGATATTCCATTAGTACATAAAGCACACACAAAAAAATTTAAGCTACACTACATTCTAAACTCTTTCATTAAATTTGCTCCTCTTCTTCTGGACACCATGTCAGAAACCTGGGAGCCATCCTAAATTTTTCTCCATGTATCCAATCCATTATAAAATCTTGGCAATTTTGTCTCCTAAATCCAGTTGAGCCTCTTCATCCCAGACACTGCTGCCCTAGTTCAAGCCCTTTCCTCAAATGCCTTCTCCTCACACCACCAGAGTGACTATTGAAAAATATAATTCACTCCACTTTCAAAATCCTCCAGTGACTTCTCTTCCTACGTGAAACAAACTCCAAACTATCTCCTCTGGCACAGGAGATCTGGCCATTCCTTTGCTCTACAAGATCCAGACCCTGGCCACTTCTCCTACCTCCTCCCTCTCCTGTTGTTCTCCCGGCTCACTCTGTTCCAGCCACACTGGCCTCTGTGCTCTTTCTTGAACTCTCTAAGCTATTTCCCTCTCAGTGCTTCTGTACTTGTTGTTTTCCCTCTGCCTAGAATGTTCTTCCTCTATGTCCTCACATGACTAATTCCCTCATGTCTTCTTTCCTAATCTAACTTAGATACCACAGTCCATCATTATAATCGTTCCCTTGAACATATCCTCCACACCTTTACTTCTCTCTCACATTCACTGGATGCATTAAACATCTCTTGTGTACCATGGTAAATCCTCTAAGCCTGATCTCTTTCTCCAGTTACTAATGCAGCAACCAGTTCCACAAAGGCTCATGTGAAACCAGACCATACCTTTGTGCAAGCCTGAATAGGTATACCTCTGGCTTCGTGCCCTGGCACTTCTCTGATGCAGCAGCACGGATGCACAAGGGAACCTTCTCAGCCCTCACATACACAACCTAGAAATGTGGGGGAAGTTAATGCCTGAGGGAGACACTGGGATAAATGCTTTCCTCTTTGGGTGGTTAGATGAAACACATTTCATAAGGCTTCTCAGAAGATCCTAGTGAAATTTAGCAACAGTCACCCAATAGCTAACTCAACATTGCAGGCGTGTACTGATTCTCCCTCCTACTCCGTTACTTATCCTCAGCTCCTCACTGTTTTTTGGACACCTAGACCACCCACCTGGCAAAACTTCAACCAAACTTAAATCCAACTTCCATTCTTCTCTGACTCACACCTAGACAGAAGAACTAGGCTGGTGAAAAGCATGAGACCATATTAATTGATCGCACTCTAATTCTTGACAACTAGCTGCAATCGACTCAAGGGCAACAGGTTTGATTTTTTGGTTTCGCCTCAAGTGGGATTTCCTTTTTTTATCTTTATGAAGCTAAGGTGACTTTTTAAAGGTACTTTATAAAGTGACTGATAACTTCATTAGAATAGGCTGGTTTAGCTGTTATTACAGTTAACACTCTTGGCTGCTAACTAAAAGGTTGGAGATTCAAGTTCACCCAGAGGTGCCTTGAAAGAAGGGCCTGGTGATCTGCTTCCAAAAAATCAGCCATTGAAAACCCTATGGAGCATAGTTCTACCCTGACACACATGGAGTTGCCATGAGTCGGAACTGACTTAATGGCAACTGGTTTTAACCTCAAGTCTGAGTTGGAATCGACTTGATGGCAGCGGGTTTGGTTTTTTGGGGTTTAGGTCCTTACTGTTCCCAGGCACTCCATTCACATTTCCATAGATCATTCACTCTTCCACTTGTAAAGGTGACTATTCATATTTTATTTCTCCTCAAACAGTCAACATTCCCTCCTTACCCCCTCACTCTCAGATGATGACTCTTCTTACTTTACTGAGAAAGCAGAAGAAATCACATGAGAACTTCTATATAGTCTCACTACTAAATCTACCTACCTGCATGACTCTGAACCCATATACTCTGTATTTTTTTTTTAAATGACTGAACTATTTGTGTGCCTCTCTAAAGCCAACCGCACCGTTTGGGGACCTGTTTCCATCCCTCTTCCTACTTAAGGATTTCGCTCCTGCAGTTGTCCCCTTTGTGCTGCATCATCAATTTTTGTCTCTCTAGCAGATTATTTCCTTCAGCATACAAACATGTTATACTATCTTCTATCTTTAAAAAACCCTTCCTTGGCCCATTTCCTCCTCTAGCTACTGACTTACACCTCTGGTCAGCTTTGCAACAAAGACCTGGAAAGAATTTTTTTTTTTTTTTTTTACTTTCTGATTCCATTTTCTCTTATTTCTTCAAATATATTTTCTACCCTTACAATAAAGGTTCCTGTGATGCAATCAAAAGTTATAGTCAAATTGATTTCTGGGACCCATTCTACTTCAGGGCAGACAAATTCAACCTTAACTTTTTCTTTATGAAGCTAGAGTGACTTTATGACTGGTCACTTCATTACCATAGGTTGGTTTAGCTATTATTATGTATCAAAATCACTTTTAAAAGGAGAAAGATGTACCCAATGGTGTTGGGATGAAAGAGGGACCAACTTATGATTGTTTTGTATGCAAACAAGTCATTTGACAATAACACACATTGTAACAGTTTGGACTTGCATTTTAAATAATTCATTCATATTCAACTAGAGATAGAAAATAACATGGAAAAATAAGACCATAGTAAAAGCTCACCCTAGAAACTCACTTTCAAAACCGTTTTGTATTTGATTACTTCCACTGAAAGAAAAATGAAAAAGAAAGAAAAGATGTAATCGGCTACAAAGGGAAACCATTAGAGTGGAAATGATGATTAGGTAACAAGTTCACATAAGAACAGATTAAAATGAGAAAAAGCTGGGGATCCTGGGGGATTAAGACATCTATATGTAGAGCACTATGAATTTGATAAGAAATAACATTGTGTTATTTTTCTTTATTTTCTTCTATTTGTATTCCTTATGGAATGAACCACATTGAGATGGAACTGAGGTGGACAGGATGGATCTTTGTTAACTCTTTGCCTAGAGAGGAAGAATTTCTGAGCATGACCTATCTGCCAGTTAAAACCAATTAAGTACCAAGAAAGCCATAAAGTGGCCCAGGGCTGGAATCTATAGTACAACTTCCTGGAAAACTGGAACAGAAAAAAGATGCTGATTTCTCACAGTAGAGAGGAAACACCCTGTTAATTAGATCAGATTATTTTTCATCTCCTGGATTTTAAATACTGACCAGAACAATAAGTACCTCCAATAAATTTTAACTCAACCAATGTGACTTGAGATTAAAGACTTTTGCCATTCTTTTATCTGACAGGTAACAAGGATCAGTTGGACTAACAGAGGGCTGTTGTCAGGGGTACTGAATAATGTTCACGAGGCAGTACCTACTGGGAAACCTTGGGAAGGCTGCAGAACATCTCTGAGCCTCCATTTTATCTGTTCTTAGGAAATAATATTTTGTACAAAGACAATTTATATGATGATTCTGATATGTCTGTAATACACACATACATATGTACTTACATATGTGTGGGTGCATAATATTTTTTCACTTCTCATTTTGGATTGCCAATTTCATTACAAGGTTGATAACATATAGCTCAGAAGGATGAGTGTATTCTATCTAATGTCTCCTTCCTCCTTTCCAAGAAACACTGGCCAGGCTGATTATGAGTCTTTACAATGTGTCATGTTAGTGAGGAGATGATGACTGAATTTTATCACAACATGGCACCTTGGTTTATTTTTGTGTCATTTTTTTAAGTTCACTCTTTTCTGATTATGAAAGTAATACATGCTCATTGCAGAAAAATTGGAAAGAAAAGATCATCCAAATTCTTACCACACAGAGGCATGCAACTAACATTCTGGCAGATAGCTTCCAATCTTTCTATCTCTATATTTTTTTTTAACTTCATTGAGATTTTATTGTAAAAGCAATTTTATACTCAGCATTTAAAAGTTAACCTTATAAGTTTCTCCCATTAAAAACTGTCATAAGCATGAACAGATTATGAGTAGGTTTAGGGGGGAAAGCAATTAGACTTCACTTTTTGCAAGACTGTCCCAAGGAGACTGGGTTGGTGGGAGCAACGTTGGAGACATTAAAACAAATACTGAGGCTGTTGCAATAATGAGATGATGAATGTTGGTACTGGAGGATAAAGAAGTGGACAGAGTGGAGAGATATTAAGGAAGTAGAATCTATTGCCTCGATTTCTGTAGTCAATTTCAAGCCAGTTGATGATGCTACTGCACTAATGCACCCATTTCCCCAAACCAAAAAACAAACCCAACTGCCGTGGAGTTGATTCCAACTCACAGCAACATTAGAGGACAGAGTAGAACTGCTCCTTAGGGTTTCCAAGAAGCAGCTGGAGGATATGAACTGCCAGCCTTTTGGTTAGCAGTTGAGCTCTTAACCACTGTACCACGAGGGCCCCATTTCCCATGATATACAATTCTTCTCCTTTGCCTTCTGCTTCTCACTTACCTTATCCTCCCTTCTTTTCCCAAATATCCCTTCTTCTGTTACTCACGCCCTAGTTCTACCAGTGACATCTGACATACCGCTTGGCTCTTTGGTGTTCTTCCAGAACTTGGGAACCTAAAGGCACTGTAGGAATATGCCTTGTCACAGATGAGAGATCCGATGTAGATGTCACAGCCACTGATTTAATTACAAATAAAAGTCACAAGATAACCTCAGCTACTAGTGCTAAAGAAATTCCCATGTTTACTCCTCTACCACTGAAGACTATTCAGGATAAACAAGTCATAAAGAAACCTGAGGTGTGAGGAGAAATAAACTGTCCTTACCATTCTGGGGTGGATTGATGTATTTCACTAAATAAGTTATACAATAAAAGATGATAATGATGCAGTGGGAAATGCTTTCAGTCTCTAGATGATGGGTCATCTGAGTAGGACTAGTGGGTGATGTGTGAACACCGGAGGCCAGGAATAAAACCCTCAAATCCCTTGTCCCTATCAAGGAAAATTCAGTAAATATTTGCTGGAGGAGGGGTGGCAGTTCTCTTCACTACCATGGAAGAGTTCCTTTTATAGGGAGAGAGCCGAGAGTAGTGATTGGACCAGACTGTGATCAACAATCCAGCCCCATCTGCACTCTCCCCTACATCACAGGGGAGGCCTGTGAACTCTATTTCCTAGAATCCCTTGCTTGCAGGGTTCCTGGTTAGATTCTGCCAGTGAGAGGCACTTCCATAAGATTTGACGAGTGGAAGAGAAGGAAAAACCATTCTCTTTTAGCAGTGGTTGGTACACTGGCATCAGCAAACAGAACAAATGGAGTTTGCCAGCAGTTTCCAGGCACTGTCTTGAAAATAAACCATTTTGTGCTGCAGAAAGCTGAGATCATCAGTGGTAGCTTTCCTACAATTCCTGCCCATCTGGATTTTCTGATGATCAGGTGTGGCCCCCATGACCTTTGCTCTCCAAGTCCTTTCCATATTGTGCAAGCCTCTAATTCCCTGTATGAAATTTCTTTCTGCTCAGAATACCTAGTTGTTGTTGTTGTTAGGTGTCATCAAGTCAGTTCCGACTCAGCAACCCTATGTACAACACAGTGAAACACTGTCTGGTCCTGGGCCATGCCCATAAACGTTGTTACGCTTGAGCCCACTGTTGCAGCCACTGTATCAATCCATCTCCTTGAGAATCTTCCTCTTTTTCGCTGACCCTCTACTTTACCAAGCATGATGTCCTTTCTCCAGGGACTGGTCCCTCCTGACAACATGTCCAAAGTATGTAAGATGTAGTCTTGCCATCCTTGCTTCTAAGGAGCATTCTGGTTGTACTTCTTCCAAGATAGATTTGTTCGTTCTTTTGGCAGTCCATGGTATATTCAATATTCTTCACCAACACCACAATTCAAAGGCATCGGTTCTTCTTCTCTCTTTCTTATTCACTGTCCAGCTTTTGCATGCATATGATGCAATTGAAAATACCATGGCTTGGGTCGGGCGCACCTTAGTCTTCAAGGTGACATCTTTGCTTTTCAACACTTTAAAGAGGTCTTTCACAGCAGTTTGCCCAATGCAATGCGTCCTTTGATTTCTTGACTGCTGCTTCTATGGGTGTTGATTGTGGATCCAAGTAAAATGAAATCCTTGATATCTTCAATCTTTTCTCCATTTATCATAATGTTGCTTATTGGTCCAGTTGTGAGGATTTTTGTTTTCTTTATGTTGAGGTGTAATCCATACTGAAGGCTGTGGTCTTTGATCTTCATTAGTATGTACTTCCAGTCCTGTTCATTTTCAGCAAGCAAGGTTGTGTCCCTTGCATAACGCAGTTAATGCATCTTCCTCCAGTCCTGATGCCCCGTTCTTCTTCATATAGTCCAGCTTCTCGGATTAGTTGCTCAGCATATAGATTGGATAAGTATGGTGAAAGGATACAACCCCGACGCACACCTTTCCTGACTTTAAACCATGCAGTATCCCCTTGTTCTGTCCAAACAACTGCCTCTTGATCTATGTACAGGTTCCTCACGAGCACGATTAAGGGTTCTGGAATTCCCATTCTAGAATACCTGGAGTGGCTTCTGTCTTCCCAAATGAACCGTGACTGATACAGTGATTACAAGCCTTGGGTACAGAAACTATGGGTTGAATTGGATCCACCACTTACTACATGAGGGACCTTTAACAAGTTTCCTAAATACTTTGAAAATCCGTTTCCTCACTTGTAAAAGTAGAAATAATGAAATTATATTTGCCCATTTTATAAGGTTTTGATGTGGATTAAATGAGTTCCAAAAAAAAAAAACCCAAATCTGTTGCTGTCAAGTCAATTCAGACTCATAGTGCCCGAGGCAGGAATCTTTACGGAAGCAGATCGCCACATCTTTCTTCTGTGGAGCAGCTGGTGGGTTTAAACTGCCGAACTTTTTTGGTTAGCAGCCAAGTGCTTAACCACACGCCACCTGGGCTCCTTAGTATTGTGCCTAGCAAAAATAAGCCTTTAAAAAATGCTAGCTATTAGTTTTGTATATAATGATATGTAATAATAACATCAAATAATGTGATCAACAAACAGCTTTGTTTCTTTCTTATCCTATTCTTACCTAGTTGATGCGTACTCTCCTTAATATAGGGCATAGCAGACAGAAGCCACAACTCAGGACATGTCATCAGGGTAGAGGTAATAAAGGTGTAATTTCTTAACCTCACTTTTTTTTAAATGGCCAAGAACTCTGGACAAGGTCAAAGATCTCTGGGATGGCCACTGCTAGGTCTGATTAAGTCTCAGTCTGCTGCAACAAAAAAAACCTCTGGTTGGATGATGAAATGGGAGCTTGAGTAGCCTCTGGTCAGAGTGGAAGTTGGGAAATCACATCCCTCCAATTACTGCTCTGTGCTTCTGGACTCTGCTTCTCAGGAAATTTCCTTCATCTCTAGGTTTCTTTGGGGATGGCAGTAAATATTCCAAGGGAGGATGGAAGTTAAAAGAACAATTGCATTTCAAGATTATTAATTCAAATAAAAGCAGCTGCAGATTAATCCAGCTTTATCCTTAAGGAAGAAAAGACCTTAATTATGAACTCATTAGAAGCTTCTCTGTGACATTAGGTTAAAGGAATTACAAAACTAAAAGGGAGATGAGTGTTTCTGCTTTACAGTGGAAACCTTACATTGCATATTACAGAGAAGTTTGGTAAAGTGGTCAGTTAGTATTTAAGCATAGTGACTTGTTTTACTTTCTGACTAGGACCAACAGGTAAGGTACTGGAGATTGCTTTAGTCATGGCTCTGCCCAGTAAGAGGCTGTTGGTGTTCACTTTAAGGCTTGCTTGCTTTTGCTTACTCAGAATTTGAATAAAGTCATATTTTGTAATTCCTTCATGGCAAATAACATGTCACCATAAGGAAGGGCAATGATGTGAATTATTCCCCAGAGGAGAGCTTCCTTTGGTTCACGGAAAGGTGATAGGGAGGCCCTCTGGGAATGTACTGGGATGATGTGCTATCCTTTGAGTCTCATGGGTATTTCCTTGCAGGGTGGCAAATGCTTTACCTTTTACCCATATCATTCAAGATTCCTGAAGGTCTACTTTTTTCTTACTTTACCTTCACAGAAATTTCACTTACTTTCCTTTTTTGTCTTTACCTTCACAGAAATTTCACTTACTTTCCTTTTTTGTCTTCTCCAGTTCAAAAACAATCTCAGCTAGTCAACTTAAGAGATAGCAGCTATCTTTCATGTCTCCTTTGATTCACATTAGTGGATACAGAATGTAGGTAGAATTCTCCCACTCTTCAAAATGAGGTCTGGAGACAACTAACCAAACCAAAAACCAAATCCATTGCCATCGAGTCGATTCCAACTCATAGCCACCCTATAGGACAGAGCAGAACTGCCCCACAGGGTTTCCAAGGAGTGGCTGGTAGATTTGAACTGCTGACCTTTTGGTTAGCAGCCTGAGCTCTTAGCCACTGTTCCACCAGGGCTCTGGAGAAAACTAGTGTAACCCCAAAGGGAGTATCTGGGTGGTGCAAACAGTTAAGCACTTGACTACTAGCTGAAAGCTTGGCGGTTCAAACTCACCCAGAGGCACCTTGGAAGACAGGCCTGGCAATCTGCTCCTGAAAGGGTATGGTTTTGAAAACCGTATGGAACAGTTCTACTCTGCACACGTGGGGTCGCCATGAGTCAGAACTGACTCAACAGCAACTAACAACAATAAAGTGTAACCCCAAATCAGTTGTTTCCTGGTCACAAAGATGCTAATGGGGATAAAAACACACCAGGCATTTCTGGCTGATTCTCTTCACATGAACCGTGGCACAGGAAAAGCATCCTACAGTATGTGAAGAAGGTATGTGGATTATTTACATGGGTAGTACACAGGCTGAGAGCCCTGTTGGGGTGAAACAGAGAGATTTTGAATCTTCACCTCCAGCAATCCCACCTTTCAGGAGAAGGAAAGACTGAAACCTCCTGACACGGTGCCCCAATCCTGGGGTTGGCCCTTACTATAGACTCCTCTAATTGAGGCTGTACTTGGTATTTCCCTGAGGGATACACAGTGTTGACTTCAGCTTCTGGAAAGATTGTTTACCTAGGTTCCTCTCTGATAGGCCCTCAAGAGGCTAGTGGAAGAGGTGGTGTAGTCCAGCTAAAATTCTCAGGAAAAATGTCTACATTATCCAGAACTGGACTTCACAACTAAGATCAGTGGGACAGGGGGAAAAAAGCAAAAGCTAGCTATCATTGCATGATCGAGGTGTCAACTAGCAAAAACACAAATTGAGCTAATTTCATGTAATTTTTTTAAAAGTAATCTCAGTTATCCTTTTTTCTTTTTTGATTGAAGGGAAGATTTAAAAATGCAGCTTTGGGATCAATCTTTTTTTTTTTTTCCCTATATATTCAAATAAAAGAAGGAATAACACTTAAAAACTGTTTTAAAATATATAGGTATTCATATCTATCATTATATGTAGAGAAAGAAACTTAACTGAATGAGTTTCATAGGCATATTGACAGTTTATTTACTATATGCCAGGTACTGACATGTGTTATGTATTATTTATTAGTGGTATGAATTATTTCAGTTAATCCTCACAATAAACCTTAGTGTTTTATTACCCCCATTTTACAGATAAGAAAACTAAAGCTTACAGGTGTTTAATAACTTGCACAAAGTTACACCACTAAAAATTAGTAGGATCAGGATAAGAAACTAAACAATCTAATTCCAAAGCCCACACTTTTCACTATTATGCAATACTGTCTCCAAGTACAAATAATTTTTCTGTGGCATCGGCTTCTACGGCTTCTATAAAAATGATGGCCAAGCCTTTTAGTTTTACCCAACTAAATGAACCTTTGTTGTTAGCCATCCCATCTCCAATCCTACCATCCAACATATGTTTTATCTCCTGGGCACAGGTCCTGTTCCATCGTCACCTCCCAGCCTTGATCAGAGTAGACATCCAGGACTCACCAACGGCTTATGAAGTCAACACTGTGTGTCCCTCAGGAAAACACAAAATACAGCCTCAATTAGAGGGGCTTATAGTAAGGGCTAACCCTAGGGCTGGGGCACAATGTCAGGAGATTTCAGTCTTTCCTTCTACCGAGAGGTGGGATTTCTGGAGGTGAAGACTCTCACCTCTCTGGGTGAGAGCTGTAGGTCTTAGAAGAGCAGCACATCTCCCCAGATGTCTTTGAAATGCATGGATTACTTTGTAAATTGTTGTGTCATTGAATGAAAAGGTTGTAATAGTAAACTATTTATAATAATTTATTTTGCCTCCAACCTAAGTTAATAAAGACCATATCACCTTTCTACCTATACCAGAAAAATGTGCTATCAGTCTAGACTTGGAAATAATAGTATTTTTCATTTGTGAGGAGCTTCAAGTTTCAAAGTGCTTCCACATCTATTTCTCACTTAATTTTCACAAAAAAACTCTGTGAGCTTATTCCCAATATTGCCGTTTACAGATGAGTACATCGTGGTTCAGAGAGATGATGTCCTCTGGCTCAAGATCATACAGAAATGGCAGACTTGATACTCAAACCCAAGTTTTCTGTCTCAAAATCTATTGTGCATTGCTATTATGGTATTACTTAAGGTGGAATTTCATCGTCATTTATGTTCATTTCCAGAGGCAAATGTTGATAACAGTGTATATCCTACACCATTAAAAACCATGTCCTCTGTCTGGCTTTTAAGCAGAAAACAACTACCTAATCAACCTTGATGACCCCAGTCTTAGATAATCCCTTCTGTCTGTAGGAGTCATCTGTCATCATCTAAATAGCTTTGAGATTATTCTTGACGTGTAACCAGGAGTCAGCAAATCTGCAGTAATAGACAACTTTAAAAAAAATTGAATTACAGCTAGGTTAGTGCTATTGTAGACACAGTACTGGACTAAGAGTGGAAAATAAATCTCTAAGTGTGTAAATTTGGGCAAGTCACTTCCCATCACTGAACTCAGTTTTCACATTTGAAACACAAGGGCATTTGATTCGCATTAAAAAACTAGTTGCTATAGAGTTAATTCTGACTCATGGCAACCTCATGTGTGTCAGACTAGACCTGTGCTCCTCAGGGTTTTCAAGGGCTGATTTTTTGGAAGTAGATCACCAGGACTTTGTTCCGTGGTGCCTCTGGGTAGACTTGGACCTCTGACTTTTCTGGTAGCAGCTGAATGTGTTAACTATTTGCACCATATAATCATATAGAACATATAATTCATCATCCAAACTGGGATAATTTTGAGAGTAAAAGGGAAAATGATTAATAATTATGTTATCACAACAGTTTACACAGGCATGACTTGGATAAACCAGGAGTTAAGGTAGCCCTGTTTACTGGGGTGTGTGGTCCAGGGAGCAAGTGAGGGACTAGGGAGCAAAACAAGGAAGGAGGGAAAACAAATGCAAAGATATGTTATCGCACTGCCTTCTGCTCTGGGTGCCTGGTTGCTGGATCCTAAGGGACAGTCCAAGGAGCCCATACGCAATGTGTCTCAAAACCAACTGTCCAGGGAAGAAAGAGGGCAGCATTTATGTCTCGGCCCTTGGCCCCCACTGGTTAATGGTTCACCCCACAGGGCATTGCCAGGTTGTGCACACGTGTGCTGAGTGGGTTGCTGTGGGGGGTCGCTGCCAAGGGCCTCCTAAGAGAAGCCGTAAGCACTGTCAGGTTGCACCTGTACAAATCTGATAGGCACATGCTCGGAGGAGAAAAGATCACCACAAGAGGGACTGGAAAAAGGGACACGTGGGGCTGAGAGAATATAAATGACAAATAAGTGGCGTCCAACAGTGCTTTACACTTTGAAATATAGGCTACCACATCAACCACTGCCGAAGGAAAGTAAAAAGGGCCAAGAAGACGAGAATCCTCCTAATCTGATAACTAGAAGCCCTGTACACAGGCCTTTATTTAATTGACATCTAGACTTTTTTATACCTTATACCAATACTTAAAAAACAAACAAAACCATTAGAACCAGAGGAACTGGATGATACTCAGCTACCATTACTAAATGTTTTGACCAAAGATTATATAGAGAGAAATCCTGATCAAAAGGGAGAAAACATAGAACATAATTTTAAATTTCCATGAAATCTCGACTTTCTAGAGCCATGGAAGCTGGATGAACCCCCAAAACTATTACCCTGAGATAAACTTTAGACATTAAACCAAAAATATTCCCTGAAATCTTCTTAAAAACAAACAGTAGTTTAGCTTAACTAGTAAATAAGTCTGCCTTGAGCATTGCGCTCTTTTAACAACTATCTGTATGCGATCAAATTGACAACAACAACTAGAAAGATTAGATAGGAAACTTAGGGGGCAGTAAGTTTATGTTAATGGGGAAGGACCAACTCGGAAAAGGAGTGAGAATGGTTGCATAACTTGAAGAATGCAGTCAGTGTCCCTAAGTTGTACATGTAGAAATTGTTGAATTGGTGTATGTTCTGCTGTGTACAGTCTCAACAGCAACAAAAATAAATAATTTTAAAAAATAAAACACTTTCTTAACTCCATGCATAGTGTCTGGTATTTGAGGAATAATGTTGCATTAAAGAGTTTCTTCCTTTTGATGGTTTCTTTCTCCCCATGGATAACGTAGCTGTCTTATGAAGACAACACCATAAAACAAATCCTTCCATGTCTGAGATATTGTATCTTTTCTTGGCATTGCTGTCTCCCCACCTCTTTTTTTCTAGTTTGCCCTCCCCTTCTCCTGTCCCTTTCTGGGTACACATGATGAAGAGATTCTGCCTTGGTAGTCATAAAGGGTTAGGTCATGTAATGCCTGAGCAACAGCTATGATGCAGCTTTTCCCTAAGGGGGAGAAATGAATCCCAGGCCTAGCATTTGGATTCTCAAGCTTTTAAAAATGCTACATCAGCATGGGCCAGAAACAACACTGAGTACCTGTATTTGGTCTAAACATAAAATAAATTTTAAGAAATCCATTGCGATAAAATTAAAATACGGAGCCCAAGGGCGTTCTAAAGTACTACCTGTGGAAATTCTATGAGGTGTTGTTCTGTGAACCTTAGTATTATAATAAAAACAGTGGGTCCTTGCAAGTGGCTGGTTTTCCCTCTCTGAAAAGGCGATGGCAGGTCAGAAGTGGGAGTTAGGTGTGCTGTTTGAAGAGTTTTAGAGAAGTAAAAGGATTTGGGGCATACAGAAATTCCACAAGGCTGTATTTACAGGCCAGGCATCTGCATGTGTCAGAATTTGGGTGCCAAATGGAAAGACCAGGCCCTCAATCTGGCACGAAAGGCCCACTGGGGCAAAGTGGCAAGTGGGTGAGGACAGTCCTGAGAGCACAGACCTCCCGTGTGGTGATCTCAGCCCCCTGCCCAGGTGAGGGGGCAGGAAAGGATGCACCAGGGCCAAGATGTCAGAAAGGGGCTTTGCAGTCACACTGAAAGAGTGATAGAGTAAAGAAGAAATGGAGGGAAAAGACAGGTGTTTGAATGAGGAGATTTGGTCACTTCTTTGAGTCTTTATCAACATTCAAATGGTAGCATGTGGATGATCATACTAAAGTTTACCGACAATGAATTTTCCTTTTACCTTTTCTTGACAATTATAACTCCGATTCCTTTTTTAATATTATGTCAACTTTTCTTAATATTTTAGTTATTTTAAAGTGCATTTCAGTCCGTCATACCAAAAATATTTAATTATCTCAGCCTATTCTGAGATTAACCTTCGTGAAATCCAAATCAACCATATTTCTTCTCCTTTCACCCGTGCCCCACCCCCTGCCCTTAGTAATTATTAGAATACTCTTTCCTAAAGAAGCGCATATTCAAAGGAATAGATACAAATACCTTGTTGTTGTTGATTTTATTTGTCTCTTCCATTCTGTAACCTCTGGCATATGGCTTAATTCCCTCAGATCAATTTCTCAGTGTTCCCTATGAAGAATTTCAATATATTTCTTAAAGTTCTTGTGGTATTAGTTAATCCTATAAGATACCCAGGCAAAACAACGAATGTTTTGAAGAGTCCCCCTACTTTAAAGTATAATTATTCCCTCCAGTGAGATACATACATCTAACCCAATCTCGAATCAGAACATCAACTTTTTGAAGAAGCTACAGTCGCTCTTTTCTTATTTCTAGTCTGTCTTGATGGTCCAAACTATTCTGCCTTACCCCCTTTACTCCACTCTCAGGCTCTGCTTAGTCACAGTTGTCTATTATTTGTTGACTGTCTCTCCTTCAGTCTCCTTTCAGTCCTAGAGTCCAAATCTGGTGTGCCCCCTTTGAGCAAGATGCTTCTCTACTTTGAAGCCCACAATGGTTCCCAGAAGCCAGCAGAATTAAAATCATGGATTTTGAAGCACCATTTCCTGCTGATATCTGAGATTAAGAAATAACCACATATGGAATTCGTAATCAGAAGTCCCATGGATGGTCTTTAGCAGAACTTCAGACTTCCATAATTATTACACATAATTATACACAAAATTATATTTATAATTGCACACTTGCATTTTTTTCTGAGGAGAGAGCATTCAAACTTCAGCAGATTTTCAATGCAATCCATATCACCCCCAAGATTAAGAACCCCTGAAATAGAGTTTCTCTGAAAGACTCCTCTCATTTTAATACCTGAGAGGAGAGTGTGGATCAAAATCACCACAAACCTTGATCCTCCCAAATAAGGCCAGGTTTGTTGAAGGGATGACAATTTAGGTGTTTTTTGAAAATAAAAGAAATAGAAAATTTTGCCCATTGAAAGAAAAAAAGACACTGTAAAAGATGGTGTGGTCAAAATAAACCACAGTCTCCTGATGACTTCTGTGTCAAGGGCCTTGAGATGGGTGTCCAGACTACGAACCCTGTAACCCAGGGACCCATCTCCCTCCGTCTTGTTTGTAATGAATCATCCTGGAACAGTCTCTTTCCTCCTATTCCCATTTCTTTACAAAAAAACAAAAAACTAAACAAACAAAAACAAGAAAGCACCAATTTGCTCTGATGTTGCAGAACAAATGAATTCAAGTCTACATATGCAAAAACCTCCTCTCCAGCTACCTTTCCTTTCCCAAATGTAGACAGTTCCCTCCACGGGCTTATGCGTCCTTAGCCTTTCATATACAAGTCAGAGACAATCAGTCTGAGTTTTTTTTTTTTACTAGTCATGTTATGACAATCCCACCAACAGCACCAATATTACTGGTTAGTATTACCGAGTGCATTTTTCTATGGTAAGCGATTTACCTGCATTATCCTATTTAGTCATGGAACAGTCCTATTAATAGGTATTACCGGGGAATGGATGACCCAGTAAGCAAGTTAAGTACAGGGCTACTTGTGCTTACTTACAAATCTGTAGTGAACAATTTTACATGGGATCAAAGACGTGGTGAAACCCATGTGAAATTGTTCACTATAGATTAGTAAGCACAAGTAAGCCCATGTTTGCCTTGCTTACAGGTTCATCCATCCCTGTTAGGGACTGTAAATTTGAAAAGAGGCTTTGATTGTATAGGAAGGTGCTGTGGGATTGGGAGAGAGACAGATACCAGCCACACCTAGAAGAAGAATCCTTGATGTGGGGAATAAATGTGAAATTGATGCACAGTGCTTACCTTGCCTACTGATTAATCTGCCCCTTGGTATTACTATTAACTCCATTTCACACATGGGGAAGGTGAAGTTATGTGTCCAGGCTCACACAGCTGGCGTGGCAAAATTGGGACAAGTTCCAATTCTTCCTGACTCCAAAGCCAATCTGTGCTTAAAACCTCTGCTCTAGAATGCTACCCTAAGACAACCAAACTAGAATGGAGTCCCGTCACGTTGCAAAGCAATCTTTCCAAAGTATAAATTTCACAGGTGTGCTGCAAAAGACGCTAACATGATCAATACTTGAAAATGCAGATGCAATCATTGTATTATGTTCACCACAGAACACAAAAGCTTGATTGCATAAAAATGCTGCTTTTATTAGTAAACAGGAGAAGGCTGAAACAGCCTTGCAGTCTCTATACTGCTTTATCACTACTGGTTTAGAGTATGAAAATCTGATCAAAGCACCTTCTTAAGAATTCAGTTTCGTTTGTATTTTCAGTCCCCAAACATAAATATGGCAATGGTACATATCAGGGACATTAAGGACACTTGTATAAAAATGGAATTGAATGTTGCATTGTAATCCTCTTTTCTTTCAGGAGAATTTGGGGAAAATATACTTAAATGAGTCTGGAAGCCACTGCTCAGCAAAATGCCATGAAACAAAATATCTCAATCTAATATCTGACATTAAGTATTCAGGAAGTAGATTTTCAATAAAAGCATCTCTCTTGGGTTTATATCACCAAAACAAAAAGAGGCGCAAGATTATAATTTTATGATGTGTGCCACTTAGATAAAAGAAAGAATAACTTTTTTCTTCACTTCCTTTGATGTTGTCAAAACAAATCATTGCCCTACTCTGCTGCTCCTCTCTTTCCCCTGAGGTAAGAGATTTAATAGAGGAAGCTGTGTCTGCACCAAACAAGGGTCCTCCAGTTGTGAGAAAATATGAGTCATTAATTAACCTCCTCACCATTCTCTGGGTAGAAAACTACCGAACCTTTTAAAGAATCTGGTGATTAATCCAAGAATGGTTCAAAAATGAGACTGTGCTGGATCTGGGAGTGCCCAGGCTAATGTTAGCCTTTGATCTCCTTAGCATTCATTCTAAACTCAGGCCGCCAACACCAGGAGTCAAGCAAATAAGTTGCAACTTAGCAATGGAAGCATTTGGAAGGATTTTTCTGAGAGCTGCTGTAATCAAGGACCATGGAAATCAGGTGCAGATACATCACTCAGGAAAACAGCTTTGAAAACTCTTGTGTATTTGGAGGTTCTAATTTAGAAGCCGACTTTGCCTACTGACTGCTTGTGTGTTCTCCTGATTTGTGGCAGTACTCACTCTAACCCAGCCCAGTGGGAAATTACTATCACCTTGGCTTGAAATCAGTCAAAACCATGAAATCACCGTATGGTGTGATTCCTGGTTTGTCAGGAGGTGGCGAGAGAGCACCTTTCCTATGCTGAACCCACCGATGGGGAAGGTTCTTACTGAGTCACAGCTGGGGACAAAGAATGCTGCTAACCTGTAATATATGGACAGCATTTTTTAAAAAGGTCTCCTGTTGAGAGGGTTCTGGACAGAGCTCGAGAAGGATGTAGAGCATAATTCTAACTCCCCCCCCCAAAAAAAAAGACCAGATTTACTGGCCTAAAGGAGACTGGAGAAACCTCAAGAGTGTGGCCCCCAGACACCCTTTCAGCTCAGAGGTGAAGTTACCTTCGAGGTTCACTGTTCAGCCTGGGAGTGGACAGCCCAGTAAAACTAAATGAGACTAATGAGGTACAGGAGCCCAGTGACAAGGGCCAGAAGGCAGAGGGGGAGTAGGAAGCTGATGTTAAGGAACACAAGTTGAGTAAGGATACTGTTGATGTGTTGTGAGATTGTTAACCACTGTTACAGGACAACATTTGTAGTAACTGTTAAATGGGAGGCTATTTTGTCCTGTAAGCCTTCATCTTGGGCGAGAATGGCAGCACAATTGGAAGAGCATAGTCAATGTCACTTAAATGTGTACGTAAAAAGTTTTGAAATGGTGTATCTTTGACTATGTGTATTTTCACCAAAAAAAAAAAAAAGCTGAGAATTCAGAGGGTTAAAATGTTGTGGGGTTGTTAACCAAAGTCATAAAACAGCATGTGTACTACTGTTACATGAGAAACTGTTTGTTCTGTAAGCCTTCACCTGAAGTACAATAAAATATTTTAAAAAAAAATCATTAAAAAAAAAAAAATAGGTCTCCTGTTGAGCAGTCTCTTAATTTTTTAAGACACACAATTTTTTTTCAAATACTAAAGAACAAAGTTATATTCTGATACACCTCCATTTGTGCTTCCTCAGAAAAAACAATTTATCTTATATTTTATGATTAGAAGTTGGGTAAAGTCACAGGTGAAGAAAGGATTCAGTTAACTCAAAGTGTCAACCAAAGAATGTCACCTTTCATGCGTTACAGATTTTCCACAATACTGTTTCATCTTAGCTGCCCACCTGAAGAGACAGGGAATTAAAAAGAAAAATCTCTTTAGTGATTTTTTTTTTTTTTTTTGCATAATGGAACGCTTTTACAGTATTTCATCAGTTCTTAGACTTACATTTTCTTAAATATTGTAGTATCTCTGAAATTTGGATGTCTTAAAATTTACGGGATATCTTAGCTTAATTAATCGCACTTCTTTCTTAGTTTCAAAGATGGTTACATATTTACCTAACCAAACCTCCACATAACCCCAAACTTCCTTCCTTGTGAATAAACCCAGAGCTAAAGTGCCTCTGACCCAAGCCATGGTGTTTTCAATTGCCTCCTATGCATGTGAAAGCTGGACAATGAATAAGGAAGACCAAAGAAGAATTGAGGCCTTTTGAATTATGGGGTTGGCAAAGAACATGGAATATACCATGGACTGCCAGAAGAACCAATAAATCTGTCTTGCAAGAAGTACAGCCAGAACACTCCTTAGAAGCAAGGATGGCAAAACTACGTCTCACATACTTTGGACGTGTTATCAGCAGGGACCAGTCCCTGGAGAAGGATATCATGCTTGGTAAAGTAGAGGGTCAGCAAAAAAGAGGAAGACCCTCAAGGAGATGGACTGACACAGTGGATGCAACCATGGGCTCAAGCATAACAACAATCATGACAATGGCGAAGGACCGGGCAGTGTTTCGTGCTATTGTACATAGGGTCGCTATAAGTCGGAACCAACTCGACGGCACCTAATGATAACATTTTGAGATATCCCAACGACATGAAGCAGAAACCTCCCTCACAGCTGCGTCTGAAGCTGACCAGCCTGCCTGTGTTCCCCAGCTACACTGGATCTTCTCTGTACAGTCTGTACCCTTTGCTCCTCAGCTATGGCCCTAGGCAGGGACAGACTGCTGCTCTGGCCTGACCTTGTCTCACTCCAGGCTAAAGATGAGTACCTCTCCATCACTATGTCATCTACCATTGATAACCAACCCCTCCCAGGCCTACTTTTCTCATTATTATTATTTTTAATATTTTATTGTGTTTTCAGTGAAAGTACACAGCAATTTGGGTTCCCATTCAACAATTTCTATACAAGTTGTTCAATGACACTGGTTACATTCTTCACAATGAGTGAATATTCTCATTATTCATTGTGCATTTCCATTAATCTAGTTTCCTGTCCCCTCACATTCTCATCTTTGTTTCAAAGTGACTGTTGATCTTTTGGTCTATAGGTGATTTTTTTTTTAAAGAGCACAGTACTTACAAGTGGTATTCATTATTTTTTGAGCCAGTTTGTTATTTAGCTACAAGGTGACTTCAGGGGTTATTTTTGGTTCAAGGTTTGAAGAGCATGTCAGGGCAATAGTCTCAGGGAGTCCTCCAGTCTCAACCAGTCCAGTAGGTCTGTTTTGTTTGTTTGTTTGTGGGTTTTTTGTTTTGTTTTAGAAATTTGAAGCTCTGTTTCACGTTTTTCTCCCATTCTATCAGGGTCCATCTATTATGGATTCTCATTATTTTTCATTAGCCTTTCCAAAGACATTTGATAACTGGAAATAAAGCAAATAATGTAAGAACTAAAAAGAACTGACAGAAAGCTGTATGGGAAGATCCCATAAAGGAATTCTCAAAGAAGGCATATATCTTAAAATATCCAGGCTCTGGGGCCTTGCATATCAATCCTTCTAGGATCTTCCCTTGCACTGGGGAGACTTTGTAGAGGATGGTATAATGCCAAAAGATTAGATTAGGGGAGCGACAGCTGCTAACCAAAAGGCTGGCAGTTCGGATCCACCAGCCGCTCCTTGGAAGCCCTATGGGGCAGTTCTAGTCTGTCCTACAGGGTCGCTATGAGTCGGAATCGACTCGATGGCAACGAGTAGTATCTGCAAAATAAAATAAAAATTCCCCCCTTTATTCTCTAAATCAAAGGATTCAAACTAGCAGCTCTTCAGCTTCATATAGCTGCTTCCATGTTTGTCTGGCTACTTTATCTGCTCCGGGGGCGGATTAACCAGTAAGCACTGTATGCGCCAGCTTTCAGTAAATAAGATACGCACAGGCGTAATTGTGTTTATTTACTAATCTGTAGCGCACAATTTCACATGGGTTTCACCACATCTTGATGAAAAATCCATACATGTCAAACTGTGCACTACAGATTAATAATTGAGCATAATTAAGCCCGTTTGTACCCTGTTTATTGGGTAGTCTGTCCCTGAATTCTGCTCACATGGAATTTTAAAAAACAAATAAGGTATTTGTTACTCAGGATTGTAGTACCAGCTGCTTAAGCAGTACCATTAGTAAAAACATGCAAATCAGGAATGGGGAAGGTGGTTGGGGGGAAAAATGCAGATAAAAATGCTGATATGTTGATAAACAAATAGGTCATTTAACATGGGGATTGGGAAGCTACACTACAGTGGGAAACCAATAACAGGACAGGGTGGACTGTCCATGTGAAGGTGTCTAGCAAGCCACTGGAACTGGAGAGTAGGGCAGGAGTTTAGAGGCTGGAGATACAGACTAGAGACATTCACAAGATAGCCATGGAGACAGTGAAATCGAAGAAACAGAACATTCAGAGAGAAAAGAAGAGGACCAGGCATAGAACCTTGGTGGGCAGCCACCCTTAAGAGGTCTGAAGAAGAAGAGAATTAGTGAAAGAGACTGAGGTGTAACAGAAAGAAAGGAATAGAAATAGTGTGGTATCACATCATGGATGCTGAGGTAAGAGGGACTCAATAGGGAGTATTAAACATTATCAAATGCTGCTGAGGTCAAGGATAACAGCAGAAAAAGAGCTATAACGTGACAGTTGGAAGGTAATTCAAGAGAACACTGTCAACAGAATGAGAGGGCAGAAGCCAGATTTTAAGGGGTTAGGAAGTGAGTGCCTACTGAAGATGACACAGCATGAAGGCTTCTCTTTGCAGAAAGTCAAATATCTAGAAAAACTGCAGAGAACACAAACCATGTTTGTAACATAGTCACTGAGCAATAACTCCAACTGTTGCATATTTAGTAAAATAAGAAGCACTCTTATTTTATTTCAAGACATCTTGGTTTCCTTCCTAGATATTTCAAAATCACCCCCTCCTTCCACCAAGCTAATCTATTTTTGTAACAATCTTGTTTGGGGTCAGGATCAGAACTGGAAACCAACCCTTTGCTAAGGTCAGTGGCAACGCTGTTGTTCTGGTTTCCTTCTTGCTACTCAGCAGCTGCCCTTCTAGAATTTACTGAAAACAATTTCCCTGCCAAGAAAATTTGCCAGTGCTATATTTATTGATTCCAGAAACCTTGTGATAAACAACTATGATGCTGTGTGTAGTATGTTGTCAGAATACAGTCGGCCCTCCATATCCCTATCCCTGGGTTCCACATCCTCGAATTTAGCCAACCACGGATCAAAAAATTCAGAGAGAAAAAAAAAAGAACATTCCAAAAAACAAAACTTGAATTTGCTGCATGCCAAGCACTATGTGAATCCACAAGAATGAAGTGATATGCAGGCATACCCCACTGTAGTCTCCCACCATTACACAGACCCTCAGTCTCTCTTCAGCACTCATCAGAGCTTTCGAAGACTGAGAAAGCATTAAGTGTTAAGTGTAAGCATTAACCACTATTTACATAGCATTTACATTGATTTAGGTATTATAAATAATCTAGAGATGATTTAAAGTATACGGGAAGATTGTGTAGGTTATATGTGAATGACCCCATTCCCACTGAGTCAATTCCGACTCACAGCCACCCTAGAGGACAGAGTAGAACTGCCCCATAGGGTTTCCAAGGAGCAGCCGGTGGATTCAAACTCCAGACCTTTTGGTTAGCAACTGAGCTGTTAACCACTACGCCACCAGGGCTCCCTATATATGAATACTATGCCATTTCATATATGAGAATTGAGTATCCGTGGATTTTGCTATCTGCAGGGGGTCCTGGAACAAATCCCCCTTGAATACCGAGGGAGGACTGTACAGTGTATCGGTTAAAGCTCTCAACTGCCTTAGGTTAACATTGTCAAATCACAAAAAAAACACCAAAATCTGGACACACCAAATCTGCCTTTTAGTTGATCCCTTAGAAGCTCATCAAACTTTAAGCTTAATCTCGTTATTTGTCCTCTATATAAATAAGTAATTTTATGCATGTGTTCTGTGTAATGCCATTGTTGCAATAAGCATGGGGACCACTCAGTTGATATTATGTCCCTTCTGAAGACAGATAATTTACTCCACTAAAAGAGCTGTTCCATATCAACTAGCAACATTATCCCCTATTATCCATGTTATGTTTTATCTGCTATGTGTATTGTTCTTTAAAAGTTCTAATCCACAGTTAAATCACAGAGACGATGACATAAAATTGTCAGCAAGAGAGGCAAGATAGCCACTCCGAACCTCACAGTCATTTCCTTCAAAGATTCTCTAAGCACAAGTCCTATATTTTAATCCACTATTTTATAGTTTTATTTTTCACATTTAAATCTTTGCTCACTGGGTTTAAGAAGTCAGCTTTATTTATTTTTCTTAACTGGTTACCCAGTTATCTCACTTCATTGTGTTGTTGTTGTTTTTTTTTTTTTTTCTCATTCAACACTGTGTCAGCACTCTTTCCCTTTCCACCTCGGGTTCCCTGTGTCCATTCATCCAGTTTTCCTGTCCCTTCCTGCCTTCTCGTCTTTGCTTTTGGGCAGGTGTTGCCAGTTTGGTCTTGTATACTTGATTGAACTAAGCAGCACATTCCTCACATGTGTTATTGTTTGTTTTACAGGCCTCTCTAATCTTTGGGTGAAAGGTGGACTTCGGGAGTGGCTTCAGTTCTGAATCAGCACGGTGTCTGGTGGCCACAGTCTTGGGGGTTCCTCCAGTCTTTGTCAGACCAGTAAGTCTGGTCTTTCTTTGTGAATTTGAATTTTGTTCTACATTTTTCTCCTGCTCTGTCCAGGACCCTCTATTGTGATCCCTGTCAGAGCGGTCAGTGGTGGTAGCCGGGCACCATCTGGTTCTTCTGGGCTCAGGCTGGTGGAGTCTGTGGTTCATGTGATCCATTAGCCTTTTGGACTAATATTTTCCTTGTGTCTTTGGTTTTCTTCATTCTCCTTTGTACCAAATGTGATGAGAACAATAGAGGTATCTTTAGATAGCTGCTCACAAGCGTTTAAGACCCCAGATGCTACTCACCAAAGCAGGATGTAAAACATTTTCTTTATAAACTATGTTATGCAAATTGACCTAGATGTCCTCTGAGACTATGGTCCCCAGAAACTTGGTCCCTCAAGGTGTTTGGATGTTTCTACAAAGCTTCTATGACTTTGTCTTGGTCAAGTTTCATTGTGTTTTTATTCTATTTTCTTTCTCAAAGGATAAATTTCTGGGAGTGGGGGCATACTTTCACACCATATTTGCTCTTTTCTGATATGAAATTCTTTTTCTAGGCATTCTGACTTTGTAACTTTTAAGTGATGCACATATGGCTACATTTTGGGCCATTTTACAGACCAATATAATGAAATTTCTTCAGGAAAGCAGAGAGCATCATATTGGTATATAATTCTAATCAGAAACTACTGGCATGTAATTCAGCATGAACCCTTACACACTGATCTCATAACCATGTCAGGGGCTTATTTCAACAGGTGGTTGCTTGGTTCTGTGAAAGGAACAAATGGTAAGAAGCCAAACACCTGACTTCTGGCTCTGGAAAAATCACTTAACCTTTGAACTTAGAGCCCTCTTTTGTAGAATGAGCAAAATAATGCCTGTCCTTTTCACCTCTCAAGATTGTACAAGGATAAAATCATATCATAGAAATGCCTGTGCTTTGAAAAAGCACTACTTTTCCCCAGTGTAAGGGGGTATTGAGGGTGGTATGAGGCTTCCAGGGATCCTTGACCTGATGAAAGGAGGTGCCTCTTGATCATCTTTAAGGGACATTTTGAGGTGTGGGGAAAGGAATCCACCTGGCAAATCAAGGATTCCACCGGAAAACTCAGAAATGGCACAATTAGGGATTTTACAGGAAGCGTCACTGAGTGCAAATCAACTGGACGGCAATGGGTTTGGTGTGGGTGACCTTATCAGTAGCCCCTTAGAAATTCCCGCAGCTATTGTATCTGCTGCTGTGTTGGTATAGGAAGGTGTTCCACAGCGATGGCTGATGACAGAAATTACATAAAGATTAATGGGACCAGGGTAGCTCCACACTGTGTCTTCATATCTCTTTCCTACAGCCTACCTTCCCCTCTGCAATTCTCTCTTTCTCACACACACACACACACACACACACCTCATTCACACTCACTGTGGTGACCATGTGAATGTGCTGCTCAGATCTCTCTTCAAAAGAGAATCTTGCCTGAGGAGTGTACTTGGCTGACAGCCTCCAGCTGTCTGTCACACCTTGGATCCACTTTGGATACCTTTGGAACCATCTGGTTCGTGCCAAGGTCATGTTCTCCCTGGGCTGCTCTCCGCTAGTGACTAAGCACAGCAGGGGAACTAAGTCTAGCTCATTCCTTCCCAGGGGAGGACTCCTCCAACAAGAAACCTTTGCTCTGGAGATCCCCCTCAGCCTGGTGTCTCAGCTGCACTGAAGTCTGAGGCTCTTATTACCCAATCCTCTTTCCTTTTTCTCTCCTTTCACAGGGGTCAGTCCTCCATCTCAGTCTGGAGTTCTCCCACCAACTCCTGCTTCCTCCCAATGTTATTCTTCACAGGTGTTTCCCCCAATATGTCTCTTGCACATCTAATTCTGTCTTGGTAAGTGCTTTTCTGAAATCCCAAATTAACACATTCACTCACTGCCCCACTCCTAATTTATAGGTACTTCTCTCAAAATTTAGGACGGCCATTGTAGTACACATCTCAGGGGGGCGCCATTCACATCATGGTCTGTGTGAATGGTGTACACTGAAACTGTGCAGTGCAAAACTGTCACAGCCTTACACAGAAGCCCTGTTTGGGGAAGGGTATATTTAAAAAAGTGGCTTTAATAAGATATGAGTATCTACCTAGTTAACTGCAGATTTCTTACATCACAGTATGCTGCTTGAGAGTTTCTGGAGCAATCCAGCTGGGTACCTACAAGGACCAAAGCAAACCAAATAATTCTTAAATGGGCTATCTAATCATCTGCAGTTGTTTCAAAGCCTTTCCAAAAAAAAAAAAAAATCCTTGCTGTCAAGTCAATTCTGACTCATAGCAATCCTATAGGACAGAGTAGAACTGTCTTTCCAGTGATGGCAAAATAGTGCTTTAGGCCACAGGGTGGCAAATTTTTTCTGTAAATGGACAGACAGTACATATTTTTAGCTTTGCAAGCCACATAAATTCTCTGTTGCAACTACTCAACTGTGCCATTGTAGCACAAAAGGAGTCAGAGATGACATGTAACATGAATGGGCATGGCTGTGTTCTAATAAAACTTAATTTGTGGATGCTGAAATTGAATTTCATATAATGTTCATGTGTTACCAAAAAAATCTTTTAATTTTTTTCAACCATTTAAAGATGTAAAAATCATTTGCAGCTTGCAAGCCACACAAAGCAGGTGATGGGCCAAATACAAAAAAGATGATGGGTAAGATGTGGCCTGCGGAACTGATTTTTGCTGATCCTTAGTTTAGGTTGACTACAAAGGGTCACTCCAGACAGAAAGTAAGTGGTGGGGGGGGGGGGGTGCTGCTGGGGCTTGATTGTAACCTTCTGGCCTAGTTCAGCCCTTTTGGGGAGACAGGGTCAACTGTGATCTAAAAAGGACCAGTTTGGGAGACAGGGGGAGGAACTCATTACAGCTCTCTTTCATGTATTCCTTTTAGAGTCAAGATTCCAACTGGATTCTTAGCCTCAGCATTGTTAGTATCACCGGCATCAAAAAGCTAGAAAATGTTGCCTGCGGATTTCTTATGGTACTCTGAACATTTTTAAGGTTATCTCACTTAGATGATTCTATTCAGAGTAAAAGTCATAGCTTATACCCTGAGATGGCTCCTTCTTTTTGGGTAGCCCTCTATAAACAAAACATGTTGCTAATTAAGGAACATGCAAAACTAGTTGAGGAGCAGAACCTTCCTTCCCTGAAGCCCTAGTTCCCCGATGCCTCCAAATACTAGTACACAAAATCAAACCAAACCCGTTGCCGTCGAGTCAATTCTGACTCATAGCAGCCCTATAGGACAGAATAGAACTGCCCCATGGATTTCCAAGGAGTAGCTGGTGGGTTTGAACTGCTGACTTTTTGCTTAGCAGCCAAGTTCATAACCACCACACCACCAGGGCTCCATTAGTACACAGGCTCTCTTCATTTTAAGGATTTTACTACCAATCACCATGAGAAAACAGGGAATACTAAAAACAATACACATGGGAAGCTGCAGAACTTAGGAAATCTTAGAAAGTTTAGAAAATATGACCCTACGCTATAATTCTTGATAATTCGGCCAAACTGAGATGGCAGCTAGAAGCCCCACTGGTATCAAATTCTGCTTTTGTTTTTTAAAACTGAAAATCAATACATCTTAGTCGTCCTTCTGACCTAAAGAGAAGGGTTCTGCTGGCCCCACTTCCTGCAACAAGACTCAGCATATACGACTATACTGGCACAAATGCTCCTTTATCTCAAGCGGATGAGTTGCACTACAAGGGCCTCCAGTCTGGGTTTAAATGGCAGGTCTGCCCTGACTAGTAGTTCTTTCAGCCTGGACACATTTCTTTATCTCCATGACTATTACTTCCTCATCTTTAAAATGGAAATAATACTATAACTTAACTCATGCTTTTTTGAAGATTAAGAGCTAATCTATAATGAGTCCTTGATAAATGTTAGTGGCTATTATTATTGTTGCTGTTATTTGGGGTCCTGCATACTCATGGTTCTCACACTGATTCACAGTCAATGAACAGAAATGAGCCTTATACCACTTTCCAAAAACTTGTCATTAAGATTCAGCCAATACTCTAGGTTATCTAGTGATATTCAGTTTTAAGGGCAAGCTGAGCTGAAAATCCATACATGAATATAGGTTCAAAAGTTGGTAATTCAGGAGTTCCAGCAAAATGGCGCTCTAGGCAGAAGCACCATGCCGTCCCTCCACAGCAAAGATCTGAAAAACTAAGCCAAACAGAGAATACAACAATCCTGAAACCCTAAAACATCAAATGAGGAGATAAAGAACTCAGCCAAGCACCAAATAGACTGAGAAAACTGACAGAGAACGGAGAGCGAGGAGAGATTCATACAGAGGTCCCTTACCAGCTAACGCAGACCAGCAAAAAGGGGGTAAGAGAAAGCAGCCTCACAGAGCATCCAGCGGGAGACAAAACAACCGGTAATTTGTGATATATGCTTTCCCACTCCCCACCCTTCTTCACCCTGACTCGGCCTCCTCTGCTTTCCGCGGCCACAATCTCTTGACCGGGAAACACCAGCTGCTTGGATTCCACACACCTGAACAGGCGGCTCTCTGAGTGCCATTTGTTGACTGCTTGTGTCGCTTTTTTCCGCTTCTTTTGATTTCTTCCTTGCCTCTTGCCACCTCCCCCTTCTTTGGCTCGAGTACCTGGCTCCATGTGCCATCTTTGCTTCTTCCTGAGGGGCTGCAGGGCTCTGGTAATTTGTGGTATATGCTTTCCCACTCCCTACCCTTCTTCACCCACACTCGGTCCCCTCTGCTTCCCACCGACACAGTCTCTTGTCCAGAAACACCAGCCCAAACTAGCTGGCTCTCTGAGTGCCATTTGTTGGCTGCTAGTGTTGCTTTTTTTTTGCTGCTTCTTTTGATTTCTTCCTTACCTCTCGCCACCTCCCCCTCCTTTCACTCGAGTACCTGGCTCCGTGCACCATCTTTACTTCTTCCTGAGGGGCTGCAGAGCTTGGTTCGAGTGTGGAGCTGCTTCCCGGTCTGGGCTGCCGTGCTGGTGGGATCCTGGGGCTTTTGTTCGTTTGTTTGTTTTGAATTGTTTCTTTGTTTTCTTTTCCTTTTCTTGAGTTGGGAAGACTTTCTGGCCAGGTGGAGCTGGGTGGCAAGCAGACTCCCCCTCGGCTTGCACAAACATGCAGAGGGATCCCTTAGGGCATTTCTTGTTTCGTTGGTTTTTCTTCCTGTTTTTTGAGGGCCTTTCTTGTTCTTTTTCTTTTTTTTTAATTTGTTTTGTTTTCTTTTCCCTCTTTTTCCCTTTTTGTCTTTCTTCATTGCTCAGTTTCTCATCTCTCTATACCTTCCTTCTCTTTCTGTTCACTGAATAGCTGGTGTCGTATACCTCTACGCCTTCTAGCCAGGCTGTACTGCAACACCTAAGAGCGACTTCCCCAGACTTCATAGCTGCACTGGTGGGATCCCTGGGAACTTTGCGGTTCTTTAACCTTTCTGATTTTTATTTCTTCATTCTTTTCTTTTCTTCCTCTTACCCTTTCTGTTTTTCTCCATTTCATAGTCTCTCATCTCTCCACTCCAACGGCAAGCTCCCCTAGCATTCTTTTTTGTTTGTATGTATGTTTTTGGCTCCTGTTCCTCTCTCCTCTCTCCCATATCCATCTTAGCTCCACACATAATAATCTCCCCGCTGCATCCTGCCTACCTGCACCGTGCGCTTGACATAACACCAGCAATGAGCACAGGCATGGCCTACTGGAAACTGCCCTGCATGGATTACCAACCTGCTCTGGTGGCTGTAGTAAGTGCCACAAACAACCCGTTCCAGTAACTCCTCTTCAGCTAGACCTTCCATGCCATACCATATATGAGTGACTGACCCTGTCAATTGGAGAAGGAGGCAAAAAGTATTGTGCCCACAGATGAGCAAACAACAAAGAACACACAGTCTGCCTGCTCAGACATAGTCAAATTTAAAAAAAAAAAAAGGGATGAAACAAACAAATCTACAGTCAGTAAATGAGAAAAATAACTACTGAATGCCCTGAAGACACCAGACAATATCAAAACATTTACAAAAACCAGACACGATGGTTCCAGTAGGCATCCAAAATAAAATACCAGATGACTCTCCAGTGGAAGAAAATGCACTAGAACTACCTGATAGGGAATTCAAATCTCAAATACTCAGAATTCTCCAAGAACTGAGGCAAAAAACTGACATACATGAGGAAAAAATAGACAAATTCATAGAAAATACAGACAAAAACTGGAAGAATTCAGGAAAACAATGCAGAACAAAATGCCAAAACAAATTCACAACAAGAAATTATACAAAAACAACAATTAGAAACCCAAAAGATAAACAACAAGATTTCAGAAATGAACAGTGTCATAGAAGGGCTGAGAAGCAGATTTGAAATGGTGGAAGACATGATCAGTGGAATTGAAGACAAACACTTGGATACAACTCTGTTTCAGGAAAACTCAGAAAAAAGAACAAAGAAAATGAAGAGAACCTGAGAGTTATGTGAGATACAATCAAAAGCAAAAATTTTTGAATGATTGGAATTCCAGAACAGGGGGAGAAAACAGAAAACACAGAGAGGATCACTGCAGAACTACTAACAGAAAACTTCCCCATATCATGAAAGATGAAAAGCTGGCCAGCCAAAAGCTCAACAAACCTCATATAGAAGAGACCCCAAAAGAAAATCACCAAGGCATATCATAATCATACTCGCCAAAACCAAAGACAAAGAATCCTGAGAACAGCTCGTGAAAAACAAGAAGTCACATACAGAGGAGAAACAATAAGACTAAGCTCAGATTATTCAGCAGAAACCATGCAGGCAAGAAGGCAATGGGATGACATATATAAAATCTTGAAAGAAAAAAATTGCCAGCCAAGAATAATATATCCTGCAAAACTCTCGTTCAAATATGATGGTGAAATTAGGTCATTTCCAGATAAACACAAATTAAGGCAATATGTAAAAACCAAACCAAACTTACAAGAATTATTAAAGGGAGTTCTTCGATCTGAGGACAAACACCTTCAGCTCACAGGCATAAGCTAGGACGCAGGATTGTACCAGCCAGATACCAATCTAGGAAATGAACTATCAAGGACTATACAAAACCAAAAGAAATACAACAGGAAATCAGCGAAGTTAATCAGTAAATGACAACAACATCAAAACTATAAAAGAGGGAATAAATGGCTTAGGTATAGAACCTTCTAATGGAGAGGAAGGAAAGGCGATACCAAGTAATGGTAGACGGCTTCAAACTTAGAAAGATAAGGGTAAAATTAATGGTAACCACAAAGAAAGTTAACAGACATACTCATAAAAAAATAGAGGAAAAACATAAAGTCTCAGCAAAAACATAACCTACAAAAACAAAATAAATGAAAAAAAAATCCACAAATAAAAGTAACTCAGCACAAGACAGTAACAAGAACAAAGAAAACTTCGGCACCACCAAGAAAAGCACTACAAAATGACAGCAACAAACTCACATCTATCAATAATTACACTGAATGTAAATGGACTCAATGCACCCATAAAGAGATGGAGAGTGACAGAATGGATAAGAAAACAGGATCCATCAATATTCTGTCTACAAGAGACTCATCTTAGAAAAAAAGATGTGAATTTATTAAAAGTCAAAGGCTGTAAAAAAGTATGTCAAGCTAGCAACTACCAAAAAAGAGCAGGAGTGGCAATTCTACTCTCAGATAAAATAGACTTTAAAACAAAATCCACCATCAAAGACAAACAAGGACACTATCTAATGAGTAAGGGGAGGATCCATCATGAAGACATAACCATAATAAACATCTACGCACCCAATGACAGGGCTCCAAAATACATAAAACAAACTCTAACAACACTGAAAAGAGAAATTGACAGTTCCACAATAATAGTAGGAGACTTCAACATACCACTCTCAGTAAAGGACAGAACAACTAAGAAGAAACTCAGCAAAGATACAGAAGACCTAAATGGTACAATCAGCCAACTTGACTTCATAGACATATATAGAACACTCCATCCAACCACTGCAAAATACACGTTCTTTTCCAATGCACATGGAACGTTCTCCAGAATAGACCACATCTTAGGCCACAGAGCAATCCTCAACAAGATCCAAAACGTTGAGATAATTCAAAGTATCTTCTCTGACCATAATGCCATCAAGGTAGAAATTAACAACAGAAAGAGCAAGGAAAACAATCAACTACATGGAAACTTAATAATACCCTGCTTACACATCAGTGGGTAATAGAAGAAATCAGAGATGGAATCAAAAAATTCCTAGAATCAAATGAGAATGAAAACACATCATAACAAAACCTTTGGGACACAGCAAAGGCAGTCCTCAGAGGACAATTTATAGCAATAGATGCACATATCAAAAAAGAAGAAAGGGACAAATTCAAAACATTAACTACAGAACTCAAACAAATAGAAAGAGAACAGCAAAAAAAGCCCACAACCACCGGAAGAAAGGAAATAGTAAAGATCAGAGCAGAAATGAATGAAATAGAGAACAGAAAAACAACAGAAAGAATCAACAAAACCAAAAGTTGGTTCTTTGAAAGAATCAACAAAATCGACAAACCACTGACCAGACTGACAAAAGAAAAACAGCAGAGGACACAAATAACCCAAATCAGAAACGAAATGGGGGACATTACAACAGACCCAACTGAACTAAAAAGGATTATAACACAATATTATGAAAAACTATACTCCAACAAATTTGAAAACCTAGACGAAATGGATAAATTTCTAGAAACACACGGCCTACGCAAACTACCACAAAGTGATGTTGAAAATCTGAACAGACCCATAACAAGAGAAGAGATTGAAAAGGTAATAAAAAAACTCCCAACCAAAAAAAGCCCTGGCCCAGATGGCTTCATGGGAGAATTCTACAAAACTTTTACAGAAGAGCTTGTACCAGTACTACTCAAGCTATTTCAGAGAATAGAAGAGGAAGCCACACTTCCAAATTCATTCTATGAAGCCAGCATAAAGCTGATACCAAAACCAGGCAAAGACGTCACAAAAAAAGAAAATTACAAACCAATATCTCTCATGAATATAGATGCAAAAATTCTCAACAACATTCTAGCTAATAGAATTCAGCATCATATCAAAACACTAATACACCACAACCAAGTAGGATTCATACCAGGTATGCAAGGATGGTTCAACATTAGAAAATCAATCAACATAATCCACCACATAAATAAAAGGAAAGAAAAGAACCACATGATCATCTCAGTTGACGCAGAAAAGGCATTTGACAAAGTCCAACACCCATTCCTGATAAAAACTCTCAATAAAATAGGTATAGAAGGGAAATTTCTCAACATAATAAAGGGCATCTATGCAAAACCAATGGCCAACATCATTCTTAATGGAGAGAGGCTGAAAACATTCCCCTTGAAAACAGGAACAAGACAAGGATGCCCTTTATCACCACTCCTGTTTAACATTGTGCTGGAAGTTCTAGCTAGAGCAATAAGGCAAGAAAAAGAAATCAAGGGCATCCAAATTGGTAATGAAGAAGTTAAACTGTCCCTGTTTGCAGATGATATGATACTATACACAGAAAACCCTAAAGACTCCATGAGAAATCTACCGGAACTAATATAAAGATTCAGCAGAGTAGCAGGGTACATGATAAGCATTCAAAAATCAGTTGAATTCCTATACACCAGTAAGGAGAACGATGCAAAGGAAATCAGGAAATCAATACCATTTTCAGTAGCCCCTAAAAATATAAAATACTTAGGAATAAATCTGACCAGGGATGTAAAAGACCTATACAAAGAATACTACAAAACACTACTGCATGAAACCCAAAGGGATCTACATAAATGGAAAAACATACCATGCTCATGGATAGGCAGACTCAACATTGTGAAAATGACAATTCTACCCAAAGCAATTTACAAATACAACGCAATCCCGATCCAAATACCAACAACATTCTTCAAAGAGATGGAAAAACTAATCATTAACTTCACATGGAAAGGGAAGAAGCCCTGAATAAGTAAAGCACTACTGAAGAAGAAGAAGAAAGTTAGAGGAGTCACACTGCCTGACTTCAGAACCTACTATACAGCTACAGTAGTCAAAACAGCCTGGTACTGGTACAACAACAGATACATTGACCAATGGAACAGAATTGAGAACCCAGATGTAAATCCATCGACCTACGGTCACCTGATCTTCGATAAGGGCCCAAAGTCCATCAAATGGGGAAAAAACGGTCTTTTTAACAAATGGTGCTGGCAAAACTGGATATCCATTTGCAAAAAAATGAAATAGGATCCATACCTCACACTGTATGCAAAAACTACTTCACAATGGATCAAAGACCTGAATATAAAGCCTAAAACTATTAAGTTCATAGAAGAAAAAATAGGACCAACACTACAGGCCTTAATACATGGCATTAACAGGATACAAACCATAACCATCAATGCACAAAACCCAATAGATAGGCTAGATAACTGGGATCTTCTAAAAATCAAACACCTATGCTCTTCAAAAGACTTCACCAAAAGAGTCAAAAGAGAACCTACAGACTGGGAAAAAATTTTTGGACAGTACAAGTCAGACAGAGGTCTAATCTCCATAATCTACAAGGAAATCCAACACCTCTACAACAAAAAGACAAATAATCCTATTAAAAAATGGGCAAAGGAAATGAACAGACATTTCACCAAAGAAGACATTCAGATGGCCAACAGACACATGAGGAAATGCTCGCAATCACTAGGCATTAGAGAAATGCAAATTAAAACCACAATGAGATACCATCTCACCCCAGCATTACTGGCACGAATCAAAAACACTGGAAATAACAAATGTTGGAGGGGCTGCGGGGAGATGGGAACTCTTATGCACTGCTGGTGGGAATGAAAAATGATACAACCATTTTGGAAAATGATATGGTGCTTCCTCAGAAAGCTAGAAATAGACATACCATTCTATCCAGCAATCCCACTCCTATGAATATATCCTAGAGAAATAAGAGTCGTCACTCGAATAGACATATGCACACCTATGTTCATGGCAGCATTGTTCACAATAGCAAAACGATGGGAACAACCTAGATTCCCATCAACAGATGAATGGATAAACGAACTATGGTACATACACACAATGGAGTACTATGCAACGAGAAAGAACAACAATGAATCTGTGAGGCATCTCATAACGTGGATGAAACTGGAGGACATTATGCTGAGTGAAGTAAGTCAATCACAAAAGGGCAAATATTGTATGAGACCTCTATTGTAAAAACCCATGAAAAAGTTCACACACAAAATGTAACAATCTTTGTTGGTTACCAGGGATGGGAGGGGAGGGTGGGAAATACTAAATAGGCAATAGATAAGTGGTATCCTGGGTTAAGGGTGAGACAGTACACAATACCGGGGAAACTAGCACAACCTGTACAAGGAAAGGTCATGGAAGCCCCATAGACACATCCAAACTCCCTGAGGGACTGAATTGCTGGGCGGAGGGCTCTGGGAACTATGGTCTTGGGGAACATCTAGCTGAACTGGCATGACACAGCTTATAAAGACAATGCTCTACATTCTACCTTGGTGAGTAGTGTCTGGGGTCTTAAAAGCCTGTGAGCAGCCATCTAAGATACTCCACTGGTCTCATCCCTTCGGGAGCAAGGGAGAATGAAGAGAACAGGATACAAGGAAAAGATTAGTCCAAAGGACTAATTGTCTTCAGCTACCAAGGCCTCCACCAGACTGAGTCCAGTACAGTTACATGGTGCCCGACTACCACCACTGACTGCTCTTACCAGGATCACAACAGAGGCTTCTGGACAGAGCTGGAGAAGGATGTAGAGCATAATTCTAACTCACAAAAGAAAAGACCAGATTTACTGGCCTAAAGGAGACTGGAGAAACCTCGAGAGTATGGCCCCCAGATACCCTTTTAGCTCAGTGGTGAAGTTACCTCCGAGGTTCACGGTTCAGCCTGGGAGTGGACAGCCCCATAAAACCAAATGAGACTAAGGAGGTACAGGAGTCCAGTGACAAGGGCCAGAAGGCAGAAGGGGACAAGGAAGCTGGTGATAAGGAACCCAAGGTTGAGTAAGGATATTGTTGATGTGTTGTGAGATTGTTAACCATTGTCATAGGGCAACATTTGTAGTAACTGTGAAATGAGAAACTATTTTGTTCTGTAAGCCTTCATCTTAAGTGATAATAACAGCACAATTGGAAGAGCGTTGTCAATGTCACTGAACTGTGTATGTAGAAATTTTTGAAACGGTGTATCTTTGGCTATGTGTATTTTCACCAAAAAAAAAAAAAAGGTTGAGAATTTAGAGGGTTAATATGTTGTGGGGTTGTTAACCAATGTCATAAAACAACATGTGTACTACTGTTTCATGATAAACTATTTGTTCTGTATGCCTTCACCGGAAGTACAATAAAATATAAATAAAAGAAAAAAAGTTGGTAATTCAGTTACATGCAGCTCCATAAATTTTCAGGATTTCAACACCAGCACCATTACCTTTAAGAAGTTTCATGGATTCCCATCAGAATGTCAACTAGGAAATCAATATTTTAGCAATAGTGAAGACTGAAAAAGTGGCCTCTAACAAATGCCCTGAGGACTGGTTATGGCAGTTATCTTTACCAGTCTTTTATTGGCTATGAAGACAATGGTCAACTAAGATGTTTATTACAGAATATGATTATTTTTACCAAACCAAGCCCACTTGTATGGAATTATGGAGATACCCACAGAAGTTAAGATGATTAAAATAATAATTGGACCATTTTACATACTATGGAAAAGTACTCACCATGCTTTTTCTTTACAGAAAAAGAGTTCCTGTGATAAATAGCTTCTATGAATTTTTAGGAGTTTGGACTTCTTGTTGAGTTTTCAGGTAGAGAAGCCACCTCTGCCCATGATGAACAATTTTGTTAATAACCATTTCATATAACTCTGAAAAGAAAGAGAAAGGAGTAGAAGTTCCTGCTGTAGTAGCATATGGATTAGGATTCAAGAGGACCTTAAGGAAAATTCTATACCTGCCCTGAGCACAAATGCACTTTGGGAGTCAAAGTTTTGCCTGTTTTTTTTTTTTTTTCCCCAGAAACATTCTTGACATTGTACTTGATGGCTACTGAAAACACAGAGATGGTGAAGTATTATGTAGGGATTCTCAGAGGCACAATCAATGCTCACTTTACATTCATACACATTTCAGGAAACCCCTTAATCAACTGGTTTTTTAAAACTCTGAAAACCAAAGCCATAGCCAATGTTTTGATCATTCTCAGCCATAGAAACTCAATTCAGAGACCATGTCTTCTATAGCATTCTAAATATCACTTGGGCCATGTATGCTTTTATTTAAATACACAAATAATTATTTTTTAATTCCCTAATAAGAAAAGGCATGGCATTCTCTGATTATGATTAGCTCATGCTGGACTTCTGGTCAGCTTTGGGTGGGACTCTATCTGTGGAGGTAGTTAACCAAATCTGTGTTCCCGCCTGCTGATAAAGATGCTTATGGGAGGTAATGTTGGCATCATTACCTGGACTGCAAACAGACCTCATCCAGGTTGTTAATGAAACATTTGGAAAGAGGACACATTCCTCTGATTAAGGGAAATTTTGATCTTGAAGTTGCTTCCTGACCTCATAACTGTATGGTTTTTATCTGATTAGTGGTTTCTTTAAGAGAATTTACTGTAGGTGATCCTTTGCCAACACCAAATCCATCCTTCACAATACAGGTATCAATTTCCAGTTAGATTTAAACATCCTGAGAAAGATCACTTTAATATTGGGATCTGCTGAAAAACATGGTTCCTATTACAGAAAATTTTGATTAGTATTTTGTATTTTCACAGTCAGTCATTCTCATGTATTTCAGGATACTGTGATGGTTAAGATTGTATGTCAAGTTGGCTAGGCCATGATTCTCAGTGGTTTGGCAGTTGTATGACGTTGTGATCACTTCCTTGATGAGATCTGATATAATGTGATCACTTCCATGATGGGATCTGCTATGAGTAGCCAATCAGTTGAAAAGGAGTTTCCTTGGGCATGTGGCCTGCACCGAATCTAAGTGGACATTCTGGCAAGGCTCAAGGGCTTTTGCTCACTCTGGTCCTGCAGCTTGCTCCTGTTCATCTAACCTCCTGTTCTTGGGACTTGAGCTAGCAGTTTACTTTCGGTGTTGCTGCTGATCTTGGGATTCATCGATCTTTGCAGCCTGTGAGCAAGAGCCCTGCACTCTGACCTGCCAATCCTGGGTTTGTCAGGCCCTGTGGCTATGTGTATCAGGGGAAGCCTCTATCCTGACCCATGGACTTGGCACATTCCACCCTCTACAACTGTGTGAGCCATTTCCTTGATATAAATCTCTCACTGTATATATTTATATGCTTTACTGGTTTTGCTTCTCTAGAGAGTCCAGCCTAAGACACATCAAGCCCATAAAAAGACTGAGTTTTTTCTAGCCAAACACACATTTTTTCTCCTTAGCTACTAAAAGTTCCCTCAATTTTAAAGTGACTTAACTTTAAAAGAAAGGTTGCTGTTAGCAGCCCATAATAAAGGATTTCACCACAATGCACAGTAAAACATACACTCATTACAAAACACATAAATACTGCATATGAAGGACTTGGGTGAATTTGAGCCACAGGACAAAAAAGAAGCTGATCACATATTTGCTAAATATTAATTCTCTACTGAGCCATGAAATGGAGCAAAGTTCTAAAAATAAATATTAATGGAGAATTTCTGCCAATACTATCCAAGGGAATACATTTTAATAGTAAACATATCAAGTGGAAATTTCTTTTCTCTGGAATTAAAATAAGCTAAAACTTCCATTTAAGGAGAAATCCTTTATGAGTTTGCACTAGTATAACCTCTGTACAATTGTTTTCCTCTCAACATTGATTATTTGGCACCTAGAAAGTCTTTGTAATCTTTGGGTCTTTTGAGAAAGCTCTATGAACTGTCCCTGTCAATTGCCTTCATGTTGACTTAGTTTTGATGAACATCTTGGTGGCCTTAATAGAAAATTTTGTATTCTAGATTTTCTCTGCCACTCCATGAGATCATTGTAGATAAATTCTTTAAAAAAACAATGGAAGGGATGTTTAAGGCTTTATGATTTTAACAGACTTGTCATTCTCCTCCTTGATTTATCTACACCACACCAAAAAAATTAACTCATACTTCTAGAGATAATTACTAAATTTATATATTCATAGAAAACCAGCATAAAAGTAGATTATATCACAATTTGATATTTACGAAATGCCAGTTTTCCATAAATATAGAAAAACTAGCAATTATTACTGGAGTTGTTTATTAACATTTGGAAGAAAATAAATAACAAATGGGCTCACTATTCATTAAAATTCCTCAGTAATATAACAATTTTCCCCATCTGAATATAGTTTTCTTGATATCCATTTTTTAAAATTTTTTCCCATACAAAATTTAAACATACATTCTTATGTGACTCTAATTGCTCTCTCCATATTGTGACAGCACACTCCTCCTTTACACCCCTGATTCCCCATGTCCATTCAGCCAGCTCCTAACCCCTCTCTGCCTTCCCATCTCACCTCCGGACAGAAGCTGCCATTTAGTCTCTTGTATCTACTTGAGCTAAGAGGCACACTCCTCACAAGTATCACTTCATGTCCCACAGTCCAGTCCAATCCCTGTCTAAAGAGTTGGCCTCCGAAATTGTTTTATTTCTGGGCTGACAGAGAATCCAGGGGCCATGCTTTCCAGGGTTCCTCCAGTCTCAGTCAGACCATTAAGTCTGGTCTTCTTATTAGAATTTGAGTTCTGCACCCCACCTTTCTCCTGCTCCATCCAGGACTCTCTGTTGTGTTCCCTGTCAGGGCAGTCATTGGTGGTAGCCAGACATCATCTAGTTCTTCTGGTCTCAGACTGATGAAGTCTCTGGTTTATGTGGCCCTTTCTGTCTCTTGGGCTAATACTTGTGCCTTTGGTGTTCTTCATTCTCCTTTACTCCAGGTGGTTGGGACCAATTGATGCCTCTTAGATGGCCTCTAGCAAGCTTTTAAGACCCCAGATGCCACTCACCAAAGTAGGATGCAGAACATTCTCTTAATAAGCTTTGCAATGCCAATTGACCTAGATGTCCCCTGAAAGCACGGTCCCCAGGCCCCTACCCCTGCTACTCTGTCCCTCAAAGTGTTTGATAGTATTCAGGAAACTTCTTAGCTTTGGTTTAGTCCAGTTGTGCTGACTTCCCCTGTAGTGTGTGCTGTCTTTCCCTTCACCTAAGATAATTCTTATCTACTATCTAGTTAGTAAATAACACTCACCATGCCTCCCCACCCTTGTAACCATCAAAGAATGTTTTCTTCTGTGTTTAAACCTTTTCTTCAATTCTTATAATAGTGGTCTTATGCAATATTTGTCCTTCTATGGATGACTACATTCACTCAGCGTAATGACCTCCAGCTTCCTCCACATTATGTTTCATGGCTTCATCGTTGTTCTTTATCATTGCATAGTATTGCATTGTGTGGATATACCATAATTTGTTTATCCATTCGTCTGTTGATGGGCACCTAGGTCGTTTCCATCTTTTTGCCATTGTGAACAGTGCTGCAATGAACATGGGTGTGCATATATCCATTCATGTGACGGCTCTTATTTCTCTAGGATATATTCAAAGGAGTGGGATAGCTGGATCATATGGTACTTCTATCTCTAGCTTTTCAAGGAAGCACCAAATCCATTTCCAAAGTGGTTGTACCATTTTACATTCCCACCAACAGTGTATAAGTGTTCTAGTCTCTCCACAACCTCTCCAGCATTTATTATTTTGTGTTTTTTGGATTAATGCTAGCCTGTTGGGGTGAGATGACATCTCATTGTGGTTTTGATCTGCATTTCTCTAATGGTTAAAGATGATGAGCATTTCTTCACGCGTCTGTTAGCTGCCTGAATGTCTTCTTTGGCGAAGTGCCTGTTCATATCCTTTGTCCATTTTTTAACTGAGTTATTTGTCTTTTTGATGTTGAGGTTTTTGCAGTATCTTGTAGATTTTAGAGATTAGATGCTGATCGGATTTGTTGTAGCCAAAAATATTTTCCCAGTCTGTAGGTTGTCTTTTGACTCTTTTCATGAAGTCTTTTGATGAGCGTAAGTGTTTGATTTTTAGGCGCTCTCAGTTATCTAGTCTTTCTTCTGGTGCTTGTGCACTGTTACTTATGGTGCATATTGTGTTTATGCCATGTATTAGGGCTCCTAGAATTTTCCCTACTTTTTCTTCCATGATCTTTATCATTTTAGATTTTATATTTAAGTCTTTGATCCATTTTGAGTTAGTTTTTGTGCATGGTGTGAGGTATGGGTCTTGTTTCAGTTTTATGCAGATGGATATCCAGTTATCCCAGCCATTTCTTAAAGAGACCATCTTTTCCCCAGTTAACGGACTTTGGGCCTTTGTCAAATATCAGCTGCTCATAAGTGGATGAATTTATGTCTGGATTCTCAATTCTGTTCCATTGGTCTGTGTATCTGTTGTTGTACCAGCACCAGGCTGTTTTGACTATCGTGGTGGTATGATAGGTTTTAAAATTAGGTAATGTGAGGCCTCCCATTTTGTTCTTCTTCTTGAGTAATGCTTTACTTATTCAGGGCCTCTTGCCTTTCCATGTGAAGTTGGTGATTTCTTTCTCCATCACATTAAAAAATGCAGGTGGAATTTGGAGCGGGATTGCATTGTATCTGTAGATCGCTTTGGGTAGAACTGACATTTTCACTATGTTGAGTCTACCTATCCATGAGCAAGGTATGTTTTTCCACTTATGCAGATCTCTTTTGGTTTCTTGGCAGTAGTGTCTTGTAGTTTTCATCGTATAGATCTTTTACATCTCTGGTTAGATTTATTCCTAAATATTTTATCTTCTTGGGGGCTATTGTAAATGGTATTGATTTGGTGATTTCCTCTACGAGGTTCTCTTTGTTGGTGTAAAGGAATCCAATTGATTTTTGTATGTTTATCTTATATCCTGAAACTTTCCTGAAATCTTCTATTAGTTCCAGCAGTTTTCTTGTGGATTCTTTGGGGTTTTCTGTGTATAAGATCATATCACCTGCAAGTAGAGATACTCTGACTTCTTTCCTGCCAATTTAGATGCCCTTTCTTTCTTTTTCTAGCCTAATTGCTCTGCCTAGGACCTCCAGCACAATGTTGAATAAGAGGGGTGATAAAGGGCATCCTTGTCTGGTTCCCATTCTCAAGGGGAATGCTTTCAAAGTCTCTCCATTTAGGATCATGTTCGCTGTTGGCTTTGTAGAAATGCCCTTAATTATATTGAGGAATTCCCTTTCTATTCCTATTTTGTTGAGAGTTGTTATCATGAATGGGTATTGGACTTTGTCAAATGCCTTTTCTGCATCTATTGATAAGATCATGTGGTTCTTGTCTTTTGTTTTATTTATGTGATGGATTACATTGATTGTTTTTCTAATGTTGAACCATCCCTGCATACCTAGTATAAATCCCACTTGATCATGATGAATTATTTTTTTGATATGTTGCTGAATTTTATTGGCTAGAATTTTGTTGAGGATTTTTGTGTCAATGTTCACAAGGGATATTGGTCTGTAATTTTCTTTTTTTTGTGGTGTCTTTACCTGGTTTTGGTATCAGGGTTATGCTGGCTTCATAAAATGAGTTTGGGAGTATTCCATCATTTTCTATGTTCTGAAATACCTTTAGTAGTAGTGGTGTTAACTCTTCTCTGAAAGTTTGGCAGAATTCTCCAGTGAAGCCATCCGGGCCAGGGCTTTTTTTTGTTGGGAGTTTTTAAATTACCTTTTCAATCTCTTCTTTTGTTATGGGTTTATTTAGTTATTCTACCTCTGTTTGTGTTAGCTTAGGTAGGTAGTGAGCTTCTAGAAATCTGTCCATTTCCTCTAGCTTTTCAAATTTGTTAGAGTACAATTTTTCATTGTATTCTGTTACGATTCTTTTAACATCAGTTGGGTCTGTTGTGATATCACCCATCTCATTTCTTATACGGGTTGTCTGCTTCCTCTGCTGTTTTTCTTTTGTCAGTTTGGCCAATGGTTTATCAATTTTGTTGATCTTTTCAAAGAACCAGCTTTTGGTCTTGTTAACTCTTCCAGTTGTTTTTCTACTCTCTATTTCATTTAATTCTGCTCTAATTCTTATTATTTCTTCTGGCGTCTGAGGCTTCTTTTGCTGCTGTCTTTCTACTTGTTCTAGTTGTAGGGTTAATGTTTTGATTATGGCCCTTTCTTCTTTTTAGATGTGTGCATTTATTGCTATAAACTGACCTCTGAGCACCACTTTTGCTGTGTCCCAAATGTTCTTGTAAGATCTGTTTTCATTCTCATTTGATTCTATGAATTTCTTTATTCCATCCTTAATTTCTTCTATAACCCAGTAGTTTTTGAACAAGGTGTCGTTCTATTTTCCATGTGGTTGATTTTTTTTCCTTGCTTTTTCTGTTGTTGATTTTTACTTTTATGGCTTTATGGTCAGAAAAGATGCTTCATAATATTTCGTTGCTTTGGATTTTGTTAAGGCTTGCTTTATGGCCTAATATATGGTCTATTCTTGAGAATGTTCCACTTGTGTTGGAAAAGAAAGTATATTTGGCTGCTGTTGGGTGCAGTGTTCAGTACTTGTCTATGAGATCAAGTTCGTTGATTGTAGCATTTAGCTCTTCAATGTCTTTGTTAAGCTTCTTTCTGGATGTTCTGTTGTTCACCAAAAGTGGTGTGTTGAAGTCTCCTACTACTATTGTGGAGCTGTCTATCTCTCTTTTCAGTGCTGTTGAGTTTGTTTAATGTATTTTGGAGCCCTGTCATTGGGTGCATAAATATTTATTATAGTTATGTCCTCCTGGTGTATTGACCCTTTAATCATTATATAGTGCCCTTCCTTATCCTTTGTAGTGGATTTTACTTTAAAGTCTATTTTGTCAGAGATTAATATTGCCACTCCTGCTCTTTTTTGAGTGTTGTTTGCTTGATACATTTTTTTCCATCTTTTGAGTTTTAGTTTGTTCATGTCTTTAAGTCTAAGGTGTGTCTCTTGTAGGCAGCATACAGACGGATTGTGGTTTCTTTGATATCCATGTTTTGGCTTCGGAGTCACTTCAGCTAGTCAGCTTACATGTAAAATAATCCTTGCTGTAAGATTCTCATTAGCCTGTTCTTGTGTTTTCTTAAATCTTTACCAATTTTAGTTTTTGTTTTTTTTTATTTCTATGTGTATGTGTTGATTCAAAACACAATCTTATTTGCCTTCAAGAATCCCTTTCATTAGTCAGGACTGCGCATAAGATCCTGAGACAGAATTAGCATGAATTGTTTCCATTACTATGAGCTGTGCATATATATGTGGGCCCAGTTAATTATTTTGCTCACGTGTCAGGAACAGAATGAGGTAGAAGAGTACAGATGGATTGATCTGTGGAAACCCATCAGCACTCCTGTGGAAAGAACCACAGGGTACATAAAGATGGGTACATTTGCTCATTCACAATTTGAAGAGAGAAATAAATAGTATATCCCTTATCACCACAAACTCGTAAATTTTCTAAAGAGAGTATTATATTTTCCAAAATCATCTTTTTAGTCCATCCTCCAGAAGCTTTGCTGTTTTTTTATTTGTCTGTTACTGTTGTTGTTGTGTTGCCCCCTCTCAAACTAGCAGGGCTTTAGATAGCCATATCTCTTGCCAAGGATCCTTTCGGCTGCAGCTAATGGAGCTACTTTAAATGTGACTTTCTAGCCAGTATGTTTTTAAGTGCAAGATTGGAGTTAGTGAAGGAAGAAAAGGGAACAATGCATAAATAAAACAGGTTTATATAGATTGTTCTTAGAAAACCACAAATGTCAGGTATCTAAAGCTGTGTTGAAGCATTTAGGGTGAAATTACAGAAGAATGTAGACAGGCACACCACCGAGATCACTGCAGCTGTAATGGGCTCAGAGGTCAGGTACTGAGCCCTTAAAAGCTCTGCTGGAAACAACAAAGGGTCTCTCCTTGTTTATCTGTGGATATGTGGTTATTCGTGCTCATGATCATCTAAACAGACAATATTTTTATCAGGGCATCTTCTTTTCCACATGACCATGATGCTTCTGAACCAATGCAGATAGCTTATGAACATGGGTTTTGGCATCATGTGATCTTAGAGTTAGAAAAAAAATCATAAAGGTCAACCAGCCTAACCTTCTCAATCTCAATCTCTTCTGCCTTGTCCCTGACAAATGATCATTCGGCTTATTTTCTCATTAAATATATTACTATGTGTGTTCATTGCAAATACCTTTTTTCAACAACAACATAAATGGCAACTATATACATGAACCTTGTCAGATGGAATACACAGGAATCAAATCGACTACATCTATGGAAAGAGATGATGGAGAAGCTCAATACCATCAATCAGAACAAGGCCAGGGGCCAACTGAAGAATAGACCATCAATTGCTCATATGCTAGTTCAAATTGCAGCTGAAGAAAATTAGAACGAGTCCATGAGAACTAAAGTATAACCTTGACTATATTTCACCTGAATTTAGAGACCATCTTAAGAATAGATTTGATGTACTGAACACTAATGACTGTACCAGACGAGTTGTGGAATGACATCAAGGACATCATACATGAAGAAAGCAAGACTACCACCACCAGTTGCTCTGACAGGGATCACAATAGAGGGTCCGGACAGAGCTGGAGGAAAATGTAGAACAAAATTCTAACTCAAAAAAAAAAAGACCAGACTTACTGGTCTGACAGAGCTTTAAGAAACCCTAAGAGTATGGCCCACAGACACCCTTTTAACTCAGTACTGAAGTCACTCCTGAGGTACACCCTTCAGCCAAAGATTAGACAGGCCCGTAATACAAAATGAGACTAAATGGGCACATTGACCCAGGGGCAAGGACAAGAAGTGAGAAGGGGACAAGAAAGTTGGCAACGGGGAATCCAAGGTTGAGAAGGGGAGAGTGTTGACACATCATGGGGTATGCAACCAATCTCACAAAACAGTATGTGTATTAACTGTTCAATGAGAAACTAATTTTGTCTGTAAACCTTCATCTAAAGTATAATAATAAAAAAAATTAGAAAAAAGAAAGCAAGAGGTCATTAAAAAGAAGAGACTCTGAGAGGCAGGGCCAAGATGGTGGAGTAGTCAGACGCTTCCTGTGGTCCCTCTTACAACAAAGACCCAAAAAAACAAGTGAATCAATTACATATGACAATCTAGGAGCCCTGAATATCAAAGGCAAAGTTTAGTAATCAAACCAAGTGGTAGGGGGAGGAAAAGACAGTTCAGAAGCAGTGAGGAGTTGCCAGAGCTGACCCAGTGGGAATCAGCACCCTGCAGGCCGGTTTGGCTGGTGTGCGTGTTGAGACAAACCGTGGCACTCAGGTTGCATTTTCCACATTGAAAGAGACCGAGCGGTGTAGAGTCTACTCAAGCTTTCAGAACTAGTGAAAAGGGGCACTCAGTGTGCAAAAGATAAGTACGTGCATCTAACCTACCACACAGATCAAAAAATACCCCCTTTGGGAAAAACCTCTTTCCCATTTACCTGCCCCCTCCTCATTTGGCACCGGGTCCTGGGCTGTTTTCAGCAATTGCCACATTCCCTGGGCCAGAAGTAGGACCCATCACGTGCCCTGAGCCATTCTCCTGGCCTTGGAGAGGGAATAAATTACCAAACAGGAAAAAATAATCTTCAAGCTTCCCTAAACTGGGAACTCAGGGTAGGCACAGCTCCTTTGCCTAGGCACAGGTATAAGGGGTCCACAGACTTTGAATGCCTTTCACCCCTGCATAGACCTGTGTGGGCCCATTTCAACAGCATAGGCCCTCATTAGCATAGTATAACAGGGTATATACCTGAAGCCTAACTTCAACTGTATCTGCTATATGGTGGAGTGGCAGGTTCGTGGCATTTGACACTGCTCTGCCCACTAAGCAGGCTCCTTACCTACCCACATATGGGGCCTGAGGACTGGTGGCTCCACCCATACCACTTAACCCCCCATGACAGGGGTCCAAGAATAAATGGTGCCTCCCTGTCCTTACAGCCAACAGCACTGGGTGCCCATAGTCTGGCTGCAAAACCCACCCACCTACATGCTCTAGGGAACAGGCACACGCTTTTCTCCAAGACACTCGGGGCAGAAGTAAGCGCCCTGCCTTGCTCAGCTCATGACCCCCTACTGCAGCCAGATACTTGCGCCTACACCAATCACCCCTGCCTGTCTAGGACTGTAGGTGAGAGCCTGCACCACACACTTGGTGACTGACTACCTGCACACCTGAACTGAATCCATACAAGAAAAGTAAATGGAATCCTGGGCTCACATACCTAGTAACAGATCTAACCACCTGGTGACAGGACATTAGTGCTTCAAAGGTGCCAATAATCAAACTAGATCACATTAGCAGCCTATTTGGGCATATCAAAACAAAATGAAATAAGAAGCTCGGACACAGTAAGCAAACATAAAATAAATACAATAACTTATTGATGGCTCTGAGACAACAGTCAATATCAAATCACATAAAGAGGCAGACCGTGATGGCTTCAGCAAGCTACCAAAACAAAGAATCAAGAAATCTTCTGGAGGAAAAGAACTTCTTGGAATTACCACAGGTAGAATAAAAAAGATTAATATACAGAAGAGACTCTGAAACTTGCTCTTGAACGTAGAGTAGCTAAAGCAAATGGAAGAAATGATGAAGTAAAAGAGCTGAACAGAAAATTGCAAAGGGTGGCTCAAGAAGACAAAATAAAGTATTATAATGACATGTGCAAAGACCTAGAGTTAGAAAACCAAAAGGGAAAAACACACTTGTCATTTCTTAAGCTGAAAGAACTGAAGAAAAAATTCAAGCCTCAAGTTGCAATAGTGTATGGGCAAAATACTGAACAACACAGGAAGCATCAAAAGAAGATAGAAGGAATACACAAGTTACTGTACCAAAAAGAAATGGTTGATGTTCAGTCATTTCAGGAGGTAGCATATGATCAAGAACTGATGGTACTGAAGTCCAAGCTGCACTGAAGGCATTGGCAAAAAACAAGGCTCCAGGAATTGACAGAATACCAACTGAGATGTTCCAACAAATGGATGCAGCACTGGAAGTACTCACTCATCTATGCCAAGAAATCTGGAAGGCAGCTGCCTGGCTAACCGACTGGAAGACATTTGTATTTATGCCTATTCCAAAGAAAGGTGATCCAACCGAATGTGGAAATTATCGAACAATATCATCAATATCACACGCAAGTAAAATTTTGCTGAAGATTATTCAAAAGTGGTTACAGCAATACAATTACAAGGAACTGCCAGAAATTCAAACTGGATTCAGAAGAGGATGTGGAACAAAGGATACCACTGCTGATTTCAGATGGATCTTGTCTGAAAGCAGAAAATACCAGAAAGATGTTTACCTGTGTTTTATTGACAATGCAAAGGCATTTGACTGTGTGGATCATAACAAATTATGGATAACATTGTAAAGAATGGGAATTCCAAAATACCTAACTGTGTTCATGAGGAACTGTACATAGATCAAGAGGCAGTCATTCAAACAGAACGAAGGGATACTGCATGGTTTAAAGTCAGGAAAGGTGTGTGTCATTGTTGTATCCTTTCACCACACTTATTCAATCTGTGTGCTGAGCAAATAATCTGAGAAGATGGACTACATGTAAAAGAAGGGACATCAGGATTGGAGAAAGACTCATTAACAACCTGCGTTACACAGATGACACAGCCTTGCTCGCTGAAAGTGAAGAGGACTTGAAGCACTTACTGATGAAGATCAAAGACTACACCCTTCAGTATGGATTACACCTCAACATAAAGGAAACAAAAATCCTCACAACTGGGACCATTAAGTGACATCCTGATAAATTGAGAAAAGATTGAAGTTGTCAAGGATTTCATTTTATTTGGACCCACAATCAACACCCGTGGAAGCAGCAGTCAAGAAATCAAAAGATGGACTGCATTGGGCAAATCTGCTGAAAAAGACCTCTTTTAAGTGTTAAAAAGCAAAGATGTCACTTTAAAGACTAAGGTGCACCTGACCCAAGCAATGGTGTTTTCAATCACTTCATGTGCATGCAAAAGCTGGACAACGAATAAGGAAGACCGACGAAGAACTGCGATGTTGGCAAACAGTGCCGAAAGAACAAACCAATCTGTCTTGGAAGAAGTACAACCAGAATGTTCCTTAGACGCGGGGACGGCGAGACTTCATCTCACATACTTTGGACATGTTATCAGGAGGGATCAGTCCCTGGAGAAGGATATCATGCTTGGTAAAGTAGAGGGTCAGTGAAAAAGAGGAAGACCCTCAACAAGATGGATTGAAAGAGTGGCTACAACAATGGGCTCAAGAATAACAACGATCATGAGGATGGCGCAGGACCAGGCAGTGTTTCCTTCTGTTGTACATACTCAAGTCGATGGCACCTAACATGTTCACTGTCAAATATTTAGACAATAAATTTTTGATAATATACTGTCTTAAACAAGAAAAGTGTTCCTGCAACCTCAGCATCCAGATTAACTTTTGGTTCATAGCTATCCACCTATAAAACCCAAACCAAACCTGTCGTCTTTGAGTTGATTCCGACTCGTAGTGACCCTATAGGACAGAGAAAGACTGCCCCATAGGAATTCCAAAGAGTGGGTGGTAGATTCGAACTGCCGACCTTTTGGTTAGCAGTCGAGCTCTTAATTACTGTGCCACCAGGGCTCCATCTATAGATACAAATAAAATCATACTATACGGTTAGTTCTAAATTCATTTACTTAATCTACTACATGACTACTATATATATATTGTTGTTAGTTGCTATCAAGTTCATTCCAACTCATGACGACTCCATGTATGCAAAGTAAAACAGCTTCATAAGGTTTTTAAAGCTATGACCTTTTGGAAGCAGATCGCCAGGCCTGTCTCTAAGGCATCTCTAAGTGGGTTTGAACTGCCAGCCTTTCGGCTGGTAGTCAAGTGCTTAACTGTTTGCACCACCCAGGGACTCCTCATCTACTAAATATGGTATTGGCAAAGAATACTGAATATACCCTGGACTGCCAGAAGAACAAACAAGTCTGTCTTGGAAGAAGTACAGCCAACCCTTGGAAGTGAGATGTTAAGATTTTCTCTCATGGACATTGGACATGTTATCAGGAGGGACTAGTCCCTGGAGAAGGATATCATGCCTGGTAAGGTAGAGGGTCAGCGGAAAAAGAGGAAGACCCTCAGTGAGATGGATTGACACAGTGGCTGCAACAATGGGCTCAAACATAGCAACGATTGTGAGAATGGTACAGGACTGGGCAGTGTTTCATTCTGTTGTACACAGGGTCACTATGAGTCAGAATTGACTCACAGCACCTAACAACAACAACAACATATATATCTATATAACCCCCCACCCCCCCAGAAAAGAAACCCATTGCTATCGAGTTGATTCCAACTCAAAGTGACCCTATAGGACAGAGTAGAACTGTCCCATAGGATTTCCAAGGAGTGGCTGGTGGATTTGAACTGCCAGCCTTTTGGTTAGCAGCCATAACTCTTCACCACTGCACTACCAGGGCTCCATGTATATCCATGTGTGTACATGTATACATATGTATATATATATAGATAAACCTCTGTCAATAAACCAGTTGCTGTCAAGTTGACTTCAACTTTGTATCAAGTAGAACTGTGCTCTATATAGTTTTCAATGGCTGATTTTTCAGAAGTAGATCACCAAGACTTTCTTCAGAGGAGCCTCTAGGTGGACTCAAACCACCTTGTAGTTAGCAGTTGAACACATTAACCATTTCCACTACCCAGGGACACCTTCTCTGTCAATAAAAAAGTATTGTATAGTCATTTCAAGACCTGCATATTATGTGGAGCTATCATAATGTATTCAACTGATCTTTTATTGTTGGGTAAACATGTTATTTAATATTACCTAATATTTTAAACTTTGGAATTATGATCATATATCTTTGCAAACTTTTGCAGTTATTTCTTTCAAAAAATTCCTAGAAACTCATTTGATATTCTACTTCAAAACTGGTGATTGTGGCTACATTTTTAGCAACTCAAATTCCTTTCAACGCTTTCTAGAAGTGACAGAAGCAAGATAGTTTGGTTATAAACAAGACAAAGGCTTGAAGTGAATTTCAAAGAAATAAGCTGGGAGAAGAAGGGAGCTGATGTTTAGAATTGCACAAGACATACAGGTCTTGTGTAAATGTATGACTACTTCTTAAAAGGCAGTGGATATGAAAAACACAGTGCGGGAGGAAGATTTGGGTAGAGAAAATATATAGGCTAAAATAAAAGATAGACAGAATCTTGTCAATTGCTCTTACCCCTGACTTCAAATACTAGGCAGCCACAACCATTGTTCCCCTCTATCTTGGACTCCCTTCTTTCTTCCTCTTCCTTAGCCGCAAGGAGACTCAGACTGTAGAAAAGTCTAAGAGGCAACGACTACAAGCGCTATTCAACAATCAGAAGAGGACTCAAGGTGGAAGAGAAAGACAGAGAGGCCCAATATCTTCCTCACAGACATAGAGAACTCACGGAATTCGTTGTTTGCGGACAATGTCACTAATATATATCTCTGGGTTTGATTTCCATTTTAAATTCCTTTTCCTATTATACAGAAAATTGAATGATATTAACATAAATAGTCCATTTAAATGTAAGATAACAATGATGAATATAATTCAAACAGCAATGTCATAAAGTCATTTTAAATTAACTCTAAAAATAGGCTTAAATTTCATTCAATGTATATTTTAATAGAGTTGCAAATCTTTTCAGAAAGCAGTCATGGAACTTTTGAACTCAAGCCTACCGACATTACTAAAGATCTGCCAAAGAGACCAATTATATATAAATTTTAATGACATTAAAGGTAGTCACTTCTGGCTAGAAAACTTATAGGAAGAGAAATGTTTATTTCTTTCTCCAAAAGTCAAGGGGAAATCAAAGGCTCCTGACAGCCATGGGGGTGGGGATGGCGTCAGGTTGTGTCTTCAGCACAGGAATTTCTCTTTATACTTCTGGTATATAGGAAAGGCAAAGGAAGAGTAATAAAGGGGAACCAAACCCAGGAGAATGATTTCCTTGGAAAGCTGTTAAAAAGCTAGTCACAATCAAAGACGAGAAGCCAGGAAGGGACAGGAAAACTGAAAAACAGACATGGAGAACCCAGGATGGAAAAGGGAAAGGGGGTGAGTGCTGACACATTGCAGGGATTGCAACCAATGTCACAAAACAATTTGTGTATAAATTTTTGAATGAGAAACTAATTTGCACTGTAAACTTTCATCTAAAACACAATAAAAATTTTTTTTAAAAATTCTAGTCACAGAAATTATCCTAACTAGAGTACCCATCTAGTACACATAAAATCAGCAATGGCTCTACACATCCAATATAGTCCAAAAGGCCTTCATATGCCTCAAGAAGGATTTCAACTGTTAACTAAAAATCAAGGTAAATTGGATGGTGCAGTGAGTCCAGATGAAAAATGGGCTCATAGAGGGCTCTAGCTCTCAGTAATTAATGTACATTACCTAGTGGCAAGATTGCAAGCTTTTATTTACTTACATAGCGGTTAGGACGCAGATGAACCGGGTAAGATTCATTGCAGGGTTGGCCTCCCTCAGACCCCCGTCCCACGGTGAGTTGACACAGGAAATCTTTTCTGCACACCTGAGTGTCCAAGTTTATGTTGGAGGCTGTGAGGCAAAAGGGTCAAGGGTTTTATACATCAGGGTGTATAGGAACAGGGAAAAGGGGTAAGAGGAAGGGCCTTTGTTTAGCTGCACCTGGCCTGACCATCCTGTTGCCAAGCTTTGTTTAAATACAAACAGCATGGCAGTCCTGTGATCATGGGTGCATGACCAGAAAGAACATTTCTTCCACCACTGACTACAAGATTAATTACTTTAGTACAATTAAATAGTCATAAGTAGTCATAGAGACAGAGAAAGTCACCGTGGGTTCAGAACAGGGAGGAAGTTTTCTCTGACAAGCAGAAGGAAGTGGGCAAGAGAGAAAACCCAATTACCAGCCTCCGTATCAGAGAATGCTATGAGTCCAAGGCCCCAGCTTGCATGGGAATCATAAAGACAGACCACCCTCCCCGCAGATGGTAACTATCATCCAGTACATACTAATATGAGTTTATTCAAAAGGTTTGCTAGTAAGAATTACTTGCTTTACAATTAAATGTGCCCTAGGTTTGCCTGGAGCCCTGGTGGTGCAGTGGTTAAGAGATAACAGCTGTTAACCAAAAGATTGGCAGTTTGAATCCACCAGCTGCTCCTTGGAAACCCTGTGGGGCAGCTCTACTCTGTCGGATAGGGTCGTTATAAGTGGTAATTGACTCGAAGGCAATGGGTTGGCTGGGTTGGGTTTAGGTTTGCCTATGTCAAATAAAACATGGGGGGACTGTTTGTTTCTTTTGTGATTATTTAAAATAGTTAGGATGAATAAGGAAGCAAAAGACCTTTGTTCCCCCTGTAACAACAAAACCCTAGAAGAAATAAAAAATTATACTTGTCAGCGGGGCTAGCAAAGGACAGAGGAAAAAATAAAGCCTTGGTGAACTGAATTCTAGAGAGAACCAGAGAAGCTTCCATCACCGTGGGCAGCTGCCTGGTCTATGGAGTATAGCTGGAGAAGATGCCAAAGGCTTTCCTTAGATGAAGAGAATTTGCAGGGACAAGCGCAGTCTGAGCTGCCAGATGGATTAGAATCTGGACGAGACCCAAATGTAAACTGTCTGACGATTCTCTCCCTATTCCTAATCCTACCCTTAATTTTTCGATGAAATTCAATGAAAAGGATGCTGCAAACCAGAAAGAAATCACGTCTTGCATTTAGATTCTTGGACTCTGCCATAATTGAATGAAAAGGTTAACCAAAAATATCTGAAACTGGACTCAGGCAGACATGGCTGTGGAAGTATGCTTGTCCGTTTTCCCATTCTTGCCTATTCTGTAATATTCTTTGGTCTTGGGCAGACATGGCTGTAATAGCATGCTTGTCCATTTTCCTACTTTTGTCTGTTCTGTGATATTTCCTTGGACTTGGGCAGACATGGCTCTAGCAGCATGGTTGTCTGCTTCCCACTTTTGTCCTTTTGAATATATGCGAAATAAAACTTTCTTTTTCCTTTAAAAAAAAAATCTGAAACTGCAGCCCAACTTAATTATTGACAGAACAAAAAGACAGTAGTGGCACTGGAGTTTGGGGGTTGGACTAATCACAGGTGATCTCAGTCTAATTAAAGATGCAGCCTAGCTCCTGTTAAACTCCACTCTAGGAAAAAACTGAATGAACTGACCTCACCATAACACCCAGACAGGAAAGTGCTTGAATGTTCTGGGAAATAAGCAAAAAAAAATAAAAGCTCTTCCTTCAGTCTCCACTATTTAGTATACACAACGTGCAGAGGTTAGTATAAAATTATGAAGGTAGAGAATAAACAAGAAAACATGAACCGTATTAAAATAGAATATATTCAATAAAAGCAGATACTGGAATTAGCAGAAGACTTTAAAACAACTTTAATAAATATATTAAAGAATTTATAGGAAAATATGGGTATAATGAATAAAGATAAGAGATTATTTCAGGAGACCAAGAACATAATTTAAAAAACACCAAATAAAAATTCTAGAACAGAAAAATAGAATATCTGAAACTTAAAAAAAGTCATTGGATGGGCTTAACAGCAGATTGGACACCACAGTTCCAGCAAATATTGTGGCAGTAAAGGAAGAAATACTACTCTGGGGCTAATGTAATGCTAGTTATACCTAGTTTGTGTGGTCTGGGAAACACAGGTTTTGTGAGTAGATGATAAACTGCTCAGTAAGACTGGAGGTCCACATTGGATGTATATGGGACAGATCACAAAACTGGCACAAATTCTGATACAATAGTGAGTTATGAGGACTACAACTACCTAGACATCACGTTTCACGTTAGGTTAAAACAAGAGCTTATGACAAATTTTGACATATTTCTCAGATAGCAGAATAAATAATGAAGAAAATTACTAACTTTAACTTAATCTTGACATTGGAAAACAGTGACCATGAATCCTTGCATTTGTGGTAATAACAGAAGCGGAGGATGCTGGATGTCAGAATCATCAAAGCTTTGTGACTTGAAGTGGAGGCTCTGGAGCAGCAGCAACAGCATCACCTGGGAGTGATGTGGACTGTTGGACCCACCACAGGTCTATGGAATCATAATCTGCATTTTAACAAAATCCCAGGTGATTCCTATTCAAATTAAAGTTTGAGCCACACGGTTCTAAGATGTTTTTTAAAATGTAGATTTCTGAGGTCCCTAAAAGATCTGTTAAATCACCGTCTGAAGGTGAGGCCTACAAATGTGAATAATTTTTAAGCTCCCCAGGTTCTTCTGTATGGACTAGTATTTGGCAGTCATTGTCATAGGCTAGAATTTTGCTAAATAAATTCATAGAACATAGTCCTTCTAGATGTTTCTTGAACAAAAAAAAAGAGTTCCAAAATAAAATAGGTTAGACGCTAAATAAATTCATAGAACACAGTCCTTCTAGATGCTTCTTGAACAAAAAAAAATAGTTCCAAAATAAAATAGGTTGGAAATTCATGTTGTGAGAAGACTTATAGAAAAAAAGTCTGAAATTACTTAAATCAGTGTTTCTTAGATGTATTTCATCATGGTAACCTTTTTCTACTCCCCCTCACAACAACAGAAGCACATGGAATGATCTTACGGATCTTCCCTTTTGAGTGGATTTCACTTTGGGAAATGTGGTCTTAGATTTCAATAGTGATGGCTTCTGAAAGTTCAGAGAAAAGTCAGGAAGGATCCCCATGACTTGAGACTACAAAAGGAAAGTTGGTTCAAAACTACAAAAGGAAAGTTGGTTCAAAACTTAAGACTCCAAAAGCATTCATAATTCAATGGATACCACTGCAAATTGTGGCAACAGAAAGACAAGGAGGGGGAGATTGACATGGCTGCACAGAGCTTATTTTAAAGCTCAAATTTTAAGAGATGGATCAAAAGGCATAGGAACAAGGATGATATTTGAAGAATAATGTCATGACAATGGAGACTAAAGACTAGAAGAGGCTGAGGCTTGCAAAAATGACTAAGGACAGCTATTGTTTTGTGATTAATTTGGCATATTAGAAAGAGCTGGAGTTCCTGGTTGGTGTAATAGGTTAAGTGCTCAACTACTAACCTAAAGGTTGCCAGTTCAAACCCACCCAGAAGTGCCTTGGAAGAAAGGCCTGGAGATAGCTTCTGAGAGGTCACAGCCTTGAAAACTGTATGGAGCAGTCCTACTCTGATACACATGGGGTCAACATGAGTTGGAGTCAACTCCACAGCAATTTGTTTTGTTTTCTTTTAGTAGAAAGAGCACTACCATGTCAGGAGATGTATGTTCTAGTATTGACTCTGCAACTAGCCAGCTGTGGGGCCACCAATAAGGGGTCCCGTATCCAATTAAGGTCTTGCCTCTAAACAAGGGAGTTGGGGTCATTTATCTCTCAGAATGCTTCCTGTCTTGATTCTCAGTGTTACTTCAAATCATACTCAAACCCATCACACCTCTTTTTTATTCTCTCATTGGACTTTTGTGGGAGCCAACACCAAAGAGACTGGATGCTTATCATGTCTGGAAGTTCCCCTTTGTAGCCCCATCTACAATCATATAACAAAACAAAGATTTAGGTAGACTGATGGCATGTGTTCTCATTCCACATAACTCCAGGAGATAATTTCTTTTGTAGCTGGTTCTTTTCTTTCCCCCTGAGAAAGGAAGATGGATCAAAGTTACATTATAGAAAGAGGATACTCTTCAGTGTTTCATAAAGTTAAAAATTCACAAAACTAGAACTTTGGGAAAAATGTTAAAATACCTTTATCGATAGTCTTGAAATTAGGAAATTGTTAGAGTGGCTTCAGTTCTTGTATCTGAGATTTTATAACGCAGCTGAGAGCCTGAATACTTATTTCACTAATTTGGTAGTATGTAAAGGCATATTCCTCTTGTTAAACATCTTCTTAATGATGTGAAGCATTTATAGGCCACAACATAACATGATTTTATTTGCCATACTGAGTATGGAATGAAATTATAAAAATAACAATGTGCTGTCTTAGTAATCTAGTGCTGCTGTAACAGAAATACCACAAAGTGGATGGCTTCAAGCAACAAGTTTATTCTCTCACAGTCTATTAAGCTAGAAGTCCAGATTTAGGGCCTCAGCTCCAGAGGAAGGCTTTCTCTTTCTGTCGGCTCTGGGGGAAGGTCCTCCTTGTTATCAATCTTCCCCTATCCTAAGAGCTTCTTAGTACAGGAACTTTGGGTCCAAAAGACGCGCTCTGCTCCTGGCACTGCTTTCTTGGTAGTATGAGGTCCCCCATGTCTCTCTGCTCGCTTCTCTCTTTTATATCTCAAAAGAGATTGATTTCAGATACAACCTAATCTTGTAGATTGAGTCCTGCCTCATTAACATAACTGCCAGTAATCCCACCTGATTAACATCATAGAGGTAGGATTTACAACACATAGGAAATCACATCAGATGACAAAATGGTGGACAATCACGTAATACTAGGAATCAAGGCCTAGCCAAGTTGACATATATTTTTCGGGGACATAATTCAGTCCATGACATATGCTTAAATATTTTGGTGGGATATTCAAAACAGAAACCCAGACTGTTAAAACTGTAAGAAAACTATTAGAAATTACTTGAGCAGGATTTGCAAAGTGGTGGCCAGCAGTCATGTACTGCTCACGGACACCTTTATTTGGTTATTTTGCTTGATGAGCAAGTGTTGTTTCTTTTTAAAAAATAAAAATAAAAATTATTGTTGTAAAGAATATAGATAATACAACATTTGCTAATTCACCATTTGTCATTTGTACAGTTCAGTGAAACTGATTACATCAATCATGTTGTGCAACCATCACCAATATCCATTGCTGTATTTTCCATCCCCATAACATAAACTCAAGGCAGTCTAACTAGTAAATGTTACAGTTGAGTTGTTATAAACATCTTAGCACCTGTTGTCCTACATCCGGCCTTATCCAATACTTAAGTACCTTACTAGACCCTCCGGGCATTTGAGTTTGCAACTCTCTCCCTCCAGTCAGAATTTTCAAAGCTGGAAGGGGCATTAGAAATAAGCTAATTCAGTGAATTCACAGATGTTGGTGGACCAAAATAGGGCTGTGAACTTTTTACATTGATAAGTCAAGACCATTTCTTTCTTCAAAATCCAAAAACCTACTGCCATTGAGTTGATTCTGACTCATAGTGACCCTACCGGACAGATTAGAACTGTCCTATAGAGTTTCCAAGGAGCACCTGGTGGATTTGAACTGCCAACCCTTTGGTTAGCAGCCATAGCACTTGAACACTATGCCACCAGGGTTTCCTTTTTCTCCAAAAGTAACTATTATCTATATCACCATGATATCATAAAATAAAAGTTATTTGTATAATAAAAAATAGAATGGACATTCCAAGAAAGGCTGTTCAGCAATCTTCCAGTAACAAAAGGATAGTGATATTAGATGTATCATTATCTTTTCTTTTTCTTTTTAATTTGCAACCAACCAATGCAGACTTCCAAACAGACTGATGCTGGTACTCAGACTGGTTTCTGGAAGCCACTAACTTGGTTCAACATTTCATTTCAGAAGTGAAGCTATGGTTCCATCATGTTCCCCAAGTGCCACGGCTGGTGGGGGTCCAAGCTAGATCTATCACCCAGCTTTCCAGTGCCAAGTCCAAGGTACTTTTACTTCATCAGCTGCCAGAAGGCACTGCATCATCAGGCTTTTCTGGAGCCAGATAGAGCCCAGTACAAATTGGCTCAACTGTATGACCTTGGCCAAGTTAATAAACTTCTCTAAGCTCCTAGCCCTGTGCCTCCCACACTGGAGAACTTGAGTTCTTTGTCTCTGTCTTCACATTCTTTTCAGCATGCATTTCACTGCATTTGAGACATAATTTCCCGTTCAAGGCTATGAAAAGTGTAATATGGAAGATGGTCAGATGTTGGCTCTCATAAAGCCAAGCCTGCTAGCGCTCTTCCTGAGGCTAGTCCCAGAAAGAGGCTGTGGGTTTGCAGAAAAGAAAACAATCTGACCAAAAATTTAATTGAAAAAAAAATTAAGTCTTTACTGTCATCTCTTGGAAATGCCAAAAAAGGATTCGTAAACCACAGCAAATCTTTTTTGAAATCCTCTTTCTCTATCCATTCCTTGCCCTTGCCTTCACATGCACAGCTCCTAGGTACTAGAGGTAATCCTAACACTCATCCCCTACCTTTAAGTTCTCCAAAACCCACTCTCTGATTCAGTCACAGCAATCTTCCTAGCTCTAATTTTTCTTTGGACTCTTTTTTTTTGGCATTCCTTTTTTCTCTTTAATGAGTAATTCTCTCCATCTGCAATGTAAATCCTGCTAACCTCCTCTCCTCTTCAATTTCCTCCTCATTCCTTACTCTCATTTGTGTGTAGACTCCTTAGAAACTAGGGAGAAAGGATGTAAACAATCATGCTTTAACAGTTGTTGTCTCTGCCCCATATTTATTTACCATTTATTTATGCTACAAAAATACTTCATGTTCTCATACATTTTTAAACCCTTTATTTTGGCAAATATAAAGGAAATATTACTTTTTGCATTTTGCAGAGTAAGGAACTAAATAAAGAAGGGATATAATTGACTGCCTGAGGTCACATAAGTCATTTAAACAAGGTGTATATGAAGTAAAATAGTTTCTTTTTCATTGTTCAGGAAGACTAGTCTCTGAAAACATTTTTAATGGTAAATATTTGTCAATAGGAAGCATTTATTGAGTACCTTCTACACTCCTGGCACATTTCTAGGTGCTAGGAAAATAGGGATGAATGAAAGACAGACCAGATCCCTGACTTCTAGAGGCTTATATTCTCGGTGGCACAGTGGTTAAGAATTTGGCTGCTAACAAAATGGTTGGCAGTTCAAATCTACCAGCAGCTCCTTGGAAACCCTATGGGGCTGTTCTACTCTGTCCTATATGGTTGCTATGAGTCGGAATCCAGCAATTTTTTTTTTGTATATTCTAGTTGTGGCGGGGGGGTGTAATCTAGTAGAGGTGTGGAAAGTATGCAGATAAAGTAGTGCTATAAGAAAATGGAACCAAATAATGTGATGGCCAGGGGTAGGTGGACTGATGGCTAATTTAGTCTAGATGAACAGAGAAGCTTTTATGAAGAGATGAAGATTTGGCATCAGAGCACTCCAGGATAGAAATGGAAAGCAGGAAGATTCCTAAGACTTGAGAAGAGGGGAATATAGAGGGGAAGTGAGCTTAGTGCATTTACGTTTGTGGGACAAAAGGAAAAGCAGTACAGATGGAGATATGCAGTGCAGCTGGTGTTGAACATGGTAGGAGAGGTGGTCAGAGATCATGTTGAGACTTACAGGCCATGGCAAGAGTTGAAATTTATTCTAAGTGTAATAGGAAGCAATTGGAAGTCCTTAAGCAAGGGAGAAATAACTATTTTTTCATACAGATCATTCTGATTGCTATGTTGAAAAGGGATTTTTAGGGCGGCTGCTTAAGAGGGTACTGCTATGATCCAAGCAAGATATGTAGACTGCTTAGACAAAGGTAGTAGCGGTGGAGATAGGAAGAAGCTGGCAAACTCAGGATGTATTTTAAGACAGAGGAGACAAACCTTGCTGAGGAACTGGATGTGGGGGTGACAAAAAGTGAAGAGTAAAGGATGATGCCTAGATGTTTCCATTTAGCTACTGTGAATGGATAGTTGGGCCATTTCCTGGGATAAGGTAGATTGCTTCAAAATACAGAGAAATGGGTACAAGCAAAATTTTGTTTTACCTGTATTAAGTTTGAGATGCCTAGAAGAGAGATGGGCAGAAATTTCAAGAATGGCATCTACAAATCTGTTATGGTTAAGAATAAGAATGCTGCTTTCTCTTCCCAGAAAACCATCCTCCCTTCTTCAGCAATTTCGTACTCATCCGTCAATTGTCAGTTCAAATGCACCTCTCTAGGCAGTTAGCTTTTCTCTCCTCTAGGCTCTACTTCAGTACTGATCATGGGGAGAAGTAGACTGTTTGAAGAGTTATTTAGGAGGTAAACATTAGGAAGATTCAGTGACTGTTTGATATAAGGGTGTGAGGGTAAGTAGGTGTGACAGTGGATTCTGGCTAGTCCAAAGATGTGAATGGTGGTGCCATTCAATGAGCTCTAGAATGCTGCAGAGAAAGGTTTAGAAGGGTACTATTTTTATAATGTTGAATGTGGAGACTGGAGTAGGCAGTTGGATATTGGGGTCTGCCAGGAGAGAAGTCAATGCTGAAAGTGTAACAGTGAGAGTCGTTAATTACATAAACATATAAATAGTAATTGGGGCAAGGGCAGGAATGAGATCATGTAAGGAGAGAATTTAGTGAGAGGAGAATAGAGCTTAGGCCCAAGTATTGAGAAGTTCCAACACATTAAGTTTAGTTAAAAGAAGATAGGTCTGAAAAGGGAATTGAAGAAAGAGCATCCAGGGAGATAGGAGAAGCAGAAAAATGTTGTATCACAGAAACCAAGGGAAGACAGCTTTTCAGGGAAGAGGGTTTAGTCAAAGGTTAAGTCCTGCAGAGAAGTATCTACTACTCATCCAAACCTATGATTCTACCACTGTGTAGTGTGTGCTGAAGACAGCTCACCATAGCCAATTATGTGCATCTGTTCCTATCTCCACACTCAATGATGTCATGTTTGTAGCCTGAACACACCATGATGGGAGTATTTACACCATGGAATTGTCAAATACTACAAATTGGGCTTCATCCTCCCTACCCTTCCATTTTGGAAGAGAATTGTTTGTTAAACATTTAGCAGCACACCACTAACAAAAGTAGTATATTAGAATCATCGAGGGAGCTTTTAAATATACCAGTGGCTGGGCCCCACTGCTAGGCATTCTAATTTATTTGCTCTGGGGTGGGCCCTGGGCCATGATATTTTTAAATTCCCTCTGGTGTTCAATTATGCAGCCAGGATCAAGAAACACTGATCCATCAAGAATGCAGCAACCAGGTGTTCAGCCCTCATAGAATATCACATTGATGTTTAGGAAGCAATAGAATAAGCTAGTCAATAGGAAATAGTCCAGGATTCAAGCTAAGCAGAACAGGAAGACCACAGGTCTTTGCAGGCATAGTGTTAAATCACATGGCTAGGGGTCAAAATTAGGTCAAGAAGGAACAGGGCCCAACTACTATTAAGTCCAGGCAGGCATGGTTCAGAATCTTTGTACCAGTCTTCTTGCCATGGAGTAGAGACTGAAAAAGAGACCAATTCACAGAGAGCAGAGACAAGGTGAGAGACAAAGAGAAACTTCGACCTGTAAACATTGTCTAGCTACAAACAAAGTCAGCTTTATCCCTGGGCTTTACATGAGCCAATAAATCCTTCTCACACTTTGGGGTTTTCTGTCACTTGCATCCGAAAGAGACCTTTTTCAGTCAGATGGACAGGATCTGTGATCTCCATCTTTATCTTATTACTGAGAACAGAATCTTATTATGAACAAAAACAATGCCTATCTATGACATAGACGATCAATAATAACTGCAACCATTAATGTGCAATGTTAATGAAAGACCCTAAGTGTTCTTATCTCTTCTGCTATTGAATCACTCTTTCCATTTATTTTTTCCCATTTTGTCTGTCTTAAGCTGGCAACATTTCCTATTGATTTATAAATAAATATCTGTGACACTTATATTACCTAATACAGTAGAGTACTCATAGGACTCAGACTTTGCCCTATGATGAAGTGGAAGTTTTAAAATAAGATAAAGTATTTTTATTTTGGATAAAGGAGGTGAACCAATGAATTGAGAGATTACCCACTGTTAGTTCTACTACTGTATCTCCTACAAAACTCAAAATATCTCATATTCCAGGTTTCCTTCAGGTAAATATTTATAGTTCATTTTAAAAGGAATCAGCAAGGCAGCTTGAAAGGTCACTTATATTGCTTTAAAAACTCAAGGTAATTTTAAAAGAGGTGAGTGGAAAGGAAAACAGCCTCTTACCCAATTAGCCAAGAGGTCACAAAATACTTGGGAATCAAAATTACCCAGACATGTGTGAGGATCCAAGTAGAGCCTCATTTGTATCATCAACAAAGATCTACAGCTATTGAAATGAGTAAGAGGGTAACAGTTTTGATGGCACAACAATAAAATGTTTAAAATTATGCCGAAGTAGGCAGGACCAAATATTCTTCTAAGTGTGGAGACTATTAATGAGGCATAAGAATGGCTTTCATTACCTGGTATGTTTTCAAATGATTCTTATGGGCCATATTATAATGTGTAGAGGAGAGATTCCCAATTGTATGAATTTTCTTTTGTCTTCTTTCATAGATAATTGTTTGGCTTGGTTTTATAAAAGGCCTTTTTGGCTTAAATCAACATATACATTAAGAGAACTTTCTAACTTTTGAAGATACTTTTTTTTCAGAATTCAGAGGAGTATGACATGGAAAAATAATGGTAACATGGGGAGAAATAAATCCCTTTTTCAAAAGCTTTATTACTATTGGGAGTAATAATACTATTTTCCAAATATAAAAAAAAAAAAAGCTATAAAACAGTTAAGTGATTGGCTCATTATTTTTATAGCCCAATTTTATTTCTTGTCATATCAACTTGCTCTTCTATCATTAGATGTAAAACAGAGAAGTGGGGATCAATGTTTAAAATCAGGAAAGGTGTGCATCAGGATTGTGTCCTTTCATCATACTTATTCAATCTGTATGCTGTGCAAAGAATCTGAGAAACTGGACTATATGAGGAAGAACATGGCATCAGGATTGGAGGAAGTTTCATCAACAAACTGTGATATGCAGATGACACAACCTTGGCTGCTGAAAGTGAAGAGGACTTGAAGCACTTACTGATGAAGATCAAAGACTTCAGCCTTCAGTATGATTACGCCTTACACGTGGATTATGCCTTAACGTAAAGAAAACAAAAATTCTCCCAACTGGATCAATAGGCAGCATCATGATAAATGGAGAAAAGATTGAAGTTGTCAAGGATTTCATTTTACTTGGAACCACAATCAACACTCACGGAAGGAGCAGTCAAGAAATCAAAAGACGCACTGCATTGGGCAAATCTGCTGCAAAAGACCTCTTTAAAGTGTTGAAAAGCGAAGATGCTACCTTGAGGACTAAGGTGCACCTGACTCAAGCTATGGTATTTTCAATCACCCAATATACATGTGAAAGCTGGACAATGAATAAGACGAAAGAAGAACTGATGCCTTTGAAATACGGTGTTGGCAAAGAATATTGAATATACCGTGGACTGCCTGAAGAACAACAAATCTGTCTTCGAAGAAATACAGCCAGAATGTTGCTTAGAAGCAAGGATAGTGAGACTTCATCTCACATACTTTGGACATGTTACCAAGAGGTACCACTCCCTGGAGAAGGACATCATGCTTGGTAAAGTAGAGGGCCAGCAAAAAAGAGGAAGACCCTCAATGAGATGGACTGACACAGTGGTTACAGCGATGGGCTCAAACATAGCAATGGTTATGAGGATGGTGTGGGACCTGGTAGCATTTCACTCTGTTGTGCGCAGCATCACTATGTGTCAGAACTGACTCGACAACACCTAACAACAACAACCCTATGCAAGATGACCCATTGACCGTTGGATTTAAAACAATTTGAGTTCTCTTTCCGTGACAGGATTATAAGAATGTGGATTACTTCTTGTTGCTCTAAGAATGGTTTGGATTCATAGAACTTTATTTTCACTTCTGTGATATTCTGAGAGAATCTTAGTAACTCTGAGGGACAGAGTTGCTTTGCTTTTCTCTTTTGTTTTGATTTGGTTTTTATTTTGGGGGATAACATTAGGGGGAAAAGTGTCTATGCCTCAGTCAGGTTATGTTGACTGTTTCTCAATCTCTTTTCTTTTTTTTTTTTCCGTTATCATTCTCCTACAGAGAAACGTTTTTATTTTAATTAATTAATTTTAATTTTAATTATTAAATGTCTCCCCAATGAGAAGGATTAAATATGAAGGAATAATTTTTTTCAGGCAGGGTGGAACTTTGAAGGGCCACAAACCATTGTAATATGTAAGATTCTTTTTGCTCCCCTTCCCAAGAACAAATTTTCACTCCCTTGAGGGGTTAAGGCTAAGATACCCATTCTATTGTTGTTAGGTGCTGTAGTTGATTCTGACTCATAGCGACACCAAGTAACAGAGTAAAACTGCCCCACAGGGTTTCATACGCTGTAATCTTTACAGGAGCAGATCTCCAGGACGTTTCTCCTCCTGAGCCGCTGGTGGGTTCAAACCGCCAACCTTTTGGTTAGCAGCTGAGTGCTTAACCACTGTGCCACCAGGGCTTCTTAAGGTCCAGATGCCCATTCTAACAAAAGCAAAATGAGGAAAGTGCACTTACTGTAAAGATCCCGGGGAACCTCTCATAACCCAATTACAGTAAGTACAACCAGGCTTCAAAGGATCTGAAAAGTCGTTCAGACAACTACTGGTTGGCTGACTTCATCTGGCTTCATCATCTCTTATCTGAGCTTTCTCTAGACCTCTTCTCCATTCTGCTTCTTGTACTCTGAGCAAGCAGCCACCCAAATGCTAGACATTCACAAATGGTAGTGTACATCTCATTGTTCCATCCCTCATTGCTCTGCTGGCAAGAACACTGTCCAACAGGAGAGTGACCCCAAACCTGGCTGACCAAGGGAACCACCTAGGAAACTTACTAAATACAGACATATGTAGATTTTTATTTAGGAACAACACTCATGATGAAGACCACTCAATATATTTCTCAATTTTCTTTCTTAATTAGTCATTCACTAAATTCTTTTTAGTAAAGTTTCCTTGCAGAGGTGATATAAATAATTAACTGAAGGTGTCCTGTCCTGTTGTTCCAGGCTGCCAGCAGGATCTTCTTCCCTCTGGTTCTTAAACAGAATGTGCATATATTACTGTGGAGACAGTTCATAGTTGAAAAAAAGAAAAAGGTATTTCATTATTTGGATTCTAAGTTCCAAGAAGCCCACTCTTAGGTACCATTCACAACACCCAGGCTATCAAGAAGGTATGGAAAGACAACTGGGAGATTTGACAAAGGCCTCACACCAGAAGTTACTTTTACAAGCCCCACATCCTCAAGTTGAATGGTGAGGGCTAGAAAGGACCGGGAGAATATGGGGAACACAATTTGAGAAGGAAGGGAAGACCAACTTGTGTTGTCCCTTCTTTGAGGGAGCTTTGTAGTATAGGGGGTGTGGGGAGAAGTATCCAAGAGAATGTCTCCTGAAATTCTGAATAACTTTGAGTAAAGAAAAGGGATTCTGCATCTTAGTTAGTGTTTGCTCTCTGGCAAAACTTGCAACTCATGTGATGTTGTCAGGGTAGGGGAAGGACAGCAGGGACATGGAGTGACCTAGCTTGGAGGGTCTGAACAGAGATTGCGCTTGAATTCTCTCAGACAGGTAATCTTGTACTGCAGTATGTCACAGAAATTAGTCTGGAATATAAGCAGCCTGCCAGGCAGCACCCCCACCCAAATGGAGGTGTGAAGACACTATCACAGAGGTTATAAGTGGACCTTGCTGGGGGAAGCATAAAGAAGTGATTGTGTCTCCCTAGGATAATTTACAAAGGAAGTGCGGCAGGATGCATGAAGGAGATCTCCTGTGCTACACAGTGAACCAACATCAGCCACCATCCTGGTCAAGACTGCCTACTGCAGGCAGCAACAACTGCACAGAACCAGACAAAGCTGGGAAAGTAGACCACCCCCTCTCATCACACCAATCAACCCTTCTCCATCCCAGCTCACAATTTGGGATGAGGACCCAGACCCACTGGATCTTTAAGGAAGAGGAAATTTAGAAAATTTAGCTCTGAACTTGACAGAGACTTAAATACTAGTACTTGTACTAGAATGAAAGATTTTCTGGGCCAGAATGAATATTTATCCAAAAGATACTAACACGGAGATTCAGCATTACCTCAGGCCCTACACTCACCTTAGAGAATTGCTTATGCAGCATCTTCATGTTCTTTGTTGTTGTTGTTAGATGCTGTCTTAGGCTGGGTTCTCTAGAGAAGCAAAACCAGTAAAGTGTATAAATATATATATAGAGAGAGATTATATCAAGGAAACAGCTCACGCGATTGTAGATGCTAGAACGTCCCAAGTCCATGGATCAGGGTAGAGGCCTCTCCCAAGTCACACAGCTGCAGAAGCTGGCAAGCCCAAGATCGGAAGGTTGGAGAGCAGGGCTCCCACTCACAGGCTGTGCAGATCGACGAATCCCAGGTTCAGCAGATAAGCTGACAGCTCAAGTCCCAAGAACAGGAGATGAGATGAACAGGAAGCAGCCGCAGGATCCAGAGAGAGCAAAAAGCCAGAACGTCTGCTTATATACAGATGGGGGCCACACCCCCAAGGAGACTCCCTTTCATCTGATTGGCTACTCACAGTATATTCAATCATGGGAGTGATTACATTAAAACACGGAGAATCATGGCCCAGCCAAGCTGACACACAATCTTAACCATCACAGATGCTGTCAAGTCAGTTCTGATTCACAGCAACCCTGTGTAGAACAGAATGAAACAGTACCAGGTCCTGTGCCATCCTCACAAACATTGTTATGCTTGAGCCCACTGTGTAGTCACTGTGTCAATCCATTTTGTTGAGGGTAGTCCACTTTTATGAGGACCCTCTACACAATTACAGCATGATGCCCTTCTCTGGGGACTGGTCCCTCCTGATAACATGCCCAAAGTATGTGAGGCCAAGTCTCGCCATCCTTGCTTCTAATGGGCATTCTGGCTATACTTCTTCCAAGACAGATTTGTTCATTCTTCTGGCAGTTCCATGATATATTTAACATTCTTTGCCAACACCATAATTCAAAGGCATAGATTCTTCTTCAGTCCTCCTTATTCACTGTCCAGCTTTCACAGGTATATGAGGCTACTGAAAACACCATGGCTTGGGTCAGACACACCTTAGTCCTCAAAGTGACATCTTCACTCTTTAACACTTAAAAGAGGTCTCTTGCAGCAGATTTGCCCAGTGCAATGTGTCTTTTGATTTCCTGACTGCTGCTTCCATGGGTATTGATTGTGGATCCAAGTAAAATGAAATCCTTGACAACTTCAATCTTTTCTCCATTTATCATGATGTTGCTTAATGGTCCAGTTGTGAGGATTTTTGTTTTCTTTATGTTGAGGCGTAATCCAAACTGAAGGCTGTAGTGTTAAGTGCTTCAAGTCCTCTTCACTTTCAGCGAGAAATGTTGTTTCACCTGCATATCGCAAGTTGTTAGTAAGTCTTCCTCTAATCCTGATGCTGCATTCTTCTTCATATAGTCCAGCTTCTCAGATTATTTGCTCAGCATACAGACTATATAAGTATGTGAAACTATGCAACCCTGATGCACACCTTTCCTGACTTTAAACCATGCAGTATCCCCTGTTCTGTTCCAACGACTGCCCACATACAGGTTCCTCATGAGCACGATTAAGTGTTCTGGAATTCTCATTCTTCACAATGTTATATCCATAATTTGTTATGATCCACACAGTTGAATGCCTTTGCATAGACAGTAAAACACAAGAAAACATCTTCCTGGTATTCTCTGCTTTCAGCCATGATCCATCTGACATCAGCAGTGATATCCCTTGATGCATATCCTCTTCTAAATCCAGCTTGAATTTCTGGCAGTTCCCTGTCAATGTACTGCTACAACCACTTTTGAATGATCTTCAGCAAAAATTTACTTGTATGTGATATTAATAATATTGTTCAATAATTTCCACATTCTGTTGGATCACCTTTCTTTGGAATGGTACAAATATAGATCTGTTCTAGTCAGTTGGCTAGGAAGCTGTCTTCCAAATTTCCTGGCACAGACAAGTGACCACCTCCAGCACTGCATCCGTTTGTTGAAACATCTCTATTGGAATTCTGTCAATTACTGGAGCCTTGTTTTTTGCCAATGCCTTCAGTGCAGCTTGGACCTCTTCCTTCAGTACCATCAGTTCTTGATCATATGCTACCTCCTGAAATGGATGAACGTCAACCGATTCTTTTTGGTACAGTGGCTCTGTGTATTCCTTCCATCTCCTTTTAATGCTTCCTGCATCATTTAATACTTTCCCCCGTAGAATTCTTCAGTATTGCAACTCGAGGCTTGAATTTTTTCTTCAGTTCTTTCAGCTTGAGAAATGCCAAGTGTGTTATTCCCATTTGGCTTTCTATCTCCAGGTCTTTGCACATGTCATTGTAATACTTTACTTTGTCTTCTCTAGCTGCCCTTTGAAATCTTCTGTTCAGCTTTTACTTCATCATTTCCTCCATTTGCTTTAGCTACCCGATGTTCTAAAGCAAGTTTCAGAGTCTCTTCTGACATCCATTTTGGTCTTTTCTTTCTTTCCGGTCTTTTAATGACCTCTTGCTTTCTTCATGTATGATGTCCTTGATGTTATTCCACAACTCGTCTGGTCTTCAGTCATTAGTGTTCAACGTGTCAAATCTGTTCGAGATGGTCTCTAAATTCAAGTGGGATATACTCAAGGTGGTACTTTGGCTCTCGTGGACTTGTTCCAATTTCCTTCAACTTCAACTTCAACTTGCATATGAGCAATTGATGGTCTGTTCCGCAGTCGGCCCCTGGCCTTGTTCTGACTGATGATATTCAGCTTTTCCATTGTCTCTTTCCATAGGTGTAGTCGATTTGATTCCTGTGTATTCCAACTGGCAAGGTCCACGTATGGTCACTGTTTATGCTGCTGAAAAAAGGTATCTGCAATGAAGAAGTCGTTGGTCTTGCAAAATTATATCATGCAATCTTCAGCATCATTTCTATCACAAAGGCCATATTTTCCAACTACCAATCCTTCTTTGTTTTCAACTTTCACATTCCAATCGTTAGTAATTATCAATGCATCTTGATTACATATTTGATCAGACTGTGGAAGTTGGTAAAAATCTTCAACTTCTTCATCTTTGGCCTTAGTGGTTGTTGTGTAAATTTGAATAATAGTCATATTAACTGGTCTTCCTTGTAGGTGTATCACTGACAGCACTGAACTTCAGGATAGATCTTGAAGTGTTCTTTTTTTGACGATGAACACAACGCCGTTCCTCTTTGTCATTCCCGGCATAGTACACCATATGACTGTCTGATTCAAAATGACTAATACCTGTCCATTTCAGCTCACTAATGCCTAGGATATCAATGTTTATGTGTTCCATTTCATTTTTGATGATTTCCAATTTTCCTAGATTCATACTTCATACATTCCACATTTACAGCTGTTTCTTCTCATTTGAGTCATGCCACATCAGCAAATTAAGGTCCCGAAAACTTGACTCTATCTTTATCATTAAGGTCGATTCTATTTTGAGGAGACAGCTCTTCCCCAGTCATATTTTGAGTGCCTTCTAACCTAAAGGGCTCATCTTCCAGTACTACATCAGACAATGTTCCACTGCTATTCATAAGGTTTTCACTGGCCAATTTTTTCTGAAATAGACTGCCAGGTCTTTCTTCCTAGTCTGTCTTAGTCTGGATGCTCCGCTGAAACCAGTCCACCAACGGTGACCTGGCTAGTATTTGAAATACCGATGGCAAAGCTTCCAGTATCACAGCAACATGCAAGCCACCACAGTATGACTAACTAACACACACGTGGTGGTCATGTTCCTTAGAGTGCGGTTATTAGCTTTTAGCTGAGGGCAAGTAGCTCTGCCACCTGGTGTTCAGTGTGAGAGAGTGAGGGGAGGAGGGCTGGCCTACATAGTCTGAAAGCAAGTTTTTCTTATCCTGATTATTGCACCAGCACCTCTTTCTCCTCTTCATATCAGTTTACAGGGTGGTAAAAGCAGATTCAGTAATATGTAAGTTCAGAGTTGCTTTCTTCTTGGTTTATTTTAGACTGCAGTGCCCCTGCTCTTGCCAACCCTATCCTTTCTGCTTCCTATAGTCCAGAAATCTCTGAATTTCTGGCAGAAAATGATATTTTTATTCTTTAAAATATCTGTCATTTTAACAGATTTTGTGCAAAATGGGAGTAAGGACACGTGTTCTCAGTCCATCATCTTGATCCAACTCCCTAGGTCTCTTAGCCCCTCTCCTTAGCTTGTCCTTCAACCAGGCTGTTGGTTTAAAAATTCTCTTATCCCCACCAGTCAGTGTGTACACTGTCATGAAATTTCTTTTTTAAAATATAGTAGCTGTACAGCAAAGTATTCCCTTACTATTCCTCCCCAAACTTTCTCATCTGTATTAACACAAATAAGGCTCAGGAATAAAAGCTGCAAAGTTCAACCAGCAATGAGATATGAACATTTGGGAGGGTGACTTGTTGGATTATGTGATTGCTTCCTCCATCCCAGTCATTGCAGAAAATAGGTTAATTAACAGGCTGACTTCAGCCTTACTAAGTTTATTATGAATTATATGTTCAGGGATGTTGGTAAAAGGCCAACACTGGCATCTCTTTAACTAGTAATTATTGTGTTTTATTGTTGTGGACCTTCAGTGCATTAACAAGCCAGGACTCTGCTTTATTAGAACGCACGTGGCTCCTTGGTTCCATGCATATTTATTATGCAAGAGAATGGGATTCTTCTTCTCTAGCCTTCACTAATTTAAAAGAAGATATCCTCAATGAAATGTATTCAAATATTTTGACATTTTGCTTCACCTCACTTACAGAGTAGAAATTGTTTCTGACAGTTATACAGTGCGGGAATCCTGTTGCTTCCACTGTTGAAGAACAGGTTGAAAAGACACAGCGCTTGCATTTTGTTCAAAGAGTGGTTCTGTGGCTTAGAAATAGCAGCACGGTCAGCTGTGATTCACGGAGGGTTTAGATAATATCCAGTCTACAGTCACTGCTAACATGGGCTTCTAGGCTTGGAGGGGAAGGAAATGAATGCAAGTTGATGCCCTGGGGTTACCCAGAAGGATGAGTGCAAAATAGGGAGCTGGCATTTGGCCACCTAAAATTTTGGTAGAAATCACCTCGCCCCTTCTCCACACTGCCACCTCCCCTTTATAACAGGCTTAAATTTCAAATGTACCTATTTACACAGGCACAACAGTAAATGTTAAATTGAAACACTGGGGCATGACAGAAGCTTGAACTGTCTAAAGCGATTAGAGGCGACATTTCCTGGGCATTTCTTTGATCCTACTGCACTGAAAGCCAAAAATCACTCTCGGATCATCTGCAAGGGAGTGTGGGATGATACATCACAGAACAACTAAGGAACCTAACAAGGAACCTGATGTGATTTCTTTTGGGTACCTCTTCTTTATTAAGTAGGCTTTTGCTCCAAATGCAAAAGTATTCTTTCAAAGTTAATAGACCTAACAAGAGCAGGGGCAGAGTTTGGCACCAGCAGATCTTTACAGAGCTACTGAGACAACCAAAGGCAAGCAGACAGCTGTTCATCAGCCTGGCTGCCATTGTATATTTATTTCTTCCATTTCGCATCCAACTCAAAGCTGTGTCTAACAGCAGAGGAGCAGCTCAGGGTCAGAACTGACTGGCTGTGCCCAAGTGGGGCCAAGAGGACTCAGCCAATTACACTGTGTGTATAGGGACCACAGGTGACCCAGTCGGCTATAAGCTAAAACAAACAATGCCCACAGGGGGATTGAACCTGTTCTTGCAGGTTAACAAACAATAAATCCATCACAGATTGAGGACACGCTGATGTCAAAAAGGAAGACTCACGGGTTAGGGGTTTGCCTAGAGCAGACCAAAGGATATAGAAATCTGGTGGCTGCAGACAGGCATATGGGGAAGTGAGGGTATTTGGGGTGTGACATCCAGATTGGTTGAGGCCAAGGAAGCCTAGCTAAGGAGATGGGTTAGTGGGCCCAAGAAGTGCCTCAGTGAGAGAAAAGGATCCTGCAGCAGGTCACAAGATTTATTTTGGCGACAGCCCCAGGGACCTGCGAGTAAATCTGGAGGGCACTGAGGGGTGACGAGGCCCATTACTCATTGGAATGAGACATGGCCAATTCCATCCTCCTCAGGGGTCTCTGCCAGGTGGAGAGAGGTCATACCCCGGCAGCAACTTGGAAATACATGAGGAAAAGCTCTTGCATCTAGATTTTTTTTTTATGGTGAAGTCAGCTCTAAAGGAACTATAGAAAAATGTCTACATTAGACCAAGTAAATTGTTCCAGGCAATTCTCTTAGTGGTAAAAGCCAGTTAAGCAGGAATAGAGGGAGTAGAATCCCAAAGTATTAATCACACAGACTTGTAAATTATCTGTTTCTCATATTATTCCTTTTTGTATCTCTAGTTAGTCCCTGGGTGGTACAAATGGTTACCATGTTTGGCTGCTAACTGAAAGGTTGGAGGTTCAAGTCTACCAAGAAGTGCCTGGGAAGAAAGGCCTAGTGATCCACTTTCGAAAACACAGCCCTTGAATACCCTATGGAGCACAGTTCTACTCTGACACACATGGGGTCGTCATGTGTCAGAACTGACTCGATGGCAACTTATTTAGTTATTATCGTACAAAATGCTTGGCACATAGAAAGTGCTAAATAAATGTTGGTGAATGAATGTCAGACTCTTTAATTTCCAGTGTGATCACAATGGGGAACCAGGTGGTAAATCATACAATATTTTTGAGGCCAGCATTAATGTGAGTCACCAGGTAACCATAGCAGGAGGCATGATTTGTAGGGTCTAAAATGTTTCATGGCCCCAAAATATCTCCTCCTGCTGGTCTCTGAAATCCACACATTTTTCACTCGTAATGATAATCATAGCTATGTGGATTATCTCATTTTTAGGTAATATCACTCTCGCCATTTTAGAGCTGAGGAGCCTGAGGCTGAGAGAAGCTAGATGACTTATTCAAATTTACAGCTCTAGTGAAGACTTGAGCTCACTCCAGAGCTCAAGCTTTTGACCACCATGTGCTTCTACCTCCTACACTATTACTAAAAGCCTGTAACATTGCAAATATCATATAGGAAAGAAAAATAAGTAAATCATAAATCACTAGCATATCAGTTTGAATTGATTCTTCACATCAATTAGCCAGGCACTGAGCTGGACCCTAAAAGAAAGATAACTAAAAAGTTTGATGAAAGACATTTTTGAAAAACCCTGATCCCAGGGCTCATACTTGGGGATTGTTGGGCAAAGTGCTGGACACAGCACTGGGGTCATAGAAATGAGTTGGCTGAACAGGACAAGCCAGGAATGGGAGACTTCTCTCACAACTCTGCCTGTGGCTGACCCGACTCTGTTTTATTGAACGAAGAGGTCTCAATGTGTCTCTATCAGGCTGCTTTCATTTTCTGCCTGGGAAAACACTTTTCCACTTATGCATTCTGCAAAAGATGCATTACTTATTTAAGTTTTTTAATAAAATCTTAACTACCCAAAGAATGGGTAACCTTTTTTTTTCTTTGCACTACTGCACCATCCAAGGGTTGGAGATCAAATTGAATGGAAGGATTCTCCAAGGGAACATGAAAAGAATAGCTCAATAAAATGTACTTTTGTCCTATTAACTGGGGAGTGAGGCTGTATTACAGTTATAAACTTCACTTCAGTGGAATCTCTATAGAAAAAATGCTATTTAAATGGCCACCTATTAAGGAATAATGGGATGCTTTGGAAAGAGCCTTTAATAACATTTAATTGATAGTCTACCATATGCCATGTATTTATAATAACAATGAACTAATACTTATTGAATACTAACTAAATGTAAGGCTCTATGCTTTATATCCCAGGCCCCTGGTGGCACAGTGGTTTAGAGCTAAGGCTGCTAACCTAAAAGTCAGCAGTTCAAATCCATGAGCTGCTCCTTGGAAAATTTATGGGGCAGTTTTACTCTGTCCTACAGGGTCGCTATGAGTCGGAATCGACTTGACGGCAATGGGTATAATCATCCCCCGAGTGGTGCAAATGGTTAACATGCTAGGCTGCCAAAAATGTTGTAGGTTTGAGTTTACCCAGAGGTACCTCATAAGAAAGGCCTAGTGATCTACTTCTGAGAAATCAGACATCGAAAACCCTATAGTGCACCGTTCTACTCTGACACACATGGAGTCACCATGTGTTGGAATCGATTGGATGGCAACTCGTATTAGTATTAACATCTCCATTTTACAGGTAAGAAAACCAAGGCATACAGAGGTTAAGTAACTTGCCCAAGGCCACACAGCAAGTAGCAGAGTCCATACTCTTAGCCACTTTATATATGTGGTCTCATCTAATAAATTCTAAAGCACTGGTAACAAAATCCCATTTCTGACTTATTTGTTTCTCTTTGCAAATGAAGACTTGGCATAAATGGCTGTGCCTCTTGCCCATTTTAGTCAAATGAAGGCTATTTTCTGAATGAAGATAGCCTTCACTCAAGATTAATAAATGTGTAATATGTGCCAATATCCTTGTGTGTGGCAAAACACTTTTAAGGTGAGAGTCATCTCAGGTTAACACTGCCTGATCTCCTTTGTCACATTCATTAACCTTTTTTCACTCTTGAAACTAATTCTGAAGTACTAGTGCGGACTACCTAATCACGACATAAGATAAGTTACACCTTGTTAGTCTGGTAATGGTTTGTTAAAACACAGTGTAATTTGAAGCAATAGCTATTTCTTATTCAATTAAATGGGTTATTGTTCTTTACTAAGTACTAGATAATCTACATCAAGTTTATTACAAGCTTGTATTTTTCTCTGTTTTCCAGCATTTCAAATTAATGAGGCTTCATTATATACAATATTATCATTAAAAAAATTTCAAGTGTCCTTTGGGAAACAATTAATAGCATGCTCAATAATTTTACCTTTATTTGCACACCTGAACAGACATTTAAACCTTTAAACTTTCACAAATCTTAAAAACTTAAAGTACATTCCATTCAAAGTTGGACATCATTGTTAACATGATCATATTTATCCAAAGTACATTTTAAGTGTTCCTCGCCACTGTGGTGAAAGGTATGTCCTCTGAGCACTCCATGGGTGGGTTTGTGGATCCAACCTGATACATCCACTCTCACACGCCAATGTCCCTAAGCCTTTGGACATCTTCTTCTACAGTATAAGAAAGCAGTTCAGGCATTTCAACTTGATTTAGTGTAGGCCTCCACTTAATCCATGCTTCAGTGAACCAACCAAATAAACTATCAGATCCTTTTCTAAACTCTCAAACTGAAACACTGAATGAAGAGTCTGTGCTTAGTGGGCCCATATCAATAAACTCAGACTGATCCTACTTTATGTTCCTTGCACCCTTATCCCACACCCTTAACAGCCCTTCCCACACGTATTCCCCAAGTTTCTGTTTGTATATATTAGAAAACTCAAGCAGTTCTTTTGGAGTGTAGTGTACCTCCTCATGGGCCACACTTTGTACTTCACTTCTTGGGGCTCGCCAGGACTTAAGTTTAGTTATAGGTCTAGAAGCAAAAATGGGTGGTGGGGTGCGTCCTGAGGACATTCAGCAATGTCTTGTAATACATCTGCCTCAGGCAATGCTCCAGGCAATGCCCCAGGTGCTGCCCCAGGTGATATCTGAGACAAAGACTCTTCAGACACATCTGGGTTAATCTAATCAAATGGAGGTGGAAGGGATATGGTTTTACTGGAGAAGGTGGCTTAGCAGACAAAGCTGGAGTAATTGTTTCAGATAAGAGTAAGAGGGATGGTTCTGTTGGTAGGAGTGATTCAATGGACTTTAGGGGCTCAGTGTCCTCAACTTCCTGATTATCTGCCCATATGTCCCCATCCCAAGTTTCAAGATCCCATTTCTTCCCAATCAATACCCTAACTTTAACTTCAGACACCATTCAAGGTTGAGAATTCAATTGGCGTTGTAATTCTGCCACTCTTAGGATAAGACTCCAGATCTGGTTTTTGGCAATATCACCTCTGTTATTACAAGAAATAAAGCTTTCTTTCAGGGTGCAAGTTGCAACATTTAGGTCTTTTATGTAGCACTTGAGCTGTGACTGTGAAACCCTGAGTTCATCCCCTTCTTTCATCACTTTGACTAGCAAAAGTAGGACCAACTAATCAGCTTCCTTATACTTCTCATTCTGACAAAATTATAGAAAACTTTCAAACATGCAATCACCCAGAGCCTTGTCTCTCATGAATATTTTATCCATTGGTGGTGATATTTTGTGTATTTCTATCATCACCTCATACCATGGATTAGTAGTGCCCTCTTTACTACTGGAGATAGAGTCATCAGTGCCTTTGAGATTAGCCAGACTTGAGAACTAATTCAGGAAACTCATCCTTAAGGTTTTGTTTCCCTAAAACCACTCTCAGTATCAAATGCCTTAGGCTGGATTCTCTAGAAGAGCAAAACCAGCGAAGCAAAATACATATGTGTGCGTGTATATATATAGTTGTTGTTAGGTGCCATCGAGTTGGTTCTGACTCATAGCAACCCTATATACAACAGAATGAAACAAAGCCCAGTCCTGCACCATCTTCATGACTGTTGCTATGCTTAAGCCCACTGTTACAGCCACTGTGTCAATCCATCTCATTGAGGGTCTTCCTCTTTCTCACTGACCCTCTACTTTACCAAGCATGATGTCCTTCTCTAGGAACATACAGAGAGAGGTTTATTTCAAGGAAATGGCTCACGCCACTGTGGAGGCTGACAAGTCCCAAATCCATGGGTCAGGCATCAGGCTGGAGGATTCTCCTGACTCACGTGGTAGCAGGGGCTGATGAACCCAAAATCGGAAGGTGACAGGTGGCTGACTCACGGGATTGTGGGAGCTAGCAAATCTGTAGGTCAGGTGGTAGGCTGCTGGCTCACATTCCAAAAACCTAAGGTCAGAGGATGACAAAGCGAATGTAGGATCAAATGCCAGATGGACAGATAGCGAGCTTTTCCAGAACATCCATAAATATTGGGTGCAGGCCATACCCCCAAGGAAACTCCCCTTTCAACTGATTGGCTGCTCGTATCAGATCACAAAATAGAGGACAATTACATAGTATATGCCAAACCACTGAAAATCATGGCCTAGCCAAGTTGACACGTAACCTTAACCATCACATTTTTTTTCTCTTTTGGATCTTAGTCCTGCAAATCCTGGCTTCCTTTATTCTCTCTGATGCATTCAAATATTTTTCCTTTTATTTTATCCTGTCTTCAGTTCTTCAAGTGTGCGACACTCCCTCCCATTCAGGGTCTTTGCACATGCTGTTCTCCCCACCTACGAGACACTTCTACCCTCTCCACCTATTTAACAACCACCCTTCTTTCAGATATTACTGCAACCATTGTGTTTTTAGAGAATCATTCTCTTATATCACTAGCCAGATCAAACCCTCTCTTATAGGCTTTTAGGGTAAACTATACCTACTTCTACTTTCCAGCCCTTCTCATTGGTATAATTTTATATTTATTAGTATAATTACTGGATTAAAGTCTATTTCTCCTATTATACTACAGGCTTAAGGTGGGCATTTATCTTGTTTGGTCAACAGTATACCCCCAGTGACTAATACAAGGGCCACTCAATAAATATCTATTGAATGAATATGGTACTATCATCACCTTTGAAGTAGTTCATCCACCGTATATTGGAATATGAACATATAAAGTAAGAGGGAATGAAGCAAACAGCTAACAGCTGAATAGCATTCTTTTCACTAATGAGTACACAGTATGTGCGGGTGCGCGCATGTGTGCGTGCGTGCACATGCATGCATGCATTAGAATTGAATTATATATGGCAAAAATGTAAACTACTCAGCAGTAGACTTCTTGGACAAGTACTTGAATATTCACTGAAACCAGAAAACGATAAAGATCTCCAGGGATGTAATTTCAGACTCTGATAAGAGCAGTTACGCAGTAATTCATCGAGAAACTCTACCAAAATGAAATGCTGACAAAAAGAAGGATCAAAGACTGCTTTCAAGGACAGAGCATTACAAAAGTGAGGCATGACGTGTTTGGCAGAAAGGTTTAGTAAAAAGGAGAAGCAGCAGAAAGAATGAACTGCTGGAGAGAGCAGAGAGTTCAAAGTGTCATGTTACCTCTTTTCAACATAGATCAAAAAACACACCAACATTCCCACCTGCCTGACTTTATAAAACAAAGTAGAGGTGAATGGTGGAAGGTTAATTCCAAACAGCCTAACCATTCTGTTGAAATATCCCCGGAGCACCAAAGTGCTCTTCATGTGTCAAGGACTTCCACTACCTTTACTGAAAAACTGTAAAGTTAGAAATTTAAATACTGGACAGTATATTAATTAGTACATGAATCTGGTTAAAGTTTACCAAGATTATTTGAAGAGAAAATAATTGGTCATTTGGTCAATTCACTCAAATAACCAATCAAATCGCTCAGATTAGCAGTTCCAGTAACTGCTAACTGCTGTAACTGGTCAATCGTTACCTGTGATTTCAAGGTAACTAAATGGCTCCACAGAGGGATAACCATAAAATCAAAGGCATATTGGTCTTGCTTGGAGTTAATCCTAGACCCCACATACAGCTTACACATTTTTCTTATCGTTGACATTCCCAACTGTTTTAGTCAGGGTTCTCCAGAGAAGCAGAACCAACAGCATCTCTCTCTCTGTGTTTCTCTCTCTCTCTCTCTCTATGTATACATATCAAGATTTATTTTAAGGAACTGGCTCACACAATTGTGGGGGGTTGGCAAGTCCAAAGTCTGCAGGTCAGGCAATGGGCTAGAGATTCCTGCGGTTATTTGTGCCCCAAAATCTAAAAGTCAGGTGACAGGCTGGAGATTCTTGAAGTCTTATCTTCCAAAATCCATAGGTCTGGTGACAGAAAGAATGAAAAGTGAATAAGTTCTGGAAAAATGCCTAAGTGTATAGCCTTGAGGCAAAACACACGCTAGAGAAACTCCCTTTATGCTCTTCAGCTGCTTCTTGATTGGTAGAGAACTACATTATGGAAAGTAACCTACTTTACGTAAGGCCAGTTGATTTAATCACATGTAACTACTTCATAACTGCAACTAGTGTTTGACCAAACAACTGGGCATCACAGCCTAGCCAAGCTGACACATAAAATTAACCATCACAGGATCTTTGAAGATGTCATCATTTAAATTGACATGAACTCATACTGGAAAAGGGTAAGTGCTAATCTGAGTGTTGTCTTTATAAAAGAGGAGGAAAGACACAGGGGAACACAGACACAGACGGAACACATGTAAAGACTGAGGTAGAACTAAGTGATGCATCTACAAGCCAAGAATTGCAAGAACCACCAGTTGTCAACAGCAATTAGAAAACAGACATTGAACAGATTGTCCCCCAGAGCTCTCAGAAGGAATTGACACAACTGACACCCTGATTTCAGATTTCTAGCCTCCAGAACTGTGTTGTTGTTGTTAGGTGCCGTCAAGTCCACCCTGGCTGGAAATGGCAGGGGAAATGGTGAAGAGATAACTGGAATGCAGAAATCCTCCATGTCAGCTTTCACAAATGCCTTCTCAATGAGCAGGAGGCTTGTGATGCTGCTTATTCCTGTATCTCTGATCTTTCAGGAGAAGTGTGAAAGACAGGAGAGGCAAAGCCAAAGTGGAAGGGATTGCAATCTAAAATAAACCACAGGGATCAGTCATTTCAAAAGTATCGCTGTAATTAGAACAAGAATAAGAAGTGAAATCATGGCAAATGATTTTTTATGAGTCCAAAGTGCAGCACTTCCTTCTTCTTAGTGTTATCTGACTGCCATTGTCTGGTGCACAAGGCAAAAGCAAACGAGGCAGGCAGCTTTGGGTGGGCTTTTGTTTACTGTGTCAATGACTTTACAGCACCAAATTTGCTGACAAAATAACAAAAACAAAAGCCCTCAATAGTCTACTTGCCAGATGTTTTCCACTGATATGATGGTCTTCAGAGGTATTTTACAGGACCCGTGAAGAAAAAGCCATTCTCCACACACAGTGATAGTTCCTGTGTAAAGATGCGAGCCTTTGTTGATGATGATTAACAAACACTACAGATGCTATGGAGGTTGCTGGAAGTGACCAAAGAGAATACAAGTAGTAAAGTGTGTGGAGTCCAAAAATAGGGAAAGAGGGTTTATATGCAGAACATGGAGGTCAATGTGCCAGGACTGTCCAGGGAGAGCAAACTGCAAGGTAAGAGCTTGGGGAGGGGGATGGGGATAGCTTGGGTAGCAAGGGTCAGGTATAGGTTACACCAAGTACTACGGAAAAACTCAAACAGACAAAATACAAAAAGCAAAGCAGAGCCCACAGGAAGCCTCCAGGGAGGCTACAGAGCCTATACTGAGCCAAGGAAAAGGCACACAGTGATGAAACCAAAGTTTCCCAAGAGACTAGAGACAAAGAGATCCCAGCTTGTTGAGTTAGGGCCTTTCCACTGTTGAGCCATCAGACACTGACAAGGCCTTCTTCCTCCCCAAGTGCCAAGAACCAGGCTGGACCTCCAGTGGATAATGCAGCAACCTGAAGCTAAAGAGGTGAGCCTATACTCAAGAGGGCAAGAACTTGCCCAGAGAAAGATGACGGTAGCTCCAATTAGGCCAGTGAGGACAAGAAGGACCTCAAAATTTGCCTATTTCAGACAAGCCAGGAGAGTGAAACAGAGATGAACTGGGTAGTAGGTTAAGTCATATCAATTTGAATGTAACAGAAGGTGCCCATTAGTTGCAGAAGTAGGGCACCTAGAGACGTCAACAGTCATACTACTATATGGCCCCGTTTAAAAGCTGTAGGGGCCTATCAAATCAAGCACTTTAGACACCCCAACTCACGATAAAGAAGCCGTGTACAGCAGCCAAAAGGGAACAATGGTAGAGCCTTCGCTTCAGTCCTACGAATAAGACTGTGCAGGCTTGTGGTTCAGGGAACACAGATAATACATGGAAGTGAGCTCCTCTCAAACCATTCTAGTCACACCACCTGACCTTACCCAGAGTTACTGGTCCCAGGGGGTGGTGTGGAAATACAGGGTTAGTTTCATGGGTGTCTCTGAAACCATCAACTTGCCAGATTAGCTCCACTCACTGGCTTGGCCTGGGAGTTTTATGCATAAATCCCCCACTTCTTCACATCAGAGATGGGTCAGACAATCTTAGATTGGACAATTCGTCCAGCATCTCTCATCAGAAGTTTCTCATTCTTCATGTTTGCCCTGCTCTTGACTGATGGGTGCAGAACACCTTCCATACTGATTACAGAAAGGACAGCTTATGATTCACTCACACGTCATGGGGCAGGCTCACAGGTAAAATTTCTTATAATGCAGACATGTCTGACACGCGATACAAATAACATTAGTGATGATGTGCACCTGAAGGTTGAATTCTAAAGACCATGTTGCACTGTTACTTTGATGCATGCAGGTGGTCTTTAGCTGAAGTGATCCTTATTCCCTATGAAACAAGGATTATAACAGCAAAGAAGTAAACTCATGGAACAAATATTCAGCCTCTGCAAAGGACTGTGTGTGTGGCCAACGGCATGGGGCAAGGTGAGAAGGAGCAGATTTGGGGACAGAAAATATTGGTGCCCAGAGTTTGGTCTCGAAAGCAGGCATCACCTCCTTCTGTCTCAAAGTGATGGCAGGATAAAAGGAACCAGTAATTCCAGATGAGAAACAGACATGAGAGCTTGCGAGGCCAAGATCGAGCTCCTTCCCCTCCTCCCAACCTTGTTTTCCTGCAACAACCAAACAAATGCCTCTTACATTAAACTACAGCTGAGAACAGGAGATTGACAGAATTTTCACTTTTCATCTGGATGATTCAACATCATGTAGAAACAGCCACTGTGGACCTCCTAAGGAGGGAGAGGGTGGGAAGCAACCTATCTGAAAAGACTGATTTAAAAAAAAAAAGTTTAGAAGTCACTAGGTGTTTGGTACTTATTTTCAAGACTATAAATCCCACAGCAGGTGCACCTAGGCAATCAGGATAGGCAAGAACTCTGATAAATTCAGCGGTGATACTTAGGGCCACTGAAACCCTGGGAGGCCATAAATAGTCATTAGAAGTGAGATGTTGCTGAACACCGCAAGGGAGAAATCTACCAACGGAGCGGAAATGTAAATCAGGAACAACTATGATGAAATTGTGTTTTCATATTAAGTATCAACGAAGAGAAAAACAGAAAAAGTAAGAACCAGATTTCCTTCCAATGCTTAGTCAGAATTTTGAGTAATTTCAGAAAATGTCAAAGGAAGAAAGGAAAGCAGAAGGGAGGGAGGGAGAGAAGGCAGGCAGGAGGGAGGGAGAGAGGGAAGGAGGGAAGGAAGGAGGAGGGAGGGAGGAAGGGAGGGGGGAAAGAGGAAGGAAGGAGGGAAGGAGGGAGGGAGGTAAAGGAGGGAATGAAGGAAGAGGGAGGGAGGGAGGGAAGAAGGCAGGGAGGAAGGAGTGCTGTTGTAAAATGAGGCATCCCTCCTCTGCTCTGTCTGAACGTGGCAGGCTCAGTCCAGATGTTTTGACTGCATCCACAGTCAAGGAGTTCACAGTGATTGTCAGAGCAATTTTTATCATCTTTCAGTTGCTAAGGCTAGGTTTCTTTTTTGCAAGAGAACGAAACTTATTGATAAACACTGTTTATCACATATTCTCTGTGGACGTTGGGAGGATGAATACATATTTGATAAGTCATTCTTGAAGCGTGTGAAGGTCCTTGTGGCAAAGGCACCACGCATATGTAAGGCAGTTATAATCATTTTCAAAATTCACTTCCTTACCTGTTTCCACCCCCAAACAACACATACATTTTTTATCATTAAGGTGCTTTTGTTTATTTGATTGCCTCTGGCAACTTGTAGGGAACAACAGAATTGTATCCCATTATATTTAACAATGTAGTTTTCAGGTTGTTTCTCTCTGCGGTTGGCCTTTTGATCATCTTTTTCATGAATGATATTTCTATTCTTGTGGTAGGTCACCCTGAAATGTAAGTTTGCAGTACATGTGAAGGACTCTAAGGAAGACACATTATTTTGAGGGTCTCTCTCGCTCTTTTTTTAAGCAAATTTCACATATGGATTTGTAGAGCGATTATTGTTGCAAATATCTAGCAACAGAGAATCTGAGTTGTGAAAGAGTTGGTAATGATATTGCTATACCACTTAATGTGTTCTTGGCTGACCCACACAGACCCTATTTCAGAAATGCTACCACAGCCCCAGAATATAATTGATTTATTTCCTCAGTCAGGAAAGGGTAGTCATTTATTAGCGATTGAGAAATGAGATCCGGCATCAAATAATGTTTTATTAAGCTCTACAGGTGTGATCAAAAAGAAGGTGGGAGCTCTGAAAATAAATTAAGGGGGAAAAATAATGGTGAAGAATATCAGCTTTGGAGGCAAACTGCCTGCATTCAAATCTTGGCTCCATCATTTATAGCAGTATAACTTTGAGCTTTAACTTCTGTGCCTCAATTACTTCTTTTGTAAAATGAGGATATTGAAAGTAGCTGCCTCCAAGATTATTGTGAGGATTCAATAAAGTATCTATATAAAGCTCTCAGCACACAGTATGTGCTGCACAAATACTTAATTGTAGGTATAGTGATATATTCTAAGGAGGTTTAACACTTGGCCCCTTTTCCACCACTGCTTGCCTCATATATTAATGCCGGTGGCCACCAGGTCTTTTCTGTCCTCCTTCTCCATGCTTCTCACATCTGTCCCTTTCTCTCCATCCTGTTGCCAGATCTTCGTACAGATTCCCTTTACCCTTCTCTGGTGATACCTGGACTACTGCAATGATCTCTTGACCCCCGTCTCGTTACTCTTAGAATTACCCCAACTTGCACATTGACTTCACTTCTGATTTCTTATAATCACGCCTTCTATGTTAGTCATCTAGTGCTGTTATAACAGAAATACCACAAGGGGATGGCTTTAATAAAAGTTTATTTTCTCACAATAAAGTAGGCTAGAAGTCCAAATTCAGGGCATCAGCCCCAGGGGAAGGCTTTCTCTCTCTGTTGGCCTTCTCATCAATTTTCCCCCAGACTAGGAGCTTCTCTGCACAGGGACCCCAGGTCCAAAGGATGTGCTCTGCTCTGGGCACTGCTTTCTTGGTGGTATGAGGTCCCCAATTCTCTGCTTGCTTCCCTTTCCTTTGATCTCTTGTAAGATAAGAGGTGGTGCAGGCCACACCCTAGGGAAACTCCTTTTACATTGGATCAGGGATGTGACCTTAGTAAGGGTGTTATACAATCCTACCCTAATCCTCTTTAACATGAAATTAGAATCACAAAATGGAGGACAACCATACAATACTGGGAATCATGGCCCAGCGAAATTAATACACAGATTTTTGGAGGGACATAATCCATGACACTTTCCTACACGCAAAAAAGGTTGATGTCTCCCACCACCCACAGGTAATAAGGTTGAAGTGTTTTAGCCTGATATTAAAGGTCCTACACATCCTGGCCCCAGCCTACACTGACAACATCATTCCTCACTACTCATCAGCATCTATACTCTGGGAAGTCAAACTAATCTAAACACAGCAATGGCATGCTGCCATGTTCCCAAATCTAAAGCAAGTATATGGAATTTTAGAGCTTTTGACCATCAGAATCAAGCAAAAACCAGACAAAGAATACATGTATGGAAACTGCCCTATGCCAACATCCCTCCCCTGTTCATACTGAGGCCCTGAAAGGGAAAGCAAAACTGCACATCACTACTGTGAACAGCTTCAAGAACACAAAGGAGTAGTTAGATTCATCCACATTTCAGAGGCCATGCAGGAATGTGAGGCCATCCATGAATTCATCCATTTGAGAGGAGCTATACTCTCTATCAGAGCCCTGGCAGCACAATGGTTAAGAGCTTGGCTGCTAACCAAAATGTCAGCAGTTTGAATCCGCCAGCCACTGCTTGGAAACCCTATGGGGGGGGCAGTTCTACTCTGTCCTATAGGGTTGCTATGAGTCAGAATAAACTCAACAGCAATGGGTTTTGGCTTCCTTGTTACCTTCTCTATCAGGATCTCGGCAGGTGTGGAGACTCTGTAGTCAAGGTCAGGATGGGGTTCCCGGATGAGGGACTGTGGGAAAAGGGCAAGGGAGGCCGCCAGTCCCTAGGCAGGACCAGAGCTAGGGAGGGAAGGAGCAAGAGGAGCAATGAAGGGAATTCAACATTCTGGTTGCTACTGCTGCATAACAAATTACTCCAAAATTTAGTGGCTTAAAATAACCACTTTATTTTGCTCAATATTATAAGTCAGAAAATTAGGAAGGGAATGTAGGAGTCACAGATACATAGTTTGTGATTGAAATCTGGGTGGGGAGTGAGATTTTCCAAGAAGAACATACAGAGAAAAGGAGAGGGTCAAGGTCACAACTTTGGGAACATCAGCCTTAAAGGGGAGGTCAAGGAAGGTCTGTCTTGCTCCTAACTGCACACATTTCTTATGTATAAATGGCTAGTTTTAAGAATTTCCATGGTCACTGAAAAACAGGTGACCAAAGAAACTCTGCTTTCCTTCTTAACTCTTCCTTGGAGTCCCTCTTGTGGTTGCATTCAGATATTTGGCTGGAGCTGCAGTCATCCAAAAGCTTAACTGGACTATAGATATCAATACACTTTTTGAAGTGAATTGGATAAAAAGAGCCATCAGTAATCTATATGGGCCTATCAGTCAGGGTAAACCAGGTTTTGCTGCAGTAACAACCTCACAATTGCAATGACTTAAACAGCGAAGGTTTATTTCTTGCTTATACTACACTTCTATTGCAGATTGACTGGGGACTCAATTCCACATCATCATCATTCTCACTCTGTGATATGGGCTGGTAGAGTCTCCACCATATGGAATACCACTGGTTGTCATGGCAGAAGGAAAAGAGAACATAGCAAAGCACATACTAACTCTTAAAGCTTCCACATGAACATGATCTATATCACCTCCATTCACATTTTACTGGCTAAAGCAAGTGCCATGACCATGCTTGTTTCTTCCAGTTACAGGGAGAAACAATCTTACTTCATGCCCCAAATGAGAGAGAGAACCAAATATAATGAGTAATGCAATAAGCATTCATAACAGAAAAGTTTGCTTTGGGATGAGAGAGCAGGGAAGACTTAATGGCTAACCAGGAAAGGCAGCATTTGTGTTACACATAAAGGATAGGAAGGATTTAGGTAAAAAAAGATGAAGAGAGGGGAAAGAGAAGAAAAAAAGTATGGAGGTAGAAAAACACTAGGCAATATTCTAAGGAATAGTCTCACTTAACTGGAACATAAAGTGCTAGTTCATTCTAACAAACTTTATGCTGGAGAAAAAGATGAGTTTGCTCTACACTAAAGATGTAAGATTGATAAGTCTGAGAGTAAAACAATATGCTAAGTTATAGAATGGATAACGGCGTGGCATGATAGGCCATGAAACTAGGTTCACCACGTGAATGAAAGAATAAGCCCTGAAGATGAGATTTGAGAAATAACTTTTTGCTTAAATCACAGAGACAGGAAGCGTCCTATTAGAATTAGAAGATAATAATAGCAAAAAGTGCCTGGCAAGAAGGGACACAACAAATTCTCAGGTAAATTTTCAGTCCTCTCTCATGAATAAAAGAACAGACTACATGGCTCTTGGTTTTGGACGCAATTGTGCTGTTAACATCCCCTGACTTCTTTGGGTAGGAGAAATTAATGACATTAGAAATATCTTCCTTTGTCCTGATTATCACATAGTATAAAACTGGTGGTTTTCACTGCTGTTGTGAAAACCAATTTTTACTTAAAGCAATAGATGGCTAACTATCAAATACCAGTTAATATCCTTCTTACCGTAAGCTCCTGGAAGGCAGGACCTGCAACCTATTTAAATTTATGTCTCCCAACATAGAGAAGATATTCGGGAAAATAGGTGAAATTGAATTGTCCACAGTGAAGTACAGAAAAACTATAGGGAATTACTTCATTTGGGTTATTCATACTTTTCTTTCAAGATAAATATTTTGCTTATGTAAGATTCTTGCCCTCATTAAAGCTTTCATGTGCAGAATTCATATGGTATGAATACTTATGTGGTGCATTACAATTTTGTTTAAAAGTTTATTCTATGCTTAGGCTACCTTTCCTTCCTGTGCTTTTGCATACCTGTCAACTTTCCACTCAGGTGAACAGAGGGAAACAACTAAGTAAGAAACACCAATTGCTTTCTGAAAGTCTCCAGCCAGGAGCACTGCTGAAACAGACAGCTTCCAAATTTTTCTCTCAGCCCCAACACACTCCCTGAGTCCTACCTTCCAACATGCTGCTCCAAAACTAAGCGGGGCGGGGAGGGGAGTTGCAAAGTACAGAGGCAAAGCCTTAAATACATGTAGCCCCTCCAGGTTTCCTAGATTATAATCCTTTTGTGCCACATACAGGCGGAGTACCTTCTAGAGGTCCCAGGCTCTAAAACATAAGTTTGTCTCACAACTATCAGAAAAGGAAGAAATCTGCAGCCCTTGCCCACCAGGGTGGCCAGGTGGAATCGAGGTTTCTAAACATTTGTATAACAGCTTTTGGTGCTCTAGCCATTGTATTTATGTCCCTGATGCTTGGCAAGATCCCTTCCTAAAGAGCCTAAATTGTGTGTCTGTGTGTAAGGGGTGGAGTCCCTGGGTAATGCAAATAGTTAAGTCATTCAGCTGCTAACCCAAAGGTTGGTGGTTTGAGTCCACCCAGAGGTGCCTTGGAAGAAAGTCTTGGTGATCTACTTCCTAAAAATCAGCCATTCAAAACGCTATGGAGCACAGTTCTACTCTGACACACGTGGAGTTGCCGTGAGTTTGAATCAGCTCAAAGGCAACTGGTTACTGGTGCAGAGGGTGAGATGGGGGCAGGATGAGTGAGGATGAAGGGAGGGTGAAGTTTGGAGGGGCTCCAGGGAAGACAGGGTGTTAGGCTAACAGGTTATGAAATTATTTTTTGTGAGTTATAGTATTGTTATTCCTGTTAGGTGCTGTCAAGTCAATTTTGACTCATAGTGTCCTCATGTGACATAGCAGAACTGCCCCACGGGGTTTTCTAGGCTGTAAGCTTTACAGAAGAATACGACACAGAAAAAGTTTGCACTACCATTTAAATGAAATAGACATGTGGAGAGCGCCTCCATTGTGTGAGGCGCTGGGCACAATTGCCTAAAATCAGGAATATTCCTGTCCTGGCTAGGTCCAGCTGAGCAGAGAGCATGTATCTGTACTTGAGGGTCAAGTGGGTAGATGTTTGGGTGAAAGCACATTAGGGAGGACTGTCACACTCCAGATGAGTGAGCTGTACAGCTGAGTGTGAGCTTTACTGATGAGTGTGAGCTCTACAGATGAGTGTGAGCTGAACAGATGAGTGTGAGCTGCACTGATGAGAAGTGAGCTGTACAGATGAGTGTGAGCTGTACTGATGAGTGTGAGCTGAACAGATGAGTGTGAGCTGCACTGATGAGAAGTGAGCTGTACAGATGAGTGTGAGCTGTACTGATGAGTGTGAGCTGTACAGATGAGTGTGAGCTGCACTGATGAGAAGTGAGCTGTACAGATGAGTGTGAGCTGTACTGATGAGTATGAGCTGTACAGATGAGTGTGAGCTGCACTGATGAGTGAGCTGTACAGATGAGTGTGAGCTGCACTGATGATTGTGAGCTGCACTGATGAGTGTGAGCTGTACTGGTGAGCGTGAGCTGTAGAGATGAGTGTGAGCTGCACTGATGAGTGTGAGCTATGACAGAGCAGGCTTCAGTGAAGCATTTTTACCAAATAGAGCATATTTAGTGAACAAAAACCATTATATCATTAAACTTTTTATTAAATAACAAATCTCTCAGGGATCCCATTTCCTTACCATAGCACAACGTTAAAATGGGGCTCCTCTGGTATTAGTTTTGACTGTGGCACTATTACAATGGGCCCCAACATGAGTGTGTGGGAGTGACAGGTTGCTATATACAAAGGTATAAAAGGGTCAGGGCTGGGAAGAAGAAAAGGCTCTGTGAAGAGATTTATTTGGAGGAGAGCTATCATCTATTAGCTACTAGAAATGTGAGGGTTCCCCTTCACCTCAAGCCTAGCGAGCGTATTCTCTGCAGTGGAGCACTGAGGACCACAACTTACACACCTGAAAACCATGGCGGCAGGACGAGCAGCTAGCTGGGTCAGCCTGCACCAACAGAGCTGGAGTTTCCCTGGAATCAAAAAGGGGCCACGCAGGAGTGAGATTATCTTGGGTCTTAGACTCCAGCAGGAGGAGGCTGGAGGTGTTCCACCACTGCCCAGGAGCCTAGGAAGAAGTCAGATGCAACTACTGGAAACGGGGAGGTTTCCACCTACATTAAGATATCCCCAGTGACGGGCTCTCTGAAGAACTATGAATGCACCCCAAAGAAAGAACCCCACCCTCTCTCGTCTCCTTCCTCTCCCAGTTTGGTGCAGCCAGCAAGCGGGAGAGGAAATACATCAACTACAGGCCTCAGCATGGGGTGGGCCTCCAGGGAAGAAGTCTCATCTTTAAATGATTAAAGAAATAGTTAAACTGGAAATTCCAATTTCTGAATTGAGACTTTGTCTTTAGCTTAAAGTGGTCATAGGTCAATCTTTCACGTAAGTAAATGCAAGTCATGGGATTTTCGAACTAGGGGCAGGGGAAGATTCTCCCCACTGCCTAAACTTTAAAGCAGCAGTAGAAGCAAACACAGAGTAGCATTTCATCCCATCACTGAAGACATGCATTCAACATAGTGGTTACATTTATGATCACCTTCTAAGGCCTGACTGTGGCATCACTATGTCTAGTTGCCTATGTCTGACCACTGCCACCATCTTTCATATGATGCAAAAACCTACAACTCCTAAGGAAGATCTTGATTCCTTGAAACTTCCGTAAGTAATAAGGAAAAGCCCGTTGCCATCAAGTCGACTCCGACTCATGGCCGTGTCAGCCTTTCTTCCAAGGCACCTCTGGGGGGACTCGAACCTCCAACCTTTCAGTTAGCAGCTAAGCCCATTAACAGTTTACACCATCCAGGGACTCCAAGTAACATGAGAACATATCCTTTATTACTTTTCAGAGATCTTCTGTTTCTCATCAGTGACCTGAGTGTGGCCAGCTCGCTCTCACATAGTACAGAAGATCAAGGCTTAGAATTTTAAACTAAGACAGAAACATAAAAGTACAATATTCTGGCTTATAAAATTTGCTAGCCACTCTTTTCTACTGTGCTATTAGCTGCCATTTCTTTAGTTGCTGGCTACTAAAATTTCCTAGATAACCAGGTTCTCATTCTTCAGCTAAAAGCAATACTTAGAAACTTAAATGGCAGGGGTGTGAAAGTGGATTATTGTTCTCCAGGGGTTGAAGCTGAGAGTGGAATGGTGCCCTTGATTGCAGTGTGGTTACCTGAAGTGGGCCACTCCATGCAAAAGGGCAATGGGATCTTTGATTGTCAAAGTCAGTATTCAAAATGACTTTTTTATTACCCCCCCCAAAAAATGATTAAACATAATTCTTTACCTTCAAAGTGGTCCTTTTGAAAAATTGTGATATTTCTACAAAAGATGACAATCTGCCAACACAGAATAACTTGTGAATGCAAATATTGCTAACTTCATTGTTCCTGATTCCTTTCAGAAGCTACATAATATTACTTTCTAAAAAATGTAGGCTGCAAAGTTAATAGAATTCAAAGGGACTACCTTTCAATCTGAAAAGTTATAAAGATGTTAGTTCTTCGAGTCTTTAGGGAAATCCAGTTACAGGTCTTTATTATTGTTATTATTATTCAAGCATAGACCAAAAGAGGAGCTCTTCTTTCCTGGTGTCATTTGCTCAGCAGGAACTCACCTTGACATTTGTCTTAGGCTGGGTTTTCTAGAGAAGCAAAACCAGTAAGGTGTATAAATATATATATAGAGAGAGACTATATCAAGGAAACAGCTCATGTGATTGTAGAGGCTAGAACGTCCCAAGTCCGTGGATCAGGGTAGAGGCCTCCCCCAAGTCACACAGCTGCAGAAGCTGGCAAGCCCAAGATCGGAAGGTTGGAGAGCAGGGCTCCCACTCACAAGATGTGCAGATCGACGAATCCCAGGTTCGGCAGATAAGCTGACAGCTCAAGTCCCAAGAACAGGAGATGAGACAACAGGAAGCAGCTGCAGGATCCAGGGAGAGCAAAAAGCTAGAAGTCTGCTTGTATACAGATTCAGGCCACACCCCTGAGGAGACTCCCTTTCATCTGATTGGCTACTCACAGTATATTCAATCATGGGAGTGATTACATTAAAACACCAAGAATCATGGCCCAGCCAAGCTGACACACAATCTTAACCATCACAGTCCACCCCTTGTCAACTTGGCACATGTGCACATCTCCTTAAACCATACATAATCTGTGAATAAAGACAATGAGAAAGTCATACTTGTGCCTAACATGATGCAACTAACACACGTACAATCGAAAACACACTAGCCCCATTTACAGCTTATATTTTATAAGTGAAGGAAACAAAAATATTCAATGCACACATACAAAATACAAATACTCATAACAATTACAGTCCCCGTTTCTGCAACTGGTCACGTGGCCGTAACTGGTATTTAGAACCACCTTCTTCCACCACCTATTCTGTATTTCTTTTGCCCTCTGTCAGCACCGCGGCTGGTCATGGTTCTTTGCCTGGTGGGGTGACCCAAACCTTCATTCCTGAAGGGTCTGTGTCATTAATAGTCATGTCAGAATTAGGTTGCTGTAGTTTTCCATTGACTTTAATCACAGGGCATGGTAGTACTAAGAGACGCCCCAAAGAATCTCCTGCATTCTAGACATACTCTTCTTTACCTCCATTATGTAATATCAATCTGATTTCCTCTTGGTGATCAGGATCAATCACACCAGTCAGTATGGTAACTCCCTCCTTTGCCTGTTGAGCCAGAGGCATAAGGAGCCCAAAGTGGCCAGGTGGCATTCTTAACTTCCAGTTCAATGGAATCAGTGATGTCTCTCCAGGTGGGAACATTCCTCCCTTTGGAACTAAGACCTCTAGGCCTGCAGAACATAAGGTCGAGGGGACAGGAAGCAAAAATCTTGCAAGTGGGTCACCAGGGGTAATAGTGAGTGGTGCCACTCCCATTTCCACCCCTTGATTCCTGGACCCGTGAATCCTGGCTATGGGAGAAACAGCACCATATAGTGAATGCTGGTTTAAAGCATATACAGCCTCCTGGAGAACATTGCCGCAACTCTGCAAGGTATTGCCACCTAACTGGCACCGTAATTGTGTCTTTAGAAGGCCATTCCATCGTTCTATCAAGCCAGCTGCTTCAGGATGATGGGGAGCATGGTAAGACCAGTGAATTCCATGAGCATGGGCCCACTGCTGCACTTCATTTGCTGTGAAGTGAGTCCCTTGATCTGAGGCAATGCTGTGTGGGATACCATGACGATGGATAAGGCATTCTGTAAATCCACGGATGGTAGTTTTGGCAGAAGCATTGTGTGCAGTGAAGGCAAATCTATATCCAGAGTAAGTGTCTATTCCAGTAAGGACAAAACGCTGCCCCTTCCATGATGGAAGTGGTCCAATGTAATCAACTTGCCACCAGGTTGCTGGCTGATCACCTCGAGGGATGGTGCCATATCGGGGACTCAGTGTTGGTCTCTGCTGCTGGCAGATTAGGCACTCAGCAGAGGCTGTGGCCGTGTCAGCCTTGGTGAGTGGAAGTCCATGCTGCGGGGCCCATGCATAACCTCCAACCCTGCCACCATGGCCACTTTGTTCATGAGCCCATCAAGCAACAGCAGTAGTTGGGGAAAGAGGATGAGTGGTTTCCACAGAACATGTCATCTTATCCACTTGATTGTTCAAATCATCCTCTGCTGAGGTCACCTTTTGGGGCTCACTGGGACTTAAGCCTAGTTATAGGTCTAGAAGCCAGAATCGGTAGTGTGGAATTGTTTTGAGAACATACAGCATTATCTTGTAAAGCATCTGCCTCAGCCAATGCTCTAGGCAATGACTCAGGCAAGTGCTCTTTAGAGGCATCTGGGCTAGGGCTAATCTCCTCAGATGGGAGTGGAGGCGCTAATGGTTTTTCTGGGCAGGGTGGTTTAGCAGACAAACATGAAGTAATCTCTTCAGATGGGACTGGTTCTGCTGGCAGGAGTGATTCAACAGAATTTACAGGCTCAGTGTCCCCAGCTTCCTGATTATCTGCCCATATGTCCCAATCCCAAGTCTCAGGATCCCATCTCTTCCCAATCAATGCCCTTATTTTAACCTCAGACACCTCTCAAGGTTTGCAATTGAGCTGGTGTTATAATTCAGTCACTCTTACAATAAGACGCTGGGTTTAGTTTTCAGCAATTTCGGTTCTGTTACTACAAGAAATAAGGCTTTCTTTCAAAGCACAAGTGGAAGCCTTGAGGTCATTTATGCGGCACTTGAGCCTTGACTGTGAAGCCCTGAGCGCATCTCTTTCCTTCATCAGTTTGTCTAGTGAAAGTAGGACAAACCAACCAGCTTCCTTATACTTCTCATTCTGACAAAGCTGTAGAAAGATATCACACATGTGTTCACCCTGAGCCTCACCTTTCAGCAATACCTGATCTACTGGTGGTGATATTTTGCGTATTTGTATCGCCACCTCGCTCCATGGACTAGCAGTGACCTCTTTACAGCTGGAAGCAGAGTCATCAACGTCTTTATGACTAACCAGACTTGAGAACCAATTTAGAAAACTCATCCTTACAATTTTGTTTCTCTAGAACCACTCCCGGTACCAAATGTCTTAGGCTGGGTTCTCTAGAGAAGCAAAACCAGTAAAGCGTATAAATATATATAGAGAGAGAGATTATATCAGGGAAACAGCTCACTGATTGTAGAGGTTAGAACGTCCCAAGTCTGTGGATCAGGGTAGAGGCCTCTCCCAAGTCACACAGCTGCAGAAGCTGGCAAGCCCAAGATTGGAAGGTCGGATAGCAGGGCTCCCACTCACAGGCTGTGCAGATCGATGAATCCCAGGTTCAGCAGATAAGCTGACAGCTCAAGTCCCAAGAATGGGAGATGAGATGACAGGAAGCAGCCGCAGGATCCAGAGAGAGCAAAAAGCCAGAACATCTGCTTATATACAGATGCGGGCCACACCCAGATGTGGGCCACACCCAGATGTGGGCCACACCCAGATGTGGGCCACACCCAGATGTGGGCCACACCCCCAAGGAGACTCCCTTTCATCTGATTGGCTACTCATAGTATATTCAATCATGGGAATGATTGCATTAAAACACCGAGAATCATGGCACAGCCAACTTGACCCACAATCTTAACCATCACAACACTGGAGCTGATTTCCCTGTATTTCTCATTAAGAAGTTACTACCAGATACCCAAACTCAGACAGAAACTATGTCTGAGCACCCCCGGTTGCTCTGCACACCTGACATGCACACTTTTCACACTAGATTATGTGGAATTGAGGGATGGAACTGGAGTGAGCAAACAAGGTGCATAGGGTGCAAAGTTAAGGAGGCACTGACACTGAGGGCCGTTCAAGTGCAACATGAGAGTGAATGTCTTCTTAAATTTTGCACCCTAGGCATCTCACTCACCTCACTCTAGTTATAAAGATGTTAGTTCTCCGAGTCTCTAAAGAACTCCAATTACAGGTCTTTATTATTATTATTCAAGCATAGACCAAAAGAGGAGCTTTTCTTTCTTGTTGTCACTTGCTTAGCAGAAACTCTGGTGGAATTTGTCATTTCTGAGTAACCCTAATATTTAAAAAATAAAGTGAAAATAAAATTTTTTAAGAGTCTGTCATTTTGCTGTATTGTGGTGGCTTGTGTGCTGCTGTGAAGCTGGAAATCATGCTACCATATTTCAAATACCAGCAGGGTCACCTAAGGTGGAAAGGTTTCAGCAGAGCTTCCGGACTAAGACAGACTAGGAAAAAAGGCCTGGTAATCTACTTCCAAAAATTCGCCAATGGAAATACTATAGACCACAACAGAATACTGTCCAATATAGTGCTGGAAGATGAGTCCCCTAGGTTGGAAAGCATTCAAAACACTCAGTAGCCAAAACAATGGACTTGATTGAGCATACCAACAATTGTGAAGATGGCACAGGACCACGCAATGTTTCATTCTGTTGTACACGGGGTCTCCAAGAGTCAGAGCCAACTCCATGGCAACTAACAACAACAGTCAAAATGGGTACTGAGTTGCTTTGTAGACTTTCAAAGAACAATGATTTAATATGTAATCTTTTCACCCAAGTAGAGAGTTGGGTGAAGCAATCATTGGCTGATAAAGCCTTTCTGTGATAAAGCCTTTCTGGGTCAGCCCAGAGAGAGAGCAAGACTCTGTGAGGTGGTCAGAATATGAATGTATCTGGAAGCATTCATGTCTGTCCTGGAAGAAAAGTTCTTATCAGTTTTGGCTAAACTCGCTGGCGAGTACTTCAAATATTGACAAGACTGTAAGGATCCTGAGTGTAATAGCTCTTTTTTCCTTCGTATTTTCATCCATATTAATTAAACTGTTTCACCACACAAAATTTTTATATAGAAGATTGTATTGGTTTCCTAAGGCTGCCGTACAAATTACCACAAAGTAAGTAGCTTAAAATAACAAATTTATTCTCTTGCAGTTCTAGAAGCTAGAAGTCCAAAATCAAGGTGTCAGCCAGGCCATGCTCCCTCCAAAGTATCTAAGGAAGGATTCTTCCTTGCCTCTTCCAGCTTCTGGCAGCCCCAAGGCATTCCTTGGCTTGTGACAGCATAACTCAAACCTCTGCCTCCATCTTCACGTGGCTGTCTTCCCTCTGTGTCTCTTCTCTTTTTACGAGGACACACGTTAGTTAGCTCGGCCAATTACATCTGCAAAGACCCTATTTCCAAATAAGGTCACATGCACAGGTACCAGGGGTTAGGACTTCAACAAGTATTTTGGGGGACCCAGTTCAATCCGTAACATTGATCAATTTTCCCATGCCAAGATTTTGGTTGTGATCAGTTTTCTATCACTTTTTATAATGGTGCTGTTTAACCTTACAAAAATATACAAAGTTCTGTCTTTAAGACTACCTGAAGTTGTTTATCTAACTCTTGGTTTTACTTTAGCTCAGTGCATAAGGAGTGTACAAAGAACAGTGAATACCAAAAGGGGAAGACTGGGTTTTACTGAGAAATTCCTTTAATCAGCACATGTGTCTGCTGCACATGTTATCTGGTCCACCGTGTTTTTGTAATAGCAATAGCATAAAACATTATGTGGTTATTAATAAATACTTGAAGAACCTATGGTTCATTTTTTGGGCTCATGGAGTAAGTATAAAAATGAATAGCATTTTATGCTATTTCCCAAGAGTCATTTTTTGCCCACTACATACTAATCATACTTGTCTCCTTTCATCAAGTATTACCCAAAACAAAAAAGCAAGAAATAAATTTCTTTCTAGAGTATACCATCATCAAACTGGCAATTATCAAGAAGCAACTTCTTGATGCTTCTGAATGGCTAAATCAAGATGTCCCACTATGATTTAGACAAGAAAGAAGCTGAAGCAATGCAGTTGCTTTCTAAGAACTTAACACTACAAAGAGGGGATTACTGATTCCTCCTTCCTCATAGCTTCAGGACACAGGACATATCAGGATTTCCAATAGGCTCCATCACCTATAAATCAGAGGGTGTTTCTCTCTAGTGAACTAATTTACCATACTTTCCAAGGCTAAGACAATTGGTGTTTATATCAATCAGGTAATTGCTGTAACATATAAATCCCAAATTTTTAATATAAGTTTATTTCCTGTTCAATTAACCAGACTATGCAAGGTTTCTGATAGATGGCACATTTCCTCCTTGCAATGAGTCAGGGATATGGGCCCTTCCATCCTGGGGTTGTACCATCCCTTAGGGTCTCAGAGTCCTCCACATCCAGTCAACAAGGCAAAGAGATTGTGACAAAGTGCACTCTATTCTTAACATCCTGGGGCAAGAAGTGATGCACATCACTTCCCCTAATAGACCACTGGCAAGAATAGTCATATGACCCTGCTGAGAGACCAGGGACTGGGGCAATGAAGTCCACGATTAGGCAACCACTTTCCAGTGACAATTCTGTGGTTGGGGAGCACAGATTTTGGTGAATATCACTCTCTTCCAAAGTGATCAACTGAACAAAGAACTTTTCAGGAACTCATGCACTGATATCATTTTTTATTTTGAAGCAGATTCTCTCAATACCAAAGCTATACCATTACTATAAATTATTGAAATTTCCTAAAATTATCTACTGTTTGGGGATAACTTTAATACAACAAACAAATGGCTTACTAAATGTTATTCCATGCCCCAAAAGATTTGATGAACTTTCCAAAATATCTCATTACCAGAGAAGATAGCATGTGCACTGAAGCTATCAGTTTGACTATATGACATTTCTTTTACATGTTTTCTGATTTTTTTTTTTTTCTGTATTTTCATGTTTATCTTTAAATGCTCTGGGTTTAAACATTGTCCTGTGGCACCTTGAATTCTAGAAATGAAAAGCATAATAAGTCGTAATTAATAGGCTGGGCAGTTCCCTCTATTGCCTGTCTCCTCCTTATTGGATCCAGAGTCCATGATGTGTCAAAGTCGGTAAGAACCTTGGACTCCATCCAGCCCAAACCCCTCATTTTACTGATGAGCAAACATGCTAGCTAGCATTATTGATTCTCTCTCTTCTTCAAATGAGTTTTCCCTTTGCTTTCCAACACTTCATCATTTCTTTTTTACCACTGTGGGTGCTGGGCCATTACCTGAACTAGCTTCCCTATGACTCAAACACCCTTGTCTGTGTTTACTCGAGAAGTAAAAGGGCTTTTGTGACCCGGCGATTTTCTAAGTAACATGGCATTTACTGTATGTCTCATCTCACTATCATTAATAAAAGAGATCTACTGCTATTTCCATTTAACTCTTAGCATTTTTTTTTCCTTTGGCAGATATTAGTCAGTCAGTATAAGAGAAAGCACTCATCTCTTTAGGAATAGAAACCATAGGAGAAATGGCCTACACAACATGTTTGCCTTCTTTTGTTAATTTCTGCCAGAAAGGTGGAATTTTAGTTAGTCATAATTCCCTGTCAATCTGCTCTCCAAATTCTCACTGACCTTTCAGTAGGATAATCACAGAACCAGGCCACAAAAGTTAAAGAGACTTACACCAGGGAAGTTCATCCAAGATATTTCATTTTATATTTTGTAAGGCTTGATTTGAGAGTCCCATTCCTACATCCTAGGATTTCTATCCCCTTGTACCAGAGTATATATCATTAAAAGTTTAGTCAGTATATAAACCTTTTTCACTCACTGCAGAATCCACTTATTCTCTGAAATGTAATACATCACTCTCAGAGTACTAGATGCCACCATCTCTAGAAAACCTTTCCTGACCTCCTCTTGCCCATACCTGCCATACACACATATACACACAGTGGGTAAAGCTCTCCTTAGTATTCACATAGCAGCTTCTATTTATACCTGTCTTAACACTAATCACAGTGCATTGTTCTAGTCTATTTTGTTCTTTTTCAGATCTTGAGGGTAGAGACTAAACCACAGTACCTAGTGAAATATGGAAGATTCTCAATACATGTTGGTTAAATGAATGCACCTGAAACACTTGGTATAATTTAGGTTAACCTAGTCACTCAAATTAACCCAGACTTCCAAGTCTCATATCTAAGAGAGAACAAAATAACAGTAGAAAAGATTTCTTTAAAAAATTGAAGGGAACAACAAAGTCATTATTACATCAGCGGAGCCAATGGTGATTTTCTTTTTTTTTTTTTTTTAAGGCTATTGATGATCACTGAGCTCAAAAGTATGAATATAAGACTGGTGTCATGGATTCAATTATGTCCCCCCAAAAATGTGTGTTATCAATTTGGCTGGGCCCTGATTCCAAGTATTGTGTGGTTGTCCTCCATTCTGTGATTGTAATTTTATGTTAAAGAAGATTAGGGTGGGACTGTATAACACCCTTACTAAGGTCACATCCCTGATCCAATGTAAAGGGAGTTTCCCTAGGGTGTGGCCTGCACCACCTTTTACCTTATAAGAGATAAAAGGAAAGGGAAGCAAGCAGAGAAGGGGGGGGACCTCATACCACCAAGAAAGAAGCACCGGGAGCAGAGCGCATCCTTTGGGCCTGACGTTCCTGTGCAGAGAAGCTCCTAATCTGGGGGAAGACTGATGATGACGAGGACCTTCCTCCAGAGCCGATAGAGAGGGAAAGCCGTCCCCTGGAGCTGATACCCTAAATTTGGACTTCTAGCCTACTAGACTGTGAGAAAATTAATTTCTCTTGGTTAAAACTTGTGGTAGTTCTGTTAGAGCAGCACTGGATGACTAAGATAACTGGTATTCATTTATTCAATAAATATTTATTGAGTACCTACTACTTACCAGGGACTATGTAAACAGGAGGAAGAATGTGAACAATTTTGCTGGTGGATAAAAACCAAAGGTGACTTTTAAGTTCTTTATCAACTGGTCTTTAAAATATTTCTTTTCTATGGGGTTCCAATGGTGCTCCCAAGGGACTCCTCAGAACTCCTTAATCTATGATGCTTCTTTATAATAACATTTTATTAACATTAATCTGAGCCCTACTATGTGCCAGGCGCAGTGCTAAGCATTTTGCATGAATTATCATATTCAGTCCTTACATCAACCCATTTTGAAGATGAGAAGCCAGAGGTGCAGACGGGCTAAGTCATTTTGCCCAAAGTCATACAAATATAGAGCTGAGCTTCAAGCCCAGGCAATTAATTATACCACTGTATCCTTATATGTCTGGGTAGTGCAGATGGTTAACATGCTCAGGTGCTAACCAAAAGGTTGGAGGTTCAAGTCTACTCAGAGGCACCTTGGAAGAAAGCCCTGGTGATCTACTTCCCAAAAATCCAATGGATACAGCCACTGAAAACTCTATGGAGCACAGTTCTACTCTAAGTCACATGGGGTCACCGTGAATTGGAACCGACTCGATGGCATATGGTTATTGGTTAGTCCTACATGTAGTTTCCAAATAGCTATCTTTCCTCTCCCCTTCCCTCCCTTCCCCTTTTTATACTGAAAAGTCACTCTTTACATCATGCCTTTGACAAAGATTTAGCCCTCATGTCCTGCTGACACCTCACTTACCACTCTTTGTGCTCAGATGTCTCCTACTTTTGGAAGTCCCAAGATGCTTTGCACTGTGTTGATCTGCTGTATATCTGAAAAGGAACATAAACAATTATTTAAGATCCCAGGATAAAGAAGAACAAGACGGTTCTAGGGAGTATGCCAAGGTGAGAAGGTGGGCACACTGGGCCCATGTGAAGTCTATGGGGCTGGTGTGCCCTTCAGACCTTCGGGGAATGGAAATTGGCCACCTAGTGATAAAGAACTAAACACCCCAGTGGTGGGACGGATGCTTCACTTGACTTGGCAGTCTCCCTTTGGACCTCAGACCATCGACTCTGGCAGGCTTCAGATAAAACTTCTCCAGCTTGCCTCATCAAAGAGAAGCCTGCTACCGTGCAGAGAGGCTTTGAGGCTTGAAGAGGAGAAAAGAATACAAAGTGAGGATCTGAGGGGTCTCAAAGGACATCTTTTCCAACAAAAAGCAAAAGAACACGCGTATAAAAGACCCATGATTTCTCTAACAGTATGTAAAAAATACAGGTTGCTAGTCTGTCATATCGTAAACGTTTTCCCCACTGACTCTGAAGCCATCATGAGCTGAACCAAATCTGAATTAAAAGAGGCTTCAAAGGAAGCATAACAGTTGGTCACAAGAGGTAAATTTCCCTGTACTGCAAAAGGGAAGGCTCCCCGGAGGGTGCCAAGTGGTAGGGTCCCTTCATTAGCTTAATACAGTAGAAAATCATGACTCTTCACAGGCCAGAGCGGGATGGCACAGCCACCTTCACCAACTTGCTCAAAGTCGCAGTAACACAAGAATGCAAACCCACAGCTATCATCTCGGATGACGGATTTACTAACTTTGGATGGTTGCTTCTCTTTTTAATACTTTCCTTCCCCAGCCAGGATGCAAATGTCAAAGACATACACCACTGAGGTTCCAACAACTCTTCCTACAACTGCTGTGCTTCTTAAAAAGAGTCACCTTCTCAGAGAGTGTCATGGTTTGAATTATGTCCCCCAAAAAATGTGTGTATCAATTTGGCTAGGCCATGATTCCTGGTACTGTGTGATTTTCCTGTATGTTGTAAACCTGCCTCTATGATGTTAATGAGGGAGGATGGGTGGCAGTTGTGTTAGTAAGGCAGGACCTGATCTACAGTACTGGATTGTGTCCTGAGGCAATCGCTTGAGATATAAAAGACACAAGTGAGCAGTGAGACAGTGGGACCTCATACCATCAAGAAAGCAGTGCCAGGAGCAGAGCACATCCTTTCGACTGGGGTCCCTGCGCTGAGAAGCTCCTAGTCCAGGGGAACATTGATGAGAAAGCCGATGGAGAGAAAAAGACTTCCCCTGGAGCTGATGCCCTGAAGTTGGACTTTTAGCCTACTTTGACTGCGAGGAAATAAACTTCTCTTCATTAAAACCACCCACTTGTGGTACTTCTGTTATGGCAGCACTAGATGACCAAGACAGAGAGGGAACGCCTTTGAACAAGTGCCCATTTGTAGACAAGGCAATAGGAGAACATTCAGGCTCCCTGGGTGTCTGTTCATCTTCCAGCTGCCTTTCTGGCCCTTGCTGCTCTGAAGTGGTGCATTAGTTGTTTGTACTACCCACTAATGCAAACAACTAACGCACCACTCAGACATGAAAGTACAATGGATTACATCCTCAGTGGGATGCCCATTAACCAGGACATTTGACTCCTCAGGGAAAGTTTATGCACATATTAAATGAACATTTAAATAGTGCTACGTGCCAGATGAGGTCCCTGAGTGTGCAAATAGTTTGCTCTTGGCTACTAACCTAAATGTTGGTGGTTCCAACCTACTCAGAAGTGCCATGGAAGAAAGTCCTAGAGATCTGCTTCCATAAAGACCACAGCCAATGAAACCCTATGGAGCAGTTCTACTTTAATACACATGGGGTCTCCATGAGTCAGAATTGACTCAATGGTAACTATTTGTTTTTGTTTTTTGGGTTTTTTGTTGTTGTTGTTGGTTTGTTTATGTGACAGGCACTATTCTAAATGCCTTACAAGTAGTAATTCATTTAATCATAATAACAGTCCCATTATACAGACAAGGAAACTGGGGCATAGGTAAGTTTAATAACTGGCCCCAAATCACAGGATGTTTAGTGACAGAGCCAGGTACCAAACCCAAGCCTTCCGGGTCCAGAGTCCATGCACTTTACCACCCTGCATTGGTTCCTCTCTATTAATTCTCTTATTCCAACACAAACAAAATTCATGTCTTCCATTACATAAAACATCTTTTTCTAGATATGCTATTCCCAGCAGGATTCATAAGTTATCAGTACTTCAAGGTATAATTCTGCACACTGGCCCAAGATTATTGGGGGGAAGGAGGAAGGGCAGAAGGAAGAAGACAACCGTTGCAGTTATGCACCTGTTGGCAGTTAACTGGGCGATTCTGTTTCCCTTTGCTTCTTTCTCCAGCTTCCTATCAGGAAACCAGAGAGCTTCTGATTCATCTGCTGCTTGGGGTGATACTCATTCTATCCTCCATTTACAGACTTCCTGGCCTCTTTTATGTCCCCACTGGTTGTTACTTGGTTTCTCCACTTCCAAAACGTCTCTGGACGCTGTTACATTATGCAGAGTCAGGCAGGAGACAGACTGACGTGTGTGTGAAGCAGGGATAAAGCTGGCACCAGGTCTGCGGTGTCTGTGGTAGTTTATTACTGCTGCCAGTGAAAGGGAAATCGGATCCTGGCAGATGTAGCCTGCTGTGAATCAGTATTTTACAGGTAGTATACTTTGAAGAGATGACATCAAGACAGAATCAAAAGAGAGGAGGGAGAGCAAGAGAAAGCAAGAAAAGGAGTAAGCAGGAGCGGAGAATTTATCCTGACATCCTTTGACAGCTTTTCCCACAAGGACTGAGGGGAAACAAGCCCCAGGAAAGGGAGCCGACACTGATGTGGAGGAGGACAGGCTCCGTGACAAAAGCCATTATTCCCCACTTGCCTTCACCACACACATGCGATCACAAAAGAGGAAGAGCAGCTGTGATACTGTGCAGACCAAAGAAAAGAATGTTCTTAGGGACAGGCTGAGAAAACACCCAAAGACACAGCAGGAAACAAACCTTGTCTTCCCTGGTCCACCTACTGGGAAACCGAGACAGCACTAAGTAGAGAGACAAAGGTACCCTTCAAGTATCTGTCTTAGTCTGTGCTTTCCAGATGTCCTTGGGGATCTCTAGAAAGCTTTCCAGAGCCTCAGTCTAGGGGGGCAAGTGCACGGGTGGATGAGAGGAGATTGGTAGAGCTTTAATCATCCCAATGGACTAAGTGTGGGGGAAGCTCTCCCCTGGCTGCCACATCTTCTCTTTAGCATGCCTGTGGGCATAAGTGTGCCTACAGATACCTAGACAAGGTTGGGAGGATTGCAGTTCCACTGAAAATACAAAGGAGCTGTATTTATATGTGGCCTAGAGGAGTGGGAGGGTGGCTTCTCAAGGACTGGAATTAATTAAACATCAATCAAGCTCCTTCTCTGAATAAGACACCTTCCTAACCCCACGAGAAGATACTGGGAGTGCAAGAGAAAGGCAGAGACAAATAACTCCAATCCCTGCCTTCAGGGGGAATTAAGACAGGTACATCCTGCACTAATGAAAGGTAGACTGATGAGTGCCCAAGGCATACATCAACAATGAACTATACTTGTTCAGAAAAGAGAGTGGTTTCTGATACCCCAGAATCGTAACCTTTTAAGATCTGAAAGGAGTCTTGGCTTAAGGAATGAAGAAAGCTGGCTTTAGGGTTGACAGTGAGGTCTGGAAGAGCATCCTCACATTCCAGCCAAGACTGCAAAGGTAGGCTGGGTCTGGGTCTGGAAAGATGGGTTGGATTTCAACAGGAAAATGAGCAAGGAGGCATTCCGGGCAGAGGAAAGTATTTAAGTCACCATTCCCCAAACTGTTTTCCAAAGAACACAAGCTTTTCTGAAAAATAAGTTTTGGCATTCCCAGCTTACAAGGAAGTAAAAACTAACATAAGGTTAAAAATCTTAGTGAAAGAAAATGTTAGTGGAGGCGGGGAGGTGACTGAGAGTTAAAACCTGTACAGCAGTTAGAGTGAACTTTTTAAAAGGCAAATCTGATCATTTCACATTCCTGCTTAAAACTCTCACATGGTTTTCCACTGTCCTTAGAATTAGGTCCTAAATGTTTAAGATAATTGCCCTGTGCCCCACTCTAGCATCATTCTGAGCTTCTCCATTGCCCTTGGTAATACAGCCACATTGCTGATCTTCTAGGCCCATGAATGAACCACATTGTTTGTCACCTCTAGGCTTTAGCATGTGCTGTTGTTTCATCTTCCGGCTAAGTCCAAAAAATTCTTTAGGGCTCAGCTTAATCAGAACCTTTTAGTCAGGTTAAACCCCTTACCATGTGCTGCCAATGAACCCTGCCTTTCCCTCCACATGGTCAGGGCTGCTCCCTCAGGATTAGCAGAGAGCTCCATAACATAGTGTAGAGGATGAGCCCTAAAATGTCTGCTAGAGCCAGATCATGGAGGCCTTCAACTCCAGGTGAGGGAGACTAGATATCATTAGTAGACAAGGAGTGGACACTGAAGATTTGGGGGGAGGAAACACAGGGTTGAAAACGTTTCTTAGGATTACTTGGCAGTGACAAGCATGGTGGTTGGAGCAGGGAGAGGCTGGTAGTAGAAAGAAACGTTAGGAGAATGCTGTAAGAGTCTCTAGGTAATGCATCTGATCAAGTTAGTACCTAAGGAAGTAGCTAAGGAAGATGAATGGAATTGGAGGCCTGAAAAGGGAGAGCCTGTGGATGTAGACTGTCGAGATGGGTCATAGGAGAAGGAAGGCAAAGATGACTCTAGGTCTGAACTCAGATGATTGGAAGAATGGTGCTGTCATTCAGAGAACAGCAGTCCGAAGGAACAGCGGGGGTAAGAGGACGGGAAGTGCTAGGAGAGTTGGGGGAAAGGGCTTGACTTTAGATATGTTGACTCTGACTTTGAGGTGCTGGGGAGACATCCAGGTGGATCCCTGTCGGGAGTCCCTGGGTGCTGTAAACAATTAATGTGCCCAGCTGCTAACTGAAAGACTGGAAGTTCAAGTTACCCAAAGGCACCTCAGGAGAAAGGCCTGGCAATCTACTTTCAAAGAAATCAGCCATTAAAAACCCTATAGAGCACAGTTCTACTCTGACACACATGAGGTCTCCATGAGTCCGAATCAATTCAACAGTAACTAGTTAACCATTTGGAATCCCCACAAAGCTGGAGAGTCAGCCTCAACCGCCCGCTCTCCCTCACAGCCCACATCCTGCCATTGTCTCCCTCCTAACTGTCCCTGAACTTGGTTTTTCTTCTCCTCTCCACTAGTACTGCCTTTCTGTGGGTTCTATCACCTCTCATCTCAATTCCGTATGTGATATTCCTTTCCCTGGCTGACCCAAGCTGTCTCTCAGCCTCTCGCTCTTACTATCCTACACTCAATGGACAAATTATTCTCCATGCTATTCTCTTGGTGAACTTGGATTTAGAAAGTGGGAGGAAGATGAAGATACCGACTAAGAGAACCAGTAATCTTAGGAAGAGAAAGTTAAAAAAAAAAAAAAAAGAGGTAGTCAACAGCTAAATATTATGAAACATGGAAAAGGATGAGAACCAGAAAAAAAGCCATAGATTCACAGATTACCAGCAATTTTCACTAATTCATTTCTGCAAGTTGCCAGGATAACTGAAGCTGAGAAGTGCCATGTAGGAAGGATGGAAGGTGTAGAACAGGACTTCTCAAGCTCTGTGATAGTCAGGTGCCCCACCCCCAAGTCCACTGCAGACTAATATTCTGTAAAATAAAGTAAGAACAAATTACTAGAAAAACGATCATCTGCTTAGATAGCATAGCAATATAAAAGTTTTTAAATGTTTCCTCTGAATTTCTGAACTTAGCTCACTGTGAACCCGTACAAAGAGCTCACTGAGTGGCATCTGTCCATGGACCACACTTTGAGTACCAATGGTCTAAATATGCACTTTCCAATAGAGTACCCACCAGCCACATGTGGCTACTGAGCACATGAAATATGATTCGTGTGGTTTGAAATGTGCTCCCTATGAGTCAGAATCAACTCAATGGCAGCGAGTTTTATATGTGTGAAATACACTCTGGATTTTAAAAACTTAGTATGAAAACAATGTAAAATATCTCAACATTTTTTATATCAATTACATGTAAGATGATAATATTTTACATATATTGGTGTATACAAAATAAATTATTAAAATTAATTTCACTTGTTTTTTAATGTAGTTACTAGGAAATTTAAAATTGCATGTGTGGTTTACATTATATGTTTATTGGACAACACTGATCTAAAGGACAAAACAATTCTAGGGTTAAGCATCCTTATACCAGTATCAATGCCCATGGAAGCAGCAGTCAAGAAATCAAAAGATGTATTGCATTGGGCAAATCTGCGGCAAAAGACCTTTTTGAAGTGTTAAAAAGCAAAGATGTCACCTTGAGGACTAAAGCACACCCGGCCCAAGCCACAGTATTTTCAATTGCCTCATATGCATGCAAGAAACCCTGCTGGCGTAGTGCTTAAGAGTTTAGCTTTTAAGCAAAAGGCTGGCAGTTCGAATCCACCAGGTGCTCCTTGGAAACCATATGGGGCAGTTCTACTCTGTCCTATAGGGTCTCTATGAGTCAGAATCGACTTGATGGCAATGGGTTTGGTTTTTGGTTTATATGCATGTGAAAGCTGGACAAATGAATAAGGAAGACAGAAGAATTGATGCCTTTAAATTACGGTGTTGGTAAAGAATACTGAAAATACCAGGGACTGCCAGAAGAATGAACAAATCTGTCTTGGAAGAAGTACAGCCAGAATGTTCCTCAGAAGCAAGTATGACAAGACTTCGTCTCAAGTACTTTGAACATGTTACCAGCAGGGACCAGTCCCTGGATAAGGACAGTATGCTTGGTAAAGCAGAGGCTCAGCGCAAAAGAAGAAGATCCTCAATGAGACGGACTGACACAGTGGCTGCAACAACGGGTTCAAACACAGGAACAATTGTGAGGGTGGTGCAGGACCGGGCAGTGTTTCATTCTGTTGTGCATAAGATCCCTACGAGTCGAAACCTATTCGGTGGCACCTAACAACATATCTGTACCCATGGAATTCACACTGGATAATCTGATATTTTTCCAACTGCAATCTCATCCCTGTTTTATTTCTTAGTTATACCCTGTCATTGCTTCCTAAAATTATTCGTTTCCAAGCTGAACTGCACTGGACACCAAGCACACAGACAAGGGTTTGAGGGGACAGCTGTCCCAGTAAGGGAGAAGGGCCTACTTTTTACAGGTATAAAGAACAGCAATGGAAAGGGTAGGAAACAACAGCAGGCAGGCAGAAGAGGAGGAGCTGGGTCAATGGAGGATTAGGTGGACCTCCCTGTAAACATCAACAACTTCTTAGTGTGTTGGCATGGCTCACTAAAACCCTAGCAGAGAACTGTGGTATAAGATACTTTGCTACTAAATCATCTGACTAAATATTCTCTTCACGGCAGGTCTCAGTCAGATTCTCATATTAAAGAAGACAAACTGCCCTTGAAAAAATGAACCATCAGGTCTTATTTAGTATTAAATTGCCTCTTCAAGAAAATCATCCCAATGGAAAGAATATCTTATTGGCAGATTCACTGGGACTCAGAATCTGTAGAACATCTTTAACTCAACTGATGTAGTTTGGCTTAAAATATGGATTGGGGAAGAAGGACAGGATAGTATGTTAAATTTATTCAAAGACTTTGTACAAACAAACATCCAGCCGGGACTTTTTCTTTTTAAAGATATTTTTAAATAAATTAAAGGTTTATTTTTATAAAAAAATTATTCTTGCCAATTGAGACATTCAGAGTTATATATTTTGCTTCTCCATAATGCCAGTAGTAATAAATTGTGTTCACCCTCTTCATTCCTTTTCCTCAAAACAGTTCATTTCTTATTAGCACATATAACAGGTTCTTACTGTAGCAAATGATTTGCTGTCTTGAGAACAACTCCTTTTCCACCTTCACTGTCAATAGCAGATGGTCTGACCAGAGATCATCAGGCAAATTATCCCCACTCCACCTGCACCTCTCCTCTTTCAGAAGTGCTTTCCTCATGTAGTGAAGTCCATAACAGGTGGCTACCCATCCCATTTTATGTCAGTTTTCCTGGCATAATTATTAGTAGGATCCCCTTTCACTGCCTCGGTTTGGACAATTAAGTATATGGTCACCCTACATAATCTGCAAAACGAGATGAGCAAAACAACTGGGCATGTGACCCACTCAGTCCCACGGCTTCACTCCTATCAATCACACTCATAAAAGCCGTGTATGCTAACCATACGCTGCACAACCATAATTATGATTTCCACTGGGAAGTGACCACTGATTATAAAATGGAGTTCTTTTTTATTGGAGAAGTGTAGGGCTAGCCAGAGGTTAATGGGGACAAAAACAGGTTGGCCTAGAATCCTTGATAGAATAATACGCATTTGCATGGTGAAGGTTAAGTGCTGTATGGGCTGCCAAAAGAAATGCAAGCATCTCAGAATGATTGTGGATAAACAGGCGGTCAGAACAGGAGCAGGGGCAACCTGTGCTCCACTCCAGCCCATGTTCTCAAGCGGTGAGAAGGCCACCTCTCTGGGACCTGAGCTCCTCAGCTCTGGACAACTCACCTAATGCTGATGTGCTGGGAAGATTAACAAGAAATAGGGAAACAACTGCTTCTACAGTACCACTGTCCTTGCCGTGGCCTCAGATCGGGGTGAGAGTCAAAATATCTAACCAGGGCACACTGACCGGTCAGAAAGGACGTTTGCTGTAAACAACCAGTGAGATTGTACCAGTGTGTTCTGAGCATCATCGTTGCCAAAAAGCCTGATGAGGTCCAGCCCTGCCTCACTGCTCCTCCTCACTCACTGAGCTGCACTGGCCCTTTGCAGCCCCTGGAATAAGTCACGCCCATGCCCACCTCCGAGCACTGCCCTGTTGCTGCTGCCTGGCGTGGTCTTCCTTCAGCTCCTGGAATGGCCAAGCTCTTCGCTTCTGTCCAGTGTCAGCACAGAAGTCAACTCCTTAGCCTGGCCTTCATTTAAAGAATCATCTCCCTGGGATACTCTCTCTCAAATCCTCTGTTTTCTTCCCTCACTGCATGTCACAAGGTGAAATTATCTTGTCTCCTTAGTTATTGTTTGTCTCTCCCACTAGAATATAAGCTGCATGAGCACAGTAACTCTGTCAGTCTTTTCAGCCTCTGTATCACCAGTGCCTGAAACAGTGCCCAACATATAGTATTTGTTGAGTAAATGAATGAACGAATAAAACACTGAATGAATGGTGTCTACAGAGGAATGGGCACAATGATCCTCAGTGGGGGATGGTCGTCCTCAAAGTTAGCTTATCAACCTTGGCCTGATGGACTGAGAGAATAGGAAGCAGCATGGCTGGAGAGCCTCCTGCTGGATACCCAGCACAGGTTCAGTGCAGGAATGTAGTATTAGAATGTGGAAGTGGGCCTGAGCAGAAGAGTGGCCAGCTTCTTCTCAGGAGTATTACCATGGATCCATGGAATAATTTGGAAAAGGATAGTGAGAACAGCAGCACAACTGGAAGAATGTAATCCATGTCACTGAATTGTACATGTAGAAACTTTTGAAATGGTGTAACCTTGGCTATGTATATTTTCACCAAAAAAAAAAAAAAAAAGGGTCCTCCGAGGTCGAGAAGGGAGAGTGTTGACATGTCGTGGGGTTGTTAACCAATGTCATAAAACAATACGTGTACTGACTGTTTAATGAGAAACTATTTGTTCTGTAAACCCTCATCTAAAGTACAATAAAAATATATATATATATATAAAATAAAAAAAAAAGAGCACTACCATGGATTATAAACCACCCAAGGTCCAGTACATACATGTCCATAGTTCCCAGCTCTCTAAGGTTCCATTTACGCAATAAAAATGTCAGGGAAAGGAGAGTTGAGTCAATTACGAGGCAATTCATGGAAAAAGACTTAGTGAGGAAAGGGGGGAAGGAAGAGGGACTCAAGGAAGCTGGGAGGAATGGAGAGGGCAATGCCTGGAACCAGTCTGATTTGTGGTCCGCTCTGAACACACTGGCTGCCCCATCCTCCACTCCGTGCTGCATGGACAGACAGACACAGTTAAAACCTGAGGACGTTACTTAATCCCTTTGTTTTAGTTACTTCATCCCTTTAGTTTTCTCACCTGGAAAATGGTAATAGGGAGGTACCTCCCAGGGTATTGTGAAGAGTGAGCACTTTACAGATGTGAAGGGCTTGGAATACTAACAAGCAGGGTAGTTTGGTGGCTTCAGGTACTGCAAGTGATGATGCAGAAAACTTCCAAAAGTCCGACAGCAGTTCTTCATTAGATTACACCAGGATGCCCTCCTATCTTCACAGGCGGAAATGCTAGTGATGAGAAGGGGGCATCCATTCTTTTCCCCTTGAGAATGAAAAGCATTTAGATTTTAAAATGTAGGAGTCTCCTGAGAAGGAGACACAATTTAATCATACACCAATACAAAAGCATTCTCTCCTACTGGAATTAAGCAGAAGAAAACATTAAAGTTGTGAACTCTTCAGCAAGGCTGAGTAACAGACTGGGGTTAAGGTCAGCTGAACAGGGTCAATGGTGCTTCACCCAGTCTACATTGTCAGGCTGAATCACCCGAGAGCTGTGAGGTTGGAGGTAAAGAAATGTAGGAGTTTTCAACTGTCCAGTTTATTTAAAAACTGATTTCTACAGACGTGCTTTTAAAGGATACTGCCTGAAATACTCCCTTAGCTCTACATGTAGTTTCTTAACAATAATAATAATATCCATGCCACAGTAACAAATGCTTCAAGGTTCAGAGTCACATAGCAATGACAGTTCTTACGAAGAGCACATGATCTCTACAATGTAGTTCTGGCCAGGTATAAAAAAAGATTGATTTGATCAGAGAATTATGAACTGATTGTTTCTGATATAGAAGATACAACTAGTGAAACTAAGGACCTTTCCAACACATTTAAAATCTAGTTCTTAAATTTGAATAATGGGAAATGAAACAATATATCCTCCCTCCCCAAGTTCCGATGCATCCTTCATTTACCTTGTATACCTAGAATAATTCCTGATGTGGGCTTATTTTTAATCTATGTTTTCAGATGTGCTTGTTTGTGAATGAACATGTAATAGAGTAAATAAAATTTCAAAAATCTCAACCTGGAACCACAATTCTTGGCGAACTGAGGCCTGGCTATATACTAAAGTCTCCGTATGACAGTATTATAAACTTGTGAGTGACAAACAGTTTGAAAAATACCCTGGGGTAAACAAAACATTAACAATTTGGCTGTTGCCTGAGTGCTCTGATGTGGGCGGTTTATGAGTGAATTCAGTATTGCATGCATAAGCATGACGCCCTGGGGGAGCATCCCAAAGCCATCTTGATGGGTGCCTGCAAGCTTGCCTGTACAGGTCCACACAGCACGCACTAGGCCTTTCTAAGGCACAGAGCTGTGAGCAGAATCACCAGCACTTTCCCTGTTAGAATTTTCTTCAATTGTGCTACATTTATGTTTGTCACAGCAAGGCTTTACATTTGAGTCCTTTGTCTTAAGTTTGCCCTTAGATAAACTCAACACTTGACTAACCAGCCCCTTGTCTGTTGCACTGAGTTGTCTTCACTCGAAAACCCTCTAGCTGAATGCTGGGACTGCAAATGCTCAATATGCTCCCCTTGCCTGGATGGGTAGCAAATGCCTTTCCTGATTCTACGTGACAATGACTCTTTCCCTTTCCACTTCTGGAAACCTTTTCACCTGCATTCCTTTTATAGAATATAGAGCACCTATTAATGAGGACAATTCTCAAAAACTGTCCATCTGTGCTCATTGGGAGAAAAGAGGAAAAAACAAGGTGAACACAGGGCCCCACCCTAGAGTTAACCCAAGGCCAAATCAAAGCTTGTAATACCAGATATTCAGTCTAAACATTTTAATGTTTCAACATCATTATATAGCTTTTCTAAAATTAGAGGTTATTTTTGTCTGTTAGTTTACTGATATTTTATTTAGAATTTTAAAACTAGGATGCTTATTTAAGAGTTTTAATTTTATAATAAATAACAACTAATCTACTTGACATTTCATTCCAGTTATCTTATTTAACTGTTAGTAAGGTCTATTTTTTTCTGTTTGGAAAAGTAAAAATACATAGCTACAGAGAAAACTTAGAAAACAGAGAAAAGCATAAAAACAAAACGAAAAATAATCTAGAATCCCATCACCCTGAATTGCACGGCATTGCATGTTGATGCATTTTCTTCCCTTTTTTCTCTTTCCATTCATGTTAAAGTAAACAGGTAAACTTACAAAGCCCCACTGAATTATAATTCTTTGCTGAAGAAGAAGTCACAAAAGAAAGCCTCGTTCCACTCACAGGACCCTGCATTTGGGCCACAAAAATGGTGTCACTTCTTTAAATAACCGTATTTTGAGCGCCTACCGTATGTTAAACATTCTGATGGGTGCACAAAAACAAACACAAACAAACTCGTTGTCATCAAGTTGATTCTGACTCATGGTGACCCCATGTGTTACAGAGTAGAATTGCTGTATAGGGTTTTCTCGGCTATAATCTTTAGGGAAGCAGATGGCCAGGCCTTTCTTCTGCAGCATGAGTGGGTGAGTTCAAACTTCCAACCTTTAGGTTAGTAGTAGAGTACAAACTATTTGTGCCACTCAGGGAAGGTGCAGAAAACACAGTGATAAATGAGCCAGTCCTTGCACAGTCAACTGGAGGAGGCAAAAAAGTAAATGGACACAACATGGTGTCAGGAGTCCATGCCTGGGGGCCAGGGAAATCTTTCTAGAGAGAATGACACCAGGCTTGAGTCTCAAAGGAATCAGAGAAGCTAGTTAAGCAATGAAGATGCACATGGCAAACAGACAGAACAGGTAGCATCTGCAAAACCTCAAAGCATGAGACATTCAGCAGATTCAGGAAACTGCCAATAGCTCCACGTAGCTGGGCAACTGAAGGCAGCTTACCAACTGGAGATACGGTGAACTCAGTATCTTCCCCCAGGGCTATAAGAAGCCAGATTTTACCTGGATCATTCTGTCAAAAGTCAAGATGTTGGCATCAAGATAATATTGATCTTTTGTACCTGAAGCTATGACCTATGGACTTTCCCAAGATCTCCACGGACTTGAACTAATCATTTCTAATGGTGGCCAATGTCCAGTTTGACTAAAGACATTTACTAAATGCCAGCTTAGAAAGGAAGCAATCTTGATCAAGTTGCTTTTTTTTTCTCCCTTAGTTGAAATCTATCAGTCTGTTCATCCTCAGAGGTAATACTTAGCTAGTGAGAAAGCACAGGTTCCTAAATTATCCACACTAATAAAGAAAAAAAATTGTAAAAACACAAAAAATAGTGTATGTATCCTCTAACATATGTGTGGCTACTTCCCCCTAGTTATGTCTGTACAATCTTTTTCTCCACCAACTTTCAGGTAAGACACAATGCTGAATGCTAATACTGCTAACAAAAGCAATAAGGGATGATTAAACAAACCAAATACCATAAAAGCTGCCACTGAGTCAAGCCAATTCTGAATCATGGCAACCCCATATGTGTCAAACTAGAACTGTGCTCCATAGGGTTTTCACTGGCTGATTTTGACCTTTCTTTTGATGTACCCTCTGGGTGGACTCAAACCTCCAACCTTTTGCTTAGTAGCCAAGTACTTAACCTATTGTGCCACCTGGATGATTAACAGGACATGTAATAAATAACATGGAGGTGAAATAGGCTTCATTTCATCTGACAGATCCTGCTAATTGGTAGTTACTGCCTAAAACAAGGGTTAGCAAACTTTTTCTATAAAGGGCAAGATAGTAAATATTTTAGGCTTTGCAGGCCATATAGTCTTTGTGGAAACTATTCAACCCTGCTGTTGTAGTTCAAAAGCAGCTATAGATAATACATAAATGAGTGGGCATGGCTGTGTTCTAATAAAACTTTATTTATAAAAACAGGTAGTGAACCATATTTGGCCCACAGGCCATAGTTTGCTGACTCCTGGGCTAGAACACTGGATGAAGAAGGCTAAGGCTACAGCTCAGCTTAGTAGGAAGGGTGGGGACACTAACTCGCAATCTCTGCACGCGACTATGAGCTGAAACTTGAAAATGAGGTAGCTTGGCTCTAAGTCAGCTTCTTTCTCTAATTTACCAGGTAATTTCAAACCAATTGTTTAACCTCTTGTATTAATGCTCTTAGTTGCAAACAACAGACTGCACTGTGGTTAGTTGAGGCCTCAAAGTCATAAACCACATAGCCAAGATCAACACAATAACCCTACTCAGAAGCTAGGCACTCCATCACAGACCCCTAGAGAATCAGATGCCTCCACCATCGTGTTTGTCCCCTCCCCCGGGCACCGCCTCATGTTGCTCACTTCTGATTCCACGTCTTACTCTTGTCATCTGAGTGACATAGCTTAGGTCATATATCTGATCCCCAGAAGAAAGGGAGTGTGGGAAATATAGCTTTTAGATTTTATCTTGAGAAAACAATAATATGGGAAACCATCAAAATTTAGATATGGTGCACAAAAGATGCTAGTCAATCATGGTTCACAGAAGGCCACTACACTTTCCCCTATGAAATCAGTGATCCTGTTGTGCCAAATTGCTCAGTATGGTCATTTATGTGGCTGTTTTTGTTCTTAGTTACTGTCAAGTGGATTCCTACTCATTGTGATCCCATGTGTTACAGAGTCGAACTGCTCCATGGGGTTTTCTTGGCTGTAATGTTAACTGAAGCAGATTGACAGGCCTTTTCTTCCACAGTACAACTGGGTGGGTTCAAACCACCAACCTTTGGCTTAGCAGTTGAGTGCAAACTGCGCCACCAAGGGACCTTATATGGTCATTTATACGTAAAACGGAAAAATATTTCAATTTGACATAACTGGTCATTTTAAAACTTCCCAGGATTCCACTCTAACGTGAGCAGCTGTTGAAATATGTAATAAAAATATGGCTTAAAGCCTAATTTTATCAATGTTTTTTACTTGTAAATCACTACTTTATTTTTCTCTTACTTCTAAAAATATATTACCCCTACACTAAGGGATATGGAAAATCTGATTACTTTTAATATCAACAATGCTAATAATAAGAGCCTTCCCAGTCACACTTTTACTATACAGTTATGTGCCGCGTAATGTCCATTCAGGCAACGTCCGACCGCATATAGCTTTGCTAAGTATATATGACTAAATATACACACTTGTCTGGACCCAGGAAGAAAGGGGCAGAGGGAGGAGGAAGGAAAGAGGAAGGGGGGCAGGGAGTCCTGTACAGATGCGGGGATAAGTCATTGGAGGTCACTGAGAGGTTGAGTGGCTGCCGAGCTCAGCAAAACCTCTGTGGCCTGCTCATGGCGCACAGTGAGCAGCTGCTCTCTTCCAAATCAGGTTAGTGCAGCCAGGGAGCCCAGGAAGGTGGGGCACACTGGGGAAGGGACCAAGAGGCAGGGGCTGCAGGAAGGCTTTGGAAAGGGCACAAAGTGGGAGGTCCAGAACCAGAAAAAAGGGACCAGAGAGGGGCCCTGGAGAAGCCACTGAATTAGGGGGACTGAGAAGGGGGACAGAGACTGAGACAGCATATATACTTTGCTAAGTAATATGACGCTGTACAATGTCCAAGCCACATAGCATCCTATTTCACAGAACGTATTGCAGACATTAAGCGATGCATGACAGTATTCAGAAAAAAAACCGATGGCATTTTCTGACCCTTGCAATTTCTGAATCTTTCTTTTCTTTGATTTCCTTTTTTTTTTAAGTAAAGTAGGCCAGAGGCCCTGGCACCTCATGTGTCCCCTTTGCCAGTCCTGGCAAGTGTTCTTTACACCTTGACAGCTTTATCACCTGCAGTCAGCCTTTTCCGTAAGCCAGGCAGGCATATTATTGGAAGCTGGTGTGTCGGCTCCACGCGTGCCTTTATTGCTGTTCTCATCTTTGCCTATAAAGGAAAAGGCTCTTGTGGAGATAATTGATTCACTAGACGTTCCTCCGGTCTTTCAAAAAGCTTCTCACCTTATAGCTTATTACGATTGTAAGCTTCTGTCGCAATTCAGGCAGTAGGGTAGCTTTCCAGACTTGGTGAAAGCTTCCCTTCTCTCACTTTTTAATATGGGCCTCTCCTAACTACTTCCTGTGCTAAGGGATCTCCATTCCTGTCAATGGTCATTACAACTTTTTGCAACTAAAATCCATCACGTGGGCTTCCTCCTCCCTGTCTCACCAAGTGTTCTTCTAGAGAACATTTCATCTAATCCAGAAATCAGCTGCTTAAATTAAAAAAACATTGTAAAAACAAAATATGTTCTCCTGATCAACTTTTCACACTAATGGAGGAATCCCTCCATTCTTAAAAATTGCATACGAAGTTTATTCCCAATCATATCTGTCTGTCTTGTCCATTATTATATCCCCAGCAACAAGCCTGGCCTGCCATGTAGGAGTCCTCAATAAATGCTTACAAATTGAGAAATAATTTGAATAAACCCTAAATATCTATTTACAATGTCCCAGACTGTTCTTTCTGAGCTTCTCCATATTCTATGGCACAAATGCCCATCGTATCCAGTATTAAATAAGAATATCAATCACAGCCATAGAAATCGAAATTATCAACATTATCTTTCTTAAAACAAGACAAATAGAAAATAGTTCACGAAAAGTCTAATTATTTGACTAGGGCATTATATGCGATAATGTATCTATCCATGTACCATATCCACTTCCTTTGCTATAAATGAATGAAACAAAGAGGGTCAGTAATCCCTGGCCTATCTCTTCCACCCTCAATCTGTTAAGCTAAGATAGCCAGAATTCTTAGATAATAAATCACTTTCTGGTCATTGTTCTTTGAGCCATTGGATGTAGGATATGGATTTTTATTCTATTTTACATTTTATAGTACAATACTCTGATATCTGGGTTATTAATGGGCATCCACAGACGGGTTTCAGAGAGTTAATACACAAAATGTTGTTTGCAAGTGCAAAATATACCAACAGGAAAAGAATCCATAGCTTTAATCAGCTGCTCAAATAAGTTGGTGACCCAAAAGAGTTGCGGCTATAATGTAGTGAAATTGAGCTATGCCGGGTTTTTCTCTCTGTTTGATGTGGCCTGGCCTAAGGTAGTTTGAGAAGGAACTGGTGGTGGATAGCATTTCTAGCTTTCCTGGGAATTCTCTGATTTGATAGGCTATGAGAATCATAGACTCAAGATGTTAAATAATTCAAACTATTCACTAAAAACTGTGTTCTGGAAGGCCATGTATAAGAAATTATGAATCCAAAAGTCAGACAGATAAAAAGTGACCACAGAAGACAAAGGTGAGATTTAATCTACACCTAAAAATTCTGCTGAAAAGTGCCACACTATGTCAGGCAGTCCATACACTGCCCAAAGATGTGAGGATCAGAAAATCAGAAAACCACATCAAGAAAGTCAACACCTGGAGGCATGGGACAGCATCTGTGAGGCCCACATTTGCTGATGGCACAGAATGGAGTTGCCATAGGAGCCAATGGAAACTGAATGGCTCTCCAAGGACAGGGAAGAGAAGCGCATGCTAATGTAAAAATTTAAGTAATGCAGGAGAACTGAATCTCCAGAAAATAAAAGCCAACAGATCTATACTTAGAGATGATAGTTCTTTTTGAGTAACTATATATAAGCTCTTCTCATATCATAGGCACATTGAACTCTTTCCTGTTTCTAACTGGTGTAAGCTTCTCTTTGCAATCCATGTGGTGTTGCAGAAATTAACCTCACCTTGCTCTTTTTAGCTTGGATCACTCACTGTACTCTCTCATTAAAGTAGAGGAAATGTGTACAGTGCTTTCCCCACCCCTCGCCAACACACAGCTTCAGAGGGAGGCATTTGCTTTGGCTGGGATTGAAATATATTTCTCTCATGCCCATGTTCCAATCCAAGTTATGCTTCCTAAGAAATATATTGCATATAAGGACTGGGGATGCTCAGAACCAGCCTTCTAACTGTTTGGTTTTTGTTTTATCTAAAACAACAGATTTTTAATCTAAAATCACCCATGTTTTTTATTGCCTATTAGAATATATAGAACGTAGCTTGTACAAATAGAGTATATGGGGAAAAAAATCTCAGAGGGAAACATTTTTCTCCTCTGAAACAAACACAAAACCCAGTATCTCTTTTAGCAAAACGCCTAGATGTCACGTTGGAAGACAGAGACCAAGGTCGGACAAGTGATATGTAATGAATGCTTTTTGATGTGTAGGATTAAAAGGAGGAGGAAAGAAAATCTGGGGACGTAGAGTTCAAATAGTCTTAAGTGGAAAAGTGAAAACTGAAATAATTAGTATTTGGATAATTAGCCTAAACAAAGCATGTCCCGGATAGAAGTGAAGTTTGCATCTCCAATTACCCAGAAAATTGCCTCAAATTTCTATTTCATGCTACAAGTATAGATCTAGGCAAAGCTATTTACTGGGCCAGGGCAGGAGTGGGAGGGGGCAGGTCAAGTGAATTAAAAGCGAACTGAGAATGGAAAGGCTTCTAATAACTTTAAACAATCATTCTGCATGTCTTAATACTGAAAATACAATTTTATAAGTGGACTATTTCTATAGCATCCATAAAAAATACAGGAAAAAATAAAGAGTGCATATTAAAAAATAAAGCTAGCCAGGTATCATTTCATTTTACATAAAATAGAGATTGCATTCCCAGCTGGTCTGAAGTTAAAACAGCTATTTCCATTTACTATGCCCCTTAAAGCCTTTTTAAAAGTATCAGCCTCTCTGCTCAATTGTAAAATGCCTGCTAGTTTTTGAAGGAGTGCTTTGGAGGGTGAGAAAGATTCACCTCTAAAATGGCTAAAAGACAGTTTTATGAATCTCACTGTGTCTACAAGATGAAGTATTCAGGCCGTTATCATGTGCTTGTATTTCCAGGAAGTGAACAGACAGCTCCTGACTCTGTATTGATGACTGCTTACTATGCTGGCACCTTCTGTGCCGCACAATAGGTAACACATCTGCAAAACTGCTCTTGGAAGCAGGAAAGGCAGCTGTTAAAATTACACTCTTCTTGCATTAAAACCACCCCCCTGTTGTGAGCCTTGTAAGTACTGTTAAGAAGTCATCTTACCTGATCCCTGTTGATGAGCTTTATATACGTGCAGTCTTCTGAAAATAACATCGAGGCATGTTGCCAGTCTTCTATGATTAGCAAGAATTCCACCTCTTGTGAAGCAAGAGAAACCAAACCATTACAGCTTATAGACCCCCAATTCCCATCTATTAGGCAGCCAGTCTTCCCATCGGATTGAAAAAGACTGAAATTTGCATGCATACAGAGTTTAACCAGAAACATTCATTTCAGTAAAAGAGGACATCTCAAGGTGGTAAAAATCAAAAGTTTTCCATTCCCAGCCTCCTTTTGTACAAAGCCCCTTCCTCTCCCTAGCCCACTCACAGACTCAGGAGGTTCAGTCCACATTGTGCTTACCCTCACCGCACCTTCCATTTCACCAAAGGAAGAACTTCTAGAGCTGGAAGTTTTCTGTAATGAAATCAGGCCCCTTTGGTTAAAAGTCAATGTAATCCTTGATGGAAATTTCTGCCCTGTTTCCTAGAAGGCTAGATGCGCAGTCAGCAGCATTCAAGAAATGGGGGCCCAGGAATCCTTTTACAGTGTCCATTAAAAATCTGTATTAGTTTCTGTAGCTGCTGTAACAAATTACCACAAATTACGCAGCTTAAAATGAGAGAAGGATATTCTCTCACAGTTCTGGAGGCCAAAAGTCCAAAATAAAGATGTCGTTGGTAGGGCCGCACTGTCTCTGGAGCTCTAGGGGAGAATCTGTTCTTGACCTTTTCCAGCTTAACTTCCTTAACTTTTGGCTGCATCACTCTAGTCCCTGCCTCCTTGGTCACACTGCCTCCTCCTCTTCACTCTCTTATCTCCCCTTTGCCTCTCTCTTATAAGGACACTTGTGATGGCATTTTAAGGCCCAGCTGGATAAACCAGGATAAATCTCCTCATCTCAAGAGCCTTAACTTAATTACATCGGCAAAGACCCTTTTTCCACATAAGGTAACATTTACAAGCTCCAGGGATCAGGACTTGGTATCTTTGTTGGCCATTACTCAATCTACTACAATAGCCCAAAAAATTGATTCGAGGAAGACTCATTAACAACCTACAATATGCTGATGAAACAACTCGCTTGCTGAAAGTGAAGAGGATTTGAAGAACTCACTGTTGAAGATCAAAGACTACAGCCTTCAGTATGGATTACACCTCAACATAAAGAAAACGAAAATCCTCACAACTGAACCGGTAAGCAACATCATGATAAACGGAGAAAAGATGGAAGTTGTCAAGGATTTCATTTTACTTGGATCCACAATCAACATCCATGGAAACAGCAGTCAAGAAATTAAATGATGCATTGCATTGGGCAGATCTGCTGCAAAAGACCTCGTTAAAGCGTTAAAAAGCAAAGATGTCACCTTGAAGACTAAGGTGTGCCTGACCCAAGCCATTGTGTTTTCAATCGCCTCATATGCATGTGAAAGCTGCACCATGAATAAGGAAGACCGAAGAAGAATCAATACCTTTGAATTATGGTACTGATGAAGAATATTGAATATACCATGGGTTGCCAAAAGAATGAACAAGTTTGTCCCGGAAGAAGTATAGCCAGAATGCTCCTTAGAAGCAAGGATGGTGAGACTTTGTCTCACGTACTTTGGACGTGTTATCAGGAAGGATCAGTCCCTGGAGAAGGACATCATGTTTGGTAAAGCAGAAGGTAAGCAAAAAAGAGGAAGACCCTCAACAAGATGGATTGCATCAATGGATGCAACAATGGACGGACTGCATAACAATGATTGTGAGAATAGTGCAGGACCAGATAGTGTTTCTTTTGTTGTACGCACTGTCGCCATGGGTCGGAACCGATTCAACAGTACCTAACAACAATAGCCAAGCCCCTAATCCTTGACTAGGAGTCCCTGGGTGGTGTAACCGGTTAAGGGCTCAACTAATAACTGAAAGGTTGGTGGTTCAAACCCATCCAGAAGCCCCCCCCAGAAGAAAGGCCTGGCAATCTACTTCCAAAAGGTCACAGCCTTGAAAATCGCATGTAGTACAGTTCTACTCTGCACACATAGGTTTGCCATGAGTTGGAATTGACTCAACGGCAACTGGTTGGTTAATCCTTGACCAGAAAAGGTTTTGAGGTGCAATAAATAGTAGACTGTTGCAATTGCTGAATGACATGAAATTGTTGGTTTTTTTAACACTTCCTCTTATTCATGCCAAAGAATTTGGGCCTTCTTGGCACATTAATGCTTAAAGACTTGGATGAGCCTGGCCTGGTTCCTTTAATCCTGCTACTCACTGTCATCCTCTTTCCCACCCTTGTCCCTTTGCCCAAGGCACCTACATTGTTACTATTAATATGTACAGGAGGAGCCTGTAAAATGTTTCAGCTCCTTACTTATTCCCTCTTAAAGTGAGAACATCACGAAAATAAAGCACACTTCACAGCGTCCTTAACATCATGATGACTCTTGGTTTTACTCTCACTCTGGCTTCCTTGAGGACAGAAAATTCTCTGTGTGTCGTAGTCTGTTTCATGTTTGTTTGTCTCCATCTTTCTTTATTCTCAAATAAACCAGGCTAAGAAAATGTGACTGCCCTGCTGTTCAGGCCAATGGCTCTTCCAACTCCTGACCCAGCGAGGATGGGCGATATTGGGGATGGGGGAGGATTTAAGGCCACACCTCCCCCCAAAAAAAATCCTTGACAAGGAATAAACACAAAAAGGTATTGTCCAAATTTGGTAGTCTCCCCAAACTTGTGGCCATCTGAAATTGAGGTTCAAGGTCTGGCCTTGCTTTCCATCGTTCACACTGTTTGTTGTTAGTTGCCATGGAGCCAGATCGGACTCATGATGACCTTATGTATAACAGAACAAAACGTTGCCTGGTCCTGTGCCATCTTCATAATCACTACTACAACGAGGAAGAAAGAAGTACAGTAAATAGTACTGCATCATAAGTACATGTTACTTAAGCAAATTCAACTAAATGCAACAGGATGAAGATAGGGAGGAAGAGAGAACATTCATATCATGGGAGTGAGTCCACTGCCATTCCACTCAGTGAGCATATGCCCCCAATTTGCATGAGATGGGAGACGCTGATTTGTTACTTCTTCTGTTTGGGCTTTGTTTCCTGGTGCCTCTCAAAACATAAGCATCTTGTTATGCTATGTGTAATTCTAGCGTTTAAAGATACGTATTGTCATACAACATGATCCTTAAACACTACTTCATTATAAATGCATATATAACACTTACAGGATTGTATGCGCACTGCAGTATTTATTGTTCTTTAAGGGTTTCTAGTTATTTTCAATGGTAATTTTGACAACTTATGATTTTTGATTGAATGCATAACCTCTGAGAAGTACAATTCAACTATGATTTTAAAAGGAAAGGAATGAAATAGCTAGAAGTAAAAGATACTATAGATGTTATACACTAAAATACTTTCTATCAAAGTATTTGTAAAACCTTAGCTATGGAAGGATTTTAGAGGTCATCTCTTCCAGAATAGTCTGTACTGGTTAGGATAGGCTCTGTTATGTTGCAGTAATATACAGCCCCAAAAACCAATAGCTTAAAAAAATATCAAGGATTTGTTTCTGCTCATGCTGCATGTCTACTGTGGGTCATCTGTGGCTCTGCTCTGCACAATGTTTGTTTGGGGACCAAGGCTGACCAAACACTGCCAGTTGTGGCAAAGGGAAAAGACACATAGCAAACTGCGTCCTTTGTCTTAAACTTCTGCTGGAAGTAACAGATGTCACTTCTGTTTACATCTCACTGGCCGGGGCAGGCCATGTGATCACTCCTAAGTTCAACAGGTCAAAGATGTATAATTGTCCCACAGAGAAATGAAAATTGAATATTTAGCAAATATTAATACAATTTTTAAAAAATATTTTATTGTATTTTAGGTGAAAGTTGACACAGCGAATTAGGTTCCCATTTAACAATTTTTAAACAAATTGTTCCATGCCATTGGTTACAATTTTCACAATGTGTCAGCATTCTCATTATTTCCATTCTGTTTGCTCTGTTTCCATTGATCTAGCTTCCCTGCCCCTCCTTGCCTTCTCATCTTTGCTTTTGGGTAAATGTTGACTGTTTGGTCTCATGAAGTTAATTGTTTAAGGGAGCACATTACTCATGGGTGATATTGTTTATTTTATAAGCCAATCTGTTATGTGGCTGAAAGGTGACCTCCAGGAGTGGCTTCAGTGCCAAGTTCAAAGGTTATTTTAGGGTGACAGTCTCAAGGGTAAGCTTACTTTTTTAGAACAGTATTTACAGGAGGAAGGAGTGGAATGAGGTATAGTTTGAAAAATGGACATTCAAGGGGTATAATAAAAACACCAAACACCCGTTGCCACCCAGGCTATTCAGACTCATGGTGACACCATGTATTACAGAGCAGAACTGCTCCATAGGGTTCTCCTGGCTGCAATCTTTATGGAGGAGCCCTGGTGGCGCAGTGGCCAAGTGGTCAACTGCTAACTGAAGGGTCAGTGGTTCAAACCCACCGGCGGCTCTGCAGGAGAAAGATGTGGCAATCTGCTTCGGTAAAGATTACAGCCTTGGAAACCCCATGGGGCAGTTCCACTCTGTCCTATAGGGTCATTCTGAGTTGGAACCAACTCAATGGCAATGAGGTTTGGTAATCTTTTTTTTCTTCCCCATTCAACAATTTGTACACAGAATGTTCCAAGACATTGGTCATAGTCCCCTCAATGTGTCATCACTCTCCCCATTTCTGCCGTGGTCTCCCCATTACTGTTCATCTGGTTTTCCTACCCCTTCCTGCAGATTTTCCCTTTTTGGTCTCATATAATTAAGTGCTCTAAGGAGCTCGTTCCTCTTGGGTGTTATTGTTTATTTTGTAGGCCTGTCAGTTGTTTGGCTGAAAGGTGGTCACTGGAAATGGCTTCAGTTCCATGTTAGAAGGGTGTCTTAGAACCATAGTCTCAGGAGTTTCTCCAGTGTCTATTAGACCAGTAAGTCTGGTGTTTGTGATCTTTACGGAGGCAGATTGCCAGGCCTTTCTTCCCTGGTGTTGCCCATATACTCTTTTTGGTCTGGCTTCTTCCACTGTGCATAATTATTCTGAAGTTCCTCCACGTTCTTGGGTATCAGTAACTTCTTTTTGGTGCCAGGTAGTATTCATGGTAGAATTGTATGAGTCTGTGGTTAGGTGATTCTGGTTTGAGCAGCTCAGCCGATCTCTTCTGGGCTTGCTTATTTATCTGGAGTCAGGGCATGGGTTAGATGGTGGCCAGATGACCCAGGATGGCTCAGTTACAGGTCTGGCAGTTGGCTGGAGGCCCCGGGTGCTCTTCAGTGTTTCTTCTCTGTCTTAGTCATCTAGTGCTGCTATAACAGAAATACCACAAGTGGATGACTTTAACAAAGAGAAATTTATTCTCATAGTCTAGTAGTTACAAGTCCGAATTCAGGGCATCAGCTCCAGGGGAAAGCTTTCTCTGTCAGCTCTGGAGGAAGGTCTTTGTAATCAATCTTTCTTTGTTCTGGAAGCATCTCAGCCCAGGAACCTCAGATCCAAAGGACGTGCTCTGCTCCCTGCACTGCTTTCTGGGTGGTATGAGGTCCCCCAGTACAATTTTTTAAAGATCACTTCTTCAATGTTTCCCCAAAATGGTTATCTGACCAATGCTTAGGACTTAGCCATTCTTTGAAGCAACCCATTCTACTTTCAGTAAGTTCCAAGTCTTAGAGAGTTCTTCCTTAGGGTGGCTGCAAATCTATCTCCTTGGAGCTTCCATCCATTGGTCCTCAACTTGTGCCTCTGATGTCAGTGAGGACAAATGTAGTAAATTTCCATGGGACAATTCTTCAAATATCTAAAACACCCAGGCCCTTCAACTATTTCTCATGTACAGTGGTTTTCAGTCTTCTCTCAATAATTTTGTTTCTCCTAACCTCAACTCCAATAATAAAGTTCTTTAATATTCGCTCTGTCTCATAGAACTGTCTACACATTTGGCTTCTCTTCTAGTGATATGTTTTTACCATAAAGTTCACTTCACTCAGTTCAAATCCCTGCCACCATGCCTCTGATCTCCCTCATGGTATTCAACAAACAAGATTCATCAGGAAGATACACGGTTATGGTACCCTAGGTATCTGTGTTCCATGGCACTGTTTGTACCTCATTAGTAAACATTTTCTATAAATTATCTTGGATACTCATTAAATATTATCAGTTACTTAGAACCAAAGGATAATTATGAGTTTAATGAAGCATGCACCAGCTTGCTCAAGTCTAACGTTTGTTTCTCTGCTGGGACCCCATTTTACTTCGCACTTATCCTTCAGCAAAGCTACTCTACAAAGTCACTTTGGCAATAAGAAGTATTTAATTAGATTAATGAATTTTTATCGCCTCTCCTAGGGATTAGGCTTGTTAAATCCTCGCGACCAAAGAACAACAGATTTTTTATTACTAAATGTTTAGGGATGCTCTGGCTGTGCCGCTGTGCGGTCCTCACCAGTCAGGCTGCTCTGGGCAGTTCTACCTTGGATCCCTTGGTAGGCCAAGGATATTTGGCAGACACAACCTGTGCCTTCAGTTAAATCACAGAAATCAAAATGCAAATGAAATCACGTGCACCCCAGACAGGGCTTTAAGCAGCTGTCTTTCTGTCAGGCTGCTGACTTATTGTACCCTGAGAAAATCTTTCCCCTCTTCCTTTATTTGCAGGTGTTTTGGAGGAAAGGGGAGACCGTATAACCAGTGCTTCTAGCTCTTCACGATGGCATGAGTATCCATTGATAGTTTCCTAAGTCACTGGTGTGGTGACTAATAATGAGACAGGAAGGGGTGAATTTCTTCAGAATGGTGCTGCTTATCTAAAGATGTTACGTGATATATGTACGTAAAACAATTTAGTATCTTTCTTAACTAATGCTTTGAATTATGGCAATATCTTTCATCTAGAAACTTCAAAGCACTTTTTAAAAAGCCACATTTCTCCCCGTCACATCCCTATGAGGCAGGTATCAAGTATAGATATCCCCACTTATGAAATGGAAAAACTGAGGCACAAAAGCACAGAATTTGCCAAAGTTGCAAAGCAAATCAGCATCACAACAAAAGCAGTGTCTTGAGATGGCAACACTGATGTTGTTTCAAAAGTATGTAAATCCACGTGTAATCATGGACGCCTCACAATCTTCTCTCCAAGTTATAAGATGATGCCCTAGGAAAAGAGACTGGAACAGGAAGGGGGCCTAAAAAGAGACAGGAGACTTTCTGGGGTGATAAATTTTTGATCAGAGCAGAGAGGGGGAAACAGAGAATTAAAAATGTTGAAAAGATAAGCCTCATGACAGTTCAGAGGGAAATTCAAACTAAAATTAAACAAGGAGGGTATCCTTAAATTTAGTCAATTTGTAAATATTGAGGACTTATTACATAATTTATACGGCAACCATGGAATTTATCATCCAAACTGGGATCTTTTTGAGAGGGAAAGAAGGTGCCGTTAACAATTACACTGGGACTATCCCAGGCAAACTGGGACATACGGTTCCCTAATCGCATGTCAATACCTCTCATTTCTTTATAGTTAAACTAGTAATCAAAGTTTTATTCTCTTAAACAAATGTCTGCATTTAAACACTGTCCAAGAATTACAGAAACCTCACATTTTAATGAAAGAAGTGGGAGAGAATTAAAAAAAAAAAAAAATGAGTATGGAGAGGGGCTTTCAGTAACTACAAAAATGTGAACCAATTTTAGGAACTTTTTTCCCCCCTAAGATCAGTTTCTTCTTTAATAACACTTTAAGCTGAAGAAATGCTATCTGTAAATAGATTATAAATGGCTAATATATAATCTAACTCTCCCCTCTTTGCAATTATTTAAAAAACCCAGTGTGTTCTGCAGCCCGTGTTTAGCTGGCCTGGCTAGAACCGTCGCAAAAAAAGGCAGCATTTGGGGATTGTACTTACCTTTAGACACGGGCATTTATCACCACACCAACAACCTATTAGCAGTTTTTGTTCTTTTGCAGGACTGGATGACCCTACAGAAAGAAGAGTCCTCCTGGCACCACTCGCCGTGGTGAGGTAACTAATGGAAGTGATAGCATAGAGGGGGGCTCTTCTGAAGAGTTTTGTTTCAGGACCCAGAATAAGAACCTGCACACTGCCTCTAGACCAGTTATGATCAACAGCACTTTCTGAGATGATGGAACTGTTCTGCATCTGCACTGTCCGGTACAGTACCCACTCCCCACGTGTGGCCATTGAGCGTTTAAATTCAAAAGCCACTGTGGCTAGTGGCTATCATACTGGCCAATATAAATCTAGATAGCCAAGTTTATCATCCACTTTCTTTTCTAGGAATCAGTAGATATTGCATTTGTTCAAGTTTCTAACATCTAAGGATAGTTTGGAATGCTAGAAACCATCTTGTCTTTAACTAGAGAGAAGGGCTGAATCCTAATTCAGCCTGCCGAGAAATGAGCAGGAGTGCGACACCTTTCAGTTGTTATGATGACATCCACCATCAGGGTAATGACTGAGACTACCCACTTGGCAGTGGAGGCCCTGGGGCCAACAGGCAGTCTTAAAGGACAGACTCCCAAGAGGGGAAACAAAGCAATGCACCTACAGTCATCTAGAAACTGGAAACAAATGTGCATCTGCCAAAGCATGAGAGGATCATACAAGAGACTAAACACTATTTTTCATTTCTTTCATCTGCAGTTTAAAACAGCTGAGGGGTTGCCTTTGGGCTAATAACATTTAACGCTGTGTTTGAGAGGCAGGCCTGATTCATCCAGGTAGCAAGATCTATCCTGGTTTGGATGGCTCTTCCTCAAGTGGAAGACAACTAAGTGACTGCAGACTGAGAGCTTTTTTCCCTTGCCTTCTGTAAACAACTCTGGTGTCAGGCTACCCCCTGCTGGCCAGAGAAGGAAGAAAAAAGGTTTTTAAAAAAAAAATCAAACCCACTGCCCTCGAGTCATTCGGACTCACAGCAACCCTACAGGACAGAGCAGAACTGCCCCATAGGGTTTCCAAGGCTATAAATCTTTACGGAAATCTTTATTTCCTTGGAAACTCTATGGGGCAATTCTACTCTGTCCTACAGGGTCGCTATGAGTCAGAGTTGACTCGACAGCAACAGGTTTGGTTTTTTGTTTTTTTAATTTCCTACATGAGTGTTCTATCCTGCTCATGGTTCAGGAAATTATCACTATAGGCAGTTTGGTAAAATTACAAGTCATTACAAGTCAAAAATAGTTGGTAATATTCTTTCATTTCTTCTAGATCTTGATGCAGGCCACACTGCAGAGGCAATCCCACCAAGGGTAAATTTACACCAAGGGTAAAACTGGATTCATTTCTGCACCTCTTTTATAAACTAAAAAAAAAAAGTAGGTTTACCACTCGCTACAGGGTCCGCTAGCTTTATAAAGAGGTAACATACGTTTAATGAAAAATCTGAGCTGGATTAAACTGTAGGGGAGTTTAAATTAATGCAGCACTTGTGCTCCCACGTGCTCTCTCACTCTCTCTCACCCACCCACCCACACACACTCACTCACCTTAACATACGGACATCAGCTGACTGACCACCTGACACAGGGTACTTGAGTCATCAGACCACGCTATGACTGCAGTTAATGGAACCGTTTGGCATTAACTCATATTTGCAACATCAATATAAACACTTTGCGATTAAGGCATAACAGAAGAAGAAATTTCCTTTGCTAGAAAGGTGTTTCAAGTCCACGGTAAAACCAAATAAAATTCAGCACACCTATGACCTACAGAGTCATGATACGCACTAAATCCAATGTAAATTCAAAAATAATCATTTACTGCTCCTTATTTAAACATTCTATTTTTTAGAATTATGGTATTTTTCCCATTTTCAAGACAGAGTAAGATATGCAACTAAATATGCACTCATTAAGTTCAAAAGAATTCATCTTCTTACATGCTTACCACAAAGAAGTCATAGCTAGGACGTCATCAGAATAATCAAATAGCATGTAAGCAGCACCTATTGCTAGATGCTACTGAGCTTAACTTAAATGGCCCTTGTCCCTGGTCTTGAAGTTGTCAACCAGACAACACTGAACCAAGAGGTAGGGACAAGTTACACTGAGGGAGAGGAATGATCTGGTCACTGTTAGAAAGGATCTACCAGTAGTTAATAAAAACTGTCTGGATTACCCATTTTATTCATTTTCCATGGCTTCATGACAATGATGCTTTGACAAGATCCTGTACCACAACTACTAAAACCTTAGCCTCATTTAAACCACATTTAGTTTCTGAGACAAGGACACATTGCTAAAGCAATCACATGTCCAGTCATTAAATCTGCCGCAGGGTCTGAACTGGACAGTCTAGAAATGAAGTAATGCTGCCATTTATAAAGCTGTCTATCTGCTAACGGGGACCTGACCTGACTAAACATGAGTCCATGGGGCAAGCAGAGATCTCAACTGTTCTGGGCAGTGGTGATTTACCTTATCTCCTGTGCCCTGTGCTCACGCAGTGAAGGTGAGACTGGGGAGAGGGGGAGAATATTGATTATAAAGCAAATGAGATAAATGCTACCTTTATAGTCATAACCTCTTTAAAGAACAAAAGAGAAGTCACCACAGTAATTCAGAAACTTCACAAAGGATAGCAATCTTCCAATTGCCCGTGCTCCTCTCAGCTCCTCTCACCTGGAACTTCACGGATGGACATCATTCTCTAACCTCAGGGCCACATGCTCATATGTGGGCGTGGGCACACACATGTGGGTTTTGAGTGTCTCAGTGATCCCAAACATCGGACAGAGTCACAGGATATTTTGAAACTGCAAGTTACAAGACCCCATACAAATTATCAGCAAATTTTTAGGACATGGTCATCTGTCACTTGGTGAAGAAGGGTTTAGCCAACCAGTAGGAACGAACTCAGGAATCAACCTCTCCTACATTCAGAAATTGCCTCCTCTGCTAATGCTTCTTCTTGTTGTGTGTTTTCGAGTTGATTCCAACCCAGAGCGACCCATGTGACAGAGTAGAACCGCCCATAGGATTTCCTAGGCTGTAATCTTTACTGGAGCAGATTCCCAGGTCTTTCTCCCGTGGATCAGCTGGTAGGTTCCAACAGCTGGTGGGTTCGAACCACTGACCTTTCGGTTATAACCTAGTGCTTAGCCATTTCGCCACCAGGGCTGCCAATGCTAGCACAGGCATATGGGGTGAGGATGAGGTGAATCTCTTCCTTTCTTCCACCTTCATCTCCTTGTGTATGAAATGAGAACAGGAATGTTTACTTTCCTGACAAAGATGTTTTATGAATGATTGGAAAATCCCCTGATGCTGCAAAGTGAATACGTGTTATTGGAGTGACGTACCGACAAACGGGTGCGTCTGTACATGACCGGCTGCTGCTATAAGCAGTAACTTCTCAGGGGTTCTGTTTGGACCCCAGCACCAGACCTACTCACATATCCTCCCTTCTTCACAGGTATTCTGACTCAAAGTGAGGATGAGGCACACATGAGTGGGCGTGCCGGGAAAAATGCTGACACTTACTAACAACAGGGCCACAGCTTTCTTCCCAGAAGGCCGCCACAGTGCACGGGCAGCCTTATTTTCAGATCTCTAAAGGCCTAGCAAGAAGAAAAGGCAAAAACAGTGGTGAGCTGCAACTTATTTCCCACCAAGCAGTTCATTAAGGAAGCGTTTACATCTCTCCGAATACATTAATAAAGGCTTTCCTTTGATAAAAATGAGCCATCCAAAGGAGGGGAAATATTACATCCCTCTCTTTAAAATATGGGGGTGACAGTAAAAGATAAACTTATAAGGTTTTTCAATAGAAATTCTTAAGACAGACATAAAGTCATGGAATGAATAGATCACAGGCCAACCAATCTATCATCTTGGCCACCTTGATGATCGATGTAGATCAATCTGGTTGTAGCTGCAGAATTTAATTGGTTTTGTCAAGGCGGTGGTTTCTGATCAGGCTCACATAAGCCACAGTTCAATTCATCCACTCCTCGCTATACTGCTTCTCTGGTGATGACAACTCACATTTATTGCATGCTTAGTATGCGGCAGGCACCAGCCTAGCACTTTATAAGCGTTACCACATTCAATCCTCACTGCAGCCTTGCAAGGTGGTTTTCATGATTATCCCAGTTCACAGATGAGGAAATGAGGAACTTCACCAAGGTTATTTAGCAAATACGGGCAGAGGAGGATTGGAACTCAGTGGACTCCAGAGACTGACCTCTCACAGTCACTAAGACATACTCCATACAAGACATGAAATCAACTCATAAACACATATACAAATATGTACAGAGATAAGCGCATAGGTGTACTAAGATAGTCAGAGTTGTGTTACATAGGAAATGTGGTGACCATTTCTAAACCTTCAAAAGGAATGGTCAGTCTATGCATGGTGGCCCTCTTAACAGCCAACACAAACCACATGGTCCATTCAGACCTACTGATTTATATCTGGGATAATGAAAAGTTAATAAGCTGAGCATCCTGTTAGGTATATTTGTCTGCATAGTCTCTAATATTATGTATGTTAACAACGGGGTCTTAATGCCTCACAACAGTCTTTGACAAACTCCACCCTGGAAGTTTGATTAGTATTATTGGCTTCTGATTTAATATCAAAAATAATTCCAACCCAACAAATTTCTTTTCCTAGGGAGACTGAGGAAAAGACACAGAATTTGAGTGTGTCTTCATGCTCTGATATTACAGATGTAAGTTTAATCAAACTTTTCACTCCAGTTGTTGAAAGTACCCAGTGTCAGTGGGCCCATCTCTTTATCTGTGACAAGGGTGGTATTAATTTCTCATGAGTCACGTGTGAAGTGACCAGGGAAAGAAATACAATCAATCCACCCAGAAAATGGATCTGCAAAGGTACATGGTAATGGAATGGAAATACCACAGAGTCTGCTTCCACAGAATCTGCTGAGAGCTAAGGTCTGGACAACATCTATTCTGCTTGGCACTGAGAAGAATTTTTTAAAAGAGAGGAAAGGGGAGAAGGATAAAGTAGAAATCTAACTTTGAGAAATAAGGATTAAAGGTTCCATTATTCATGCTGTTTTCGCTGTATATATTGAGTTAACAACATGTGATTTTACTGGATGAAATGTGGGCCTCACGCAAGGAGAGTGTGGTGCAGATAAATCCCCACCGCGATCATAATGAGTAAGGGTGAGTGTCTTGTCGGCATGAGGCTGTAAGCAGACCTGGGTTTTGAGCTGGTATAATAAGTGGAGATTGTTCCTAGACTTACTGGGGAGCACAGATAGTTTCTGCCACAGGAAAAGCAACCCCCTCTGAGGCAGAGAGGCGCCTCACCGCTATCTTCCTGCTTATCGGGTTGTATTGTGTGAATTGTGGGCCCCAAAGTGCAAACTCCCTGCAGGGGGCAGGGCTGCAGGCTCCTTTGAGTTAGCTGCCTGCCTTCTTTTATTTATTTATTCTTTCTACACACAATTTTGTCAATACTTTCAGAGGTAGGTGTTTCTTCCCCCCCCCCCCCATATTTCCCAAGGGTTAGGGGTTAGGAAGAGCAAAACCAGCTAACAAGTTAAGTAAAAGAAACCCTGAGAAGCCCAGGTGTGGATCAATCCATTGTGATGGGCCAACGGGGGGGGGGGGGGAGGGGGGGGTAATAAACTCACTTCTGAGCTCTATAATGAGACACAGTCTACCCCACGCTCACCAAGCCCCCAGGCCAGACAGCTAAACGCAGGTTGTGTACAAGGGGAGAGTGGTAGCACATTCATCTAAATCTCAGAATGGTCCTAGCTGGCCAGGAAAAATGAGGACTTAACCTCAACATGATTTTGTGTCCTGGATTTTAAAAAAAGGGGGCAGGGAGATGGGAAGGACCTTACACCTTTAAAGCTGGCACTGGCTATTGGCTACATAGATTCTAAAACTATGAACTTTTTAACTTTCTAATACTCACTATTAAAAAGCCTGTAATAACAACTAGAATAAAGATTGAGTCAGGCAAGAATCAGCAATGGATGCTAAATCTAGAGGGAAGTTTTGATTCGGTGCAAGCTATTTGCAAGGTCTTAAAGTGTCTCCCCTGGGACTGCTTACTAGTTGCAAGGGGAAATATAGTAAATACATAGTAAAGAAATCAGACAACATCTTGATGGAATGATCAAAATTAGTATTACCAGTGAGGGGAGATGCCCCTCACTTGCTCTGGATGTGCCACAACATCACCTACAGAGTATTCTGGTCAAGAATGCATAGCCTGAGTCTAACCATGAGGAAACATTTAACAAACACAAAATGAGCAATGTTCTATTTTAAAAAGATGGGGAAATGTATTCTTCAAAAATGCCAATGTCAAAAAAGACAAAGGAATGCCATGGAAATGTTGCAGCATAAAGGAGGCTAAAGAGACATGACAATTAATTATAGTCCCTAACCGTAAGCCCTAAATCAGGTAAAATGTTAACAACAGGTGAATATGGCTAAAGATTTTACGATGTTCCCTGCACTACTCTAAGCCTTCCTCTTTAAGTTACACTTTTCTGTAAATTGAAATTGTTTACCAACAGAAAGTTTTATGTTTTTGTTTGTTTATTTCATTTTAAGCTTTCCGATCAGTACTGCACCTTCCTCACTTATTTCATGTGAACAAATGTTCAAACCAGGCAAAGTTCACACAGATGCATTTTACCAAAGTGCTTCCTTACTCTGAGTGTGTCTGTTCTACCAGAACCAAGACATCCTATTCTCAAAATCTTTCCAATCTCTAACCAATAAAGGGGTTACTGATGGTAGCCATGCACCGAGCTGACAAATTTTCATGCATAAAAGAAAATCAATAAAATACAACTGCAAGTTACCTTTTAAAGATAGGTACTTTTCAAAATTGAACTTCTAAAGCAATTTTACATTTGGAAATTTCCAAGTATGGTCATACATGTCTTAGTCCAGTATCTTAAAACAGAAATAGAATATCCAGATAGACGACATTCTGAAAGTACTCAGTCTAAGACATACAACACAGTTTAAAAATATATACATTATGGTAAAATAGACTACTACTGTCTTTTTATTCAGTTAAAAATGTTTTTAATATCTCTTCACTAACAGCCCACAAATATCCAAGCGGTTGGCAACTCAGTCAAGAATCTCACTTAGTTGTAGGAACTGAATCAAAATCTTGCATGTCTTTTTTTTTTTTTTTTTTTTAACCTCTTTCTGATCCTATGATTTGCTGAAGAGATAGTGACTTTCCAAAGGTTGAGGATAATTAGTTTGAGAAGAGAGGGACACTGCTCCTTGGAAGTTCTTGCTCCTCACCAACACAGGAGCTTTTTTCAGCTGTGTATCAGTTGATTTGTTGTTGTTTACTGCCGTAAAGTCTGCCCCCGACTCCTGGTGACCAGACGTCTGTACAACCTGAAATGATTCTTCTGTCATTCTCCTTGATTGGCAGCACACCACGGTGAACCATAAGGTTTCCATTGACTGATTTTCAGAAGTGTGTCACCAGATCTTTCTTCCTAGTCTGTCTTAGTCTGGAAGCTCCACTGAAATGTGTTCAGCATCATAGCAACACACAATCCACTAATGACAGAGGGGTGGTGGCTATGCATGAGGTGCTTTGGCTGGAAATTGAACCTGGGTCTCTGTGTGGAAGGTGAGAATTCTACCACAGAACCACCAATGTCCCAACAGTTGTTTATATGGTATTTCGTTAACCTACTACAAACACCAATCCATTAGCAACTAAGGGGGAGAATTAGGCAGAAAGAAGATTAGCTTTAGGGGTTCCAGTTGAAGCACTAGCGTGTTTACTAGAACTTGTCCTCTTTAGTGAGTCCTGAACACCAATTTTCCAGCTTAGCCAGTGAGAGACTGCTAGACATTTTGCTCAGCTTCTCAGCCACCACTTTCTGCTTAGCTTCTTGGCCTCCTACCTGCCACTTTTGGGTAAGAAAATGCCTGACACTAAATGCCAAATTCATCTCTCTGGGCTTCCCTTCACTTCAAGATTTTGGTTCCTCAAGTCCTCACTGCCTCCAGTGCAATCAAAAAGTGGTTTTCAATATCTATCTAACTTTTCTAGCTATTCTTACTTGGAGAGTTGGGCCAAAATAAAACAAGCTGACATTGCTGGACATGTCAATATAATTACTAAATGGAAAATGTAGGATACAAAACTTGGCCAGAAAGAAACTTGAATCTTGTTAATAGGACAGTATGAAAAAGAATCAAGGAAGGGAAAGATGTGGCTTTTAGAGGCATGAAAGCAAAATAAATCTCAGCAACAAAGACTCAGATGAATGTACTTCATTATTCAGCAAGTGGCCACGGAGCTTTCTACCTCACACTTTTCTTCCTCCAAAAACTGGGTGGTTGCTTAAGGGACACTGAGCTTCTGTTAAAGGTGGGAAAAATTAGAAGTGGACAATGGTGATAGTTGCACAGCACGGTGAACATATTGTCTCTGAACTGTACATGTGAAGAATATTGAAATGGCAAATGTTTGGTTACATATATGTTTACCACAGTAAAAAATAAGTGGTGGTTTTTGCCTCTATTAATTTTGCACCCCAGGAAGAGAAAGAGGACCTCGATAAGTTAGTTTTTCCAACTCTGCAAAAAAAAAAAAAACAGTGACTAATAAAAGTAGATGCTAGTAAGCTACTGAGTGCTTACTATGTGCTAGGCACTGTGAAAGCACTTCACATTTAATCTTCACAACAACCCGATGAAGTAAGTATCAATTACATCTTCATCTCACAGATGAAGAAATTGAGCAAGTAACTTGCTCAAAGTCACACAATTAATGAAGGACTGGATATGAACCTGAGAAGTCCACTGTGGGTTGGATAGAGATTAACATACTGCAAAGCACTCTACACGTTCATTGTCATGACTAAGGACGGCTACTACGTGGCTGAGTAGACTGGAGCTAAAGAAACTGAGATAAGCACAACTCACTTCTTGTCAAGGTGAAATACTGGACATCTTGGTGTCTGTCAGCTGGTCCCTTCTCTGTGGTCACCCCTGTGTCCTGACCTTTGGCCTCAGCTTCCACTTCCTGCAGGCTGCTGGCTCATGGCCCATTGCTTGTCTCCCACCTTCCAACAGCACAAAAGGATCAGGCATTTGATTCCTCCCATGTGCCGCGTGCTAGGATTGACCCTTCATACCCATTATCTCATTTAATCATCACAGCCTCATTGTGAGTTTTATTATTCCTATTCAGTAGTTGGGAGACCCTGGCAATCAGCTGTTAATCAAAAGGCTGGAGGTTTGACCCCACCCAGAAGCCATTAGAAGAAAGGCCTGGTGATCTACTTACAAAAAATCAGCCGCTGAAAACACTATGGAGCACAATTCTACTTTGACACCTATGGTGTCACCATGAATCAAAACCAACTCAACAGCAACTAGTTTGGTTATTTAATGGCTGAGGAAACTGGGGCCCAAACAGTTCAGTAGCTTGGTTTTCTCTGCCTCCATGGCCCATAGTCTTTACACTGAATCATGCTGATTCCATTCCTGATCTGAAAGGCAAATGCTGGAGGTTAGATTTCACTAAGAAGCATATCTGAGGTGCAGAGGAGGAAACAAAATGCTCTAAAATCAATATCTCAAAAAACAAAAGGCTGGGTGCTTGACTGAAGATAGATTCCATGGAGAAATCATTTTTAAAGAGAGTTTGTCTTTTGTAGACTAAAATCCTCTGAAAAATAATGAATACTGCCAAACCTAGAAATAGAGTACTTTGACCTAAAATTCACCTGAGAATAGACTTAATTTCCCTTTCTACAAACAACTGAAAACTAAAGACTGATAGAAGGTGTGATGCATCATATTAGCTGAAAGAATGTAAAATTTAAGGCATGTGGAGTCTGAATTCCCCTAGAGACAGGGCATGAAACTTTCCTCTCTCCCAAGTTCTCAGAGTGGCCCCAAGGAAAAGGGTGGCCGCCATGAGGTGTGCTGGGCCAGCTTGGATTGGATCACAGCTGGCAGACATCAGGGCTCCCCTCTCAGGGGGTTGAGGGGAGCCTGAACAAATGTTAAGAAATGGGAATTAAACACTTTCTTTTCGTGCCTGGTTATAATGAAATGACGTCTAGGGACTCTTTGACAAGGAAATTAAAAATCTTCTCTGTTTCATGGTTTACTGAAAAGAATCAAATCAACTTTAGAATCAAATTAAAGAGAACTCAAGGGCTGGCTCTGGCTCTTACTAGCTGTGCGACCACGGACAGTTTACTTAACCTCTCTGTCCTTCTATTTCCTCACTGGTATTTCTCTCACTTGAGGATACTGTGAGGATTATTATAAGGATGCAAGGTGAAAGGGCCAGGGAACCACAGCTGGCACATAAAAGGTACTCCGTAAGTGACAAACCTCACCCTCCCTCGCTTGTGCTAAACTCTCAGGATAGGGGCGACATGGCATCCCTAAGGCACAGGTTCTCAAATTTTCCCGTACAAAGAATCATCTAGAGTGATTTTTAAAGCAAGCATTCTTTTGCTCTAACTCAATAAAGACAGAAGAATCTGCAGTCTGACCACAGACCTGATGCTACAGTCCACGCTTTGAGGAACACGGCCCCAAGACCTTTCCAATACTGCCCTGTTGGGGCCCAGACCACACTTGAACTGTTGCTCTCTAAATTAAACCCATGAACCAACATTTTCTCCTTTCCTTGTATATCAATTTGCACTGGTGTCCAGCAGTCCCTGCTTGCCTCACTCCAGAGTCTTGCCTGTGACATTCGGGTACACTGGCCTGCAGGGCGTCCTGCCAACTCCATGGCACCCTCCCTGTCTGGTCAGATTTATGCCACCATCAGGTGCTTCCAAAGACCTAAATCACATCTTAAACAGTCTGTGTAGAGGGGACCTTCAGGCAGAAAGTTAAATGGGAAATAGACTCACTCTGTAGCAATTAAAGTCCTTTAAAATGACTTTCACTTCTTCTAACTATTTTAAAGAAATACTATTACCCATCCCAATATCTGTGAAGTTTTGCTGATATTGCTAGTTAGGAAACATATGTATAAATATTAGTAAAAACCTAGGGTTAACTGGATCATCAAATTCTACAAACAAAACCTATATTTCATTATTAGCCAAAGTCTGTTGTTGTTTGTAACAAAGACAGCCGGTAAGTTAACACATTCAACCTCATTTAATCTACTCTTTCTTTCATTCGCTCCTAACCAGTGAGAATGAAAATAAGCAGTGGTGAGTCCTCTACAGGCTCAGGAAGGTAAAGGGGAAGAAGAGAGGAGCCAGGGAGAGAACTCCAGAGTATAGATTCCTCCTTATTACAAAGGCAACACACAGGGTGTTTCCACGTGTGCTGCTGAAGAATGGTGACAGAGCCTACTTATAACCAGATTCTGATCTTAAATGGGGATTGAATCAATACATTGAAGCCAGCAGCACAAACTGAATGGGACCATGCAAAATCTTGGCTGTGGATACAATCACACCAACCACTCACTTGTCAACCACTGAGCAGTGCATTAAAACTGTTGATTGTTCTTAACTCCATCTGATCTATTGGTCAGCTGGTCAGCTGCCATATGCCAATTAACCCAAGACTGTAATCAATAGCTATGACAAGCAAATGTAGTGGTCATGACAGTGGAGAAAAAAACCCAGCCCTTGTAATAACTAAGACACATATAAACCAAACTGGTTGTCATCATGTCAATTCTGACTCATAGCCACCCTATAGGACAAAGGAGAATTGCCCCATAGGGTTTCCAAAGAGTGGCTGGTGGATTTGAACTGCCAATCTTGTGGTTAGCAGCCAAGCTCTTAACCACTGTGTCACCAGGGCTCCTAGGCACATATCTACAGACACATATATACAGAGTTAATCTCCTAAGCATAGAAACTATCTCTTCCTCTCTCCTCCCTCATTCTTTCCTTCTCTCCCTCCTCTCTTTTTTTCTCTCTCACTCGCACATACTCCTTTGCCAAAAGAAACTCCTCTTGTTACAAAATACTAAAATCAACACCAACTACTTCTCTTTCGTTCAGTGCCAGTGCCTTCCCACACCCACTCCTGAAATAATATCCTAAAGCAATCACTTGTTGCTGCAGGACAAAGGCACAGCATGAGAAGGAATATGAAATGAGGACTGGGAGTTCTCTGAAGATTTCAAATGCCTGCGGAAGGAAGCCATCTCTGTATCTTCAACAAGCACAGAGCTCCCCCTAATGACCGGAATATAAGGGTAAAAAAGGAGAGCCAGAAGTTTTATATCATCCTACATCTCCACAGACAGAAAACAAAAAACAAGTCACTTCTCAAATGCTAATCTTGTTCAAGATAAGTTTGCCACTCCTTGTACCCTCTCATCTCCCACCCACAAACTTCTACCAGCCCCAGCAGACTCATATACTATCCCACTTTTCAAGACTACCTATTGGGGTCCCTGTGTCCCCAGTAAGCCTCATGCCTGTGGCAGAGTGAAGATCTTTTACACTGAACCTGGCATAGCTGGCATCTCCTTGCCGTAAGTGCCAGACTGTCACTGTGAACTCTCGGGAGCTGTTTGAAAAATTACATTTTTGGTCCTGAATTAAAGGATTGCATTTCTCCTGAAGGCCAGCTGTTGGCTGACTCCAGTGCCAAGAAGACAATTTTCTAAGTGTCCTCCCATGTTTCTTTAATTCACTGCTAATCCTCTGGCTGAGACCCAGCCGCAAGTCTCACTGGGGGCTTGTTTGCTCGCTGCTAGGGCAGGACCCTGGTATCTGCTCTGCTCGGGAGTACTCTGAAAAACAAGGAACACACAGATTCTCTGTACACTGGCAGCTTTCACATCAAAGGAAAATGAGTGTCATTTACTACAGCTGAAAGAAGCCTCCTAGTCATTCAGTGTCTCAACAGAAGAACAAGGACGTGTGGCCTGCCGGCACCCTTTCTGTGCCCCTCCTCTTCTTTCAGAGGAGACTCCAGTCAGGCCCACGGGACCAGCTCCTGCTCCCGGGCTCCCCTAATCTGGTGGCCCAGGTATTGGGTATTAGTGCAGATCTCATCTCCACTCCTGCCCTCCATCAGAAACCTGCACTCAGAATAGTCACCTGCTCCCAAACTTGCCATTAGGATACAACTCAACCCACGCACTAATCCAAAGATGGCAAATTGGTTGTCTGCAAGCTCAGCCAGATCAGAGTCGCCAGAGATTTTTTAGGACCATGCAGTGTTTTCAAAAATTCTGAATTAATTACTAACACTTAAAAATCAGGATATCTTTTAAAATAGGACAAACCGGCAGCCTGGACCCTGGTGCCACATAGTCACAGGGCTGAGCCACAGCTGACTGCTGCTGGCCTGCAGAGAAGGCTGGGCTTACCACTCCTGTCAAGCCCTCCCTGCCACTGGCCTTCCTGCAAGCTACAGGCCTGGCCCCTGAGGCACTGAGTTTGCAACCATGAATTAATCAGATACACAACACATTAACACAGATTAGTTTATTGGGCACCTCTCCCAGGTAACATCTTAACCCCCTTAAATGCCTGTCTTCAGAAGATTCCTTAGAAGTGATTCTAATGAAATCTGATAACAGGAAGGTCAATGGAGGAAACACTCTAGTTTCAGAAGCTTTTCAGCACCCTTCTAATTTCTCAGTGACAGTTGGGTGCTTGCCACACATTCGACATAGCACCAACTTCGTACTATCAGGCTGATTTATTCAAGCTAGTTCCACCTGAGAACTAAAAATAGAGAACACAGAGTAACCTTAAATCCTTTTTTGGGAACAAACCACTATGCATAAATAAATACAAAATTTTGATATAGGTCTGAAAATAAACTCAGACCCAGGGCCTAAAACAAATAAGGATATCTTGTTTACATCTTTTCTGTGTTTTCTTTTTCTTCTGATTGGCTTACAAAGGAATCATATTCATCAGATAGCTCAAAGACATTGTGTTCGGGCAAAAGCGTTGTTTTCAGCCAAGAAATCTACAGAGGTCAGGAATTATGTGAATGTCAATCATGGAGTTCAAAGTGCAAACTAAAAACCCACCGCCATCGAGTCGATTCCAACTCATAGTGACCCTATAGGACAGAGAAGAATTGCCCCATAGGGTTTCCAAGGATTGGCTGGTGGATTCAAACTGCCCGTCTTTTGGTTAGCAGCCTTACTGCTTAACCACTGTACCACCAGGGCTCTGTAAAGTGCAGGCAGTCAATGTCAAGTTTACAGGATAAGTAGAACTTGGAATATTATTTTGGTAAAGAACTTACAAGACAACAGTTTTGTGTTTTGCTTTTTAAAATATGAATTTGGGTGAGTAGGGTTATTTACTCCATGAACATCTATATAAATGTATGTCCTGACTTTAAAAAAAAAAAGAAGTCTTAATAGATATAGAGAGTGGTAGGGGTATAGATATTATACTGTTTAGGAAATGTAAGTCCTACATCAGAATGCAAGTGCTCTGAGGACAGAATCCACCAAACTTTCATGTCTCACTGAGAGTCCCCAGCCCAGAACTCCACACCTCAGGAGCACTCCTAAATACTTGTTGCCTGACTATGTACATGAGTTCATGCTTCTCAGCCTATTATACTACAGCTTGTCCTATTTTACCTGAAGGACTTTTCCAATTAGAATGTTATAATCAGAAATTAATCAGGCAGAACATTCATAATACTGTCTGTAATTTTACCTAAAAAAAACATATTTATTCTGGATATCAGATTCTTTTTCAGCTCTCTACCTTTTACAACTCTCCAGCATTGTTTAAGTTTTTTTAAATTAAATGCAAAATTAAAAAAACATAATTATAAAAATGCTATCAAATATCCATAAAAATCATTAGAAATGCACTCTTGGATTTTTAAAAAGATCCATTTTGAGTTGCTAGTAGTACACGGCAAAACCTTGGGTAAAACCTTCATTAACCCAAACACTCAATTTATCAGATTTTTTTTTTGTAACTTTATCAAAACAACAACAACAAAAATTGTTCATTGGAAATATAATTTTAAAAAAGAATTAATGACTTCTGTACCTTCTACAGCACCAGGACTATACAGTGAGCATTTGTGATCACAACAGAGACCTTAAAACACTGAAAGATAATAAAATCTTAGACAATACCAGAAATTTGGAGATTCTCTGTTCCAGACCTTTCATTTTATAGACGACAAACCAAGGCAGAAAGTGCTGAAGTGAATTGCCTAAAAAGTTACACCTCTTAGAAGCCAAATCAGGTATAACTTTTGGTCAGGTGTGCTAGCCATCATTCTACAGCATTGTTTCCTTAATTAGTAAACGAAGATTCAACCATGTTGAATACTCTGCATCAAATTAAAGTGACCAGGACAGCTAAGAAAGCAAACATCCCAATCCCTACGAATTCCAGTTCTTCGTCTATCTTATAATAAGAATTCACTGACTGCACCCAACAACCTTTTAGAAACATGACTAAACTAACCAATCAATTCCGACTCATGGCAACCCCATGTGTGTAAGAGTAGAACTGTGCTCCACAGAGTTTTCAATAACTGATTTTTCAGAGCACTTGTTTATTCAACTGGTATTTAATGCCACGCTTACCAGCATATCCATGACCTCGGGCTAGGAGCTAAAGAATGACAAAAGAAAAGGAAAATTTCTGCTTGCTCTCCATAAGTTTATAATCTCTTAGAAGAGATAAGAAGTAAATGTGTAATATAGTTAAAAAGCAACACAAAGGATCACACTAAATCACTGGCAAAATGTCACAGAATTAACCAAAGAGCAAGACCAAATGTGGATAGGAGCCATCCCAAGGTGCCCTTCAGAGAAGATGGTGCTTGAACTAGTTAAACCACTGAAGGGAAGGGAAAGGAGAAGAGAAAGGGGAAGGGAGTAGAAAAGCAGGTCTTCAAAAGATGAAAAAACCCAGAACTGTTGTCAGCAAGATGATTTTGACTCATAGCAACCCTATAGGACAGAGTAGAACTGCCCCACAGGGTTTCCAAGGATCAGCTGGTGGATTCGAACTGCCAGCCTTTTGGTTAGCAGCTGAGCTCTTCACTACTGTGCCACTAGGACTCCAAAAACAAAAAAACAAAAACCAAACCCGTTGCCATCGAGGCGATTCTGACTTCATAGCAACCCAATAGGACGGAGTAGAACTGCCCCATAGAGTTTCCAAGGAACACCTGGTGGGTTTGAACTGCCATCCTTCTGGTTAGCAGCCATACCTCTTAACCACTACACAACCAGGGTTTCCACTAGGGCTCCAGCCCCTGCTAATTAAACTGGAGGGGGAAAAAAAAGAACTTGCTATACAACCTAATAGCAAATCTTCAAGCATCAACTATATTTAGTATCCTTTATGAAATAAAATATTTTATCTTGGACCACTCTTTCTTCCTGGCTAATATATTTTTCCTTAGGATACTCAATCTAGTGGTAAGAGATTATGTTGAGCCTATTAAAGACTAGTGTCTCACTGCTGGAGTTCCGGTCCTCATTTTTGAAGTCTGCAGCCACACGCCCCAAATCATAAAAACACCACCTCCCCACCACTGGAGAGATACTTGCTACCTAGGTCCACCCCTTCACTCTCCAACTCCTTCTAAATAAAGCACGGAGCTAAAGAACTACCCTCATCCAGAAGATGTAAAATCCAGTGAGTCCTAATGACCCATGACATTGGATATGAGTTTCATAAAAGGTTTGATAAGGGTTTGGCAAAATCTAGGCAAAGTCTGATATCCCATATAGTGCAGAAATGGGGGACAGACATGAAGGAGACATGAGTGCTCTGTTCTCAGCTAACCAGAAGTCTGTCCTATTAATGCCACATGTAAAATTGGGTCATTACAGATTAGTAAGTAAGCCCATGCTGCTTGCTGGATAATCCATCCCTGTCAGAGATTGTCAATTTGAAAAGAGTCTTTGATTCTGTAGGAAGATGTTGTGGGCTTGGGAGAGAGACAGATGCCAGCCACACCTAGAAGCAGAATCTTTGATGTGGTAAAAAAAAAAAAAAATGTGAAATTGTTCACTACAGATGATCTGGTAAGCAAGGTAAACACCGTGCTCACCTTGCCTATTGGATAAGCTGCCTCTGTTACTGACTCTCCTCCTCCCTATATATGCCCAAGAAAGTAGCACCTTTCTAGCACCTTTCTGCAACATGCCTCTGTATTTACTTTTGTGAGGCACAGAACTACAGGAAGACTTCACTTCAGCAGTGTGTTTCAGGTAAAATGCAGTTCCCAGATCCAAACTAATGCCCCTGGTTATAGAGACATGTCCAGTTACACTTCAGTGGAGAGGGTAGTGGTTTGCAGAGGATCCCCAACACCCACCCCACACTCCCCAGCAAGCTGTGTGGGTTTGTCTGCACTGGCACAGGATCTGTAGCCTCCACTGTGGCAGTAGGACAACTCTGAGCCAGCTCCACAGCCCCTCCAACCAAAAACCAAACCCGCTGCCATCCAGTCAATTCTGACTCATAGCAACCCTACAGAACAGAGTAGAAGTGCTCCATAGGGTTTCCAAGGAGTGGCTGGTGACTTTTTGATTAGCAGCCATAGCTTGCCGTAGCTCTTAACCACTGCACCACCAGGGTTTCATAGCCCCTAGCAAAGGAAAATAGCCACCATTTAGTGATATCTGAGGTTCCTGAGTGGTGCAATGGTTAATACACTCAGTTGCTAACCAAAAAGTTGGAGGCCCAAGTCCATGAAGCGGTGCCTTGGAAGAAGGGTCTGACAATTTACTTCTGAAAAATCAGCCATTGAAAACCCTATGGAGCACAGTTCTACTCTGACACGTACACACGGGGACACCATGAGTCAGGACTGACTCCACGGCAACTGGACTGGTAGTGGTATCTGACCGTGAGACAGGCACTGTATATATGCACAAGTGCACTTAATCCTCAAAGCAAACTACAAGATAGATATCCCTGTTTATCATCTACAAAAACAAATGGTTTTAGGGCTTAAATAATGTGCACATGACATGCTGGAAGTTGGTATTAATGCTGGAATATGGAGTCTGGTCAGCCTAAGTGCCAAAATCCACTCTTTGCACAAGCATCACTACCGCCTATGGGATCATTCAGGGTAAAAATGACACAAGAGCAGGACATAGCCCTCTTTGTCAGAGCTCAACGTCTTCACTAAACCTTACGGGAGTTACTGTCAGTGAGTGGGTGAGTAACTCAGGAGGAGAGATTCCTGCTGATTACAGAGTGATAGCTGGACTCAGGAAAAGCTGGGCAAATTGTAAACTTCTGAAGGTGAGTGCCAAGTCATCGTTCCAGCCCCTTTGATAATTGGGACAATGCCTTCTTTACCCACTGATCATCTTTGTCTTAGGATGGGTTCTCTAGAGAAGCAAAACCAGTAAAGTGTATAAATATATATAGAGAGAAGAGATTATATCAAGGAAACAGCTCACGTGATTGTAGAGGCTAGAACGTCCCAAGTTCGTGGATCAGGGTAAAGGCCTCTCCCAACTCACACAGCTGCAGAAGCTGGCAAGCCCAAGATCGGAAGGTCGGAGAGCAGGGCTCCCACTCACAGGCTGTGCAGATCGATGAATCCCAGGTTCGGCAGATAAGCTGACAGCTCAAGTCCCAAGAACGGGAGATGAGACGACACGAAACAGCCACAGGATCCAAGAGAGCAAAAAGCCAGAATGTCTGCTTATATACAGATGGGAGCCACACCCCCAAGGAGACTGCCTTTCATCTGATTGGCTACTCACAGTATGTTCAATCATGGGAGTGATTACATTAAAACACTGAGAATCATGGCCCAGCCAAGTTGACACAATCTTAACCATCACAATCTTCAATAGCTATTTAAAATAATGAAACCTCCAAAAGTTTGTTTCAGGGTATATTTTATCCCAACTACCCTTTCTACTTTTTTTTTTTTTTTTGCTGGAATAGAGCAAGATGGTGGTAACTTGCTAAAATTTAACTTAAAAGACCCACTGTAAGAAAGGGTTATGTCTGGCAACGTATGTTCTGTAAACAAGAGGTACCAAGGAGTCTCTGGAACAATACAGGCCTGTGGTAGAACTAGGGGCACTTCTGTACGGTTTGCCCTAACCAAAATGTTCTTTCTCTCCTTAGAATGGATCTTTGAATTCGATATGGATCCTGGTTCAAGCTTTCTTGGCCATGCACCATAATCACCAAACAGGTTGATGGGCACTACCTCATGTCCTGATATTAGATCAACAACATTCTAGAAAAGAGGTGGTCCCCATCATGACTACAGAATTTTGCTTATTCTACATATTTTTAGATTATCCTTTTTTATTTCTCCAAAATTCATCACAAAACCCTGCTGCTGTCGAGTCGATTCCAACTAATAGTGACCCTACAAGACAGAGTAGAACTGCCCCACAGGGTTTCTCCAAGGAATGGTTGGTGGATTTGAACTGCCAGCCTTTTAGGAGCCAAGCTCTTAACCACTGAGCCACCAGAGCTCCAAGGAAATGAAAATCCAAGTATCATGAAATGACAATATTCTACCAGATTAAAAAATAATTTTAAAAAAATTATGACAAATGATTTACAGTTTAACTTTCCACACAAAACTTACATAATGCTGAATCCTGGGCCCAAACTGTACTCCTTTTAACATGTCTAATATCCTGCTAAAATATAAAATCTCTAAAGACTGAGACCCCATGTAGGTGCAGTTAACTGCTATTACAGATACAACCTGTAATAAAGTTAACAGGCACACATTTAACAACATACCTGTGGTAATTGTTATGGCGCTACATAGTAATTGGACATTAAGACTAAAATAGTTCACATAAATTATAGAAAAATGGAAAAGTCACATTACCCCTTCCTCTATATCACTGGTTCCTAAATGCCTATCTGAAGACGACCTGTGTCAGAATCATCTGAAGAGCTTTTTGAAACTATAAATTCCTGGGCCCCACCTCTGGATAGTCAGATTCAGTAGATCTGGTATAAGGGAGCGCTTCGCACCACACCAGGGATCTGGAGCTCAAATGCTTTCAAAAACTCAGGCAAGTAAATCTGTGCAAAGGACAATGCCTCTTAACAGAAGTAAATGTGTGTATAGGAAAATAAATGTTCTTTCTGAGCCATTTACATTGAGAATTTCTTTATACTATGAGTCACCTTCACCCTACCCCGACCTCACACCTCACACCATGGAGAACACATCTATGTACTGAGTTAAGGCTGGCAGTCTGAGACCCCTGTGAACTATACCATGTTGCCCCATATCTTAAGGGTTCTCTTTTATTGGCACATGAAGTAAAAATGGTACACAAAAGTATTTCCTGCTATGCATGGCCACACACCTTCACACATTACAGCTAGTCCTAAGTCAATGTTAGGAGTCCTTGGGTGGTGCAAACAGGGAAATGCTCAGCTACTAACCGAAAGGTTGATGGTTCAAATCCACCCAGAGGTACCCTGGAAGAAAGGCCTGGGAATCTACTTCTGAAAGATTACAGCCATTGAAAACCCTATGGGGCGGAGTTCTACTCTGAAACACACGGGATCACCATGAGTCAGAATCTACTCAAGTCCAACTGGTGGGTTTTTTTTAAGTCAATGTTAACTATATGTATCCACTCATTTCTTCATTCAATAAATTTTTATGCGGCACCTAATACGTGGCACGCGCTTGTCTCATCACTGTAAATACAAAATTGAGGGAGATAAGCAGTTCATAGTTCAGAGGAATATGTTTCTAAATGATTCTTATGGTCAGAAAACAGCATCAGAATATTTCTTTCAGCTTAGGCATAAAAACTGATTCTCACCATCCAAATGCTGAGGAAACAAATCTCTAGAAGAATGCATTGTGAAGCATTACTCCCCCATCTCCCACATCCCAATACCGTCATAGAGGACAGGCCGACATCTGAAGCTCTGTGACTTCCTGAAGCAGACGTTACCTCATGCTACATGGCTTTCTTGTTCAGGGTCACTCCAAGAGAAATGAGGCTTCCAGGATATTCCATCCTGCCCGTAGTTTGGTGATGGGTTTGAAATGGCCCATTTCTGGGTTTCTCTAATGAATGACATTTATAAGGTGCCCTTATCTTCCTTGAATCAAAAGATATTGAGATTTCTTTTATCTTATATTCCACCAGCCCATGCTTTGTGTTTATATGACCAAAATTTTGAGCAAGTCACTCAATTTCATTCCTGCACTCACTACTTTCCTACTGAAATGCAAGCTCCCCTGAGTAATTCTAGGCAGTTTCTTTACCCAGAGATCATCTCTGGCCACAGAGCAGCTCAGCTGCAACCCGCACTGTGTGTGCTGCATAATACTGTAACATTTTCAGAGTCAGGGAAGATTTATTCAGTGATCAACTGCCTCAGCATCCTGAATCACTCCAGAGACAGTCTGTTAAAGAGGGGACCTTGAGGGAGCTGAAAATGTAAGCAAGAAGTGCAATAATCCTCCCTTTTCCTTTTAACCCCTTAAGCCCCGATGAGATAATGTTAGTTTTTTATGTACATAGGAGAAAATGTCTAGAAGTAAATCCCTCAAAATATTATGAGTGCTTATCTGTAGAAGGTGAAATTGAAGATGATTTTTATTATATTCATTTTGCTTATCTATATTTTTTACAATAAACTTTAATTTTATAGTAAGCAAAATATTTTAAGATACATATTTATACACTAGTCTTTAAAAAGACCTTTAGTGAGAGAAAAAAAAAATACATCACTAGCTATCTTATGAACTAGGTCAGAATTTGGAAGACTAGTACACTTCTCACCAAAAAGGACAGAGCCTTTACCAGAAAGTAAAGGCTTATGGAGTTTTTAATGTGTGAAATCCATACAAGCCAGGAATTGCTAATAATTTGTATTTAACACAACTCACTAGGCCAAAGCTGTTCAGCTTGTTCCAATTTGCTTAGAAATTCAGAAATAAAGATGTCCCAAGAATGTGAAGAAACTAGAGTGCTGTATATGCAACTCACCAAGACCCTCCAAAGTGAACGTCAGATCTTCCCTGTGAACTCTACAGTAGAAATGAGCATAGACTTATTGCTAATTTAATGAAAGCAAAGGGGTAGGTGATGAAACTCTCCACAGACCCCAGTCTCCCCAAGTTTGGAACACAGATGGTTTCACGATGGAAGGACAGAGCAGGCCTCAACTTGGGTGATCAGTGAAATCAAGAGTAAGTAATATCTCTTAGAGAGACAGACACATCTTCCCTCTGGTGTTCTACAGTCAGGTTGTATCCATGTGCACAATTACTTTGAAAGAATTCAGTTTTTAAAAGAAAACAAATTTACTCAGTAAGCCAGCTGGGGCATTTGTTTACTTGATGGCAGGATTTTTAACATTTTTGTCATTTGACCTCACATGTACATAGTCAAGAGCAAAATGCCTGAGGAAGCATAGCTTACAAGGAACACCAGGGGAAACAGCTACTAACAGACCAGGTGGGCAGATAGCCAAAACGGGATATTCTGAACAAAGGCCATCTATTTAGCTAAAGGAGAGAAGGTGTATTTTGGATGGTGATAAATCCTATAAATGAGCAGATACAGTCAGACAAATATGCACATGTAAAACCACTATACACTAAATAACATCCATATCAGGAAATAACCATTCACCAATTGTGAATTTCATTTAAACTTTTAATATAAAGGATGATCATTTGTTAATTTACATTTAGAAATAAAGGTCTCACTATAAGGAAACACTAATTGATCTTGGGTCCCTACTGTGAACTACACTAGGTATTAAATTTAAACATGTCGATGGAAATACAAACTAATTATCATTTTCGCTGGCATAGTAAAAGCAGAAATAACTAGCTTTGTTTATAGAAAATAAAAAGCACTCCGTTTAATTAATCTGACAATTGTTCTTTGTCAGACGGACATTAGCCAGAGTTTGGTCTTTAATGATGAGATATACCATCAACTCAACCAGAAAGTTACAAATACAGAAGTCAAAGCTTAATTTTTTTTTTTTTTTTTTGTCAATAACTATAAGAAAGAAAGAAAAAAGAACTGAAAATTAGGAAAGGGGAAAAAAAAAAAAGACAGACAAGATGAGACTAGGAGAGAGATCACCGTTTCCACAGAATTATTTTACTTTGACAGCACATACAGTTTTCTCAGTGCAATTTGCTCTTTAGTCATCCCACGGACCTCCCTTCCTCTGATAAACGCACTGTGCAGTATCTCTGATCTCGACAGATGCATCAAGGACAACACTCAAAAATCAATGTGCCCTCTGAAATAGGATGAAGTGAAGATTTTCAAGCTAGATACTTACATTTATGTGGTTTCAGATTTTTTTTTAATCCCTTTAAAGGAATGTTTCACCAAAGTTATCAGGTTTGACGTTACTTTCTGTTTTTCTAATCATGTCCCATAATCAGTTTGAGCAACAATTCAAGATTAAATGTTTTATAAACAAAATGATCAAAAAAAAAAAAAAGGAGAAAAAGTAAGTGATACTTTAGAAAAATGCACACAGAGACCAACCTCCCTGCCATTCCAGGTTCTATGAAGTGAAAACACTGAAATATCTGCCTGGATAATCCACACTCTTTTCCTGAATGATGAAAGGCTGTTGCTGACACAAGTAAGGTCTCACACGCAAAAAAAACAATTCAGAGATGTCACCATGAACAATCCCAAAAGCTACACATTCATTCATTTCTACATGCTATATAAGTTAATTTTAAGGACAATTAAATATGCATTTGCATTAATGAATATAGGCTGTTGTGTAATGTACACAGAGAAGCTCTGCAGAGGTTTGTGGCCCAACGTACTTTCAATTCTATCAAATCTACTGCCTGAAAAACACTCTTGATTTTCTAGATCTTCTTTACAAATTTCTTAGTTAATCAAGATGGTAAGGAGATATTTTGCTTGCTAGTTTCTTAATTCTTGTGCAAAACAAGCTATTTTGGACACCCTTATTTCTTGTATTTACTAAGCCATTACTATTACGACTCTAACTTCCCTATAAACATGTAAATAAATAATACATTTTCTTGTCAGCTTTGGCAAATACATGTAGGTTACAAGAATTCCCCTTCTTTCCATTAGTCCATTTGGCAACCACTTCATCCAGCAGCAACATACAGCCGAGCACAACTACCCTGAGCATCGTCCTTAACTGAGACACAATGCAGCATTTCACTGTTAGGGTGGCAGCACTGGATGACCTGTGGCATAGCCCTCAGTGAAGTGAAAACCATTTCACTAGTTGTCTTTTCAACTGTGACAGGCCTTAGTCAAAAAACCAGAGAGTGTGACCTGCCAATCACAGGAGTGAGAGGACCAAGGGCCATATGTCACACGATTCTGCAGCCCCTTCTGACTTTCGGTGTAAGTTAATTCCCAGTCAGCAGGCTCCTCTCACCCATGAGCTGCAGGAACAAAAGCTTTTTCCATCTACACTTGTAACTTATTTAGTCATGGACTTGGGTGACTTAAATGTGAAAATTATTTCCCTTGTGGTATCTGTCATTGGTTAAAACATGTGATTATTGGTCTGCCGGATCCACAACTCCCCAGAAAAATCATTGATCCAAATCCAACAGAGCAGCAGAATATGTGTGTGGTCTTGGTGGGGTTTTGCCCATCACCACACTCCAGGAAATGAAGGCCTTGAAGCAGGGACCCCATTTTGCCATGAACAGAAATTGGTCTTTTCAGCTGCTGACCACCATTCTGAGTATCACAGCCTCTCATCATCTCTATTCTCGCTGCAAGCTCCAAGCCTCAAATGGGAAAATGAGGTGAAAATACCAAAATGTAGAAAATAAGTACAGTAAACATGTTATTATTGCTTAAAAAAAAAAAAAACCATTGCTGTCAAGTCAATTCCAATACGTAATGATCCTACAGGACAGAGTAGAACTGCCCCACAGGGTTCCAGGACTGTAATCTTTACAGAAGCAGACTGCCATATCCTTCTCCTGCAGAGCAGCTGTTGGGTTTGAACCACTGACCTTTCAGTTGGTAGCCGAGTGCTTAACCACTGCACCACCAGGACTCCTTATTATTGCTTTTACTACTAATAATAACAATATCAGAATCTTCACTTTTGCAACTGGCCTACAGGATGAAGGTGACTGGGCTCACAGAAAACTTTGGCCTTGACAGCCCAGGGGATTTTGAGACAGCTGCTGTCACACATAACACTCTTCCCCTCATCCTCACCGCTCAATCCATTTTATAAAGCTGTAGAAATAAGATCTTTTCCATCTATACTTGTAACTTGTCTGGAAGTCTTGTCAAAACTCATATTGCTGGCTCCACCTAAGGAGTCTCTGACTGAGTAAATCTGAGGTCAGATCTGAGAACTGCATTTCTAACAAGTTCCCAAGTAATGTGTTGGTTGTTGGTCCAGGGATCGCACTTCAAGAATCATGGTTGTAAAGAAAGGGAGCTTCAATGGAATACTAAAAGAGGTTGAGGAGAACTCAAAATTAATTCATGATACAGAGAAAAATGTGACTGGCAGGAAAAGAGGGGACAGCAAAGAGTTGTATTAAAGAGTTAGCAGCCTGTCATATATGCAGATTACCTAGTTTTAATTTCATTTAGAGGTGAGTTAACTGAGGCCCTAAGTGATTAGGTCATCTGCACAGTGTCACTGAGTCGGTCCATCAATAACAGAACTAGAATTGAAGATCAGTTCTCCTCAGTTCTAGTTTGATGCTTTTTCTTATGCAAAATGCTGCCAATCGCCAGAACACAGAGACCTCCTGTCCAGGGGGAAGGATTTTCACTATTTTTGACAGGAAAAGAGATTTCATACTTGATCACTTTAAGGAAAAGTAATGCTCAGATAACTCATTCTAGTCACTCTCGTTGAAATGAGGGGACAGAAGAGGAAGCATCGTGAGATAAAACACAGCCCAGCAATTCACACATAGGTTTTCAGGGCATGGCAAATTTACTAACCTGGTTTGATGACTTAGTAGTTGACCTGGCATTGATTTTTAAACTCTCTACTCAGTCTCTTAACTTCACTATCCAGGAGGTTCTGGAGTAGTCCAATTCCCTGTTTGATTTTTAACAGCATCTGCTTTCAACATGCATTCCAGTTTTACTTGCGTCTGGCAGAGACTAAGCATGCACTTGCCCTGGAAGCATGGGCCAGAATGGAAAATCTCCACTCTCTTTTTAGGAACATCTCCACATTAGAACTGTCTGGTAAACTGACCAGCTGCCACCCACTGCTGCTTAATCCTTTCTATTCTGGCCTGAGAGCACAGAAGCCTCCCTCTCCAGTTTGTTGTGAAGATTCTGAAGAGCAGGGAGGAGAGGAAACCATCGTAACTGAGAGCTTGTGAATAGACAGCCAACATGCTCAGTCCTCTTTCTGGAGGAAATAAATATGCACGGATTTGTCCTGAATTTGGAGGAAAAAAAAAGAAAGAAGAAGACATGGGGTATTTCTAATACTGTTAATTTAAGCGGGATCTCATAGTCCAGGGTCTTAGACATAACAGGCACTCAATAAGTGTATGCTGAATTGGTTGAATTGTAATGACATACTCAACTCAGATATTACTCTTCATAAAAGCTAACGTAACCCAGGGCCTTCATTTCCTCATCTGTGAGAAGAAGACAGTAATAACTCACAGACATTATATGGAGATGTGGTGAATTTACTCAGTACTCTGAGTGAATTCCTTCCTGGTAGGATACACAGATAAGTTTCAAGTTATTATGAAATATTGTTTGTATTAGTAATTAGGCAGTTCTAGAAAGATCTAGAAATAGGTATTTCTACACATCTCCAATTTAATCATCAAGACTACTACTGGAAGAGTCCCCAGGTGATGCAAACATTTAACACACTTGACTGCTAACCTAAAGGTTGGCATTTCAAGCCGCATCTGGAAAGAACGTCCTGATGATCTACTTCCAAAAAAATCAACCACTGAAAACCCTATGGAGCACAGTTCTACTCTGACACACCTGGGGTCACCATGAGTTGGAACTGACTTGTCAACAACTGCTGGTGTTGGTGGATGTTACCAAGATCTGAGGGATCAGTGTGGTGTGAGAGAAAGAGCACTGGCCTATTACAAAAGCCCAAAATATAGCCCTGGTTCCCCTACCAAAAAGCTTTAGGAAAAGTCATGTAACTTTTCTCTGTTTTAGTTTGCCTCATCTGTAAAGTGAACTAAAAATTCCCTAAAGTTCATTCCAGCTCTGAAATGCTAGGCCTCTAAGTGTAATTTTTTTTTAAATCACTTCACTTGTTTTCAGCCTAAAATTCTGCTCCCTCCAAGACACTGGTGGAAATACAAACCTGCTTGAATTACAACACAAGGGTAAGTCAGAGCTTTAGCACTGAAGCTGAGCACACCGTTATGGCAGAATTGTCAGTAAGAACCAAAGGCAGGGGTTACAGAAAGAGCACCACACATCAGCTCCCTGCCTTTTAACAATGTTAGTAATGGAGGGCTGGAATTCGATTCTGAATTTCTCCACACCCATTTCACTGCAGTTCTTGTTAACTGGCTGGCCAACAATGTACACAAACTCCCCTCCACCACGCTAGAGTCCACATAACTGATCTAGGATGACTTTGCCAAACCCTCTCCTCACTTATCAACATGCTTATGTTCCAAAGACCAGGTCATTATGTGAAATCATTGCTATGCAAAAATGGAAGATGATTACATCATTACATAACTCCCAAATTACATGATTACATAACTGCCAAACCACTGAGAATCACACACAACTTTAACCATCACAGCCAGCATTACTCTCACTCCGCACCTCAGCGTTCCTTACTGCCAGATGTATGCCATTAATGAGCAAAATAGTCCAGTAGTAGATTTTTTACTACTGTCGTAAATGCGAAATGTCAGATAATGAGATAGTCGATAAGGAGGTGTATTTATGATTCACATGGGCTCCTAATCAGTGCAGACAAGTCCTCCTTCGTGTGACATGTTAATTTTATAAGGTAAGCTGTAACAAACATTTTATTACTCCAACTAGAAATTAAAATTAGTAAAGTTTTAGTTCTGTGCCTATTGCAAATATACTGTTGTACTCATTATGTGATCCATTCCTGAACCTACTGTGGAGTCTCCCAGAGACTTCAGACTAATAAATTCTGTGTGTGCGTGTGAGACAGAGAGAGACAGAGAGAAGACAGAAAGAGGGTGCAGATGTGGTATGGAGAGCCGGATATATGAGCCTATGAGCCTGTGTGTATGTGTGTGCGTGTGTGTGTGCGCAGCGCATGTGTGTATTTCACAGAAAAGTGATTGATAAATGATTTTAAAAGGGACCCTGGGTCAGAATTCTAGACTGCTCTAAACATTCAAAACAACAGCTCTATTCTTTTGAAAATCAGTTATTACTAATTTGTGAATTAAAACCATAATTATTGAAGACTGATGTAATAATATTTTGGTCTCCCTGATTCAGCATCAAACAGTCAAATCTCAAATCTGTACTCCTAAAACAACGAAAATAAACACAGGTATTGACCATAATTATCAAGATCATGTTCTAACAGACTCTATAAAACCACTAAATTAGGCAATATGCAAGAACACACGTGTGAGGAGAGTTTGGGGGGGAAAGATAGAGCCTCTGAGTAAAAGTAAAGATTGCAAACAGTAACCTTTCAGAACTATTTGCAATGTTTGACCTTCCTAGAACAAGAAAAAAGCTAGCTTTGAGACTTTATGATTATTAATTTTTTTTAAGAAAAAAAGAGCCTAATTTAAATCAGGCCCTTAGCAGGTTGGCTGAGTTTGCACAAGCCTTGCACGCCTGCAGATGTCTGTCTGAGCTGCCACATGGCAGGAACTGGCCCTGGGAGTCCCAGGAGCCCAGCACAGGACCCAAAACTTCTTTTTTTGGTGCTGGTTCCAAAACTCCACATCCCTTTCCAGTTCATTACAAATGCCTATTGTTTGCCATATTTATCTGCCATCACTGCTGTTTGTTAGCAAATGGAAAGAGAACTGCCAGGACCAAATTTCAGCCTGCCCTTCGAATAGTGCAAAGGCGCTACAGGAATTGCACGACAGATGGTCTTTGAATGATATACAGAACCTCTGCCCTTGGGCCCGCTTTGGAGGAGCTGTTTTGGATTGTTGCTGGTAAGAGTGGGAGGTTGTTGTGTGATATGTGATTATTCCATAATAATTTTAATTATTTTGCCTGTTTTCCAACAATAGTCTCAGCCTTTTTTAATTTTTACACTCACTGAGTTGTGACATGAGCATTCTTTTTTCTGTGTTAGCAGGGATTAAAATCAAGCGCTGTATCCCTTCCCATTTTTTCAGATAATCCATGTTTAAATAAATTACCTTAGTTTGGAAAACCAAGTTACATGGCGTCCTCCTGGCACACACGCTAGCAAAGAAAAAAAAATTGTTATTGCGGTGTCTAGTGTGAGACTGTCACAGTAACAAGTTTCAAGGAAAGCCTGCTCTTTGCCTCTTTAGAGCCAGGCGCGCCAGTGAAGGAGCTTCATTTGCATGCACGGGGGGATCCCACCAGATCTGCTCAAAGGTACAGTCTGAGGCAGTCAGATGGCATCCGATGTGCATGTAAATGAGGCTCCCGAAGTGGGGTGCAGGCTTCAGGAGAGACGTGGAAAATATGCCATCTCTGTCTCATCCAAATCCAACAGAAACTTCCGAATGATTTTGTAAAACAGCAGGAGCCAACGGGAAGCAGCTGCTAAACTTTCAAGGCATCCGTAGGCATTTCTCTTTACCGGATAGAGTTGTTGGCTGAGCACAGGTGGAAGAGGTTTGGGGTCAGAATCTGGGCTCTTGGTTTCCTAGTGGTATCCTAGCCCAGTGGGCCAGTGGATACCACCTTGCGTGTCCCAGTGGTTCTGGCCCACAGTCTCTGGAGGCCAACAGTGGAAAAACACCACTCTGGAAAATTCCAAGGCTGCCAGGATCTGTACAAAAATATAAAATCTACAGAGAACCTAAGCCACAGGAGACTCCAGGAGTGAGTTAATATTCATAAGGTAGCCTTTTTACTGAACATAAGAATGTATGGCTTTACCTGGAGTTTGTAACTCATGAAATTCTCCCCTATAGCTGAATTCTATACCCCAAATAGGCTTATGGTTCCAGTCCTACAGCTGAGCACCAAATCAAGTTTTAGATCATTTCCAAGCTGACTGGTCTAGCAACTTGGTAATAAAAAAGAAATTCTGCTTCTCCTTGGTCTCCAGCTAAGTGATAGTCACCTGGAAAACAGGGCTCTCCATTGAGTAGAGTTACTAGAAAAGAGAAAAAAGAAAACTCTGATCCTGTTATTTGATAGAGAAATCCCCCATGGAGTCTTAAGTGCCTCCCAACAACTGTGGTTTTAATCCAATAACAGCAGCTTCTCTAACGGAGAGAAATCCAACTCACACAGCAGTTAATACCCAAATAAAATTCAGATAACTCCCACTGTGTTGACAAAAAGGATTGGGGAAACATCCTCTGCTCCTTCCCAAGAAGACGTGCCTTTGGTGAGATCCAGCCAGCCTGCCCTCCCCAAGAAGGGCCACTGCCTCCTCGTCAGCAAGGGCTTGTGTACAGAGATTTCTAGTTACGCTGAGCACAGACCCTCAGACAAAACATATAAAGTAAGGTTTAGCACCTTGAGGAGCAGCAACGACTTGTCTTTCAAGACATGGAAGATGTACCCAAGGAAGACGTGTCCAGCCTGCTGGAGTATGGTTGCTTCTGTAAGAATGCCATTATGAAAATTTTCATTAATGTGTATGTTTTAAAGTTACGATTCTGACAATATCAGCTAACACAAATGATGGGGAACTGTGTTCTCTCTCAACCTGCCTGGAATAGTGAAACCAAACTTTAAACTTACTTATATACTATAGTCAGGTATTAAGTTTCAGGCCAGGTGCTATGCAAGGCAATTTGTATACATTATCTCTAACCCTTACAACAACTAGGTATTGATTGTCCTCTTACGTAATTCAAACAAAGAAAATGAGTCTTGTGCTGATTAAATTACTTGACAAAGGTCACACATATAAATAGTTGAGACAGGATCTGAACCCAGATTCATTTGATTCCAAGCGCCATAGTCTTTTTTTCATTGACGGGGGGTGGGTGTGAACCAGAGTACATTCATGTAACATATAGCCTTGTGAAAATGAATGCAAACTGCAGCATATTTTGGGTTTTTGAGGAAGGAGACTATGTATATTCTCAGGACATGACACATTGTGAATTCTCAACAAATACTGATTAACTAAAGTATTTCTTTAGAGGTATATAATTGACAAGTAATTGTTAGCCTTAATCATAAAGGCCTTACTTGCTACCTCTTCTTGGTTATGTACATGATGTTTACCCTAGTTGTCTCTAAATTCTACTAAATTCTAAAAGTTCTTCCTGGTTGGGAAAAAAGGATTCAGCCAGCCCAAGCTCACATGGACCAATTCTAGGTAAGAAGAACTATCAGTATCTACTCCTAAAATGAATTTAACAAGTATCTAACAAACACCTACCATCTGGCTGCTAACCAAAAGGTCAGCAGTTCAAATCCACCAGCTGCTCCTTGGAAACCCTATGGGGCAGTTCTACTCTGTCCTAAAGGGTCACTAGGAATCGGAATCAACTTGACGGCAAAGGGTTTGGTTTTTTGGTTTTGGTCTCCAACCAACTATACCCAAGTTCATTTCTTCTGAAAAAGAAACATGGCAAAAACAAATAAGTAAAATAAAAACAACCTCTCTTAAGCTCGGTAAGGTCTGATAACCCGATGGACAAAAAGATACTTTATTTGTTGACTATACAAGGTAAGGGGGAAATCATTCTACACTCAAATACCCAACCTCATCTTGTGTTTTGTAAATGAATTTTCCTGTGCCTTTGTATCTAATTCACATGATTTAGAAAATAATGCTGTTTTAACAGAAACAAACAAAAGAAATACAATTATTTCCTTCAAGACAATCACTGGAAGATTCAGTTCAAGATCTAAAAATCAATAGCCCAGGTCAACAGCAACATGAGTCTCATTGAAATACGGTCATTTAAAAAAAAAACTAAAAACAGCTACATTCAAATGTTTTAGCCATTTTTCCACATTTCCTGACAGCTCTTTTTTTAATATTCACAGTCAAAAGTGTGACACTCTGTCAGGACCCAAGAGCTCTATGGATGGCAAACTTAACAGTTAAGAGATGGCACAAAGTGCTTTTATTCTGGCCTACATGTGAATTCGACTCAAGCATAAAAGAAAAATAAATGGGAATTAAAGGGCAACCCACAGAGGCATTCAAGTTGGGGAGAAAATACCACCATTAAGGCCCAAATGATTTACAAATACAGCATGTGAATTTTCTAATTGCTCCTACTAAAAATGACGCTAATGGAATTACACTGGAACCAGCCATTTAATCATATACAATTTTGCTGACCAATGTCTCTGCAGAACCAGTCCTGAGCTCCTGCTCACATCTGTCACCTTGCCAAACTTTGAGTCCAATAAGGAAAAGCCTTTCTTTCCTTTCCTTTTTTCTCCCCTGGGTGGAGAATGAAGAAGCTGGTGATTCCAAGCACTCCATGTTTCATGGTCAAATCAGATCAGTTTGATGTAGCTTCCAGAGATGCATGAAACAGGGAGTGGGCCCTGGAGATTATCTGTGCTAGCAGTTGTCAAATCAAGAACCACTGAGAAATCTAATTCTCACCACATCGCTCAACCTTCTCGGCTCCCATGGCCTAACATCTACTCAGCAGGGAAAAGAGGTAAGGGAGGCTCCATGGGGTGAGCTGCTAGACAGGTGAAATTAGGTGTTTCTGAAACAAATGCAAGTTATTATTTTATACCAGGAGCCCATGAATACATATTCTTTTTTTTTTTAAATAATATTTTACTGAGTTTTTGGTGAAAGTTTACACAGCAAGTTAGGTTCCTGTTTGACAATTTCCACACAAATCGTTCAGTGACATTAGTTACATTTATCACAATGTGTCAACACTCTCATTGTGTTCAGTTTGTTCCCTTTCCAGTACTCTAGTTTTCCTGCCCCTTATCATCTCTGCTTTTGAGTAATAGCTGACATTTTGGTAACATACTGATGGTTTTTAAGTAGGGCACCAGTCTTAGGGGTAATATCCTTTATTTTGTGTGCCACTCTGCTATTTCATTAAGAGGTGATCTCAGGGCATAGGTTCAGTTCTAGGTTTAAAAAGTGTCTCAGGGTGATAGTCTCAGGGAGTCCTCTGTTCTCTACTGTTCCAGTGTGTCTGTTTTTGTTTTGTTTTCCTATAAGAATTTGAATTCTGCTCCATATTTTTCTCCCATTCTATCTGGGACCAACTATTGTAAGCCCAGTCAGAACGATCAGTGGTGGTAGCCACTAGTTCTTCTGGTCTCATGGTAAATTAGGTTGTGGGCTGTGTACTTTTTTTTCTCTGAGCTTTTGGTTACCTTCTTACTGTTCTGCTCCTGGCGAGCAGACACCCGTGGTTGTGTTTTAGACAGCTACTTGCAAGCTTTTAAGACCCCAGACACTATTCACTTCACTTGGATCAGATCGTGATTTTTGTGAACTATTGTTATGCCAATTGACCGAGCTGTCCTATGAGACTATGGTCCTAACTTTTCAAACCCAGAAAACCAATGTTCAAAGGTATTTATATCTGAGGAGTACCTGTATTTGTATCTTCAACGAATATATGCGCCTGCACTCACGTTTGTATTTACATGTACCTGTAGACACTCTTATCTGTTCTCACCTATGTACACACCTGTACCTGCCGATATACCAATTTGCCTATACCCATCCACATGTGCTCAAACACCGGTTTTTACTTCGGTTCTGCTGTGTTCACTGCGTCCACATTCAGTGCCACTCTTCCCATCACCAAAAATAACTAGTCTCTGAAATATAACGCATACTTTCCTTACCCCACTCCCCGCCCCCCGGTAACCACCAATGAACAGCAGTCTCTCTATATTTATCTTTTCTTGACTTCTTATAAAAGAGGGATCATACAGTATTTGTCCTTATATGCTTGACTTATTTTATTTAGCATTGTGCCCTCCAGGTCCATCCATGTTATAATATGGTTTGAGGACTCATCACTGTTCTTTATGGTTGTGTAGTGTTCTGTTGTATGTATGTACCACGATTTGCTTATCCATTCATCTGTTGATGGGTACTTCGGTTATTTCCATTTATTTGTTATTGTGAATAAAGCAGGAATGAACGTAAGTGTGTAAATGTCTGTTCGTGTCATTATTTTTAGGTCCCTAAGGTATATACCTAGGAGTGGAATTGCTGGATTGTAGGGTAGTTCTATTTCTAGTTTTTTGAGAAAGTGCCATACCATTTTCCATAGTGATTGCACCATTTTACACTCCTGCCAGCAATGGATAAGGGTTCCAACTTCCCCACATCCTTGCCAACATTTGTTTTGTCTGTTTTTGTTTTTTAATCAGTGCCATTTTAGCCATGGCAAGATGGTATCTCATTTGTAGTCTTGATTTGCATCTCTCAAACGGCTGATGAGCGAGAACATCTTTTCGTATGTTTGTTAGCTGCTTGGATGTCCTCTTTGGTGAAGGTTCTGTTCATATCCTTTGCCCATTTTGTGATTGGGTTGTCTTTTTGTTGTTGAGTTGTTGCAGTTTTCTAAGGATTTTAGAGATTAGATCCTTACTGAATAAGTCGTTTCTGAAGAATTTTTCCCAGTGTGTAGGTTGTCTATTTACTCTTTTAGTAAAGTCTCTTGATGAGCATAAGTTTTTAATTTTTATGAGGTCCCATTTATCTATTTGGTCTTCTTCTATCCACGCATTTGTTGCAATGTTATCCTATTTTCACAAACGATTAGGTCCCATAGTTTTCTCCCTATGTTTTCTTACAGGAATTTTATGGTTTTAAATTTAACATATAGGTCTTTTATCTGTTTTGAGTTAATTTTTGTGTATGGTATGAGGTATGGGTCCTGTTTCATTTTTCTGCAGTGGATATCTAGTTTTGCCAGCACCTTTTATTAAAGAGACTGTTTCTGCCCCACTGAATGGACTTTGAGCCTTTGTCAAAAATCAGTTGTCCATAGATAGCTGGGTTTAATTCTGAGTTCTCAGTTCTATTCCACTGTTCTATGTGTTTATCACTAAACCAATACCAGGCTGTTTTGATTACAGTGACTGTATAGTATGTTTTGATATCAGCGAGTGTGAGGCCTCCTTCATTGTTCTTTTTCTTCAATATTGCTTTGGCTATCTGGGGTTTCTTTCCTTTCCATATGAAGTGTATCATAGTTTTTCCATTTCAATAAGGAATGTTGTTGGGGTTTGTGTCGGGATTGCATTGTATCTGTAGGTCACTTCAGGTAGAACTGACATTTTCACTATATTAAATCTTCCAATCCATGAGTAAGGGATGTCTTTCCACTTTTTTAGGTCTCTTTTAGTCACCTATAGAAGTGTTTTATAGTTTTCATTGTATAAGTCCTTTACGTCCTTCATTAGGTTAATTCCTAGGTATTTTATCAATTTGTGGGCTACTGTAAATGGTATTATTCTCTTAATTTCTTTTTTGGAGTAGTCTTTTTAGTGTAGAAGAACACAACTGATTTTTGTGTGTTGACTTGAACCCTGCAACATTGCTAAATTCTATTAGTTCCAGAAGTTTCCTTGTGGAATCTTTAGGGTCTCCTATGTGCAGGTTCATGTCATCTGCATATAGAGATAGTTTTACTTTTTTCTTTCTGATTTGGATACCTTTTATTTCTCTTTCTTGTCTTATTGCTCTGGCTAGGACTTCCAGTACAATGTTGAATAAGAGTGGTGATAATGGGCGTCTTTTCCTTGTTTCCATTCTCAAAGGGGAGGCTCTCAGCCACTCTGTTGAGTATAATGTTAGCTATTGGTTTTACATATATGTCCTTAATTTTGTTGATAAAATTCCCTTCTATTCCTATTTTGCTGAGATGTTATCAGGAAAGAAGGTTGAATTTTATCAAATTCCTTTTCTGCATCAACTGATATGATCATATGGTTTTTTGCTTTGTTTTATTTATGTAGTGGATTACACTGATTGATTTTCTAATACTGACCACCCGTGTAATCCTACTATGAATCCCACTTGATCATGGTGTATGATTTTTTTTTATATGTTGCTGAAGTCTTTTGGCTAGAATTTTGTTGAAAATTTTTTATCTATGTTCATAAGGGGTGTCACTGTTGTTAGGTGCTGCTGAGTCATTTCCAACTCCTAGCGACCCTATGTACAACAGAATGAAACACTGCCTGGTCCCTGGCCATCCTCACAATCACTGCTATGTTTGAACCCATTGCTGCAGCCACTGTCTCAATCCATCTAGTTGAGGGTCTTCCTCTTTTTCACTGACCCTCTACTTTACCATGCATATTGTCCTTCTCCAGGCACTGGTCCCTCCTAATAACATGTCCAATGTACGTGAGACAAAATCTCACCATCCTCCCTTTTAAGGAACATTGTGGCTGTATTTCTTCCAAGATAGATTTGTTCATTCTTCTGGCGGTCCATGGTATATTCAATATTCTTCACCAACCCCATAATTCAAAGGCATCAATTCTTCCATCTTCCTTATTCACTGTCCAGCTTTCGCATGAATATGAGGCGATTAAAAATATCATGGCTTGGGTTAGACACACCTTAGTCCTCAAAGTGACATCTTTGCTTTTTAATACTTTAAAAAGGTCTTTTGCAGATTTGCCTAATGCAGTGCATCAGTTGATTTCTTGACTGCTGCTTCCATGGGTATTGATTGTAGATCCAAGTAAAATGAAATCCTTGACAACTTCAATCTTTCCTCTGTTGATCATAATGTTGCTTATTGGTCTCTGTTTAGATCTGGGAAATTCTGATTATCTCCTGGAAAATTGTTTCTATGCCTTTATTGTTGTCATGGTGCTCTGGGATTCCAATAATTCTAATGTTAGACTTCGTAACTGAATCTCATATTTCCTTGTGGGTTTGTTCACTTTTCTTTACTCTTTTCTCATTTGTCTTGAGATCCAATAATTTCAGTTATTTTGTCTTCTAGTTCATTTAGTCTATCTTCTGTCTGTTTGACTCTATTGTTGAGTATTTCTCTTGCTTTTTCTAATTCAGTCATTTTATTTTTCAGTTCTGGTAGTTCTATTTTTTTTGTTTTTGTTGTTTGTTTGGTTGATTTGGTTTGGTTTCAATTTCCATGTTGATTCTCTCATTTTGTTCTTCCATTTGTTTCCTGATCTCCGCTAGTTTGTCATCTGTGTGCTTTTTGCTTTCTTTAAACCTATGTAGCACCATAGTCTGAAAATGATCAATTCTTTGCATTATTCTAGCCTCCACAGGAGAAATTTCCTCATCTTCAGGTTTTGGTTTTGACTAGTCCTTCTTCCTTTGTGATTTTGTTTTACTATTTTTTGTTGAACTTGAGCCACTTTGCTATCTTTGTTTGTTTTTTATTTTAAATTTTATATTCTGGTTTTTGTGGGAAGATTTTCTGATTGGACTCCCTGTTAGTGCAGCAGCCACGTGCCCAGCTGCCAATCGAAGGCTGGGGCCTGCACAAACCAGATACTCCACAAGATAAAGATGCGGCAGCCTGCCTCCGCAAAGACTCACAGCCTTGGGAACCCCATGGGGCCACTCCACTCAGCTCCACAAGGTTGCTATGAACCAGAATCAACCCTGTGATAGTGGGCTTGGTATCTTCTTCTGAGAACCACCCAAGGGCACTCTTATTCTTAATTTTTTTTCAATGTTGATTCAGGAGTTCTGGATGCTTGATCTTTGGGGTTCGATATGCATGCGTGGGAGGGGGATTTTTAGCTGATCACAGACACTGATGTAAGCAATGGGGCTCAATTTTCCTGTGTCAAAAGTAGGGGGCTTCTCTATGTCTTTCCCTCATGGGTGCCCCTAGACATGCTCACCCACAGTGTCCCACTGTGGGCTGTTTCCCTCTGCTGCCCCATCAATCTGAAGTATTCCCTTCACCGTATTGCCCTTGCTGCTCCTCGCAGTCCTAGTGCCCATCTGTATTGGGCTTCAGCAAGATTCAACAGCATTCTCTTACAGTGCCACAGTCTTCCTCCACTCCCACTAAATTGCATGGCCCATGAATTCCCACAGCCGATTTGCACCACCTTAAAAAAACTGGACTACAGTTTCCTCAGATTAGCTCCTTTTCTGTGTTACCTCTTTGGGGTGTTACCTAGCCCCATCCCAAAATGGCTGCAATGAGAGAGTACTCTCAATGTTAGCGGGGAGGTTCTCCCAACTTTTGAGTCATCCCCACTCCTCCTTTTCCCCGCTTCTGGACTCACCCTGATTCTCCAGCACCTCAGCTGCCTTCCAGAGTTCTGTGATCTCAGTCTGTGCTTGTTTTTATTCATTGTTCAGTGAGTTCATTGCTAGCGGAGTAAGTGGGAGCATCCACTCACTTTACCATCTTCCTCTGTCTCCTGAATATACATTTTTCAATGTCTGCTTTTTAATGTTCAATAGAAAACCCTGTAGCCTCCCAAAGGCTTCTAAGACTAACTAGGTATGCCCTATCTGTTTTCGAAGTTCTACAGGGAAGCTGCTCCCATGATGGAAGAGTTCAGTTTGGTATAGTTAAAAGATTCATTCATTCATTCATTGATTCTGGTACTGCTAAGCAACGGAAATACAGAGATGGAAGTCTCACTGTCTATCCTCAAAAAGCATACAGTCTAGTGAAGAGACAAACGTAACAATTACCGTTTAAAATGAAAATTGGTATGTAATGAAATTTCCCCCAGTGTTATGAGTATGTGTACTTCATTGAAGAGCCTCCCTAGGTTAAGGCTTCTCTCAGTTATTTCGTGGAGGCCCCAAGCAAATTTCCCATCAGGCACAGTTGCTGGTCGCCACTGCTCTTCTGGGGACCAGAATATCTCCTGCTGCTCAGCCCAGGCTGCTTCCAAGGCCATGGCACATGATACTGCTCCTCCAGGAAGGGCAGATCCTGCCGGGCACTGCCAGTCTGCAATGCCTCTATCACCCTCACCTCTTCTCCCGCATCCAAAATCTTCCTGGTACCAAGGCCAGCCTGTGGTCTATGGCAGAGTAAGAGGATAACAACCCTCTCCTGTCTGTGTTTTACTATACTGGGAGTCCTAAAGGAATCTTACAGAATTTAGTGAGTAGCACTTTCTGTCTTTCCTAGATCATCCATCAGATTCAGACCCATTGGAATAAGGCCAGTGTGACTTTGGCCAGGGGGAAATTCCAAGCCTCCCAAGAGGTTCCTTGACCTCCTTGGAAACAACTTAAACCAGGCCATCCTGCCAGCTCTGCAGATATTAAAAGACCTGCCTGAACCTCTAAAAAGAGTAAAGCTTGGCTTCTTTTCCAGGTGGCTTCTTAGCCTTAATGCCAACACTGACATATGTGACTCCCTCTTAGGGTCAGGGGAGGACAGCACCAGTAGTGATGTGTATGAAGTGCAGCTAGAGCCCAGAAAAGGCAACTAAATCTGTAAAATGCACTCAAGAATTAGGATTTGGAAGATAAATTGCAGTTTATTAGTTAGACAATCAGTGTGCATGTTGGAGGGTGGGATGGCAAGAAAGTAGGGGAACAGTTGGTTCAAAGGCTTGGAGGAATGAAAAAGGACTGTGCATTCAGAAAAATGCATGTTCATTTGCTGAAACATGATGTTTGGAAGGGAGAGGCAAAATCTGATACTGGAAAGTAGAAAGGGCTTGATTATAAAGGGTCTTATATGCCACATGAAATATTTTGCTTTATCCTGTTTTGATGGCAGACCTTTGAAGAATTTAGCAGGGTAACTACTTGATCACAAATATCCATCGGAAAGATCACTCTGGATTTGAGGCTAGATAGACTAGAAGAGATAGAAGCAGAAAGACCTGTATGCAAGAAGCTACAATATTTAGGCAGGAGGTAATAGGTATCAGGGTAGACAGAATTCTGAGATGCTCCCCGATGTACACATGTAACTCCCTCACCATGAATGTGGGCAGGACTTGTGGATCTTATGGGATATCATTTCTGTAATCAGGTTACCTTGTAAGGCAAGGGTGAAGGAATTCTGCAGATGTAATTAAAGTCCCTAATCAGTTGACTTTAAGTTAATCAAAAGGGAGATTATCCTGGGTGGTCCAACCTAATCAGGTGATCCTTTAAAAGAATAGCTAGAGGTCAGAGACTGGAAGCAGCAGAGAGATTCTGCTGCTGGCCTTGAAGAAGCAAGCCACCATGTTGTGAGAGGGCTCATGAGAGAATGAGGAACTACAGGTGCCTCTAAGAGGTAAGCCAGCAAGCCATCCCTGAACTCCTGACCCACAGAAACTATGAAATAATAAATGTGTATTGTCTTAAGATGCTAAAATTTTGATAATCTGTTATGTAGTAATAGAAAACTAATACAGGTATGGCTACCCGTACCCATTGCCGTCAAGTCGATTCCTAATCATAGCAACCCTATAGGACAGAGTAGAACTGCCCCATAGGGTTTCCAAGGAGCAGCTGGTAAATTCAAACTGCCGACCTTTTGGTTAGAAGCTGGGCTCTTATCCATTGTACCACCAGGACTCCATGGGTATAGCTAGCAGGAGACAAATAAGTAGTATATTCTGTAGAGAAAATTGACAGGAAGTAGAGTTTGAGTTGGTGTGAGAGAAAGGGATGACTCCGAGATTACTGGCTTGGGATGGTAGATGAATAGGTTTATTTTGGACATGTTGAGCTTGCTGTATCTGTAGGGCATTCAGGTGACCATATCTAGAATGCAGTTAAACAAGGGTCTAATGCCAAAAGGAAGCCTGGGTAAACAGGCCAAACCCTAACACCTGAGGGGCCAGAAACTGGAAGTCAAGGTCCTGAGCCAAAGCAGGCAGAGTAACCATTGTAGCTAATAAGTGTGGAGGATGGAAGCAGTCAGATGTGACAGGGGCCAGAGGAAGTTGTGCCCAAGTCCCACAAAAACTCCACTTTTGTATAATTGCTCCAGAGAGTTTTGCTCCGCATTGTTATTGTTTTTAAGAAGAAAATCAAACCAGGCAGATTCATAGTAAAGATGAGATCACCAGAGAAACTGTAAGGAAAAAGGAAAAAAGGTTAAGGATGAAGCTCTAGAGCACGTCCATGTTCAGATGACAGGAAGGGGAAGAGGAGCTTGCCTTGAGACCAAGAAGAAGATGCTGAGAAGTGAGAGGAGAATGAGGACAGGCAGGTGTCACTGTGATACCTGGGAAAGAAGTTTCCAGGGACACACTTACCAGTCTTCAATGCCACCATACCAGAGGAAAGCTGAGAATGCCCATGAGATAAAGCAATTATAAGATGGGTAGAATTTAATGCTGGCAAAAGTTTAAAGTTGAGTCCCAGTGGCCACTTTATAGCAAATGCTTTACTTTCCTCATCTGTAAAATGAGGTAATAAATGAGGGTAAAATATCTGCCTTACCTTCCTCATAAGGCTACAAATTCTCCCCTTCCCTCCACTCTGCCTCACAAAGGCTCAAAAGCAGAGGGGCCAACCCTTCTCATCTTCATAGGGCTAGGGAGACTGGATCTCAGCCTCAGCTAGGAGATCAGATTTGTTCTGAACCGCTTTATCAGGTTCCCTGTTACTTCAAGCAAATTCCTTTCTGTAAGGAGAAGCATGGGGACAGAAATGCTTGCCACCCACTTCTTAACTGCCACGAGTACAAGAAGTTGTAATGGAAAAGAAGGGATCTCATTTCTGTTTAAAGGCACACTGGCACTTTGTTTATTTGGTACTCACTTTGTTGGAAAACAGCTGAGAACCAAGAAACAAACAGAAGAGACTTCTGGGCAGCCAACATCTCTGCCACAGAACAGTCTCATTAATGAACTTGACTGAAAAGGGTTTCCTGGGGTCCTTACTCCAGACCTAGCCTTCCTCTTCAGAAATTCCAACAGGCTTGATGATGTAGTTTCCAAATGAACAGCCCAACAAGAGCAGCAAATTAAAAGAAGACGAGAAGAGGTACATCGGTAACAGTAGCGAGTGACAGCTGATGACTTAACAACAAGGGTGAAAACGGGGAAAATAACTACTGAAGGCAAACAGAAGAAGTAAAAATTACAGCAGCTTAGGATCATTTAGTGTAGACTAAAAATATTCTGCATACTACAACAGACCCCTGAGGGCACTAGAGGTCAGTGTGATGGCCTAAGCAATCATAAAAAAGTTAAATTACGTTTGGTGTAGTCTAAAAGACACAGGAACATTCATAATATACGATAACAATAAGGAGAGACTTATGGCTTGATCTATTTATTCCTTAAAAAGTATTTCTTTGTTCACAATAGCAAAAAGATGGAAACAACCTAGATGCCCATCAACAGATGAATGGATAAACAAACTATGGTACATACACACAATGGAGTACTATGCAACGAGAAAGAACAATGACGAATCTGTGAAGCATCTCATAACATGGATGAAACTGGAGGACATTATGCGGAGTGAAATAAGTCAATCACAAAAGGACAAATATTGTATGAGACCTCTATTGTAAAAATCTATGAAAAAGTTCACACATCAAAAGTAACAATCTTTGTTGGTTACCAGGGATGGGGGCGGTGGGGGAGAAATACTAAATAGGCAACAGATAAGTGGGATCTTGGGTGAAGGGTGAGACAGTACACAATACTGGGGAAGCCAGCACAACTTGTACAAGGAAAGGTCATGGAAGCTCCATAGACACTTCCAAACTCCCTGAGGGACTGAATTGCTGGACAGAGGGCTGTGGGGACCATGGTCTTGGGGAACATCTAGCTCAATTGGCATAGCACAGTTTATAAAGACAATGTTCTACATTCTACCTTGGTGAGTAGCGTCTGGGGTCTTAAAAGCCTGTGAGCAGCCATCTAAGACACTCCACTGGTCTCAACCCTTCAGGAGCAAGGGAGAGTGAAGAGAACAAGATACAAGGAAAAGATTAGTCGGAAGGACTAATGGACCACAGCTACCAAGGCCTCCACCAGACTGAGTCCAGTACAGCTAGATGGTGCCTGGCTACCACCACTGAATGCTCTGACCGGGATCACAACAGAGGGTTCTGGACAGAGCTGGAGAAGGATGTAGAACAAAACTCTAACTCACAAAAAAAAGACCAGATTTACTGGCCTAAAGGAGACTGGAGAAACCCCAGGCGTATGGCCCCCAGACACCCTTTTAGCTCAGTGATGAAGTCACTTCTGAGGTTCACCGTTCAGCCAGGCAGTAGACAGCCCCATAAAACCAAACGGGACTAATGAGGCACAGCAGTCCAGGGACAAGGACTAGAAGGCAGAAGGGGACAGGAAAGCTGGTGATAGGGAACCCAAGGTTGAGTAAGGGTAGTGTTGATGTGTTGTGAGGTTGTTAACCATTGTCATAGGGCAACATGTGTACTAACTGTTTAATGAGAAACCATTTTGTTCTGTAAACCCTCATCTAGAGTGAGAATAGCAGCACAACTGGAAGAGCATAGTCAATGTCACTGAACTGTGCATGTAGAAATTTTTGAAATGGTGCATCTTTGGCTATGTATATTTTCACCAAAGGAAAAAAAAGTGGTCGAGAAGGGAGAGGGTTGACATGTCGTGGGGTTGTTAACCAATGTCATAAAACAATATGTGTACTACTGTTTCATGAGAATCTGTTTGTTCTGTAAACCTTCACCTGAAGTACAATAAAAAAAAAATTTTTTTTTTTAAAGTATTTCTTGGGGAGCTGGGTAATGTGGCAGGTATAATGGACAGAGAGAAGAAAGAATGAGATAGTGTCTGTCATGGGTAACCCTTAGTTATCTGGAAAGCTCAGCTATTCAGAGAGATTCATTCTCTGCAAGGTACCCTTTGGAGAGCCCTTAGAGAGGGCATTTACTAAAATATCAAGGTTCTTGGAAAATCTAAATGATTCACACTTTCCTCACTGGCAAAATCAGGTCTATTTTATCTAGAGTGGACTGACTACTTTTGTTGAGGGAAAATTTGACTATGACTTTCCCTGTATAATGGCTACCTTTGTTGTTGTTAGCTGCCATCAAGCCAGCCTCTGACTCACGGTGAACCCATGTGTTACAGAATAGAACTTCTCCATAGGGTTTTCTAGGCTGTAATCTTTAAGAAGCAGTTTGCCAGGCCTTTCTTCAGCAGAGCCGCTGTGTGGGTTCAAACCACCAACCTTTAGGTTAGAGCTGATCACAAGCCGCTTGTGCCACTTTAAATGTAACTCGCTGCCATCGAGTCGATTCTGACTCATAGTAGCCCTACAGGACAGAGTAGAACTTCCCCCATAGTGATTCTAAAGCTGTAAATCTCTACAGAAGCAGCCCACCACATCTTTCTCCCACAGAGCAGTTCAAACCACCAACCTTTTGGTTAGCAGCCAAGCACTTTTGACCACTGAGCCACCAGGGATCCTTGTACCACTTTAGTTGTAAATAAAACATACCTTTAGAAGCTGCTAAAGATTCTTAACAAGAACCAGACAAGAGCGCTTTTGAGCATGTATAATACATGATGCTTGTTTCAAGTCATTAATATAACCACAAAGTATTGAAGCTAAAACAACAGGTAGCTTAGATCCAAGAAAATACCTGGCTCTTTCTGATCAATATTCTATACCATCTTTTTGGAATCCCACAAAATAAATTCTAAATCAGTGGTTCCAAACTGCAGTTTGCAAACCAATTGTATCAGAATCCCAGATTCCTGGGCCCCATCACAGAGCTACTGGGATAGAATCTCTGGGGATGGTTCCCTGGTATCTACATTTTTTGAAACTCTCCAGGGGGTACTGAAATGCAGCCAGAAGCCTTCATAGCTCTAAAATTCCATTGTTTTCAATGTATCTAATGTCAAACAAGTAAAAGACAATTTCCCCACAAATTCAACCATCCAAATACAATGAAAATAAAACCCCAAATCTTCCACATTAAAATGTAATCTTGTAACTCACGAGGAAAAACGTTAACAAAGAAAATTAAATTCATGCTTTTCTTCATAATTTTGAGATCTACAGATTAGAAAAGTGAGAGACTAAGCTAAAAAAATTTCAAACACAATTATGTTTTGGATACATCACCTTTGTGCCATCATGCATAAACCCTCGGGGTATTAGTAAGAATAAAGTCACAGGGAATCTGAAACTTTTGTTGTGATGATAGAATATCAAATAAAGCTTGTCAGGCTTTGGAAATAATGCCAAGTTTCTCTCTCTCTCCTCTCTTTCTCATTTAGGTACTGTTAAAGTTTTCGGCTTTTGCACACCCAGATGTGTATAACGTAAAGATGATGTGGAAGCCAGAAATAGTCTCATTAAATAGGGTTTAGGGACCTTGTGGAATGTAATGGTTAAGGAGAGCAACATAACATGTAATTAAGAAGTCTGGAGTTTAGTTCAGCCTCCAGGAAGAAATATAAAATATCTAGTTATTAATAACAATGGTTAAATAGCAATAATCCAACTTTTTGGATCCCCAGGTTTTTTTTTTTTTTTTTAAATGCTGGATGGCTGCTGCTTGGAAAACTCCAAGAACAAGTTAAGTGAAGGAAGGTTACCCACTTAGAGCCAAATGTTAACTTCCAAGCTGGAAGGTCAGGTGGTTTCACACGTTCTTTCTGCCTTTCCCAAAGAAGGTAAGTCTCCCCTACTCTCCTTTCTCATCAGGAGCAAAGTGAACGGTATACAGCCTTAGGAAGCTGTAGTGACTGAGTAGTATATCCTGGTTTTTGGCAGGCGGGAGAATCCAGTCTGTCCCTTTCTTGCCTGGTGTAAATTCTACATAAGACCTCTCTGGGCATTTGGAGTGAGGGAAGTTTGGTGGACCAACAAGTACCTTTGATGCACAGAGGACTGTACTAGAAGCTGTAGGAAATGGATATTTATCACTATAAGAGTATGGCTTTTGTCCTCAAGGAAATTAAAATCTAACTGGGAAAAAAACCCAAAAATACAAGTTAGGGAATTGTATTCACCACCACTCATCTGTCAGTTTGTCATACTGTGGTGGCCTGTGTGTTGTTGTGATGCTGGAAGCTATGCCACCGCTATTTCAAATGCCAGCAGCGTCACCCATGGTGGGCAGCTTTCAGCAGAGCTTCCAGACTAACACAGACTGGGAAGAAGGACCTGGCAATTTAGTTCTGAAAAAACTGGCCAATAAAAACCTTATGAAGAGCAGCAGAACATCATCTGACATAGTGCCGGAAGATGAGCCCCTCGGGTTGGAAGGCACTCAAAATACACAGTAGCTGCAACAAGGGGCTCAAACATAGCAACAGTTGTGAGGACGGCACAGGACCAGGCAGTGTTTCGTACTGTTGTACACAGGGTCACTAGGAGTCAGAACCGACTTGACGGCACCTAACAATAAAAACGTGCCATAATTCATGATAAAGTAACAAATTAATGTCATAGTTATTCAGAGAAGAAAAATTTAAATGAAACTAATTGGGAAAGACTTCATGGGATCCATGCACTTGGGCTTTGAAGGATGGTTCCAAAACTAGTCTCAAGTGCATATGCAAGGAGAAGGACTGGCACTCACGCCTGTAATTACATGTGTGCAAAACTACCTTCATGGTTTTCTTGTCCCCTTCTTTTATTTTTCTTTGTTAATAATAAAGGAAGATCTTTGTCCACCGCCATGATTTAGAAATATGTATAAAATGAGGTTGCTGATTTAACAAATTTGGTGTTCTTACTCTCTGGACAATCTTCAGTTGTTCCTAGGTTTCTAGAAGCAGCAAATTTGAAACAGTAAGTAGGAGAAAGTGGGGAGGCTGCTGTAATGAGACAAGCTGGTAACAGATCAGTAGCTACTACTGATGATCAATGAAACAGAAGAACAATGAAGGCTCAGCAACCTGGGTCCATTCAATGCTCAGAAAACACAAAACTACTACCCGCCACCCAATAGCCCCAGAATGCATCACAGCTCCCTGGAAAGTTCTTTTAGTATAAAAAATCCCAATTATTGGCCCCCTCCACTGAATTCTCTACTGATTCTAATCTCCTTATTTTTTTTTTAATAAAGAAAAAGAAAAAATAAAGCCATAAAGGTAATTTTATTTATATATTCATCTGTTTATTCAAGAATTTTTAATTGAGTACCTACCGCTGCTTTAGATACTACAGACATGACTTTGAACAAAAGAGACCAAGTTCCTACAATTCTGGAGCATTTATTGCAATGGAAAGAAAATTTTCCATCTTGTAATTTTTAAAAGAACGAGGCAAGCAAAGCTTTGGCTGTATCTTAGTTCCAATTCCCCATGTAGCAACATAGTGAAAGTCAACATAGATTTAAAAAAAAAATCTTTCCCACAGGAAAAATTCACTTTTCTGAAGCTGAGTTTAGATACGTAGCCTTTCTCTGCTGGTTCCTTCTTAGGGACTTCCTTCCTTGTCTTTCCAGTTAGCTATTGTATTTTCTCTTCTTTAAGAATCTGGCCTTCCGTGGGTTTCTCTCTCTCCTCTCTCATCTCAGCCAGAAGTTCACTTTTCCTCTATTCGCCCATTGTTTTCCCTAAACTCCAAAAGGTCACACACCTCAGCAATTGTGAAACACAAAGGTAAGTTATGTAATTTCTTTCTTCCAGACTGAGGTTCTGAGGAGCTAAGAACTAAGATTCTCATTTGCCTCTTAGGGTAGGATCTTGCCCAGGACAGGAGCCTTGGAAGACATTGCTCACTCACAGTCCAGGAGCACGTGTTCTGGTTCGTGTGCTCGTCTTTTAAAAGAGAAACCTAAAACCCTTTTCTTCTCTACAATGAATTATTCTAGTTTTGCACTGAAACCACAGCTCCTGTTTTATTTTCAGTTGTCTTTTTCCATAACTCCTTTTAGAAATAGAAATAGGAAACGTTATCTAGCCCCTAGGAAGAAATATGTACCTACGTTCAAAAAGCAGTTTCATGCAACCTTAATAACCTGAATTCTATTTCCCTTTCTGTACATGATGGATGAAATTACTTTGATTATGCTGGCTTTCCAATTACTCATTCATGCCAAGAAAGCTAGCCCTTGAAACCTAGTCACCTTGTTTATTTCTTTCCCACCTCGCCCTTCACAATCAGAAAATCAAAGAGCGCTAGAGCCGGAAGGAGCTTCCGTGATCCCCAAAGGAAGGATTAAACTTAAAAGTCATACATATTGATTGACCCGGGTTCTCTAAAATTAAACCTGAGTAACTATTTCAATACCAACGTTTAAGCTGTGAAAACTGATTTGGAGTTACAGAGTTTGAAGTCGTATGAAATGCTTGGTAAATGTATAACCTGGTTGCCAAAAGGTTTTATAGTTAATATATCAGGAAAAGATTTATTCCTGTGTGTTCACTTTATTCCTAAATCCAAATCAGTGGTTTTAAACTGTGTTCACTGCAGTCTAAGGGCCTACCACCCACAGTATCGGAAGAGGGACCGCTTTTAAGGGCTCTAGGCCCTCTATCCCTGCTTTAACAGGAGACCCTTCGGTTTTTCTGTCTCTATATCGATTGGGTTCTCAAATACAATTTCATATAAATAAAGCTTCCTGTTAATACCAAAAGGGGGAAAAAAAAGTTTGAAAAGGAAATGAACTTACACAAATAAAATACAAAAAATCAACCAATAATTACTGTTTTCTCACAACCACACAGAATGGTGCTAACAATCTGTCATGGAATCAGCACTGGGCTTGCCTTCTGGTATATAATTTCCCCCAACTGGCTGTTCACCAGCAAGCCCCAGGGCTAACCACGAACTGCCCCAGAAGCCAACTCAAAACCTGTTCTCACAGAGTTAGAATTGACTCATGGTGACCCCATGTGTGTCAGAGTAGAACTGTCCTCCATAAGGTTTTCAACGGCTGATTTTTCAGAAGCAGATTGTCAGGCCTTTCTTCCAAGGTGCCTCTGGGTAGACTCAAACCACCAACCTTTCACGCAGCAAGCTCATTAACCATTTGCACAACCCAGAGACTCCTCTGGCTACTGAGATACTGCTAATCTGCTTGCAGGTTATCGTAACTAGTTCATTTATTCATTCAACAAACACACTGAGAGCACAAAGATGAAAACACGATGCTCGGTCACAGCAAATTTTTAGTCTAGTGGGGAGACAAGCAAGGACGTAAATTAAATCACAGGATGTAAAAACAGGATGACCATTATTTTAATGGAGTATATACAAGCCGTAATGGAGCCAGAAGAGCCAGGTCCTAGCATAGTCAGGAAAGTCCTCACATAAGAAGCCTCAGCAGCATTCCAAGTCAAAGCACGAAGTGTGAAGGGCAGGAGGGCAGAGAGGTCTGGCTGGACCAACATCATGTTTGTACTGAAGAAAATGGGTGGCCAATAAACCATGTACCTAGCATTAAAGATCAATGGATAATTTCTTAATTTCCCTGGAAGTTCTTTTCTTTCCTTTAGCCCATTCAACAGATATTTCTTAAACACCAACTCTGAGACAATCACTGCTCCAGCCATAAAGAAACCTTGAAGTCATCTAAATCCTCTGAGGCTACAGATATGCTGCCCCTGCCCTCTAGCCTTTCAGGTAAGCCACCTCCTGGATATTTGCTCGAACTGCCCAGTCAGTCCCTGAGCAAATACTCTTACCCATGATTGCATTTGGCATCTGGTATAGAGATTTTTCACCAAGAATCAGCAATAAAAATTTTTTTAACTGCAGAAATAGATAACACAAGTAAGGAAAAGAGTTAAAAAGGAGGCTCTTGAAAACATTTAAAATAGCTGCTCAGCACTGAAAATCAGCTTAAGGGATGGCAAATGCAAATGTGAGCCCAGAAAGGCCCAGCTCAGTTTTGCAAATCCTCTGGTAATGAAAATAGATCCGCACTTTAATTTTTCAAACCATAAACCTCCCTGAAGCAAGTAAGAAAAGAGAGGAAACAGAAGGGAAGTGTTCTACAAAGAAAGTGGATTTTGCATTTGATGTTTTGACATAACTCAGTCAGGACAGAGCTCCTGAAAACTGCGAAGTAGGCTCGGGCATGGCTGGTACCCCAGGCTCCCGTTCTCCACTGTCTATTCAGGTTCAGAGCATCCCTTTCCAAAGTCCTCACCTGCCCAGGGTCCTCTGATCTCCCCTCCCCCTCCCCCCCAACTACCATATCAAACCCTACTATGTAGAAAGGAGAAGGTACATTCATGTACACCAAGGTATAAATGATTGATAACAGATTTAAAATGCTATCTCTTCTATAGAGTATTTATATTTTAACAGAGTATTAAACCAAAGTAACAGAGGTGAAAATTTAAAATGGTTTCCCCTGATTTCTTACTGTTTCTCCACACAGATTCAAAAGTTACCTGGCAAAAAGTAGCTGCACTTAATTATTTAACAAGGAAGAAATTGAGATTTACAAACTACTGAGTTCATACCTAGAGTGCTGTCTTGGTGTGAAATAAAATGAGGGGCAGTAAGCATGGTTTCTCCAGGACTCAGCTCCTGCAGCACAGGATGGCCAACAGATTACACCACCCCCTTCAGGTGGCTTCAAAGGAGTTTCGAGGTGCTGTACCTCCCTATGGATGCTTTTCCCTGCATTCCCAGTGGATGGAGTCCCCCCATAAGTTCTGCCATCCACCAGTCCAGGGCTGCACCGTCTTCAACAAGGTCTGGATCTCAGCCTGGCATGGGGGGTGCTAGCTGCTCCTTATAGCTGCTATTCCTGTATTCTCTAAGTTCTCTTTACGTCTTATGAGCTAATCCCTCATCACGCCAATCTCCTGTGTTTGAAGTGCTTTTTCTGTTGCCTGGACCTTGATAAATCACTAACTTTTGCTCCCCTCTATAAGCCTCCTTCCCCTTTCTCTATTCCACCAGCATAAGACATCATTGCTTCTGCCAAATAATTCACACAAAGCCAGAACATCTGCTTTTAAGGCATTTGTACAATTTTTGACACACAGAGTCATCAAAAAGCACTGCCTCTAGGCGATATTTCTGGGTGTATTGCCTTCCTCGTGATTTACGTATTTTAGCAGATTAAAATATCCTAAATGTTGAGGGGGAACATAATTTCACTTACTGAATCAGTACCTGGCCTTTTCTATGTTATGAAAAATCCTGGTAACTGGTCAGTGAGGAAAGGAAACGAAGCAAAAAGCCTGAGTTAATCTGCCTAATAAGGTACTGAAAAAATTAGGTAGTGAGGAAGACAGAAAAAGTGCCCCAAGTGCTGAAGAAAGTCGTGATGAGGAGAGATTTTGAAAATGATAAGCACTAGGGCAGCTTTTAGCAAAAAGAGGCAAGGAGAGCTAAATAGGTAGTACTGTAAATTATAAATTGAACCTTTGCTTAAGCCTTTGGGAGATACAAGCAAAGGTTGGAATTACTTCTTTTTATGGTTGCTACAGTGAGTTTCTTTAAATACAAGGCAAGGCCACATGGATTCCTGCCATCTTCAATAGTTTAGCTAAGGTTGTTCTAACCTTCTGATACATTTATTCTTTCAATTAACCCTAAAAAGTGCTCTAAAATTCTAGTTGTGAATCTGGTGGATTATACTTCTAATGATTATATAAACTAAGCACCAATACCTGTAATCGCTCCAAAGCCTTTGGAGGGATTGCAAGTATTTCCAACCAACTTATCTATGCACATCAGTTGAGGATGGATGTTCACTATTCTTATATGTTAGTATGTAAAAACTCTCTCTCCACTACTTGTCACTTGATCACACTGTGGTGGCTTATGAGTTGCTATGATGCTGGAAGCTATGCTACCAGTAATTCAAATATCAACAGGGTCACCCACGGTGGACAGGTTTCAGTAGAGCTTCTAGACTAAGACAGACTAGGATCTACTGGTGATCTACTTCTGAGAATTAGCCAATGAAAACATAACGGATAACAAGAGAATACTGTTTGATACAGTACTAGAAAATGAGCATTACACAATAGCCACAACAATGGACTCAAACACACCAATTGTCTCAGTCATCTAGTGCTGCTGTAACAGAAATACCACAAGTGGATAGCTTTAACAAAGAGAAATTTACTCTCTCACAGTCTAGTAGGCTAAAAGTCCACATTCAGGGTGCCAGCTCCAGGGGAAGGCTTTCTCTCTGTCAGCTCTGGAGGAAGGTCGTTGTCATCAGTCTTCCCTTGGTCTGGAAGCATCTCAGAACAGGAACCTCAGGTCCAAAGGACGCAATCTGCTCCTGGCACTGCTTTCTTAGTGGTATGAGGTCCCCCGTTCTCTGCATGCTTCCCTTTCATCTCTTGTAAGATAAAAGGAGGTGCAGGCCACACCCTAGGGAAACTCCCTTTACACTGGATCAGGGATGTGACCTTAGTAAGGGTGTTACAATCCCACCTTAATCCTCTTTAACGTAAAATTTCAATCACAAAATGGAGGACAACACACAATACTGGGCATCGTGGCCCAGCCAAATCGATATACACATTTTTGGAGGGACAAAATTCAATCCATGACACCAATGATCATGAAGATGGTGCAGGACCAGGCAACATTTCATTCTATTATACCTAAGTTTTCCATGAGTTGGAGACTACTCAACAGTAACGACAACAACAAAAATCTTTCTCTGGAGTTTTGATGGGAGTCCTTCAGCATGCCAAATATTTCTCAACCAACTGCAAAGATGATCACTGCATAACAAAGAGTATCCTATATACAACACTAGAGAATCATTCCCAAATGCCAGACCTTGCCAATGACCCAGGTTTATTTCAATAGTCCAAAGAGCATGCAGGAGTCAGTATAAGTTCAACTCCACCAAGAGAAACAATGAGGCTGATTTCAGTTACCTTGTTCCTGAGGATAGATGGAAGTGAACCACACACCCTCTGCTGCCTTTTGACTTTGGTCCTTCCATATTTGCTTCTTGGCCTGGCATCCAAGCAGGGGTTCCATCCATAACCTCCAATAAGATGGCAGAGACTGGGCCCCTCTCTTGCTTTACTTCCATCAGCCCCCAATATCAGCTTCAGCGTAACATTAGAATTCTTTTAACCTTGCTCCTCCAATACTGAGTTCTCTAGTCCATTATCAGATCATTCTGAATTATCCACAATTTGCTTTACCTGAATTGTCTCTGCTGTACCATGCTCGAACTTGGCCATAAGAGTATCCCTCACCACTCTCCTTGCCAAGGACTGGCAATCTGTCTTGTTTCTTACAATCCCATTAATCCATGGTCTTCCCCACCCCCAGCATGGAGCCAGGGCATTAGTGTCAGCTCCCTGCTATGTTTGTCATTTTAAAACAAAAGCTCTCATTTCATGCCATCATTATAATTCATCCATTTCCCCCAAACCCCTTCATCAAAATAAACACATAGTTCATCCTTAGGCTGTTGCTGCTAAGCTACTTCTGCCTTTCTCCAAATCGGAGGGCACAGGGTAGCAGATAAAGATGGAATGCAGGAAAAGTTTTGAGAATAAGTCAATGCATTTTATGCTCCTAAAAGATCCCTATGGGCAAGCCCTGATGACTGGCTGATGCAAAACCCATACCCAATCACCTGCTCCCTTTGTCTCTTCCACTATGAAGCATGGAACGGCTAAGTGTGCACTTTTCCAGGCTCCTCTGCAAGTAGCTACAGCCATGTGACATAGATCAGCCAGTGAGATAGCAGAAGCTTGTTGGGGAGTGGGGAGAGTTATCCTGCAAAAGCTTTTGGTTTCTCAATACAAGAGACAGGAGGCCCTCCCTACCCATCCTTCTTTCTACTTTGAAGGTGGGTACAATACCTGAAGTTGGAGCAGCCATCTTGTGTCTGTGAGGCAACAAGCACAAGGAAAGTTTGCCTTTATATTGTCAATCTGCTGGGCCAACTCCAACAGCTGCCTGCCTCCCTGACCATTTGTTATATGAGAAAAAGAAACCTCTGTATGTGTAAGCCGCTGTAAGTTGGACTTTCTGTTACATGCAGGAAAAAGCATTCCTAATTAATGTATCAGAAAACCTGGTGGTGTAGTGGTTAAGAGCTACAGCTGCTAACCAAAAGGTTAGCAGTTAGAATCCAGCAGACGCTCCTTGGAAACTCTACAGGGCAGTTCTACTCTGTCCTATAGGGTCGCTATGAGTTGGAATCGACTCGACAGCAACAGGTTAATTAATGTATCAGAGCCACTAAATGTCTTTCCAGAGTTCTCTTAAAAGTTTCTTCATCCTTTCCCCACTTTGAGAAACAGATCTTTTACTTAATAGTCTTTATTTTTATGAAGCATAAATCATTTTTTCCATTCTGCATGAAGCCACAAAGGAATAAATTTTAGATTTTGTGCGCTTATACATTCAGTAATATCTATTACTACTTGACATTGTGTTATATAGTCACTACAATTATAATATGCTTATTAATACATTAAAATTATTACCAATATAACTACCATATTTTTACACAAATAACACCCACCTTCTATGTTTATTTACCAATTGCGCCCGGCCCTGTGAGGTATTTACATAAGCGCTGCTATGCCAATTTGTTTTACATGTTGCTGTAAAAAAAAATTAGCAATGGTGCACTTAAGAAAATACCTTGTAGGGGGAGAGCATGGTTATTTGCATAAAAATACAGTAATTTTACTGTATGTCATAAGTATATTTTATTCAAGAAAATTAATGTCATATTGTATATGTTATTTATATTTTATTGATAATACATCATTATATTACCATATATAATACACTAGCTATTTTTCTCCCTTACTGCCTAGAACAGTGCTTGGCACCAAATAGCCATGCAGTAAATATTTGTTGAATAAAATAAATGAACCTTAAAACAGAACTTCTTATTTAAAATTAGCCTATTTCAAGCAAAAACAAAAAAAGTATTTTAATGAGTATGTTATTAAGGGGTCGGTTTAAATGAAGGCTTCATCTTGACATCCTACACAAGCAACCTTTTAAATGATGGTAATTGGTTTTAAAAATAAACTACATTATTTTGTTATTTAAAATTCCCCATAGGCAATTAGATTCATGTTTTTAAAATGGGAGTCTGGGAAGATAAGTCATTTTAGTAGACTCCTGTCTTAGCTGAAGTCCTTCTTAAACACCATGTCTGGGGCAGCAAGTCAAACCTCAAGGAGCTCTCTTCGCCTGAGGGGTCAGGAGCAAGATGCTGACACACATTTTTGCCAGTTAGTTTCTAAACCCCATTCAGAGCTACTATTGTGACTAGCATCATCCAGAAATGTGTATCTTCAGTTTTCCTCTGTGTTGTCCAATTTAAATAAACAGAAAATGTTCGTGAATTTTGTTTTTTAATTCCTTCTGCAGGAAAAAAGAAGAATATCTGGTAGCATGTGGACTTTTCATGTCAAACAATTAATATTAAAAATCACCCAGGTTTCTCTTGAGGGGTCCTTCCAGCCTACGGAAAGCAAGCAGATCTTCCTATTAATTCTCACACAGAGGGAGGACCACGGCTTCTGCACCAGAAAGAAATTCTTCCTAGCCAGAAGTGGATCAGCGACAGGGGTCTGCCTGCTAGAGTAGGACTCACTTCAGCTATCGCTCATACCCAGATTCGCCCAACAGGGCACTGCTGACCACTTGCCAGAAGCCTGAAAGCATCACTCACTGCACACAGGAAAAGCAGGGTACAGGATGCCAAGTTCTGAGCAGACTCACTCCTCATACAGAAGGGCAAGCCCCTGACCACAGGTTCTACTGCAGAACTCTGCTCAGTGGACTCCCAGGCCAGACTCTGGCCAACCCAACCCTCAAGGCAGAAAGGTGTTCCCTGGGGCTAAGTAGTTAAAAGCCTTGTATTAGTTGTCCATTGCTGAAGAACAAATTAACACAAACTTAGCAGCTAAACACACATTTATCATCTTACGATCTCAGTGGGTCAGCAATCCAGGCATGGCTTGGCTGGGTCTTCTACTTCATAGTCTCTCATGAGACTGCAATCAAGGTGTCAGCCAGAGCTGGAGTCTTATCTGAAAGCTCAACTGAAGAAGGATCTGCTTCAAAGCTCACATGGTTACTGGCAGGACTCATACCTTGCAGGCTGTTGGACTGAGGGCCTCAGTCTTTTGTGGGTTGTCCACCAGAAGCCACCTTCTGTTCCTTGCCACATGGGCCTTTCCATAGGGCAGCTTCATCAAAGCCAGTGAGGGAGAGTTATTCAAGTCAGATGCCTCTTTTCAGGCTTCAATCTTCTCTTTCTTCTTTTCCCCACATTAGTCAGTCACTTGGTCCTACTAACTCTAACACCGAAGTGTCTCTCAAATCTATCCCTTTTCTCCACTCCAAATGCTAAAATTCAGACTCTCATCTTCTCTCTACAGAGCCATTTCAACAGCTTCCTAACAGGTGTCCTTAGCCCAGCAAGACACTGTACAGGTTTACCATCCGGCTCAATAAGGAGTGGGAGATGCCCTGATTTGTAGCATTTGCTAATTTCCATGGTATAAATACTCCCATTTCAACTGACTTCAAGTTACCAAGGTGACATCACTGATCACAGACTTGGGAAGAGACACTCAGTAACACATCATTATATAGTGTTTCCACCACACAAGTACCGTAGACGCAAATAACCTCAAGAGCATAAATACAGAAAAGTAATTAGGAAGTGGTACATTTTATTTGTTCTCTTTGCTTTTAATATCATTTAATTGTTAAACGTTATATAATTTAATAATCAATAATGACTGTGTTTTACAACCTGCTCGGAAAATTCCTGAAAACCTAACAATCGGCTCTCGTAAACTGAAGTGTACCCAATCCGGCACATCACTGCCCTGGACCTAGTCTCTGCACTCAAGTTGTCCTCCAAAGCACAGCAGACAGACATGTCAACATAAATCAGACCACATTACTGTCCCTGCTCTTTTTGGTGATATCTCACATACAAAAGGCCCTTTGTCTTCTGATCACACCCAGCTCTAACTACATCTTAGGTCGAAATTAAACATGAATGATAATAATAATAGTAACCAAGCCTAACAATTGTTGACCCTTACTGTGTGCTAAGCCCTTAACATGCATCGTACCATTTAATCTCTGCAACAGTCATGTGAGCTAAGTAGTCTTATCATCCCCATTACACCCATGTGGGAAGTGAAGAGTGTTTATGGAGCTGGTCTAATACCGGGATTCTTAGGACTAAAATAATCTCAACAACAATTCAACACTCTCATATACACTATGTTCTTCTTATCTTCTTCCCATTGTGCATATTTTTCTCTATCTAGAATGCCCCATCACCACTGACCCCAGCACCACCATCATGCCGCCCTTACTATCTAGTGAGCTGCTACTCTAAGAACCTAGTTCAATGGTGCTCTAAACTGAGAGGTAAAAGAGACGTAGAGACTCAAGACTGTGTAGCCAGTTATTGCTTACTGGATACCAAGTTTCTGTTTGTGGTGATGAAAACTTTTGCAAATAGATAGTGGTGATGGTTGAACAATATGGAAAAGGTAATTAACACCAGAGAACTGTACCCTTAAAAATGGTTAAAGGGCAAACTTTTGTTATATATATTTTACCACAATAATTTAAAAAAAAAAGAAAAAGGAGTGTATGGCCAACACTGAGGGTCAGGTAACACTGGGATCAGTACTGATTTGAGGCAATAAGGCTTTACCAGAAAATATAAATAAATAAAAGTCATTTTATCCTAGTGTTAAAACATGAAAGAAATAGCTAAGGAGTCTTAGGGTTGAAAACGGTTAAAATGTATTCCAGTTAAAAGGGGATCTGGCTAATTTTCCCTTCTTAAGCTACCAATAAATTAGCTAGGAAGAAAGATACAAAGACAGGACAGAGACAGCGAGAGAGACTGAGATTGAACAAACCCATAATACCACCCAAAGATAAGAATTCAACTTACAGATAGCTCATTGCCAGGATCTGGAAGGAATTTCTAGCAACTACAAAGCTGATGGAACTGGATTGAGAAAAACAAATCCCTGGTTCATCTCACAAAACAGAAAATCCCACTGACCTAAAAAATGATAAGAAGATCTGTCATCCTTCCCCCTCTGCTGGTCCTTGGCTCAGAGGAACCAGAGTCTAAGCTAACAAGGAAACAGGACAGCCCTGTGTGGGATGTAGAAGTCTAGCATACTATTCCCCAGCCCCGCTCCTCCGATCTTTCTTCATCCATTCTGAGATAGCAAATTCCAGAAAACAAATTGGGGAGGAGAGAGGAGTGGAGATTCTACTGGTGTTGCAAAGCATCCAGGGAGGTGGGTAAGGCCAAAAATAGAAGGATTCCTGGAGTGAGGTAACACAGGAGGTTTGAGATTTCTGTTTACTCCCTCTTCTTAGTGCATCAAGGAAGCAGGCACTGAGGGTAAAGATGGTCCCACTTCAGAACATCAGAGCTGTCCAAGGCAAAAACTTAAATCAGGAAGTGGGCTAGGAGTTGAGCATATCAACCTTCCCCATAGCTATAACCCTAAAAAGATTGTTAACAGTACACAGATGAATAATAGAAGTCACATGTCTGTCTGCTAATAAACACTGATCAGGGAAATAAAAATTAAAATAATAAAGTATCACATTTAATAATAACTATAAAATTGGCCAAATTTTAAGAGATTGTTAACGTCCAATATGGACAAGGATGAGAGGAAACTGGCACTCAACACTGATGGCAGAAATGTCAACTGGAACAGCCTCTATGGTGGCTAGTCAATGCATATCAAACTTTCAGATGAGCACATATAACAAGGACATACATAGGGACAGTAATATATATGCCAAACACACAAACACACAATGACAAGGATATAGGCAAGCATTTTTATGGCCACATTGTTTATGATAGCAGAAGAAAAAAAAAGAAATAATGTCCACCAGTAGCATAATGGGAAATAAATTGCGATATATCCATTTTGTCAATTATTATCCAACAATTAAAAGAATGAAATGAGCCTATATGACATGGAAAATCTCTAAGACACTACTGGTAAGTTGGGGTGGGGGAGGCAATGTGCAGAACAATGTACATAATATGCACCCATTTTTGTAGTCCTGAACTCCATATTAGTATATGAATATGTTTATCTAAATATGTAGAAAAATATCTGGAAGAATATACATTAAAGTTTTAACAGATACCTCTGGGAAGGAGATACTCTTATTCTATACACTCTGTACAGTTTGTATTTTTATACAGCAAATATATTACTTGTTCTGTTTTGTTTTCCTGGTAGGCTTTGCTCAAATGTCAACTCTGGGTAATCTCTTGCCTTCCTTTGCCTTTTCCTTAATGATTCTAATGCGTGCTATACTTACGTCCACAATTACACGTGTACACTTATTTGGTAAACAGTTGTACACCTATGTCTCCTCCTGCCAAGAGAGTGAGCTCCCTTAGAGCAAAGAAGCTGTCTCACTTTTTTCTGAATTCCTCATACCCAGCACAGTGTCTGGCACATAATAGGCTCTCAAATGTATAATAGAATGAATTAATCTCAAATGTATAATAGAATGAATTAATCAATCAATCAAACAATATAGAAGCGGGAGGCTGTTAAGCTTTCCAGATTCTATGGATATGTTTTCTGATTCCAAGGCCTATAGTCGAACTATCAAGATAAATTCAAGGGTTTTTTTGTTTGTTTGTTTGTTTATTTTTTTGAAGAGGCAGTATAGCACTGTGATTAAGAGTTTAAGTGTTCAATTCTCAGCCCCACCACTTCTTAGCTAGTGACCCTGGGCAGGTCACTTAACTTCTCTGTAACTCAGCTTCCTCTTCTGTGAAATGGGGCTAATAACAGTTGGAGGTTAGCTTCCACCCAGAGATGCCTCCGAAGAAAGGCCTAATGATTTACTTCTGGAAAAATTAGTCACTGAAAACTCTATGAAGCACAGTTCTACTCTGACACACATAGGGTTGCAACTTGTTCACAACTGGTTTGTGAGCTATGAGCATCCTAGTGGATAAAGAAGGCTGAGCATTGCTCTGGGGCATGTGAACAATGCCTGGATGCCCTGAGGAGATCTCAGGTTTCCCTCATAGGAATAACCTCCCTGAGTCAGTAGAAAACTTCTTAATAATTGGACAGAGGGGCAGTGGGCCACTTCTTTAAACTGTGAGAAGCCCCCTTTCTGCTTTCATGTCTCAGGCCAGAGAGAAAACTTTCCATGGAATTCGATTTCCTAGTGTCCTTGACATCTCCAAGCTGAGAAAATCATTTTGAAAGCCCCCTCGCCTATGTTTCACAGTCTCCCCTCAGATGTGCACCACTGCAGGACTCCACCTAACCTTCCACAAACCACATTCCTAAGCAGGGGAAAAACAACAATAATTTACTTTTCTTTAACAGGTTTCTGGCAAAATTTTGATCACTGGACTAGGGAAAATCTGAGGCCAGAGTGCAGACCCCGTCAAATACTCCTTTGGGAGGCACGGACCCACTGGCCTCTAGCTTGCTATTTGGGGTTTTGGTTTTAGCTTATGATTTCTGGTGACATAACATGCCCCATGCCCCATCTGAATCCATAAAATAAGGGATCTTGTTGTATACAATTTAGAAAGGCTCTGTTGATAAGAGAATCACGACTGAGCAATAAAGGAGGAAGAGTGTGCAGAGAGACCATAAGCCCCTCAGTGAGGACATCTCAGGCCAATCTGAAGCTGACAAACCATGTGCCTGTGTGTGACCATGAAAACTTTGAATTAGCTGCCAGACAGAAGTGCCCTAAAACCAAGATACATTTTAAAATGCTTTTATTCTGAATATTTATTCATAGGTCAAGCCTCATCTTTCATTCCATTAATGCATTCATATTGCACCTGTTTTCCACTCCCTTAGGTGCTTTACATATCCAAATGAACACATACAGATTCACTCCAGCTTCCTCTGCTGTCTCTTTACACTTGGCCTCTGACACTCCTTCTCCCTCCCTCTGACACTGCTCCAAACCCTGCTTTCTTGGCCCTTCTCGATCTCAACCCGTGGTCCCATGCTCCCCACCCTCAACCCTACCCACAGCTCCCTTTGTTTTGCCCCAAAAGATGCCAGGCTAGGGGTAATTTTTCTTTGGTTTAAAATTCAGGCATAAGAAAAAGCTTTACCAATTCAGTCTCAATCCCCGGGTTCTAGAGAGAAAGTAGTAAAGAGAGTTGGCTAATCCCAAGTGTGGCTTCTGTCAAAAGATTCTTTAAACAACCTTTTGTCAGTGAACCAGACTCAATCGATCAGCCTGACTTGCTTAAAAAAAAACAAAACAAAACTCCTATTTAGCATAACAATCTAATCACAAGGTAAATTCCACTGAGCAAGGGATCAGACGGACTTGAGGACTATCTTCTCTTTCAGAAAGCTGCAGTTAGAAGCCTGACATAATTCAACTCCACTGGAAATACTTCTCTACTACCCTACAAAGCAACCCCAAGGATTATCCTCAGAATTATTGGGTAGTCATTATTTTTATAAACTTTTGACTGATGTATAAATACAATAATCTGCACAATTTTAAGTGTACACCTCATGAATTTCTACAAACTGAACACCTTGTGTAACTAGCACCCAGATCAACATATAGAATGTTGCCAGTATCCCAGAAGCCTCGGTCACAGCCTTCTCCAGTTACTACCTCAGTCAAATGTAACTACAGTTCTGACTTCTATCACCATAGAGTAGTTTTGCTGATTTTTTAACTACATAAATGGAACCATACCATATTTACTCTTTTGTGTCTAGTTTCCTTGCTAAGATATTATTGAAGGAAAAAAAACAGCCTCTGGCACTATACTGCTGTGACATCTTTGTCATGAGTCAGATAGTCAGGGATATATGTAGGTCTGTTTCTGGAATTCCTATTCTGTTCCTTTGGTCTATTTGTCTATCCTTAGGCCAACAAAAGTTTTAATTACTGTGGCTTTATAATAAGTCTTAAAGTATGGAAGTGTGCATCCTCCATCTTTGTTCCTCTTCAAGACTGTCTTCACTATTTCTAACCCTTTACACTTACATATAAATTTTATAATCAATTTGTCAATTTTCACCAAAAAAACTTCTGGAATTTTTATTAAGATTGCATTGAATCTATCAACTGATTTGGGGAAAACTGCCATCTCTCCAATATTGAGCCTTCTAATCCCTGAACATATAATAGCCCTCCATTTATTTAGGTCTTTCATTTCTTTCAGGAATATTTTACAGTTTTTCGTGTAGAGGCCTTGCATATTCTTTTATTTTTTTCTAGTTAATATTTTTGATGCTAACATAAATGGCATCTTTTTAAAATAACATTTTCTTATTTGGTGTGACTAATATATATAAATGGAGCCCTGGTTGCATAGTGGTTAAGAGCTTGGCTGCTACCCAAAGGTTGGCAGTTCAAATCCATCAGCTGCTTCTTGGGAGCCCTACAGGGCAGTTCTACTCTGTCCTGCAGGGTCACTGTGAGTTGGAATCAACTCGATGGCAATGGGTTTTGTTTGTTTTTTTGAATACATACAAATACAATTGATCATCGTATACTGACTTTGTTATATTTAGTGGCCTTGCTAAATTAACTATTATGAATTCTAATAGTTCATTTGTAGATTCTTTCAGAATTTCTATGTGCACAATTCTATCATCTGCAAACAATGACAGTTTTATATCTTCCTTTATAATACTTAGGTCTTCTGTTTCATTTTCTTGCCTCATTGCAATGGCTACATTTCCAAAAAAATAATGAATAAAAGTGGTGATAGCAGACATCTTTGCCTCATATCTGATATTAGAGGCAAGATTTTCACTATGTAAACATTAAGAGTGATGTCTGCTGTCAGTTTTTTGTAGATACCCTTTTCACGTTAAGAAAGTTACTTTTTATTCCTAGTTTGCTAAGGCATTCATCTTGAGTTGGTGTTAAATTTTTACCAAATGCTGTTTTTTAATCTATCGAGATGGCCATATATTTATTTTTCTTCATCCTGTTAAAATTTCCACTTAATTCCACTACTGTTCAGATAACATACTCTATGATTTTGATTTTCTTGAAGTTTTCTGAGGCGTGCATTATGACCCAGCATATATAGTCTATTTTGGTAAATGTTCCAAAGGCACTTGAAAAGAAAGTGTAGCTCTGCAGTTGTTCAGTACAGTATTCTGTCTACAGATAGGTAAATCCTGTTGATCATGTTGTTCAAATTGCCTACATGCTTACTAATATTTTTTGCCTAGAATCAATAACAGAAAAATAATTAGACAATCACCAAACGTTTAGAAATAAAAGAATACAACACTAGTTAACCTATGGGTCAACAGAATATTCACATTGAATATTTTGTAAAGGTAAAGCACTTTACCTTTCGTAAAGGTAAAGGTAAAGCGGTGCTTAGGGCAATTTTATACCATTAATGCTTATGTTGAAAGATGAGTAAAGTTTAAATTTAGGACTGTTTTATCCTCCTTAGAATTGATCTTTTTAATGCTGTGAAATGTCTCTTTTTATATATAACATTGCTTCTCAAATGGGGATATTTGGTAATTCCTGGAGACATTTTCAGTTGTCACAATTTTGCAGGGGGTCAAGGGTGTTACTTGCATCTATTATGCAGAGGCCAGGGATGCTGCTAAACATTCTAAAATATACAGACAGTCCCCCACAAAAAGAATTATCCAGCCCAAAATACCAATAGGGTGGAAACTGAGACATCCTGATTATATAATACTTCTTTCCTTAAAATCTACTTTATCTGATATTAATATCAAATTACTTTAGTTGGTAGTGTATGTTGTATCTCTTTTATCCTTTTACTTTCAACTTTTTTGTGTCCTTATATTTAAAGTATATCTCTTTTAAGCAGATTATAACTGGATTTTTTTTTCAACCATTCTGAAATTCTTTTATTTTACTTGGAATACTAAGTCCATTTATATTCAATGCAAATATTGATATATTTGGGTTCAAATCTACCACCATATTTTTTTTGTCCCATCTTTGTTCTTTTTTTCTCCTCTCTTGTGTTCACTGTGATAACTCAAGTATTTTCTTTTTTAATTTTTCATTCCCTCCTTTACTGTCTTGTTAAATATATATTGTTATTCTTTTAGTGGTTGCTTTAAATATTACAACATGTATTCTTAACTAATTATAGTCTACCACAAATTAATACTTTAACCACTTAACAGAAAATGCAAGGACCTTTGCCACTTTAAGTTAATTTACATAGTCCCCCCACTTTTTGTGCTATTGTTATCATATATTTATATTCTGCTGATTTTCTAAACCTCACAGGACATTATTATTATAGTTTTCTACCGGCATTTTTTCATTTATATTTTTCATATACTTATCCTTTTTTCCTCATTCCTTCCTGGACTTCCATGCTTTTATTAGGGATTATTTACCATCTGTCTGAAGAGCTCCCTTTACTATTTCTTTTGGTGTTCATCTGCTAGAGATAAATTCTCTCCGCTTTCGTTTGTCTCAAAATGTAATCTTCATTTTGAAGAATATTTTCCTTGGTATATAATTCTAGGTTGACAGTTACTTTTCTTCTGATACCATATAGATGCTATTCCATTATTATCTGGCTTCCATGAGCTCTATCAAAAGTCAACAGCTAATCATATTGTTGCTCCTGTGAACATCGTGTTTCTTTTCTCTATGGCTCCTTTTAAGAATTTTTTGTCTTTATTTTTTGTCAGTTTTATTATGATGTCTCTAGATGTTGTTTTCTTTGCATTTATCCTACTTAGAGTACATAGAACGTTTGCATCTGTGGCTTGATGGGTTTACAAAATTCTCAGCCAGATCTCTTCAAATATTCCTTCTGACCCATTTTCTGTCTTCTGTTTTTCTGGGACTCAAATTATATATATTTAGAACTTTTCACCATTTGCCATATTTATCTTATATGATATATTTTCTATCCTTTTTCCCTCTGTGCTTCAATCTAAATGTTTTCTACTGACCTATCCTCCAGTCCAGTAATCCTCGCTTTTACTGATTTCTAATCTTCTATTGGAGCCCTGGTGGTGCAGTGGTTAAGAGCTCAGGCTCTTTTGGTTAATCTTCCATTAAACCCATCTACTTAATTCTTAACTTCAGTTACTGTAATCTCAATTATAGGATTTCTATTTGGTCCATTTTTATGGATTCTTGCTTTCTGGTGAAATTTTGTATTGAGTTCTCTGTTTTGCTGAGCACATTAATCATGGTTATTTTAAGCTGTTTCTGTGTCTGAGAATCCCAATAGCTGGATCATCTGTGGCTCTGTTTCTTTTGTCATTTTTTTCTCTTGTTTGGTTTTGTTATTGTTGTTGTTTTGTCATTTGGTCATGCTTCCTGCCATTCTGGTAACTTTTTATTTTAATGTATGAGAAATCCTCTTTGCATATAATTCCACAGAGAGGATTTAATTTTCTCTTCTGGAAAACAGATGGAGAACTGGTAGATCATCCTGATCCAAGCAAGGTGAGTTTATTTCCTTGCCCTTGCCCCTAGTGCTTGGACCTTCAGGAGTCTGAACTAAAAGCCTGAACTACTCACCAGAGCCCCTCCTTCTGAACTCCAATTTCAGTTCCCTCAGCCTTCTGAGACTACCCAAATCTCTGCTTAGCTTCTTAGCTTCTTGCAGCTACTTTCTGTTTAGTTTATCAGTAGCTCATCCCACACATGTATTTCTTATGATATGGCGAAAGACTCTGCAAGCAGAACATTTGGCTCAGTATTCTGCAATATCCTTTCCTCCAGGATCTGGCTCCTCAAGTTCTGGCTGCCTCGGTAGCCTTGAACTCTAATATTTGACTCCCAGCCTGATGAGTACACTTACCACAAGCTCTTGGCCACTGCTTTCTGTTCAGACTCTATGCACTGCCCCCCAATTGGCAAATGTCCCCAAGGGGAAAAATTGGCAGTGAGTGTAAGTCTCACTTCAGCGCATTTCTCTTCCCTCTAGGATCTTGACCTGTCCAGTTCTGGCTGCGCTGCTTTCACTTTGTTGCCTTCAACATCTGTTTTATAGCTGTTCTTAGCAGGAGGGTTAGCTGATACTAGCTACTCAATTTTAATCAAAAGCAGGAGTGGTAATTACTTTTTAACAGGCTACAAGCAGTACAAAGTTAAGAGCTAACTGGATTCATTAAATTATTTGGTTGATTAGATTAATAACCACCTTGAATTTCCATAGCACCATTCTTCCATGGATTTCAAAACATTTCCACACATTAGCAAAGGATCATTACCAGTTCCATCAAGCTCTAATTTATAAATTTAAAATTGGAATAATGGGATAAAATAACTTAAGTTCCCAGGTATCCAGAGAAAATAGATAAACACCAGGGCTTTGTCCCTAGCCAGCAGTATTAGCATAGTCTGGGAACTTGTTAGAAATGCAAATTCTCATCAGGGCTTCAAACTGGAATGAACTGTTCGAAGCTCTGATAAGAACAGATACTGAACATGTTGACTGCCAATATCATTGGAGACCTAGTAGCTACTAACATCTGGAGATTGATTTCAAGTGGTTTGGAATTCTAGGATCAAGACTTTCCATAAACATACCGTGCTTCATATTAAGCATGTAACTCCCCGTAACCTCTAATGCTCTAAAGGAATATGTAAACTATATAACATGTGCTAAGTGCTACCTATATAACAACTTGAAAATGGCGCAAGACTGAGCAGGTGCTTCATTCTGTTGTACACAGGGTCACTACGAGTCAGAACTAACTCAATGGCATCTAACAACAATGAAGTGCTGATTTGGGTACGTCATCAAGCAGGGTAAATAGATGTCACATCAAGCCTACTCAGAATTTTTTTAAAAACATAATAATAGTGAAATAATTTACTATAAGACTTATGGGACAACAAATATTGTAGTTTAATTCATAATTGGGTCTCTCACGTAAGTGAAACAATAACAATATTACAAACCATATTCTATCTATCCTTCCAGGTTTACTATTGCAGTAGGCTTTGAAGTAGTATTTGTTCTATGAAGTTGGGAGTTTTTTCCATGCCTTCTCTCCAGAATGAGCATTAAACCTTAATTTCTTATACATTCATTCCAGAGAGGCATATTCAGCTTTTAAAAGAAACCCAAAGATTTTTTTTAAAAAACTAAATGGAGATAAAAGTTACTAAATAAGCTAACAAGAGCCTGTAGACCTTAACTCTAAATCATAGTAAATAGTTACAAATGAAACATGAAGACACCCAACAGCCACCCAAAACATATTTGATGATATTGATTTCTTGCATTCTACAGTGAGTTTTTAGTGGGGCTTTGGTAGTAATTGGGTACCTCGTCTTAATACCTTGACACAAAGGAATTTAGAATAATCCATCACTGTTCTTCTCCAGGATTCCAAATAACAAGCACCACAAGCTGGATGAAAACAGGTTGACCTCACAAGGCCCCTTGTAGCCTGTGACTTGAGAATTAATAACAAATGGAGGCTGGCACAGTTATAGGCAATTTTTGTTCAAAACTGAAAGTACATCACAGACGCCGGCTCATCTTCTAACTTTCTTGAAAGACCAAGAAGAAACAAATACAGCTATGTCCATTTTACAAATCAGTAAGCACACAGAGGTTACATTATTAATCAAATGTCCCACAACATACACACCTCAACTAGGAAAGGTGCCTTGGTGTCCCCACTACCGATCTAATGAGTAATTGATTAGCAATGACAATCTACTTACTGCTATTCCTTATACCGTTTTTTCATAAACCAAATCCTAACTACTAGACTGTTTCTAACACAGTTGTCTGGGACTGTACCATTCTTACGTTTACAAATTGGACCATATCTAGCATAATCCTATTGCACAGTTCACCCATTGTATTCCATTTAAGAGTAAGCAATAAAGAAGAGTGGGGAAAAACGGGGGGTCCATTTTCATTGTTACATTTACCAAAAAAGAAAAAAGAAAAAGAAAGGCCCAACTTGTTGATTATCTCTAAGAGGTCATTATCACCTGCATGATGAAGACACAAGTGAGAATGGGTAAATAGGGCATTTATCACACTAATAAGATCAGTAAAGAGTAGCTTAGACCTTAGTCATCCACACATTTCATGAAGTTTAAAGAATCCAAAAAGAGCAGCTTTAGAAATTATTTGAGTATCATTTTATCTTTTGTAATGGATAAATCAAATATTTCATATTGTTTCTTCACTCCATATTGTAATGCCCACCATTCACAATGCGAGAAAATTCACAGAAGATGTTGTAAACCAATTCCCGCTCTTTTCATCTGTCTCTAAATTCAGTTATGCTGTTTCCTCCTTTGGTCGACAGTATGCAATATGCTGAACTTCTTTCAAAACCTTAATACTGTTCTCACCAGTCTCAGGATAAAAAAGAAATTGCGTCAACAGCAAGCAAACTCCAGAAGAAGCAGTTCAAATGTTTCCCAACATGCAGTCAACACCTGGCAAGAGTCTAGTGATTGGAAGAGCTAAGCATGCCCACCAGGAACAAATGTGAAAAAAATGGATACGGTGAACATACATTTCCTATTGGAATGTTGTTTGTTTTACTTTGCTTTGCCAATGTGACAGGACAACCATCTCTTCTATTTCTACTGCTCTTCCCTACGTGAAAGTCAGCAGAACCCACAGCATCAAGGGGTCTCCAAGACAGACAGGGGTTTCTGTCTCACCTTGCTCACCTGGCTACTGCTTCAGGCTGGTCAGCCCACCTGGCCAATTTCTGACCTCCTCTGAAAGCACACTCCTGAGAGTTAGACTTCTAGGTACCTCTCACTAGTTTCTGTTTAGCTTGCTCATTCCCCCCAACAAGGACTTTGCTCTAGATTAAACAGCTCACCTCCCTCTACCATTTCTCAGGTTGCATTCAGAATCAGAAAATCCAAGAAATATATTCACAGATGTTCCCTTGTTTATTTGTTGACTCTGTGTAATTTGTTTGCCCTAATTTGTTTTTGTCTACCTTGGGACTTCCTTTTTTAATTTCCCTTTCTCTGTTTACCCCTCTTTGTGGAGCAGCGGTCTGTTAAGCTGTGAGAGGCACACGCCAAATTAAAAAAAAAAAAGCACTGCAGATTGTTTTAAGCATGGGCTGCCCCTTTGGGCCTGAAGGCCTTGCTTGAAGCCTGCACCTGCTCCTCCTCCTGAGACGCAGGGCTCCTGATCTTTATCCCTTGCCTTTAAGCTGCCTGATTCCTATTATCCAAAGTCAAACAGCGTTCTCTACATTCACGCCTCCAGCACTTGGCATGAAATTAATAAGCCTGGCTGATATATTTCCCTGGAAGCCTGCCACTCTTTAACAGTGGTGTTAGATTAAAAATTTTGGCATGGTTAATGAACAGGGAAAAGCTGAAGCCAAAAGTTTCATGCAGCAATGCAAGATTTGGGGGTTATGAAAAGAATACCAATTTTCCTCATATTTTCTGAATGCCATCCTAATTACAGGGTTAGATAACAAACACAGCTAGACAGTCAGCACTAGAAGAAAGGGTGTATTCTCAGACTCTTCTCATATTTAGATTGTATCGTCTGTCCTTTCAATCACATGGCCTTCTGTTAGACTGGGTTATCTAAAATTGCAATAATAGCGATTCGTGTTCTAAATAGGCCTCCCTCATCCCAGGTCACTCTTTTTCTCATTAAATGAGCACTGTGAATGGGTTTCAGGCCAAAATTTGATCTTCCTGAAGTGAAAGTCAATCCAGTAAGAAAAGATTATTCTGAGCCTATTAAAGACTAGTGTCTCACTGCTGGAGTTCCAGTCCTTATTGTTTGTCTTAGTCATCTAGTGCTGCCATAACAGAAATACCACAAGTGGATGGTTTTAAGGAAGAGAAATTTATTTCCTCACAGTCAAAGTAGGCCAAAAGTCCAAATTCAGGGCGTCAGCTCCAGGGGAAGGCTTTTTCTCTCTGTTGGCCTTCTTCTCTTCGATGTTGCCCTGGACTAGGAGCTTCTCTGCGCAGCGACCCCAGTCCAAAGGACACTGTGCTCTGCTCCTGGCACTGCTTTCTTGATGGTATGAGGTCCCCCACTCTCTGCTTGCTTCCCTTTCCTTTTATCTCTTACAAGAGATAAAAGGTGGTACAGGCCACACCCCAGGGAAACTCTCTTTACATTGGGATCAGGGATGTGACCTGGGTTAGGGTGGGGTTACAACCCCACCCTAATCCTCTTTAATATAAAATTACAATCACAAAATGGAGGACAACCACACAACCCTGGGAATCATGGCCTAGCCAAATTGATACACACATTTTTTGGGGGACACAGTTCAATCCATGACATTCCACACTTTGGCCCCAAAAAAAGTCACATCCTTGCAACATGCAAAACATATTCATCTCATAATATCATAGCAAAAGTCTTAACTCCAAGTCCAAAATCCAAAAATTCCTCTTCATCTGTGAAATCTAGAATACAAGCTATCTGCTTCCAAAGGTACAATGACAGAACAGGCACAGGCTAGACACTTCCATTACAAATGGGAGAAACTGGAGCAAAAGAAGGGATAACAGGCACCAAGCAAGTCAGCAGAACACATTACATTAACCCTCAAGGCTTTGAAAATAATCTTCCTTTCTCTGAGACAATTTACACAATGGCCCTGCCCTCCAGACTCTAGTTTATTGGCCACACTCTCCAAATTCTTAGTGGAGGCCCCTCGGCCCTGAGCTTCAGCTCTACCTTTCAGGCCCACTGGGACAGGAACTTTGCTCCCTTGGCTTTAGGCACACCATTCTCTCAGTCCATCAGAGTGGCAACTCCACCCTTAGAAACACCAGAGGCCATGGCTCCACACTTGGAAACTGCAGAGGTGATGGACATACCTTTTGAGACTGAGGCAGCTTGGCTTCTTGTGTCCCTTGTCTCTTCAACTTTTGTTTCCTGGTTCCTTGGCCTCTCGGCTCCTTGGGCCTCATGCCCCCATCTGCCCTGCTGGGGCAAGTGTTCCAAAGCTCAGTAGCTCCACCGGTAAGTGCCCGGAGGCACCCCACTCCACCAGGAAGCCTCCTGAACACAGGCACTCAGCTCTCTCGCTCCGTGGGTCGGCTCCAGTACCGCCTCACACTGGTCTCCTGGTTCTGCTGCTGTTGGTTCTCTGCTGCCACTGCTTTTCTGCTGCCATAGCTTCTCTGCTGTTGCTGGTCCTCTGTCACTGTCACACGTCTATCCGTTCACAGTTTTAAAACCGCTTCTACATTTTAGGTATCTGTTAGAGCAGCACCCCACTCCCGGTACCAAATTCTGTCTTAGTCATCAGTGCTGCCGTAACAGAAATACCACAAGTGGATGGTTTTAAGGAAGAGAAATTTATTTCCTCACAGTCAAAGTAGGCTAAAAGTCCAAATTCAGGGCATCAGCTCCAGGGGAAGGCTTTTTCTCTCTGTTGGCCTTCTTCTCTTCGGTGTTCCCCTGGACTAGGAGCTTCTCTGTGCAGCGACCCCAGTCCAAAGGACACCGCGCTCTGCTCCTGGCACTGCTTTCTTGATGGTTATGAGGTCCCCCTGTCTCACTGCTCACTTCTGTCTTTTATATCTCAAGCAACTGCCTCAGGACACAATCCAGTCTTGTAGATCCAGTCCTGCCTTACTAACACAACTGCTACCCATCCTCCCTCATTAACATCATAGAGGCAGGATTTACAACATATGGGAAAATCACACAGTACCAGGAATCATGGCCCAGCCAAACTAATATACACATTTTTGGGGGGACATAATTCAAACCATGACATTGTTTAAGTCTGCAGCCACACTCCTCATATCATAAAAACACCACCTCCCCACCACTGGAAACATACTTGCTATGTAGGTCTACCCCTTCACTCTCTACCCCTTCTAAATAAAGCACGGAGCTAGAGAATTGTCCTCACCCAGAAGATGTAAAATCCAGTGAGTCCTCATGACCCATGACATTGGATATGAGTTTCACAAAAAGTTTGATAAGGATTTGGAAAAATCTAGGCAAAGTCTGATATTCCATACAGGGCCATCTCAGTGCAGCAAGGGAGCAAAGACATGAAGGAGACATGGGTGCTCTGTTCTCAGCTAACCAGAAGTCGGCCCTATTAATGCCACTTGACCAGACGCCTGGGAAATATGAAAAGACCTGAGTGTGGTAGTAAAGGAAAAAAAGAAAGTTATGTCTGCCTGGTGGAATAACAAATATCTTCTACAGCATTGCCTGTCCTATGAAGAATGGCTAGGAGTTACAGTGACCAACATGGATGTATGCCACCCCTCTTCAAGGATTCTTGGTTCCAAGTCCCAAAGCCCAGCAAAGGTGAGACTTCAGGGTTTTGGGAGCTCCCCGATTCTTCTTTGAACCAATTTGAAAAGCATAGGCAAAGAGCTCAGAAAGGGATATTCAGCTGATCAAACATGAGATTTGTTTTTCATTTGCTCTAAATTGTCAGATCAAGTCAATCTAAACCTATCTATGATCCACAGGCTATCTAAATCTAAGAGACAGTCATTCTTAGTTTTTGCTTTAGTTCTCCGGATCTATGGAATAGTCATGTGAAAGCATCATATTAAAATCACCAACATCCAACTCAAGTGTCCATCAATGGATGAACTGATAAATAAAATGTGGTATATCCATACAATGGAATATTATTCAGCCATAAAGAGAAATGAAGTTCTGATATATGCTGAGCAAAATACACCAGACACAAAAGGATAAATACTGTAGCACCCCACTTACATGAAATACTTAGAAGAGAGGCAAAAGTTTATTAATTGTACCAGTGGCAGGGAGAAGGGGGAAGTGGGGAGTTATTATTTAAGGAGTATTGAGTTTCTGTTTAGGGATAGGAAAAACATTTGAAAGTGGACAGTGGTAATGGCTGTACAACATGGTGAATGTAATTAATGTCACTGAATCATACACTTAAAAATGGTTAAAATGGCAAATGTTTTATTGTATATATTTTACCACAGTAAAAGATAAATTTTTAAAGATCAATCAAAAAGTTTATTTCCAACTGAAAAAAATTACTCAGAGGTAGATGCAAGAGAATCATGTCACCACCACTTGTACTGGCCAATGTGGCAGCCATTCTAGCACAGACACCTTATCTAATCAATGATGTGAAAAAGGAACTTAAATGGTAAAAATCCCTCCATAGACTACAAACAGGAAATATGACTAACATTCTCGTAGGTTACTGAGAGCACGTGAGGGTTTCATCAGGAGACAAGAGCTGACCCTTGGTAAAGTCAAATCAATTTCATAGCAAGCCATTACAACAGGCGTCTACTGTATTCATAATTACAGGATACTTCAAAGCTTTTTCTCAATAAAAGAAAGCATAAAGAGATCAAAGCTCCTGGACCACACGTAACACAGTTGAAAGTTGTCCCAACATGTTCTCTGCCTGCAAGACAAATAAGTTAAATATATTTGCAAATGTCAACTTCCTCTCTTTTAATGTCTCTTAAATCAGGTCAGTGAGTCTGTTTTGGAAACAGAAACAGGATGACTCACAGATATTTTCTTGGCTCATTACCCAAGCTTACACAACAAAGCAACTCAATTTGAAGCACTCTGGAGTTGCCCTCCTCTGGTTGACATCCTTGAGACACTGTTACACTCTGACCATTTGCATTTACAGCGCCATGCTTTTGTTCGAGGAGAATATGCTGCTAACGTACACTTGCATCATCATCATGTCACCTGAAAAAGTAACCCTAAAATAAAGTAAACTAAAATAAAATGTGTTTAGCTTTTCTGACCCTAAGAGCAAATGCTAGTTTGTTTCTGTGGCAGCACTGAGTCTTCTCTCCCAAACCAAACTTGCCCTGAATACTAAATTCCTTTCAAAGTAGGATGAACCGTTGCAACAGATGATCTGTTCCATTTTAAAGACTGGCTCTAACGCTGCAAAGTGTTAAGTTTTGTCTTTTACCCAGAGTTCTCCAGGATATATTGTTGGGGAAATCAATATTGGGTGTCAAAAGCTGACTCAATATCTCCCAAAACAGAATTCTCTCTCTTCCCTAGAAACAAGACCAGCCAGATTTTATCCTAGCACTTAACTTTTCCCAAAGGTTCATTATTTCTTGAGTCATTCCAAGACTAGGAAGAGCTGTCTCTGATGGGAGAAATCTCCTAGAACCGTCCTTAGGAGTACAGAACCTTCATTTTTTAATTTGAAAGTCTGCTCAGTTTCATGAAGCGCAGATGCAGATTTTACCTTTCCAGGCTTTATCAGAAGTGAGAGAACAATCAGAATAAACTACAAAAATAGGTCCCCTGATCAAAAACCTTCAGTGGCTCCCACTCAGCACACCACTCCAGCAAGCATTACCTCCCATTACTTCCTTTAACACACCTTACGTTCCAACCAAACAGCTGAACTGAGCTGAATAAGGCCAGATACATGTTCTCACAGTATCACGTACTTTTTCCTCATGGAACTCACTGCCATAAAGATTACAAAATTATTTACATAACCTCTGTCAACACTGTAACCCCTGGGCCTAGCCCACTGCCTGGCACACAGTAGATGCCCAACGTATGGTTAATAAAGAACAAATAGATCAATGCCCTTTCCTGCTTCTGTATACTTGCTCACGTCTGTTTCACTGCAGTTGCAAGTTCTGCCTGTATACCATCTAACTTTGCTTTAAAGCCCAGCTCGAACCCATACTTCCCCCAGGTTTACATTTCCTAAGCAGGGGAACTGCATCCTCATGTCACCTTACAAAACAAAAGCCTTAAATGCATTGGATAATTGAATGAGTGAATAAATGTTTATGGCTAACCCAATGCTTTGAAGACAAAAACCTCTTTTAATGACTTCCTATTCTGAAGAGCACAAACTTCCTGGAACAGCTGCCTAAGCTGAACAGGAACACAAAATGGATTTCAAGGGATCTTAATGATTTAAAGGGAGATCTCAAAATTACTTCTTATGAGTTTAAAAATGCTTCAAAGTATCATCCCGGTATTTCCCTCACCCCCTTATCACCCCCAGTTGGCTCAATTTAGAAATATTCTACAGGACCTTTGCAGATGTCCCATCCCTGGCAGTTAAAAGCTTCTAAATAACCAGCATACACCAGCCAAGAGACTAAGCACAACCTTGAGCTTGATGAAAGGTGTCAGATAATGTCCTTACTGGGGCAGAAAGCTTGGGCATACAGAGCAGGGTAGCAAAGTTCCAAATGGGAGGCACTGGTCCAGGATAGAGCAGGGAAGGAAGGATTCCAGGGCTAGAGAGCATGGCCTACAGAGAGCCCTCAGTTAAGGGGCCAGTGTTGTTGCTCATCCAGGGAAGCCCACCAGGGCACCCACCCTGTCAGGTGGCTCCATCTCTTCCTTCAGGGAACAGTGTGAAGCTATGAACTCGTCTAGACTAAGAAACTTCCCAGGTCCTTCCCATGAGCACCCTGAGGAAGGAGCAACGCTAGACAAAGCTGGATGATTTACCAATGGTAAAATTTCAGGCTTCGTATGGGAAGTTATTTGGGTAACTTCTCAAAATACAGCAATGCAATGCAAAATACACCTTTGCAATCAGGCTGACCTGATACTAAAGCAACACCAGTTATCCCATGTGACTGAGAATGATAATGAGGCAGACTACAAAAGATCCAACACACATACATCCACACACAAACATTTTTATATTTCTCTTAGATATCCAAAGAACTTTTTCTGAAATAGAAAGTTAAATAGAAAAACTAACTTTTCCATTACGATTTGCTGCTGCCACCCCCTTAGGGGGTGGCAGTATGGGTCGTTTAATATCGTGTGACGAACAGGGTGAGATTCTTTATGGGGTAGGGTTTATCCTCACCATATGTTTTCTAGCATTGACTGAGATAGTTAATTGATGTTTCAGGAATCAAGAGGGGAGAGATCAAGGGCATCTAGGGAGGCCTCATCATCTTGTGTCCCTCTACTCTCCATTAGTAAATTAACACATGTCTAAATGCTCATAATTTGTGCTGATCTACTGCTTAGCCAGCAAATGGGACCCACTTGGAATGTGCTATATGTCAGCCTTACAGTTTTTCTGTCTTCTAGTCTACTTAAAAAAAAAAAAAGAGGGAGGTTTTCTTTTTGTAATCTGGTGGTTGCGAAATAAAAGCGAAGGTGACTATACTGAGGTTCATGAATAGTTAAGGTTTCAGTGGCACCAGGATGTCCAGACTTAGTTCCCTCCTCCCAGGAGAACCCCTCATCCAACTATCCTGCCCAAACCCCCGTTTTCCCATTCCTCATCCCACACTACCACCTAACTTCCCAGGCACGGACAGCCATGCCTTCCCAAAAGTATCAAGGGCCCTTCCTCTCTTCCCTTACAAATCCACACCAGTCCCACTTCTTCAGAAACTTCCAAAATACTTTTTAAATATTAAACCTCACAATAAATAAAGACATCTAACTTAAAACTACAAGGAAAGATGGAATCTCAAAATGGAAAAGATTCTACAACTGATAATGCTCAATATAATAAGGCTGCTGACAGTCTGAAGAAATAAGTACTACAGTTTGGAGCATTTGGAGCAACTCATCTGGAAGGCAATTTAGGCACAATTATCAAGAGTCAGGAGAACTGGTTGCATAGCGGTTAACAGCGTTCGGCTGCTAACCAAAAGGTCGGCGGTTCGAATCCACTAGGCGCTCCTTGGAAACCCTATGGGGCAGTTCTACTCTGTCCTACAGGGTCACTATGAGTCAAAATCAACTCGATGGCAATGAGTTTTGGCAACGGGATCAAGAGTTATTTAAATTTTCTTGTGCTTTGACTCAGTAATTCCTTCTTAGCAATTTCTATTTAAGAAATAAAAAGAAACGCTGTGAAAGACTTATGTACAATGGTTTTCCTCACTAACATATTTGAAATTGAAAAAAAAAAATCTTGGAAACAACTTGAATGTCCAACAACAGAAAGTAGTTAAATCAGTGATTCAGTTTCTAAAAATTATGTTTTAGACAAATATTTAACAAACAGGAAAATGGTGAAAATACAATTTTAAATAAAACAGTGGGATACACTCCCAATCCTAAATTTATTTTATATCTTGAACTAACAGTCAAGACTTTTTCCCAATATCTGTTATTACTCCTACTCTTCCTCATGTGTTATTCATTACCTCAGGGAAGAGATGACACAGCAGAATGTAGAAAACAAAGGAGTCAATTCTTGGCTTCAAATGCCTTGATTCTAACAGACAAAAAATCTGGAAAGATGCAATACAAAGAAAAGCAAAGTCTTCCCCACATACCCTACCCCAAAATTAGATAAAGATGCCCCACAACTGGACTACTGAGCACAGGCTAAAGCTCTTCCTCCAACTATCTGTTTTTTTTTTTTTTCCCCATCATCCCCCGATGCTGCCGGCAGACTCATCCTCCCGAAACATTCATGTCACTTACCTCTGCTTGGAAACCTCCAGCACACACAATAACTGATCTGCCCAATGTTGTCCAGCTTTTCTCCCCATTCACTGCAACAGAAACCCCATGCTGCCGTAAGAGAAATAACACAAGTGAATGGCTTTAACAAACAAATTTATTCTCTCATAGTCTAGGAGGCTAGAAGTCGAAATCCGTGTACCAGCTCCAGGGGAAGGCTTTCTCTGTCCGTTGGTTCTGAGGGAAAGTCCCTGTCATCTTCCCCTGGTCTAGGAGCTTCTCAAAGCAGGAACTCCAGGTACAAAGGACACACTCCACTCCTGGCACTTCTTTCTTGGTGGTATGAGGTCCCTCTCCGCTCTGTTTGCTTCTCTCTTTTATATCTCAAAAGAGATTGACTCAAAATACAACCTAATCCTATAGATTGAATCCTGCCTCACTGATATAATTGCCTCTAATCCTGCCTCATTAACATCACAAAAAAAAAAAAACCCATTGTCGTCCAGTCAATTCCGACTCAGTGACCCTATAGGGCAGAGTAGAACTGCCCCATGGAGTTTCCAGGGAGCACCTGGTGGATTCCAACTGCCGACTTTTTGGTTAGCAGCCATAGCTCCTACACACTATGCCACCAGGGTTTCCCATTAACATCATAAAGGTTAGGATTTACAACACACAGGGTAATCACATCAAATCACAAAATGGTGGACAACAACACAATACTGCGAATCATGGCCTAGCCAAGTTGACACACATTTTGGGGGGACGCAATTCAATCCACAACACCCCACTTCAGACTTTCTGTTCTCACCTCTCTTCTCACTCCTTTCTTGCCTTCCAGCCTGTTTGCCCTTTTCCTAATTTAAATTCACTACAGCCACCAAAATTTCAAGTACTATAGTAGGGAAGTTTTTATGAAAGGCTTAAAAAATTTCACCAAACCTGTATCTGGCTTTTACCTTCCACTAAAGTGTTAAATTCTAAAACTTGGATGTCTTCTACAAATGTACTCAAATTCAAAAGTGAAAATGAGCCATTTATTTTTGCTGCCTAGGTTAAGGGACCCAGAGAGCAGCAGACGAATCCTCCCCAATGAAAAGTCAATTCATATATTTTCTCTTTAATAAATCATAAAGCATGATTGTAAATCACTCTGCACATATATAAGAGCCCTGGTGGTGCAACATTTAAAGCGCTCGGCTGCTAACTGAAAGATTGGCAGTTAGAACCCACTCAGCAGCTCCACAGGTAAGGGATGTGGCGATCTGGTCCTGTGAAGATTACAGCCTAAAAAACCGTACAGAGCAGTTCTACTGCGTTACATGGGGTCACCATGAGCAGAAAACCGACTCGATAGCACCTAACAACAAGAAGTGCTGTGTCACTGATAGGTAACAATAATGGCAATGGGGGTCATCTGCTCCACAGCAAGTTGTTATTCCGTACACAAATGAGGAAAAATACACTCAGGGCCGGAGTCTGAGCTCAGATCTCCAACTACAAAGATGTTCTACTTTAAATGTATTCTGTTGTACTTGATTTTGCTTTCTTTCTCCCTCTCTATCAAGTAAAACAAATGCTAGGTGTTATTTTATGAGAAGCCCAAGCTCTTCTCATAAGGAAGAAAGGAGCAGAAGTTCAGCTCCCCAGAGCTCCTGCTCACCTTAAACGCTTTCCTCGGCTGCTAGGGAACATGACTGGAATCAAAAGGCCAGATGAATGAGTGTCTGTGGAGATGGGCTCGCAGCTGCCCGTGACTTCCAACAGAGCGATGTAGACATCAGAAGTGGGAATTTGACTCTGCATGAGCACAGTGTTCTATTAAAGATGTGCATTACTTGTGCCTTGGCTGTAACTGAACCCAGGTCTGTTGTTTCTGCTTGGAAAGGGTGTTTGGTTAAATAGAATAATTCAGCATGTTGAATTAATTCAGCTGGGAGATATTCTGGAAGGGGGCACAGGTTTTGATTTATGTAACTGAAGAGAAACTGGAATGTTCTGTGATTCTCTATGTGAACATCACACAACTGGTCAATACAGGGAAATATGAAATCAGTTAATCCAACTGCTTTGCATCAAGGAGGCACAACTTCGGTGTCCAAAGGCAGATATACTCCAAACCAAACCCAAACCCAGTGCTGTCAAGTCGATTCTGACTCATAGCGACCCTATAGAACAGAGTAGAGCTGCCTCATAAGGTTTGCCCCATAAGGTTTCCAAGGCTGTAAATCTGTACTGAAGCAGACTGCCACATCTTTTTCTTGCACAGCAGCTGGTGGGTTCGAACCACTGACCTTTCGGTTAGCAGCTAAGTGCTTTAACCACTGTGCCACCACGGCTCCCTAGATATACTCCAGAGCACTGAACTGACCAGGAGCCTGCCATAGTTTGCTATTTCTCAGCGGTTGAAGCCACAGAAGTTCCATTATGCCTTTCAAATTTGCTTCTTGGTATTCTTGTTCCAAAGAGCATTCACTTCTACTCCAAAATGAGTTGATTCCATTTCAAAAGCTGTGTATGAGTCCTTACTATGAAGTGGGCACTGTGTTAGGCACTGGGGAAATAAAGATCAATAAGACACGAACCCTGCCTTTATGGAGCTCAGAATAAAGAGATACAGTTTTACTTTCTCTATTAGGGGCCACCTTACAGTCTAGACACTTATTTATAATTCTTTTGTTAGAGGGGACCAAAAAAACTAAATTTCCCCCAAATCATCTCTTTGGTTAGCAAATGAAAACATTCTATAGCTGAGAGCATTGAATGAAGATTTCTTTTTAGAATCCATATACCTATAGTAAAGGTAACACCCAAGGCATTTCTAAATGAGGAGGAAAATATACTTATCATGGAGACAATAAAATTACTATAGGACAAGTTATTAGAAAATACATTATAGGACCTTAAGAGAAGGCTCCCAGAAGCCTCAGGTGCCTGTTTGCCAGACTATGGAGTTCCCTCCAGTCATTCCCACCATCTGGGGAGGTAGAGCTTCCAGGGCCTGCTCTAGGATCTCAGGGGCAAAAGGTCCCTGTCGAATATATCCAAGTTTATGCCTTTCTGAGTTTCAAGAATTGCACTATCAAACCTTCCCCTCCTCCACCTCTATTTATGACAAGAGAAAAAAAAAGGAAATTAAATGACAAAAAAAATAACTAAATCTAGAAAAGGAGACCAACACAGATAATAAATGTTCAATGAACATTGTGATCCTTGCACATCCTCCCCTGGGCTCCCACGACACCATCTACATCCCTGCCCAGAGCACTTGCCATATCCTTCTGTTGGTGCTTATGTATATATGTGTCTCCACCATCTAGAACTGACAGTGCCCCGAGGCAGAGGCTGTGCTGAATTCACCTTTGTGAATGCCCCAGAATGGGCCAGATGAGCTGATGGATGAATGGATTTTGCCTGGCTTCAGTACTGTGCCAGGAACCGTGGGAGGAAGCACAGAAAAAGATGCTACAGCCCTTCACCCAGGAAGAACCACAAGAAGGGGTGTGATCCCACAGGAGGGGAGTGTGGGAATGAAAGGGGCACACCAACCCCAAGACAATGCTGTCACCGAGACTGGCTACATAATTTGGGGGTCCAGTGCAAAATGAAAATGCAAGACGTCTTGTTCAAAAAGTATTCAGAATTTCAAGATGGTGACAGCAGAACATTGAAACAAGTGCAGGGCCCTTCTGAGTGTGGCGTCCCATGTGACTACACAGGTCACATGACCCTGAAGCTGGCCCTGCCAGTCACCTTCTCCTCCTCACCCACCCAATGCCATCTAGTTGTACCACTGTTCATGACTGATCAGTTCTGACCCCAACACCTTTGGCTAATTAGAGAAAATGGGGTTAATATCCATGACACTTTAGTGACGTAGACAGAATTTCAGTAACTGACCAAGGCTGCCCTGATGTTCTTGGAAGATTGTATTTAGGCAGTAACAAAAATAATAGTTACTATTCGCTACCACGGAGCCCTGGTGGCACAGTAGTTAAGCATTTGGCTGCTAACCAAAAATGCTGGCAGTTCAAATGCACCAGTCGCTCCTTGGAAACCCTATGGGGCAGTTCTACTCTGTCCTTATAGCGTTGCTATAGCATCGCTATAAGTCGGAATCAACTTGATGGCAATGAGTTTGGTTTTTTTGTTTTTGGTTTTGGTTTGATTTGTTACCATATGCCAAGCAATATGCAAAGCGTTAACTCATTTAATCTTCAAAACATACTTAATATCTATAGAGTAGATACTACTATTATCTCCACTTTTCAGAAAAGGAAACTGGAGCTTTAAAAGATTAAGTAACTTTCTGAAGGTCACACAGGAAGTTGGCAGCAAGACTCACATGTAGGTCCTTCTGGAAATAATGTTCATGGCCAATGTATTGTCTACCCCTTATCACCAATCTACCCTGAAGGGCTCCAGTCAGCCATTCAGGGGTGGAAGAGAATTCAACTGCAGAGCTGCACCCTCTACCTGGAAAACTCTGGCCTCCTTGCTACCCAATAAAATACCAATCTTAATTGAAACCCCAATAAAGATACTGACTCTTCCAGGAAGCCTTCCTGGATATCCACCCTGCCTCCTTACTTAATCCCTTACTCCTCGGCTCCCTCTACACTTTATATTTACTCCTATTATGGCACTAGCCCCACAACTGAAATTTGTTTACAAGTTTTTCCTGACCAAAATGAATCCCTTGAGGGTAAGGGCAATATCTTATTGATTTATTTCCTCAACTCTTGATAATACAATGCTTGATTCATAGCAGGTGCTCAACAAACACACCAAAAAAAAAAAAACAGTTGCCGTTGAGTCAACTCTGACTCATGGTGGCCCCATTTGTATCAAAATAGAACTATACTCCACAGTGCTTTTAACAGTTGATTTTTTTGGAAGTAGATCACCAACCCTTTCTTCTAAGGTGCCTCTGGGTGGGCTTGAACACCCAACCTTTCAGTTAGCAGCCAAGTAGATTAACCATTTGGACTATCCAGGGACTTCTCAATAAACATAAATTCAATTTAATCAGTGGAATGGAATACAACAGAATGCAATGATATGCCCTGGGTTTATCTTCCTTGTCTGGGGATTCCAGAAAGCTTTCAGGTAAAAAAAGAATCTGGGGGACAGTGGTTTGAAAAAAAATTCATGGCTCCGTGGTTGCAACCCTCTCACCTGTTGAAAAATGAAAATTTAATTTGTTTTTATCCTTGGAAAGTGGGCACCTCTGCCATCTTTGCCCCTTCTCCTCCTCTGAACCGCAAACCAGGTAAAGCAAGAACACTCTAGGAATGAACAGAATAGACCGAATGACCTTTTCAAAATCTTTTAGTCTTCAGAATACATTCACTTCAGTCCTTAAAAACAACCATTCTACCATGCTTTGCCTAATGGCTGCTCTTAAAGGGAAATCCCTTCCTAGTAAAGCGAGACCTGGGCCAGGCTGACCCCTGCTCTACCAAGCTCTCCCTGAGTTCCTTCCTCTTGCTAACTGACTTCAGTCTTCTCCAGGACCTGCCACCATGCCGTCTTCAACCAGCACTGGTGTCCTCTTGCTAGCATATTAGTATGTGTTCATTAAGGCTTTAATTAAATTTCACGTGTTAAGGTGTCATTGACCCAGCTTGGCAGCTAAAAAGGACCACGTGAAAGTTAATTTTCTAAGGTCTTAGAGCACAAAACCCTGACAATGTACAGGGGATACACATTTGAACTCATTTCAAAAGAAGAGTGTTTGAACTGGCCTAGTCCAAGTGTACAGGGCGGGGGGTGTGGGGGTGTGGAGACTGTCTTTGATCAATGAGAAAATGTTTATAAAAATCAAGATAAGCCAAGTCATTTAGTCTATTTGCCTTGACTTAAGTATTTTATGCTTTCACATTCTCTGGAAATATTTGAAGCTTATGGAGAAATTATTCATGTAGTAGTAGGTTTTAATAAGCCTGTTTAGATTAAGGAATCCCAGAAACGGAAGCTGTTCAAGAGATCTGTAGTCATTTAGTCTAGTTCTCCATTACTGTATTGGTTTCCTACGGCTGCAGTTACAAATTACCTCAAACTAGCGGCTTAAAAAGGAGCCCTGGTGGTGCAGTGGTTAAAGCGCTTGGCTGCTAACTGAAAGGTTGGCGGTTCTAAACCATGAGTTTCTCTGCAAGAGAAAGATGTGGCAGTTTGCTTCCGTAAAGATTCACAGCCTTGAAAACCCTATGCGGTAGTTCTACTCTGTCCTATAAGGTCGCTATAAGTCTGAATTGACTAGGCGGCAGTGGGTTTTCAGTAGCTTAAAGCAACACAAATGTATTATCTTACAGTTCTGTAGGTCGTAAGTCTGACACAGGTTTCACTGGACTAAAATCAAGGTGTTGGCAGGACTGCGCCCCTTTATGGATTCTAGAGGAGAATCCGTTTCCTTGCCTTTTCCAGCTTCTAGAGGCTGCCAACATTCCTTGGCTCCTGGCCCCCTTCCTCTGTCTTCAAAGTCAGCACACTGCATCTCTCCGACCATTCTTCTAGGGCCACATCTCCCTCTGACCCCACTCTGGAAGGACTCTCCACTCTTAAGGAGCCGTGTGATTGCATGCTTTGCCTAATGGCTGCTCTTAAAGGGAAATCCACTCGGATAATCTAGGATAATCTCCCCATCTCAAAATCCTTAACTTAATCACATCTGCAAAGTCCCTTTTGCTGTGTTAGGTTAGCATATTCACAGGTTCCAGGGACCATTATTCTGACTACCACAACTATCAAGGGAAAGATGCTCCAAAAATGTGATTGTGGGATAGGTATCTTCAGTTTAACATGCTCTATGTCAGAGCCTAAGGCTCCTTAACAGCATAAAGCCTGTTTTTCAGCCTCTAATATAAATTTATCTTATTACTGTACTTCCAAATTGCAGCAATCCCACTCACCAGCCACCCAGAAACTCCTGGCCCAACATTTCAGTTATGGGCTCATTAGAATTTAGGGCCTTTTCAATCTGTTCTGTACAAGTTGATGACTGATGGAAACTAAAAAAAATTATGGCAGGCTACCTGACCTCTCTTCTTTCATTTTTCCTCTCCTGGTATCCAATCACCTCATGTTCCCCCATATCTCCTTCTGTGGGAGGCTGCACTGATCTTCGGTACCCTGTATCAACAGAGACACGAGCTTCCCTTATCCTGCTTAACCTCTTAATGACCTTCCAGTGGAAGCATCTCCCCTGCCCCGGCCCATCTGCGAGCCATACCCAGCCCTCCAAGCCCTTCCTCCAAGGCCAACCACTGGTACTCACACAACGAGGTACACACATCCATGCCTCCACTCAAGACTGTGGGTAGCTTTAAGCAACAACTAACAACAACTAACATGCGGTTCTGAAACTGAAAGAGATGGATTTTTTTTTCTGTACACCCCATTTTCCTGTACACAAGCATTTGAAGGGCATTCTACTGTCCAAAAGTAAGGAGTATTTGGAATATGTAACATAGCTATTTTTATTGGAAATTTAAGGCAGTAAAATATACAAATATAACCCACAACATTTGATTAATAGATTTTTATACCAAAATAGAGCTATAACTATATCTTTCTATCAAAATATATTTCACCTCAGTATAACTGACAGCAATCAAGAGAAATTCACAAGGCCCTTTGTTGCTCTGTTGAAACATAAATCTTTTCAAAGGGTACGTACATAAATTAATTGATAAAGCAAAAAAAGAAAGACAGTCAACAATACAAGCAAATCTGTCAAAGAAGAGAATTCTAATTCTTCTGGTAATATGAGATTTTTTTAAAACGTTTTCTCTCAACAATGGGGAGTTGGCTGACAAATGTTTACTTTTCCCTCATTGTCCTCAATCTCCCCGCAAAAATAAAAGTGTTAAAACTCATTATTTATGCAACATTTCTGTTTTTCTCCTACAAAACATAAATTATAAGTTTTTTTAGTGCTGAAAATTATAAAGTCTTTAATGTTACTTTTCTGAGTTATGTGGGATGCTCCTAGGGGATTCTATATCTTTTTTAACTAAGTATTTCTCTCTGCTTCCTTTCAGGAGGCGAAAACATAAAACACCGTCTCCATCAACCAGATCGCTTCTGAGTTTTTCCACTTTATCTTAAACTACCCAAGTCTGACTAAGGCACCTGCCTCGGGTAATTTGATCGCACCTAGGAGAGCTGGCTTCCTCGGAGATCTTCTCACGCACAAGCTCCAGGGTCTGGGGTCAAAACTGGCCTGAGCCGAAGTACAGGGGTGGGAGGAGAGGGTAGCCCCAAAAGGACTGGGAGAAGAATTAAGAAATCAAAGGCTCTCTACCTGTGGCTGATCTTGACAACTGACTGTGAAGCCTACGTACTTCTTGCATGTGCTCTGTAGTTCAAAAAACAGACCAGCCAATGAATAAAGAGTTTATTAGTGATAAGTATAAAACGCCAGATAAACCCTGATTTGATTGCCGGCCAATGCACCCATCTGTCAGTGGAGGCGTGCATGTTGCTGTGATTCTAAATGGTCTCAGTGGAGCTTCCAGACTAAGATGGGCTAGGAAGAAAGCCCTGGCAAGCTACTTCCAAAAATCAGCCAACGAAAACCCTATGGATCACAACAGTCCAATCTCCAATAGATTATGAGAATAGTGCAGGGTGATTCCAATATGCATGGGGTTGACTCAGTGGGAGCTAACAACAGTAACAACTTCAAAAATACCTAACAAGTTTGTTACTCTAAGGTATGAGAAAGAAAGTGAAAAAGGCAGGAGAGCAGGGCAAGGAAGGACACGTTTCAGTCATCTACTCTGGCCCACATGCCTTACAGACGCTATCTTTCACAACCCTCCTAATTGTCCAAGATTGTCATTGTTGTTCCCACTCACAGGGAAGGCAGCTGAGGCTGGGTGCATTTATGCAACTTGCACATGGTCACAGGGTTTAGAAGTAGCAGAGTTAGTAGTCTGACTTTCACTACTGGTCCTCAGTGATTTTAACTCCAAAGCCCACGCCTTGCAAGCTGTTAGGCTGCGCAGTCACCTAATTTTCATCAGCGCCCCTGCACCCTCACCTCATTTTTGGTGTAGTCTTGTTCTAACACACAACGCAACTCCCTTGACACAGGAAGTAGGTGTCACCTCTTCTACCACACTGGACCCAGGGGCATCAGCAGTCCACCAACCTGGAAACATTTCAAGGAGCTAAAAGTCTGGGTTGGGGCCTCACTATGTCCTCAACACTTCCACCACCCAGAGAATTATCTGGGCTCCCCCCTCCCACTCATCCCCAGTAGAATCCGACCTAGACCTAGCCCCCAGGGGTTTCTTCAGGCTGAGATCAGGCCCTGAAGCACTATCTGAGGGATTTTAAGGCTTCCCCTCAGTGGTTCAGAGTAGTCTGAATTTTATAGGCTGCAACTTAAGTTGGTTTCCTACGTTCTTGGGCAGCTGACAGCTGTCAGAGAGGCAGACCTCCCTTTTGCCGGTGGCCAGTCCTGAGGCTCATTCACAGAGACAGGGACAGAGCCCACACTGACAGACCATTTTGGCTGTTTCTGTGAGGCCCCAGTAAACTGGATTTGGCTGCAAATGGCCACTAAAGGTGGCAGAACATGCAGGCTTCCGTAATAGCATTGGATCAACTTACACACACTGGACACAAGTCTGGACAAAGACTTTGCTGACCCCTCCTGGAGACGGCTTTGTTTCAGCCAAATGCACTTTTTTTTTCCATGCCCCAAACATCCTGGAGCTCCTACCATGTGCTAAAGGCTGGGGATGCAGAGCCTCTGTGATATGTTCTGCCTAAACTTCTACTGATAAAGTGGAAATGTTGCCAAAGGTGCTCCATCATTCATTTATTCATTCATTCATCACTCATTAACTCACTTATTTGATAAACGTTGTTGTTGTTGTAAGGTGCCGTCAAGTTGGTTGCAACTCATAGGGACCCAATGTACAACAGAATGAAACACTGCCTGGTCCTGTGTCATCCTCACAATCACTGCTAAGTTTGAGCTCATCGTTGCAGCCACTGTGTCAATCCATCTTGTTGAGCGTCTTCCTCTTTTTCGCTGACCCTCTACTTTATCAAGCATTGTGTCCTTCTCCAGGAATTGGTCCCTCCTGATAACATGTGCAAAGTACATAAGACCAAGTCTCGCCATCCTCCCTTCTAAGGAGCATTCCGGCTGTACTTCTTTCAAGACACATTTATTCGTTCTTCTGGCAGTCCATGGTACATTCAATATTCTTCAACAACACCTTAGTTCAAAGGCATCAATTCTTTTTTGGTCTTCCTTATTCATTCTCCAGCTTTCACATGGATATGAGGCAACAGAAAATATCATGGCTTGAGTCAGTCTCACCTTAGTCCTCAAAGTTACCTCTTTGCTTTTTAACACTTTAAAGAGTTCTTTTACAGCAGATTTGCCCAATGCTATACGTCGTTTGACTTTTTTTTTTTTTTTTATTGTTCTTTAGGTGAAAATTTACAGCACAAATTAGTTTATCATTCAAAAATTTATAAGCAAATTGTTTTGTGACATTGGTTGCAACTCCCACAATGTGTCAGCACTTTCCCCCTTTCCACCCCAAGTTCCTCCATTCATCCAGTTTTCCTAGCCCTTCCTGATTTCTCGTCTTTGCTTTTGGGCAGGTGTGGCCCATTTGGCCTCCTATACTTGACTGAACTAAGCAGCACATTTCTCATGTGTGTTATTGTTTGTTTTACAGGTCTGTCTAATCTTTGGCTGAATGGTGGACTTCAGAAGTGGCTTCACTTCTCAGTGGCCACAGTCTCAGGGGTTCCTCCAGTCTCTGTCAGATCAGTAAGTCTAGTCTTTTTTTGTGAATTTGAATTTTGTTCTACATTTTTCTCCCATCTGTCCAGGACCCTCTGTTGTGATTCCTGTCAGAGCCATCGGTGGTGGGCAACTGGGCACCAACTAGCTCTTCTGGGCTCAGGCTGGTAGAGGCTGTGGTTCATGTGATCCATTAGTCTTTTGGACCAATATTTTGTGTCTTTGGTTTCCGTCATTCTCCTTTGTTCCAAACATGATGAAAACAATAGATGTATCATAGATGGCTGCTTGCAAGCTTTTAAGACCCCAAACGCTACTCACCAAAGTAGGATGTAGAACATTTTCTTTATGAACTATGTTATGCCAATTGACCTAGATGTCCTCTGAGACTATGGTCCCCAGCCCTCAGCCCCAGTATCTTGGTCTCTCAAGTGTTTGGATGTGTCTAGGAAGTGTCTATGACTTTGCCTTGGTCAAGTTGTGCTGCCTTCCCCTATATTGTGTGTTGTCTGTCCCTTCACCAAAGTTAACACTTGCCTGCTATCTAGTTAGTGATTTTCCCTCCCTACCCCTTCCCTCCCTCATAACCATCAAAGATTATTTCTGTGTGTAAACTTTGAGTTTTTATAATAGTGGTCTCATACAATATTTGTCCTTTTGTGATTGACTTATTTCACTCAGCATAATGCCCTCCAGATTCATCCATGTTGTGAGAGGTTTTGCAGATTCATCATTGCTCTTTGTCACTGCATAGAATTCCATTGTATGTATGTACCATAGTTTGTTTATCCATTCATCTGCTGATGGGCACTTAGGTTGTTTTCATCTTTTTGCTATTGTGAATAATGCTGCAGTGAACATGGGTGCGCATATGTCTATTCATGTGACAGATCTTACTTCTCTAGGATTCACTCCTAGGAGTGGGATTGCTGGATCGTATGGTATTTCTATTTCCAGCTTTTTAAGGAGGGTCCAGATCAGTTTTCTACAGTGGTAGTACCATTTTACATTCCCACCAGCAGTGCATAAGAGTTGCAATCTCCCCGCAACCTCTCCAACATTTGTTATTTTCTGATTTTTTGATTAGTGCCAGTAATGTTGGAGTGAGATGGTATCATCTCACTATAGTTTTGATTTGCATTTCTCTAAAGGTTAATGATCTCGAGCATTTCCTCATGTGTCTGTTAGCCATCTGAGTATCTTCTTTGGTGAAGTGTCTGTTCATATCCTTTGCCCATTTTTAAAATGTATTATTTGTCTTACTGTTGAGATGTTAAAGTATTTTGTAGATTTTAGAGATCAGACCTTTGTCGGATATGTCATAGCCAAAATTTTTTTCCCAATCTATAGGTTTTCTTTTTACTCTTTTGATGCAGTCTTTTGACGAGCCTAAGTGTTTAATTTTTAGCAGTTCCCAGTTATCTAGTTTATCTTCCGGTGTTTGTGCATTGTTAGTTATGGTTTGTATTTTATTTATGCCATGTATTAGGGCATTGTCCCTATTTTTTGTTCCATAATTTTTATTGTTTTAGGTTTTACACTTAGGTCTTTGATCCATTTTGAGTTCATTTTTGTGTATGGTGTGAGGTATGGGTCCTGTTTCTGTTTTTTACAGATATCCAGTTCTGACAGCACTATTTGTTAAAAAGACTGTCCTTCCCCCATTTAATGGACTTTGGCCCTTTGTCAAAGATCAGCTGACTATAGGTGGATGGATTTCCATCTGGGATCTCAATTCTATTCTATTGGTCTATATGCTTGTTGCTGTACCAATACCAGGCTGTTCTGACTACTGTGGCTGTATAGTAGGTTCTGAGATCAGGTAGTGTGAGGTGTCCTACTTTGTTCTTCTTCAATAATGCTTTGTTTATCCAGGGTCTCTTTCCTTTCCATAGAAAGCTGGTGATTAGTTTTTCCATCTCGTTAAATAATGCTGTTGGTATTTGAATCAGGATTGCACTATATCTGCAAATCGCTTTGGGTAGAATTCACATTTTGACAATGTTGAGTCTTCCTATCCATGAGCATGGTATGTTTTTCCATTTATGTAGGTCTTTTTTGGTTTCTTGCAGTAGTGTTTTGTAGTTTTCTTTGTATAGGTCTTTTACGTCTCTGGTTAGATTTATTCCTAAGTATTTTATCTTTTTAGGGGCTATTATAAATGGTATTGTTTTCCTGATTTCCTTTTCAAAGTTCCCTTTGTTGGTGTATATCGTTTGATTTCTCGACTGCTGCTTCCATGGACACTGATTGTGGATCCAAATAAAATGAAATCTTTGACAAGTTCAATCTTTTCTCCGTTTACCACAATGTTTCTTGTTGATCCAGTTGTGAGGATTTTTGTTTTCTTTATGTTGAGATGTAATCTATATTGAAGGCTGTGGTCTTTGGTCTTCATCAGTAATTGCTTCAAGTCCTCTTCGCTTTCAGCAAGGAAAGTTGTGTCATCTGCATGATGCAGGTTGTTAATAAGTCTTCCTCCAATCCTGATGCCGTGTTCTTCTTCATAGTCCAGCTTCTCAGATTATTTGCTCAGCATACAGATTGAATATGTATGGTGAAAGGATAAAACCCTGACACATACCTTTCCTGATTTTATACCACATAGCATCCCCTTGCTCTGTTCAAAAGACTGGCTCTTGCTCTAAGTATAGGTTCCTCATGAGCACAATTAAGTCTTCTGGAATTCCCATTTTTCACAATGTTATCCATAATTTGTTGTGATCCACACAGTCAATCACAACAAATTATTTACTGCCTTTTCATAGTCAGTAAAACATAGGTAAACATCTTTCTGGTATTCTCTGTTTTCAGCCAAGGTCCATCTAATATCAGCAATGATATCCCTCATTCCACATCTTCTTCTGAATCCAGCCTGAATTTCTGGCAGTTCCTTGTTGATGATAATAGATACTGAATATCTATTTGGTGAAAAATACTGTGTTAGGCACTGTGGGAAATAAAAGAAGAACTCACCATGTATCCTGTCCTCAAACAGCTTTACTTTAGTAGAGGAGGTAAGTCATGGATATAACTTTTTCTAAGATGCGGTAGAATAGATGCAATGAGAAAAGTGCAGATCAAGTGCTATGAGTTCAGAAGTAGAAAGACACTACTTACATTCTGAGAATCAGGGAAGTTGTCTGGAGTTTGGGTTTCCCCAAAAGCAAATCCTAAGATAAGAATTTATTGGGAGGGAGAGGATTTCAGGAAGCACAAGAAAGGAGTGAACGTTGAGACACGGAAGGAAGGAAAACCAATGAAGGATACTTTAATTAGTGTGTTACCACTATGAGCAATGGAGACTTAGCTGTACTGTAGAGTCTCTGAGAAAGTTCTGAACACGAACCAGAAACGTTGCACTGAGGGGTGAGGAAGCTGGAGCATCTATCCCTCAACTTCCAACCCTCATGATGGAGGGCTTCTCCCTTTGCCTCATGCACAACCCGAATTCCCACCTGTAACCAGAGAACACCCTGTAGACAGCAGGAAGGTGTCAGTGTTTATAGGAAGTTACAAGGTCTTAAAGAAAGGGTAGGATTTGGCCTGTGGGGGACAGAAAAATTTCAGCGGAGGCAACAGCCTGAAAAAAAGCACAAAGGCAAGAAACCACAGGCAGTATAAAGGGAATCATGGATAATTCAGCAAGTTACTTTATACTCCCCATGGTGAGGCTAAGAAAGAAGCAGTAGGACAGGTAATATTATCAAGGGTCATCCATGTTGTACCATGTATCAGGACTTCATTTCTCTTTATAGCTGAATAATATTCCACTGTAAGTAAGTGCCATTCATTTGCTGATGGATACTTGGGTTGTTTCCATCTTTTGGCTATTGTGAATAAAAAAGCTGGAAGCTTTTAATGCAGCACAGTAAGGGTTACAGTGTTCGTAACTTTCCAGGCTAATAAAAAAATATATTGACCTCAGTAGATCTTTTTAGGTGATTTACAAAAAATATAAAACCATAAAAATAGGTCCATACTTGTTTGCTTTAGCTGAAATTGAAAAGCAATGTGTCAGATAAATAATAATATTTACATTTTTACTGTCTCTCTAAACAAATGTTCATAATTTTATTTCTTTGCAAAAACTTCTGTTGCATCTTGGAATTCTCTTCACAACTTAAACATCAAATTCTTCTTCAGACCACCTATTCTTTTCTAACCATCTCAGATTTTGATCAAATCAAATAGATCAAAGTCCTTGACTTTCCAAAGAGAAGCCATTAGAAAAGCAAGTAGGAAAACCCAGTGGGAATATTTTCATAAATTCCTACCAATAGTGTGAAACCCACCATGGCTTTCAGCTTCAGCACAACAGGTCCCCTCACTGGGACCACTGGTTCTCCGTTTGCAATCCCAGCCCCACTCCCAGTTCTAAGCCTCGATGGGGGCAAAGATGTTTAAGAAGGCTTCTTTGTGTATCTGTTCTGTTCTGGGTGCTTTTTAGAGCTTGCCTGATGTAATTCTCCCAACACTTCCCAGAGCTAGGTGGTATTAGCACTAGTCACACGTAAGACACCTGAGGCTTTTGCCAAATAGCACACAACAAACCAGCAGTAAAGCTGTGATCAAACCCAAGTCTGTCTGACGCCAAAGCTTTGGAGTCCTTCCATGCTCCTTCCGTTATACCACACAGCCAATGCTGGACCCTTACCCTACGTTTGTGCTAAGTGTCTACCATCTCTGAACCATCATCTAGTGGCTAGTGCCCGGCTACCACTGACTAGCTGCTCATCAGGAATTCAGAACACTACCACCCTTGGACTTCCCCATAATGGCATCTGGCATTCGACTGGGACTCCAGCTACTTTGTCTTGGATTGCCCTTGCCGACTGCATGGTTGGGCTGTCCCAGGTTATTTCCTCACTCCTCGGAAACTTTACCTCACTAGCCAGATCAATCCTCCCTTGGTCCCTGCAAACAGACCAGAGCAGCTTTGGGGTTTCTTCCCAGTTCCCCTTAATCACCCCATTTGCCTGTGAGCACCTGATTCAGAGCAGTGTGAAACCCAAGAAAGGAAGAAGCATCATGACACCAAAGATGTCAGGTAATAAATTCTGCAATAACACATGTCCACAAGGCCAATCAAATGCTGACTTCTAAAAGAAATGAACAGGCTTTTGCCCAGAAACTGCCAGATTCCTAGTCTCAAACCCTAAAAAAAAAAAAACTCAACTTTCTCCTCACCTTGCTTAGAATTTCATTTACCATGGACAACCAGGGCCATGCTAGCAGTAACAAGAACTGGAGAACTAAAGCAATTTTCTTGAGAAGCAGCTGGCAACCTTTCAAAAGTGAGGCACCAGGCTGTTCCCCCCTGATGTTCTGACATGCCTGTGCTAGGGGTGAGAAGACTCCCACCCGTTCTCAGGAGGTAGGGAAGCGTGCTCTCAATGAAAACCACATGCTGTAGGTTCTTACCCCAATTTAGAAGACTGTTTCTGTTCAAAGCTAGATCATTCCATCCCAGGAAGCACTCAGGCCTCCAGATTGTCTTGTCATCACCACAGTAATAAAGTGGTCTGTTGAGCTGAGGCAATTCTCTAAACAACTCAGAGCATCCAAGCAAAATATTTTCTCTCTTTTTTTTATTTTATTGTGTTTTAGGTGAAAAAAAATATTTTCTCTTTAGTACTCAGGTAATAGAGATCAACACAGTACTTGGGATGTTCGTTTTCCAGCATGATCAGAAATTACACATTTTCTAGTGCATCAAGGAAAATCAAGCCCATGATTTACCAATTTGGCAATAGCATATCCTCAAAAACAGATGTGAAAATGAATTCCTTAAAGCTGAAGAAAATAACGAGGAGGGTTATATGGTCCCCAATATCTTCATGAGCATCCTGTAAGTTCAAAGTTTTCTTTGTCAGTCCAGATGAATCTATATTATTTTTTTTTTCATATTACCAAAGTAAGATATGTTTATGGTAGGAAAATACACAAAAGCACAGATAAAATTTAAATCAACCATAATTCAATAACTCAGAATTACTCACTATTAACATTTCAGTGAATATATTTCAGTCTTCTTTTTCGTACATATACATTTGTCTCTCCTGATGCTGTTTTTTATAAAAATAAGAGCATACTGTAAATACTACTTTTGTATCTTGTTTATTTCACTTAGTGATATATCTTTAATCATTTCTCATGACATTAATTTTTCTTCTACAACATACTTTTAATGGTTGTATAGTATTCGCTGTTGGATATTTAAGTTGTTTCTAATTTTCACTATTAGATGTAACATCTATAGTAAAACTCCTTGTGCGTAAATCACTTTGTGTATCTCTACGTATTATTACCTTAAGAGATATCCCTTCAGAAAGTCAAAGTCAGACAGTATGGAAGTCTTTAAGATTTTTATTTGTATTAACAAGTTAACTGTTAGAAACTGTACCCGTTTATAGTGTGCCCTATTCCCTATAACTGTGCCAATTCCTTTTTTGCCAATTTAACAGAAGAAATTGAGAACTTACTATTTTAATTGGTATTTCTTTGGTTACTATCAGATTAAACATTCTGTCATATGCTTTTTGGACACCTGCTTAAATATTTATGACCTCTATCCATTTTATATTTAGGTATTTATCTTTTCCCTATTAATTTGTAACAGTTATTTGTGCATTAAAGTATTAATACTCGGTCTTCCATATCTGTTACTAATATTTTCCCCAGGCTATTTTTCACTTTTTAATATTACTTCAGGAGTTTTTCCACCATTCGTCTGTCAGTTTGTTGTACTGTGGTGGCTTGCGTGTTGCTGTGATGACCAAAGACCAGACGAGTTTTGGAATCACATCATACATAAAGAAAGCAAAAGGTCATTAAAAAGACAGGAAAGAAAGAAAAGACCAAAATGGATGTCAAAAGAGACTCTGAAACTTACTCTTGAATGTAGTGCAGCTAAAGTGAATGGAAGAAATGATGAAGTAAAAGAGCTGAACAGATTTCAAAGGACAGCTCAAGAAGACAGAAGTATTACAACGAAATGTGCAAAGACCTGGAGTTAGAAAAACCAAAAGGGAAGAACACACCTGACATTTTCTCAAGCTGAAAGAACTGAAGAAAAAAATTCAAGGCTTGAGTTGCAAGACTGACAGATTCTATGGGCAAAATATTGAATGATGCAGAAGTATCAAAAGCAGATGGAACTAATACACAGAGTCACTGTACCAAAAAGAATTGGTCGACGTTCAACCATTTCAGGAGGTAGCACATGATCAAGAACCAGTGGTATTCAAGGAAGAAGTCCAAGCTGTACTGAAGGGAATGGTGAAAAGCAAAGCTCCAGGAACTAAAAGAATACCAACTGAGGCGTTTCAACAAATGGATGCAACGCTGGAAGCACTCACTCATCTATGCCAAGAAATCTGGAAGACAGCTACCTGGCCAACTAACTGGAAGAGATCCATATTTGTGCACATTCCAAAGAAAGGTGATCCAACAGAATGCGGAAATTATCGAACAGTTTCATTAATATCACATGCAAGTAAAATTTTGCTGAAGATCATTCAAAAGTGGCTGCAGCAGTATTATCGACAGGGAACTGACAGAAATTCAAGCCAAACTCAGAAGAGGACAAGGAACGAGGGATATCATTGCTGATGTCAGATGGATCATGGCTGAAAGCAGAGAATACCAGAAAGATGTTTACCTGTGTTTTATTGGCTATGCAAATGCATTTGACTGTGTGGATCATAACAAATTATGGATAACATTGAGAAGAATGGGAATCCCAGAACTCTTAACTGTACTCATGTGGAACCTGTACATAGACCAAGAGGCAATCTTTCAAACAGAACTGCCTGGTTTAAAATCAGGGAAGGTACATGTCAGGGCTGTATCCTTTCACCATACCTGTTCAAGCTGTATGCTGAGCAAATAATCCGAGAAGCCAGACTATATGGAGAAGAATGTGGTGTCAAGATTGGAGGAAGATTCATCAACAACCTGCAATATACAGATGACACAACCTTGCTTGCTGAAAGTGAAGAGGACTTGAAACACTTACTGATGAAGATCAAAGATTACAGCCTTCAGTATGGATTACACCTCACGATAAAGAAAACAAAATCTTTACAACTGACCAATAAGCAACATCATGATAAATGGAGAAAATACCGAAGTTGTCAAGGATTTAATTTCACTTGGATCCACTATCAACGCCCATGGAAACAGCAGTCATGAAATCAAACGACCTATTGCATTGGGCAAATCTGCTGCAAAAGACCTCTTTAAAGTACTGAAAAGCAAAGATGTCACTTTCAGGACTAAGGTGCTCCTGACCCAAGCCATGATATTTTCAATCACCTCATATGCATGCAAAAGCTGGACAATGAATAAGGAAGACCAAAGAAGAACTGATGCCTTTGAATTATGGTGTTGGCAAAAAATATTAACTATACCATGGACTACCAGAAGAATGAACAAATCTATCTTGAAGAAGTACAGCCAGAATGCTCATTACAAGGGAGAATGGTGAGACTTCATTTTATGTACTTTGGACATGTTATCTGTAGGGACCAGTACCTGGAGAAGGACATCATGCTTGGTAAAGTAGAGGGGCAGCAAAAAAGAGGAAGGCCCTTGATGAGATAGATTGACACAGTGGCTGCAACAATGAACTCAAGCATAACAACAATTATGAGGATGGTGCAGGATGGGGCAGTGTTTCATTCTGTTTCATTCATAGAATCACTATGAGTCGGAACCAACTCAATGGCACCTAACAACAATGAGGTGTTTTTTGCATTAGTTATAAATCTTATGCAATTCTGAAAGTTCTCTAAGAACTAAGAAACTTTCTCCATATGGACCCTAAGATACATTGGTGGTGGCAAGGCTGCCACATCGTATGAGTTCAGGGAGCCCCGGTCTCACTGCAGGCGATTTGAATGGTGTCCCCTAGTATACACAGTGGTATGCAATGGCCAGGGATTCCAAATACGGTGTCTACAGAGACCAGAAAAAAAAAAAGCTGATATTAAATTAGACTGAGCTACTACCTGACCAAGTTGATCTCTAACCAGTGATGACAAAGGTCAGCAAATGTTTGTGGTAAAGGGCCAGATAGTAAATAGTTTAGGCTTTGTAAGCCATATTGTCTCTCTCACAATTACTCAGCTCTACTGGGGTAACATGAAAAGCAGCCTTAGACTACACATCAACAAATACTGTGGCTTTGTTCAAATAAAACTTTACTTACAAAACACTAAAATTTGAATTTCATATAATTTTCATGTGTCACAAAATATTATTCCTTTGATTTTTTTTTTCAACCTTTTAGAAATGTAAATACCATTCTCAGCTCATGGGCCGTATAAAAACAAGCAGCAGGCCAGATTTGGCCCATGAGCACTACTTTGCTAATTTAAGATGAATATCTGGTTCATACAGCTCTACTAGCATACAGGGAAGGGGCCTATTCTGATTTGTGAGCAGAAGTGATGTGCATCACTTCCAAGTACAATCTTTAGGAGCCATCACGAGTCCCCACCATATTATTTTTTCCTTCACCATTAGCAGTGCCCCTGCCAGTCAGCCTGAATGAGAAATAAACATTTATTGATGCAAGTCACCAAGATTTGTGGGTCACTTTGTTACCACATATATCTTAGGTCATGCTAGCTGATACACATCTCAACAGCTTATTTTGTATTTGTCCTTGCTTGGCTCCTGTAGGTATCTGCGTTTAAAAGTCTTTAGTTGAACCTTAGTTTCTTCATTTATAAATTGACAATACTAGGTACTCTTACAAGGTTGTTATGAGGATTAAAATTAGGCAATAAATGTGAACACTGCTTTGTAAATTGAAAAGCACATAGAAAAGTTATTATTATCGAGTAGCCATAAAACAAGGCAGATTCTACAAAATGCTCCAGTACAAGTAAAAAGCACTATGGGGAGGGAGGATTCATGGTAACTCAGAACGTGGGAGTGTTCAGAAGAAAGTGCCATTGAACTAGATATTGAAAGACTGCCAGTATTCAAGTAGAAACACACACAGACGTAGGCAGACACAGCCCTACCTTGGCACAACCTTGAATTCCCTTACTCTCTGCCCTTGTTTGAGGTCCTCAGACCAGTATCTTCATTAAATGGGGGGGGGGAGAAGGGAGTTTTCTATCACAGGTAAACAGCCTGCAATAAAAGAAGACTCTGAAATACTCATTCTGTAATCTTATGTTATATTTTAAGTTATTTCATTTCAACTCAGAGTGAAGGCAGCCCAAAGGAGTTAGCAACATAATTGCTCTTTTAACAGTCCAGGCTACCCTTAGTACATTTAATTATTTCATAATTACTCATACTTACAGCCCAGTCTGGAAATTACATGTGGATTATTGATCTTTATGATGAACATAAAAGAAAAGCAGTCATTATTCTCTGTCCCCAGAAGGTCTCCTCCCCCTTTTAATGCAGACAAACAGCTCTCTGGGCAATAAGGAAAGTTAGGGACAGGCTAGGAGGCCAGAAGTACCATAGCTGGGAGCCTGGAGACCTCAAAAAGGGTAAAGGTACAAAATGCTTACAAATTTCCAGAAATATTTCACCTTCAGTTTCTCTTTCCCAGATTCACAGATCACAAATGTTCCCTGACACACCCAACTGTTCAGTCAGAAAAGATCTTGTAAAACTCAAATTTTGTGAGAGTCAAAAACATTTCAGCATAATTTTTCGTTCCTTTTGGTCCATCTTAGCAAACTCAGAGCTCACTTTTACATTACAAAAATAAGTGTGAGCTTTAAATCTATTAAATTCCCCATGACTAGCCACAAAGTCTGTGGCTACAACACTGTACCTTTCCTTTTACACCTGCAATCGGACTTCAGACTTCTGTCCTCTCCTAAACCATTGCTCTGCATTTAGGTTTCAGTCAGTCAGTTGCCAATGAGTCAGTTCCAACTCATGGTGACCCCATGTATGTCAGAGTAGAACCATGCTCCACAGGGTTTTCAATGACTGATTTTTCAGAAGTAGACTGCCAGGCCTTTTTGCCAAGGTGCCTCTGGGTGGACTTGAACCACCAAGCTTTTGGTTGGCAGCCAAGTGTGTTAACTGTTCACACCACCCAGGGACTCCGCACTTAGGCTTAGAAGGCAATTAATGGGAAAACGACACAAATAACACTGATATAAATAAGCTTATGGCATCATGAACCCTATGGTCACCAAAATAATACCAGAAAAAATGGGAAAGACCTGCTCATAGCTCCTACGGCCCCCAGTCGATTCTGTGATCCTGTAAGAGCACAAACTTTCTGTAACTCTAATATTATGTGTTTAATGGAACAATTTGAGGGAAGTTTTATTTGTGTAAGAACAATATTGCATAAGTGAGGGAGCTGTCTGCTTACATTCATCCATTGTGTGGGTAGCAAGCTAGCATTAAATCTCAGACCTTACCTATTTCAAGAGACACTGTGAGCATCCCAACTGCCCATGAAGAGCACCACTTTCCCCTTTTGTGACTCTTCAAGAATCAGCAAGTATAAAATAAAGTTCTCAGCACTTACTCCTTCAGTATCTCTGATAGAGAGATCATTGTGTTTATACAAAGTCTCTTGCCTCCTGAAGCTTATAAGTCTAGTTAGGAAACAAGACAGAGATGTAAGCCATTAAAAACCAGCACAAGACTTGAGTGCCTGTACAAAGTAACTCCACTTCTGTACAAGCTTAAACAACTAAGGAGCAATGCACACAGCAGTTCTTCGAGAATTCAGAGCAAAAGAGAGATGTCTATGGCCTGGAATGGTCATCAGGATGCCTAGGGTAGAAAGTGGGACCTGATCTAAGGATGGATAGAATTTTTTTTTTTTTTTTGTGAAAATAAGGGCAGACAACATTCTCAATACACCAAGAGTCTCCAAAGAGGAATATGCCTAGGGAATTCAGGAAGAGTTGCATTTGAGAGCCCAAAGATGAGTCATGCAAGGTAAGATTGAAAAGGCAGGCTGTGGACAAACTGTGAGGGTTCTTAAATGCCAGACTATGGAATTCAGAGGCACAGTCCTCTACTTGGGTCTATAACACAGGTTAATGGTTAAGAGGCCAGCCTCAGTTTCTCAGCCAAGAATAAAGTGTGTGTGTGTGTGTGTGTGTGTGTAGGTGTGTGTGTGTGGTGTGCATGTGTTGTTGTGTGTGTGTGTGGTATATGTGTGTGATGTGTGTAGGGTGTGTGTGTCTGTATGTGTGTACTGCTTAGAACAAGGTCTGCTTAGAATAAGTTCTAAGTGCATACTAGTTCTTATTATTTTTGGTAATATTCCACCATCTCTGCAGAGAGGTTTCGTGGCCTTCGTAGATGGCTGAACAGGAAAAAGAATGATCCTCTTTTTCCACAACAACTAGAGACCTGTTTCCTAACTGCACCCCGAACAGAAAGGCGGCATTGGGCAGAAGAAAGGTCCTGAATCTGAGTACCTATGAGTACCTCCCAACTGCAAAGTCTGTTTCTCCCATAGCTTTCCCCTGGCATCCAGAAACTTAGAATCTTGCCTATTAGGGCACCAGAAACAGTGATTAAGATGGACATCTTCTGAAACAAATCAGAAACTTTTTTTTAAAGGGGGAAAAGACTGAACTTCCACAGTATAAATATTACTAGATGGCCTCGGGCTCAGATGCCATTCGCAAACTACTCAAGCTGCGCTCTTGCAATTTATGACATTTAACAGAGCCCCTGGAGAGAACTTCAGTCCTGCCTTCACTCCAGAGCCAAATATTAGCCTCCTTGTGTTAATGAGGCCAAGTCAGGGAAGAATAAGAAGGGAGATCATTTGAGTGATTTTGCTTGTTAACTTTCAGTCCTATTCTCTCTCCACTGCCCTTCCTCCTCCCTGCTCCAGAAAACTGGATGTTATCAGGACGAGGGTTTAGTGTGCCCCCTTCACCAGGCACCAGGGCTGGAGAAAGAACATGGCTTATCACCCTTCAGTGTGACGGGCTGCTCGGTCCTAACACCTAGGATCAGATTAAAGAATGTAAGGGCCCTAAACACTGATAATCTGTGGTGCCCCTCCTCTGTTTACTCATGCATTTGAGCGGGATATGTGAGTTATATACATACATACATATACACACACACACACACACACACACACACACACACACCATATATACCTCATTTATTAGCATATATAGAGTAATACCAAGCACTGTGTCTCACACAACAGACAAGAAAAAACTAAACCCACCTGATACATAAATTAAAACTTTTCATGTTAGATAAATACTATTTCCAGTATTTTTTGGACATCTGCTATGTTAGTATTATATCAAATTATTACCTGTTAGTGTTATATTAAATGTATACTAGATTGCGTCCATGTGTATGCCAAACATAAAGTTAGTTATAAAAACGTAGGACATAACTCTGTACATAAATGCTATACAGTTAAAAAGTAACTGGATTGAATTCATTGCAATGGTCGACTTAACTCTGGTGCCCTTGCTTTTACATGTCATCTGGGACTGTGGAGTTCCCACTGGCTATTTGCCAGGACATGTGCAAGAGCACTCCCTTGTGTTTATATGGTGGCAAAGAGCATTGCTGGCCCTCCTGGCTGGAGTTGCTGGATCAGCAGACTGTGGATGTAGAAGACAGTTCCCTCAAAATGGATCAGAGACCTGTTATCTATTAATATAATCCATCCTTGCCTGGTACAGAGCCGTGGTGGTACAGGGGTTAAGAGCTCGGTTGCTAACCAAAAGGTTGGTAGTTCGAATCCACCAGCCACTCTTTGGAAACCCTATGGGGCATTCCACTCTGTCCTATAGGGTTGCTATGAGTCAAAACTGACTTGACGGCAACAGGTTTGGTTTTTGATTTTGTCTTGCCCGGTAACCACTCATGCTGGATCCAGCTGCACATTGGGTGAATACAGCAAGAGTTAGACTCAACAGACCACCTCACCTCTTATTTATTAGAAAGAAATAGTATACTCCCAAGAGACCTGCCAAGATAAGGAGTTTCAATTACACAGGAGGCGGCCTCAGGAGACAGATGTCAGTGAAGGTGTTGAAGTGGTAAGGGCCTCATACAGCACCCGTACCCACTGCCATCAAGTTGGTTCTGACTCATAGCAACCCTACAGGACAGAGGAGAACTACCCCATAGGGTTTCCAAGGAGCAGTTGGTGGATTCGAACTGCTGACCTTTTGGTTAGCATCCCAGCACTTAACCATTGTGCCACCAGGGCTCCATAGCTTAATTAAACAACCTTGTGCATAAATGCCCTCATGGCTCCACATGAACTTTTATTTTCGGCCAGCACATTCTCACATGCTGGAGCTGCTATCAGTTTCATTTAGTCCCCTGCTAGTTCCCTTCCACTGCTGCACCTGCTTCTCCTTGAGTCCTCTCTGCTTGGCATCTATGGATCTTTGCTTTGGACAACTAGTGCCCATCTTTTGTTGATGCCCTGAACACGTTTATACCATGTTTATTCGGTAATCTGTCCCTGCCAACAACCCAGGGCAGCTGGGAAGGGAGGACAGGAAGATACACAAAGAGGGAGCAGGCACGGTGGACGCCAGCAGGTCCACTGGTCTCATCCAGGCCTCCTCCACTACCTCTCTCACTCCAGCCCCTGAACAGATGTGGCCCTGCTGAAAACAAATTTTAGGCCCCCAGCAAGGGAGGAGTTGTACTTTCATGCAACGTACCTGTTGCCGGCAAGTCAATTCCAACTCACAGTGACCCTATAGGACAGAGTAGAACTACTCAACAGGCTACAATCTTTCCAAGGCTACAATCTTTACAGAAGCAGATTGCCACATCTTTCCCTCAGAGTGGCTGGTGGGTTCAAACTGCTGACATTTCAGTAAACAGCTAAGAGTTTAACTACTGTGCCACCAGGTCTCCTTTAGGTCTCCACTGTCAGGCCAAAGCCCACTTCTGGAAAGGAAACTGGTCATTTGAATGAGCCTACATCCCCACCCGCTATGATTCTCAGCCATGAGCACCTCCTGGGCAGGGCATTTATGTTCTCTAGGCCTAGGGTTGCCAGATTTAGCAAAAATAATAATAATAATCTTTATTATAAGTATGTTCCATGCACTATTCGGGATATACTTATACTAAAAAAGTTATATTTTTATTTGAAATTCAAATTTGATTGGGCATCCTGTATTTTATCTGGCAACCCTGTCTAGGCCTCAGCTTCCTCATTTGTAAATGGTATATTAAACTAGCTCAGTGATTGTCAAACTTTTTAGGAGGAAAAATCTTTTACAAAAAAAAAAAAATCTTACCCAGGGCTGCCCTTGTGCGCGGTGCCTGCTGGGTCTGCGGTGTGGCCGGGAGAGCACGCCATGACACAGGCGCTGCTTCGTCAGTACTGGGGCATCCCCGACAGCACCGAGAGCCACCGCAAAGCCTACGCCAGCACCACTATCCTGGGTGTCTCCACCTAGGGCATCACTCTTAAGCCCCCAGACTCCTTCCAAGGGGTGGCAAGGGCAGGACGATACCGTTTACCACAGCCGCCATTGGCTCCATGGTCAACCTCGCCTCCTGAGTCAGCGCCCCGGTCCGGGAGAAGCCCGTCCACCTCCAACAACCCCCAAACTCCTTCATGGGAGGCTGTGCCCAGGCCTGACCCTGGGAGAGCATGCGCACAGCTACAGTAGTGAGGCCGCCTCCTGCGTGTACGTGGGCACGGCCACCGCCCGCGTCAAGATGGGCCAGCTGAAGGGCAGGAAAGTGCCAAATGGAAAGGGTGAGACCCCTTCGGTCGAGGCCTCCATGGATTGAAATGCGTCTGAAAATAAACCATCTGTGGATCTGTGTACCAAAAAAAATGTTAGCAGAAGCACAATATACAAAATAGATAAGAACAGAGCTGCCCTGGTTGAAGCAAATGTGGGAAGACAGAGTCTTCCCTGACCTTTTGCTGAACCCAGGTCTCCCCAGGATTCTGTTTGAAAACCAAAGGGGTATATCATTTCTGCAATCCCTCTGCCTCCACTAGATTAGGCTTCCAATGGCTTTAACAAATGAAAAACCTATAAAACTTCAGGCCACTCGTATGTTTGCTTTTCCACTAGCATTCTTCATATGTACTCTGACATGGTAAGTAAGAGGCTCATCTTTAGATATTCCAGGTTGTAAATCCCAGTCCTCAAATCCATGAGAGGTGGGCTAGGCTCCACCTCTGTAGATCATGCCACAGAGATAAAGCCCCTCAGAGCCTGTGCACACTCCAGGGACCCCCAGAAAGGCTGTGCATGACAATGGGGAAGCATGATTCTGAGGCCAACTCTGCCATTTTCAGGCTCAGTGACCTTGGACAAAGGACTTAACCTCTCTGAATATCAGTTTCTTGATCGTACGGTTGTTGTTATAACAATTAAGATAAAATATATTAAAGAGCTTCATGCGTGAAAGACGGCAGACCCCTCCAAAAAGAGTATAATATAGTATGGTTCCATTTATATAAAACTCTTAAAAACACAAACTAATACAAAAAAGAAAAAAAAAAGATTAGTGGTTCCTTAGGAATGGGGGTAAACCCATTGCCATCGAGTCGATTCTGACTCATAGCAGCCCTATAGGAACAGAGTAGAACTGCCCCATAGAGTTTCCAAGGAGCACCTGGTGGATTCAAATCGTCAACATTTTGGTTAGTAGCCGAGCTCTTAACCACTATGCCACCAGGCTCCAGAATGGGATACGGGGTGGGAAAAGGAAGGGCAGAAGGGAAGGATTACCAAAGGGCACAAGGAAACTTTGGTGATGATGAGTATGTTTACTATCTTAATTGTGGTGATGGTGTCATGATGTATACATATGTCAAAACACCAAATTGTACTTTTTGAATATGTGCAGTTCATTGACTGTGGATTAGATCTTAATAAAGCTGTTGATAAATAAATAAACACACAAATAAAAGAATTTCAAGTATTGAAAAGTAATACACAGATGTTACTATTATCATTGCTCTGCTCATTTTTGTCCTGGCAGAAAAGTGTAGCAGCTAGTAAGGACTCCTGGGTTTGAGGATTATCATTTTCTCCCTAGACACAAGTACATTTCTTAAAACAAAATTTCAAACTGTGTAACTCTGTCTATGCCCAAGGCTCATGGAATGTTCTCACTGCAGAGGTACAAAGACTTTGAATATCATCTAGGCCAACCCTCTACCAAATGCATCCTTGACTCCTCTCCCTGCTTCCGCCCCTACATCCAAGTCCTATTGAGTCTCTCCCCTACTCGTCTCCCATATCTTGCCACATTTCTCTTCCTCACTGTTCTCAACTGACCAGGAACTACCATGTCTTGCTTGGAGCACTGCAAAGCTTCCTGTTGATCTCTATATACTCTAGCCTTGCACCCCTGCAATCCATTATCCATATTTCAGCTAGAGTGATCTTTTTAAATGCAAATACAGTCATGTCTCTCTACTGCTTAAACCTTAAGGTGGTTCCCCATTGCCCTTAGAAAAAGACCCAAAATCCCTACCACGGCCTACAAGATCCCCGTGATACAGCCCCTGTCCAGCCATAGCCTATACCACTCTTGTTGTCTCGGCTACAGCCAGTCTGGGTTTCTTTCAATGTGCCATACTCCTCAGCTCCAGACCTCCCCATGTTCTCACAAGCTATTCCCTCTCCCTGAACTATTCTTTGCCCTCGCTCCCCTAGCCGGCTCATCCTTTGGGTTTCAGCAGAAGCATCACTTTCTCAGGGATGTTTTAATTAATTCCCCAAACAGGGCCTGGTCTCCCTACTTCTTACCCCCAACGCATTGTACTTTCATTTCGGTAATTAATTGTGTAATATCCTTCTTCCTGCCTTAAGGAAGAACACTGGAATCATATCTATCTTCTTCACGTCTACATTTTCACCACCAAACATAGTGCCTTACACATAGTAGGTGCTCAGTAAATTACTGTTGAATAAACTAATGAATGCAGAACTTTCTGCCGTAGTTAAGATAGTGTTCTGTTCTAACACATGCCCCGTGTTCAGCCCTTCAGAGTACTTAAAGTTTTACCAAACTTGCATGAAACTGTAGAAGTGATCTCTTACTTTATAAGCCAGGATCGCCTATGGCAAGTCTTGAAAACAAATTGAAGAACTTTGTCAATGGTAATTATAATTATGATTCCTTAATTCCAAGATAACATTTCATCTGTTCGATTGGCAGGGATTAAAAAGACATGCTTCATGTTGATGAAAGTACAGGGAAGCCAGGCCTCTCAATCACTGTCAGTAAGAATGTAAATTCACACAATTTTTTGGTGAGTCACTTGACAATACATATTTATATTTAAAACACAGAATGTATTGCTGCATTGCTTCTAATAGCAAAAAATTAAAAACAAACTAGATAACCATCAAAAGAGGGCTGGATAAATAAAGTATGGTATGTCCATCAATTAAATCCTATGATGCCATTTAAAAGAATATCAACTTGACAGCAACTAGCAAAAACAATATGTACTAATAAGGAAAAATGTCCATTATATACTATCAAACATAAAAACAAGAAGTTCAATAGTAGATAAAATTTTGTCAAATAAATATTAGTAATGCATGGGAAAAAGCCTCGAAAACACAATACAAAATTGGAGGAGATAGATGGGGTTAGGTGGCTTTCTTTTTTTCACTTTATTAATTGGTATATTGTTTTAATTTTTACACTGATATATATTACTTTTGGGATCAGTTAAAGCAATAATCTGTTTTTTTTTTTTTTTTTTTAAGAAATTTACAGATTATCTCATCCAACTCCTTTATTTTATTATTGAGGAAACTGAAGCCCAGAAAATCACACAATGAATGAGCACCATTTTCCACAACAATTACTTTTTTGTTTGTCCTCCAACTTTTACTTTGGGTAATTTTCCTTCTCTGTTTGGTGGGACTTTCAAACACAGAAGTAGGAGCATGTAATTCTGGCTAGCCGATCAGACTATACCATCCCCCAGGACATAAAGCTTGGTCTAGGAATGGATATGTGAACAGTAACACAATCGATTAGAATCATTTTTAGGAATTGGTATGGACAATCGGGGAGAGAGCTTCATATTGTTTACCTTGGATTGCTATGTGTGAGAAATCTAATCTTAAAGCTACCTGGGCATGTCTTTTTCTACAAAGTGGAAAACTTACACCTGAAAATGAATCCAACCAGACAAAAGAGGATCTGAGAGAGAAGACAATGTCCTCTTGACATCATTAGAGTTTCTCTATCCAGTTGGGACCGTGGCCAGGACCATCTTCTTGGAATACTTATTTTTGCTGACTAGTCTGCATTTTCCTCAGAAAACGACAGCCACCAATGATTGCCAAAGTCACATAGCATGAAGGAGGCAAAGCTAGGGCAACTCTTAGCTCTACAGGCTCTTGTTCTGATGGCTGCCTCATAACTCCTGTAGAGGCAATTGGTGTTCAAACGCTACCTCTCTGATGCAAGCATGTAACTGCATAACCTTTCTAGAAGGCAAATTTACAATATGTATCATCAGCCTTCCAAATAGCTGTACTTTTTCTGTGGCAAGGAGAGAATGAGTTGATGAGTAGTCTTTTTGATAATTCTCTTTCTTGTTGTAAATGAGTACATTGCCTTTCTGATTTTGTTTCAATGTCTATACTCTTTGACTCACTGTCTCTACTTACAAAATATATCCTGAGGAAATTGTCCAAATTATGAACAAAGGTTTATGGAAAAAGATGTTCATATAAAAAAGAAAAAAGTGTCCAAAAATATAGTGATGGTGAAGAAAATTATGATATATCCATATAATGGAATATTAAACAGTAATTTTAAAAAGCTTTTGCATATTTATGGTTTTTAATGACAGAAAAAATACTTCTGACTAAGTGAAAAGCTGAAGTTTATTTTACTCCTCATATTTTATTACATCTAATATATCTTAGAAATATTCCACTGAAAACATCTCTAATTTGGGAAATAAACTGACACAAGATAACCAAGAGTTAGATTTGTAGAAGAGAATTAAAGTGGCAGATCATTATTATTATTTAGTTGAAATAATATCAGTCATATAATATACATCATTGAGCACATTTCCAGTCATATTAAATATGCTTCACATCCCAGCTACCAGAGTCCCCATCAGTTGCTCACCCAAAATATTCAAACAAGTAGCCCCAGAATGATGCCCTTGAGGCAAATGACTGAGCAGAGGTGACAAGAATGCATGTAGAATAACAGGAAGCTCCCCTACAGGCAATTTTGGTTCTTCCAGACTAGTTACCAGAAATCAGGCACACTAGAGCCCCCACATAACTAACTGAGGATATTTCCTCTTCAAAATGAATATTTAGTATGTCCCCTAGGACTTGCTCCTAACCAAAGGGGAATTTTCTGTCCTGCCTCTTGCCTTCTACCTGCCCCAGTGACTGAAAAACAACTGTTAACCTTACTATGCTTCTCCATAATGAACTATATGTCTTACCAGACACTCTTACCTTTAATTATATTCTTTTCTTCTTTTTTTGCATCTGAATCTGCTATTTATTTGTATGTGTGTTTCTATTTTTTTTTTTAATTGTACTTTAAGTGCAAGTTTATGGTTCAAGTTAGTTTCTCATACAAAAATTTATACACACACAGTTATGGGATCCTAGTTGCTCTCCCTATACTATGACAGCACACTCTTCCTTTCCACCCCAGATTTTGCATGTCCATCCAACCATCTCCTGTCCCTTTTGCCTTCTCATCTTGCCTCCGGACGGGAGCTGCCCATTTAGTCTCAAGTATCTACTTGAGCTAAGACGCACTCTCTTCACAAGTATCATTTTATGTATTATAGTCCAGCCTAATCTATTTCTGAAAAGTTGGCTTTGGGAATGGCTTCATTTCTGGGCTAACAGAGAATCTGGGGCCATGTCTTCTGGGGTCCCTCCAGTCTCAGTCAGACGTTTAAGTCTGGTCTTTTTACTGGAATTTGAGTTCTGCACCCCACTTCTCCTGCTCTGTCAGGGACTCTGTATTGTATTCCCTGTCAGGGTGGTCATTGGTGGTAGCTGGGCACCATCTAGTTCTTCTGGTCACAGGCTGATGGAGTCTCTGGTTTATGTGGCCCTTTCTGTTAATTATATTCCTGATAAATAGATTTAAGGATTTTGCTATTTGGGTAAAGATTTGGAAAGTATTGTTTATTTGTTTTATTGTAGAAAATATCTAAGGCTCTGAGAGACAAAGAACTATAGTTAGAAGCAACTTGGTGTTATAGAAAGAGTTTGTGTTTTAGAACAACAAAAACCAAGGTTCAAATGCTGGCTGAGCTTCTTTTGAGATATTTAACCTGTCTAAGCCTCAATTTCCTCGTAAAATCATGCTGAAATACCACTTTGCTGGGTAGTGGTAAATTTAAACCTTGTGTAGTGCCCGGCACATTGTGGGTGGTTCAAACTCACCAGCTGCTCCACGGGAGAAAGATGTAGCAGTCTGCTTCCATAAAGATTACAACCTTGGAAACCCCATGGGGCAATTCTACTCTATCCTACAGGGTGGCTATGAGTCGGAATCAACTCAATGGCAATGAATGATAAATTGTGTATGAATGATTAGCTTTAAAATGCTCAGTAGAGTAGCCTGAATGTCCATCAATGCTTTTCAAATTTTAAAGTGCATATTCCATATCTTGAGCATCTTGAGATCTTGATAAAGTGCAGATTCTGATTCAGTAGGTCTGGGATAGATCTCAAGATTTCCAACAAGTTCCCAGGTGACACCAATGCTACTGGCATACAGACCAAGCTTTGAGTAATAAGGCTTTATATCGCTGGTTCTCAAAGTGGTCTATACCTTAGAATCACCCAAGGAATTTAAAATATATATACATATATACTGATGATGGAATCCCAGAGCTTCTGATTTAATTAGTCTGGGGGTGGCCTAAACGTTGATTTTTAAAAGATTAACTCGTGACAACTCCATGCACAATAGAACAAAATGCTGCACAGTCCTATGCCATCCCCATGATCAGTTGCAGATCAAACTGTTATGATCCATAGGGTTTTCACTGGCTGATTTTCAGAAATAGATCATCAGGCCTTTCTTCCTAGTATGTCTTAGGCTAGAAGCTCTGCTGATACAAGCGTCATCATAGCAAGACATGAGCTGCCACTGACAGACAGGTTGTAGCTGCACATGAGGAATATTGACCAGGAATTGAACCAACGTCTCTGTCTTAGTCATTGTCTCAGTCATCTAGTGCTGCTCCAACAGAAATACCACAAGTGGATGGCCTTAACAAAGGGAAGTTTTTCTCTCACAGTCCAGTAGGCTACAAGTCCAAATTCACGACATCAGCTCCTGGAGAAGGCTTTCTCTCTCTGTCAGCTCTGGAGGAAGGTCCTTGTGATGCATCAGTCTTCCTTTGGTCTGGGAGCTTCTCTGTGTGGGAACCTTAGTTTCAAAGGATGCACTCTGCTCCCAGCACTGCTTTCTTGGTAGTATGAGGTTCCCATGTGTCTCTGTTAACTTCTCTCTTTTATATCTCAAAAGAAATTGCATTAAGATGCTATCTAATCTTGTCAACCTCATCAGTATAATGTCATCACAGCGATAGAATTTACAACACATAAGGAGATCACATATAATCTCATCATAGTGATAGAGATTACAATACATAAGGATTACACAATCATCCAATACTGGGAATCATGACCCAGTCAAGTTGACAGATATTTTTGGGGGACACAATTCAATCCATGACAGTCATCTAGTGCTACTCTGATAGGAATACCACAAGTGGATGGCTTTAACAAAGAAAAATTTATTCTCTCACAGTCCAGTGGGCTACGAGCCCAAATTCAGGGCATCAGCTCCAAGGGAAGGCTTTCTCTGTCGGCTCTGGAGGAAGGTCCACGTCATCAATCTTCCCTTGGTCTGGGAGCTTCTCTGCATAGGAACCTCAGGTCCAAAGGACGCACTCTGCTGCCAGCACTGTTTTCTGTATGAGGTATGAGGTTCCCCACTCTCCAGATGCAGGCCACACCCCAGGGAAACTCCCTTTACATTGGATCAGGGATGTGACCTGGGTAAGGGTGGTGTTACAATCCCACCCTAATCCTCTTTAACGTAAAATTACAATCACAAAATAGAGGACAACCACACAACACTGGGAATCATGGCCTAGCCAAACAGGTACACACATTTTTGGGGGGACGCAATTCAATCCATGACAGTTGCACATAAGGAAGATGAGAATTCTACCACTGAACCACCAATGCCCTCCCCCCTACTGTTCCATTTAGTATGTGCTTAATAAGTAGGACATATTGTAATCACAAAGTTGATGAAGGTCCGAACGATTGCGCCCATGTTTAAATAACATGACATGCTGTAATACCATTCTATAATAAATACCATATTGTAATAAGGGCAGAGAGAAGATCCGTATAACTTATCAGGTAGGTCTTAGCTAAACAATGTGCAAGAAAGCCTAAGAGAATGAACCAGTTGGAGTCCATGTAGAATTTAGAATTACCTAAACTTCAGATTTAACTACTTTAAATGAACGGATACGCAACGTCTTAAAGAAGCACTTTTTTTAAGAGTGTCTCTTCTGATACGCACAAATGCATAGTACACATAGGGAGGTTTCCATCCTATCTTGTTAACTAGAATGTTTAGGGTTCGTTTAACGGTGCATTCCCATCTCCGACAGAGAGTGGGAGCACCAGACACATGCATGATACAACAGGGAAAATGTTGAGGCAGCATTTTCAAACATAATCATCCAAATGTGAAGGGACATGCAGTTCAGAAGAAACAGAGTAAGATGACATAGCAAGGAAAGAAGAGAGCAGGTGATGCAATCTGATGTGATGCTGACATGGCAAATCAAAGACTCCGAAGGGACAGAAACATTTCATTTGGGAATCACACGAATTGTTATAAAGTTGAGAGAGAGAAGGACTATGGAGATAACAGGACTGGCTCGCAGCCACCACTTCTAAGGACTTTGCCCAGAGGAAGTATTCAAGTGCTCTTTCACAGTACACTGTCTGAAAGCTGAAATGAAAACTGTCCGGGATTCCAGAGAGATCTGTTAGTCTTTAAATGTCTCCACCCTAATTCAGGGACCTCTGACCTTCCAGAGAATGTCACCAATCCCTGCTCCCTGAGATATTTACGTATTCTACCAGTTCACTGAATTTAGCACTTAATTTGCATATAGCACTTGAATTTGAGCTAACTTATTACACATCCAGTATGAGTCAGAATGGACTTGACTGCAATGCATCTGGTTTGGTTTTGGTATAATGCATGCCACTATTTAGTACATAAAAAAAATTTTTTTTTCCTTCACTCACCATATTTTCAGATTATTGAATGTCTTTTCATACTCCTTCAAATCAAATAAAAAATTAATAAGACATAATAAAATTAACATTTTTACCACTTTACTATTTTTCAGAACAAACCCATCACTTCAAAAGTAACAATTTTAAGCAATTTTTTGCAAAGCTAAACAGTAATTAGCTATTGAGTAGTCCGGAGAGAGGGCACTGAATGGCTTTCTCTCTACTCTTGTCGCCCTCTGAGGTTGTCAGAGCTGGGCAAGATTTTTTTTGCCTTTTTTTTTTTCTATTCATGATAACCTTGAAAATATGAGAGATCCTGACAAAATTGTACAAAACTTCTCAAAGGACACAACATTAAAATTTATCAAAGTAGGAGTGGAATTAATATGAATAATTATAGAACTTAGAAGGAATTTGAACATACCTGAAATAATAGAATCATTCTCTATATTGACCAGATTCTGAGTCTTAGTAAACAAAGTTCAAGGAATACTATGCAGGTAACACTGAGTTTAAAATGTTAAACTGAATGTCTTCATAACGGTGATCAGAGTCATAAAAACAAGAAGGAAAAAGTTGAAGATGCTGCCATATGGGCAAATGAGAAATGTCAGTAAACAAAGACAGAGCAGGTGGAAGGGTCTGATGTTGGGGAAGAATGCCCCATGCCTGGATCCTCTCAGTGGAGCTGAAAGACAAACCCAGCAATAAGCAGTTGGAGGAAACTCAGCCTGCAGGTGCAGCATGGTCTCTGAAGAGCATAGTCACAGAAGACCATGCCTAGCACACAGTAGATGCTAAGTAACTACTGGATAGTTGGATGGAGGGACAGGTGGACAGGTGAGTGGATGGGTGCGCATTCAGTGTTAGAGTTCAAAAGGAGATACCAAGTTATTCATAAACGGCAGAAAATCAGGGGACATGAGAGATTCAGGAGAAACTCCACGGACCCAACAGGGAGGCAGCATCAGAGATGTCTATCAGCAGTGGGAATGTGAAGTTTGGGTAGAAAGAACAGAGAAGACTCTAGTAAAAGCAGAGCCCCCATCGCAGAGGAGCCCGTATAAATGGAAGATTGTTGAAGCAATAATTTGTACACAGGGGAACAACACAAAAACTAAACCTGTGAGGAAAAAACAATAACAAACTAAGTAACAGGTCTTGCAGGCCAGACAGAACCTAGGGAACAAAGGGGAGAAATCACCTCAGGATCAGCGCACAACTCCAGCTATCAGAATTAGGGCATGAAGTCAGCCGGATTAGCACCAAAGACCACTTGATGCTGAAACCTAGAACTCCTTAAATTTCTCCTGCCTCAGGGCAGTATTAGCCCTGGAACCCAGGGCAGAGCTGAGACTGCAGGTTTGCTCAGGAAGATCAAGCCTTGGGAAGAGAAGACAACAGAAGCTGGAAACCAGACATCCTGGGAAGAAAACAGGGCCCTAATGACTCCAGTGAAGAGAAAAGGAAACTGAGATGATGTTCCAGAAGAACACAAACAACAAACCCCACGGGCCATTACAACAGCCATCCGAAAACATGTCTGCCCCTCAGACAAATAGTTCTATGGTTGAGAAGCTTGACTCCTCATGTGGGCCCACTTCACATGGCCCAATTACACTAGTAACCTAGTGTGACACAGTGCCACCAGCCATCAATATGCCCTAAATCCCCGCCCTCCCATTTCCATCCAAAGAGCCCTGCCACAGGCTTCAGTCAGAAAAGGGAAGTCCTGGGATTTAAAATATAAAGCTGACAGTAATGCCGAGGCTCAGCAAGGACTATGTAGGAAATATCCATAGATTTTCTTTTCCCAGATTGAAACATAGACCATTCACCCAAGTAGCAGGGATTCTGCCATCCATCAGAAGGAATGGGAAAGGGTCTGTTGGGCTCACAGGAATTCTGCTTGCTGGAGTCAGAGAGGTGGACCGTGCAGAGGACACTTCCCTTTCTGGCTAAGTTCTAGACTTTTATACCCTCTTCCAAGTCGGCTTCAGTGGCTGAGTCTCTCTCTGGATGGACAGACAAAGCAACAGGGCTGAAGCCACTGACTCAGTGCCCGGAGATGTGGAGCAGTTTGCTCGCATGCAAACCAGCCCCCCTCCCACTCGATCAGCTGCTGGTCCTAACAAGCCTCCTTTACATCTGTATTCTGAAGGGGCCCTCTGCTGCTCGGTGGCATCGAGGTTGAGCAGTTGTTTTGGTTTTAGTCCATTTCATGGTTTTCGCCCCCAGCATTGCCTCCAGCCACTTGCACTTGCTTAAGAGGATCATTTACTACTGATGTTTGCTGGGAGCATCAGCAAGAAGTGATGGTGCTGCTTTTGCTTAGCAAATAACCCAGTTTCAAAGAAGTGAGGACAAGCTGCCTTGACAGAGCTGTTACAGAGATTCCAGAAGGAAGGCACAGGTTTTCCAGAACCAAGGCCTGTGGCACCTCATCCCACAGCTCTGTGAAGCACCAAGCAGCAGCATCCTCATCCCTGAAGCAGAGTGTAGATCCAACAAAGGAAAGGAAGTGCTTCCCCCGAAGTCATGCTCCCTGTACTGAAAATAAGTGAAAAAACTATCTGAACTCTGAGTGTTAACAAGACAGAAGTCACCGGCCTGTTGTTAAGAACAGGAATGGAAGATTCCTGTATCACCCTTGGTGCTGGCAGTGATGCGAAGGAAAGCTCGGCTCCTGCCCCCTCTGTGCTATTTGACCAGCCAAAGAAGAATTTGACCAGGCCCCTTGCATCTCCTTCCCGTGAAACTGCTTATGTGTGTCAGTGCCTAGAAGCTCAAGGAAAAGCAGCTTCATTCCACTTACGCCACCTTCTGAGTCTGTGCAGTCCTTTTCCTAGCTTGAACCACTAACATTATCCTTTTTTTTTTTTTTTTCTGCTCCTCCTCCTTTCTCCCCTCTCACCATTCCTGTATCCCCAGACTGCTCAGAAACGGAGAAGGCAAAGTTGAGGGAAAGACAGGTTAAAGGGATGGACAAGGCTGGGCTTGGAGACCAATCCAACTAACTTTTTGCCATTGTTAAATCTATGTGTATCCCCAAGTCCTCCCATGTCATCCGGGCAGAAAGGTGAAGACCACTGTTCTCCAAGCCTCAGTTTCCTCCACTGTGAAATAGGAATGATAATGCCTACCTTGCAGAACTGCTGAGGGGATCAAATAATATGAACAGTGCACAGAGCCTAGCATACAGTAGGCATACAATAAATGGTAGAGTTAATCATTATCTCCTGCCCTGACAAGTCATGCACCTATACGCCATTGTTACTTTCTCTGTAACAAGCTAATCACACACAGTATCACACACAGCTCAGTTCCACTAGTCAAGGCAAATGCAGCAATACCTCAATCTGTCTGCCTTCAGCTGTGGCCCCTGGAGGGCAAGTAAACTCTTATCAAGTCTGGGTGAGCCCCAGAGGACAAACTGAGCTTGCCATCAGAGAGGACTGACCTTTAAACTTAAATGGAAATGGAACAAAAATTCTTTTTAAAGTTCAAAACTTGTAGATACCTCTCTTTTTCATTTTATAACTCTGCCCAGTATTTGCATTTACAGGCTGGCTTCAGAGAGCAATTGTAATTCTGCAGTAAGACTGCATCAATATTTCTGATCCACCTGAAACCATGTAAGTGCCCAAGAAAATCCCACACCCTGTAAGATTTACAGACCAATTTTCTCAACCAAAGTGGTTTGCATAGGCTTTGGATAAAAATCTGAAATCATGTGTCCTTATCTAAACTGGACCACTTTAAAAGAAGCAGCAGCAGAAGATACAATATTAGCTTTCTAGGGAGTGGTTTGCAGCAGTGCAAGACCAAGGAAACAATTATCTGGAAAATGAGTGTTACAAATCAACAGTTCCCATACAGAAGAGACACGATACCACATTTTATAGGGCTTGGGGGTGTACACCTGAAATAAATACCATGAAACAAAAATCACCAATTGAACTTGAGTTGTATCATTTATTTGAACCCTGACTGCTATCTCCCAGGTTATAAGAGAGGGACGTGATAAGAGAAGATACGTCTATCTGAACAGTGACTGGGGCTGATCTGGGGGTCATAAATCTGCAGAGGTGTTAACCTCCCATTACAGTCTACCCACAGCTCTCACCATGGAAGTAATGGTGGTCCTGGGCCCGTCTATCACAGATGGAATGGAGACATGGAACTTCGTTTAGCTACAGTGGAGGTCAGCAGTTACCCGGGTATAATCTCTCAGTCAGTCAGTTTGAGTGCCCCTAGGATGAACAGGATATTATTGGGGGCCTAGAAGCATATTCTTAGAAGTAGAAGTAACCTCTCCCTAGTTAGAATGTTTGCCGTATTGAACTGAGAAAATGAAAGTCTCACCGTGAAGACAAATGGAGAGCAGAGATGTCTCAGGGACTTAACCTGAATTAATGACAGCAAAATAGTCAGTGCCTAATCCATTATTGGCAATGCCCTGGGGAAAGGTAGACATAAAAAGCTACATCAAGATATCATCAACCAAAACCAGGAGAGTAATTAAAGTATTTATGGTCTATGTATATAAAATTTAATGTTGCCATTAAAATTGTTTAGAATACTGATGTCATATTAAGTGCTTATAATATAATGCTTCCTACCTGAGTGATCTTGGGCACATTACCTAACCTTTCTGTGCCTGTTTCAACTATAAATGTGATCTTGGGCACATTACCTAACCTTTCTGTGCCTGTTTCCTCAACTATAAATGGAAATAACACCACCATATTTCATTAACTTTCAGATGCACGTTTTCTGACATTTCAACATCTCTGAAAAAAAGCAAGTCATAACTTATGCTAAATTACAATCAGTTGATAGTCTCTCTCTCACTCCCTCCTTTTCTCTCTCTTTCTTTCTTGGTGGTACATAAAATGATAATGCATCTTAGAACCCATGGCATCTTAGACTTGATAAGATCTACTGCACTGGGTTGTTGTAAGGATTAAACAAGTTAATTTAGGTAGAAAACCTTGCAATAGTACCTCACAAGTGGCAAGTACTAAAATTGTATTAGCTATTGTAACTGTTAGCAGATGGGTGCTCATTTTGCACATGAGTACTCACTTTGACAGGAGTCCCTGGGGGGTGCAAATGGTTAAGCGCTGAAAGGTTGGTGGTTCAAACTCACCCAGAGACACCTCGGGAGTAAGACCTGGCAATCTGCTTCTGAAACATCACAGCCTTGCAAGCCCTATGGAGTGGAGTTCTACTCTGCACACATGGCGTTGCCATGAGTTGGAATCCACTCAACAGCAACTAACAACAGAAACAGATGAGCACCTGAGGGAGAGGGGTGAGCAACGTGATGAGCAATCCTGAGCAAAACAAATATCTTCCTCTCTATTTTGGTGTCTGGACTTCCCACTACTCATCCCTTCCCATCCACAAGAGCAGAGCTTCTCAACTCTGGTTACACATGACACTCATCTAGGGAGCTTTTAACAATGCCAGCACCTGGGACGCCCCTTTGTCCAAACACTCATGTACAGGGGCACGCACACATGTACAGATTCTGATTTAACTGCTCTGGGGTAAGGCCCGGGCATTGGGACTTTTAACAGTTCCCAAGGTGATTCTGATGTGCACCCAAGTTTGAAAACTACTTCATTAAAGTATAAGGTCCTTGAGACTAAAGACCTTTCTAAGGAGAGAGCCAACACAGCAGCCCAGTTAAAACCCTGCAGTCAGTCAGACCTGGGTTCAGATCCCTGCTCCTCCTCTTGACTAGCTAAGTGACAAATTGCTTAACTTCCTCACAGCCTCAATTTCATCATCTGCAAATTGGGAATAATACCTACTTCATAGGGCTGTTGTGAGGATTAATGAAATATTATGAAATGGGCTGAGCATATGCGTTTAGTAAATATTATTTTTAGTGTCATTTTATGGCCCTGTAGCATCCACTTAGTGACTTTGCAGTTAATCACTTAATAAGCATTTGTTGATTTGAATTTGGAGGCTGTAGAAAGCCTCTCCTACAAGAGACAAGGGTATATGGAAGGAGGTAATCAAAGGATGCCAGGTTAGGACTAATTTCACAATTCAACCCGGGCCTGTCTGAACCTCACCCTGAGGGACAACACGAATAATGGCACACCATTCACCAACAGGGAAGGATTCAACCTGATAATCAGCAAGGAAAAGACCTCCCTCAAGACATCCATGCCACTGTTCTATCCTCTGTGTAGGTGAATTGACAACTGACCAGCATCCGATAAACCATTCACAGGCACAATCTGAGGGACCTTTAAGAACAAGGGATGTTGAAACAAGAAAATATATAATCTACTAGTGCAGAGCTGTGATGTTTTTTTCCTGGGGAATAAGACCTGACCTTGAAGGCCCTGTGGACAGGTAGGCTCCGTCCCTCAGGCCTCTCCACCCTGCACGCCGCTGCGATCTCCAGCCCAGTACTTGCCACGCTCCAGCAATAAGCTGTACTAACAAGGGTATGTAGGAAATGTGCAAGAGCTGTGCGGGGAATGAAACCCAGGTCCCATTCCTCCCATCAGCATCAAATTTGTATTTCTTGACTAAACAGAAGCTCGGTGGAAGCGAAGCAAAATGATTTTTAAAGGAAATCATTTGCTGCCCTCTTGTGGGTGACTTGATATCCTGTCCTGCCACTTTCCCAGACTCAGAAATATACATGGTGTCCAACTCTGCCAAGGACCTAGGAAAAAACAGTGCCTCCACCTCCGCCCACCCCCACCCCCCTACATATGCCTGAAAATAGATACAGGTCTGGCCTGGGCTTGGAATGTTTAAGAGAAGTCTGGACTATACTCTTAGCTTTGCAGGAAACTATAAAAGAGGAGAAACAACAAAAGGTCTGGCTTGACATAGTGTTTATAATTTTCCTATGATACAAATCTGGATTTGAGCTTCTGGCAAAATTCTGGGTCAGTGAGGGGTGGAAGGGGGCTAGTAAATGAGGTATTCCAGGGCTAATCCTTACGGTTACATCTTCTCTAGAGTAGCTGAGGTCAGGGACTTAGAGCCATCATGAAATCCTAGACCAGATCAGCCATGAAACCAAACCAGGCTTCAGGGAACAGGAACCAGTTGCCATTGAGTCAATGTGGCCCCCATGAGTCGAACTGTGTTCCACGGGGTTTTCAATGTCTGATGTTTCAGACATATATCTCCAGGCCTTTCTTCTGAGGAACCTCTGGGTGAACTTTCAGATAGCAGCTGAGCCTGTTAGCCATTTGCACCACCCAGGGACTCAAGGGAGCAGGAAGAGGAGGTGAATCTACACTGAATTCCAGGGAGGGCAGGAGTAGGTCCTGTGTCTCCTATCACAGCCCAATAAGGCTTCAGCCCTTCAGGGGCTAAAAAAAAACTGCTTTTGTTTTGAGGAATGTTAAAAGATATCCTCCCTTGCTTGGAATATATCCAAAGTATGTGCTGAAGTCACAGTGTGTCTGGAGACCACCCTGTGCTAATGAAAGATTTAAGATTTCCCTGTTAGCTGCCACATCATTTGCAACTTAACTAGTGACGGATAAATGAACCACAATGGATTTTTTAATGATTACATTTTTAATATATACACGGAATTGCAGAGGTCTTACAGAGATACAATAGCATATTCTAATAATCTAAGGAAAGATGGGAGCCTTAATAAAACAGTATTTTATTTGCTATTATCATTTTATTAATATTTTACAGTACAGAGGCTACTATTTTTGGAGAACTGGTTTTAAAGCAGTGTTCATTCTGATTCCATGAGTATTCACGCTAGAAAATCCTGATTTATGAGCATCCTCCATCTCAGGATCACCACTGTTTCTATCCTCAGGCTGACCCATGCAGAAATCGGCTGATGGATTTATTTTCCTTTTACTTGATTGACTGTCCTAGTATTGTATAGATACAGCTTTGTATTGATTCCTCAAATGGAAGAATCAATAAACACATATTTGATCCATCACCCACCTATCTAGACTCTTATGGTCCTCCATATTCTGGAGCTGCCCTGTCCAATATGGTAGCCACTAGCCAGGTGTGTCTATTTAAATTTATATTTAAATTCATTAAAATTAAGGTTCTTCTATTGTACTATACAAATCTCAATTGCTGAGAGATGCATGTGGCTACTGTATTGGACGGCGCAAATATAGAACATTTCCAAGAACATAGAAATCTCTCTTGGAAAGTGCTACACTATAGGATAGTGCAGAAAATCCATCTGATGTAAACAAGGTGGCTTACAGCCATGCCCCACCTACCTTCCTAATTTGCTCTCTGGCCTCTCCCTCCCAACATGGTCCTCTACCCCACCACTTATGCTGATCTTCCTAGTGTGTTTCCCCTCTATTTCCCACCCCCATTACCTGGTGAATTACTAGTCACCCTTCAAGATCCAGGTTAAATATCACCTGTAATCTCCATGTTCCACTTTCCCCACTACACTACAGTATAAGGTTAGGTGGTTTCTTGTGAATAATCCCATAGCTGTTTATTTTTTTATAAAATATGTTTTATTCATTAATTATTTTAATAAAATATCTTACTAATATATGTGTATTTGATTATAAAATAACATTTATTTAATAAAATTAGTTTTTACCTTTACAAAATTCATGAAATAATTATCAAAAAGAAAATAAATGCCAGTGGTAATCCCACCTTAGTTTAAAACATAGCTCTCAGAAAAACATCTTCTCTATCTTCAGGGTCAGGATGATCTGGAAGAAAGAGAATTAAACTGGGGAACAGGAAACCTGGGATCAAATCCTGACTCTACCCTACCTAGCTGTGTGATCTTAGGCAAATCACTAAACCTCTCTAGTTCTTCCAGGGCTGGCATCTAAACAGGAAGTCCATGGGAGAATGGTTGGCAACAAAGATGGTAGAATTGGGGGGATCAGAACTTCATTCTGAAGTTTCAAGAAACAAAATCTAAATCTCTGCTTCATCTACCCCGTTCATTCCGAACTGTATAACACCAAGGACTGTTTGCTGAGTAGAGCCACCAGATTCTTACAGCCAAATCAAGATTCATTCCTCAGTAGCAACCTACCAAGGGCTGAGGCTTTCAGACTTACTGTGTTTGTAATTATCTCTCAAATACTAGAATTACTAGGGTGTTTAAAGGTACTGAAGGCTCAAAATAACACTAAACAAGTTAGATATCATTAACTCCAAATCGACACATGGCAGCCTCCTGAGATCTTCAAGAGCTCAGCTCAAATGTTATCTTCTCAGAGAGGCTCTTCCTAACCTTGCACCGTCCCTAGTCATTCTCCTTCCCACTACCCTGTTTTGTGTTCTCTATTGTCGTTAGTTGCCGTCAAGTTGACTCCGACTCATCTTGACCCCATGTACAACAGAATGAAACACTGTCCAGTGCTGTGCCATCTTCACCATTATTTGGCATGCTGGAGCCCATTGTTGTGGCTACTGTGTATTTTGATTGCCTTCCAACCTAGGAGGCTCGTCTTCCAGCACTGTATCGAACAATATTCTGCTGTGATCCATAGGTTTTCATTGGCTAATTTTCAGAAGTAGATCACCAGGCCTTTCTCATAGTCTGTCTTACTCTGGAAGCTCTGCTGAACCCTATCCACTATAGGTGGCCTGCTGGTATTTGAAATACCAGTGGCATATCTTCCAGCATTATAGCAACATGAAAGCCATCCCAGTAGGACAAACTGACAGAAGGGTAGTGGTGTGTTCTTTATAGCCCTTATCTTATCTGAAATTATCTTTCTTGTTTCCTTGACAATTCTGTGCCTATACACATGCTAAAATAAAAGCTCTATCAGAGCAGGACTATATCTGTCTTACTCAAAGTGATATCCCTAGTATCTGGAATAATGACTGGCACATGGTAAACACAAAATAAATACTTGATGAATGAATGAATAATTATGGAAGAATTAACCGTGTTTTGCAGTATCTATAAACTTCTTACTATACCCTTGGTTGCCCTTCAGCTCTGTGTACCTGTTTGAGAAAATCTCTTTACTGCCCTGACCTTGCTCTTTTATATACTAATAAGGCCATATCCTCACATGATCCAGTAACACACTCTTCCTTTGGCACTCACTTTACTCTATGCTATGCCTTTAGTAGGAACCCTGGTGGTGCAATGGTTAAGAGCTCGCTTGCTAACTAAAAGGTTGGCTGTTTGAAAACACCCAGCTGCTCCATGGGAGAAAGATCTGGCAATCTGCTCCCATAAAGATTACAGCCTAGAAAATAGCCTAGGGGCATTTCTACTCTGTCACATGGGGTCACTATGAATCGAAGTTGACCCAATGGCAGCTAACAACAACATGCCTTTAGTAGGCATCATTGGGAGTGGCTAGCTTACAATATTTCCCCTTCACTGGGAAGCCCAGAGCTCAGGAATTGAGTCTCAGTGATTCTGTGGATGTGTAACAAAACCTTGTCCTCTGACTATATGACCCAGAGCAGTGAGACAACCAAGCGTGGGGAGGACAGATACCAAGACAGCTCCAGGGACCTCAGTGACATCCAGGTTTGATGAATCAGATTCTTTCTTCACGAATGTTCAAACTTAGAATGGAGAGACTCAGAGACTGGGAGTCACCAATATCTAAACAAAAATGTTATGAGCCTCACGACTGAATTATCCATGCTGAGGTTTGGTTATCCTATTCTTCCTTTAGCTTTGTTAGATATGACAGGGTTCTTCCAATTGATTCCTGTTGCTTTTAATGAAATGCAGATTAACCAATACAAGACAAAGTGTACCCTGTTTCACTCTGTAGCACGTGACTCTGCCGCTTAACTTTTGTCTAGCAGATAGGGTTTTAACAGTATGGGCACTTAGTTATAGCAAAAATAAATTTACTTATTGATCAAAGTTGGCTGTTGCCCCATGGGAAGCTGTTTATGCATTGTAAGGGACAGAAACTCAGGTGAAGTTACCAACCTAGAGAGAGTCCAGATTTTTGGGAAAACTGTACAAAATCAAAATGATAAAATTTTCCAAGAATGACTGTTAAGACTTAATGTTATAATAATCTACATAATCAGATAATAGGAGCTGGAAAGATCTGGCTTGTCAGCAGCTTAAATTGAAGAGACCTGAGGCTTTCAGTTGAGCCTAACCTCAGGATAAGCCAACAGGTTACACTTATCAATTGATAAAATGTTCAGGTCATGGTAAGTAATAATGACTCTGAAGTTTGTGTGGATTAAATATTATTTAAAGTATTGTGTCCAAATCTCTTGTCACCCTATAAGGATGACACTGACTAGAAACCATCCAGGGGAGGGCTCTAAGATGATGAGGGATATGTAAACCATGTGACATGAGGAATCATTAATGGAATTGGGGGTGTTTGGCTTGGGGAAGGAAAGGTTTAAGAGAGTCTAGCTTCTTCATCATGTATTTAAAGAACAAGTACATGAAAGATATCATTGTAACTCTAGGGGACAGAAGTAGGATCCGTGAAATAAAATTAAAGAGAATTAGATTTTAATCTAAAAAATATTTTTCGGTCAGAATTATCCAAAATACAACAATGCACCTAACCAAGAAGTGGCTACTCTCCCTGGAAATATCCTCAAGCAGGCTAAGTTCCTTTCTCTTGGGCTTCTGGTGGCATACTGGTTAAGAGCTACGGCTGCTAACCAAAAAGTCGGCAGTTCGAATCCACCAGGTGCTTCTTGGAAACTCTATCTAGCAGTTCTGCTCTGTCCTATAGGGTTGCTATGAGTCAGAATCGACTCGACAGCAATGGTTTTTGTTGTTGTTTTTTTGTTGTTGTTTGTTTTTTCATTCAGCCTCATATGTTAGAATAAGAGACTATATTAGATGGTCTCACGGTCCCTCACATTAAAAAATTCCAAAATTTACAATAGGACAACTGAGGTTGAGGATGGTTAGGTGTACACACAGCAGGAGCAAGGGCAGGGGCAGATTATCCAATAAGCAAGGTAAACACAGTGCAACAATTTCACATGGGTTTCACCACATCTTTGATCTAATCTTTTATTAGATTATTTTATTATTATCTGTTACTAACCACTACAGATTAGTAAGTAACACAAGTAAGCCCATGCTTACCTTGCTTACTGGGTCATCTGCCCCTGTCACGGATTGTAAATTTAAAAAGAGGCTTTGATTCTGTAGGAAGGTGCTGTGGGTTGGGAGAGAGACAGACCAGCCATACCTAGAAGCAGAATCTTTGATGTAGTGAAAAAACGTGAAATTGTTCACTACGTATGATTGGGTAAGCAAGGTAAGCACCATGTTTACCTTGCCTATTGGATAATCCACCCCTTCTGGGAAGAGAAGAAGGGAATGTACAACTAGAGGAAAGAGGAGAGGTTCATGAAACACCAGGGAAATAAAAGTTCTCAAGAGGGAAGAAAAAGCATTAACAATCACGTAAGAGAGAAAAGAAGAAAAGAAGGGCAGGATGAAGCTCTGCCTTTCCCCAGCCCTTCCTAGGTCTATTTAATAGCTCCACCTCCGCCTTCTTTATTGTTCAACTATTTTGATAAATTTCAACTGGAATTAATGTAAAACATGTAGTTAATAGCTTGGTTTTAGCTACCAATTCAATTTTATTACTAAAGGCGCATTTTTTCCAAGCAAGGAATTCTCTGAGACCCATTGCATTTTCCCTTTATATTCATCACATATTAAAGGTTTCCAGGAGCCCCTAAATTTCCCATTAATGCTGATGTTCCCATTTGGTATGCCGAGGGTATTTCATCACCATTGGTTATGAATGACCTACAACAATATCGCAACAGCACTCAGCAAACAGCTCCTGACTTTCAGATGTCGTTACATGCAAGTTAAACTAAATAGATGAATTCTTAGCAGGAATAATGTAGTTCATGTTGACATTATTCAGAGCTTTCCCAAGAAGACAGCTATTCATCAGACAACACTCATGTAGGTCTCAGTATATAAATATTTGGGCGTCTGGCTTAACAGTGCCCTAACCTTTAAAAGGCATATAGATCTTATGCTTTAAATAGGATCATCAGCAAAAAAGGCAATTTAGGACAAATATAAGGAAGTACTTCTTTGCACAAAAGTACATATGTATATGGAATCTATCATCTCAAGAGTTCGAACAACATAAAAATCAGTCTAAGAAAGATTTAGGTAAGTCACTAATCATGAATTTCTGTGATTTCTTCCTTCAAAATTACTCATGGATCGATCTCTTACCCTCTATTCCCACTTTCTCATTTTGGACAACTTATATTTATTAAGCCCTCAGAGGAAATAAAAAGAAATCCGGGACTCAAGTGTTTTTCCGAAAGTTTATAATCTAGAAAGTGGGATATGGTATACAACAAGAGATGAATAGAAAATCAGGTAGGCATATGATAGGTGCCAAATAAACAATCATTCCTTCAGAAGTTAAGAAGAGACCCTCTCTCAGGGCAGGAAGATTTCCTGGGGAAGGATAAACTTGATATGGCCATAATGCATGGGAAGCACATGGATAACAGACAGGAAGGAAACCCTGTGAGCCAAAACAGGAAGGCAGCCAAGGACCTGATACTATTTAGAATAAATCAGCTGTCTGAATAGAGAACAAGGTTCCTGTAAGGAAAATTCACATAGGAGAGCAGGAGGATGAGATCTTTAGGAACCAGCTCATGGAAGTCCTTGACAAGCAAGCCAAGGAGTTGAGACTATTCTGTATGTAGTGAGGTGTCATCAAAGGTGTCTGAGCTGAAAGTTCTGACAAGCAATAAGGACCCAGGTTGAGAGCAACAAGGTGAATAGAAAGGAAGGAATAAATCTAGATGTTCAATGTCAGTAGCCATTAGAGAGATGCAAGTCAAAACTACAGTGAGACACCACCTCACCCCTATTAGAATAGCATTGATGAAAAAACTAAAAACAACAGGTTGCAGAGAACCTGGAATCCTCATCCATTGCTGGTGAAAATATAAAATGGTACAGCCACTGTGCAAAACAGTTTGGCAGTCCCTCATAAAGTTTAACATAAAATTACTATATGACCCAGCAATCCCAATTCTAGGTATATAACCAGAAGAAGTGAAGGCAGGAATTCAAACAGGAACCAGTACACCAGTGTTCACTGCTGCACTTTTCATGATAGCTGTAAGGTGGAAATAACCAAAACACCTATCAACAGATGAATGGATAAACAAAATGTGGTACATGCACACAATGGACTACTATTCAGACATAAAGAGAAATGAAGCCTATGCCATAACATAAATGAACCAGGAAAACATGCGAAGTGAAATAAATCAGTCACAAAAGGACAAATATTATATGATCTCACTTAAATAAGCAAATATGTAAACCAAAGATTATTAGTGGTTATCGGGGGTGGGAGGAAGGGGGAAAGGGGAAGTTCTTGCTGAGGGAGCACTGAGTTTATATTAATGGTGATAGAATAATTTGGAAAAGGATAATGAGAATCATTGCACAACTTGAAGAATGTCATCAATGTCACTGAACTGTCCGTGGAGAAATTATTGAGATGGCATATGTTTTGTTATATATATTTTCACATATATATATATATACATATATATGTGTGTGTTTGTGTGTGTGTACATATTTTTCTAAATCTATATCACTCTCCTCTACCCTCCTAATGTACACTGCTGCTGGATTAACCTTCCTTTATCAACTTGTTCATCCTCCACTCAAAAGTCCTCATTGTGTACCATACAAAGTCCAAACTCCTCTGCTTAGCATCTGCTATGCTCTACAGTCTTGAACAGATCTGTTTTATAAACTTGTCTGTCACTTACTCACACTGGACCCTTCCTCTCCATCAAACCAGTCAGTTCGCTATTTCCAGCAAACATACATTTCATTATTAACAAATATTGCCCATTTTATGCTTAGCACTGTACTAGATGTGGAAATAAAAGAATGATAAAATATAATACTACTCTTGAAGACCCACAGTCTAATGGAATGCCCTTTCCACTGCTTTTTTCATAAATTCTACCCATTCATCCAGAAGCAGCTCGCATCCACTTCTTCCCCAGTGCCATTAATGATCACTCTTGCCCACACTGGACTCACTTACCCTAAACTCATCTACACCTATAATTTCTTCTACTTATTTTGTAATTTTAATATTAATTCATAATTTACAATTTAAACATCTCAGAAAGTTGTCAGTTTTTTTTTTTTTAACACAGTCAGCACTTAAGATTGGTTTTTGCTCCTGGTTACTGCCCCTGCAATTTGTATATGCTGTCACCAGGAGGCAATGGCATGCCATGGGCACAACAGCACATAGCACCAGACTTTGAAAGCATAGATTCTATTATTTTTTACATCTAAGTCTTAGATTAACACTAATGTTATACACAGGCATAATTAAAACACAAATCATTATCACTTCCCTGGATCATAATTTGGGAACAAATCTCTATAAAAAATTCACCCTTCAATATACGACATGGGGGAAGTCAGCACAACATGAACAAGGCAAAGAAAGACACTGAGAGAAACATAAGAATAAAGGGCAATTACGGTCATTACTATAACATAGACAATCCTGCAATAATAATATTAACAAACAATAATTGATGAATGAATACATAAGTAGATAGGTATGCTAAAGACGTGTGGAAGGGTATAAGGAAGCACACCCACCAGCAGATATAGATTTGGTTGTGGGTATTTCTATATACATAATTGTAGGTGCTGCATGTATATTAATATAGACACCAGAGCATACAAGGGTCACAGTCATGGAAACTTCTTAGATATAACCAAACACCTCTTGGGATGAAGTTCTTAGGCTTGAAGGTGAAGGACCATAGACTCAGGGGACATCTACATCAATTTGCACAACATAGTTCCTAAAGACAATGTCCTGCATCCTACTTTGGTGAGTAACATCTGGGGCCTTTAAAAGCTTGCAAGCAGCCATCTAAGATACAATTATTGGTCTCTTCCTATCTGGAGCAAAGGAGAGTGAAGAAAACCAAAGACTCAAGGGAGCAATTAGTTCAAAGGACTAATGGACCACATGAACCACAGCCTACATAACCCCAAGACCAGAAGAACTAGATGGTGCCTGGCTACCACTACCAACTACTCTGACTGGGATCACAACAGATGGTCCCAGACAAAGTGGGAGAAAAACATAGAACAAAATATCAAATTCATGAAAAGGATCAGACTTACTGGTCTGACAGAGACAGGAGGAACCCCCACAGCTATGGCCCTAAGACACCCTTCTGACCTGGAACTGAAGCCATTTCCAGAGACCACTCCTCAGCCAAACAATAGACAGATCCATAAAATAAACAACACCTGAGATGAATGTGTTCCTTAGAATAATCAATTACACGAGATCAAAAGGACAACATTTACCCAAAAGCAAAGATGAAAAGGCAGGAAGGGGTAGGAAAACCAGATGAAAAGAAACAGGGAACCCAGGGTGGAAATGGAGAGAGTCTTGACACATTGTGGAGAATTCAACAAATGTCATGGGACACATTATGCATACACTATCAAGTGGGAAACTAATCTGCTCTACAAACTTTCACCTAAAGCACAATAAAATTTTTTTAATTTGCCCTTTATAACCAAAATACATATAAAACTTCAACAACTTAACAACAAAAAGAGAAACAACCCAATCAAAAAAGACATTTCACCAAAGAGGATATTCAAATGGTCTCCAAACTCATGAAAAGATGCTCAATGTCATTAGCCATCAGAGAGAAGCAAATCAAAACCACAATGAGATACAATTTCACTCCCACTAGGATGACTAAGATTAAACACACACACACAGAGAAAATAACAAATGTTGGTGAGGATGGAGGAAAATTGGAAACCTTATCCATTTTTGGTGGGAATGCAAAATGGTACAGCCATTGTGGAAAATGGTGTGGTAGTTCTCCAAAGAACTAAAAATAGAACTACCATACGACCCAGCAATTCCACTGCTAGGAACATACCCAAGAGACTTGAAAACAGTGACTCAAATAGACATATGTACACCAATGTTCACTGCAGCATTATTCACAATAGCCAAAAGGTGGACACAACCTAAATGTCCATCAGCGAGTGAATGTATAAACAAAACGTGGTACATAAATGCAATAGAATACTATTCAGCCAGAAGGAGAAATGAATTCTTGATATACGCTACAACACAGGTAGAGCTTGAAGACATTATGCTGAGTAAAATAAGTCAAATCATACAAGGACAAATATTGTATGGCCTCATTTACATAAAAAGACAAGAACAGACAAATGTATAGAGACCAAAGTTTATTACTGATTGCCAGGAGGAGGGTGAAGTTATTACTTACGAAGCACTGAGTTTTGATTTACAGTGATAGAAAAATCACATTGATTAAGGATAAGGGTTGCACAGCTGATTAATGTAATTGATGTCAATAAGTTGTATACCTGTAAAAAGCTGAACTGACAAATATGTGATAGATATATTTACAACAAAAATAGCAGCTGCTGGGGCTGCTTATGTACAACCAAGCACCTCATGGGATTTCGTTTCTTGGTTTGGAGGTTTAGGGTCATGGTTTCATGGGACATCCCAATTAATTGGCCTAATATCATGTGTAGTCCTTCTGTTCTACCTCCTACTTCACTGCCCAGTACCTGCGTCTTAAAAGATTGCAAGTTTCCAAGGTCTCTATTTTCCTGGCGCAACAGAGGAAGAAGGAGAGTCAGGAACAGGAGGAAGAAAAGGAATGTGTGGCTAATTGCCTCCATGAACAACTGCCTCCTTTGCCGTAAGACCAGAAGAATTGGATGGTGCCCAGCTACCATTAGTGAACATTTCTATCAAAGATTCCTTAGCAGAATCCTGATCAAAAGTGGGCAAAATGCAGAACAGAATTTAAAATTCTCTTGGAATCTAGGTTTTCTGGATCTATGGAGGCTGAATGAGCCCTCAAAACTATTGCCTTCAGATAATCGTTAAATCTTAAGCCTTAAAGCAAAAATATTCCCTGAAGTCTTCTTTAAACCAAACAACAGTTTACCTCAACTAGTAAAAAATATCTGCCTTGAGCACTGTACTCTTTCAAGAACTATCTATATGAGATCAAATCAACACTAGTAACTCAAAAGATTAAATAAAAAACTTAAGGGGCAATGAGTTTATGTTAATGGGGAAGGAATAATTTAGAAGAGGAAGGTGAGAATAGTTGCACAACTTGAAGAAAGCAATCAATGTCACTGAATTGTACACATAGAAATTGTTGACTTGGTGTATGGTCTGCTGTGTACATTCTCAACAACAAAAAAAAAATAAAACTATTTTTTTTTAAAAAAGAATTTGTCCTTCCGTTTGGGCTTTAAATTCAAAACTTTGACATTAATCTTTCCCACCGAATTCCACTTAAACTTTCCCTAATGCCTCATCAATCTCTAAGCCAAGCCCCTTGCTAGTCGCCTTGCCCACTTGCTATATATCTTTTCACATGTACATAACTGTATTTTCTCATATAGAAAATGACCTTATTTACTCCCTTCAAATCACTAGCACAGAACAGAGCATGGGTGAGCAATAAATATCTGTTGATTCATTAATCATATGATTTTTTTATATACATAGGTGTTACTTTTACCCCAGGTTTGGAAATATCCCTATATGCTGAGGGGATATCCTCAGAGTACCTCGGAATTTCACTTCAGAGACAAAATACAAAGCTAGAAGAACCAGATAGCTGAATTAATTGAGAAGTTTTCATTTTTCATTTTCTTTTTTGCAATTATAAAGGAAGAAATAGGGCAAGTGAGAAGCAACAGGAAAGGTGGAAATGCTGAGAGCAGAGACCTGTGACAAGTTCCTCCCACATCAAGCCTGAGAGATGAGACACCAGAGTCATGCCCGTTTAAGTGAGTCTGTCAGTGATTCTCCACAGTCTCGGGACCAACAAGCTCACTTAGAAAACTACTTCACTCCCTTTTACAGGTGTATGCTACATTTTATGGCATGTAAAATTGGAACTCTATTGTTGAGGCCCTGAGAAATAGGCACCAATCCCATTCTCCACAGTGTGGCCTCAGACCACACAAGTAGCTCTAAGCATAGGTGAGTGAGGAACAGGGGAGTGAGTGGACTTGGCGGAGAGTAGGACATTTGCCTCTGATGGTCAGAGATAATAGGACCATCTTAAAAAGACTTTGCCCAAGAGGACTTTTAGAAGAGTGGTAGAATTCCAACCAAGAAAGACCTGGAAGTAGATCACCAACAACCATGGGGCAATGATAGAGTCATAAGGAGTTGGCCAGAGGCGATGTATTTGCCTACCTTATGGGAACTTTCAGGTGAGATATTCCCAGTACCAGCAAGGTCTCCAAAGGTCCATGAACATGCCCACAAGAGAAAAAGTCATCTTCAAGCATCTGCAAATATCTGTAACCATTTTGGTGGCAGTCGAATTAGACATTCCCCCTAAACTCTTCTCCCTTCCTCTGTTCTAACTCTAGAAAGGTCAGTACCTGTGGCTTGCCAGTGCATGTATGGAGAGGGATGGGGTTAGGAAGATAAAAGTTGACAGAGAAAAGTGCCATGCCTTCCTTGTGATAGAGACCTAAGAAAAGCAGGGAATCAGCTTCAGTGTTGAACGCAATTCAGAGTTTCCATTATTACACTAGACTTGACATATTAATAACAGAATTGCAACTGTTTTAAGGGACTAAAGAGATCACTGGTTTTTCAATAGCTAAGAATGAACAGATAAACAATGAGGCTTGCCTGAAATTTCAGTCGACATCAGGGGAAAATCTAGCCTGACAGAGTGACTTTGCAGGGGCACTTATAAAAAACATAATAGTAAACTTTGGTGAAGGGAAAGACAACACACAATATAGGGGAAGTCTGCACATCTTGACCAAGGCAAAGTCATAGAAGCTTCTTAGACACATCCAAATACTTGAGGGACCGAGTTACTGGGGCTGAGGGCTGGGGACCTTAGTCTCGGGGGACATCTAGGTCAATTGGTATAACATAGTTCATAAAGAAAATGTTGCAGCACAACTTGACCAAGGCAAAGTCAAGGAAGCTTCATAGGCATGTCCAAACTCCCTGAGGGACCAAATTACTGGGCTGAGGGCTGGGGACCATGGTCTCAGGGGACATCTACCTCAACTGACATTACGCAGTTTATAAAGAAAATGTTCTACATCCTACTTTGGAGAGTAGCATCTGGGGTCTTAAAAGCTTGCGAGCAGCCATCTAAGATACATCTATTGGTCTCATCACATTCAGAGCAAAGCAGAATGAAGAAAACCAAAGACACAAGGAAAATATTAGTCCAAAGGACTAATGAACCACAGCCTCCACCAGCCTGAGCCCAGAAGAACTAGATGGTGCCCGGCTGACAGGGATCACAACAGAGGGTCCTGGACAGAGTGGTAGAAAAATGTAGAACAAAATTTAAATTCACAAAGAAGACCAGACTTACTGGTCTGACAGAGACTGGAGGAAACCTCAGCACTATGGCCCCAAGGACACCCTGCTAATTCAGAACTGAAGCCACTCGTGAAGTTCAGCTTTCAGCCAAAGATTAGATAGGCCTGTAAAACAAACAATAACACACGTGAGGAACGTGCTTCTTAGTTTAGTCAAGTATATGAGACCAAATGGGTAACACCTGCCCAAAAAGCAAAGACAAGAAGGCAGGAAGGGACAAGAAAACTAGACGAACGGACAGGGAGAACTCAAGGTGTAAAGGGAAAGGGGGAGAGTGCTGACACATTGCAGGGATTGCAACCAATGTCACAAAGTAATTTGTGTATAAATTTTTGAATGAGAAACTAATTTGTGCTATGAACTTTCACCTAAAACACAATAAAAGTTTTAAAATAATAAGTTGCTTTATAATCATTCTTGACATGTCTGCTTTAAAGGTACTAGTTACGTGTACAAAAGACAGCATAGGAAAGAGAACTAAAAACAAGGGCATATATTACTATGAATTCCTAATATCAGGAAAGTTTTGCAGCAGGAGGAAGAAAAAGTAAAAGAAAAAGACTTTTCTCTTAATCTACAGGAATTTCTCCTTCTATGGGTGCAGAGATCAAGCTAAGTCCATACATGTCAATACTTAAGCGAAAGATGCGTCACTCACCTGATAGCTACAAGGAATAAAACTTCCAAGGCTTCAAAAGAAGAGAGCCATACACAGAGCTTTAATACATGCAGTCATACTAATAAGTTAAATACCCAGTAATACACCAACGAAACCCATTGTCGTCAAGTCAATTCTGACTCATAGTGACCCTACGTGACAGAGTAAAACTGCCCCATACGGTTTCCAAGGCTGTAAATCTTTACAAAAGCAGACTGCCACGTCTTTCTCCTTCGGAGGAGGCTGATAGGTTTGAACCGCTGACTTTTTGGTTAGCAGTCGAGTGCTTAACCACTGCGCCACCACAGCTTCTTTCAGTAATACACAGAAGCAATATAACATAAAGAAACAAAGAAGAATGCACTGAACATTAGCAGCTCCAGCAAAATAATTTCTTGGGCAAAAGGTGAGTGTGGGGTTGGGGGGGTGGGGAGGAAAACGCAGTGCCAACCATGGACAGGATTTGGGATTCAGTTCCATGGTATGTGTGTCATGGAAACAGGAGCTATTTGAATTATGGGGCTATAATTCCATCGAGGGATGCTGAGGACTGCATAAAGCACTTGAGTCTCCAGAAATTACTACCTCATATTTCAGTCACCTGTGGTTTGTGCTATGAGTAATTTAATGGCTACCTTTGCACAGTATGTCGTGACAAACTTCAAACTTTGGATATTTCTTTACGCTTTGATTTGTCTTTTACCTGAGAATCTGTCCATTCCTGTAACAAATCTTTACTGAGCATTTATTACATATCCCACACTATGGGGAGGAGTAGATTGTGCGGGTTCCCTTTGGGCCTCCAGCTGCTGCAAGCTTTAAGCCTTTAAAGTTATCCAACACCGGAAGCCAGTTATAGCCAGCTAGTGAGCCCTGCCTGGGGAGGAAATACCTATCAACAATGACAAAAAATAAAACAGAAATGCTTAATGAGGATACAACCACAGTGTCTTTAGGTGAGGTTCCCTCTACAAGCCAAGGAATGCCAAGAAACACCAGGGCTACCAAAAAGGAAGAACCCTCCCCTGGAGCCAATGCCCTGATTTGGACTTCTAACCTCCAAAAATGTGAGACAATAAATTTCTGGTCTTCAAAGCCACACAGTGTGTATTTTGTTATGGCAGCACTAGGACACAAAGACAGCTTTCAAAACAAACCGGGTGCCTCTTGGGCCTCTTGGGCACACAGGCAACTATGCTGCAGTAGCTACCAAGAGGAAGGAAGCTGGTTCTCTCTGTTTTTCAAAGTTCCCTTTATCCAAAGGATAAGCTACTTTAATCTTCATAGTTTTTTTAAAAAAAAATATCTGTTGCTAACTGGAACCAGCCTAGCTGGAAAGTGTTTAATGGGTGACGGCAGTGGCATAATCTACAAACAAAGCAGACAGCTCCTAAGAGAGCACGAGGACCAACTGTTCCACCTGTCCTCTAAAAAGAAGGAAGGACAAAAAAATGAGAAATCAAGTCATGGAATATTCTGTGCAATTGGCAGCAAAACATTAGTCTTAACACTTCTGAGAGCACAGCACATTGGAAAGGCAAACAACCCCCTCCCCTCTGATGTGTTCTGAAAGCAAGGAGAGCAAGGTTTCCTCAGTGGCATGGACACTGTGATTGTTAAGGTTATGTGTCAACTTGGCTGGACCATGATTCTCAGTGGTTTGGCAGTTATGATGTAGTTTGACAGTTGTATAATGATGTAGTCACCTCCATGATGAGATCTGATATAATGTCATCACCTCCATGATGGGATCTGCTGTGAGTAGCCAATCAGTTGAAAGGGTGTTTCCTTGGGGGTGCAGCCTGCATCCAATATAGTTTGTCTTAGGCTGGGTTCTCTAGAGAAGCAAAACCAGTAAAGTGTATAAATATATAGAGAGAGAGATTATATCAAGGAAACAGCTCACGTGATTGTAGAGGCTAGAATGTCCCAAGTTCATGCATCAGGGTAGAGGCCTCTCCGAAGTTACACAGCTGCAGAAGCTGGCAAGCCCTAGATTGGCAGGTCGGAGAGCAGGGCTCCTGCTCACAGGCTGTGCAGATTGACGAATTCCAGGTTCGGCAGATAAACTGACAGCTCAAGTCCCAGGAACGGGAGATGAGACGACACGAAGCAGCCACAGGATCCAGAGAGAGCAAAAAGCCAGAATGTCTGCTTATATTCAGAGGCAGGCCATACTCCCAAGGAGACTCCCTTTCAACTGTTTGGCTATTCACAGTATATTCAATCATGGGAGTGATTACATTAAAACACTGAGAATCATGGCCCAGCCAAGTTGACACACAATATTAACCATCACAGTCCACCCCCTGTCAACTTGGCACATGTACACATCTCCTTTAACCACACATAATCTCTGAATAAAGACAATGAGAAAGTCATACTTGCGCCTAACATGACACAACTAACACGCGTACAATCGAAAATGCACTAGCCCCATTTACAGCTTATATTTCATAAGTGAAGGAAATAAAAATATTTGATGCACCATACAAAGTAGAAACACTTATAACAATTACAGTCCCCATTTCTGCAACTGGTCACGTGGCCGTAACTGGTATTTAGAACCACCTTCTTCCACCACCCATTCTGTATTTCCTTTGCCCTCAGCAAGCACCTCAGCTGGTCATGGTTCTTTGCCTGGTGGGGTGACCCAAACCTTCATTCCTGAAGGGTCTGTGTCATTAGTAGTCATGTCAGAATTAGGTTGCTGTAGTTTTCCATTGACTTTAATCCCAGGGCATGGTAGTACTAAGAGACGCCCCAAGGAATCTCCTGCATTCCAGACATACTCTTCTTTACCTCTATTATGTAATATCTGTCTGATTTCCTCTTGGTAATCAGGATCAATCACACCAGTCAGTATGGTAACTCCCTTCTTTGCCTGTTGAGCCAGAGGCATAAGGAGCCCAAAGTGGCCAGGTGGCATTCTTAACTTCCAGTTCAATAGAATCAGTGATGTGTCTCCAGGTGGGAGCATTCCTCCCTTTGGAACTAAGACCTCTAGGACTGCAGAGCATAAGGTCAAGGGGACAGGAAGCAAAATCTTGCAAGTGGGTCACTAGGGGTAGTAGTGAGTGGTGCCACTCCCATTTCCACCCCCTTGATTCCTGGACCCATGAATCCTGGCTATGGGAGAAACAGCACCATACAATGGATGCTGTTTTAAAGCATATACAGCCTCTTGGAGAACATTGCCCCTACCCTGAAAGGTATTGCCACCTAGCTGGTGCCGTAATTGTGTCTTTAGAAAGCCATTCCATCATTCTATCAAGCCAGCTGCTTCAGGATGATGGGGAACATGGTAAGACCAGTGAATTCCATGAGCATGGGCCCACTGCCGCACTTCATTTGCTGTGAAGTGAGTCCCTTGATCTGAGGCAATGCTGTGTGGGATACCATGACGGTGGATAAGGCATTCTGTAAGTCCACAGATGGTAGTTTTGGCAGAAGCATTGCATGCAGGGAAGGCGAATCCATATCCAGAGTAAGTGTCTATTCCAGTAAGGACAAAACGCTGCCCTTTCCATGATGGAAGTGGCCTAATGTAATCAACTTGCCACCAGGTTGCTGGCTGATCACTTTGAGGGATGGTGCCATATCGGGGACTCAGTGTTGGTCTCTGCTGCTGGCAGATTAGGCACTCAGCAGAGGCTGTGGCCGTGTCAGCCTTGGTGAGTGGAAGTCCATGCTGCTGGGCCCATGCATAACCTCCATCCCTGCCACCATGGCCACTTTGTTCATGAGCCCATTGAGCAATGGCGGGAGTAGTTGGGGAAAGAGGATGACTGGTTTCCACAGAACACGTCATCCTATCGACTTGATTGTTAAAATCATCCTCTGCTGAGGTCACCCTTTGGTGAGCATTCACATGAGATACAAATATCTTCACTTTTTTAGCCCATTCGGAGAGGTCTAGCCACATACCTCTTCCCCATAAATCCTTGTCTCCAATTTTCCAATAATGTTCCTTCCAAGTACCTGACTATTCACCTAAACCATTGGCCACAGCCCATGAATCAGTATATAATCATACATCTGGCCATTTCTCCTTCCAAGCAAAGTGAACAACCAGTGCACTGCTCGAAGTTCTGCCCATTGAGAGGATTTCCCTTCACCACTGTCCTTCAGGGAGGTCCCAGAAAGGGGCTATAGTGTTGCCACAGTCCACTTTCCAGTGGTGCCTGCATATCGTGCAGAACCATCTGTAAACCAGGCACGAGTTTTCTCTTCCTCAGTCAACTGATCATAAGGAACTCCCCATGAGGCCATAGGTGCAAACTGGGAGATGGAAGGTAATGTGACAGGAGTGGACACCATGGGCATTTGGGCCACTTCCTCATGCAACTTACTTGTACCTTCAGGTCCTGCTCAGGCCTGATCTTGAATATACCACTTCCATTTAATGATGGAGTGCTGCTGTGCACGTCCAACTTTATGGTTCTGTGGGTCAGACAACACCCAGTTCATGATGGGCAGCTCAGGCCTCATGGTGACTTGGTGTCCCACGGTTAAGCATTCAGTCTCCACTAAGGCCCAGTTACAAGCCAAAACTTGTTTCTCAAAAGGAGAGTAACTATCTGCAGAGGAGGGCAGAGCTTTGCTCCAAAATCCTAAGGGTCTGCGCTGTGATTCACCAATAGGGGCCTGCCAAAGACTCCAAACAGCATCTCTATCTGCCACTGACACTTCAAGCACCATTGGATCAGCTGGATCATATGGTCCAAGTGGCAGAGTGGCTTGCACAGCAGCCTGAACCTGTTGCACAGCCTTCTCTTGTTCTGGTCCCCACTCAAAACTAGCAGCTTTTCAAGTCACTTGATAAATAGGCCGGAGTAGCACATCCAAATGAGGAATATGTTGCTTCCAAAATCCAGAGGCCCACTACGCGTTGTGCCTCCTTTTTAGTTGTGGGAGCAGCAAGATTCAATAACTTATCCTTCACTTTAGAAGGAATGTCTCGACATGCCCCACACCACTGGACCCCTAGAAATTTCACTGAAGTGGAAGGTGCCTGTATTTTTGTGGGATTAATCTCCCACCCTCTAGCATGCAAATGTTTTACCAATAAGTCCAGTCATTGACACTTCTTCCTTAGTAGGTCCAATCAGCATAATGTCACCAATGTAATAGACCAGTGTGATGTCTTGTGGAAGGGAAAGGTGATCAAGGTCCCTGTGGACTAAATTATGACATAGGGCTGGAAAGTTAATGTAGCTATGAGGTAGGCAAGTGAAGGTGTATTGTTGGCCTTGCCAGCTGAAGGCAAAATACTTCTGGTGGTCCTTTGAAACAGGTACGGAGAAAAAGGCATTAGCCAGATCAATAGCTGCATACCAAGTACCAGGAGATGTATTAATTTGCTCAAGCAGTGAAATTACATCTGGACAGCAGCTGCAATTGGAGTCACCACCTGGTTAAGTTTTTCGATAATCTACTGTCATTCTCCAAGATCCATCTGTTTTTCGCACAGGCCAAATAGGCGAGTTGAATGGGGATGTGGTGGGAATCACCACCCCTGCATCCTTCAAGTCCTTGATGGTGGCAGTAATCTCTGCAATCCCTCCAGGAATGCAGTATTGCTTTTGGTTTACTATTTTCCTAGGTAGGGGCAGTTCTAATGGCTTCCACTTGGCTTTTCCTACCATAATAGCCCTTACTCTATTTGTCAGGGATCCAATGTGGGGGTTCTGCCAGTTGCTGAGTGTATCTATTCCAATTATGCATTTTGGAACAGGGGAAATCACTACAGGATGGGTTCAGAGACCCACTGGACCTACTGTGAGATGGACTTGAGCCAAGACTCCATTAATAACCTGACCTCCATATGCCCCCACTCTGACGGGTGGGCCACAGTGACGTTTTGGGTCTCCTGGAGTTAGTGTCAGCTCAGAGCCAGTATCCAGTATTCCCCGAAAAGTCTGATTATTTCCTTTTCCCCAATGAACAGTCACTCTCGTAAAGGGCCGTAGATCCCTTTGGGGAAGGCTGGGAGAAAGATTAACAGTAAAAATTTTTGGCAGTGTATTGGAGTCCTTCCTCAAGGGGACCCTGCCTCCCCTTCATTCAAGGGGTTGTGGGTTTTCAAACTCGCTCAAATCTGGGACTTGGTTGAGGGACCGTGACTCTCTATTCTGGCGATTCGAGTTAGACTGCTGTTCACCTGACCTAGAATTCATCCATTTGTATAGATCAAGTAAATATTTAGTAGATTTCCTATCTATTTCACTCCTAGGGACACCATGATTAAGAAGCCAACACCATAACTCCATACGAGTCAGACTATTCTGATTACTGCTTTGACTCCTCTGTCCATTACTGTAACCACGCCCCCCTTTCCCTTGTCAATTGAGTGCAGCCACTTCTCCCCTACTACCATGGGGTCCAATCAGTAGTTAGGTGTCTTAATTCAGTTAGGGCAGTTCCCACTGTCAAATCTGACTTACGTAAAATAGCAATCACAGCAGTCTTCAAGGACACTGGAGCTCCCTTCACAAATTTGTTCCTCACACTTGTGGTAAAAGGTGTGTCCTCTGGACACTCCACATGTGGGTCTGTGGGTCTAACTTGATAAATCCACTCTAGCATGCCAATTTCCCTAAGCCTTTGGATACCTTCTTCTACAGTATACCAAGGCAGGTCTGGTACCTCAACTTGATTTAGTGTTGGCCACCTCATAATCCATGCTTCAGCAACCCAACCAAATAAACTATTAGATCCTTTCCTAACTTCTCTAGCTGAAACATTGAAGGAACAGTCTCTGCTCAGTGGACCCACATCAATAAACTCAGACTGATCCATCTTTATGTTCCTTGCACCATTATCCCACACCCTTAATAGCCATTCCCACACATAGTCCCCAGGTTTCTGTTTGTACATATTAGAAAACTCAAGTAGTTCTTTTGGAGTGTAGTGTACCTTCTCCTGGGTCACCTTTTGGGGCTCATTGGGACTTAAGCCTAGTTATAGGTCTAGAAGCCACAATCAGTAGTGTGGAATTGTTTTGAGAACATTCAGCTTTATCTTGTAAAGCATCTGCCTCAGCCAGTGCTCTAGGAAATGACTCAGGCAAGTACTCTTTAGAGGCATCTGGGCTAGGGCTAATCTCCTCAGATGGGAGTGGAGGGGCTAATGGTTTTTCTGGGCAGGGTGGTTTAGCAGACAAACATGAAGTGATCTCTTCAGATGGGACTGGTTCTGCTGGCAGGAGTGATTCAACGGAATTTACAGGCTCAGTGTCCCCAGCTTCCTCATTATCTGCCCATTATGTCCCCATCCCAAGTCTCAGGATCCCATCTCTTTCCAATCAGTGCCCTTACTTTAACTTCAGACACCTCTCGAGGTTTGCAATAGAGCTGGCATTGTAATTCAGCCTCTCTTACAATAAGACTCTGGGTTTAGTTTTCAGCAATTTCGGTTCTGTTACTACAAGAAATAAGGCTTTCTTTCAAAGCACAAGTGGAAGCCTTGAGGTCATTTATGCGGCACTTGAGCCTTGACTGTGAAGCCCTGAGCGCATCTCTTTCCTTCATCAGTTTGTCTAGTGAAAGTAGGACAAACCAACCAGCTTCCTTATACTTCTCATTCTGACAAAGCTGTAGAAAGATATCACACATGTGTTCACCCTGAGCCTCACCTTTCACCAATACCTGATCTACCAGTGGTGATATTTTGCGTATTTGTATTGCCACCTCACTCCATGGACTAGCAGTGACCTCTTTACTGCTGGAAGCAGAGTCATCAACGTCTTTATGACTAACAAGACTTGAGAACCAATTTAGAAAACCCATCCTTACAATTTTGTTTCTCTAGAACCACCCCACTCTTGGTACCAAATGTCTTAGGCTGGGTTCTCTAGAGAAGCAAAACCAGTAAAGTGTATGAATATATGTAGAGAGAGATTATATCAAGGAAACATCTCACACGATTGTAGAGGCTAGAACATCCCAAGTCCGTGGATCAGGGTAGAGGCCTCTCCCAGGTCACACAGCTGCAGAAGCTGGCAAGCCCAAGATCGGCAGGTTGGAGAGCAGTGCTGTGCAAATTGACGAATCCCAGGTTCAGCAGATAAGCTGACAGCTCAAGTCCCAAGAACCGGGGATGAGACAACAGGAAGCAGCTGCAGGATCCAGAGAGAGCAAAAAGCCAGAACGTCTGCTTATATTCAGAGGCAAGCCATACCCCCAAGGAGACTCCCTTTCATCTGATGGGCTACTGACAGTATATTCAATCATGGGAGTGATTACATTAAAACACTGAGAATCATGGCCCAGCCAAGTTGACACACAGTCTTAACCATCTCATAGACTTTCTAGCAAGGCTCATTGGCTTTTGCTTGATCTGGATCCTGCAGCTGGCTCCTGTTCATCTAACCTCTGGTTCTCAGGACTTGAGCTAGCAGCTTACCTGCTGTCTTATCTCTGTCAGTCTTGGGAATCATCAGCCTCCACAGCCTGTGAGCCAGAGGCCTCCTATCTGATCTTCCAATCTTGGATTCACCAGCATGTGTGGCTACATGAGTCAGGAGAAGCCTCCAGCCTGACCCACAAACTTAAGACTTCTCAGCCTCTACAACCGTGTGAGCCATTTCCCTTATATAAATCTTTCTCTATACATATTTATAGGCAGCCCTGGTTTTTCTTCTCTAGAGAACCCAGCCTAAGACAAAAACTAAGCATGAAGTTCAGGAACCCCACACAGAGCTCTAGAAGGGGTCTGGAGCCAACTTAAGTTGAGGTACATGTAGATTTGTCCCAAAGCGCTTCTGATTAGGGTCTATGTGTATAAGCAGGACTGAATCATTAGAACGTAAAGGTCAGGAGAGAAAGGAGGTTTAGAAGGATAAAACCCAGACTATTATATCTGGAAGGTGGGGTTAGGGGATTCTCGTTTTCTTCTTCATAGATATTCCATGGTGGGGCAGGGACTGGCATTTTGGATGTTACCTTATTGTAATTTTCTCTAAATGGCAAAAAGCTAATATTTGAATATTAGTTGACCAAATTTTAAGGAAGGATTTCAAACACCCTGAATGTCTCTAAATATTCTAACACACCTACAGGCCCAGCTATCCTTCTGGTTCATTGCCAAACACATATGTGTGAAACACGCAGTAATAGGATTTGTACTTCCAAAACCTCACTGTGAATCTCCAACTGCAAGACATGACTTAAGTACATCTTATCCCCACTGTTGTTATTGTTGTGTGCCATCGAGTCAATTCCGACTCATAGAAACCCCATGTGACAGAGTAGAACTGCCCCTTAGAGTTTTCTTGGCTGTAATCTTTATGGGAGCAGATTGCTAGGTCTTTCTCCTACAGAGCTATTTGGTGGGTTCGAACTGTCAACCTTTTGGTTAGCAGCCAAGTGTTTAACTGTCGTATCACCAGGGCTCCTCACCCCACTATCCTAAGCAAATTTACCTCCCAAGCCTCTTTCTTTATCTGTAACATGTGAATCATAATTACTTCATTGAACAGGTGTGAAAACAAACTGAGATAATAATTATAAAATGTGAAATTGGTCTGTAAAGGCGTAGCTGCAGGAAAGGACTTGACATGTGTTTCCATCTCTCCCTCTGCTCTTTCCTTTCTCTTTACCAGTGGTCATCACTCCTCACAGTGCTCTGAGGGGCACAAGATGCATGAATTAAAAAGACTTTTTTTTAAAAAATTCTACCAGGAAGTTATGTTCCTAAAAAATTCATTACCTCTGTTCTAATGACACAAAAGCCTTCCAACTAAAATGTTCTACTAATCGTCTAAAAGACCATCACTTAACAGAATACTTGATGCAAAAATTTCAGATTTTCCCCATAGATATAAAGTTTAAACATTCAAATCTGCAAAAGAGAAGTGAAGTAGAATAAAGACATTCACAGCAAGCTATTTCATACCCATTAGTTATCATTTACACATCAAATACATATAGCATTAAGACCAAATATACAGAATTTCCACATTTATATACAGTAATCAGCATAGTGCACAATTCAAATCTATCTTACAATCAAATGTACAAGTTTAAATATGGCTTTATAAACTACTAACAATAACTGTGCTAAAATAACTCATAGGTCCGGAAATCAACACTGGAATGCTGCCTCTGCATTGGGGTCCTCATTCAGCAAGATGCCATTTATCATATTTGCAAAACACATGGTGTAGGTAAGTGATTCCAGGCAGTGTCCACCCATCAGCCCCCAAGCAGCTGAAATATGGGTTCAAATTATACCTATGTTGGCCCTTCTTATTTCAGGTATCTGAACATAAATTTGTACATCTTCCACACACTTGGATACACTAAGTTAAAAGCAAATAGAAGAAAAACATACAATCAACAAGATGATGATTACCAGGAATGATCAAAACATGAAAAGAAATGGGTGCTAAAATTCTCAGGCAACACATCCTGCATTTGCATCATTTCCCCGCCTCCTTTTTTTTTTGCTTTGCTTAAATTAGTGTATTACAAAATCTCTTGGGAACTTTCAAGACATTCTAGATCAAGTGATCCAGAAAACAATTAAAAAGTGCTCCCATAAAGATGACATCAAATTGTTCACCCTTCTCCTATCCAAAAACACCTGTTTTGAGTAAAAATAAACAACAACAAAAAACTTGACCTAAAATTATGCTTCCATGCCTATTTTACAACTTGCTTTGCCACAAACATTACATGCACATTCTCTGATTAATTACAGTCTTTTAGGTGCTACTCTGAAGTACCCCCTGCCCCATTTTCTAAATTCCATTGAATATAGGAAAATATTCTTTTTTAAATTGCTATGTTTACTGCTTAATGTACATAATATATTAGTTGTATGTGTGTGTGTGTGTGTGTGTCTGTGTGTGTGTGTAAATACACTGGAGGACATGCTCAGGAAGCTTTTACTGATGGGGTGAATGAGCACAAAGGTTTGGAGACCACTGCCTAAATAGAGACGCTTTGAGCATCTCCAAACATTGAAAGGACTTCCCTAGAGCAAAATGTACATTACTTTATATGTTTTGTATTTATAAAATGGAATATACGTGCCACAAACATTTTAGAAAAGCTAGAGGGATATTTCAGAATCAAAGGAGTGTGTTGCAATTCAACACATTAGAACCAGACACTCTAAGCTATTCATCTGAGTCCCACCAGAGCTCTAGGTGGGGCAGCCTAGGGCCCACCCAAACCCATTGCCATAAGTCAATTCTGACTCACAGCAACCCTACAGGACAGAGTAGAACTGCCCCATAGGGTTTTCAAGGCTGTAATCTTTATGGAAGCATATTGCCACATAATTCTCCCAGGCAGCAGTTGAAACCACCAACCTTTTGGTTAGCAGCCGACTGCCTTAACCACTGTGCCACCAGGGTTCCTTGCAGCCTGGGGCACAAGCACATAAATAAGATAAAGATAATCATTACCACAACGCTTCCTGCACTCGTCACTTACAGACAATACTTGGCCTACACAGATTACTTTTTTTTTCTTTTTAACTTCTAAGCCTCTACTTTTTATTTTTTAGTAAGATGCCAACATCTAGAAAACATTCAGTGTGCCTGGATAGAGAACACACCCCCTGGCTGCTTGAAGACCATTATCTTTTACCGTTTCCTTCTTTCCCCACCGACTCAGTAGAAGTCGGATACCACCAAATGAAGGACTCGGCCTCTCAATGGCCCAACTGTCACCCTCATCAACATTTGAGTTGTCAGGCATTCTGCATGATGCGGATCATTCTGAAAAACATTATGTGTACAGCAATCATGATCCCACGAGGCTTAATACATGAGGTAAAACCATTTTGACAGGAGTAACATAAACATGTCACCTCAGCTGAAGCAGGATTCCTTGAAAATCTGAGCATTGTCTTTACTCTTATTGCTGCAAAACATTTCAGATATAATTTGTCAAAGGTAAAAACACAACCATTTAGACATGGTTTATGTTTTAATGAGTCAAATGTGACCTCTTGTGGAGGGCAGAAGCAAATATGAGAGAACACTTATAATTGTGAACAATTATTAAAGAAAAAGTTCATTGATTAAAAATAAAGAGTGGGAGATAATAAATATCCAGAGCATTCTTCCTTTCTAGCCCTCCAAAGAACAATGATATTAGATTCTCAGATTTTCTCTGCGGCTATCTGTTTAGTCACTGCTAATTAAATAGCTGGATCCTAAGTTTTTAAAAGCCATATTTTTTTTTAAAAAAAGGTACTAAAGAAGGCAGAAGGTATAAATATTCCTGATAAACAAAAGTTACTCTATTCCAAAGCTAGAAAGTAAAAAAAAAAAAGAAAGAAAAGTTTGCCAATGAGGGTGAGGAATGAATTATTATACATATTTAGTAACACTGCCTTTCATAAAATTAACTGATTATAATAGATACATATTGCTCAGAAGTTAGTGGATTATTTCAAAACATATAAAGCTACAGTGATGGATAATAACACAAAAAAAAGAAAAAGGAAGGAAGAAATGAAGGCCATCAAGTTCACTGCTGAAATGATTTGTGTACAAAATACCGAAGTATTGTATTGATCTTTTGCTCTTAGATAACTTCTTGTTTCCCCACTGAAATGATCAGAGCTTGGTGCTCAGTAGACCATGTCTATAAGTTACTTATTAGTGCAATGGTTCTTTTTGTCTACAAATTTGACAGTGTAGGGCCAATAATCCTCGTTAAGTTTGAGTATCCTAGACTATCATGGTCTAGCCAGCAGCAGATATTCCAGAGAGCCTAGGCCTGGTGACAATTTCCCTCCAACAGCAAGAACCAGAAGGGTTGAGGGGGTCACACTCTCAGCCCCAAAACAGCTGAGGCACTTTTCTTCAAGCTAGTTCTCAGTACCCTCTGTAACCACCTCTAAGGGGCAAGGCTAATATGTTGCTAGTTCCAGCAATCTTATCTTAAAGACTAAGGAATTTTATATATCTTTAAGATATTCTTTAAAGTCAGGAACCAAAAACTTAAATTTCTGGTAAGGAATTCGGATGAGGAAAATATCTCAAGTATGTATGCATCTGCTCCTGGCACCAGCAAGAGTTCTGCAGACAAGAGGTACCTCCCCACCCACCAAAGGGATGCTTTTGAACTTTGCAAGTTCATCCAGAACAAAAGTCAAGCACTTCACAATCACAAGCAACTGACCCCTGGACCTGTTAAAGCTCAGCTATTAGACTCGAAAGTATTTGTCATTGAAGGTACTTTCGTCAGTTCTTGTCCAGCTTAAACAGCACTGCACATAAAGGAGAACAACGGATCCCAAGGGGCATAGTCAGGAGCAATAAAAATAACTTCATCCTGTTTAAAAAAAAAAAGACAATAGTATAACCTGAGTTGTTCTATGTCAACAAAAGGCACCATCCTTTTATTAAAAATACACCCACGTCATTGTTCTATGAATGAATGAAAATGAACGCGGGAAAACCTGATTGTGCATACTTTGAAAGGCAAACTACCCTGAAAGAGAAAAACCAGACTCTTTTCCTGCCTTAAGCCCCAGGCTGGAGGACATACCCATGCAGAGCTGGGGGGTTCAGGCTGAAACAAAGTTCACCTGGCCCTGAATTCATTTTGATAAACCAATTTTTTGGATGGCTAAAAGATAAATGACAATGGTAACAACAAAACCCTGTCACTTCCAAAATGCCAAACCTGTTACAGATATTTTCTCATATAATGTAAGACAGCTCTCCTTCCTCACTTTCCTTTCACTCAACACATACTCAACATGGATAATAATAGAAACTATCTTTGCTTGCATATCCCTTACCAGTTTTTCTCCTCTTTGGGTGTATTAGAGACAAGAATGAACACGAACAATAGTAACTTTTAAAGACTCTTTCGAGCAAGCCTGCTTCAATCAGGTCTATGGACACCCTAAGGAATCCATGGATGATTTCAGGAGGCCTTTAAATCCCCCCAATTTATAGGTAAAATTTTATATATTTACATATGTGTATTTTTCTGGGAATAGGGTATAGGACATTCATTAGATTTTCAATGGCATCTCTGACACAAATTTTAAAAACCACTACTTCATAGCATGTGGCCCACCTTCTGAGCATGCCTTTCCCATGCAGCCTTTAGAGGTAGAAATATTAAGTACTGTATTTTTAGAGGAAGAGGAGATTATACTGATCTGGGAAGTCTTCATACAGAACTGACTGAAATTGGGTCTTGAGAGACGGGTGTAATTAGGGTCAGTGGAGAGGAGGGGCAGGGCATTTCAGGAGAGTGAATGGCATGAACAGAGGCACAGAGGTGGGGCCAGGCAATGACAAATGGATCAACATGGCTAGACTGGAGGAGCTGTGGGAGACAAGGTCAATAAACAGGAGAGAACAAGAAGCCCAAGGAGTGGTCATCATCCTGAGACAATTTGGCAACTCAAAGATTAACCCAATGGCAATGGGTGGGATGGATCAAAGGCATGGCTAAGCAGGTAAAGGAGGCTGTTGCAGAAGTCTGGGCAAAAGAGGATGGCCTGAAGTCAGGGTTCCATGTCTGTTCTGTTCACCACTCTCTCCCCAGTGTAGACCACAGGGCCAGGCACAGGGTAGGTGCTCAGTAAATGTTCAGTGAGTGAGGGAGTATAGGTTCTTTAAAAGATAAATAAGAAAGAATGATGAGTCTTGTTGATTTGGATATCAATCTGGGCATTATTCACAGAGCTTAGCAGTACCTTGCACAGAGTAGATCCTAGATAAAGTTCTCTTGAATTGACCTGAACTGAGCTGAACAGACATGTGGCATGAGTGAAGGAAGATTCCAAGCACTGAGAGAAGCTGGAGATGTGCTGGTTCTGTGGACATGGAGTGATTTCTCAGGGAGTGTGTTTTAAAAGGAAACCAACTCGAGGTGGTGTAACAGAAAGAACTAGCCTAGGGCAAGGTGAAAGAACTCAGTTCCACGTCCTGCCCTTCAAATAAGTATGTATGTGAGTGAGAAGGAGCCAGTAACAACCTCTAGAACTCTCTTGTAAGGGGCTTTCTAAAGCTACTCCATGGCCTGGCTATACAGTTACATGATCCTACACTCTTTCAAACAAATCTATGCACCTGTTCATCAAATAGGGGAACACGTACAAAACCTGGGTAGCATAAGAAAGAAGCACATAAAGTTAAAACCCTCACAATAAAGACTATATAATTATTTGTCTTGGTTATTTTGTTTTTATAACCCAGCTGGGGAAAGTAAAACCTAGGTATATTCTAGAATTCCAAATCAAGTTTACATCTACAAATGTTAAGAATTCATCCTACACTGTCAGTACTTATAAGCTAAAAACCTTAGCACTTCCTTTCCCTGAACCCTACTTGTTTCACAGAAACATCCTAATACCTAAGTATATACAAGCAGGGCTCACTTGAGTAGTAGACTGCAGTTATCATTGTTCTAAGTTGTTCTAAGTCTGTGATCAGTCTTATGGCCTTGGCAGTGTAACTGTTAACAACTCTTTATGTTACAACAACAAAACCATAAGCTCTGACAATGTAGTCCACTTCTACATAAATTTATACTGTCCCTGTATCTACTCTAATGGCTCAGGCAAAGCAAAGCATGCTGCTGCTCCTCATTAATCCTGATGAGTTGGGGGCGGAGGGCAAAGGGAGGTGGAAAGGGGCAGAATTTATTTTTACAATGAGAAGTAAAAAAAAGAACAAGTGGCCCACTGGGTCTCTGTCCAACCAAAAGCATCTGTTAACGTTAAAGATCACACTTCTAAGTCATTTTCCAGCAAAAAAGAAACATGTAACTGGATAAGTGAACCAGATGATCAAAATGGCCCCTCATTTCTCGTTGTTTTTCTCATAAGTAGCACCTGTTCATCAGATTGAGGAACACTTTAAATCCAGGTAGCTTAAGAATGAAGCACGTAAAATTAAAATCCTCACAATGAAGACTGTAGCAGTCACCCACACCACAGTGATTATTTATCTTGGTCATTTTGTTCCCATAACCCACCTTGGGAAAGTAAAACCTGAGTATATTCCAGGGTTCCAAATCAAGTTTACATCTACAGAATGTTCAGTATTCATCATAAACCGTCAAGTGAGTACCCAAGACTCCAGGTGGCAATGTCCATTCAAGCCCCGTGGGAGGTACCTGGATGGAATGAATTGTTTTACAACTTCACTTTGAACGTTGGCCCTCCACATTCTTGTCCTCTAAGTAATGCACCCAGCTAGTAATCAATAAAAAATACGTGTAAATCTACATACTCGTAACCTAATTATTCGTAGAGTAAAAATACACCACATTTGGTGCTATACTGTAAGAACAAAATTGTAGGAAAAATTTCAAATACATCTCTTCCCAGCCCAGGGTGGGGAAAGGCAACTCAGTTTTTGTGGAGACAAGTCCATAGTCCACCTGTTCATTATACTCACATTTTCAGGCCAGGACTTTACCTAGTCACATAGAATCCCCGCCAGCTGGCCTTAGAACCACTTGCTAGAAAGGTTAACAGTTCCCCCACGTAACGCAGGAGAATTAAAACAGGCTTATCCGCTCGTATCTTCTCCACCACATCTCATTAGGCATTGAAGAGTCCTCTTAAACATGAACGGTTTTAATAAGATATAAACAACTGAGTTTTCTGTGGAATAAGAATTTCTAATTTAAGGTATCTTAACATCGATTGCCAGTTACATACATATGCTCCACACAGTTGCTTAGTTGGTGCCAAACATCGTAGAAAGCAGCCTCAAAAACTCTTCCTCTTTACCTCTTTATGAATCCACGGCACTCTTTAAGGATTGGTTTGCAAAAACTATACTCCGAGAGGTGTTTTCAAGTAGAAGCACGTGAGCTTCTCAGAAGACGTTGTTGTCTTTGAAGAAGTGCTCTTTAACTTCATAATGAGTAACCCTTACCCAGTCAGTCAGTTGTGGTCAGAAGCAAAGCAGTTTTGTTTGCAGTTGTAAATTGTAACACCAGCTCTCCTCACTCAAACTGGTGGCCATCCCCTGGTATCTTTGCCCCATACTTCCCTGGAAAATCTTCTAAGCCAACACAAACTATGTCTTCAGAGATAGAGTGCCTTAGCAAATAGAGGTAACCCTAACAGGTCCTGTGCTCTACGGGGAAAGGGAGTGCAGAAAGGGGTTGGGTGATTCTTAAGAAACATTAAGATTTGTCTTCAACAGCTGCCCTCCTCCCACTAAGCAATGGCTGAAAACACCAGAAAAGTTGCATAGTCTACCACTGCACAAAGTGCTTGATACAAGTAACATGATCCTCTTCCTATTTCATTTTTTCAATACATCCTGCAAGGTTTGCTTTCAAAAAGACATTACAAGTTGGCAAGCTTCTGCCTACAAAAAAATCAATCAAATACGTTCCCCTTTGCCTCTGTTAAACCCACCATGTTCCTGAGCTTTATTCCCTAAAAAAATAAACATGGGCAACTTAACACTCTGGAGTCAGCAGAGGACAGCATTCCAGTGTGAGTTCAGGCAATGAAAGAAATACTTTTCTGCAAAAGCAGAGTAGAATCGAAGACTGTTTGTAGCTGTTGATGACTTGTAAAAACATCTCTAAGGTTCTTCCAACAAAAGATATCGATTCAAGCAAGACTACAAAAAGGAATGATGACAGAGTTCTAACCGTGCCTTTGTATGTATTTCATCTCCTTGACTTTTGCGATCGACTGTTTGTGGCCGTTGCCTGGATATGGAATTCCTTTACCCTCAAATCTTCACACGTATGAAAGCACGACAAAGAATAAAATTTTTCGTTTATGTCACACCTCTTCCAAGAGGTTTAAAGCGCCTTACAAATGTTACCACAAAAATCCTCACAACATCCCTGTGAGGTAGGTAGGTGGAGAGTATTGTTATCCCCACTTTACAGGTGGGGGAAATGAGGCACACAAGAGTCAAGGGACTTGCCCAAAATCACACAGCTAGTCACTGGCAGGGCTTAGAATAAAACTTATACTGATTAGCACCTAGCACAGTGCTTTGCACATTGTAGGTGCTCTTTAAACATCTGTGAATTTTATTTGACTTATGTCTCAACATACAGTATGCACACATAAAGTACAAGCAGCCACCACAGAACATTTATCTCCTACATGTTTTCTGACGGTATCTCCCGTTACTTTGGGACCCTGGCGGATGCAGGACGTCCAAGGATCCAGCTTGCAACTAAGCCCTCAACTTGAAGAGCATCAACATAAACACTATCTTTTGGCAACCTGCTCTTTCATCTGCTCTACCACACAACACTGGTTTTCTAATGAAAACAAAAATGGATTTTAGGAACCATGCTGCCTTTTTTTTTTTTTTTTTTTGCCTGTTCATTTTAAATGAAGCCATCTGAATGGTTCTGTGTCTGTTCTTACAAAAAAAGAAATAAGGCGACTATAGTCCAGTTAGCATGTGAAAACTGTGTCAAGCACGGAGCTCTCTTCCCAGCTCAACTGGGGGTCTACCTGGGAACGCTGGACTGACCCCAGGAATGGCAGCTCTGACAGCAGAGGGTCAGAGAGGCTAGACCTCACTTGCACTGCTCATGGTCTGTGTAATCATCCATGTCCACATCAGAATCAAAGAGTGACTGTCCAGTGAAATCTGTGTCCGGGGTTCGGGAAAAACTGTTCTCTGCTCCCTCATCTTCAAAGGTCTCTGTCCTTGAATAAAAGCTGAAATCCAGCAGGGGAGTGTGGGTTTTACTGCCTTCACTGCTCTCCTCCGACTCATAGATGGTGTTGTCGTCATCATGATGCCACTCTGGCCAGAATTTCCTTCTTATCCTCTCACAGTACATGGCGAGATTGATCAGCTCACCTGAAATGTGGGAAGGAAAGTGACAGTGAGTTCTCAAAGGCAACAATCTACCAGCCACTCAGCTTTCTGGGAATTAGAAGAATGGGGTGGGGGAGAAAGTAACAGTGTTTTTCCACAGAAATATCTAGATTTTTAGGCACATAATAAGAAAGGTGAGTGTGAAAAAAACATGAATGAATGAGCTGAAAAATAAATGAAGGAGTAAGCCTATAGTGAAATTCTGATAAGAAGCAGAAGAACCATTGAACCAAAATGGCAGAAAAGCTGCCATCATTTGACTCTGTGATGCATCTTATGATCTTATGTTTGCAGATCAAGAGAACTAATGTCTTGATTGGTTAGTATTTAAATTAATTTATATTCCATGAAAATATAGCAACTGTTGGATTAAGTCAGCCAGAAGTAATTATTTATTCGTTCATTCTACTAATATTCGTATTGTGTCATTATAAACTTTATTTTATTTTTTTAAGTTATATAAACATTCACTTACTATGTAATTCATGTTCTATTGCAGAAGAATTATACAATACAGATAAGCAAAAAATGAAAGAATTATCAAGAACCCCATTCTCCATAATAACATTTTAGTTTATATTTGTACATATATTGTATATACTTACATTATTTTTATAATACTTACATTAAATATATAGGATTTAAATATATGTTGTTTCCTAACCTACTTTTTTCCACTTAACATGTAATGAAAATCAATTTCAATAAACACTCCTCTCTATAACCATCTCGATAAACGCGTAATAAAAACCCAAAACCAAACCCCTTGCTGTTGAGTCGATTCTGACTCATAGTGACCCTATAGGACACAGCAGAACTACCCCATAGGTTTTCCAAGGAGTGGGTGATGGATTCGAAGTGCCCATCTTTTGGTTAGCAGCCAAGCTCTTAATCACTGCACCACCAGGGCTCCAAATGCATAATGGTATTTCTTTACATGGATGTACCATAGTTTTTATTTTGTTTTCACCAACCTCTGTTGCAGGCCTTTTAGGTTATTTCTATATTAAAACTCTGCTGATTATGATATGTAACTACTTTTATTTTTCTGCTAAAGAAAATAATATATTCTTATTTTGTAAAATTTAAGAACTGTATAAATACATAAAGAAGAAAACAAAAAGCACCTAAGATCCCATCAACCCAAGATAATCACAATTAACATTTCAGTATCATTTCTTTCTATTGATTTTTTTTTTTTTTAATCTCACTATCGTTATTATTGGAGCCCCGGTAGCGCAGTGGTTAAGACTTCAGCTACTAACCAAAAGGTCGGCAGAAACCCTATGAAGCAGTTCCACTCTGTCCTACAGGGTCGCTGTGAGTTGGAATCGACTCATGGCAATGCGTTGGTTTTGGTTATCATTATTATTACTTCATTATTACCTCATGTAACATTATTATAAACATTCTCTCATGTTACTGAAAGTTTCACAAGCGGATTGCTGTTTTGTTTAAATGAACACATCCCCTAAAAATATAACAAAGCAAATCTCCCTGCTTTGTGGATTCCGTAAACCAGTGGAACATGTATTACCTCCAGATCACCACTTCCAGTCTTCCCCTAGCGTAACAGCTCAACTCACACTACGGAAGAGTCCACTCTGACTGCTATCTTCCCAGAGATGGCAGAAGCATGCTCAGGAGCCAGAAGCTGAGAAGCCTGCATCACTGCTTCTTTTGGGAAGATGCATGCAAATTCATCACAATCATGAAACCCCTCACCAGGTAACGCTGTCAATCACAAGTAACCAAGAATTGGATAAAGATGTGAAGATAGCAGCAAGAAGGAGAAAAAGGATCCAACGGGGATGAGATATGAAACATGAATTAAGGTTACTTCTCAGGAGAGCCTGGGGCCAAGCCTGTTGGCCTCAATCAAATCCACTCCCTAGACATTCCTGCCATCCTGCCATGGGGGCTGCAAGCCTTCATCCACAGCGTGCCATCACTAACACATACAACTACAGCAAATATGAACGCCAACGGCCCTGCACAAGCCAGTTCTAGGTGGAACTGCTATCTTCATTATACTAACGTGTTGGGGACCACAGGTGACTTCAACGATGCCCCTGCACGAACTGTCATTGTTTTTATAATCTTACTCTCATTCTGTTGTCCTCTATTTCAGAAGATTCTGTCTCCACTCTTGGCCCTGAGGAAATGAACACTGTTCGCACTTCACTTGTCTGAATGCTTGGAGGAAGAGTCGGGAAGCCTGGGTTCTGGGTCTCTGCTCTAATGCTAATGCACCTCGTGACTTTTACAAATCAGTTTTCTCACTTGGAGAATGATGCAGGGAGAGCACAGAGCAATAGAAGGATTGCTCAGTAGCTTCCAATCCTGGTTGCACATGAGAATCACTTGGCGAGCTTTTAAAAATACCAATGCCCAGGCCTCACCCACACAGAATCTGATTTAAGCAATCTGGAATAGGGCCAGGTCACAGACTAGTTTTAAAAGCTTCACAGGTGATTCTAATGTGCAGCCTGGGTTGACAATCACTGAACCAGATAATCTCTAAAGTTCCCTTTACAGTCCTACTACTCCTGGCATCTGTAAAATTTCATAAGCCTTTCATTTTATCCCAGGAAGTAAGGTCAGATGACACATATATTTTCATTTGATAACATGTAGCCAAAAGCAGAATGCCTTTTAGTTGAACCTTGAGAAGAGAGGTGTGTATAAACTCACAGTAACTGAATTTGCTAATCTTTTTTTCTCTCCTTCACATCAGCAGATTTTAGATATCATAGAATCTCTATAAAGTGTAATATTAACTTCTTAAAAATGTATAAACTTTAAAACCTGTGGGTTTAAGAATAATAGAAACCAATACACATAAAATTAAAAGTCAAGATAAATCTTTTCTTCGTAAAATGAACTTCAATTTTGCTAGAATCAAAACAGGTATATATGTATGGGTATATATGTGTATATATATACCCATTTATTCAGAGCAGTCTATATGCTATTCACTAGTGATCTCATCTACACTCTCAGCCTGCATGGTTAGGGCCTGAATACCTTGATTAAGTCTTATCAATTCCCTTCCCAACTCTAAATATTAAACTTTTGATCACCACACCCTCAGCCCCCAGGTATTTACTTAGGTACTGCTTCAAAGTAGAGATGACTCCAAATATCTCCCACCCATCTATGCAGAGGAAGCCTCTCCCAAAAGCCCCTATTGCTATGTACATCCCATCTCCCACTACACACACACCTACACACCAAGATCTAGTCCTTCGACACCAACCCAAGTTAAGCTAACTTCCCCCTGCCCCCTTGGCCACCATGAATTTTACTCCTGGCTACTACCCCCACCCCACACATATGTCCACCCCCAGCTCTGGTCCCAGTCATCCCCACTTCCTATCTTTTCCATACCAGTCTAGAAGTCTAAGTCTGGTAAAACTTAAGGCCAAGATCACACAACAATGATACTAAGATTGTGTGTGTTTGGTTAAAATGCATATGTAATAATAATAATATTAGCAATAATACTACTTTGCATAGCACCAGACCTACAAAGCATTTGTTGACACTTCCCTCATTTTCACAGTCTTGGGTTTTCCAACTCTACTACTTTCGGTGTATAACCAGCAGCACCCCACTAGAAGAGAGGAAGGAGTGCCTTGAACTCAAATGGCACAGAATCACATATACCTACACGTCAAAGATCCAAGACCAGTTCAAACTCAAAAAGAGCACCTGAGATGGGCAGTGAGTTCATCAGTCCCAGCCCCACCAAATATACCAGGAAGCAATGATCCACCACAGCCCAAAGGAAAGTAAAGAAGACCAACAAAAGGGGGCACTAAGTGGCATTCAAACATTGTTTCAGAAACAAGTGTTAAGTTCTGCTACTTCAGGAGATGGAAGAAAAGCCCTGATTATAACACATGCCAGGACATGTGTCAGCGTTGCTGAGAACACAGTCTGGGCAAGGTGGCAGGTGTCTCCACCACCCCTACATGTCCTGAGTACAGAGACCCGACCCTGGCCCTGGACACCACAGCCTGTGTCTCCATAAAGCACAGCTAAGCTCACAGGCATTGGCCTAGAATTCCCCATTGTGCTACCCGTCCCACCCCAGTTACTCCCAAAACCTGAAGGGGTTTGCAGGGCTTGCCTTTGATCAGCTGCTCAGGTCTCGTCCCTGGTAAGGTCCACATTGCCTGTGCCAAGTGCCCAAAGATGGTGGCGTCGAGAGTAGAAAGCTTGGGCCCCATGATGTACTTCTTATCACCTGCAGCAGACACAGCAGAGAGGTCACTGGGTGGGCCCACACTGCCCCCGCTGATCACAAATGCATTCAGGACACTCGCATTACGCACTCGTTGAACTTTGCATCATAAAGCTCTGCAAGGTCAAAATGCATGCACCTTCTTTTTCTTAAAAAAAAAAAAAAAAAAAACTTAGAAACAAAAAGTAAAACAAATTATACCGTTCTGTGATTCATCAACCCACACAGTAGCAAAGCAAGTCACTAGGAACAAACCTAGATAAGCAGATGAGGGAGGGTGCTCATGGACAAAAAGGGGACCTGATCACCAAACCTCTGTAGGAACCTATTTGTCTCGAACCCTACTAATTAAGGCTTGAGATACTTGAGAACATCTGGAAGTTTGCTTACACCATCTCTAAGATAAAACGTATTGCCGTCGAATCAATCCCAACGCCTAGTGAACCTCTAAGACAGAGCAGAATTGCCCCATAGGGTTTGCAGGCTGTAATCTTTATGGGAAGGAGCCCTAGTAATGCAGTGGTTAAGTGCTCAGCTGCTAACCGAAAGGTCAGCAGTTCAAACCCACCAGTTACTCCGTGGAAGGAAGATGTGGCAGTCTGGCTCCGTAAAGATTACAGCCCTGGAAACCGTACGGGGCAGTTCTACTCTGTTCTATAGGTTGCTATGAGTCAAAATCAACTCGACAGCAACGGGTTTTGTTTTGGGTTTTGGTAATCTTTACAGAAGCAGAGTGCCACATCTTTCTCCTACGGAGTGGCTGGTGGGTTTGAATTGCCACCCTTTTGGTTAGCAGTTGAGTGTTTAACAACTGGGCCACCAGGGCTCCTTTGTCTAAAATAACTCAGACCAAACACACCCAACTTCAGCACTTACATTAAATCAATACATTTCCTTGGGGGGAAAAAAAAAAGAAGCCTAAGCTACTTAAGACATTTAGAGGCAAATTTTCCATGATGTCACCACAGTCTTGGCAAAGTTCTCATCACTGAGCAGCAGTTTCCACAGAAACACTAAGGAAGGAAAGGATATGTCTACAGACACATGAAGGCTCTGAAATCAAAGGCCTCAGCCCTGGGATCAGGCTCCCATATAAGGATGTTCCACACTGCTGCTCCCATCCTCCATTCCCACCACTACTGACCTGGTTCAGGCCTTATCACCTGGACTATCACACCTGACCCGTAAGATTGCCCCAAGCTGTCTCCTGGGCTACAGGCAGAGCTATAGTGTACAGAGGCCGCACAGGCAGAGCTGGATCAACTTAGTTCACATCCTGGCATCCTTTTTGTTCACTGTGGGAAGCTGGTTGTTACTTAACATCTCAGCTTCAGTTTTTTCATCTGGAAAATGGGGATGATATTAATAGTGTCTATTTTGGGGGCTACTGTGAGGGTTAAATGACGTAATGCACATAAAGCACTTACCACCACATCTGAGAATAGCTCCATAAATGTTAGTTCTTACAGTGATAGCCTCTCTCCTTCTCCAGTCTACTTCATATCGCACCTGAATATAAATCTCCTAATAAACCCTTTTCCTTGTGTCACTCCCTTTCACAGACACCTTCAATGCGTTATGAAATAAGTCCAAACTCAACCTGAAATTCAAGGCTCATTATAATCTGCCTCCAACCCATGCTCCAGCATTATCCTTCATTCCTCCCTTGCTCTAGCAAAACTAGGGCACGCTCCCTATTCCCCAACACACCTTAGGCTTCCCACTGCCACACCTTCACACATGCTGTATAAGCCCCTCTCCCTGGCCCCCACAACCTATATGTGCTCCCCACTTCTCTCCATGTGGTAGTTCTACCTGTCCTTCAAGGTCCAGCTCAAGCCCCCTTTCAAAGCCTTCTCCATCTTCTCTATCTGGTGGCAACAGCACCTTTCAATTCATACAGATCCGCATTCAAACCTCACTTTTGCGTATACAATCTTATAAAACTTTAAAATTAAGGCATATAATGCCTGAACCTGTTGCTGTCTATGAACCTCAATTTCCTCAACTTTAAGATGGGGAGAATCTCTAGTTGTTGAGAGGAATACTGGGGTGACTTGAGAAGAGCACAGAGCAGGTATGCCCTGTTTCCTCTCTCCCAGGCCTCTCAAGGTGCATTTTTTCTATACTTTCCTATACGCACATTGTTTTCTATTTGTGCATCTTATCTTTTCAACTAAGTGGTGAGCTCCTTGAAAGTAAGGATTTCTTATTTTGATTTATCAAACTCTTATATAGTATTTATTTAATACATACTAGACACAGTTGTATGTGCTGTTCTCTACGAATATTAACCCATTTCACCATTTTTGAGGGCCATGCTGAGGAAATTAAGTATCTGCTGACAAAGCACAGGTAAGACAGAAGGGGGAAATAGCTGGAGGTGGGAACACAAATTAACAGACCAATGTAGCACAAATGAAACTGGAATTTTTTTTTTTTAAGTCATTTGTACTGTATAGTCCACAGGGACCAAGGAATACTCTAGACTAGTACAATATGTTGAACCTAACCAATTTGTCTTTTTTGATGAGGACAATAAAGCTGTCCATACTAGAGCCCTCAGGTGTCTCTAATGTCAAACAACTTCTCCATCATTTGAATTTCACCTTGGAATTCAATCTTATAACCTAGATACTGGGAAAACCAGTTGCTGTTTAGTTGATTTCAACTCATAGTGATCCTATAGGACAGAGTAAAACTGCCCCATAGGGTTTCCAAGGCTGTAACCTTTAAGGAAGCAGATTGCCACATCTTTCTCCTGTGGAGCAGCTGGTGAGAGTTAGCAGTGACCTTTCGGTTAGCAGCTGAGTGCATAGCCACTGCACCACCAGGGCTCCTTGATACAGGGAAAACAGGGGCAAAGTGCTGCCTGGGCAAAAATAAAATTGACAAATGAGGCTCGTGTGTTTACTCAACAAGTACTTATTAATGGTATATTCCACTGACTCAGGGCCTCAGCCACAACCTGCTGGCACTAAGTGTAGGCAGGTGGGCAGAAGAGACCCTTCCCTCGAGCTCTCGTGTCATCCTGCAAGGACAGGAGGGTTGTGCCAGCCAGACAGCCAAACAGTCCTCCCTCTGGAAATATGCCAGGGCTTAGGCCATGCTAGGCCTCAACATGGGAGTAGGCCACAAAGTAGAAACCACAAAAGGCTTATTGTGAGAAAGGCTACACAGTGAGAGAAAGAAAACAAGATAAAATTAAGGTGAGAGAAGAGACACAATGGCTTCCTTAAAAAAAAAAAAAAAAAGGTTATTGTTATCTGCAGTCCAGTTGGCCCCCAGCTCATGACTACATATCAGGTGCATTGGCCGGGAATCAAACCAGGGTCTCCCACATGGAAGGTGAGAATTCTACCACTGAGCCACTAAAACAGGGATCTAAGGGAAATGCCAGAGTAAAATCTGTAAATTCTGAAGTCTGTGGTAGAATCAACAGATTTTGAGGACAAAATAAAAAAAAATGTATGTGAATAAAGGACTTTGGAAACAAAGAAAGAGCACAAAGGACCTTAATAAAAAGGGAAAAATAAAAATATAAACATTTGAATTGCCACATCAAGTAGCACATAGAGTATTCAGCCAAAATTTGCTGTTTGACTCCCAGAACATTCGAACAGAAAGGACACTGAGCTAGTTAGTAACAAAACCAGACTAAAAATTCTGGCACCCAGGTCTCCTGATTTTTGGTTCAATGTTCTTTGCTCAAAGATAAAGGTCCCATGGAAAAGCAAGAAGACTGAGCCGTGAACGTTTACAAAAGGATGCTAGAGTCCGGAAGGAAAAAGGATGCTATAGTCAGGAAGGAATACAGGATGTGGAAAGAAAAAAAGAATCAGAAATCTGGAAGTTTTTCTAAAGGTATTGGCAAAAAACTATATGGATGGAATTTATCATTTGTGAAAATGCTGACTGGCAGATACATAAACTGTATGTATACACTCACATACACATAGTTGTAAATTTAAAGAATCTAAAAATATCCTCTGCTATTAAATAGTACTCAGAATACCCAAGAGCAGGAAGCATTTTTTTAACATTTTATTCTGAAATAATTTTAGAGTTATAGAAAAGCTGCAAAAATAGCAGTGTTGCTATATGCCCTTTACCCAGCTTCTGCTAATATTAGCATCTTACATAACCATAGTACATTTACACAAAGAAATTAACATTGGTAGAATACTATTAACTACACCATAAACTTTATTCAAATTGTATTAGTTTTTCCTTTTTCTGTTCCAAAAGCCATCCAGAATCCCACATCACATGTCATGTCTCCTTAGTTTCCTCCAATCTATGACAGTTCCTCAGTCTTTCCTTGTCTTTCACAGCCTTGACAATTTTGAAGAAAATGGATCAGTTATTTTGCAAAATACTGAACAGTTATTTTGGGTTTGTCTAAGGTTTCCTTACGATTAGATTGAGATTATCAATTTTTGGCAAGAACAGCACAGAAGTAATAACACGACCTTCTCAGTATACCATATCAGGGGTTACTGATGTTGATATGTCTTACTACCAGTCACATTCAACTTGATCACTTGGTAAAGGTGGTGTCTGCCAGGTTTCTCTGCTGTAAAGTTACAACTTTTTCCCTTGCAAATAATAATCTTGGGAGAGATACTCTAAGACTGTGCAAATATCCTGTTTCTCCTCAAACTTTGGCCTGCTGATTTTAACATCCATTGGTGGATGTTACCTGAAACAATTATTACTGTGGTATGCACCTAACAGTGGTTTCCTATTTCTTTCATTCCTTATAACATTGATTGGTTAGAATTCTACCGTCCCTTCTCCCTCATTTACTAATTTATTCAATTATTTATTATGGAAGTATGCACTCATGGAAATTTATTTTATTCTACGGGTTATAATCATCCAGTATTCTCATTACTTAATTTGTCGCTCAAATTATTCTAGGTTTGGCCTTTGGAAGTTTGGCAGGAAGCGTTTTTAAGATGGATATTGAATTTAGATTTGACTCTGCTTAATGTCAAAGAGGACAGGCTAATGGATTCAAGCCTGTAACACTCCCAGGTCTCACCAGGTGGCTCCAGATCTCACAAGCAAACGGTTTTAGCAAAAACACAACAAAACACTAAGGGTACTTTTGAAGGGCACTGAAGGAGCAGGCTTAGGTGATGATGTACTTTGAGCTTTGTGTCTGGCAGGTGAACCACTCCGCTACTTCTGTAGGGAGGGACAGAAGAGTCTGAGGGCTCTATGAGCACCTGTAACTCTCCCCATTAGCCTCCAGGTTAGGAGTATGGATCTTTGGTGAGGGCAAATTAAGGTGGAAAACATCAGCTCTGGGAGGTGCGGAGCCAGGGTACGTCAGACTCCTCGAGGGATCCTCCACCAAAGGCCACCTTCCATTCAGCCTGGACACCTCCCCAAGAGTGCGGAGCCCTCCTGACTGTGAGGTTAAGCCCATGTCCCGGCAGTGGCAGGGTGACTTCAGGTGCCCAGGGTGATTTCACAGACCTCCATGGCTGGGTCTTCAAGTGGCCATCAGGGAGCAGGGGCTAGTGAGAAACTGCAAGGGCAGTGACCAAGCAGTCAGAGGAAGCGAGGCCATGTGGATCTGGGGAAGGACAGCCCACAGCTCTCCTAAGGGGCAGAGAACTACAGCTGGTCCCCATTGTTTCCAGAATCTGATCCTATCTCTCCTAGGAGGTTTAAGCAGCTCCTCTCTGTGAGGAAAGTACTGTAGATGAAGGAATCACTGGGCCACCTGAGGAAGACCAAAAACTGAGTGGGGAGTAAGTACTGAGTCATAAATACCAAGGACATTCCATGGTCCTGGATGTGCCAGGGCCCTGACAGGCATTCGTTCTTTGTACCCCACACTTGATTTGATTTCATCATAGATCATTGATTAAAACCTTCAGTGACCCCATTAGCCCACAGCTGCTTATCCTGACCCTTGGACCTTCCCACACTGTCCTCCCCGTCTCCAGTCATGGGCAGCAACACATGGGACCAGGAGATACCAAGACGCAGCAAAGACATGTATGGCAGAGAGGTCAACATGCAGGCTAGCAGTACCTACTTACCCACGACCCCCATTAGTGCTGACTGGGATGATGGCTGGGAGATGAGAGGGGAAGGTGAATATGGAGGGTAAAGCCACACAGTCTTGAGGGCTTGTCCAGGGAGAACTAAATCAATACAGAGTCAGTGAAGGCTGGCCAGAATCCAAGCCTGATGATTCTGGCCTAACTGAGGGAACAAGCAAGCCACAGAGTTGAAGCAAGCTATGCTCGCTGAGCAGGGGAACCAAGGGAACAGTAGGAGACAAGCAAAGAGTCACATGATTCTTAAAAGTGGGTACTAGAGGGTGGGACCACATAACAGTGCAACTGAGGAAGTCTTCCTGATCCTAGGCTGTTTGCCAGCTGCCTGGCTCTAAGCCTCTCCTTGGGGAAGGTGGATGAGAGCTGACAGCATGTGACACTCTCCAGACCCGGGATGGCAATCTCCCATGAATGCTCTACTTCAGTCAAACATGCCGGGTACACTGCTACCTCAGCACCATTGCTCATCCCATCCTCCATGTCTGAAATAATCTCTTTATCTAACCAACCCTTCCTTTAAGACTCAGGTTAAATCCCACCTCCTCCACTTCATGAAGGCTTCCCACACCTTTCAGTCCACTGGAACCTCTCATTGCCCACTCCTCTGCTAAACCACAGGCGTACATACTGCTTAGAGCAGAGCTACTCAAAGAATAAGCAGCCCTGGTGGCACAGTGGTTAAAACACTTGGCTGTTAACCAAAAGGTCAGTGGTTCAAACCCACCAGCCGCTCTACAGAAGAAAGATGTGGCAGTCCGCTTCTATGAAGATTACAGCCTTGGAAACCCTATGGGGCAGTTCTACTGTGTCCTATAGGGTCACTATGAGTCAGAATAGACTCAGCAGCAATGGTAACAGGTACTCAAAGAATGGTCCAGGGACCAGCAGCATCAGTATCACCTGGGAGTTTACTGGAAACACACATTCTCAGGTCTCATCTGTGGAACCAGCATTCTGCGAGTAGGGCTACAGAATCTGTGTTTTAACAAGCTTTCAGGTCAGTGTTTCTCAAACTTTGTTGCTGTTGGGTGCTGTCAAGTCAATTTCAATTCATAGCAAGCCCATGTGACAGACTAGAATTGCCCCATAAGGTTCGCTTGGCTGTAACCAAAAGGTCGGCAGTTTGAATCCACCAGGTGCTGCTTGGAAACTCTATGGGGCAGTTCTACTCTGTCCTATAGGGTCGCTGCGAGTCGGAATCAACTCAACGGCAATGGGTTTGGTTTTTTGGTTTTTTAATCTTTACAGAAGCAGATTGCCAGGTTTTCTCCTGCAGAGCAGCTGGGTGGGTTCAAACCACCAACCTTACAGGTTGCACCACCAAGTCTCCTTTCTCAAACTTTAGGGGCATAAAAATCACCTGGAGAACCTGCAGTTCTTATACCACACTAGTGCTATTCCAGGTGATTCTTATGTATGCTAACTTTGAAACAGGGTATTTTTATGTCAACTCTCTGCTAAGAATTTGCATTTCCACCTCCAGATATACTGACTCAGAATCTACATTCTTATGTATACATAAGAATCACCTGGGAGTCTTGTTAAATTTTGCAACAGCCTAGGATCCGGAGCAATTCCTCAGTTGCACTGTTAGGTGGTCCCACCCTCTAGTACCCACTTTTAAGATCCATATAACACTCTTGTGTTAAATCTCATTAAATTTTAACAAGATCCCCAGGGGGTCTTGTTAAATCTTGTTAATGTAGATTCTGATTCAGCATATCTGGGGTAGAAATGCAAATTCTCAGCAGAAGGTCGAACTGAAAATAACCAGTTCAAAGCCCTGGCTTGAAAAGCATTGGTCTAGACTAGAGTAGATCATCAGTCTTAAACTTGAGTGTGCATCAGAATCACCTAGAGGGCTTCTTAAAACACAAATTATTGTTCCTCCCCCAACCCCAGGAGTTTCTGATTCAATTGGTAGGGATCCAGTAATTTGTATTTCTAACAAGTTCCTGGTATTGCTGATGCTACTGGTCCAGGGACCACACTTTGTGAACTTCTGGAGCAGATCACTTACTAGGTAATTCACACATGACTTCTTGTATTCTTATGTATATGTATGTCCTATCTCCTCAGACACTTTTTAAGCTCCTTGTGGGCAAGTTGACTCTGTTTTACTTTTCTGTCCATCTGGTACCTGTCACTATAGAAATGATCAATTAAGGTGATGATGATAACAATCGATCATCAAGTGTCACCTCAGGAGGCTGCCCTTAATTATGTTTGATGTCTCTCCTTTCTTAACGTGGAGTGTTATTGTAAGGATTAAAAGATAAAACAACGTGAAAACACTTCGCAAACAAGAAGGTGCTATTCTAACACAGGAATCAGTTTACTTTCATCACCAATAATCAAAGAAAGTAACTACTTGTGGACAGAACCAGTCCCAATCTCTTCGTCAGTCTAGAAATCTTCCTACAACTTCCCTCCCTACCTAACCTTCTTCAACTCCAACCAGAGACGGATTACCCACTAAGCAAGGTACGCACAGGCTTAATTGTGTTTATTTATTAATCTGTAGTGAACTATTTGAAAACCAGGTGAAATTGTTCACTACAGATTAGTAAGTAAGCACAATTAACCTGTGCATTAGCTTGCTTACTGTAAGCCTGTACATACCATACTTACTGGTTAATCTGCCCATGACTCCAGCCCTACTCAGGACTTCTCCTCCAGCATTTCCTGTACAGGGCAGACTGTTCTATGGGTAGGTATTGAGATTAAATACTGAGTAGAAAATATGTCTCCTTAGAACTTCCACCACTGATATTTCTTTCCCCTGGAGTCACACAAAGAATTTATGGCTGTATTTATTCTACCACGGCACCTATTTCTAGGAAAGTAAATCTCTACTAATGTACTTCTAAGAAAAATTTTTCACTTGTTTCACATATATCACACTGGCCTAGAGGGTAAAAAGATTATTTCAGAGCATTGGAAATGGCTACATAAATGAATCTCTGAATTGCATCTCCTTCTTCTCTTGTTAATTCTGTTCCCGGTTTCCACTAGTCACTGTCAGCTCCACTTCTGCCATTAAGCTTAATTTCCCAGCACTATTGGACTCGATGGCACACAACAAAAACAACAATCAATGACAGAGGAGACTGAATGTACTAGAAAATATAAGTTCAACAGAGAAATGGAATAGTCAAAAGGTTTTCAAGGACTCGTTTTTTATTAGTCTAAGAAATCAAGAGCAATGATGTGTTGCACCTACACAGAGTTCCCTATACTTGAGCACTGGAATGATTTTTAAGAAGATACTTCCTGTGAAGTCAGTATGGTCACCATTCATATCTATAATTGTCCCTCTCTCTCCATCTTTAATTAACTGCAAATTTAAGGGAAATTGAGAAACAAAAGTTTTGAGTGCTTTCTCCATGGATAGCACAGGTCACAGTAATCTTACCAGTGAGCCCTCAAAGAGCATACATTTTAAGCTTTTGTCCTGCATGTAAACCTCCAGAGGGCAAAGCTATAGGAAAAATAAAATCTACTATTGTTCTCTCCTACCCTGCTAATTAGACCTCTCTTTGTTAGAAATAGGACAGGCCATTTGAAGAGTCCTTATTCACATTCCCAGCATGCTCTAAAATCACTGCATTAAATAGTTCTTTAACTGGGGGAAGGGGGAGGTGCCATCTTACAGCTAAGGTATTCGTGAACCTTATGGGTAAATCTCAAATTTAAGTCATTGACTTTGGCAACTTCCTGACATCTACTAGTTGCAGCTTATATCCTGGGAAAAAATAAACGGGGAGAGGAGGAAGAGACACACCAGAAGCAGACTCTTCACTTAATCCTTCCTCAGATTTCATTCTAGAAAACAATTAGATACTCCTGTAATTTTCTGTAAGATTTTCTGAAACACGTCACACAGAGAATTTTTTTCAGCTTGGATGAGCTATCTCAACATCTTCCCCACTGACCACCAAAATCAATCACCCTGTCTCTTTCTCCCAGTCTTCTCTTTGCTGATATCCCAGCTCTCAGAAGTTCCTATGATTGAGACTAGGAAGTGTACAATAAATTCCTTATGAGAAGGAACAGGTTTGCACTTGCTCTTCAATGTTTCAGTCCTCTTATTAATGTGCTTGAGCACCTTCGGAACTCCATATACTCAAAGCATCCATGCACGTACATTGTCATTTCTTTTTCTATTATTGTAAGTATATATATAAAACAACATTTGCCAATTCAATATGTTCCAGGTATACAATTTGGCAATATCAATTACATTATATACTGTCATGTTAGGAAACTTGGATGCCAGGATTTGGATCAGTTGTGGAAGAACTTCAAACAGGGAAATCTAGATTATGGAGGTATTTGCTAAGAAGAAACAAATGCTTGCTCAGACTCACTTATTATTATAATCTAATACCATGAAATAGCAGCTCCTGGAAGCCATAAAGAATTATACCTACATATCTCCAGTGAAGAAGCTGGTGTTAATGATCTGCTGATTCATCTCTTTATCTCTCTTCTTAAAGTTGCTGCAATATTTTTGCTTCTGAGTTTTGACTCAAATGGTGAGATCTGGTAGGTATAAAGTTAATTGGGCCTCCCTAGTTTCACCTTCCCAAATATACCTTCTGAGCACTCAACTCAAACTACATTCTAGGAGAGGTTTTCCCTTTAATTGCATTTCAGTTTTCCCACCCCATGTTTGGGCAAAGGAACCAGCTATTCTAGCTCTTTATGCAATAAAGACTATCTGGTAGCCCCCAACTTCTGGTTTAGTTATTGAAACAACACATCAGACAGAACTCAAAGTCAAGATGAAACTGAAGTTCAAATCCTTTTACCAGCAACCTACCTTAAAAAAAAAAAAAAAAAAAAAGCTGAGTAGTTACAGATTCCATGGGAAGGTTTTGTTTTTATCCACGAGGGCCACCAGAAGCTCAACTCTGCAAGCTGACTCCACATACCTGCAGGACCTTTCTTCATTTTATGAATTCCTTAGTTGGAATCCAGGATCCTCAACCACTTTAAAACATCTGAGCAATCACCAAAAACTGGTAAAGATCTTTCACCACCAGAGCTGTTTAGGGCCTGCCCAAAGCAGTGTGCCTTACTCAAATTAACTCAATAGATACAAGTTCCCTGGGATAAAATCAAATTGCTATCTACCTCACCTTTAAAAATGGGAATCCTACACCTTCTCAAATGATATACCCATCAGTGTGCTGAACATCACGTCAGAATTCTATGGTATGTTTCTTTTCAAGTGCAGAACTGAGTCTTTATCTTCTAGTCTATTATTCCCCTGCTGACTGCTCTTATCCTTTTATCCTGACCATTAAATGGTTGAGAATAGCCCAGGTAACCCTTTCCCCAGTGCATACCATTTTCTCCAAGATCAATGAATCCAGAGACAGAAACCTCCTGTGTGCCAAGGCTTATCATCTTGGAATAGATCCCAGTTTCTTCAAAGCCAAGATGAAATAGCCCTGTTAGAATCAGAATGGGTAATAATAATAGTCTCCAGATAGACTGAAAGATAAAATTCTACTTCTCAAAGATGTAAACACTTCTGTCTAAATAACCTGAGTTCACTGAGATCAGATGCTTGCCCACCCATCACAGCGGAATAAGCACCCTTTCCTCTGCTGACGACCTGGGTTTGCTCTTCACTACCTAGTGGGGGCTGAAAGAAGCACCTCCTGAGATTAATGGGATTGGGGGCATGTAGGTGTATTAGGAGGAGTCCCTGGGTGGCATAAACAGTTAACACTCAACTACTAGGCAAAAGGTTGGCAGTTCAAACCCATGCAAAAAAGCCTCGGAAGACAGGCCTGGTGATCTGCTTCTGAAAGGTCACGGCCTTGAAAATCCTATGGAGTGGTTCTACTCTGCACACGTGAGGTTGCCATGAGTCAGAATCGAGTCGACAGCAACTAACAACCAGAAGAGGTGTATCAGTGATCATTAGGTGCTTATCAAATTACCCCAAAACTTAGCATCTTAAAACAACAAACATTTATTCTCTCTCAGTCTCTGTGGGTTATGAACGCAGTTGGGCTTAGCTGGGTGCCTCTGGCTCAAAGTCTCTCATGAGGCTGCAATCAAGATGTCTGCCATTTCCAACTCTTCAGACAAAGATTAAACTGGACTGTGGGACATAAAATGATGCTCATGAAGAGTGTGCTTCTTAGCTCAAGTATATACATGAGACTAAATGGGCAGCTCCTGTCCAGAGGCAAGATGAGAAGGCAGAGAAGGTCAGGAGCTGGTTGAATGGACATGGGAAATCTGGGGTGGGAAGGAGGAGTGTGCTGTCACAGTATAGGAAGAGCAACTAAGGTCACATAACAACGTATGTATAAATTTTTGTATGAGAGACTAACTGGAATTGTAAACTTTCCCTTAAAGCACAACAGTTAAAAAAAAAAGGAAGATGTCAGCCATCTAAGGTATTCACTTCAGTGAGATGAAAATATATGTCCACATTAAAGCCTGCACATGAAAATCTACAGAGGCTTTATTCATAATTGCCAAAAATTGGAAGCAACCAATAGATGAATGGATAAACAACTGTGGTACATCCATACAATTGTATTCATTCCATACTGAATACAATTATCCAGCGATAAAAAGAAATGAGCTAACAGCCCACAAAAAGACATGGAGGAACCTTAAATGCATATTGCTAAGTGAAAGATGCCAGTCTGGAAAAGCTACACACTGTATGATTCCAACTATATGACACTGACATTCTGGAAAAGGCAAAAATTATAGGGAGAGAGAAAAAAATCAGGGATTGCCAGGAGCTCGGGTGAGCGGGAAGGAATGAATATGTGGAGCACGATGGATTTTTAGGGCAGTGAAACTATCCTGTATGATACTATAACAGTGCACACATGACATTAAGCATTTGTCAAAACCCACAGAACTGAACCACACAAGCAGTGAACCCTAATGTGAACAATGAACTTTAGTTAATAATAATGTATCAGTATTAGTTCATCAGCTGCAACAAATGTACCACAGGAATGCAAGATGCTAACAGCAGAAACAATGTGCAGGGGAGGGAGGGGGCAAATGGGAACTCTCTATACTTTCCAGACAATTTTTCTGTAAACCTAAAGCTGCTCTAAAAAAAGTCTATTGAAAAAAATAATAATAATAATTTAGAAAAAAAAAGTTAGCCAGGGCTGCATACATCTCAAGGCTCAACTGGGATGGGAAATGCTGTCAAACTCACATCACTGTTAGCAGGCTTCAGGTTCTTGCTGGCTGCTGGACAGAAACAGCCAGGGGTTATCTGCCACATGGGCCTTTCCATGGAGCAGATCACAAAAGGCAGACAGCACCCCTCAGAGGCAGTGAGTGACAGCACAAGAATGGGAGAGAGGATGGCCCAAGACGGAAGCTACAGTCATTGTATAACCTAATCCCAGAAGGAACACCTCATCACTTCTCCCATATTCTATTTGTTAGAAGCAAATCAATAAATCCAACCTACAGTCAAGGACAGGGGATTACACAAGATGAACACCAGGAGGCAAGGGCGAGGACCATCTTAGACGCTGCCTACTACAGGAGAGGAGTCCCTGGCTGGTACAAATGGTTAACATGCTCAGCGCTAACCCAAAGGTTAATGGTTTAAGTCCACCCAAAGGTACCTGTGAAGAAAGGTGTAGAGGTCTACTTCCAAAAAAAATCAGTCATTGAAAATCCTATGGAGCACAGTTCTACTCTGACACCCATGAGGTTGCCAAGAGTCAGAATCAACTTGATGGCAAGCTGTTTTGTTTGTTTGTTTGTTTTACTATAAGAGGAAAAGATCCTTATTTCTCAGAGCTGCATTCAGAAGTGTTTGGAGGTTAATGATGTATCTGTATTTACTTTAAAATGCTTCCATGGAAAAACAATGAAGCAAATACGGCAAAATATTAACTTTAAATCTCGGTGATGGGTATAAATATATCCACTGTACTATCCTTTCACCATACCTATTCAATCCATATTCAGAGCAAATAATCTGAGAAACTGGAACATACGAAGAAGAACCCAGCAACAGGACTGGAAGAAGACTCATCAACCTGCATTACGAACATGACACAACCTTGCTTGCTGAAAGTGAGGAGGACTTGAAGCACTTACTGATGAAGATCAAAGACCACAGCCTTCAGTGTGGATTACACCTCAACATAAAGAAAATAAAAATCCTCACAACTGGACCAATAAACGACATCATGATAAATGAAGAAAAGATTGAAGTTGTCAAGGATTTCATTTTACTTGGATCCACAATCAATGCCCATGGAAGCAGCAGTCAAGAAATCAAAAGAGACATTGCACTGGGCAAATCTGCTGCAAAAGACCTCTTTAAAGTATTAAAAAGCAAAGATGTCACCTTGAAGACTAAGGTGCGCCTGACCCAAGCCATGGTGTTTTCAACCACCTCATATGCCTGTGAAAGATGGACTATGAATAGAAGATGAAAGAATTGATGCCTTTGAATCATGGTGTTGGTGAAGAATACTGAATATACCATGGACTGTGGAAAAAACGAACAAATCTGTCTTGGAAGAAGTACAACCAGAATGCTCCTTAGAAGCAAAAATGGGAAGACTACATCTCACATACTTTGGACATTTTATCAGAAGGGATCAGTCTCTGGAGATGGACATCATGCTTGGTAAAGTAGAGGGTCAGCGAAAATGAAGAAGACCTTCAATGAGTTGGATTGACACAGTGGCTGCAACAATGGGCTCGAGCATAACAATGATTGTGAGGATGGCACAGGACGAGGCAGTGTTTCGTTCTGTTGTACACAGGGTCACTATGAGTTGGAAACAACTCGATAGCACCTAACAAAACAAAAAAAAATTTCATAATAAAAAAATAATAATAAATGCCTGATCTTGTTCACTAATAATGGGTCAACGGCATAGTGGTTAAGAGCTCAGCTGCTAACCAAAATGTTGGCAGTTCAAATCTACCAGCCACTCCTTGGAAACCCTATGGGGCAGTTCTACTCTGTCCTATAGGGTTGCTATGGGTCAAAACTGACTTGATGGTACCTGACAACAACAACAAATGCGACATCTTAATTTAGAACATTAGGCAGACTTACTCTAATGTTTAAATGGACAAGGCTAAATAATCCTCATCTAACAGCTAAATGAACTCAACTATTTCGGGGTTTCGCTGGTACCTAGGTGGCCTGACAGCCTCATCAGAATGGTTCTCCTGTGATTGTCTAGACTGTGAAATCAGTGAGGACAGAAACCACACTAGACAATGAGCTGTACTTAGGTGCTAGAACTATAAACCCAGTACACAGCCCAGTGCCCAGCACACAGTAGGTGCTCAATAAATATATTTATTTTTCAGTAAATGGTAACTATTTTATAATATATTGCTCTTAAATTTTTCAGACCAAAATTATCCCTCCCAGTGTTTGACGGCATGGAACTCTGGGGTCTAGAACTCTGGGTCTCAACCAAGGACTTGTATAGGTACTTGAGCTTATATGAAGTTCTTCATGAAGAACTACTTTGGCTCTGCCCCATACTGCTACAGTCTACTGTCCCACAGAGGTAACATGGCCCTCTAAACCAAGCAGCACAATAAGTCGGGCCCATAAGTTCTCATAAAAGAATGTTCAAGGCAAGACCACATGGTGTCTAATGCAATGAGACTGCCCTTTAACCAACAATGTGGAAGAGCGATATACCTCTGGTGGTTACCAAAGAATTAAATGTAAAATAGCTGATTCAGGATTTGCCAAAGCTTAGTCCTCCTCCTACCCTCAAGAAAGAACTTATATTAAAAAGTGGATCTAAGTGGTCCCTGTAATATGGTTTTGGGGCAAGTAATCAAAATCTTTAGGCTCTCTAGTTCTACCTCTATACTATATTTGATCAGAAAAAAAAGACAAAGGAACTATATTAAAGTGGATCCCCAAAGAAATGCCTTTGGAGCTGCAATTCAATGTTAATCTCTCAGCTTTTCTTCAGAAAAATTTTTAGAAATGTTTATATTAAAAAACACTGTCTAAAAGAAAACCCACTGCGCTTATACAACATCCGTGGAAGAATCTCTTCCCAGAATTCAGGATCAAGAAAAACATGCCTCCCAACTGAAGATCACACATCTATCCCTATACATTTTCCTCTTTACCTTCATTGCCAAAAAGCTCCAAGTTAAACTGTACCCATTTCCAGGAAGAAACTCATTCTAAGAACACGATCTTTTTTCCTAATTGATTTCTGAAATTTTTTGTATTAATGTCGACTATATCATATTGCCCTCTTCTATGTCTTTGAACATTGTGGATTGCCTCAAATTCCTTTTGGAAATTAGTATTCATTCAGCAAATGATTACTGAGTGCCTACTTATTTACCAGACCTTCTGCTGTACCCCAGGGTTAGAAGGAAGGTAAAATAAATAAAGAAACGGGCCATCAAATTCCTTGCAAATGAAAATGTCCAGAGGCAAAGTTGGCGGAAAGTGTGGGGAAGTGGGGAGGGGCAGGAGAGAGAAGCACATGAAACACCCAGACAAGTACAATATAGCTCTTCTACCATAGAAGAACGCACGAAGTGAAACAGAAGCACGGAAGAGAAACACCCAATGTACGAAGCCCCATGGGGTGGGGAAGGTTGGCAAGAACATTAAGAAAGTTTCTAGTAAGTGGAAATAAATCTTGAGAATCGGTCAGATTAAGCAAGGTAGGGGAAACAGCCTACACTAAGGTACAAAGGTACAAAACAGCTCGATGCACTTCAAGGAACCAAGGGCAATTTGGTGTCCACCCACATAAATCTTTAAAATTACATGTGAGACTCAGAAAATGTTTGCCTCAAACATCATTCAGTGATAATACCTGTAAGATATAAATAGATAAATTACATTTTAAAGAAAACTTCAAGATTCAATAGAAAAAATGGACAAAGGATTGGAACTGACGATTCACATAAGAAACATAACTAGTAAAAATCAAAACGAGAAAAATAAAGCAACTTTAAGATATCAGTTTAAACAAAGACACACGGGAATGATTAGTCCAAAGGACTAATGGACCACAACTACCACAGCCTCCACCAGACAGTCCAGTACAACTAGATGGTGCCTGGTTCCCACCACCGACTGCTCTGACAGGGATCATAATAGAGGGTCCTGGACTGAGCTGGAGAAAAATGTAGAACAAAACTCTAACTCACAAAAAAAAAAGACCAGCCTTACTTATCTGACAGAGACTGGAGAAACCCCAAGAGTATGTCCCCTGGACACCCTTTTAACTCAGTATTGAAGTCACTCCTGAGGTTCACCTTTCAGCCAAAGATTAGACAGGCCCATTAAAAAAATGAGACTAAATGAGCATACCAGCCCAAGGGCAGGGACAAGAAGGCAGGAGAGGACAGGAAAGCTGGTAACGGGGAACCCAAGGCGGAGATGCGGAAAGTGTTGACATGACAGTGTTGTGACAACCAATGTCCCAAAACAATATGTGTATTGTTTAATGAGAAACTAGTTTGCTCTGTAAACTTTCATCTAAAGTACAATTAAAAAAAAAAAAAGATACCAGTTTATAATGAAAAAACTGGTAAACTATTTTTAACTAATAAAAGAGACCCGATGCTGGAAAGCCTCCAGTAAAACAAAGACTTCAATCTTTTGCTGGTCACACTGTAAACTCATACTTCTCTTTAGAAAAACATGGCAATGCCTAGGAACAGACCTAACAGTGTTAGGGGTGTGGCTGGTGGGTTCCAACTGTAGACCTTTTGGTTAGCGGTCAGCTCTTCAGCATTGCTCCACCAGGGCAGCCCTTTAAAAAAACTTGAGAGGTTTTTCTCTTCCTTATCTCCCCAACCTTCCCCTCTCCCTTCCCTGGGGTAGTAAAGGATGTGCACTGATAGACTGTCTACATGGTGCTATCTTGTGAATTTTCGTTTCATTTTTTTTCTTTCTCTTTTTTAGTAATCATTCAGGAATTGGAATCCTGAAATTTAAATACAAGTCAAAGTCACTTTTTCTCAGAGGAGGAAGCCAGAATGCTCCCAGGATAAACTGGAGATCAGATTGCTTCTGTCAGGTTTATACCAACCAATTTGTGTTGCTAAATATACGCCACAAAAACTTCTAGGAACTCAGTGCTTATTAGCACTTAATTTTATTCTGCTAAAAGTATTTTATTTTCATGAATAATCAACATATTTTTACCAATGAGATAACAGCACTGAAAATAGAAAAGAAAGGACCCATAGTTCCGGGCTACAAACTGCCTCTTCCCCATCAGAATGCAAACACTCTAGTGTGAGCAGGGCCCGCCCCACCAGCCCTTGGCTATTTAAGGCTGGAGGTGGGGCAGACCATCTGTTCCTCTCTCCTCCCTCAGGAAGTCTGGAATGGAGACGATTCATGTAGAGTTGGTGCTTTCTGAATATCTGATCTAATGGCCTTCTCCATTAGTGAGCTAAGAGCAATTTCAGAGTTACTGAATATTATGTAAAGACGTTTCAGAGTTATCACTTCCACTTCAATCGTGAGTACAGGACTCCAGTAAGAACTTGTAAAAAGCTTAGGCTCTCATCAGAATCCAATCAAAACGGGTAAAAATAGAATTTACGACTCCCAGGTCAAATTATTAATGTTCTTGCCTGTGATTTTAACCAGCCACCAATGCAAACCTACAGAAGTTGACCCATTCATTCCCTAGCCTCACTGACCCTCATTTGGCTCTTTCATCTATAAAACGAGCCTGTAAAATAACTAGCTCTCGGGGGTGTTGTAAGACTAGAACATCTTCAAATGCTATTAAAAATAGTGTCTAAAATTTGCCAGTACAAAAAAAAAAGCTGCAGTCGACATAATAGGTTTTTAACATGGAAAAAAGGAAAGATTGGGCTAACTATCATACAGTCAGACCCAACCAAGGTTACCTTCAACAAAACTGTTAAGTAGACCCAGTTTGTTCTGATTTGGAGGGTAGAGGATGCAACCATCACTGGAGTCCCTGGGTGGGGCAAACGGCTAAGTGTTTAGCTACTAGCCAAAAGGTTGGTAATTCGAACCCACCCAGAGGCACCTTGAAAGAGGGACTGTCGATCTGCTTCCGAAAGGTCACAGCCTTAAAAACGCTAAGTAGTTCTTACTCTGCACACTTGAGGTCGCCACGAGTGGACTCGACTCGACGGCAAGTAACAAAAACAAAGCAATCATCGCCACTATCGCCAATATTTTTTCATCACCCTCAAACAGACACTCTGTACCCAGTAAGTAATAACTCTTCATTGCTTCCTTCTCCCAGCCCCCAGTAACCACTAACCTACGTTGTCTCTATGCATTTGTCTATTCGAGATATTTCACGTAAGTGGGATCATACAATATTTGACCTTTTGTGCCCAGGTCTTTTCACTTAGCATTGCTCTGATTTTTCTCACCTCTCTTACAAAAGACTACAATTTTATCCCTTTTGATACCTGCCCAAACCAACCAAAAAAACCAAGCCAAACCAAGGCAAGTACCAAACTATGGCCCCCACCATGGTTCTTGCCTGCTGCCGCCGTCCTCCCAGCGCCCAGGTCCTTCCGCCCTCCACCTCTGCCCTACATTTGATCACAGACATGTTTGAAAGCTTTAAAAAAATACCTTTCCCCAGACCCTGCTCCTAGAGTCTCTGAATTAACTGGCCTGGCATGGCCGGTGCAGTTGTGTTTCAAAAGCCCAGAGGTGATTCTAATGAGCAACCAAGGCTGAGAGCCACTGTAATTGGGAGAGCACTAAGAACCTGCTTTGAGGCTCCAGAATGTTCCTTTTAGTGTCTGTTTTCTTCTTATAACTGTGGATTTCATCATTCTAGCTAGACTGACAGGCATAAATAACATAGGTGTCTTTTACTCCCCTTCTCTGTCCTGTGTTACTCAGCATATGCTAAATGTGCTGAAATGTAAATGTTGTCCTCATTAGTTGCCATTGAGTCAGTTCTGACTAATGACAACCCCATGTGTGCAAAGTAGAACTGCTCCATTGAGTTTTCAAGGCTGTGAAGTTTCAGAAGGAGATTGCCAGGCCTGTCTTCTGAGGTGCCTCCGGGTGGTTCAAACCACCAACCTTTCGGCTAGGAGTCGCGCGCTTAACCGTTTGCATCACCAAGGGTCTCCAAAAAATGTGAACAGATATAACCTATTATTTCTCACCCTTTTCAACTGCCTAGTTCTGAACAGTCTCTCCCCCTGTCAGTTTCACTGGGAGGCCTGGTGTGCGGCTGCTGTGTCCCAGCAGCTTCCTGCCACGGCCTGAGTACCTAACGTGGAGATGACCTGGGCATCTCTATGTGGTGCTGTTTGGATGGTATCATTAAACAGAGTAGGGAAAACAGATATTAAAAATAGCCTATTCCCAAACCCTCTTAAAAACAATTTTACTAGTAAAGTGGAAGATTAGAAGAGAAGCTTATTGGAAATCAATGATTGTTCAAAAAGCAGATTTAGTAACAAAGGTATAGTGAAATGGGTTCCTTTATGTGGCCTTTTGCCTTGGTTCTTTGGAAAAACAGCTTGAGAGATTCTTCCCCCTAAGCCCTGAGGAGCTACCTTTGCCCAAATTTTCTACCCCAGAGGGCTTGTTTATTTTGTCCAGGTTGATTGACATTTCCTGGGTAAACTGTGAACACATTGTGGTTTGATACTTTTTGTCCGGCCCTGGGCTGCAGCCTGCTCTGTGACTGGTATGCACCTGTAGAGACTGGTCAATATACTATGCAAATGAAGTGACTGTAGGCTATGCAAATGAAGTGACGATAGCCTACTATGCAAATGAATTGTCTGTGGCCTACCGAGAGGGGATTGGTCAGTTTGTGCCCCTCAATGGGAGAGGCCATGTCTTAAAATTGACAGTGAGTTGTGTATATAAGCAGCCAACCCCGCAGAGGTTTCTGAGAGAGAAAGAAGCAGGAAGAGATGCAGCAAGAAGAAGCAGAAGGAAGACAGAAGAGAGAAGAAAGATGAAGCAGAGACAGAGAAGGCAAGGAACCTCCTAAAAGAGCTGTAACACAGGTCAAAGGCTGTAACGCTGAAGACAGCAACAAGCCCGAAAGGAGCCCAGCGGCAGAGCCGGAGATGACAAGTGGCAGGGCCAAGAGGTGCCTGTCCTGAGGGGGCCAGCAAGAACCTGTCCTCAGGAGGCCAAGAAGAGCCTGTCCTCATGGGACTGAAAGGAGGCCTGTCCTCAAGGGGCTGAGAGGAGGCCTTCACAGCTAAGAAGAGCTGCACTGAAGAACGGAGACTTTGCCTACACGCTTCTTGATCCTGATCCTGAGTTGTACCCTGTTCCTTAGTAAGTGACTTAACTGTAATTATGGTCTGTGAGTTCTGTGCGGCCACTGCAATGGATTATCAAACCCAGAAGAGAAGCAGAGAGTGCCATGGGAAAGACAGCTGGTGTCAGAATTGATAAAAAGGTTGGAGAGTGGAGGTATGCCTGACCTCCACCTCATGGGAATTAGCTTTGGGCCTGGTCATTATCACCCCCTGAAGTTAGACAGGTTCTGACGCTACTACCACTCACACCGTTTTATAAGGGGTGTAGAGTACACACAGAATGATTTAAAGCACCGTGCCTCCAGAAAGTCGGAGTGGCAGCTTAAACTTAAACACAATCCAAGAGAGCAAACAGAACGCAAGTAAACTAATCTCCACATTGGTCTCTACCTTGTTTTCTGACTTGGAAAAATGTCTCTGCTCTTCTTTCCAGAGAATTAATATAAAATCAGGAAATCATCAGAACTGGAAAGATCCCAGATCATCTCTAGCTAAATGTCTCACCACCTGTAAAAAACACTCCTCCTCAGCTATCATGATAACGGTTATCCAACCTCATCTTGAGTTGTAATCTGTTGTCTTTTCCCCACACACACATCCCACCCTCAGTCCTTTTCTCCCCTCCCCTATTATGCCAGGCATCTACAGCAACACCTAAGTCACTACCACTTTTAGTATTTGAAAAAAGCAAGTATATGACCCTTATATCTTCCCTTCTCCAGGCTATCCATCCCAGAAAAGATAGTTGCTACCAAGTTGACTCTGACTCCTGGCAACCTCATGTACGCCAGAGTAGAACTGTGCTCCATAGGGTTTTCAATGGCTGATTTTTCAGATCACCAGGCCTTTCTTCCGAGCCACTGCTAGGTATACTCAAACCTCCAACCTTTCAGTTAGCAGCTGAGCACATTAACCATTTGTACCACTCAGGGATTCCTAACCATCCCCAGTATCCTCAAACTCCTCAAATAAAATTATTTTAAGACCAACCACCTTTCTTAAACACCCTCCTCAGGATATACACTAGGCTGTGCATTTTCCTCTTAAAAGATGGATCCCAGAACTGAACATCACACTCATTCAACAAACATTTGCTGGATGCCTAATGGGTGCCAGGCACTCAGCCAGACCCAGAGATGAATCCACCAAACCATGCCTGAAGGAGCACAGAGTCCAGCTGAGGAGAAAGTCAAACTAAACCACTGCAAGAAGGTGCAGGGAATGTTCTGAGGAAGAAAGCACCTGGAGCTTGGAAGTGCAAAACAGTTTTGCCTGACACACTCTAGGAGAGAGTTCCAAAAAGATTTCTTTAAGGAAGTATTTTTTAATACATTTTTTTGTATTGTGGTAAACATATAGGTAATAAAACATCTGCTATTTCAACAATCTTCACATGTATAGTTCAGTAACGTTAAATATATTCATCATGTTGTCCAGCCATCACCACTAACCATTCAAGGAAGCAACTTTCAAGCTGAGACACTATGCTTTGCTTACACAGGCTAGGTTTTTATTAGCTTCTTTGGCAGCCCATCACACTGGTGACATACATTGAGATTGAAATCAACTAAAATCCTTAAATCTTTTTTCATATGTCTCTTCCCACCCTGTATTTGTGCCATTATATTTTTGGACCTAAGTACAGAATTTGACATTTATTCCTATTAGGTTTCCACTTGATAAGGCTGAAACCTCTGATCCCTGATTCTCCTCTTCAAGTTTTTAGCTATCCTCCCACCTAGTGTCATTTAAAAACTACTAAGCATGTCTTCACAGTTGTCAACAGGTCATTGAGAAAAGTACTGAACCCGATAAGGTCAAAAGCAGAGTCCCTAGAGGCCTCCCCTTTCCAGTTGATATCAATCCAATAATCGACACTGTGAGAGTACGGTTACTCAGCCAGCCATGAAATCTACCACAATCTAATCCTGGGGTTTTCGACCTTTTGTCTTTGGGAAGGGAAGCCCTCTGTCAAATAAAACCCAACAAATTCCCAATATATAAATAGATAAAAGAGGAGCTGCTCTAGATGAAGCAGGAGTGGGGAGAATCACATCTGCTAGGGCACTTCTCCTCCCCACCACAGCACTCAGAGAACCTTGATAAAACCATATGGATCTGTGAAACCCCCTTTATATAATAATAAGACATCTTGCCCCCAAGAATATCATGAATGGGATCCAATAGCTTGATGGAATCAAAAGATTATATATTCAACTAGTAAGTCAAGCAAGTCAAGAAGACACAGTAGTTACTTTTTGATACGATTTATTCACAAGAGTCCTTCATGAAAACCAACCATGTATTTAATAATTCATTCTAGTATTTTATTTTGTAATCAGAATCTACTTCTTCCACCCCTTTTGAAAACAGGAACAATTTACTATTTCCATCTTCTGAAATTTTTCCCATTCTTTCCATTTCTGAAGGATTACAATAGAAGTCCCAAGGTCATATATTTAATTTTCCACATCCTAGGATATCGTTTGCTTGGGCCTAGAAACTTGAGCGCTACTAGACTATAAGGTTCTTGAGAGTAGAGACCATTTTTATTCATCTCATTTCCCAAGAGCCTAGCAGAACATCTGCATGACAGAATATTAATGTTCAAATCATTAGTTTTCTTATTAGTCTATTAGTTGTGTAAAAATATTAGAATGTTCACTTGCTACCTTCTCATCTAGTTTGAATTTCAAATCAATTTACCTATATGGAAGCAAATTATGAGTTTAGTGTTTTGACTTTCTCCCTGTTGTCACTTAACCATGCACCATTAATAAAAAAATTTAAAAAAACACCTTTAACTCTCCCTAGTGGTCTTACACAGCTAAGTCCACTGGGCCCAACCTCCTGACACCCACACTTCTCGAGTCTTTAGAGGACCCTTTGCAGTTATGATCATTTCTTTAGTTGTGTCTGTGACCAAAGAGAAGCCCTGGTGGCGCAGTGGTTAAGAGCTCAACTGTTAACCAAAAAGGTCAGCAGCTCTAATCCACCAGCTGCTCCTTAGAAACCCTACGAGGTAGTTCTACTCTGTCCTATAGGGTCGCTATGAGTTAGAATCGACTCGACGGCAACAGGTTTAACAGGTGACCAAAGAGAACTGATGCGATAAGTATCAACCATCCCTTGAGATAAATGACATTACTCACAAATGATCCACACTGGTCACCTAAAGGTATACCAATTTATATGTGTTCTATGGTTAAAGGTTCAACCCCTACCCCCGCCCCCCATGCAACTAGAAGACAGGAAAGCTGATGACATAAGGGGGCAAGCGACAGAGGAAAGAGAGAGTAGCAAGTGCCCAAAGTAACTTAACTTTCCACTTAACATCTCAAACAAAAAGTCGGGGACCATTCCCGAGGCCAACTCTTCAAAGAACCATACTGTTAATAACTGTACGATTTCAATGTTTCAGTTATTAGAAACTTCTAGAGAAATCTTTGTAATATTTTTCTTAGGAAAAAATACTAAAAGTTGAACTGTTTAATAAATGAACGTGTAATATTTTGTGACTTTTGAAACTGTGAAACTCATCTTCAGAAAGTATGTATTAATTTATACTCCTACCAGCAGAATATATCCATGCTGCCTCCATATTCCTGTCGTTACTTCTAATTATTTAAAAAAAAAAAACTTTACCAATTTGATTGACAGAGTGGTGCCTCACTTCTTAACTTGCATTTCTCTGAAGAGGTGGAACATTTTTTCATGTATTTGTTCATCAGTCATCATTTTTGTGAATTGCCTTTTTATGTCTTTTACCCAATTTTCCCTTCAGGTATTCACTTTTCTCATTGATTTATAGAAGCTCTTCATACATTACCCCAAAGCTCTGCTAACGACCTCATGTCCTCCTCCATCAGCCTGTCACGTTACAAGTATTTATCCAGCTGACCATTTTCATTTTATTTCTAGTGATTGTTGACAGATATGAGGTTTGTTTTTTTCTTTTTTCATGTAATCAAACTATGCAGTTTTCTTCTATAGTTTCTCCCTTTGGTACTACGTTCAGGAAAACTTTCCGAAGTTCAAGATTATATAAAAGTTTCCGGGTACCTTTATGTTTTACTTTTTACATCTCAGTGCTCAATCCATTTGGAAGTTATTCAGATGTATGACATGAAGTCAGGACTGTACTGATCTTTTTCCAAATTGTCAGCCAGCTGTCCCAACACCATTTACTGAATTCATTTATCTTTTCTCCACTGATTTGAAAGGCTGCCTTTCTCATATATTGCATCTCCACTCATGTATTTGTCTCCTAGGGATCTGAAACTCAGTATATCCATAACTAAAATTCATGATCTTCCCCTCTTCTCCAGTGCTCCCCACTCTGTGAACAGCTACTCCACTCACTAAGTTTTCAGGTCAAGAACTTGGTTATTTCCCCAGAGACTTCATCAGCTGAGACCAGAAGAACTAGATGGTGCCTGGCTATCACCAATGACCGCCCTGACAGGGAACACAACAGAGAGTTCCCAACAGAGCAGGAGAAAAGTGGGGTACAGAACTCGAATTCTAGTAAAAAGACCAGACTTAATGGTTTGATTGAGACTGGAGGGACCCTGGAAGACAAGGTCCCTGGACTCTCTGTTAGCCCAAAACTAAAACCATTCCCAAGGCCAACTCTTCAGACAAAGCTTAGACTGGACTATGGGACATAAAATGATACTCGTGAAGAGTGTGCTTCTTAGCTCAAGTAGATACATGAGACTAAATGGGCAGCTCCTGTCCAGAGGCAAGATGAGAAGGCAGAGAGTCAGGAGCTGGTTGAATGGACACATGAAATCTGGGGTGGGAAGGAGGAGTGTGCTGTCATAGTATAGGGAGAGCAACGAGTATGCTGTCATAGTATAGGGAGAGCAACTAGGTAACATAACAGTGTTTGTATAAATTTTTGTATGAGAGACTAACGTGAATTGTAAACTTTCACTTAAAGCACAACAGTAAAAAGGGAAGAAAAAAAAAAGAACCTGGTTATTTCTGACCCCTACCCTCTCCATCACCACACACACGCATCAAATCACTAAATTTTTGTCAATTCTGCCTCTAAAATATATCCATCACTTTCTGCCCATCTCTGCCACGATGGCTGTAGTCCAAAATGCAATTTTACTTTTCCTGCAGGGGGAACCCTAGTGGCACAGTTCGAATCCACCAGCTGTTCCTTGGAAACTCTATGGGGGCAGTTCTACTCCGTCCTATAGGGTCACTATGAGTCAGAATCGACTTGACAGCAATGGGTTTTTGGTTTGGTACACCCTGTGGGAGGCAAGTTACACTCAACAGGGCCCCCAGTTCCTATGGCACTAGGTGGGTTTCAACAAAATAAATTCCAAACCCCACGTCCTAGAGGAGGTGAGACACCTAATGTACTCCAGAATAGGGGTGAGGGTGAGACTGCAAGTAACTGTCGCCGACTGAGGGCCAATGAAAACCAACCTTCCCCTGATAACATCAGCAGCGCTGAAAGGCTAGGTTTTATGTCTGTATTTGCTGTCACATAGTGGACGTGGCACCCTGTACGTTGGTAGGCCATCATTTCACACATAAACAAACAAACCAAAAAAAAAAAAAAACCAAACCCACTGCTGTCGAGTCAATGTTGACTCATGGCGACCCTACAGGACAGAGTAGAACTGCCCCATAGGATTTCCAAGAAGCAGCCGGTGGATTCGAACAGCCAGTCTTTCAGTTAGCAGCCAAGCTCTCAACCACTGTTCCACCAGGGCTCCATTCACACATAGCAGCTCCTAAATTCAAATGATCTGTGTTTGAATTGTCATAGCTTAAGTCTCAGCACAGAACCATGTCAGCCCAGGCAACCTCCAGTCAACAAGATGAACAAGAGCACGCCATTCTACTCAACCCCTCACCAGCCCATGGATGTCTGCTGCTCTGGGATTCTCTTTGAGGGGTTTCCCAAACGTAATTAAACCCAATGTGTGCAGTAAATCCAAAAACAGTGTTATACCATGCTAGTAAGAAGAAACCCAAGATTACAAATGGAAATGAAAGGGGAAAGAATATAGCACTTGTTGCCTGAGCACGAGATGGCTCAGCACCATCGGTATCTCTCTCAAACATAACTTGATGTCGCCAGGTGCACAGTCCCATCTTCTGAGCACATATGCTCAGAAGCAGCCTTCTAACCCTAACCTGTTTATAAATAGAAGAGTTTCCTTGCTCAAAATCACCCCCCTTTCACAACACATTCAGAAACGCCAGCACTGCTTACAGCTAGGTAGTGATGCCGCACCATGGTCCATACTCTGGTCACATGGGGCCTCAGCACACTAGAAACAGTCACATGCAAGTCATTGAGAAACACATGCTCCTGGAAATTAGAGGATATGGTTAAAAGGTGGGACTACTACCTACACATGAAAGCAAAGAAACCAACCCAAATAAAACTTTAAATGGTAAATAACAAATAGTGCTTTACTAATCATGCAGAAAGTCACGATATAAAATAGAGAACAGAAGCCGTGGTACATTACCCAAAAGCCCTGCTAATGACCGCATGTCCTTCTCCATCAGCCTGTAAATCTCTTCCTCGGAGAAGCGGCCAATGCCGTGACCGTGCATCTCACGTTTCACAATTCCTTTCGTTATGTGGCACACAACCCACCTCAGCAGGTTACTGAAGGGACCACCACCACTAAGAGAGAGCATCTTCCGGGTCTCATTGAGATTGTCCACCCACTGGCAATAAGCTAACGTCCTGGAATTGTGTGGAAACAAGTTACTACTGTGCATCAGATACATATCACCTCCAGAATCACTTTTGAATGAGTCATTCAGAATTTAGTGCACTCTGGAGGTACTGAATAATTCCAGCTTTTACAAAGAGCAATCTGCATAGCAGATATTACAGCAGGCTCTAGACAATGCCTAGACATAAAGGCCTGTGGAAGAAACCGTAAAATATTCCGATAACGATACCATTTGTTACAACGCCACCAACCCTCTCCCGGTACCCTCCCTCAGGCTCCTCCCCATCTCCCGCCTCCCAATGCCATGCTTCTGCTTTCTCTGAAGCAACTCCACTGAAGACAAGTAGAAAGCCATTTTCAGAAGTCTTTTAGTAGGGTTAATAGTACCTATGGGGGAATAGGGGTGGAGGAGGTAATAACTGGGGTGCTGGCATCATTCTCTTTCTTGACCAAAGTGATGTTTACACAGGTATATGCTTTGTGTTCATTAATTAAGCTGCATATTTTTATTTTGTATGCTTTATATGTGCATTTTATATTTCATAATACAAAAGTTTTTTTTTTTTTAAAGAAACTTCTTGCCTTTTTTTGACAGAGGATTAGGGAATGGATACACCTGTTCATGTTTATTATAAATTATATAAATTATAACTATTACATAAATGATTCACTCTCAGAAAGTCAACTCTCTGCTTCAATTTGTTCCCAAGGACTCTACAGGGTATAAATCACCAAAGGAACTTGGTGGAATCATCTTTCCCATCTTGCAGCAAACTCATCCATCCAGGTGCTTCTGTTTAATGTCTATGGACAGTTATACAGCTTTTCACTGGCTGTGCATTCTGCTGGCCACAATACCCGGGCTTTTGCTGATTTTGTTCTCTGAACCTGTGCAATTGCAGTAATGTTTTTATGGCTAATAGCGCTGGTAGATTAAGAGGGTTTTGAAGAGAATGTAGTAGTGGGAATCCAGGCACAAGATATTTCAGTTTTTCCACATCATGAGCAATAAAAGACATATTGGAGGTCACCCCTACTCCTGGTGCTGGTTGAAACAGTGTTAATGGCCACTTTGGAAAAACAAGTTAACAGAGAGAACACAAGGGATGATAGTGGAATTGCAGCTACAATGAAATGCTATTCTCTATCACAAGGAAAACAAAAAACAAAAACGAACAAAAGCAGGAAAAGAAAAAGGCCTTGAAACTTTCTTCACTTTGTATTTCTATTCTTTTGAGGGGCCTCTTCTTTAAAAATAGAAAATGAAAAAGAAACAGAAGCTAACTCTAAAATGTCTGAAGCATTTCTGGTTTTTACTGAAAAGTCCTATACACACTCCGTATTGCAACCATAACTCTTCCTTATTACCCTTTTCAGGAAGGCCTACAAATTATGTTAGGAAAGTCTTCTCTCTCCTTTGTAAGCCTCTTGATATAAAGTACTGAGGCGTCAAGAAATGGGTTTGCTGAAAAGAGGAAACACTACATTGCAATGGTGGCTAATTAACATGTACAGTGAGAGCACTCAATGGCTCTTTTGATATAAAATATCTCACATTAATTTTAGTAAATTCTATACAAACATGCAAACGAAATGCTTTTCTACTTGCTCTTCTCTTTACACCTGCAGGAACTGAAGTGGCGATTTTCACATTCCATTAGAATAATTCAGCACTTTCATTCTAATTGTACTAGATCTAAATTCACGATAAGGGTTTTACACCATTCGTGACTGTGAAGTGAACGGTCTGAGGATAAAACTAAATTATCCTAAGCTGAGCATGACTAAGTAATAATAGCATCCAGGAAGCATCTAAAGAGTAGAGGAATGTGCTGGCTCTGACAGGTTGATGTGGAAAAAAAAATACATTCTTTGTAGACAAATTACACGGGCTCTATGAAAAGCATAGCCGATCTTGAAGGGTGAGCAGAACTTCACGAGGCAGAGCAGAGGGAGAAGGCATGTACATGAAGAGCACTGGCTGGCTGGTAAACTGCAAAAACCTCAGTAAGGCTGGGCTGGGTACGGGATACATATGAGGATGCCAGTGAGAAAGGAGGCTGAAAGGGTGGACAAGGATCAAATCAGCAGGGCCTGATGTCAAGGATGTGGAACTTTATTCCAAATGCAAAGGTTAACCAGAGAGGTTTTAAGCAGACAAGGAACATAATCCAGTTTGTGATGATGTAAAGGAAGAGCTGGAAGTTGGAGAAACTGGGGGTAGGAAGGCCAGTTAGAAGACCAGGCAAGAAATGATGCACTGAATTAAGGCAATGGCATAGCCATTGGTGAATAAAGGGAATACATAGAAGAAACACTGAAATAGGAGAAACAGGGTCTATTGACCAAGGGATATAAAAGACTAGGTATAAGGAAAAATTGGATATTTTCTCCTAGATTGGTAGACTACAATGAGTGAATCATCCACTAGGTTGTGGGGATGATAATGCCATTAACCACTACTGGAATACACAAGGTGAAACACATTTGGGCAACAGAAGAACAGTTAAACTCCTGCATTTGAAGTGCCCATGGAAACCCAAGTAAAGATGTCCAAAAGGTTGAGAACTTAGGAGATAGGTTTAGACTCAAAATAAAGAATTGTTGAGTAGTAGCATGTTGATGGTAGTTTTAAAGCTATGAAAGGAGATAAGGTCACCTAAAGAAGATTCTAGGCACAACAAAATATAATTAAAAAGACACTTCTAGGATGAACGGTGTTGGAGACACTACAGTTAAGGGCAAGTTAGATGATAAGAAAGCAAGGCAGGAAGGGCCAGCTTACAGAGAAGCAGGGACACCTCTTTCTCTGAGATGGAGAGGAGGAGGAGGTTGCAAGGGATTAGGAGCTACAGAGAGGTTGAGTTCCTGCCTGATTACTTCACTGTCCTCTGTAGGGCAGGAAATGAGGCAGAAGATGAAGACATGGCAATGGGTAGAGAATTTTAAGAGAGTAATGTTGGTTTAGAGTAGCAGGTCAGGATTGGAGAGGCAGCTGTTCTGGGGCACATAGCTAGGCAAGGAGGAGATTCCATCCAAGCAACAGTGTTAAGTTTCTCTACCTGCATAAGCAGGTTGAATGTAGGATGCAAAAGAAGGAACCTGGGTTGATTCAGAATTTTGCAGTTGGAAGTAACTTCAGAAACTGTCCAGTCTTCCTCTCTTCTCTTTCCTGCCTGCTCTTGATTTCTCTTCCTCTCTTTCCTTCCCCAGACCCAACACTGTAGACCTGTTTCAGGGAAAATAAACAAATGAGGACCAAGTAGGGTCTTCCAGGGTCAAGCCAGTGAAATATTTATATAGTCAGTGCTAGGAAGGGGAAGCATTCCACTCTCTCTTTTCTTCTACTCTAAACTTTAATACCAAACGAAATAAAAGAGTTTCATGAATTCCTAAATCAATTGCTACAAGTAGAACACAACATAACACGTTACACACCATTACAACCAAGTATCCACCTCCTGTCACAACCTAGCTTTCAGAAAACTTGGTCAACACCACAGGATGCTCCAAGCCCCACCATTTCACCAAAACCACTCTTGCCCAAGTCAACAATGATTCCCTTGCTGCAAAATCCAAAGAAACTTTTTTTTTCTGTATTTAGCTTCCTTGACCTCTCTGCAGCATCTGACACTATTAACCTCTTTGCTGGACCTCTTCCTTGGCGTCCATCTCTACCACTTTTCCTCCCGCCTCTCAGGTGTCCCCTTCTCAGCCTACCTCAAGGACTCCTCCTTTTCCTGCCCACCTCTTACATGTTCCCAAGATCTCCATTCCTCCTACCTCCTTACTCCACACTAAGGGGGTGATCTAATTCACAGCCATGATTTCAAACCAATGACTCCCAAACCTATATCCAGCCGAGATCTCTGTCCTGAGATCCACGGACTCCATGTGGCCAATCCTCAGAAACTGAAAACAAACATTTTCAAAACTGGACTTACCATCTTCACTTCCTTCAAAACTTCAAACCTGCTTCACCTCACCCAAGTCAGAATCCCGGGAGTTATTCTTCACTGCCCTCTCTCTGCCTGATAGCCAGACACCCTGTGAATCTGCCCTTTTACCCAACTCCATTAACACTGTAGTTCTACCCTTCATTATTCTTCAACTATGAGGACAGTAGCCTTCTAGCAGGTCTCCTGACATTCCTTCTAGCCCCCTCAGAAATCTATTTGCCCCAAGACAGCCACTAAAACCTAAAACCCATTGCCATCAAGTCGGTTCCAACTTATAGCAACCCTATAGGACAGAGTAGAACTGCCCCATAGGGTTTCCAAGGAGCAGCTGGTGGATTTGAACTGTCGACCCTTTGGTTAGCAGCTATAACACTTAAGCGCTACACCACCAGGGCTCCAAGACAGCCACTAAGAACTTTCCTAAAACACAAATTTAACTGTATCATGCTGCCTCTTAAGAGTCTTTTATTAACTTCCCACAGCTCCTTAGCATGGTACACCAGCCCCCCAGCCCATGGTCTGATCCCTCTATGGCCTGACCCTTCTCCAGCCCCATATCCCAGCATACAGAATTGCATGCATTTTCCCAAACGCCTCTTTCTTGCCTCTAAACTTTGCAGATGCTGCTCCCTCAGCCTGGATATCCTAATCTTCCCTATTGTCCAGGGCCTTCACTCACCACTCTGATTATCCCTAGATTCCATGTGACACCACTTCCTCTGGCAAGCCTTCCCTTCCTCTCTCCAGCTGGTACTGGCTGCCTTTTGTCAGTTCTTCAAACTCTCCCCCAGCACTGACCATTACGAAGAATCGGTGTCTCTTCTCCTGCCTGTGAGGACAGGGACAGAGTCTTATTTGCCTTGCTTCCCCAACATCCAGCACACTCCCTAGCCACTAGTAGTTATTCATTTTATTCATTAAGTTTGCTGAAAGAATGAATTATTGATTGAATGAAAAAAGACTTTGCTCCGGAGCCAGCTACTGCTAAAGTAGTGTTTCTAAGAGATGACACACATTTAAATAGAAAAATGGACAGAGAAAAGCGCCTACAGAGAATAAAGAGGGGCTGCCACTGTTTTCTGGGATTCGCAGCTCTTCATTCTCCACTGGGCAAAGGCTCGCTGCACGAGGAAGCATGAATTATTAACTGCAGGATAGGGGACAGGGAGGGCCAATTTGGAAACTAGACTTGGCTAAGCAACTAAACTAATCCTTCATTCTGAAGGAAGGAGCTCTGCTGGTGCAGTGGTTAAGCGCTCGGCTGCTAACCAAAAGGTCAGCAATTCAAACCCACCAGCTGCTCCATGGGAGAGAGATGTGGTAATCTGCTTCCGTGAAGATTTACAGCCTTGGAAACCCTGTCCTACAGGGTCACTATGAGTTGGAATCAACTCTACGGCAGTGGGTTCGGGTTTTGATTATCATTCTGAGAACCTATTTCAGGAAGTTGGGAAACATTTTCCTTATCACAACTGATATATCTGATCTCTCTTGCAAAATGGGGTCAAAGAGTTTTTGGTTTTGTTTTCAGTAAGACTGATTATCTTAGTCATCAGAACAGCAGAATAACACCTGCGCAGACATTTTTATATGGTGCTCAAGAAGACAGACCAACAAAAGCCAGTCTTTGATCTTTTAATGACAGTATTTCTAGCTACAACCTAACATGATGCCTGGCCTACAGTAGAAACAAATATTAATATGTGGAATACTGTGGCAAACTACTGTTTCATGAATGAGTCTTAGTGAGAGAGTCCCAAATTATGAGAATGCCTCTCGCCATGCCATACCACAACCTCAGAATCGTTTGAGTGTCCTCTACATTGTCAACTTTACCAAGTTTCCTGAGCTTTAGAACAGTCCCTCCAAACAGGAGCCCTCACTGCATCTAATGCTGGGGGAAAAAGAAAATGGAAACACATCAATAGAACTGATGTGTTTCCTGGCTTTAGAGTCTCCTGGCTTTTAGAAGAGAGCTTCTTGAGTAAGTCACTTTAGTAAAGCACTCCACCCCCACCCCCACCGCCATTTACCAAAACGACAAACTGGAAATTTAAAACCTATGACCAGCCTAGAAGTGAACTTGAATTCACTGTTCTAATAACTATATTGTCATGGGTGAAAATGTCATGACTACATGGTCTCACAGTGGTGCCCAGCACACTTCCTTATGGGGATGGAAGACTCTTAAGACACTCACTGATGTCCACAAGGGGTCAGTATGTCACACTGAAGAAGCTATAATTTCTGGTACCTAAAATCATTTCATTCCAGTAATCTGACTCTGTGTCTCTCTGACTTCCCTTATATGGGCTTCCCTGCATCAGATCTAACTTAAGCATTCAGTGATGCAAAGGGAATACAAAACCGTCTCCTTCATCTTCAATAACAGCTTTTACATGAAAGTGGAAAATAAATGGATTTCAAGAGCAAGAAAAACCACTTTATAACTGAGTGGGCCTATCCAAACAAGCCTAAAGCAGACCCAGAATCATGTGATGCTACATAATAATGCTTTCTATTGCCTTTGCTTTTCAGAAAATCATACCTGAAGTGGGATATTCTTAAAGTTTCAGGTCAAAATAAACACGTGAAAACTCCAGATAATGAAATCAGTCGGGTGGGTTTACTGGATTGCCCCTTCCACTTCTGCGAGTATAGACACAGCCTTAGAGCTCATTGCCTCGCCCACAGTCACAGTCAGAATTTAACAAGATCTCACAGAAAGCTCACACTTGTAATGTTTTCCTCCATATTGTGGTAGTTCCCTCTGCTGGGCCATGGGTGCACATTTTGGGTGTGATCTCTGGACCAGAACAGGGGAGTGAGGAGAGGATGTGGAGGGAAGGGTACCAGGGATTCTCTGCCAATGCTTTTCCTTCCCGTGTGAGGTGAGGAAGGACGTTTTCTTCACTGGGATTTAGAGCTCTCAGAAAAGCCCTAGCACGGTCTCCCCAAAGCAAGAAATTGGCTAAAGGTTTGGGAGCCTTATAAAACAGACAGGAAAGGGTTTGCTTTTCCTCCTGCTACTTGGGACTTAAAGAATTGGGGAATTAGTTACATTACTTGGAAATTTCCTCTCAATAAAGACTTTTCCTCCCAGCTTCAGTATTTTTCCTCAAATTACTGTGTTTTTATGCAAATAACATGTGCCTTCTACGTTTGTTTGCCAACCACACCCTCCCCCTCCCCCCCACAAGGTATTTTCATAAGTGCCACTATACTAATTTTGTTACATGATGCTGTAAAAAAATTAGCAGACTTCATGTTATGGACTGAATTGTGTTCCCCCAAAAAATGTGTGTCAACTTGGCTAGGCCATGATTCCCAGTATTGTGTGACTGTCCACAATTTTGTCATCTAATGTGATTTTCCTGTATGTTGTAAATTCTACCTCTGTGATGTTAATGAGGCAGGATTAGAGGCAGTTATGATAATGAGGTAGGACTCAATCTACAAGATTAGGTTGTGTCTTCAGTCAATTCCTTTTGAGATATAAAAGACAGAAGTGAGCAGAGACAGGGGGACCTCATACCACCAAGAAAGCAGCAGCGGGAACACAGCATGCATCCTTTGGACCCGGGGTCCCTGTGTTGAGAAGCTCCTCAATCAGGGGAAAACTGATGACAAGGACCTTCACCCAGAGCCAACAAGAGAGAGAAAGCCTTCCCCTGGAGCTCGCACTCTGAATTCAGACTATTAGCCTCCTAGACTGTAAGAGAACAAATTTCTGTTTGTTAAGGCCATCCACTTGTGGTATTTCTGTTACAGCAGCACTAGATAACTAAGACAGTGCACTTATGAAAATATCTCACAGGGGGAGGGCGCAGTTGGCAAACACATAGAAGGCCCATGTAATTTACATAAAAATACAGTAATCCTTGAGTAAACACAAATAAAAAGTAACAGCTAACCATAAAAAAGTATTTTTCAATTTATAAAGTCAATTAAGGAAATAGAATTATCATTAGAAGAGTCTGCTACATATGAAGGAGCCCTGGTGGCACAATGGTTAAGTGCTCCACTGCTAACCAAAAGGTTGGTGGTTTGAACTCACCAGAGGCTCTGTGGGAGAAAAAGCCTGGCGACCTGCTCCCACAAAGAGTTCTATTCCATCCTATAGGGTCACTATGAGTGTCATGGATTTAATTGTGTCCCCCAAAACTATGTGTCAACTTGGTTAGGCCATGATTCCCAGTATTCTGTGGTTGTCCTCCATTTTGTGATTGTAATTTTATGTTAAAGAGGATTAGGGTGGCATTGTAACAGTCTTACCCAGGTCACATCCCTGATCCAATGTGAAGGGAGTTTCCCTGGGGTGTGGCCTGCACCACCTTTTACCTGTCAAGAGATAAGAAGGAAAGGGAAGCCAGCAGAGAGGGGAAACCTCATACCACCAAGAAAGCAGTGCTGGGAGCAGAGCGTGTCCTTCGGACCTGAGGTTCCTGTGCTGAGATGCTCCCAGACCAAGGGAAGATTGATGACAAGGACCTTCCTCCAGAGCCAACAGAGAAAGCCTTCCCCTGGAGCTAATGCCCTGAAATTTAGATTTGTAGCCTACTAGACTGTGAGAGAATAAATTTCTCTTTGTTAAAGCCATCTACCTGTGGTATTTGTTAGAGCAGCACTAGATGACTGAGACAATGAGCCAGAATGGACACGACAGCATACAACAACAGCTACATAAGGCCCAAGCAGCTCCTAAAGCACTTGGGCATCTATGGTTTGTAAAATAAAATTCTTCCCTACCAAGGCACCACCTCCCAACTCTTCCTCCTGCCTCTCACCCACAACCACCCTCCTTGCTCCCATCCAAGACCTGCCTCCCATCAAGTACTAGCTCAGGGATGAGGGGAGGGAAAGGGAGAGGAAGTGAACTTCTGGCAGTGAGTAAACATAAAATGACATGCACATCCAGAACAAGAAGCAGTGATGGGTGGTACTTTGGAATCTTGCTGGATCAAAGACTTTATAACCTAAATATAAACTTTCTGAACCACTACCGAAATTATAGACTGGTAGCCAAAGCACCAACTAAAACATGTGGCTTTCAGCTTCTTTTTCAGGCAGCTGACAAATCGAGATTACTCAGCATCAATGGGCCCATCAATCAAATGAGGTAGTGCTGCAGAAGGCAGCATCAACAGAAGACACAGAGGGTCAGGGTGGCCCTATGCTGGTTCTTCATTTCCCTCAATTGCTGCAATGCTAGGACTGGAGACTAGCAAGCAAGGCTTTTCCCAGAAGCTAAGCACACCATACCAGTCATGGATTTCTATCCACACTGCAACACTGCACTCCTTAAGATGAGAAGCCCAGCAGTTCTCCATCCATATTGTAAGAAGACCCGGGTTCATTCCCGTAACACTGAGTCTGTGATTACTCCCACACAGATCTGTACCTCTGCTTCAGCCCTCTCCTAGTTCCCTCCTTGTTCCCACTCCCTTCACCTCTATAATGATGCAGGTGGGGAGAAAATGGTGTTTCAGGTCAGCCCTAGAGTAAAGTAGGCAAGAACTGAAAGTAGAAAGAAGAAAAATAAAGGATCACTTAAAAACAAGAGACAGAAACAGCAAGTCTTCCATTAAAGAAAGAGCTATCTAGATGAAATACAGAGACGATGGGGAAGAATCCTCTACAACCAACCCCACACTGAGTGTATTCCTTGGTGGCGGAGGTGCAGTAAAAGCTACTGAGGGAGCACCTGGCCCAGGAATAACAATCGATGCCAAAAAAGTGTGTTTAATTCTTAATTAAATCTTCAGAACAAGAGCAGTTTGCAGAAACAGGGAGAAAACTACTCTCATCTTTTGGGGTGTAGAAAAAGATGCTGAAACTCCAGAAAATGGATGCAAAAAAAAGGAAAAAGCCCACGTGACAGTAAGTTTGTAAAGCAAGGGCCGTGTCTGCTTAACTTACGGTGTCACAGCCAGCACAATGCAATGCAGAACAGGGGCAACTCATCAAACTTAGGGAACACAAACTATAGTCAGGCCATCAGGGAAAAGACACCCCAGAAAGGAGGAGCCTGTTACTTCTGTAACACAGAAACGCTGTTGTTATCTAAAGAAAACTGACAGTAATCTCACAAAGGTGCGTGCAATTTATTTTACCTAGGAATTCTATCCTGGCTTCATTTTCTATTTATTACTTTAGTTCAGTGGTTTGTATTCATAAATATTCCTGAGCCCAAGTGAATGAAGTATCCCCCACACCTCTGTGAGCTCCAGTCTAGATCAGGGGGTCAGCAAACTACAGCTGACAGGCTAAGAAGCTTTTACATTTTTAAAAGGTTGAAAAAAAATCAAAAGAGGAATAAAATTCTAAATTATATAAAATTCAATTTTCAATGGCCATAAGAAAAGCTTTACTGAAACACGGTCGGTCATACTTATTCATTTTTATATCATCTATGGCTGCTCTCCTGCTACAAAGGCAGGGTTGAGGGGCTGCAAAAGAGACCAGATGGCCCACAAAGACCAAAAATTATCTGACCCTGTACAGGAAATGCTTGCCAATCTCTGGTCTAGATACCTAGCAACTCAACAGTCCTAACTTCGACTCCTTCTTATCCCAATGTATTAACACAGCAATGTTTTGAGAAGGTGGGACAAGTGTCTAAAAAGTGAAACAGACCTTGGGGTTTACTTGGAAAGTTTGTGGACAGGAGATGCGCTGCGCCCGCCCCCAAGCCCGGGGGGACTCACCAGTAGAAGTGCTCCTCCACCATTTTGGTCACTGCTCTGGAGACAGCTCTTTCATGAGGGCCAAGGTTTTTGTTTAAATTCACTCCAAGTTTCTCTTCCAAAAAGTCAATTATGAACTCTGTGCCAGAAACTTTTTCATTATTATATTCAATCCAAGGCATTTTCCCTTGAGCAGACAGTTTTCCACCAAAATAGTTCTAAGCAGAGTAAATTTTAAAAAGAGAAAAACAATGTTGTATTTATATTTCACTGTATGATTAACAGAAACAAACATTGCAACCTTATGTTTGGTAGTGACTCTACTTACTATTCAAGTGAATGAGTTCTTCACATAAATGTTTTAAGAGACTAAGTGGTTACTTTAGGAAAAAAAGGGGGGGGATGAATTATCTCACAGGAAGATATCGCTTTACTCCCATAGATGTTATCTTGGGCTCTGGCTTATTGTAAAATACAGAATCTCAATCCCCCAACCTGATCCTGATAATAGTCAGTCTAGTTATAATAAATGAACAATCCAAAAATCCAAAAAGTGAAATTAAACCATAAGGAAGCTTGTATTGACTAGGCTATTGACCAAAGACCTCACTTAAAATTCAGTATTTTATGCCTGAATAATGCTTAAGACCACTACACTGTAAACAACTGATTCCAGAAACTGTAACACTTAGGTGTAACAAAGTATCTATATCAGACTCAACTACCCATAAAACCAAACCCATTGTCAGTGAGTCAATTCTGACTCATAGCAACTCAACTACAGTGCCTGCCAAAAATGCAGATTCCTGGGCCCTAGCCAAGCCCTCTGGATCAGAATCCTGGACAGGGGGCCCAGAAATCTGTGTTTCTGACAAGTTCCCCTTTGATTCATATGCATACTAGAAGTTTACAGTGTCTCAGAGGACCCTGATCCAAGAAACAGGTGGGGTGGGGGGCTCACACATTTTATGAACACTTAGAATTACAGAGTGACCTTCGTAGCTCAATCATGTATACGAGACTAACAGGCGCACCAGCTCAAAAGCAAAAACAAGCAAGCAGGAAGCAACACGAAAACTGGATGAACGGAAACAGAGAACCCACAGGAGAGAAGGGGAGAGTGTTGACACATCACAGGGTTGGCAACTGATGTCACAAAACAATTTGTGTATTAACTGTTTAATGAGAAACTAATTTGCTCCATAAACTCTCACCTAAAGCACAATTAAAAAAAAAATTACAGAGTGACATTTGCTGCCTACTACATGAAAACAGTCAAGATCTTAGCCACATTGATGGAGCAGATTCTGTGGTAATGACTCCATTTATACAATCATTTTTCTCAGTAAATTTGGATCACTTAGATCCCAAAGTTGATTTTTAAATCTGAATCAATTCTCTTGGTGGTCTACACAGCCTAAATTAGTCAGATTTTTACAAACTTTTCTTCATACTTCATACAAGTAGATAGTTCAGACATTGTCTGATAATACCAAGGGATGGATATCTCTAGATAGTAGGATACCAGGTGATTTTTACTTTCCATTTGCATTTTCTGTATTGTTTGAAATTTTTATAAGATGCACATGTCACTTATATGTGATCAGAGAAAACAATAAAGCTATTGTTGTTTTTTAAAAAAACTGATTATATCCACAGAACCTCCCTTCACATTTTTGCAACTTCCGATGAATCTATAATTATTACAAAATAAAAATAAAATAAAAATGAGCCACCAGTATTCATATCTTGATTTTTGGCCTTTAAAATAACTGTGTCCACTACATTGGGCTTGTTTTTAAAAAGGCTTGTGGGTTCCTACTAATGGTCATCAAATAGTCGTTCCAGTCTCACTTAGGTCAAAAAATAAAAAAAGCTTCAAATATAAGAGCATGATCTTAGGAAGACCGCATTTTAATCTTTTTTAAAGGGCACAGGGCAAAGAAGGAGCCGAGGGTGGAGCTCCCTGGGGCTAGGACAAAACACCTCTCTGCAGACGTGTCCAATAACCAAGCTCTGTGCCCCTCCCGGGCACCACCTGTATCAACACAAGCCCTCGCTCCCCATATAGGGTGCTCAGGGCACCCTGGGCAGACAGAGTGTCCCCTTCTAAACCACCAAACCACCAATCCATTTCCTTCTACTTAGGATCTCTGCCATCTCCTGAATACTCCCTGCATTTATTTTTCACAGAGACCTCATGCTTGTAAGAAATAATTATTTTGGAAGGGGATAAGCTTTCCCCTTCTCAAGCCAGCCAATTGCCATCGAGTCAACTCCGACTCAGGGCAACCACATATGTGTCAGAATAGAACTGTACTCCATAGGGTTTTCAATGGCCGTCTTTTCAGAAGAAGACTGCCAGGCCTTTCTTCCCAGGTGCCTCTCAGCGGACTTGAACCTCTAACTTTTTGGTTAGCAGTCAAGTGTGTTAATGTTTGCGCCACCCGGGGGCCCCTCTCCTTCTCCAAGACCTCTGTAATAGCTTCAGCCTCCACAGCTAGTAGGGTGCTCTGACGCTCCAGTTACACTAAAAGCAGCTGCTCTGAAACACGAACAAAGGTAGGTAGGAGGCTGATAAACACAGGTCTGCAGCAGTTGGCCTTGATGGCTTGAAGGAAAGAAAGGAAAGGGCAGAAGAGCCTGGCAGCTACTACAGCCGTTGCAAATAGCAGGAGTACTTCATCACGGGGGAGGAGCACAAGCAGCACTGCAGAGCACAAAATTCAGGGTTTGGGCCCTAGCTGCCCCAAAGTTGTCATGGCTAAAAAAGGCATTCTGGTCAAGAGTGAAGATGGAACAGAGACAGGCGGCAGCTGGGTAGCAATATCTCTTCCTTCATTATGAGCCTCTCAGTAACACATTCCTTCAAGTGCTGACTGCCAACACCAGGCTGAACGATGATCTTCCAAATCTGATCCAAAGCATTTAGATCATTTAAGCTTTGTCTGCTTTTAGTACTGTTTGCTATTTTCTCCTCCAGTGCTGGTTTACAACGTCCTGCATAACCTCCTTGATTCTCTCTCTCCACTTACCCTTGCACTCCAGTCCCCAGTCAAAAGAACACCTTTCTGTTCCTCAAACACTCCCATGCGCTCCCTGATCCCCCAACCCAAAGTCTAGATTTGGTGCCACCCCACCATATTTCCAGAGGACCTCTGCAATAGCACTTAGGAAAGCCAAGAGGATGTAATTCGGGCCATCCATCTACCAGAGAGAATCTGGCTCAGAAAGCACAAGCCGTGGGAAGTCAGGAGTCAGAGGAGTAATACCATAATCAGGGCAGTGAAAAGCTTGGCTGGGTGAGGAGCCCTCCCCCTCCCATCTCCCAGCAGGTCTGTTACAATCTAGAAAGACCACCTCCTCCCAATACTGTTCTTTGTAAGAGCTTCAAGATGAACTCTGAGGAGAGGAGCCATTTGGAGTGGCAGCAAACCAGACAGACCACGGTGGTTCTGGAATGCCTGAGGCTTGCTCACTTCCTTTTCTTAAACTCTGTTAGAGGAACACAAATGTGGGTCTAGGCTTTAGCCCTTGCCCGGCACAAATTCCCAGGAAGGGAGGCTGATGTCCGTGGTAAACAGAAGCTTTCAGACGAGACTAAGTAGACACTTGAGGAATACAACTACTATAAAAGAAGGGCAACAGACTGAATACATATAACATAAAGCAGAATTATTGGGACAAACTTAAATTAGCATAATAAATATCCTCCAAGGGATAAAGCAAGAGATTAATAATACAAGCCAAGTAGAAATACTAAGAAGAAGAATATAAAAAAATAAAGAGCATAATAACCCCTTGCCATCAAGTCAATTCCGAAAGGACAGAGTAGAACTGCCCCATAGGGTTTCCAAGGAGCAGCTGGTAGATCCAAACTGCCAACCTTTTTTGTTAGCAGCCGAGCTCTTAACCACTGCGCCACCAGGGCTCTAAAGGGCATACCAGATGAGAGAGAGAGCATGATGAACACAAGAAGGGAACAGAGCAGTGCAACAGAAGCTCAGAGAGAGGGATTCTCCCAGAAAGAAGCAAAAAGGAATTAAGGGACAGAATTCAAAGAGATAGAAAAGAAAATCAGAAGTGCCAGTATGCAGATAATAAGGAACAGGGAGGGAAGAAGAGGGGGGAAAATGAACAAGAAGAGGAAATATATAAAGAAAATTAATAATTCCCCAGAAATAAAAACAGATGAAAGGCCTCCAGTTAAAAGAGTTCATAAAGGACCAAACAGAATACACAAAGACCCACATCAAGGTACATTACAGTGCGATTTAAGAATAATAAGATCAAACGCAAATTCTAGAGGCTTCCAGAGAGAAAAAGAAAGAAGAATCAGATCAACGTCAGATTTTTGTATTGCACTATTGATGCAAAAAGACAATAGGGTAATATATTCAAAGCACTGAATGAAAAGAACTTTAAACCTCGAATTATCAAATATGAGGGCATAATAAAGACACTATCAGGCCTGGCTTGAATATCAAATAAATGTTGGAAATAAGTCCTAATAAAAGAATAATTCTAACAAGTGCAAATGGATTAAAGGACTCTCAGATTGGATAAAACTTATGCATTGCCTACAAGAGACAAACATAAAACAAAATACAGAAAAGCCAAAAACAAAAGGGTAGAGAAAGATATCTCAAGCAAATATGAACCAAAAGAAAGCTAGAGAGGCAATCTTACTATCTGATAACATAGAATTCAGGACTAAAAGATTCATATGGGACAAAAAGGAATGCTATATACTGGAAAAACAAAACAGTAAAAGATACACTCTTTCATATTATACATAGCAATATAATCTTAAATATAAAAATACTCTTCTACAAAGCAAGAACAGACACAATGATAGGAAAGAGATAAATCAACAAATACACTTAAATATTTTAACACACCCCCTTCAAAAACTGCTAGAACAGTGGACAAAAAATAAGCAGAAATATAGAAGGTATAAATAATACACTAAACATGCTCAAGCAAGTAGATATAGAAAGGGATCTACATCCAAGCAGAGAATATGTAATTATTTTCGACATTTATAAAAAGTAATGACACAAGAGGCTACAGTCTCAGTAAATTCCAAGGAACCGATACCACAGAGACTATCTTCTCTGACCATAAAATTAGAAATCAATAACAAAATCAAAGCCTTAAAAGATTCCATCTGGCTGGAACTCTGTTAAAAAGAAAAACACAGGATAAATTTTTAAAAATACATAGAACTGAATGACAATGAAAACACAACATGTCAAATCTGAGAGACACGGGTAAAGTGTTACTGAGAGAGAAATTTATACGTTTAAGTATATTCCTCTATTCACTCTTTAGTGCTGAAATGAGCAAGTGTTTCCCACGTGTTCAAAAAGAACTCGGAGCACTATGGAAAAGCTCTCACAAAATCTACATATATCTATTCAGTGACCTGCTGGTGCCTCTGCCCCCAGGATTCATGAGAAACAAAATATAATGCTATCAATAAATAAAAACCTAAAGGAAATAATACAGCAGACAATGGCACAACCATCTTCAGTAACACCCAGTAGACCTATCCAGGAATCCCAAGGTGACACAAATGGTTAAGTGCTCAATTAACAGCTGAAAGATTGGCAGTTCAAACCCACCCAGAGGTGCGCTCAGAAGACGGGCCTGGCAACCTACTTGCAAAAAGTCATAGCCTTGACAACCCTATGGAGCAGTTCTACTTTGCACACACAAGGTGGCCCTGAGTCTGCATCAACTCAACAGCAACTAACGACAATGACAACAGGCCTATCCAAACTACTAACCAAAGCATACTCTATGTCGGGGGAAGATACCATGGCCCTGAAGCCCTCAAAATCTACATATCCTTCTGTAAAACAGACCCTGGATCAAGTACTTCCATCTTCCCAAGGACTAGGCACTGCTGCTTTCATACTCCATCCCCTCTGACACCAAGAGCATGCTAGTTGCACTGTGTGAGATTAAATACTACCTCCTCTAACAGATACTGCTGTCATGCGTATAAAACATATTTGCAATATATACCTGATAGGGTAAGTCAGCCATCCTTAAATAAGTTTCCATTTTCAAACAGAAAGGAGATAAACTGGGAACACCATTGTTAGGTCTTGCAAACTGATGCAAAATAATAGCATCTTTGGAGTCAATCTCTTGCTGTTTCCTGTCAAAACCAAAACAGAAATAAATAATCCATGTGTTATACATTCAGTTGCCTTAGTTCCTGAGAAGACGCTGCTGGGCCGGAACTCCTCAATGTACAACCAGATCTGTTTGTCACTGGGGCTCACCTCACCCAGAAAAACCTACAGAATGCAAGTTTAGTCAAAACAGAAGAGAAACCCATTCACCTGATCAACAGAGGAAGAAGGAGCGTCAGGTATAGGAGGAAGAGATGGAATGTATGACAAATTGCCTCATGAATAACTGCCTCCTTTGCTATGAGACCAGAAGAACTAGCTGGTGCCCAGCTACCATTACTGAACATTTTGACCACAGATTCTATAGAAAAATCCTGAACAAAAGGGAGAAAATGCAGAACAGAATTTCAAATTCTCTTGGAATCCAGATTTTCTGGAGCCACAGAAGCTGGATGAACCCCTGAAACTATTGCCCTAATAATCTTTAAACCTTAAACCAAAAATATCCCCTGAAGTCTTCTTAAAACCAAAAAATAGTTTAGCTTAGCTAGTAAAGAGTATCTGCCTTGAGCATTGTGCTCTTTTAAGATCTACCTACATGGGATCAAACTGACAACAGGAACTTGGAAGATTAGATAGGAACCTTAGGGGTAGTGAATTTATGTTAATGGTGAGGAACGATTCAAAAAAGGAGGGTGAGAATGGTTGCTCAACTTAAAGAATGAAATCAGTGTCGCTGAATTGTATATATAGAAATTGTTGAACTAGTGTATGTTCTGCTTTGTATATTCTCAACAACAAAAAATAAATGATTTAAACGCACACACACGCACACACACACACACACAAGAACTTTACAAACTCCGATAGTCCATGACCACAAGGGCTCAGAAAAGTAGCCACATGTCAGCCTCCTCTGTTATCTGTAGCTTATGAGCCAGAAGGATATTTTCTGGTACACATCCACCTCTTCTCCAGTTGGCTACGTTGACCTGGCAGAGATAAGGTGGATGGATAAAAATGACATTCTGTGCTTACTGTGTGGCAGGCGTTCCATAGGTATTATCTCGTTTAACCCTCACAATGACCTTATAAGGTAGGAACTGTTGTTATCCATGTTTTATAGATGAAGAAACTGAGGCGCAGAGGATTAACTTGTCCAAATTCACACTGCTAGTAAATGGCAGAATCTGACTCAACTAGGTAATCAGAGCCAACCTTCTTGATCACTAGACTGTATCATAAAATAGTCTATTTATCCAGAGGACCCAGGAATAACAGTGCAGACGTGCTCTGCCATGACCAAAGTCTGCAGAAAATCCATGATGAATACTCTGGTTCCTCTTCCAACCTGCCTCTGTTCTCATCTGGCTTTTCACCTGCGGTGACTTCTGGGCTCTCTGCTCTCACATCTCTGCCTTCACAGGGTCCCCACTTTCATCACACAGCGTATATTTTAGTACCCTTGCCTCTTCTATCTCAGCCACATAGCCATCTTCTCCTTTGGCTACTTTTTTGGGTGGGGAGGACTTTCCTGGGTACCGTTTTTCAATAGCCTCCATGTAGCAGAGTGAGAGCTGGATTCCAAGTCTGGACACCTGGTATCAAGTCCAAGCCCTGCTGCTCACTGGCCATGTTACCCTGAACCACCCCTCCTTCCTCACCTGGAAAGTGAGGACAGTACCAATTCTGCATCAGTGATTGTGAGGATTAAATAAGGTAGTATCTGTAAATATTTGGTGAGCTATCAAGCACTATGTTAAGAGTGGTGGGATTTATTCTCATCTAAAGAGATGTGGTTTTATTCCCTTAAGCTATAAAATCCCATCATTTTGCACAGTCCCACTCATACATTGCCATCTTTCACTCTACCTAAACATTTCCTGGTCAAATAAACTTTACTCTTCCCCTTAATCTTCCTGAGCCTCTGGTTCCCTCCCATCATTCCCAGTTTAATCCCACACAACTTCTACCCAAGCAACGGCAAGCTCTTTGTATAACCATCACACAGATACTCAACTTACTGAAGCATCTTTAGTTAGTAAAAGAAACTCTTTTGGAGAATTAAGGACCTGAATGCCTTTTCAACTTAAAGAGTTAAAATGACTTACAGAGTTAAAAATATTCTGAAAATATTGATCCTCTCAAGTCAAAATTTAAGCTGCTTTCTGGCAATACTCACTATAAAATATAGGTTTTCATTCTGATGGTAATGTTTGGGTGGTCAGATATTACCAAGTCAAGAACCTGCTTAGAACTGTGTTCCTACAGAGCACAACTATCAATCTGACAATTAACTAACTGATTTTGGCCAGCCAAATAATTCAACTCACAAAGGGATATTTTTATGCAAATTTTCCAGGCAAAAATTGAAGAACTGAAAGGAGAGAATAAGTATAAAAGCCCCTGCTCCATTGGCCAAAATGGTCTAATTCTAATGGTTAATTTGGGTCATGGCATAATAAGAATGGATGCTAGCTACGTGTCAAGCATATACGAATGACTTTATATACATTATACATATTAACTTATATAATTCTGACAATAACACTATACAGTGAGTGTTGTTATAGTTTAAATTTAGTATATCATACTATACTTTACAATAGACAAGGAAACTGAAGCTCAAAGAGGTTAAATAACTTGCCCAAGGAATACCAATTTGAGACGAGTCTGTAATAATTCCCATTCCCAAACTCTTAAGCATTTAAACTACACCAAAATGGGCAATTTCTCAGTGAATTTTCTTAACAGTTGACTCAGATCACTCAAGCCTCAGAGGATCTTCTGATGAAAGTTTTAGTAGCTAATGATGGCCAACTTTTATTGAACGCTCACTAGATGTTCACACTCTAAGCATTTCCCATGTGCTAACTCACCTAATCAACTCCATCAGGAAAGTTAGCACTATCATCCCCATTTTAAGACAAGAAAACTGAGTAACCACAAGGTTTACTATGGTATCCAAAGTTACATGGTTGGTTAAAGGCAGAGCCTGAATTTGAAGCCAGACAACCTGGCTCCAGAGCTCTCCCTCCACAAGTCAAGAACCTCTAACTTAGGATCAGAAGCCCCGGTGGGTTGTTTTTTGTACAGCTATAGTTTATAAAGTGGCCTTATAATCAGATTTATATAAGGGAACCCCTTTAGAGCATCAAGACTAGCCCCTACTCTTGGCTAAGGATATCATAGACGACCACGCCTTTGTATATGGCTGATGAGCTGTTAGTTTATGAAGACCTGATGATGACCCCATGGGCTGCTTTGATTTCCTAACTGTTTTCTAGGACATGCTGAACTCATCTGCCAAAAGACCAAGAGAGCTACTGGTAATGAAGTCATTACTTCATCACTCAATTTACAAACAACAAACTTACAAATGCCTGATTGCATTTAAGAGCTACACAGCTAGCTCCACTCATGGAAAACAATGTGGAGGGTCAACATTAATTTTAAAATACTGTGATGGAAAAACATGTCTAAAACCAAAAACACCTACCTTGGTTATACTCATTATTAATTAAACTTCCTAAATAATTCTCACCTGTTAACTTTACTTTCCGCTGTGTAGACATAGCCAGCCTCTGCCATTCAGTGGATTCGGACTCACAGCGACCCTACAGGACAGAGGAGAACTGCCCCATAGGGTTTCCAAGGAGTGCCTGGGGGATTCAAAATGCTGAACTTTTGGTTAGCAGCCACAGCTCTTTTTCACTGAGCCACCAGGGCTTCCAGACATAGCCATAGATAAGGTTAAGTCTATACAGCAGAAAAACCAAGTGTAGTGGTGAGAAGTGTGCAGTTAACAGGGAATTCAGACGGTATAGCCATTTCAAGGTGTATTTTCCATGCTACGTATTTCAGATTTTGGTTTTTTGGTTTTCGTTTGTTTGTTTGTTGCCTAAACTACACAGACAATTGAAGCTTAGATTTCATCTGAAATGGCGGCCTCTATCGTGTAATCTCCAAAGCCTCAGTCTTCAGTCCTCCTCAATGTCCTATTCCCTCATTCCCCTGCACCCTCAGCGACTATAGAAACTCAAACCCCCTCTTTCCCGCCCAGGGGCAGATTATCCAATAGGCAGGGTAAGCACAGTGCTTACCTCGCTTACCAGATCATTTGCAGCGAACAATTTCACACTTTTTCACCACATCAAAGATTCTGCTTCTAGGTATGGCTGGCATCTCTCTCTCTCAACCCACAGCACCTTTCAACAGAATCAAAGCCTCTTTTTAAATCTACAATCCCTGATGCGGGCGGATGACCCAATAAGCAAGGTAAACACAGGCTTACTTGTGCTTACTTACTAATCTGTAGTGGTGAAATCCATGTGAAATCGTTCACTACAGATGATCTGGTAAGCAAGGTAAGCAGGTACTTACCTTGCTTATTGGATGATCCGTGCCCGCAGCAGGGCCCCACCACACGCTGTCTTCCCTAAGCAATGACCAAGTCTCTACATTTCTCTTCCTCTCCCCCCATCAAAACTTATTTCAGAATTGGTGCTTCCTAGGAGGTAGTGGCAAGAAAGTACAGACTCCACAGACACACATTCTCAGATTTAAATCTAGATTCTACTACTCTACTCATGTGTGATCTTGGGCAAATTGCTTCATCTTTTTCAGACTCAATTTCCGTATCTATATATAATGGCGATCATGCCTCAAAGGATAGTTGTGAGGAACAAATACAGTTACACATGTAAATCACTTATATGCATAGTCCTACTAAGTGCTCAAAAATGGGTAACATTCTTATTATTTGCATTATAACAGGGTTTTCCAATTCAACAAACATTTGTCAAAAAACAAAAGTGAATAAACCTACAGCTTAAAACACCTTAATCCAAGTAAGTGTCCAATGCTAAGGCTTAAAGTGCCCTAATTGGGGAAGGAGCTATCGGTGGGCAGAGGGCTCTGTGTCCACAACCACACTTCCCAGGGCGGGGCCTGCTCCCTAGGACTAGCTCTGAACTCCCCCGCTATTTCTGCAAGGTCATTTAAGACATGTTTTAGACTCAGTCCTGTAAATCCATGACTTCACACCCTCTACAAAGTGGAAAACTGCTGAGAAGCCACATGGTTTAGGATCCTCGAAGAGCTGTGAACTGGGATATAATTGAGAAACAACTGAGTTGCCGTTTAAATTACTGCACAAACGTTTTAGTCCTTCATGTAGCTTGAAACCTAACTTGAAATAGAGTCTGAAACTGGCATAAATATAATCTAAAGAGATAATTCAATTTAAAAATGTTTATTTGGTTCAACTAGATTCAAGGCACCCTGCTAGCTGACAGAATCAAACATGTAACATGCTTAAAATAAAACTTCTTAATTATGGATAAATAATATAAAAGTCAATACATTTCCTCAGACCTAAAAGAGACCCTCTGAGACTGGAAATACTCAAAATACCTAAGATAAGCTGTCCCATGCCCTCTTGGAATCCTAGCGGGCCTGTTAAAGGTCACCCATCCCTGTGTTTGGTCTTTGTTTACAACCTATTATGCAGGATTCCCCCACTGGAAAGAGGCAGTGTGGACACAGTTCTCACTCTTTAGAAAATACTGGCCGGAAGGGAATTCTGAGCTATTGAAAACAGCTCAGCTTCTTCTAATCTTCCAGTGACTGAGGGCTCAAAGGCATGGAAATTTTAACCCTAATATATCAACCAAACGGCCTTCCCAGTACCCTATGCTATTACTCTACTGAAACAAAGATCTCCTGTCCAGCTGGATGTACCAATAGCAGGGGCCTCCATTTTCTGATATTTCCTAGTCAATCCTGTAAACATTCTGCAGCAGCAGATGCAATTGTTTACGGCAAGAGGCGACTCCTGTTCTGTCAAAAACGCCCATGTGCTAGTCCTGTCCTCTGATCTCCTACTGCTCCCAATGACATTCAAACCTGAAGATGGTGATTAGCTTTAAATACTAGACAACCAGGCAACCAGGTGAGCACTGCATCAGAACTGCACACCACACACTTTGCCATGCATGCGTTCTTAACAGGGACCCAGAGCTCTGGAGCTTTTGCAATTTCAGTCTTTTCAGGATATTGACATTTGGGGAGGATAGTGGAGAACTAAACTTTAAGTAAAAGATGAGGTTAGTAGTTAATATTCCAGCATTATTATCTATAAACAAATAAGGCATTTCATATAAGTGGAACTTAGTCTTTCCAAAGAGCTCAATTCTACTGTTGAAAACACATTGCACTTAGAATTTTCCTACAGACGTTTCATAATAGACTTATTTTGCTGATAATGACTAGTGACCCAGAGTATTTTTGCTTTTAGTATCGAAAGGTTGGGAGACAAACGTTTTTCCCTCCCAGTACCAGTTTAATTCTCCGGTTAACTCTAAACTGCCTCTCGCTGCCAGATGACCAAAGACTGACGCTGGGGAAAGGTTAAGGGCAGGGCGTTTGGGCATTTGGGCGGTGTGACCGAGGGGCTGGCACAGGTCCCCCTCGCGCCAGCCCTGCCCCGGCCAGGTGCCCCTCTCGGCGCCCCTGCGCGGGGCCCTCTCTCCGGCTCACCTAATGACCAGGAGTTCGTGGAGCAGATACGCAGCTGCGGCCAGCAAAGCTCCCCCGGTCAAGTAAAGGGTTTTCTTCCACCAGGGATCGGAGCCCAGCCCTGCCATGATCCCACCGTAATCCTGCAAAGGGAAAGCGATGATGTCCCCATAAAAGGAGAAGGGCTCCTCGGACCCGGCCCACCAGCCGAAGAAGGAGACGCTCTGGTTCCAGCTCAGATCCACCACGCACGGCCTGGACGAGGCAAAGCCAACCCCCCAGTGCATGCTGCGCGGCTGGGTGCGGACGCCCCTCCCAGGGCCCGCGCCGCCCGCATGGGAAGGGGCCGGCGCGGCCGGGCGCGGACTCAGCTGTGCAAGGAGGGCGCGGGCGGCGCGGGCGGTGGCGAAGGAGGAGCGGACGGTGGCGGCGGCGGCGGAGTAACAGCGCGGGCCGCGGGCGGAGGGCCTGGCCGGCGGAGCCCCGGGGCCCTGGGCGGCAGCGGCGGCCGCCGGCTCCCCCCGTAGCGGCCTCTCCGCGCCGCTCTTTGTGTCGGCGCCTGGAGAAGGCCGCGTGATGTCATTGCTCCCCGGGGCAGGCAAACAGAGGCGGGATAAAGTCACCTACCCCGCGCCCTGCCCCCGCCCCGCATCTCCGCGGTCCGGCTGCCTCCGCCCGGGCCGGAGCTGCAGGGCTGAGGCGCGCGGGGTGGGCTCCACGCCTCCAGGCGGCACGCCCAGGAACGCCCGCGACCAGGGCAAAGGCTGCGGAGGTGGCTGGAAATGCGGCTTCCCGCAGAGGCAGCTGCAGTTTAGGGCCCAGATCTCAGTCCCCACCGCGCCCAGCCCGCCCTCTGCCTGCGCTCCCGCCCCTCCCGCCTGCGGGGAGCGCGCAGGACTCACCTGGGGCCGCGCGGAGCTGCGGGCAGGAAACGCCCCACCCGGGGGGGGTTGGGAACGAGAGCCCGGATTGAGGTCGGGAATTAGGTTGTTTCTGGGCATCAGGAAAGCGCTGTGTATTTACATAATTTATAAGAACACTATTATTATATTACGCAGTTGCCTAGGTCTTGGTCATGTGCTTACGGGACGAGACGTCTAGTTTGACGAATAACAAAAATGTACTCTAACTAGAGAGATTTCCCCTCTGACAAAGCCAGCTCAAGTCGTTCCCCTTTGAAATCATTACCACAGAACTCGCTGATCCACACGTTTATCTTGAAATGGGTTTTTTTGTTTTTTGTTTTTGGTACAGAAAAGCTGTCAAGTAATTGGGTATGTGTGTTATTAGTGTTTCTTTTTAACTTCATTTTTAAAAATTCATCAGGACGAATAATAGGGCCTTGTTTCATAGAACTCTATGATGTATGCAAAAATGATTAGTACGAGCATGGATGGTTTAAAATTCAGTTTGAATAAAATAAAATTTAAAAAATAAAATTCAAGAAGTTGGGGTTCATCACTATTAAAGTGAAAGGAACCCTCCAGACTTTTGCCTGAGGGAGCAGAGTTTAGGGGGAACAAGACTTCCCCTCCCTTTCCACTTCCCTTACCGCCTGCTCCGCGCTGTAGAACTGAACCGGCAGTGAGTGCGGTTGTATAAACCGAGGCATTTGATCTGCATATGTAATCCCCAAGGAGATTGGAGGCAGGAGCTAGCCAAGCTGTTGCCCAAGCACCAGCAAAGGAGGGGTCCTAAACACCACTGGGAATAAAATTTACATGAACTCTCAGGAAGTAATGTATGTGACTGGAAGTGAACCTTCTGTCAACAGGTTGGGTGGGGATGAGACCCAAGGGCCTGCTGGAATGACAGAGGTCATCTACAGACTACCTTCCAGGGAGAGAAGGGCCTGGAAGTTGCAGGACCTTGTCCATAGGAAGCAGCAGTGGGCAAGTTTGGGGTCAAAGCTGAAACGCTCAGTGCCTAGAGCGGACAATGAGGGCTGGCACCTCATTCTCCATTCTCCTCCTGTGCCCTTCCCTACATAGCACTCAGCCTTTCCTCTCAGTAAATGGTGAACTAATAATTAAAGAATATCAATGTGATATTTGGTACTGAATTATTTGCCCAAGTGTCTAGGACCAGCCATGGAGACAGGCATATAGTAGCTTGAGTGGAGGTATATGGAGGACAGAAGGAAGAATCAATACTGACAACCCCTATGCCCAAAAAACAAGGTCAGAACTCAAAGGAAGTTTAGTATTTTGATCCTGGAGAGCCACTCACCACATTTTACTCACTCTGGTGGCGTAATGGTTAAGAGCTACGGCTGCTAACCAAAAGGTCGGCTGTTTGAATCCACCAGGTGCTCCTTGGAAACCGTATGTGGTGGTTCTACTCTGTCCTATAAGATCTCTATGAGTCAAAGTCGATTCAATGACAACAGGTTTGGTTTTTTTGGTTTTGGCTGTAGTGGGCAGACCAAGAGCCAATGAGGCTCACTGATGCCACTGGTCCATGGTTAAACTAGCAAGCAGCCATCTAAGATGCAACAATTGGTCCCAACCCACCTGGAGTAAATGAGAATGAAGAACACCAAAGTCAAAAGGAAAGCATTAGACCAAGAGACAGAAAGGGCCACATAAACCACAGACTGCAACAGCCTGAGACCGGAAGAACTAGATGGTGCCCGGCTACCACCAATGACCGCCCTGACAGGGAACACAACAGAGAGTCCCTGATGGAGCAGGAGAAAGGTGGGGTGCAGAATTCAAATTCTAGTAAAAAGACCAGACTTAATGGTCTGACTGAAACTGGAGGAAACCCAGATAGCTGACTCTCTGTCAGCCCAGAACTAAAACAGTTTCTGAGGCAAACTCTTCAGACAAAGATTGGACTGGACTTTGGGACATAAAATGATCCTCGAGAAGAGTGTACTTCCTAGCTCAGTAAGATACATGAGAGTAAACGGGCAGCTTCTGTCCAGAGGTGAGATGAGAAGGCAGAGAGGGTTAGGAGCTGATTGAATTGACATGCGAAATCAGGGGTGGAAAGGAGGAGTGTGCTGTCACAGTACAGAGAGAGCAACTAGGGTCACATAACAATGTATGTATAAATTTTTGTATGAAGACTAACTTGAATTGTAAACTTTCACTTAAAGTACAATAAAATAAAATTTAAAAAAAGAAGAGTGACTAATTGCTAAGCATTATTAGTCTTTAAGGAGACCTGGTGGCACAGCAGTTAAGAACTCAGCTGCTAACCAAAAGGTCAGTGGTTTGAACTCACCAGCCATTATGTAGGAGAAAGATGTGGCAGTCTGCTTCTGTAAAGATTTACAGCCTTGGAAACCCTATGGGGCAGTTGTACTCTGTCCTATAGGGTCACTATGAGTTGGAATCGACTCAATGGCAATGGGTTTTGTACTGGTCTTTGGTTCAAGTATGGTTCACATTTTCATGAACACACTGCCTTAGAGGAGAACTGGACGGAGCTGGATTAACAAAAGGAACCAGGAAGACCAAATCTTCCACGAATGGCTCATCAGAACCCCCTGCATAGAGCCAGATCGTAGACTTAGCCCATGATGGCTGTGCAGGGCCCCTGCAGGCTGAAGGTGTAGAAGAGCTGAGCATGCCTGCTCTCCAGCTCCCCTTTCCCTCCCAGGACTCCTTCAACTAGTGAGATAGGATGAAGACTTCAGGAGCCAGAATGGGCATCTTTATTCCACCCCTCCCACCAATACCATCAATTTGATAGCCTTTGTTTTCAAAACCATTGTCATTAGTCCAAGCTAGAGGCAACTTGCTATTTTCTTTTTCAAGGACTTTTTTTTTACTAACTTTAGTTCAGGTGTTACAAGACAAAGAGAAGAGAGTATTTATCAGTGCCTACCTGTCTATCTAATGCCACATATATCATTTTAGTAAATTTTCAAAACAACCTGTATTAGATGAGTGGTATCATCTTCATTTTACAGATGAGAGAATTGAGGCCCAAAGAGGTCAATTTACAAGTTCATTTTGAGAACCAAGTAATGCTAGGGCCAAGATTCAAACCCAAGTGTGTCTCAAACCAGTGACCTCGTATGGTTTCCACCACATACAGTCTCTTCCGGCCAAGTACTAGTACTGGAGCGCTGTCCATGGTATTCCCTTCTTTAGGCTCTCAGGCTATGGCTCATCTGAACTATGTCTAAATCATATGGCTACAAAACCTCAAATACCTACTGGTTATACTGTCACCTTTTGAGAAAAGTGACTTCAGACATTTCTTTACATAGATGTTGTTATGTCCTATGTCATGCGACTCTGCAGCCTGGCCATCATGATTGGACAAGGAACAACTAGATCAGTGATTCCCAAACTTTAAAAGTGCATATGTCCTGGGGTCTGCTATGATGATTGGACCAGTGACCATTAGATCAATGCTTCTCAAACTTTATCTTGCATATGAACCTCTGGGGATCTTGTTAAAATGCAAATTCTTACTCAGTAGTTCTAGGGTGTAGCCTGAAATTCTGCATTTCTAACAAGCTTCCAGGTTATACCAGACCACACTTGGAGTAACAATGGTCTAGACCCCTGGCTAATGAGGCAGATCAAGAACTCTGTCCGATAGAAGTGCCCCATGTCTTATGGTTCTTAACCAACCCAATCAATTCTTTATGAATTTGGACACCAGATATACAGATAAAAAGTTGGAACAGCAGTAGAGTCAGAAATAGAAAGAAAATGAATCAAGACTCTGGGAAAGCAATCAGGATAGAGAGTAATGCATACCCTTTTGAGAGGCTGATAAGAGCCCAAATCCCGGGGAGCTGAGAGAAAAAGGCACAAAGTAGGATATACTTGAGGAGGGGAGGGGAGGTGGTAGGAGAAAAGAGGATGAGAATAACTGATTTATCTTGCCCATGTTTCCCTGCCTGAGGAATTAATGATATCATGTGGCCTTTTCCAGGCACCAACACAACAAATAGCATAAACAAACGAATGAAACACTTTATAATTTGTTAGAAATTTTTTTCACCAGGAAGTTATAAAACTTTTTGCTTCGAAATGTAGCTTAAGAGATTTAAGACCTGGGACTAATGAGGTACAGTAGTCCAGTGACAAGGGCCAGAAGGCAGAAGGGGACAAGGAAGCTGGTGATAGAGAACCCAAGGTTGAGTAAGGATATTGTTGATGTGTTGTGAGATTGTTAACCATTGTCATAGGGCAACAAGTGTAGTAACTGTTAAATGAGAAACTATTTTGTTCTGTAAGCCTTCATCTTAAATGAGAATAGCAGCACAATTGGAAGAGCGTAGTCAATATCACTGAACTGTGCATGTAGAAATTTTTGAAATGGTGTATCTTAGGCTATGTGTATTTTCACCAAAAAAAAGGTTGAGAAGTTAGAGGCTTGACATGTTGTGGGGTTGTTAACCAATGTCATAAAATAATATGTGTACTACTGTTTCATGAGAAACTATTTGTTCTGTAAGCCTTCACCTGAAGTACAATTTAAAAAAAAAAAAGCAATTTAAGAACTTGCTCCTCTGATAAGTGGATATGAGGTTGACACTATTGCTAGTTCTGCATAATGAAAACTAACATGGTATTTTATTTAGATAACCCTGTATTTTTCAAAAATAAACAATTTACTTGAAAAATGTTACTTTGAAATTTACTGTGAAACTTCTATTTTCTTAGCTTGACTTGTGGAGAAAACGCCTACTGCCATCCTACCCAGGTATCCTTAATCCCAACCAATGTTGATAGCTGGAAGCCAATGTGTCGTTATAGGGACTTTGCCCATCTACTTTCTAATCCACTAGACTCAGGCTTTTAATAAATTATTGTGCAACCCTCAGAAAGCATTTTCTGCAAGATTAATTGGTGCTCAAAAAAGATACGCAAATATTGACCAGACTGAGATGAATAAGGAGTAATTGGGCAAGTGGGGCATGTGGAGATTTTGGGACATTTTGAGTTTTGCCCAAATGGAGATGCCCAGTGGGCAACTGAGTATGTGGATTCAGAGAAGAGATTCAGGCCTGGGATTAAGACTGGGAAGGGCATTAAAGGCATAAGAGTACCCACAAAGTTATCATTAAACTAAATGACAGTTCGACCCAATTAATAAAAAATGTTTGCCTTGAGCATTTCCCATTGCCATGGAGTCAATTCCGACTCATAGCGACCCTATAGGGCTTTTATAAAGAATTATCTACATGAGCTTAATCTGACAACATCTCATCTAAAGCACAGATGAGAACTTTAGGGGACAGAGAGCCTAAATTAATGGTGAAGAAACAATATGGGTAGAGACTGTGAGAATGGTGACATAAGGTGAACCATTCATGTAGAACTTGTGAACGGATGTTTGTCTGGTTGTGTATATTGCCACCAAAATTGATAATTAAAAAAAAAGAAGAAGAATACATTCTAAGACCTGAAAGGGGGTTAAAAAAAAAAAAAGGGGTTAAGAGTAAACATGAGAATGTGAGGGATTCTCATTAGGTTATGTGAGAGGACAAAGAACAGAACCCTGAGGCCACCACATGTAGAGGATGAGCAAAGGAAGAAAAGCCCAAACAGGAAATGAGAAGGAGAAACAGGCAGGAGGGGAGGAACCTGGCGTACAGGGCTGCAGAAGCCAAGGGAAGAGGGTGTTTCAAGAAACCACAGAGTAGAATCAACAGTGTCTTGTGCTTCTAAAAAGTCAAGTAAAATAAACTGAGCCAGCAGGAAGGACACTACTGACCCCGGTGGGCATGCACATTCAGTTCTCGAGGAGGCAGAAGCTAGGTTGCAGAGGATTGAAACATGAAGGGTGGAGAGTACGTGCAGATAACACTTTCAAGGAATTTGGCTGCGAAAGAGAAAAGCAAAGGCAATAGTTGGAGGGAGGAATAAACATTTCTCTATTTAAAAAAAGATTATGTGATTTAATATCAATACATGCACACTGAACGAAATTCAAAGGCTACAAAAAAAATGCATTGAAAAGTAAATTTCTGTGCTGGATATTCTCCACTTGCCTCCAGATTCACTCGGCCCTTTCTCCACCCTGTTCTCTGCACCTGGAGGCTGATTCGCATGGACCACATCAATGGACTCTGTTCAGGAAGGCTGTGGTTGTTCGCACTGAAACGCCTCTCATGGAGTTTGCCCCACAATGGAGAGTGGAGGGCAGGAGGAGAATAAGGAGGGGGTGATTGATCCTCAGTCTCTTTTCCTGCAGAGTCACCCAAGCCCATGGCTCCTGTCAGGCAGCCCTGTCCACACTGCTACTCTGCCGGGTTCCAGTAAATACGTCCAAAGCTTGCTCCCTACTCTTGCAAACACTGAGGCTCTGCACTTTTGTAAATAGCTTCTCAAAGTATCCAGTTTGAGTGTGCCTCCAGTTTAGTGCTGTGACCCTAAGTGACACAGTCTCCCTACTCTGTCCCCAGTCACCCAGTTCTTCTCCGCAGAGACAAATACAGTCACCAGCTTCTGTGTATATTTCCAAAAATATTCTAGCCATTATAAAAGCATTATATATACACACACACACGTATATATACATGTGCACAAGTTGTACCTGTTCTTATCTCTTTCTTTTTTTCTCTGTGCTTCCTTATTCTTTTTTTAAAAAAAAGAAATATGATTGCATAGGATTTCTTTGAAGGGATGTATCGTGATTTCTATAATTAGCTTCCTATTGATGATTATAAGTATCTTTGTATACAGGTTATATAGTGTTATAAGTATATACCTATAGAGAGAGATATAGATATATTACATGCATACAAGAACATATATATATTATTAGAAGTGAGATTGCTGGGTCAAAGGAGTTAGCATTGTAATTGTGATAAAACCAAAAACCAAACCTATTGCCATCGAGTCGATTGGGACTCACAACGACCCTATGGGACAGAGTAGAACTGCCCCACAGACTTTCCAAGGAGCAGCTGCCAACATTTTGATTAACAGCTGATCTCTTAACCACTGTGCCACCAGGGCTCCTTAATTGTGATAGATACTGCCTTATTGCCCTCCATAGAAGGCAATTTGCACTCTTAATAATTTTAAAAGTGTCTGTTTCCTTGTACATAACCTTGCCACACATTATATTCTTAAATGTTTTCATCTTTCCTAATTTGATATGTGAAAAAGTAATGCCTTGTTGTTGTTTTAAATTTGTGTTTCTCTTGTTATGTGGGAGGTTGAGAGCTTTTTTTTGAAAGACACATTTGTATTGACTTTTCTGTTCATTTTTTATTGGGTATTTGGTATTTTTCTCATCAATTTAGATGCATTCTTAACTGAGAAAAATAACTTCACGAATTGGTTCACAAATATTTTTCCCAGTTTGTCATTTATCAGTCTTTTCTTGGTTTACTGTCAGTTTTAGAGAGGCCTTCTCCTCTGAATGGGATGTTCAAATCTATGACTTCAAGCATTCTTAGGTGACCTCAAGTGCTGGGGTATGGCCATGAAGGTAAAAGTCTCTAGAGAGAAGGTTCTGCTGATGATGAGGTAGGACTTGGACCTCATCTCTTCCTCTACTGCCACAGACTCTCTGACTGCATTGTGGCTGAGTATCTCTCATCCATCCATCCATATATTCATACATGCAGATATCCATACCTACTAATCTAGCTATACATCTATATCTAAAACTAGAACTTCCGTATTATGAGATGAAATTTTTTAAACATTGTATAAATACAGACTGGCCTTCTACTATCCATTCTGACAAAAACGAAGCCCCAAAACAGAATCCTGGAAAGTCTATCCAATTAAATACAAAAATAATGACCAAAATAGGCAATTTAAAATTTAAATTGTAATTTAAATCATGTCCCAGTTTTTGCCTTCAGTGACTTTTGACAGCCTTTATGTTCACATTTATAAAACATATGGAGAAGATAGAGTGATCATATTTTTCTTCTCCTGGCATACTTTTGTCAAGTAAAGACTGTATTTCCCCACTGCAATATTTTAGAGAAGAGACTTTTTAACCTTTCTGGGGGTCACGGGCCTTTCTGAGACTCTAATGAAAGCTTTGGGACATTCTTCACAGAAAAATGCACACTTGCAATTTTGATTCCTATTTTGGAGGGGTTCTGGAAACTCAGAGCCTATCTGTAGACCCCAGACTCAGAGCCTGTTTTAAAGTCAGGAAAGTGGGGAGTCTATGTGATGCCAGTGAGTTCTATATACATTAGGTCCTGTCCATCAGCGAGAAACAAGGGTTCACATCTAGCTGAAGTGGAAACATGTCACGTCCATATTTATCTTCTAACTCTCCACTGTCGTTCTCAGCTCTGCCACCACAGTATCTTAAGGACATATTTTTTTTTTCCTCCTTTGAGTCCAACTAGTGCCTTTTAGCTCCTAGACAATGGGTCATTTATACAGCTGCATCCTTTTCTTGCTGGGATACAAGAGGTTTATTGATCTCCCAGTGAAATATTTTGCTTGATTTTTATGTAAACCTTCAGTGTCAGGATACTTTTTTGATCCCAAAAAGGCATGCATGTCATTTGCATATTATTAGTAATGGTCAAGTAAGAATCTCACTTCTTATAGAGTCACAGAGTAAGTAAAAGCAGTTATGCATTGACTGTACTAATACTTTCATTTGGTGTTTTTTCCATCTTTATTTCTATGCTGACATTTCCTTAGATTTTCAGAACTGCTTCCGTAGCTTATAATGATGCAAACATGTTTTATGGAGTTGTGGGGACTTCACCAGTCCAGGTTTAAAAATATTTCCAGGAAACATGACTCACCACTATGTCTGGTCACCAAGTAGTCTCTCTAAATCTCTACTTGATGCCTCTCAATATTATGTGTGTTCCAGGTCAGAGGTGGCACAGAAGCTCTTGAGAGTGTCCCTGGCATACGTCAAAGGGCTATTTCAAATAATGTCAAAAAAATATTCCAGTCTACTTTTTTTTTTTTTTTTGCTTGACTAAGATATTTTTGTATCAATAAGCAACATCATGACAAATGGAGAAAATACTGAAGTTGTCAAGGATTTCATCTCACTTGACTCACAATCAATGCCCATGGAGCAGCAGTCAAATCAAACGATGTATTGCATTGGGCAAATCTGCTGCAAAAGACCTCTTTAAAATGTTAAAAAGCAAAGATGTCACTTTTAGGACTAAGGTGTGCCTGACCTAAGCCATGGTGTTTTCAATCACCTCATATTCATGTGAAAGCGGGACAATGAATAAGGAAGACTGAAAGAGAATTGACGCCTTTAAATTATGGTGTTGGTGAAGAACGTTGAACATACTATGGACTGCCAGAAGGACAAACAAATTTGTCTTGAAAGAAGTACAAGCAGAATGTTCCTTAGAAGCGAGGATGGTGAGACTTTGTCCCACGTACTTTGGACGTGTTATCAGGAGGGACCTGTCCCTGTAGAAAGATATCATGCTTGGTAAAGCAGAGAGTCAGCAAAAAAGAGGAAGACCCTCAACAAGATGGACTGACACAGCAGCTGCAACAATGGGCTCAAACATAGCAATGATTGTGAGGATGGCACAGGACAGGGCAGCTTTTTGTTCTGTTGTACACAGGGTGGCTATGAGTTGGAACTGACTGGACAACACCTAACAATAACAAAAATATTTTTCATGGTTAATATTTTAATTCAACACTTCCCTTCAATTCATCTTTAGTACAATAGTAAAACCTGTGTATTAGTCAGGATTCTCCAGAAAAAGAGTCAATAATATATGTGTGTAGACAGATAGACAGATGTATGGATGGATGGGTGGACGGGCAGACGGACGGACAGATAAACACAGACAGACAGATTTATATTAAGGCTCATGCAATTGTAGGGGCTGGCAAGTCAAGAATCCACAGGTTAGTGAAACATCGTATATCATGGAGGAATCTGGAAGGCATTATGCTGAGTGAATTTAGTCAGTCACAAAAGGACAAATATTGTATAAGACCACTATTATAAGAACTCAATAAAAGGTTTACACACAGAAGGAAACATTCTTTGATGGTTATGAGGGTGGGGAGGGAGGGAGAGCGTTATTCACTAACTAGATAGTAGACAAAATTATCTTAGGTGAAGGGAAGGACAGCACACACTACAGGGGAAGTCAGCACAACTGGACTAAACGAAAGCTAAGAAATTTTCTGAATACAACCAAACACTTTGAGGGACAGAGTTGCAGGGATAGGGTTCTGGGGACCATGCTCTCAGGGGACATCTAGGTCAACTGGCATAGCAAAGTTTATTAAGAAAATGTTCTGTATCCCACTTTGGTGAGTGGTGTCTGGGGTCTTAAATGCTAGCGAGTGGCCATCTAAGATGCATCAATTTGTCCCAACTCACTGGAGTAAAGGAGAATGAAGAACACCAGAGTCGCAAGGAAAGTATTAGCCCTCAAGAGAGAAAGGGCCACATAAACCAGAGACTGCATCAGCCTGAGACCAGAAGAACTAGATGGTGCCTGGCTACCACCAGTGACTGCCATGATAGGGAACACAACAGAGAGTCCCTGATAGAGCATGAGAAAAGTGGGGTTGCAGAATTCAAATTCTAGTAAAAAGACCAGACTTAATGGTCTGACTGAGACTGGAGGAACCCCAGAGAGCATGGCCCCCGGACTCTCCGTCAACCCAGAACTAAAACCTTTCCTGAGGCCAACTCTTCAGACAAAGATTAGACTGGACTATGGGACATGGAGTGATACTCGCGAAGAGTGTGCCTCTTAGCTCAAGTAGCTACATGACGCTAAATGGGCAGCTCCTGTCCAGAGGTGAGATGAGAAGGCAGAGAGGGTCAGGAGCTGGTTGAAAGGACACGGGAAATCAGGGTGGAAGGGAGGAGTGTGCTGTCACAGTATAGGGAGAGCAATTAGGGTCACATAACAGTGTATGTATAGATTTTAGTATGAGAGACTAACTTGAATTGTAAACTTTCACTTAAAATACAATAATTAAAATTAAAAAAAAAGAATCCATAGATTACTAGACAACAGGCTGTCAATTGCATCAGGATGGCTATATTATAGTCTTGAAGCAGAATGCTTATCCCTCAGGAAACCGCAGTTTTTGCTCCTAAGGCCTTCAGCTGAGTGGATGAGGCCCACTCACGTTATGGAAAAGGGTAATCTACTTCACTTAAGGTCAACTGATTTAAATGTTGTTGTTGTTAGCTGCTGTCAGTTGACTCCGACTCTTGTCGACCTTACGTACAACAGAATGAAACATTGCCTGGTCCTGGATCATCCTTACAGTCTCCAACATGTTTGAGTCCATCACTGTGGTTATTGTGCCAATCCATCTCATTGAGAGTCTTCCACACCCTCATTGGCCCTCTGCTTCACCAAACATGATATCCTTCTCCAGAGATTGATCCTTCCTGAAGGCATGTCCAAAGCAAGCGAGTCAGACAATGTTCTGTTGTGATCCATAAGGTTTTCATTGGCTAATTTTTGGAAATAGATCTCCAGGCTTTTCTTCCTTGTCTGAGTCTGGAAGCTCCCCTGAAACCTGTCCACCACGAAATGCCAGTGGCATAGTTTCCAGCAGCACAGCAACATGCAAGCCTCCACAGCATAACAAGCTGACAAAATGGTAGTGGGATTTAAATGTTAATCACATGTAAATACTTTCTAAGTAACATCTAGACTAGTGTTTGACCAAACAACTGGGCACCATAGCCTAGTCAAGCTGACACATAAAATTAACCATCGAAAACTGTAACTATAATATGATTTTATTCAGTGTCTTCAAAGCATTTTATTAAATTGCCATTAGTAGTATATATAGCATATAGTTTAATCATTGAAGGGCAATGAAGCTCAACAAGAACTGAGGTAAATAGCCTAGGCTCTAGACCTCATGGGGTTGTTTGATTGAAATGCTTTTGAAGATGCTACCTCACATACAGACAGTTCAAATACAGGTAGTCTCCAACCTATGATGTATTTGAGTTACAATGAACTGCACTTACTACTGTCTTTTTTAGGGTTTTTTTTGGGAGGGGGGTGCATCTTGTTAGTAATATGTACTGCATACAGTGTTGCAGCACATAATTTGCTGATATTATCACTCACAGATGTTCAATTTTATGATTTACTGTTCAAAACACTGCCATATAGCAGAGAAAAGAAATGCTGAAGAAGAAAGAAATAATGAGGAAGAGGAAGGAGACAAGTTGTCAAAAAATTTTACAGTGAAAAGATTAGCTGAAGTTTTTTTTCTAGACTAAATTAGGGGTTTCAGGTGCTTGAAAACATGGATGGGCCCAAATACTGATCACTTTGCTAAAGTCGATAGGCAGATTCGGAAAGCAGTGAGATGCTACCATGAAATACATGAAGAAAAAAAGAAAAGGACCATATAGACAACTCTCACTAATATTCTGACTAGAAATGTCATCCCTATCCCCAGAGATAATCCAGATAATCCAGAACCTTCCAGAAATGGAGTTATTACCGAAACTGACAAAATGCAGAGGTCATCCAACTCTTCTTTATCGCCGGAGTAAATTTTTATGATTTGTGTATTATGTATGTATGTATTAAAATATATCTGTAAGTTTACATGTGACATTTCCAACCCTCAAAGACAAATAAAGATCGGATTTATAAAGATACTGATAATAAAAGGCAGTAATAATGAAAACTTAAAAAAAAAAAAGATATTTGATATCCGACTTACATCAGAACCAAATTACGACGGAGTCATCAGAACGGAACTCCATCACAAGTCGGGGACTACCTGTACACAATAATAATCTAGATGTACCTAGTTAAAGCTGTTATTGTGACCATACAATTACATGGACACTATTGTTGTTTGGTGTCGACAAGTCAATTCTGGTGCATCGCAACCCTATAGGACAGAGTAGAGCTGCCCCACAGGATTTCCTAGGCTGTAATCTTTATGAAAGGAGCCCTGGTGGTGCAGTGGTTAAATGCTTGGCTGCTAACCAAAATGGTGGCTCAAACCCACCAACAACTATGCAGGAGAAAGATGTGGCAATCTTTACAGGAGCAAATCATCATGTCTTTTCTCCCTTGGAGCAGCTGGTGGGTTTAAACCAACCTTGTACAAGGCAAGGTCATGGAAGCTCCACAGACACATCCAAACTCCCTGAGGGACTGAATTGCTGGGCGGAGGGCTGTGGGGACCATGGTCTCGGGGAACATCTAGCTCAATTGGCATAACACAATTTATAAAGAAAATCTTCTACATTCTACCTTGGTGAGTAGCGTCTGGGGTCTTAAAAGCCTGTGAGCAGCTATCTAAGATATTCCACTGGTCTCACCCCTTTAGGAGCAAGGGACAATGAAGAAAACCAGATACAAGGAAAACATCAGTCCAAAGGACTAATGGACCACAACTACCACGGCCACCACCAGACTGAGTCCAGTATAACCAGATGGTGCCTGGCTACCATCACTGACTGCTCTGACAGGTATCACAACAGAGGGTCCCAGACAGAGCTGGAAAAAAATGTAGAACAAAATCCTAACTCACAAAAAATGACCAGACTTACTGGCCTGACAGAGACCGGAGAAACCCTGAGAGCATGGCCCCCGGACACCCTTTTAGCTCAGTAATGAAGTCATTCCTGAGGTTCACCCTTCAGCCAAGGATTAGACAGCCCCATAAAACAAAACAAGACTAATAGGGCACAACCATCCAGGGACAAGGACTAGAAGGCAGGAGGGGACAGGAATGCTGGTAATAGGGAACCCAAGGTTGAGAAGGGACAGTGTTGACATGTCATGGGTCGTGGGATTGTTAACTATTGTCATAAAACAATACATGTACTCACTGTTTAATGAGAAACTATTTGTTCTGTAAACCTTCATCTAAAGCACAATTTAAAAAAAAAAAAGAAAGATACCACCAGCCTTTCAGTTAGAAACCAAGCTGCTTAACCATTATGCCACCAGAGCGTGGACACTAGGGCACCAGTATAAAAATGATGAAGTGTGTGGGCTCAGGAATCATGCTGCCTGGATTTGGATCTTAGCTCCACCTTACCAGCTGTGTGATCCTGAACATGTCACTCAACATCTCTGTGAAACGGAGCTAACAATAGTACCTATGGGGCGAGGGGACTGCTGTGAAGCTTAAATGAGATAACTCATACACAGCATTTAGCACAAGGCCTGGCAGTTCATAAATGCAAAGGATGGCAGTCTAAGTGGCTGTGAGGTAAAGGATTTAACTTTACCCAAATAATTTGGTCTTTGTTCTTGGTTCCTGAGAGATAACCTCTAAAACCTTGGAATTTCCCCAGTAACTGAAGTGTCCAGACACACCTGAGGGTTTATGAAAACGAAATGACTCAAGTGGAGACTTGAGATAAAGTGCAAAGCAGTACCTGTAGTATGCTGCCTTCCATGTAAGCCAGAGGGGGAATAAAAAAATATACATCTACCTGTTCATTTGTGCAAAACACACACAGATAGGATAAACCAGAAAAATGAGGTTGGTTACTTACTGCAAGTGAGCAGGAATGGGCTAGAAAGAACGGGGGTGGGTAGGAACAGGGAAGAAAGGGATATGGGGTGACGGTGACACTTCTTGGAGCACAACCTTATGAATACTTCTAACTTTTAGAACCACGCTAGTAGCACACACTCCGAAAGTAAATAATTTAAATCAGCCAAAATGTGGAGAGGGGAGAGGTATTCTGGAACACAAACAGTAACAAGTGAAGCTAAGTCTATTACAAATAATAATAAACAGACTTAAGAGGATGGGGAAGAAAAGAACTTAAGTAACTTTGGAAAATAGTACTTTAACTATATATGCTAACGCTAAAGTAAATTTCTCACAGGGATATGGGTTAGCAATTGTGAAACTACTGTATGAGCATTCTAGGATTGAGCAAATAAGTAAATACATTGTGGAAAGCCAGGTTTATTTTTGCCAGAGAAAGGGGTTACAAATAAAGGAGGAATGTTAGAATGTACCCTGTGCTGTTGTACTGGAATCAGAGACATCCTTATGAACTCTTGGTTTTTAATATATACGTTGTTTTGTTGTTAGTTGTCGTAGAGTCAATTCCAACTCACAGTGACCCCATGTGTGCAGAGTAGAATTACTCCATAGGGTTTTCAAGGCTGTGACCTTTCGGAAGCCAATCGCCAGGCCTGTCTTCTGAGGTGCCTTTGGGTGTGTTTCCACTGCCAACCTTTTGGTTATTAGTCAATCGTTTAACTGTTTCTGCCATCCAGGGACTTCTTTGATATATATACAGATATATAAATAAGTGTAGGTATATGTTCATGTATTTCCTAGCTCTGTCTGCTAAGAAGACCTAGAAGCAACAATACTCCAGTAGTTATGAACAAACTTAGTGCTCAGATCTTGGTTTCTTAACACCATTCTCCAAAAAAGGAATCAGGGATCCAAGGCTGGAGCAGAGAAAATATCAGCGAAGAATATCTTGTGGTGCCAGTAAGGAAATGCTCAAAAAAATATGGACACAGGAGGGGTTCCCAAATGCCAAATTTGAAACAATTTGAGTACGAAAGCATAGTAATGGAATATAATCCATGGAAGATAACAAACATCTGAGTCTATACTGATATAAATAATTAAATAATTGAGGGAGAAGGGACAACTCTTCTTTATAGTAGAATTCCATTAATAAATACAGAACGAATGAAGGAGAAAATCATCACTAGACAAACCACAGTAATAACTGTTTCAAGAAAGAATCATCAATGGATGATAAAATTAGTGGGCAAAAATATGGTGAAAAATAGTGTATCTACATATTCTGAAAGTATCTCACTACAAAATGCTTACTCATTACAAAGGGAAAAATAGTAACTACAGTCGTGGACTGTAGTAACTTTAAGTGAGAGACACCACCTTAATCAGGTGATCAAAGTTAACCTCATCAGTAAAAGACATCGATATCCTGACACAATGCATGAGGTCACAACATCACCTCTACAGTATTCTTGCCAAAAATGCATCACCTGAATTTAATCATGAAGAAATAGCAGAAGAACCTAAGTTGAGGTAAACTCTTCAAAACAATTGTCCAGCGCTCTTGAAAAGTGTCAAGGACATGAATGACCAAAAAAAAAAAAAAAAAGACTGAGGAACTATACCACATTAGAAACTAAAAAGGCATGATGGGAACAGTGGTGGTTCAGCAGTAAATTCTTGCCTTCCACGCGGGAAATCCAGGTTTGATTCTCAGCCAACGCACCTCATGCACAGCCACTACCTGTCTGTCAGTGGAGGTTTGTGGGTTGCTATGATGCTAAACAGGTTTCAGCAGAGCTTTTAGACTAAGACAGAATAGGAAGAAAGGCTTGGCAATCTACTTCTAAAAATCATTCAGTGAAAACCCTATGTATCATAATTGTCTGCTCCACAACCAATCATGGATATGGTGCAGGACTGGGCAGCTTTTTGTTCTGTTGTGCATGATGTCCCATGAATCAGGGACAAGTGGATGGCAGCTCAAAAAAAAACCCAAACCCATTGCCGTTGAGTTAATTCTGACTCATAGTGACCCTATAGGACAGAGTAGAACTGCCCCGTAGCGTTTCCAAGGAGCGGCTGGTGGATTCAAACTGCTGACCTTTTTGATTAGGAGCCATAGTTCTTAACCACTGCATCACCAGGGCTCCATCTATCAACAACAAAACAGGACAACTTATTGCAATGTGGGAACCTGTTCCTGAAAAAGGACATTAGTGAAACAATCAACAAAATTTAAATAAAGTTAGTAGATTATATAATAGCATAATATCAAGGCTAATTTCCTGATTTTTATAATTGTATTGTGGTTAAAGATGTTAACATTTAGGGAAGCTGGGTGAAGAGCATATGGGAGCCCTTAGGGTTATTTTTTTCACCTTTTTCGTAAGTCTGAAATGATTTTAAAATATAAAGTTTAAAATGATGCAAAAGATTTGTAATAAACTGTGCTGTTATTAATAACTTCAGCATACTTGTCAAAAAACAAACAATGAGGCTTGACAAGTAGGCAGGGACCAGATCATGTAGGACCTTGGTGGCCATGTTAAGGGATTTAGGCCTTTTATCTTAGAAGTCCTAAGAAACCACTGAAGAGTTTTAAGAAGAAGTTGGGGCGTGGGGTCGGTATATCAGTGAGGGTCCGAACAGGAAACATGGCACACTCGAAATAAGATAATTTGAGGAGGACTTATTTATATGAGACTATAAAAATATGGGTATAGGGGAACCATCCAAACTAAAGTCAACAGGCAACCTCAAAGAGAGGGTGCTAGGGGAATATATGCTAACCTCACTTCACTTCCTCCGATTTCTTGTAGAGGCTCTCCATTTGGCCAAACCAACTAGAAACCAGAGGGCATGAGAATTCACTGACTTCTGTAGTCTAAACAGGTCAGCTTCCTAGGATAGAGAGCAGCTGGAGATGGGTAGGTAGATTTAGAAGAGTGTGGTGGATTAGATTGCTACTAATTCTGTCACTCCTCCCATTGAGAGGTAGGGGTTAATTCCCCTCTCCTTGAGTTTGGGCTAGCCTTAGTGACTCAGATTTAACCAGTATGTGCGGCATGACTTCCAAGTCTTGCAGCTTCTGCCTGATCTCTTGGAACAGTTGCTTTTCTGGATGCTCCCTCTCAGAACCCAACTATTGGGCTGTGAGGAGCCCAAGTACGCAGACAGGCCACATGTAGATGCTCCAGTGCTCAGTCCCAGCTGAGCTCCAGCTTGTAGCCAGAATGATCAGCCAGCCATGTGAGAGAGCCATCTTGAACGTCCAGTGGAGTTGAATACAGCTGAGCACCAGCACTAGCCAACATCTGACTGTAACCACCTGAGAGATCCCAAATGAGAACTACCTGGTTGGGCCCTTCTCAAATTCCTGAACCACAAAATCATGAGCAAAACGGTTGTTTTAGGCCATTAAGTTTTGGAGTAAATTGTTACATAGCAATAGATAACCAGATAGAGGGAAAAATAGAAGTTATCCAGCCAAAGGGGTATGTGGAAGCAACACAGTCTCATTTCAATTTTGAAAAGGTCACTCTGGTTCGCTATGTGGAGATTATGGGAAATGAATTAGTAGGCTATTGGGATATGTTCCAGAAAAGATATTGGTGCCTTGGATTAGACTAGTGGTGGTGGGAATGAAAAAAAGGAGACAGATTCAAGAAATTTAGATCAAGTTCACAAGACATCCTGTCCGGAGGCGAGATGAGAAGGCAGAAAGGGATAGGAGCTGGTTGAATGGACATGGGAAATCTGGGTGAAAAGGAGGAATGTGCAGTCACATTATAGGGACAGCAACTAGGGTCACATAACAATGTGAGTATAAAGTTTTGTATGAGAAACTAACTTGAGCTGTAAACTTTCACCTAAAGCAAATAATTTTTTAAAAAAACCTAAAAATTCACAACACAGTGGTGGACTGGATATGGAGGGAGGTGGCTGAGGAAGGAGTCAAGGATAATGGATCTTTTTGGCTTGCACAACTGGATAGTGGAGGTGCTGGTCACTGAGATGAGGAACACTACAAGTGCAATAAGTATTTTTGAGGGAAGATCGTGAGTTAGACATTAAGTCAGTTAGCATCTGACATTAGTAAATTGAGATACTGATGTATGGGCCTGGAGTTCACAGCTGCTGCACTAAAGACACAAATCTGGGAGTGATCTGGGTACCAGTGGTAATTAAAGCAAGGGTATGGATGAGATGACTTACTGAGACCAGACAAAGAAGGGGTAGCCTAGAACCAAGTCTTGAGGAACTCCTAAATTTTATGGGTGGGTAGAACAGGAAAAGTCAGTGATCTATACTGACAAGGAGTGGTTAGTCAAATGGGTGAAGTCAAGAAAATCAGGGAAAGAGAATGTTTCAAGGAGGAGAGTAGATAACAACGTCAAAGGAGTAAGATAAGGGCTAGAAATGTTCTTTAGGTGTGATGGTTAAGATTGTGTGTCAACTTGGCTGGGCCATGATTCTCAGTGTTTTAATGTAATCACTCCCATGATTGAATATACTGTGAGTAGCCAATCAGATGAAAGGGAGTCTCCTTAGGGGTGTGGCCCGCATCTGTGTATCAGCAGACATTCTGGCTTTTTGCTGTCTCTGGATCCTGCAGTTGCTTCCTGTTATCTCATCTCCCGTTCTTGGGACTTGAGCTGTCAGCTTATCTGCCTAACCTGAGATTTGTGGATCTGCACAGCCTGTGAGTGGGAGCCTGCCGATCTTAGGCTTGCCAGCTTCTGCAGCTGTGTGAGTCGGGAGAGGCCTCTACCTTCATCCACGGACCTGGGACGTTCTAGCCTCTATAGTCGCATGAGCTGTTTCCTTGATATAATCTCTCTCTATATATATACATATATTTATACACTTTATTGGTTTTGCTTCTTTAGAGAACCCAGCCTAAGACATTAGGTATAGTCAACTGCAGGTCGCCTGTGACTTGAGTGAGAACTGCCTCAACAAAGCAGTGATGGAGGGAGCCAGATCAGAGTGAGCTGTGAAGTTGAAAGAGTGAGACAATGGGGACAACTCTTTTAATGAATTTGGCTGTGCTGAGTAGGGGAAAGAATCCTGTTCACTTTTCCAGATTTTTTTCCCCAGTTTTCCAGGCTGTTTGCTTAAGGACCCCAAATCAACAGACACTGACAGATTAATACATAAAACATATAAGCTTAAAAGTGAAAAAGGCTACAAAGAGTTGACCTTCTAGATGTGTCACATGCTTTCAATACATGTTTATCACATTCAGTCAGCAACCCCTGTGTGTATCCTTATATATAGCATCCACACTTTCAGAAACAGCTAGAGACTCATATATCAAGAGCCATAAAAATATATGCCAGCCCATTTAATTATACAAACATTTTTAGTTATAAACTGTTAGCTGACAATGGAAATTTCCATATCTGAGTATTTAAACTGAGTTTAAAGAAATCCTTTCTGCTTAAAAAAAAAAAAAACCCATAAATCATTCATGAAACTGTCCAACATAATTTGAACTTCTTGATTTTAATGTTCAAATCCAAATCCAGACATACTTAACTATCATTTGCTTTTTGACAAAGAAAGATTTAAAGGGGAAAAAAATTTTATCTTCCCAAATATAAGTGGTATGAAACTATATTTGGTTTTCTTCAGTCAGAAGCATAACTGCCTTTAGCTAAAAGCAAATTAAGAGAAACACAGGTGATACTCCTTTAAATTAAAACAGTTTATAGTACATACGTATATGTATACATGCTCAAATATATAATCTGTAGAATGAAATGAAATACACATACCCTATTTTTACAACAAAGGTTGAGGAACTTAAACTGCTAGATCACACAATACCTTGGGCAAACTTTTTTTATTTATAGTTTTCAACAATCCCTTGAAAGCAGCTATTAGGTATAAACAACAAAAACTTTTGTTCAAAGGTTTTAGCCCTTTTTATTGACCTTTTTTCATGATTTTCAATCAAAAGATTAGCTACAGGCAGTCTCCCAGGTTACAAACTTACGATATGGACAACTCATACTTACCCCTTAATGTCATGTAAATTTGCCCTCCTCACTTTGAAACCATTGAACCAACCCCTACTCACAAGAAATTCTTCATCACAATCACCTTCACTTGCTGCATGTGCAGCTTTTAAACAATTGAAAAGCCTTTGAGCCTTTTCTTGCACTAAAGTAAGGCTAAATAAGAACCTGTTCCAATTTACCTACAAATTTGACTTAAAGACACAAGAACAGATCTCATTTGTAATCCAGGGATTTCCTGTACTTATTTTTTTGTACTTGTAAACATCAAGTCATATTACTACAGTCCTCAGAAATGATTCATTTCTTCAGCTCTTCATGTACACCTGGGTTGGCGGAGACGTTAGCTCGGAGCTCCTCTGTCTCCTCATTTAGAACAGGCTCTGCAGGTGCTGGGGGTTCCTCTACCTTGGATTTTACAGCATGAGCTGCATAGTTAAGGCTGGTATTTTCACTCCAATGCCAGAAGCCTGAGAAGGGGTTATAGAGCATTCCTGTCACAGTTTGAACTGACAGACCATCTGGGGGAAAAAAAATCAGAAATATTAATTTAATATTTAATAGATATTAAAGAGTTTTACACAACTCTCCATATTAAAAAAGGATTCCTAACTTAACAGGTAAAAATACTTTGTAACCATTCACTGCACAGTAGAACACAGACTCTAAAGCAGACTGCCTGGATTCAAATCCCAGCTCTGCCACTTAATAGATGGCGACCAAGATCAAGTCATTTATCTTTCCTAAGTCTCAGTTTTCTCATGTGTATAGAACATATCTCATTGAGTTGCTGTTAGAATTAGATGAGATGATGTGTGTAAAGTACTTAGCACAGTGCTGGCATTTGGCAAATACTTAATAAACATTAGCTGTTACTAGAAAATACCTGCCAACAAGTGATTATCCCTAAAAAAATCTTTAAAATATTTTTCCTATTCTATTTCAACAAGGTTACTTGCAGAAATCTTCAGGACTTATTACATTGCTGCGGACTTGGATAATATCACAAATAAAATCAAAAGCTTATTGATACACTGTCATAGGAACAAAAAGCATGAGAAATACATGAATCTAAGTATTTGATGGGAATACCAAAAGCCAAATAAATGAATTGATAAATGTTATTACTTAATAGGAAGTCAATACGTAAATCAAGTGCTTACTATATGTAAAGCAGAGTTAGGCACTGTATGAAGTACAAAAAGGAGACAGTCTTGCCCTCAAGGCCCAAGAGGGGCTAAGAAAACATCAAAATAACCATAATATAAGCCATACTATGTTGTTGTTGTTGTTAGGTGTCATCGAGTCAGTTCCAACTCACAGCAACCCTACGGGACAAAGCAGAATTGCCCTACAGGGTTTCCAAGGAGCGGTTGTGGATTCGAACTGCAGACCTTTTGGTTAGCAGCCATAGCTCTTAATTACTGTGCCACCAGGGCTCCAAGGTATACTACAGGTCACATAAAATACATAAAAAGTGATAAGGACATATGCATACCTATCTTTACTGCAGCATTATTCACAATAGGAAAAACATGGGAACAGCCTAAGTGCCCTTCAAAAAATGAGTGGATAAGCAAAATGTGATATGTACATACAATGAAATACCACATACCCAGAAAGAACATGAAACATATAACATGAATGGATCTGGAGGACATAATGCTAAGTGAAATAAGTCAATCACGTAAGGACAAATATTTTATGATCCCACTTTTTTATAAGAAGACAAGAACAGACACATATACAGAGACCAATGTTCATTGGTAGAGGTGCACGGTGGGGAGTAATTACTTTCTAGAGCACAGATACTTGTTATTTTTGGTGATGGGAAAAGTAGCACCAAATGTGGGTGTCATTAGCGCAGCCTGACCAAAGTAAACAATGCCACAAAGAAGCGCAGAAGAGAAAAGGATATTTGTGCTAAAGAATACGGCATATACAATTTGTCAACAACACCAACAATAACCCAAATATGAGTGCATGGTCACATATGTATGTGTATAGGCATCTATGTGTATGGGTAGGTACAGGTGTGTACATATGTGTGCACAGACGGAAGTATCTATACATATGTGCACATACAGATATGTGTGTGCACTCATGTATATTCATAGAGGACAGTTACAGATACTTCTCAGACATATCCAAACACCTTGCAAGATGGTTTTCTAGCTTTGAAGGCTTAGGACCTTAGTCTCATGAGACAACTCAGTCAACTGGCAGAATACAGTTCTCACAGAGTTTATATTCTGCATCCTAGTAAGGTGAGTAGTGTCTGGGGCCTTAAAAGCTTGCAAGCAGCCAAGATACAACAATTGGTCTCTACTTGTCAGGAGCAAAAAAAAGAGGGAAACCAAAGCCTCAGAGAAGAAACTAGTCTACAGGGCTTATAATGGATTGAATTATGTCCCCTCAAAAATGTGTGTAGCAATTTGGCTGGGCCATGACTCCCAGTATTGTATGGTTGTCCTCCATTTTGTGATTGTAATTTCATGTTAAAGAGGATTAGGGTAGGACTGTATAACACCCTTACTAAGGTCACATCCCTGATCCACTCACTGTAAAGGGAGTTTCCCTAGGGTGTGGTCTGCACCACCTTTTATCTTACAAGAGATAAAAGGAAAGGGAAGCAAGCAGAGAATTGGGGACCTCATACCACCAAGAAAGCAGTGCCAGGAGCGGAGTGCGTCCTTTGGACCCAAGGTTCCTGCGCAGAGAAGCTCCTAGTCCAGGGGAAGACTGATGATGACGAGGACATTCCTCCAGGCATCGGAGACAGAAAGCCTTCCCTTGGAGCTGATGCCCTGAATTTGGACTTCTAACCTACTAGACTGTGAGAAAATAAATTTCTCTTTGTTAAAGCCATTCACTTGTGGTATTTCTGTGATAGCAGCACTAGATTACTAAGACACAATTTGGTGCCAAGAGTGGGGTGCTGCTCTAACAGATACCTTAAATGTGGAAGCAGTTCTGAAACTGTGAATGGATAGAGGAGCGGCAGTGGCAGAGGACCAGCAGCAGCAGAGAAGTGGCAGCAGCAGAGAACCAGCAGCAGCAGAACCAGAAGACCAGCATGAGACGGCGCTGGAGCCGACCCAAGGAGCAAGAGAGTTGAATGCCTGTGCTCACGAGGCTTCCTGGCAGAGTGGGGTGCCTCCAGGCACTTACTGGTGGAGCTACAGAGCTTTGGAACACTTGTCCCAGCAGGGCAGATGCTGGCGTGAGGCCCAGTAGCTGAGAGGCCAATAAACCAGGAAGCAGAAGCTGAAGAGACAAGGAACGCAAGAAGCTGAGCTGACTCAGTCTCAAAAAGTATGGCTATGACCTCTGAGGTTTCAGAGCGTGGAGCCATGGCCTCTAGTGCTTCTAAGAGTGGAGTCACCACTCAGATGAACTAGGAGAATGATGCGCCTAAAGCCAAGAGAGCAGAGCTGCTGTCCCAGTGGGCCTAGAAGGCGGAGCTGAAGCCCAGGGCTGAGGGGCCTCCACTCAGAATTTGGACAGTGTGGCTAATACCTAGAGTCTGGAGGGCAGGGCCATTGTGTAAATTGTCTCAGAGAATAGAGGATTATTTTCAAAGCTTTGAGGGCTAATGTAATGTGTTCTGCTGACTTACTTGGTACCTGTTATCCCTTCTTTTCCTCCAGTTTCTCTCATTTGTAATGGAAATGTCTAGTTTGTGCCTGTTCTGCCAGTGTACCTTTGGAAGCAGATAACTTGTTTTCTAAATTTCACGGATGAAGAGGAATTTTTGGATTTTGGACTTGGAGTTAAGACTTTTGCTACGATATGATGGGATGAATACATTTTGCATGTTGCAAGGATATGATTTTTTGGGGGCCAAAGGGTGCAATGTCATGGATTGAATTATGTCCCCAAAAAATGTGTGTTATAAATTTGGCTGGGCCATGATTCCCAGTATTGTGTGGCTGTCCTCCATTCTGTGATTGTAATTTTATGTTAAAGAGGATTAGGGTGGGATTGTAACACCCTTACTAAGGTCACATCCCTGATCCACTCACTGTAAAGGGAATTTCTCTAGGGTGTGGCCTGCACCACCTCTTACCTTACAAGAGATAAACGGAAAGGGAAGCAAGCAGAGAGTTGGGGACCTCATAACACCAAGAAAGAGTGCCAGGAGCAGAGAGCGTCCTTTGGATCCGAGGTTCCCGTGCAGAGAAGCTCCTAGTACAGGAGAAGATTGATGATGACGAGGACTTTCCTCCAGAGCCGACAGAGGAAAAAAGCCTTCCCTTGGAGCTGATGCCCTGAATTTGGACTTACAGCCTACTAGACTATGAGAAAGTAAATTTCTCTTTGTTAAAGCCATCCACCTGTGGTATTTCTGTTACAGCAGCATTAGATGACTAAGACAGGGCTAAGAGCCTAAATGAGCCACAGCCTCATCCACCCTGAGACCAGAAGAACTGAACAGTGCCTAGCTACCACTACTGACCATTCTGATCATGACCACAATAAATGGATCCTGATAGAACAGGAGAAAAATGTGGAACAGAACTTAAATTCTTAAAAAGTCTAGACTTACTGGACCAGCTGGGACTAGAGGACTCCCTGAGACTACTGCCCTGAGATACTCTTTAAACTTTGAACTAAAACTATCCTCTAAGGTCACCTTTTAGTGAAATGACAGACTGGCACACAAAATGAAGAATACTACCCACGAGTACATTACAAAACCATCTATATGAGACCAAAAGACCAACAATTACTCTAAAGCAAAGATGAGAAGGGGGCAGGGAAACTAGAGTACTGGATACGAACAACCAGAATACAATTAAAGACAATGTTTTGACACATTACGAAAAATGTAACCAGTGTCACTGAACAATTTGCATAGAAATTGTCAAATGGGAGCTTAATTTGCTATGTAAACTTTCACTAGGAACACAATAGAATATTATTTTTAAAAAGTGATAAATTCAAAATATATCTGAGTGTGGAGAAATCAGTAAAAATAATACGTAAAGATAAGCTGATACAACCAGCCTCACTATGGTAAACTGAGGATGTATAAGAAATATACATTTGTACCTTATCCTTAAACAAGTGAAGAATAAATGGCCTAAAGGTATTCACTGATCATCTATTATTTGCCTGGCCACAGGTGCCACAGGTGAGAGAAAAGTGGTATCTAATATTTAATTCTGCCATCAAGGAGTTTATGACCTATTTGAGGAGCTGAAACCAACATCCAAAAAATAATGGTCTATTTAGTTAAATGCTAGGTTGTGTGATTAATAATTATAGATGTGGTTTTAGTTTAGTGTTGCTATAACAGAAATACCACAAGTGGATGGCTTCAACAAATAGAAATTTATTCTCTCACAGTTTAGGAGCCTAGAAGTCCAAATTCAGGGCACCAGTTCTAGGGGAAGGCTTTGTCTGTCACCTCTGAGGAAAGATCCTTGTCTCCTCTCAACATCTGTGAGCCCAACATTCCTCAGAAATCTCCATGTGTCTCGGCATCAATCTTCCCCTGGGTCTAGGAGCTTCTTAGCGCAGGGACCCTGGGTCCAAAGCACACACTCCGCTCCTGGCTCTTCTTTTTTGGCTGTAATGAGGTCCCTTTCCTCTCTGCTTGCTTCTCTCTTTTATATCTTAAGATACAACCTAATCCTGTAGATTGTGTCCTGCCTCATTAACATAACTGCCTCTAATCCTGCCTCATTTACATCATAAAGGTTAGGATTTACAACATATAGGATAATCACAGCAGATCACCAAATGGAGGACAATCACACAGTACTGGGAATCATGGCCTAGCCAAGTTGGCACACATTTTTGAGGGACACGATTCAATCAATAAAAGATGCATGAAAAGTTCAGTTAGGCCTTGTAAACTGAAAAAATCCTTTTTAATACTTACTTGATTCCAGAATGCTCTCCAGCTTTTCAGGTGAAACAAACTTCTCCCATGTATGAGTACCTTTTGGTACAAGACCTGCAATTTGCTCTGCAAAAATAATTCCCAAGGCATAGGACAGTTGTGTTTTGTTGATTGTAGTAATGAATAAAGAACCACCAGGCTAAAAAAAATATACATAGAAGTAAAATTTAAAAGGTCAGGAGTATCAGTTAGGTAAAGGCTTGGCTTCCTCTTTCCCTGCCTTCCTTCCGAATGATCTTCCTTAGTGCAGCTGAGATATATAAGTACGATCAAATGTAATTTAACAAAAAAGAGTATTTTTTTATCTTGGAAAATTCATTATTAAAGGTAGTCTTCTACAGATGCATTCACTGTATAACAGTTCTTCCAACTCTTAAAATCATACATTACTATGGTTTACATTTATATCACATAGTCTTTTGTCAAATCCTTTATAATAAACTCAAATACTTTATAATAAAAATAGAAATAAGGTCAGGCTGTTTTTCCTTGTTACATGTGCACATTTATGCTTTCCCATACATCAACACTGTTTTCTCTTTGAGTGCACAGACCTCGGGGGAATGCTGAGTCTGCCTAACTTGTTTGGGATAGCACAGAGCCACACATCTTGTGCCAGGGAGCAGTTCCAATAAGTGTTCCCTAAAAAACATTAATGATTAAGCTTTATAAGTTTTGTTGTTGTTTTTTATTTCATTTGTATAAAGTATACTAAGAGATCGAGATAAGCATTTATGGGACTGTTTAGTTTGCAATTTTTAAATGACTATATTTATGGTGTTGCCTACATTTACTCCCACCAATAGCAAGGACACTAACATCTCCCTTCTCTTCTACACATTCTGTTAACCAGGTAGGGATAAAATGCCAAAGATGCCTCCAAAATACTCATATTACTATAGACATAGATATGTGTGGCATAGATACGTGGTATTAGAGAGAAGGAGATAATATATCTCAAATACCACCCTGAACCAAAAGTAACAGACAGGAGGAAGCCTGAAATATTGGAATGTGCCCCTAAATAAAAACTGAAATATCATACATCATCATATATTGTGAATTTTCTCTCTAAAACACTAATATTCTAAAATATCTTATTGAAAATCACTTATGAATATCTAATCTGTGTTCTACACAGTCTTATTCTAAGGAAATAGTGTCAAGCAATGGTCATAGTGACCCCACAGGACAGAGCAGAAATGCCCCCTAGGGATTTCAAGGAGTGGCTGGTGGATTCGAACTGCCAACCTTTTGGTTAGCAGCCAAACGCTTTACCACTGTGCCACGAGGGCCCCTATCTGTGTTCTACACACTCTTATTCTGAGGAAATGGTGGCAAGCAATGGTCATTTTTTAAAAATAAGCTTTACACTAAAACAAAAATTAGCCTTAAAGCCCACAATGCCAGCAATTCTCATAAGTATGAAAGAAACTGCATTCATACCTAATGACTCTGACACACAACACAAAAACAAATAATTAAGGAGTTGTACTTGGGAAATAGGAACTAAATGGAATAAAATTCCATTTCAGAGAAACATCAAGAAACTGTCAGAGACTAGAGGAGACACTGCAACTAAATGCAAGGTGGGATCCTACAAAAAGATAAAGGACTTTAGTGAAAAAATAAATAAATAACGCAATTTAGCAAGGTCTGTAGCGTATGGAATAGTATCCAGCCAACATTAATTTCTTGGTTTTGAGAAATGTACTATGGTTATATACAAGTCCAGTACTAGGGTGAGGCAAGTGAGGTGCCTAAATTACAGAATTTAAGAAGGCAGTCTTTCAGGGCCATGCAAGTACAGGGTGAGCACCCTGGGACTGCATCCTTCAATTTTGTGCCCTAGGAGCCTCACTTGCCTCACCCTAGTCCCAACTCTGATTATGTGAGATGTTAACATAAAGAGAAACTGAGTGACGGGGATATGGGAAAACTCTGTACTATCTCTGCAACTCTTCTATATATCTAAAATTGTTTAAAAATAGAGTTAAAGAAATTTGGAACCACACTCAGAGGACTAAGTCTGCAAATTATATAAGCATAACAATGTAATGGGAAGAACTAGACTTGTAATCAAAAGATATATCCTTAAAAGCCCCACTTACTGGCCCAGAGACCTATGATGACATCTCTCAAATCCTGAGTCCTCATTGGCAAAGGAGGTGATAACAATGCTGTCTTACCTTCCTTACCTTGTTGTAGGTAAAATTAAGTGAGATCATATGTGTGAAGTACTCTTTCATAAGCTGAAAACTGTTGTACACGTATCACATGCAGAGTTACCTAAATGTGTTAAGTAAATTTATGGCACAGTGGTTAAAGTGCTTGGCTGCTAACCATAAGGTTCAAACAGACCGCAGCTCCAAGGGAGAAAGATATGGCAGTCTGCTTCCATAAAGATTTACAACCATAGAAACATTATAGGGTCGCTATGAGTCAGAATCAACTCGATGGCAGTGGGTTTTTAATCCAAATCAATTTTTTGGTAATTCTCATTCAATGTTTATTAGCTGTTTAATCCAGGCTATACCAATGGAGAAATGCTGCTAAAAATGTATAGTTTTCCAATTTTTCAGCAATAAAACTTTATAATACCCCTGGGAATCAAGATACCAACAGAATACTGAAAAACCCTGGTATTGAGGGCCAAACTGAAATATGGAGCCTGGTGACAAGGACGCTGCAGCAGAGATGCTGTCTCTTAATACTGGCTTTACAGTTCCTCCTTCCCTGTACCTTGCCTGCTGGACTGCTAAGGTATCATAGGACAGTTTATTGCTATGGACATATACACACATGCAAAAGAAAAACAAACAAACTCTGTAAGCCTTACTTTTAACACTCGACAGCAACACTGTATAAATGTTTCTAGATCAACCACGTGTTCTACAACCTCGGAAGCTACGATGGCATCAAATGTTTCTACAGTTTCTTCCACAATCTCTTCCAGAGAACATGCTCTGTACTCTATCCTCTTAGCCAGGACTGGATCAAACGATTTATGATGTTGTGCTGTTTTAATGTTCTCATCCACAGGATCGATTCCAATAACTGAAGCCCCAAGCCGCCCTAGAGGCTAATGGCATAAAAAACTGTTACCCTCAGGAAGAAAACAGAACACTTGTTAGCAATAAAAGTTTATCAAAAATGATACAAGATTAGTCATGAGGTAGTTACTGGAGATGGTTCATGGGTACATGGGAGCTCATTATACCGTTTTCTCTAGTTTTCATACACTGAGATTTTTCCATCATAAAAAGTTTAAAAGTGAGAACAACAACAATTAAAACAAACTTATCAAGAGCCACTTGAGGACAATGAAAAAAAAAACAAAACTATTTTCTCTAGATACATTTCCATGCACACAGTAAATTATTAACAAATTTAATGTATAATAAATGCAATATGCCATTGTAAAAACAGCAAAATTTCTGAGACCTTCAAATTTTCTAAAGAACAGTTTTTTTTTTGACTAGAAATGATTCTTTATAGCTAATTCTTTCAACTTTTATATTCAATCAATACCCATGACATACCCAAGTTTTTAAACATAGTCTTAATTTTGATCAAAACTTGCCTAATATTTACACTACATAAGAAGTTAGTCAATAAGCTACATGTATAAATCATTATTTTTAATGTTAGAGCCATAAGATCTGCAATAACACACTGAGGAGACAGCAGAATATGTATAATATAATCTTACTTATTTATAATTTGATATACCATATATTTCTTTTTATAATCTTGTTTAAAACAATATTTCCTTGTGTTTTTGGTGAAAGTTCACACAGATATTTGGTTCCCCCTTAACAATTTTTATACAAATTGTTCCCTGCCACTGGTTACAATTTTTACAATGTGTCAGCATTCTCATTATTTCCATTCTGTTTGTTCTGTTTCCGTTGATCTAGCTTCCCTTCCTTTCCTTGCCTTCTTGTCTTTGCTTTTGGGTAAATGTTGACCCTCTGGTCTCACATAGTTAATTGTTTAAGGAAGCACATTACTTGAGGATGATACTGTTTATTCTATAAGCCAATCTACTGTTTGGCTGAAAGGTGATCTGCAGAAATAGCTTCAATTCCAAGTTCAAAGGGTATCTTAGGGCGATAGTCTCAGAGGTTCCTCTAGTCTCTATTGGTCCAGTAGGTCTGGCCATTTTTAGGAATGATACACCACATACTCTTCGTTCTAAAGGATATATTTTTCACATATTCTAACTTTCCTGAAATTTGCCATAGTCCAGTGCCAGCTGAAGAACACGCTGCCTGTGTGTGTGAGAATTTAGCTTTGTGTCAAAGGCCTCTGTTAGCTTCACTATTAACTAAGCTGAACTGTGGGCCTTGACAATACCATATTGAAGTGAATCATAACCTGCATTTGCATCCTACATTGTTGCTTAAAATATCTTTCAAAGATTAGATTATGATGCAGTATTAACATGAAAGTCATTGTGCTGAGAGAAAAAAATACAAAATAGAGTTACAGGGCATAAATTTATTATACATTAAGCAAATATTCTTCACAGGAAAAATGACTACTCTTCCAAATACTCAAAAGCATCTAAGAAGGGAAAAGCTCCATAAGCAGGCAAAACTAAACTCTGTTAGGTTTTGTCATTGAAACAAGTGCAAAAGGAAGATCTATCATTGCATTTAAACTATGGGAAATTGCCTAATCTCTTGGGATAGAAGAGATTACAGAATTGCCAAAATCTGTTATTTGAGCTTTGTTATTCGAATGACCTACGTCACATTTTTGTAAAAAAACAAAAAAACCATATTTCTCAGAATTTTCAGATATAAAAATAATAATAAAAAACATGCATTACTTTTGCAAACAAATAAAACATAGACATTTCTTTGTTTTTTTAGTGAACAACACTGTTTGCTGAAAAGATAAATGAGGCATAAACCCACTCCCTGTCAATTTCTTTCCCCCAGTTAAAAATGCGAGAAAGCTGTTATCAGTTTCTTACTTCAGTTAACAATCCACCACCACAGCCAACATCGAGAATCTTCATCCCAGACAAAGGTTTTCCTGGCTGGTGATCAGCAACTGTTTTCAAAAGATTGTCTCTTTTTAAAAAATTCAAAACATATGAAGACAAAAGATTAATTTTATAAATGAAAAGTCTTAAAAGTGCATAATTTTCAAGGAAATTAAAGCCTCCATTTGAAATGGATTATTGATATTTTTGGATAAACAGATTTTTCATTTTCAGCATTAAATCACTCATTGTATTTCATTTATAAAACATTTTCAATAATCAAAAGCAAGAAGTTTAAAGTAAAACTAAATAATCTAGTAGTAACTATGATTTATTATTTTAGTAATAATATAAATTAATCTAGTTTAGATTAACCTAATTTTATTTGCACGGAGCCCTGGTGCTCAGCTGCTAACTGAAAGGTCAGTGGTTTGAATCCACCAGCAGCTCCGAGGGACAAAAGACCTGGTGATCTGATCTAGTAAAGAATATAGCCTAGGAAACTCCATGAGGCAGTTCCACTCTGTCATATAGGGTCACTATGAGTCAGAATCAACTCCATGGCACACAACAACAATTTTATTTGCTTGCGAGATCATGATACCTGAGACACCTATTAACTATGTTGTCAGCACTTGATAGACCCATTTCATGTCAGTAGTAAATGGGTTACTTTACAGAGTTTAGAAGAAGTAGATGGGAGACCTATATTTTTCAGGATTTGTCTATATTCCGTTCTAAACTGAGTCTCTCTTAATCTTTTAAATTAGTAGTGTTTTCATATATGGTCACAAATGGGGATCCAAATCAAGTAAACTGAATTCTAAGATAATCATAGTAATACTTCACTACACACAAACACATGCACGCAAGCACACGCGCACACACACACTTTCACATAAACCAAAATCAGTTGCCTGTCAAGTCTATTTCCACTAATGGCAACCCCAAGTGTTTCAGAACAGAACTGCACCCCACAGGGTTTTCAATGGCTGTGATCTTTTGAAGTACATCACCAGGCACCGAGGCACCTCTGGGTAGATTCAAACCATCAACCTTTTGGTTAGCAGCCCAGCACTTAACTGTCTGTGCCGCCCCAGGATTCCTCACACTCATATAGGTAGATAATAGACCTAACAGTATTGTAAACTAAGCTTTTAAGCTGGGACTATATACGTACTTTAATTATATTAAAATCAGTAATATATGTAATGACGATATCTTAGGATATCTTTTATTGCTATTAAAATTAATTGGATTCTGAGAATAACCTGGACACTGGTTAAGCAGATCACTTTGGAATGCTGTAATATACAGTAAGGACCCATTTCAACTGAAGTCTGATCCATTCTTCACACAGCAGCCAAAATGACTCTTTTATAGCATAATTTAGATCATATTGCTTCCCTTCAATGGCTTCCAACTCTGCTCAGATTGAATATCAACTTCTAACCATAGCTTGCAATGTCTGGGTGATCTGTTTTAGTGTGATGTCCAAATAAAGGTGTTACAGTACTTAGCAGAGAGTACGTAGTTCTCAAACTTGAGGGTGCATCAGAATCATCTGGAAGGTTTGTTAAAACACGAATTGCTAAGCTCCAGATTCTGACTTAGTAGGTCTAGGGTGAGACCTGTGAATCTGCACACCTAATGAGTTCCTAGGTGATACTGATGTTGCTGGCCCAGGGCCCACACTCTGAAAACCACTGATCTAGCCTAAAAGAATAATATTTCCTGCTTTCTTCTGACTTAGTGTTTCACTGATTCACTAATTCAGTGGAAATAAAAAAGGTGCCGATTTTCTCTTTTTGATGCACTGATTCTGGATGTACTAGCAAAGACCAGTCAGGAAGCTCCTTGAGGGCAGAGTCTGAGCCTGATATTCTGAGTGTCCTCTTACAGTGGTTTGCCCATATTGGCTGCTCAAAAGTGTTTGATGAATAAATGAATGGACGAAAGAACAAATGAAGAATTTCTTAAAAATTCCAGCCCTGATGAACCCTTGTCTCTGTCTCCCACAGCAAACATAAGTTCCTGAACTACATGGACTATGTTTCATTCATCTTAGTAGCCTTTACAGAGGCTAGCCCCCTCATCCCCAAATTCTGCACAAGGTAAGTTCTCAATACATATTTGTTGGATTGAACTGTCTCAGCAGTACTCCCTTTACCAGAACTACCAATGGTCAAAAAGGCCACCACAGATCCTTTGCTATAAAATGACCTTGATGCCACAAGACCCTAGTTTCCTTTCATAAGGATTTAATCCTAATTATCCTGATAAAGTAAAAACTGCATCAAGTTAATCTATGAAAGCAGCCTAGAAATTGGGAGACATTTCAAAAATTAATAGTTTGAAACAACAGACATCAAAGAGAATTTCCTTAATTTTCAAAGCAAACTTAAAATGCAGCATTTTGAACCTAGGTATAACCTAAAACACAAATGCACTCAAAAGAAGATGAATTATTTTAAAAAGTTGTATTTAAGAGACATAGAGTTTCTAGAATGTTACCTAATAAATGGCACTCTTAGGTCATTCATAGAATGAAGAGGTGCATATGCTCCTTGCTCATCCCACCACTTGCGAGCCAGGGCCCGGAAGGTTTTTACTTCATTGCTGTCTACAGTGGTTTGCGAAGTACTGTACGGTCTTGTTACAGGGTACCTAAGGGGTCAAAATGAAGAGCCAGGCAAATACTACTGTTCTTAAAAACGTAACATTAGATACACTATGTAGAAAGATCTTCTTATTTATAATTTATTAGATTCTAAATATATATATTGTTCAGTTTTGATGCTTTAAAATCAAGTTTTCTTGTAATCACAATGCTTGTAATTTGTAGATTCACAGATGAAACAAAATTAGTTTATTTTTCAAAGCAAGTTACAACTAGGACAGAACTTTATAAAATTTGGCCTTATGGGTCACATCTAATAATAATAATAATGGAAGTATTAGTAGGAATAATAATAATTAAAAAAATGTTGCCATCGAGTCGACTGCAACTCATGGCGACCCCATGTGTATCAGTACTGAAGTCACTCCTGAGGTTCACCCTTCAGCCAAAGATTAGACTGGCCCATATAACAGAACGAGACTAACTGGGCACACCAGCCCAGGGACAAGACAAGAAGGCAGGAGAGGACAGAAAAGCTGGTAATGGGGAACCCAAGGTCGAGACGGGGAGGGTGTTGACATGTCATGCGAGGGGTTGGCATCCAATGTCATAAAACAGTATGTGTATTAAATGTTTAATGAGAAACTAATTTGCTCTGTAAACTTTCCTCTAAAGTACAATAAAAAAAATGTTAGATATACAAATTAATAAACATTAAACTTCGGGGAAAAAAAAAAGAACTGTACTCCATAGTGTTTTCAGTAGCTGATTTTACAGACGTAGATCACCAGGCCTTTCTTCCGAAGCACCTCTGGGTGGCTCAAACCTCCAACTTTTCAGTTAGCAGCTGAGTGCTTTAACCATTTGTACCACCTGAGCACTCCAATAATAATAGCTACTATTTACTGAGCACTTATTAAACACTAGGTACTATTTAAAAGCTTCACATATATCATCTTATTTAATCCTCCCAACAACTCTGGCATAGGTACTATTATCATCTCAATTTTACAGATAAGAAAATGGAGGCACAGAGAGATTCAGTAAGTGGTAAAACCAGGATTTGAACCCAGTTATCTCCATCTTCTTTTGCTATCACCGTTGTCTAAGCTCCCTTCATTTCATATGAGCTATTACGCTAGTCTTCTAATTACAAGACTGGCTGCTTCCCACCTCATTCCCTTCCAATCTATTCTCCATGATGCATCCAGAGTGATCATTCTGAAATGACAATCTGATAATGTCACTTTCCTGCTTAAAATGTTTCCATGTTTTCCCAGTGCCCTTAGGGAAAATGGAGCCCTGGCGGCAAAGTGGTTAAGAGCTACAGTGTGCTACTGTTGCTAACCAAAAGGTCGGCAGTTTGAATCCACCAGCTGCTCCCTGGAAATTCTATGCAGCAGTTCTACCCTGTCCTGTAGGGTCACTGTGAGTTGGAATCGACTTGATGACAACGGGTTTGGTTTAAGGAAAATACCAAAATCCTTGCTATGGCCTACAAAGCTCTGAATTATTTAGCCCCTTATTTCCTCCCTCTCTAAACTCATCTCCCACTACTCTCCTTATCCCCTCACTCCAGCCATGCAGGCCTTCTTCAAGTTCTTTGAACTGGTCACACTGGCTTCTTCCTTGGGCACTTTGCATGTGTTGTTCCCTCTGCCTAAAACATTCTTTTCATCTTTTCCCCCTCCCCTCTACACAAATCTAATTAATTCTTTCTCATCCTTCAGATCGTAGCTTAAATCAAATGTTATCTAAGAAGTCTTCTCTGATGCACAAAACTGGATCACAGTTTGTGTTCCCCTGTTTTAACTCGTACATCACATTGTACTTCTTCATGGGGCTGTGTGATTATTTGGCCATGCCTGCCTCCCCTCTAGACCATAAGCACTATGACAGCAAGCAGGGATTATCTCGCTCACCATTTTATCCCTAGTGACTAGTACAGTTCCTGGAACACAGCTGGTACTCAGGAAACACTTGTCAAATGAATAATATGAAATAGAAGGTCCAGAAAAGTATATACTATGCCTAAAAAAATTTTTTTTTTAATCAAATGAGATCAAACAGACTAAACAGGGATCATATAGATCCTATACAAAGTACCACTGCATAGTAGTGGAAAATTCTCCAAAGGTCTACTTGGGTAAAAGAAGAAGTTGTTAAGTTAGAAAAGGTAATGCCATTCAAATTTTTACTGTTTTTCTTAGCCACATATGGCGTGTAAATTCTATACTCATTACTTTTCATCCTTTTAAGATTGAAATGTTATTTTTCTTTTTTTTTGTTGTGGTAAATATATATGTAACAAAACATTCACCATCACTCTTCTCTAATATTTATATTATCTTATGAATATTACCCTTCTTTTTCATACTTAATGCAAAGCCTCAGTAATCAAGGACTAACTTACAATAGATAACAGTAAGTGGTTGTTCAGTTGACTACAAATGATTTCATACATCTAATCTCAAAGGAGCTTGTTTAAGAGAAAAGTAGGGGCATGCACTTGGAAAACTGAGCTCAAGTCTCAACACTACGTAATATTTTTCACAAGGTTATAAATTAGTTTATAAAATACAAACACAAAAAGATATTAGTTTTGTTCAATATTACCACCCAGAATGTACTCTTATCCCCCTTGCCATTATTTACGTTGCACCTAACAAGCACTGCATTATTTGTGTCCTGTCATAAGGATATTCTGAGGAAGTATAAGTACTCTTCCAAGTAATATGATCTTCTATTAAAAATAAAATCCATCTCTGAATTCATATGTACTGGATGTACACTGGAAGCCCTGGTGGTGCAGTGGTTAAGCATCTGACTGCTAACCAAAAGGTTGGCAGTTCAAATCCACCAGCCGTTCCTTGGAAACCGTATGGAGCAGTTCTACTCTGTCCTATAGGGTCACTATGAGTCAGAATCGACCTGATGGCAATGGGTTTGGTTTTCTGGGTTTTGGATGTACATTGTATTATTCTATCAACTTCTGTGGGCTTAAAATTTTTCAAATTTAAAAGTTGTTGAAAAGTAAATTAATTAAAAATATTTAAATAAGTAAAATCAACCTTAATCAAAGCATATAAGCTATTATATGCTGACAGGGTTTATTAAATACAATCATTTACTAAACTACTATTGCATACAATTCTATAAATATTTACCATACTAATAAACATACTAACCTGTAACTTTTCATTTTATTCAAAGAGGCAAAGGTCATCCTATAGGATTGCAAGTTCGTGGTTCTGTATTCAGTGCAAACCCATGGTTTAATTTGTAGAATCCAACTGAGATTATTCTCTGAATTAGCTGAAAAAAAAATTATATGTATATGTAATAAGTATATGAATTCTTGATTCTAACGTAACTAAATAAAGTATTTTATATGGCAATCCTATGTTATACTATGACTGATAAATGAATTTTCCCCTTAATTTTGGATTTTACTATAAAAAATAGAAGTCTTACATTCTACCATCTTTCTTTAACCAGACATTTTCAAAATTATAATAAGCAAAAATAAGTAATGTCTAAATAAAAAATTTTTCATGACATTAGTTTTTGCAACCACATTGTGCTGCACAAAATCATAAAAAATGATATTCAAATAAAACTATGTTACCTCTTAAACTAGGGTAATATTAATTCTGATATTATCTGTAAAAACCAGTTCAAATTCTGTCAATTCCATGTTAGCTACATGAAACTGATTTATACACATGTTCGGTATCCTTTACAGAGCAAAAATGTATGTATTTTATATGTATATATACAAATTACATATTATATAAAACACACACACATATCTATATACACACACATACACATCTTGGAATCCACACTCACCCAGTCCATATGTTCAAACTAACATAGGGACTTGATTTATGAACAGGTTACTCTGCTGCAGAAAATTCATTTGTTTAATAAACATGTAGACAAAGCAGGCTCCAGAACAAAGAATATTACCAGATACAAAGAAGGATACTGCATCATAATTAAAGGGACAATCCACCAAGAAGACAAATAACAGAATATCAAAACACATGAAGCAAAAAACTGACAAAACTGGATAAAGAAACAGACAAATCCACAACTATAGTTGGGGACTTCACCACCACTCTCTAGTAACTGTTAGAATCACTAGACAGAAAATCAACAAAGATACAGAAGAAATGAACAACGCTATCAACCACTAAGATCTAATTGAAATTTATAAAACATTCCACTTAAACAACAACAGAATATACATTCTTTCAACCGTGCATGAAGCATTCATAAAGATAGACCATATCCTGAGACGTAAAACAAATCTCCACAACTGTAAAAGAAGTGAAACATACAAAGTATATTCTCTGACTTCAATGGAATCAAACTAGAAATAAATAACAGAAAAGATAACATGAAAAGCTTCAAACACTTGGAAATAAAACAACACACCTGTATACAATCCATGAGTCAAAGAGAAAGTCTCACATATTAAAAATATATTGGACTAAATTAAAATGAAAATACAATATATAAGAATCTGTGGGATGCAGCTAAAGCAGTACTTAGAGGAAAATTTATAGTACCAGCTATACATATTAGAAAACAAAAAAGGTCTCAAACAATCTAAGCTTCAACCTCAAGAAACTAGAAAAGAGAGAACAAAATATGACCAAAGCAAGCAGAAGGAAGGAAATGATAAAAACAAAAATTTAAAACAGAAAAACAATAGAGAAAAATTAATCAAACCAAAAGCAGATTCTCTGAAACGGTCAAAAAAATTGATAAACCTCCATCAAGCATAACAAAGACAAAAAAAGAGAAGACCTAAGTTACCAATATCATGAAAGAAAGAGAAGATATAGACCCAATAGACATTAAAAAGGTTAATAATATTAAAAAAAAACAAAAAAACTCTATGCACAGAAATTCTACAACATAGATAAAATGGACTAATTCCTTGGAAATACAAACTACCAAGACTCATGCAAAATAAAACAACCTGAACAGTTCTATAACTATTAAAAAAAATTAATTCATAATTAAAAACTCTTTGAAAAACAAACCTTCAGGCTCAGATGGCTTCATTCAGGAATTCTACAAAGAAAAAGTAACAACCAGTTCTACATAATCTCTTCCAGAAAAGAAACAAGCAGGAATACCTCACAATCCATTTTATGAAGCCAGCATTACTATGATATAAAAACCAGACACAATACAGCAAAAGAAAACTACAGACTAATTTCTCTCATGAACATACGCAAAAATTCTCAACAAAATATTAGCTATAGAGTCCAGCAATGTATAAAAATAATAAAGCACAATGAAGTGGGATTTATTCCAGCTATGCAACAGTAGCTCAGTATTAGAAAATCTATTAATGTAATGTACCATATTAATAATCTAAAGAAAACCACACAATCATACTGATAGATGCAGACAGAGCATTTTACAAAATCTACCCTATTTATGATGAAAAACTCTCAGCAAATTAAGAATATAAGAGAACTTCAACCTGATAAGAGTTTGGACTAAAAACCTATAGTTCACAGGATACTCACTGGTGAAAGACCAAGTACTTTCCCCCTAAAGTCAGGAATAAGGCAAGCGTGTCCACTCTCACCACTTCTAGCCAACATAGTACTAAAAGCACTATCCAGTGCAATAAGGCAAGAAAAGGAAATAAAAAGCATACAGAAAGGAAAACCAAACAAAAACCAAATCCATGGCAGTCAAGTCGATTCCGACTCACAGCAACCCTATAAGACAGAGTAGAACTACCCCATAGAGTTTCCAAGCAGCGCCTGGTGGATTCGAACTGCCGAACTTTTGGTTAGCTGTGGTAGCTCTTAACCACTACGCCACCAAGGTTTCCACAGAATGGAAAGGAAGAAACAAAGTTGTCCTTATTTGTAGTTAATATGATTGCCTATATAGAAAATCCCAAGGAATTAGGGAAAAAAAAAAGCTTCTGGAACTAATAAGTTAGCAAGGTTGCAGGGCACAAGGTCAACACACACACAAAAAAATCAATTATGTTTCTATATACGAACAATGAACAACTGCAAAGCAAAATTTAAACTGGCATATCATTTAAACTTATTCTAAAAAGAATGAAATAATTTTGTTATACAAATCTAACAAAATATGTACAGGATTGTTTCAAATCCACCCAGGGATGCCAGAGAAGAAAGGCCTGGCAATCTACTTCCATAAGATTACAGCCATTGAAAACACTATGGAAAGTGAGGCCAAGACGGCAGAATAGTGAGACACTTCCTGTGGTCCCTCTTACAACAATGACCCGAAAACACAAGTGAGTTGATTATATATCACAGTCTAGGAGCCCCGAACATTAAAGACAAAGTTGAAGAGTCAGCAGCAGCAGAGGCAGGGACAAACAATTCAGAAAAAGTGAAGAAGTACCAGACCTGACCTAGCTGGCATCCTGCAGGCTGGATTGCTTGGCGCACGCAGGCTGAGGCAAGCAGTAGCTAGCACTTGAGACGCGTTTCACCACATTAGGAGAAACTAAGTGGCGGAGAGTCTGCAGAAGCCTTCAGAGCCAGGGGGAAGTGGCGCTAGATCTGTGAAAGTTAAGTGCAAGTGTCTAATCTTGTGCAGGAGCAAAATAACCCTTCCCCCTTTGGGACCTTCGTAACAGAGACGTGCTTCTCTTCCGTTTACATGCCCCCTCTCTGCTCCGTTCTGGGGCCAGTCCAGCAGTGTTCAGCAGTTGCCACACCCCCAGGCCAGAGGCCAGAAGTGAGACCTGCTGTGCCTGAACCAGTCTGCTGGCTTTGGGGAGGGAAAAAACAAACAAATGAACAAACAAAAAAAAAAGAAACTGTCAACTCCCCTAAGCTGGAAGCTCAGGATTAACCGTGCCCAAACCAGTCTCATGGCTTTAAAAAAAACTGCCACGCTCCCTAAGCCGGGAACTCAGAGGAGGCACAGCCCCTTCACCTAGGCACAGGCATAAGGAGTCCATGGACTTTGAATGCTTTTCACCCCTGCCTAGACCTGTGTGGGTCCCAAGCAACAGCGCAGGCCCTCGTTAGCATAGTACAACAGGGTATATACCTGAAGCCTATTCTCAACTGCAACAGATAAGGGAGAGTGGTAGATTTGTGACGTTTGACACTGCCTAGCCCATTAAGCAGGGTCCTCACCCAACCACACCAGGGGCCTGAACTGGAGGCTTCACCTATCCCAACCAGTAACCCACGACAGGGGGCTGAGGGTAAGTGGTGCCTCCCAGTCCTTACAGTCAACAGCATTAGGTGCCCAAAGTCCAGCTGCAAAACCCACCCACCTACACACTCTAGGGGACAGGGACACACCTTCCACCTAGGCACTCAGGGGCAGCCGTCAGCCCCCTTCCTTGCTCAGCACATAACCCCCTACTGCAGCCAGATACCTGTGCCTGCTCCAGTCAACCCTACGCCGCCCTGCTCATCTAGGGCTAGGTAACAGCCTGCACAATGCACGTGGTGACTGTCTTAATCATCTAGTGCTACTCTAACGGGAATACCACAAGTGGATGGCTTTAACAAAGAGAAGTTTTTCTCTCAGTCCAGTAGGCTACAAGTCCAAATTCAGGGCGTCGGCTCTGCGGGAAGGTTTTCTCTCTCTGATGCCTGGAGGAAGGTCCTCATCATCATCAGTCTTCCCCTGGACTAGGAGCTTCTCTGCGTAGGAACCTCGGGTCCAAAGGATGCACTCCGCTCCTGGCACTGCTTTCTTGGTGGTATGAGGTTCCCAACTCTCTGCTTGCTTCCCTTTCCTTTTATCTCTTGTAAGATAAAAGGCGGTGCAGACCACACCCTAGGGAAACTCCCTTTACAGTGAGTGGATCAAGGATGTGACCTTAGTAATGGTGTTACAATCCCACCCTAATCAGCTTTAATTTAAAATTACAATCACAAAATGGAGGATAACCACAGAACACTGGGAATCATGGCCCAGCCAAATTGATACATACTTTTTTTGGGGGACACAGTTCAATCCATGACAGTGACCGATGACCTGAACACCTAAGCTGAATTCACACAAGAAAAGTAAACAGACTCATGGGCTCACACACCTAGTAGCAGCTCTAACCACCTGGTGACAGGTCGTGAAAGTTTCAAAGATGACAATAATCAAAGTAGCTCACACATCCAGCCTATCTGGGCATATCAAAACAAAACAAAAAAAAGAGATAGGACACAGTCAGCAAACATACAATAAATTAATACAATAACTTACTAATGGCTCAGAGATAACAGTCAATATCAAATCACATAAAGAGGCAGACCACGATGGCTCCAGTAAGCGATCAAAACAAAGAACCAGGAAACCTTCCAGAGGAAGGGAAGGTCTTAGAATTACTGGAGGCAGAATTCAAAAGATTAATATACAGAGCTCTTCAGGAGATCAGGCAAAACACAGATCAAGCCAAGGAACACACAGACAAAGCAATAGAGGAATTTAGGAAAGTTACGTAAGAGCAGAATGGCAAATTTAACAGGCTGCTAAAATCCACAGTGACAGCAAATGGAAATCCAAAAGATTAACAACAAAATTTCAGAATTAGACAACTAAATAAAAATTCATAGGAGCAGAACTGAGGCAATGGAAGTCAGAATTAGTGAGACTGAAGACAAAGCACTTGACACCAATTTGAGGAAAAATCAGATAAAAGGATTTTAAAAAATGAAGAAACCCTAAGAATTATGTGAATGACTGGAGTACTGGGGGGCGGGGGGGGTGTAAACAGAAAACACAGAGAGAATTGTTGAAAATTTGCTAGAAGAAAACTTCCCTGATATCATGAAAGACGAGAAGATATCTATCCAAGAAGCTAAATTAAACCCCAAAAGAAAGTCACCAAGACATATAATCAAACTTGCCGAAACCAAATGTAAAGAGAGAATTTTAAGAGCAGTTAGGAATAAATGAAAAGTCACCTACAAAGGAGAGCCAGTAAGACTACACTCTGTCTACAGCAGAAACCATGCAAGCAAGAAGGCAATGGGATGACATATATAAAGCCTTGAGGGAAAAAAATTGCCAGCCAATAATTATATATCCAGCAAAATTGTCTCTCAAATATAAAGGCAAAATTAGGGCATTTTCCAGATAAACGGAAGTTAAGAGAATTTGTAAAAACCAAACCAAAATTACAGAAAATACTAAAGGAAGTCCTCCAGCTACAGAATCAATAATATCAGATAACAACCCAAGACTAGAACATAGGACAGAACAACCAAAGACTAGAACACAGGACAGAACAACCAGATATCAACTCAGATAGTGAAGTCACAAAAATAAGTCAAAGGTAAAACACTGAAAACAGGGAAAAAGAGATGTCAGTATGTAAAAGATGACCTCATTAAAACAAAAAAGAGGAACTAAATAGTATAGTCATAGAACTTTCATGTGGAAAGGAAGTTAAGGTGATAACAAGAAAGAAAAGATTGGTTTAAACTTAGAAAAACAGAGGTAAATTTTAAGGTAACCACAAAGGAAACTAACAAATCCACACACCAAAATCAAAAAGAAGGAAAACATAAAGACTTAGTAAATACAAAATAAATAACAATGAAAAAGAAGAAAAGAAAATACATAAAGAAAAATGACTCAGCACAGAAAATTAGGTGGAACAAAGAAACTGTCAACACCACAAAAAAAAAAAAAAAAAATCAAAATGACAGCACTAAACTCATACCTATCAATAATTACACTGAATGTAAATGGACTAAACGCACCACTAAAGAGACACAGAGTGGCAGAACGGATAAAAAAAAACATGATCCATTTTTATGCTGCCTACAAGAGACACACGTCAGACTCAAAGACACAAACTAAAACTCAAAGAATGGAAAAAATATATCAAGCAAACAACAATCAAAAAAGAGCAAGAGCGACAATAGTAAGCTCTGACAAAATAGACTTTAAACCAAAATCCACCACAAAGAATAAGAGAGGATACTATATAATCATTGAAGGGACAATACACCAGGAGGATATAACGATAATAAACATATGCTCACTCAACGACAGGGCTCCAAAATACATAAACTCTAACAGCACTGAAAAGAGAAACAGACAGCTCCACAACAGTAGTAAGAGACTTCAACAAACCACTTTTGGTGAAGGACAGAACATCTAGAAAACAGCTCAATAAAGACACAGAAGATCTAAATGCCACAATCAACCAATTTGATCTTACAGACATATACAGAACACTCCACCCAACAGTAGCCAACTATACTTCCTTTTCCTATGCACATGGAACATTCTCCAGAAGAGACCACACATTAGGCCACAAAGCAAGCCTCAACAGAATCCAAAATATCGAAATATTACAAAGCATCTTTTCTGACCATAAAGGAAAAGCAAGCAAAAAAACTACATGGAAACTGAACAACATCTTGTTCAAAAACTACTGGGTTACAGAAGAAATCAAGGACGGAATAAAGAAATACACAGAATCAAGTAACAGTGAAAATACATCCTACCAGAACTTTTGGGACATGGCAAAAGCTGTGCTCAGAGGTCAATTTATAGCAATAAATGCACACATCCAAAAAGAAGAAATGGGCCAAAATCAAAACAGTAACCGTACAACTTGAACAAATAGAGAGCAGCAAAAGAAGCCCTCGGGCACCAGAAAAAGGAAAGAATAAAAATTACAGCAGAAATAAATGAAAAAGAGGATAGAAAAAAAACTGAAAGAGTCAACAAGACCAAAAGATGGTTCTTTGAAAAGATCAACAGAATCGATAAACCACTGGCCAAAATGATAAAAGAAAAACAGGGGAGGAACAAATAACCCCAATAAGAAATGAGATGGGCTATATCACAACAGACCCTACTGAAAACTGCACTCCAACAAATTTGAAAACCTAGAGGAAATGGACAAAATTTCTAGAAACACACTACCTACCTAAACTAACATAAAGGTAGAAAAACTAAATAAACCTGTTAGAAAGGAAGAGATTGAAGAGTTAATTTAAAAAAACTCCCAACAAAAAAAAGCCCTGGCCCTGAAGGCTTCACTGGATAATTCTACCAAACTGCCAGAGAAGAGTTAACACCACCACTACTAAAAGGTATTTAAGAGCATAGAAAAGGATGGAATACTCCTAAACTCATTCTATGAAGCCAGCATAACCCTGATACCAAAACCAGGTAGACACCACAAAAAAAGAAAATTACAGACCAATAGCCCTCATGAACATAGACGCAAAAATTCTCAACAAAATTCTAGCCAATAGAATTCAAAAACATATCAAAAAAATGATTCATCATGGCCAAGCGGGATTCATACCAGGTATGCAGGGATGGGGTCAACATTAGAAAAACAATCAATGTAATCCATCACATAAATAAAACGAGATAAGAACCACATGATCTTATCAATCAATGCAGAAAAGGCATTTTGACAAACTCCAATACTCATTCATGATAAAAACTCTTCAGCAACAATATGGCCCCGGGACACCCTTTTAGCACAGTGGAGAAGTCACTCCTGAAGTTCACCGTTCAGCCAGGGATTGGACAGCCTCATGAAACAAAACAGGACTAATAAGGCACAGCAGTCCAGGGACAAGGACTAGAAGGCAGGAAGGGACAGGAAAGCTGGTGATAGGAAACCCAACGTTGAGAAGGGACAGTGCTGACATGTCATGGGGTTGTCAATCATTGTCACAGGGCAATATGTGTATTAACTGTTCAATGAGAAACTATTCTGTTCTGCAAATCTTCACCTAAGGTACAAAAACAGAATTATCTATGTGAGATCAAATTGACAACAGCAACTCAAAAGGTTTGATGGAAAGCCTGGGGGCAGTGAGTTTAAGATAATGGTGATGGAATAATTTGGAAAAGGATAGTGAGAATAGCAGCACAACTGGAAGAATGTAATCGATGTCACTGAATTGTACATGTAGAAACTTTTGAGATGGTGTAACTTTGGCTATATTTTCACCAAAAAAAAGGTCCTCCAAGGTTGAGAAGGGAGAGTGTTGACATGTTGTGGGTTGTTAATAAATGTCATAAAACAATATGTGTACTGACTGTTTGATGAGAAACTATTTGTTCTGTAAACCTTCATCTAAAGTACAATTTAAAAAAAAAACCTCTCAGCAAAATAGCAATTCCCTTGAAAATGGGAACCGGACAAGGATGCTGTTTATCACCACTCTTATTCAACATTGTGCTGGAGGTCCTAGCCAGAGCAATAAGGCTAGAAAAAGAAATAAAGGGCATCCAGATTGGTAAGGAAGAAGTAAAAGTATCCTTATTTGTAGATGATATGCTCTTATACACAGAAAACCCCAAAGAATCCACAAGAAAACTACTGAAACTGAAAGTAGATTTCAGTGAAGTATCAGGATACAAGATAAACATACAAAAATCAATTGGATTCCTCCACCCAAAAAACCGGAACTCGAAGAGGAAACCACCAAATCAATACCATTTACAATAGCCGCCAAGAAAATAAAATATTTAGGGATAAATCTAACGAGAAACATAAAAGACCTATACAAAGAAAACTATAAGACACTGCTACAAGAAACCAAAAGAGACCACATAAATAGAAAAACATAACATGCTCATTGATAGGAAGACTCAACATTGGGAAAATGTCAATTCTATCCAAAACGATCTATGGATACAATGCAATCCCAATCCAAATTCCAATGACATTTTTTAAGGAGATGGAGAAACAAATTACCAACTTCACATGGAAAGGGAGGAGGCCCTGGATGAGTAAAGCATTGCTGAAGAAGAACAAAGTGGGAGGACTCATGCTACCTTATATTAGAACCTATCATACTGCCATGGTAGTCAAAACAGTCTGGTACTGGTGCAACAACAGATACATAGACCAATGGAACAGAATTGAGAATCCAGACGTAAATTTATCCACCTATGAACAGTTGATATTTGACAAAGGCCCAAAGTCTGTTAACTGGGGAAAAGAGTCTCTTTAACAAATGGTGCCGGCATAACTGGATATTCATCTGCAAAAAAATGAAACAAGACCCATACCACACATCATGTACAAAAACTAACTCAAAATGGATCAAAGACCTAAATATAAAATCTAAAGATCATGGAAGAAAAAATAGGGACAATGCTAGGAACAGTAATACATGGCATAAACAATGCAAAACATAACTAACAATGCATAAACACCAAAAGAGAAACTAGATAACTGGGAGCTCCTAAAAATCAAACACTTATGCTCATTAAGACTTCACCAAGAATAAAAAAACAACCTACAGACTGGGACAAAAATTTTGGCTATGACATATCCGATAAAAGTCTAATCTCTAAAATCTACAAGATACTGCAACACCTCAACAACAAAAAGAAAATCCAATTAAAAAACGGGCAAAGGATATGAACAGACACTTCACCAAAGAAGACATTCAAGCAGCTAACACATACATAAGGAAGTGCTCACAATCATTAGCCATTAGAGAAATGCAGATCAAAACTACAATGAGATATCATCTCACTCCAATGAGGCTGGCACTAATCCAAAAAACATAAAATATTAAATGTTGGAGAGGTTGTGGAGAGACTCAAACACTTACGCACTGCTAGTGGGAATGTAAAATGGTACAATCACTTTGAAAATCGATTTGGTGCTTCCTTAAAAAGCTAGAAATAAGTACCATATGATCCAGTAATCCCACTCCTTGGAATATACCCTAGAGAAATAAGAGCCGTCACACATACAGAAGTACATACACCCATATTCATTGAAGCACTGTTCACAATAACAAAAAGATGGGAATAACCTAGATGCCTATCAACAGACAAATGGATAAACAAATTATGGTACATACACACAATGGAATACTATGCAACGATAAAGAATAATAATGAATTGGTGAAACATCTCACAACGTGGATGAATCTGGAGGGCATTATGCTGAGTCAGTGGCAAAAACAAATTTGTATGAGACCACTATTATAAGAACTCAAAAAAAGGTTTAAACACAGAAGAAAACATTCTTTGATGGTTAGGAGGGTGGGGAGGGAGAAAGACGGGACTTCACTAACTAAATAATAGACAAGAATCATCTTAGGTGAAGGGAAGGCTGTAAATCTTTACCAAAGGTGACTGCCACATCTTTCTCCTGCGGAGCAGTTAGTGGGTTCAAACCACCGATTAGCAGCCAAGTTCTTTAACCACTATAACCACTATACCACCAGGGCTCCTAATATAGAAGGTAGTGAAATCCAAAAAAGATCTGTAGTTTAGTTAATAGTTAATTTACTATTTAGTTAATTTCCTGGCTTTGACAATGTACTATCATTATGTAAGATTGCACTGCTGAAGAAGGCTGGCTGAAGATTATTAGGAATTCTACTGTCTTAGTTATCTGGTGCTGCTATAACAGAAATACCACAAGTGGGAGCTTTAACAAACAGAAATTTACTTTCTCACAGTTTAGGAGGCTTGAAGTCTGAATTCAGGGTGCTGTCTCTAAGGGAAGGCTTTCTCTCTCTGTTAACTCTGGAGGAAGGTGCTTCCTTCTTCTGAGCTTCTGTTCCTGGGTAATCTTCATGTGGCTTGGCATCTCTCTTTCTCCATCTCTGCTCTGCTCCTTGTTTAATCTCTTTTATATCTCAAAATATACCCTAGTATAGTAGGGTATATACCAGTCCTGCCTCAATAACATAACAAAGACAACCCATTTCCAAACGGGCTTATAACTACAGGCATGGATGTTAGGATTTACAACACATATTTTTGGGGGACATAATTCAATCCATAAATCTACTATTTTTGCAACTTCTTATGTGTCTTAAATTATTTCAGAATAAAAAGTTTTTTGTTTTCTTAATTAAAAAGTACAAAGTGGCTCATTACAAAGTATTTCTCCTATCCCTAACTCCAGGCATCCAGTTTCTCTCTCTGGAGGCAATCAATGTTACTAAATTTGTGGGTATGCTTCTAGAGATGTTTTATGCACATGCAACCATGTTTGTCAATCTATTTCTCTTATTTTATACAAAGGGTAGCACAACGTACATTCTTCTGCACATTGTTTTACTTACCTGTCTTGGAGACTATTTCATTACAGATGATAACCAAACCTAAACCAAATCAATTGCCATCGAGTCGATTCTGACTCACAGCGACCCTACAGGACAGAGCAGAACTGCCGCATAGGGTTTTCAAGGAGCGGCTGGTGGATTTGAACTGCTGACCTTTTGGTTAGCATAAACAGCCTCCTATTTTTTTTTTTTTTATAGCTGCATGATAATCCATAATTTATTTAAGCAGTCTTCTATTGATGGATATTTTATTTCCAATTTTTTGCTTACTAAAAACCTGAGATTGAATTACGTAGGTAATTTCATATATGTTTGAGTGTACCTGATGGTAAAGTCCCAAGAATTGCTGTGTACATTTGTGTATTGTAACTGCCACCCATGGATGTTTTTTGCAGCTCCATGGGCAATCTAAGAAAGTTTAGTGCTGGTTTCTCTACATTGTCACCAACACAATGAGTTATGAAACATTTTTATCAGTGACAATCCAATAGGTGAAAATGGTATCTCAGTGTAAATTTTGCTTTATCATGAGTGAGGTTAAGTATCGTTTCTTAATTTTAATGGCCATTTATATTTCATGTCTTGTCTTTTCATAGTCTCTGCACATTTTTCTCCTGCGTGCTTTATGTTTTTTATTTGTTTTGTTTTTTAATAGGCCCTTCACAGTCTGGTCCAAAGCCATTTCGATATTCTAAAAAATATATATTTATAGATATAGATATTTGTGCTTCTGGGCTTTTGCTCAGTTAATTCTCTCTTCCACCAACTCTATCTGAACTACCTTTTAAGACCTAGTTCAAATAGTCATCTGTATTATATAATGAACTTGGAGAAATAGATTGGGATAGAGAGAGAGAACAGAGATACACCACGATTTCAACAGTGATTATCTGTGGTGGAGACAATCATCTTTTTATACTTTCTTTTCCTGAACTTTTCCCAGTAAACACATATGCTTTTTACAGTCAGAAATTTTAAAATAATACAAAACTATTTCCAGAGTTTGAGGGAAGGGTAATGTAAATGGAGTTTTCTTTTTTTAAAACATTCTTGAGGTATCATTCATTTCTAAATATCCAGTGTTTATGTAACAGTTCCTGACACACCCGTAAAAACTCGCTGCCGTCGAGTCGATTCCGACTTACAGCGACCATATAGGAAAGAGAACTGCCCCATAGTTTCCAAGGAGCGCCTGGTGGATTCGAACTGCCGACATTTTGGTTAGCAGCCGTAGCACTTAACAACTAAGCCACCAGGGTTTCCTCCGGACATACAGTACGTGTTAAATGAGTTTCGTGTAAAGGATTAATTTAACTATCTAGTAACACTAGGAGTTAAAAAACCAGACTGTCGCCTATAAGCACCAAGTTCAGTGTGATATTTTCGTGATCTTAATTGCCGATATAGTTTGGAAACTGCAGCTGGTGTGACCTGCCAGCCCTCGCAAAAATAGGAAGCACGACCAAGAAACTCCTGTCGACACATCGTGGGCCCCTGGCCCCTGGGGCAGGAAGTTCAACCAAGATCAGATAAAGGTCGTCTGATGCAACGTGAAGGCCCGCGGACAGATCTACCCCCTGCAGGACCTAATCCTCAACTTTTCCCTCCACCTTTGAAAAGGTGAAGGGTGTTCCACCGGGATTGAGGGTCGGTACAAAAGCCGTACGTCTTGCGCTACTGGAGCGCGGAGGCCACGAATAGTCCACAGCCCTCCTCTGCGTCTGCGCAGAACCGCCAGGCGCCACGCCCCCCCATCCCCCCCTCCCCGGTGGATTCTGTGAGAGCGATCTCCACACACTCACCCGCTGAGGCTAGGCGAGGACAGTCGGCCAGTGTGCGCCTGCATCCAGACTCAAGCACTTCTAAAAAACGACCCCCAGACGAACTAAGACTGCGGCCTCCCCACATTGCGACAGAAAGGATCCACCTCTTCTTCCGGTCCCTCCCGCAGAAGAGTCCCAGCAGAAAAGTTCCGGGATTCGTCCTTGCGCGGTCAGGAACTGACTTAATCATGGTTGTATTATTAACGGATGTTATGTATATACGACTATCGATACTCTTCACGCTCAACATCTGGCAAATTGTGGACGCAGTGAAGCTATAAAATGTTTCTCTTGCTCATACAAGATATTCTCATTTATGCCTATTCCTATCTGACCACCCCAAACGTAATCATTAAGGGCTATCCATCAGTCAATCCCACCGTTACATACGTGATCTAGCTTTTAACCCTGTGTAGCCCTATTTCATATTTATTAGGACATTTACACTCCTGTAAGACACTGACCCCAGCTCTTGGAATCACAAAAGTATGAAAGCATTTCTTCTCTAAGGGTAGAAAAGTTTCCCCTTTCAAGGTACTCAAATATCAGACGGCCAGAAGTCCAACTTTGAAATCATTCCACATTTTCAACAGGAAAGCTCAAATTGGTTAAGGGTTCTTGGAACTGGTTTAATTTACTGCTCAGCAATGGGTCGTTCAAGGAGGCCTGGTGGTGCAGTAGTTAAGTGCTCGGCTGTTAACAGAAAGGTCGGCGGTTTGAACCCACCACCCGCTTAAAAAATGCCAAACCCCACCGCCTTCGATTCCGACTCATAGGCATCCTACAGGACAGAGTAGAACTGCCCGATAGGGTTTCCAAGGAGCGCCTAGTGGATCTGAACTGCCGACCTTGTGGTTAGCAGCCAAACTCTTAACCACTACGCCACCAGGGTTTAAAAGACCTGGTGATCTGCTCCCTATAAAGATGTCAGCCTAGGAAACCCTAGAGGCAGTTCTATTCTGTCCTATAGGGTCACTATGAGTCAGAATTGGCTTGACAGCACACAGTAGTGTTCACTTACAGCTCCTTAGCTAAAATACTCACTTCCTCTTAAAAAGTAGTTGCAGACTTTTTCAGTAGCTAAGACACTGGCTAAAGAATGGACTTAGTCCAAAGGACTAATGGACCACAACTATCACAGCCTCCACCAGACTGAGTCCAGTACAACTAGATGGTGCCCAGCTACCACCACTGACTGCTCTGTCTGACAGGGATCACAACAGAGGGTTCCGAACAGAGCTAGAGAAAAATGTAGAACAAAATTCTAGCTCACATAAAAACACCAGACTTACTGACCTGACAGAGCCTGGAAAAACCCCAGAAGTATGGCCCCTGGATACCCTTTTAGCTCAGTAATGAAGTCACTCCTGAGGTTCACCCTTCAGCCAGAGATTAGATAGCCCCATAAAACAAAACAAGACTAATGGGGCACAACAGTCCAGGGACAAGGACTAGAAGGCAGGAGGGGACAGGAAAGCTGGTAATAGGGAACCCAAGGTTGAGAAAGGGCAGTGTTGACATGTCATGGGGTTGCTAACCATTCTCATAAAACAGTACGTGTACTGTTTAATAAGAAACTATCTTTTCTGCAAACCTTCATCTAAAGTACAAAAAAAAAAAAATGACTTAAACATAGCATCGATAATAAATATGGCAAAGGACCCGGCAATGTTTCATTGTCATACATAAGGTCGCTATGAGTCCACACCCACTCCATGGGAACAAACATGTCCCCTCAGAGCTCCTCTCTTCTTACATACATGAGCATCTCTCCAACTGAAGGCAGAAAGCTCTGCACAGAAGAAAAATTAGCAAGTTAATAAGTATTTGTTGGAGTGATGGATCCAAGGAAAAACTAGAATGCGAGTATGATTAAATAAATTTCTAAGAACCTTATTTAAATGTACTTTCTTTGTATCATCTTACTGGGCTTCAAAGCCTTGTCACTATAGTTTCAACAAAAGCAATCAGTGATTTGCCTTAACAGTGATAGGAAACAAAAGCCCTTTAACTCACATAATTTGGTCCAGATATGCAAAACTAGCTCACGATATTTTTTTATACGAACATCAACATAAGGATTTCCACTGGCCCTGAAATCTGAATTTTGTTGGAAAGACTCGTGTTGCTATGGGGTCTACGGCTATTGTTGGGAGGTATTTCCCAGACTACTGCTATGCTGTTATCCATGAACATGTTGTAGACTCTACAATTTATTTTGTTATCTCTGAAATCTCCGTAATATTTTGTAAATCTTGTAATTTTATACACATACACAATTTTTTCATTCATTTTAATGGTAAAGTGCTCCCCTATAGCTAAAAAGTTTTGTCCCTTTGAGATGCATATACTACATCTACTAATAGATTAACTGGTAAATTTTAGTATTTAATCCAACATTCTACATAAATTGGTAATTTAAGTATAATTCTATCTTAAACTATCATAATCAGATGTAGCAGCTTTAATCTATGGTGTGTTTACTAGAAAACTCTATGGATGACACTTGATAAACTTTTATGGTATAAAAGTGTAACTCGTGTATGCTATTTTAAGAGGTAATAAAAAGTCTTTTTCATTTAGGTTTGAGGTGTTACAACCAAAATTCTACTTAAAATTGAAGAACTTAAGGGCTGTAAGTGTCCAACACCTATAAACCAAACCAAACCAAACCCACTGCCATGGATTCCGACTCATAGTGCCCTACAGGACAGAGTAGAACTGCCCCATGGGGTTTCTAGGACTGTAAATCTTTACACAAGCAGACTGCCACATCATTCTCCAACTGAGTGGCTGGTGGGTTTGAACTGCCAACCTCTCAGTTAGCACCCTAGTGCTTTAATCATCGTGCAATCAGGGCTCCCTGTCCAAGACTTATAATCTAATTCCTCCCTTATATAGTTGAAAAAATTGAGGCCTACAGTGATTTCAAAACAGATCAAGTAGCAGAGCCCGGTCAAGCCAATGAATCAAATACTATTTCCATTAAGCCATGATTAGTACATTTTGGAAACCTGAACATTTTTATATATAAAACACTCAGTTTAAAAGTGAAGGCTTCCCAGCACAACTTGTCCAAGGCAAGGTCATGGAAGCTCCATAGACACATCCAAACTCCCTAATGGACCAAATTACCAAGCTGAGGGCTCTGGGGACCATGGTCTTGGGGAACATCTAGCTCAACTGGCATAACATAGTTTATAAAGAAAATGTTCTACATTCTACTTTGGTGAGTAGCACCTGGGGGTCTTAAAAGCTTGTGAGTGGCCGTCTAAGATACTCCACTGGTCTCACCCCGTCTGGAGCAAGGGAGAAAGAAAACCAGAGACACAAGGGAAAGATTAGTCCAAAAGACTAATGTACCACAACTACCACAGCCCCCACCAGACTGAGTCCAGCACAACTAGGTGGTGCCTGGCTATCACCACCGACTGCCCTGAGAGGCATCATGATAGAGGGTCCCAGACAGAGCCTGGAGAAAAATGTTTAACAAAATTCTAACTCACAGAAAAAAAAAAAAAGAGACCAGACTTACTGGTCTGACAGAGACTACAGAAATCCAGCATATGGTCCCCAGACACTCTTACAGCTCAGTAATGAAGTCACTCCTGAGGTTCACCCTTCAGCCAAAGATGAGACAGGCCCATAAAACAAAAGGAGACTAGATGCGCACACCAGCCCAGAGGCAAGGTCAAGAAGGCAGGAGGGGGCAGGAAAGCTGGTAATGGGGAACCCAAGGTCGAGAATGGGAAAGTGTGGCATGTCGTGGGGTTGGCAAGCAATGTCACAAAATAGTATGTTATTAATTGTTGAATGAGAAACTTGTTTGCTCTGTAAACCTTCATCTAAAGCACAATTAAAAAAAAAAAAAAAAAATTAAAGCCTTCCACAAAGCATACTGTAGGGACTTTGGACTTTATACATCTATGTAAAAATTCCCACATAAAATTAAAAATCTCATCTACCATTACACTTTACTTGTTTTGACACTAAAAATAAACTATTCGGGGGAAGTTTACTTATCATGTATCCTACCATTAGAAACAGATTGTAAAGACTTTTTACAAAGGCAGAAAACATATATACACTAGTGAGATTCCATACTAATCTTTATTTATATTTTGGGGCCTGAAATAAGTCTTTTAATTATCTCTTCCAAATTACATTTTATTCTCTTAATGATGTACGTTGCCCCCAATCCACAAAAGCAGGTATGATTAATACACTAGAAATATTTTAAAGAAGAACCTTTTTAAGACAGTTTTTATTAACCAATCTAGGCCAATCACTGCCTCAAAAATTTAATCTATTAATTCTCTGGTTGCCAAAAAAAAAATTCATAACCAAATTATACATCTAATTAACTTATGTGTAAGTTTTAGCATTCATATTCTAAAATCATAGAAGCCCTATTTTATAAAATCTTACCACTCAAGGTAAGCATACCAGATGACAATGAAATGAATTCTCTAAATTATCCGTGAAAATCTGAAAAACCCAAATATTTAAATATAACACTGTTGTATTTACTAATAATCAAATATATCATGACTGTCTTTTAAAAAAAACTACAGATATAGTTGATTAAAAGCTTGCAAACTGTGGAAGAGTAAACAAAACTGTCAAATAATATTTTTGGTTCTAGTCTCTATCTTGACCAAAAATGTACATATCATAGCCAGCAGAGTTTTTCTGTAGAATTTTATTTTGAAAATAATTTTTCACTGGAAGATTAATCTAAAAAACATGTTTAGATATGAAAATGTTATACAACTTATTACAAATCAGATAATTAATTCTGCAATTAGGTACACCATGTCAGCTCTCCTACATAAAAAATATTGCACATTTTCCTTAATTTTGTCTCCGTATGTGATTGATGACTAAACTATACTGAATTCCAAACTATTTTAAAGTTATCCTGTGAAATGCCAACTTTATAAATATCAGAACTAAATGCACTGTAAAACAGCCATTTTGGTAAACATGCATTTATTCACAGTTATTTCCTTTAGATAAATGCATAACTGCTCAAAATATTAAAGAATCTATGAAGAAGGTACAAGAGCACACTATGCAAATCTATTTCTATCTTTATTTTGAGGAAACACTGATCTTGGCAAAAATATGGCGTTATTTTTAAATGAACTATTGCTGGTAAGAAGGCATACTGTAAAACTTCTGTGTCGCGCACCTGCTTTTCTTTTCAAGATTTAAAAGCATTTGTTTTCAGAGATTTATCTATTGCCTCATAAATGAATAATCTTATAAAAACAGACCATGAAAGCAGTCGAGCACTTAAGTTAAAATGCCTCCAGAACCCCATTTTACTAATAAGTTATGAATGGCTTAAATTGCTAGACCACTCATTGCTCATAATTTAAGAAACTGACAAAATAAGATCATTTTAATGTTATGAAGTTGACACAGACCTGCATAATACAGCATTTCTCCACTGAGTTGAGGTCATAGTACACTTTAAAAATATAAATAAATATATATTGAATAGTCTTGTTTCTATAATAACCCCAAAGTGTTTAAAATATGCTTCTAAAGCAGAGGTGGGTGATTGCAGAATATACTTCCAGACTTGACTATCAGTGCCAAACACGTTCATTCGTTACATATAATTCTACTGGTGCAATGGCTTGATTGATATCAGCAATTCATTTTACAGGAGTGATCCATACTTTATACACACAGAGAATATATCACTTGAAAATCCCCAAAATAGGAAGAAAAGTTTAGAAAGCTGTCAAATGCTTCCAAATGGAAAATATAGGTCTATTTCTGGCCCACTTTCACACCCTTAAAGGTGGAATTTGACAAAAGTCCATGGGTACAATTTACAAACTTTGACAAACTATTAAAACCATTTTCTCTGGGGGAGATGGGAGGAAGTACCTTTAAAACCTGTTATACAAAATTCCAGCTGCCTTTTTATAAAAGTACGTTTCTTAGATTAAAAATCATAAAATTAAGGTGCAAGAAGTTAACAAAAAAGAACTAAAGAGCTTTATTGACCATCACAGTACATTCAAGAATAATTTTAAGAACATTACAGCTGAAAGAGAATGGTATGTTTATAGTCTTATTATGCACTATTTTTTGGAAAAAATTTAATACAAAGTAACTCAGAGCAGCATCTGGAAAAAGTACACCTATTTACAGATTAAAAAAAAAAAAAAAAAAAAGATTCTGGTTTCACCTACACAGCCACAATGTGCCTCTATAATGAGACAAGCCCTTAAAACTCATGGAATTTTTTAAACAACATCATGGCATTCTTGCCACATCATTCCTCAGCGTTTACGACGGGGAGGGGTTGTTGATCTGAAAAAAAAAAAAAAAGGGAAAAGACAAAATTTAAAAATAAAAATGTATTTTAAACTCAAGAATCTGCAATTTTATATAGATAATATTATATAGGACTTCTAAAATTACTTAAGACTATGATCATTTATCAAGTACCAAACTGAGTTATTAAAGAGAGAGAGAGAAAGGACACTTTCGACTTTGAATAAATTCAGACAAATTTTTTTAAAAATCAGACAAAATACTTTAAAAAGTATACTACCTTGATCGGGACTTAGACTTGTGTTTGCGGCTTGCCTTCTTACCAGACCTTTGAGATTTCTCCGTGGATCGCGATCGACTATGTTTAGGCTTCTTAGCCTTCTTTTCTTTGCTACTTCCTGGAGATTCAGAACTGCTCCTTCCACTAGAATCAGAGCCTGAATGTTTTTTACTATCTTTGGTAGTACTTTTCTTACTATCCTGTCTAGAATCATGTCTTATGATTTTAACAGATATAGAACCACTCCTAGAGAATGTTCTTTCACTTTCTCGTTTTCTTTTTAATCTATCATCCTGACTACTAAACTTAAAATCTTTCTCTTCTCTTTTTTGTTTCTCTTTTCTTTTATCCTGTTCACGCTCCCTTTCTTTGTCTTTCTTTTTCCTATCTCTATCTATACTTCGACTCCTCTCTTTTTTCCTCTCTTGTTCTTTAGCCTCACCTTTATGCTTATGACTGCTCCCACTAAGATTTGCACGTTGATCATCGATTTTACGTCTATCTCGACTCCTACTTCGACTGGAACGATTGGTTCGCCTATCCCTTGAGCGACTTCTACTTCTACGTCTCTCTCGGGAAGGACTCCGATTTCTTCGTCTTTCTCTTTCAATGCTATTTCTATTAGATCTTCTCCTATCTCTAATCTTTACCCTAGCCCTATTGCTCTCTATTTTAATTCTGCGAGAGTAACTCCTACTCCTGCTACGTCTAGCTTTAACTGTTGGAGATCTACTCCTACTGTGTCTCTTTTTCCTTTTAGGGGAAGAAGACCGAGAAGAAGTGCGACTACTACCTGAGCTAGAACTGTATGAAGAACTAGAGACAGTACTACTGCTACTACTACTTCTACTATTGCTACTGGAACTACCACTGCTAGAACTTCCGGATCTACTCCTTCCTTGTTTCTCTTTTTCTTTATGCTCTTTTTTTGGTTCTAAAGCTGATGTAGTTTCACTTGGAATTCTTTTCTTTTCATTAACCACATCACCGTCTGCTTCTCTTGCTTCTAGTAGAAAACTATTTTGCTCTTTATGGATAAATTCATTCATCTCTTTTGTAACCCTTTCTGTTTGTTGCTTTTCTTCTGAAACAGAAAAAGACAAAAATACTAAGTAGAATATACAATGAAAAAAATTCATGCCACCAAATTTCAAGCCATCAGACCATAACAACAGAGCAGAACTAGTCAATAAAAATAGAATGTGAGCCACATAAATAATAATTTTTTAGTAGCCACATTAAAAAAGGAAAAAAGGAACAGGTGAAATTAATTTTTAATAATATTTTATCAACCCAATGTATCAAAAATATCATTTCTGCATGTAATTAATTAAAAATACTGAAATATTTTGCTTTTTATTTTTTTCTTGTATAAAGTGTTTGAAATCCAGTGTATTTTAATTTGGACTAACCACATTTCACGTGCACAACAGCTACATGTAACTAGTGACTACAGTCTTAGGCAGTGAAGCAATAGAGTATCAAAATATACAGATGCATGTGAAGCAAATAAGAAAAGATTTCCCTTTTGTCCAACTAAAAAAACCTGAAGATTAATAAGTAATTATTTTAGCTGCTACCTTTTCTAAAACTCACTAATTAAAACAGAACAAAATTAATGAAGCAAAAATGATTACCTTTCAAATGTGTCCAAGTAAGATTTTTCAAAAGAAATTCAAAATAAACATTCTCTTTCATTATTTCTAGTATCACTGTGTAAAGTCTTTAGAATTGCACTCATACAAAGTATTTTAAGTAAAAAATTTCTAAAAAGTCACATCTTTTTGTTATCTATTTACCTTCTGTAACTATTAAAGATGCTAGCTACAAATTACCATCTAAAACTTAAAGTACTGCCTTCTCAAATGTCTTACATTTCTCCCATTTCAAAATTCTATTCAAAAATTTTAACAAGAAATAGAATATACTAAATATCTTCACACAGTAAAAAAATCCATTGCTGTAAAGTTGAATCCAACTCATAGCAACCCTATAGGACAGAGGAGAACTGCCGCATAGGGTTTCCAAGGCTATAAACTGTCATGGGAGCAGACTGCCACATCTTTCTCTCATGGAGCAGCTGGTGGGTTTGAACCACTGACCTTTCGGTTAGCTGCCAAGCGCTTAACCACTTCTTGGCATATGGCCACTGGAATTAATGGCTCCAAAAATAAAAATTGTTCACCTTTTATAAAATGCCATATTAAGAATATTAAAATTAATCTTGATTTTAAGTTTGTTAAAAATTGCAAATGAGCTCAAAAACCTTGGTTGCAATTACATCATACATTATTTATAATCTAGCTTTAATTCTATCCTTTGGTATTTTTAGGCTGGTTAAAAAATAACTACAAGCAAAACTGGCCAAAAACTAAATGAATCTAAAAGACACACCTTCCATCTGTTTATCATGTAACAGCTGTTGTTCTTTTTCTTTTCTCCAAAATGCTTCCTGTTTTTGCCGGATTCGGTGCCGTAATTCTTCGTCATCAGTGTCAGATGACTCAGAGCCTCTGTCGCTCCTCTCATCTTCACTGTCTCCTGATCCATAACCACCCAGTCCACCTGCGTGCATAAAGCCTAGTCTATCATACAGAAAAACTATTCTACGCGATAAAAACTTCTTAAGGTCCGAGAAGAAAGCTCATTTCTTTTTTTATGGTCTTTTCTTGGAAGAATATGATTATTCGGGGTGGGGAGGAGTATAAATTCCACTGCTTAAGGAGTTCCTGGGACCCTCATGCAAATGATTACTTCGTATCTGATCTTACTCTTTCTGGAGTATTTCATGTATTTCTTACCGCAGAAGAATCATAAGGGTTTTGTTTTACTGTCCACGCTAACTAATATAACCACTGAACAGGGCAATAACAAAGCCTCATTAAAGCCTAACCAATTCAAATACCCCAAAAAACTTATGACAACCCTGAAAATATTTCTAAAATTAACACTTTCTTTGTCTAAAGCTTAGAAATCACAGGCAGTATGCTAAGTATGTTTCCCTAAAAAATTAGAATATTGTAAAATTCTCACTGGTATAGAAATGGTATGGTGAAAGTACTCCCCACCCTGAAGTGATCTAAATAGTGGCTGTAACAAAAATCACAAGGGTACTTGGTTCTACCCATTTCTCTTGATCCTCACAAAGACAAATTTGAAATGAAGGATGTGGAAAAGGCAAATTCCAAACTTTTTACAGCCTTGACTGTGTTTCATGCAAATAGCAAATTATGAACATATCACTAGTATTACACTATAACATAAACCCTTTCCTCTATGTTAAAACTTCACTTACTACAAAACGATCTATATAAAAGTCACTAAGAGCATTAAGTGAATAGGTTTTTCCCCTAGAGTATGTATGCAATAATTTTAAAAGTGAGTTTAGACACTACTATGGCTAAATTATGAGCTATTAAGTACAAACCATGTATATACATATACTGGAGCATTAATGAGGAAATCCTCTATTACAACCTGCCTTAATAAACTACATATTAGTCATCACATTTATAATATTCCCATCGTGAATGTTCTAGTCCCACCCCACCCCCCAAAAAAGGCAAATCTTTCAGAAACTGTTATAACCCTGAGACCTGGGTTTTAAAAACTGAATAGGAATAGTACAGTTTCAAAACAGAACATGTAGAGAGACTAGGTAATTGTGCTTTTCCCTTTAAGGCCCTCTCACAAATAAGGAGAACACTTACCGAGTCCAGTGAGGGAAGCCAGTGCACTGGACTGTGCCAGCTGTTTTGCAGGAGCTTTGTATCACATCAACAACAGGAACAACATGTTAACACAAATAGCCACGATTTCATAGTCATGTGAGTCTATGGTATTGTTAAATCTACTACTATTGCTGCTTTTTGGGAAGACAAGAAACATTAAAAACATAACATTCATTTTAAACCAGTAGCATGTCTGGCTTTGAAATTATAATTTGATGTGAGCTGAAATTGGTTTATAATGAGGAAAAATGTTGACTAGTTTATCTGTATTTCTATTTCTGAGGTAGCCATAATTTAACTTTTGTTTCCAATATATTTTAAAAACATTACTAAAAGTATAAAGGGGTAAATCACCTGCTTCTGTAAGATCATAACTAATAAACAGTGAAAATAAAACTCTGAAAGTTTGTAATTCAACTCACTGGTCAAAATAGATATTAGAAGTCATACACCAATATCATTGTATCTATAAAAAAATCAGGTGAAGTAAATGGAACATCAGGAATTTTCCACAGTACACTTTATAGGACAACAACATGATTACTAACTTGTGCTCAAGTAGGTCAGTTTTAATATGGTGTCTACAAATTTAACCTTTCCCAGAGTTAAAACATGCAAGAAGAGAATATTCAAACGCCTGATAATAATTCAATAAGGGCAACAGAAAAGTCCAACCGCTACCAAAACCGAAACACCCCACAAAACCAAAACCAAGAAACCCACAATATACCTTTCGTTGCTTTCCGGTGTGCATCTTTGGCTACGTAATAAATTTCTTCATCTGTCACATCCAGAAGAATTTCAGTCAGAAGCATTTTTGTCAGCAACATCTAAGGAAGGATATTTTATAATTTGCTTCTATTTAATTATATAGTTAGTAATACAACATGGGTATTAGAAAATGGGCTTAATAACTGCTTTACATGCTGTGGTTTTGTACGTGTCACTTGGATTTCACAGACATTATTTGCCCAGCAAATCTATATATTAATGAACATTTTATAGGTTTCATGAGTTCTCAGTTTAAGATAGACAAACACCAGTTTAAAAAACATTACAAACAAAATAAATTCTTATATGTGGTAAGAAATTTAATATTCTACCATTTGGTACTCTTTCTCTTCTTCAGTCATCTCTGGTTCACTTTGGTCTTCTTGAGGAACTGGAGATGGACTTCTTGTGACTTTTCCACTGCTTGCAGCCTCAACATTTTCAGTGTCTTCATCTTCCTCATCACTATCCTATTAAAAATAATAGTATGGGTAGCCCAAATTCATGCTTATAATGTAAAATCATATTACATATCAAAACTTTTAAAACTATACTTAAAAACAACTTATGAAATAGAAATATAAATGCAAAATTGGTCTCTAAATCACATTTTTGTATTATAGATTTCATTTGGTAATAGAAAAATCGTTTCCTGGGAAGAAATGTAAGATTATAATTGGCTTATAAAAGTCAATTATTATAATTATTTTTCTGGCTTTCTTTTCCTTAGCCAATTTTAACCTTATTTTGTAAATGACCAGAATAACATCATGCCCAGATACTCGTTTTAATTTATATCCATTATATATAAAATAACAAATCATCATATGTTCCTGAAATAAGTGGCTGATAGAACGCTGCATAAATGAACCAGAGATATATTATTCCGTGTAACATTTACAGCTACATATTTATTTACCTATAACTGTATGACTTAAAATAAAAAGTATCTAGCCACTGCCCGGATAGGGAACACAACAGAGAGTCCCTGATACAGCAGGAGAAAAGTGGGGCACAGAACTCAAATTCTAATAAAAAGATCACACTTAATGGTCTGACTGAGACTAGAGGGACCCCAGAAGACATGGCCCTCAGACTCTCTGTTAGCCCAAAACTAAACAAATTCCCGAGGCCAACACTTCAGACAAAGATTAGACTGGACTATGGGACATAAAATGATACTCGTGAAGAAATGTGCCTCTTAGATCAAGTAGATATGAGACCAAATGGGCAGCTCCTGTCCGGAGGCAAGATGAGAAGGCAAAGAGGGTAAGGAGCTCACTGAATGGACACGGGAATCCGGGGTGGAAAGGAGGAGTGTGCTGTCACAGTACAGGGAGAGCAATTAGGGTCATATAATGATGTGTGTATAAATTTTTGTATGAGAAACTAACTTGACTTATAAACTTTCACTTAAAGCACAATTAAAAAAAAAAGTTAACGAGGGGGGGAAAAAAAATCTAGTCAGTTTCAATATTTTAGCTGGCCCTGGAACTTAGTGAAACTTGCTTCTTCGTAGTTACACAGTGGACAGATAGGTAAGAACAGAGGTCTACTTCAGATGGAGGTAATGCTAGAAGTTTGTCGCTGACTTCGTATAGCTTTAGGTTTTCAGTATCCAGACAGCATATCCTAAAACAGGGCTCTTCTTTACACGAAGAAGTATTCCATAGTCACCCTTAACAATTCTACTAAGTAAAAGAAAAGGTGATCATCTGAATACTACTATGAAAAGACTATATGAACCAGAGAAGAATACATGTAACACAAGCCCAAAGGCATTTGGAAAGAGAGGAGAATAACCTCCAAACAATTTTTTTGATTCTAAAAAATCAATTTGGAAATCCACTATTTAAAAAAAAAAAAGAGAGAGGTAAACCTTGATAGTGTTAGTCTGTTGTTTCTTATTTGCATAATATACAGAATAAAAACACAGCTTTGGCACAGGTCTATTGAGAAAAATAAAAAGTAATGTATGACACTTCTGGAATTTAAGCAAAATCAATGTCTACTTAAAATTTAGTTGCCTTGCTCTCCTTGACACTTTTCTCTGAAGAGTAGTAAAGCAGAGAAGAGAACCTAGGAAGAGAACTCATTTCCGAGTTACAAACAGGCCAATGCTGTGGCCGTCACACCAGCTAGGAGCGCATTGTTGCTGAGTGAAAAAATACCTAAACCGCCCTGAATAGCTAAAGCAACCCTGAAAAGGAAAAACCAAGTAGGAAGACTCACACTTCGTGATCTCAAAACATATAAAGCTACAGTAATCAAAACAATCTGATACTGTATAATGATAGTCATACAGACCAAAGAAATAGAATTAAGAATCCAGAAATAATCTGTGTGTCTATGGTCAACTAATTTTCAATAAAGGTGCTAAGATGATCCAATGAGGAAAGAACAGTCTTTTTAATAAATGGTACAGCGACAACTGAATTTTCATAAGCGAAAGAATAAACCTAGACCCATACCTCACACCATATACAAAAACTAACTCAAAATGGATCAAATACCTAAATGTAAGAACTGAAACCGTAAAACTCTTAGGAAAAGACACAGGGGTAATGCTTTAGGACCTAGTTTTTAACAATGAACTCTTGGATGTAACACCAAAAGCATAAGCAGCAAATGACAAAATAAATGGGACCTCATCCAAATTAACAACTTTTGTTCATCAAAGGACTTTATCAAGAAAGTAAAGAGACAACCTACAGACTGGGAGAAAATTCTGGAAGCCATTTATCAGATAAGGGTTTAATATCCAAAATACATAAAGAACTCTTACAACTTAACAACAAAAAGACTAACAGCCCAATCAAAAAATGGGGAAAAGATCTGAATAAACATTTCACCAGAGAGGATATACAAATGGTCAACAAGCACATGAAAATATGCTCAACGTCAATGGTCAATAGGGAAATGCAAACGAAAACCACAATGAGGCATCACTTCACACCCACTAGAATGGCAATGATCAAAATATTGGAAAATAATTTGGACAGGGATAGTGACAACACCAGCACAACTGGAAGAATGTAATTGATGTCACTGAATTGTACATGTACAAACTTTTGAAACAGTGTAACTTTGGCTATGTATATTTTCACCAAAAAAAAAAAGTCTTCCAACGTCGAGAAGGGAGAGTATTGACATGTCGTCAGGTTGTTAACCATTGTCATAAAACAATATATGTACTGACCGTTTAACAAGAAACTATTTGCTCTGTAAACCTTCATCTAAAGTACAATAAATATATATATATACAAAATAAAATTGGAAATAGGTGTTGGTGAGGTTGTGGAGAAACTGGAACTCTCATCCATTGCTAGTGGGAATGGTATAGTTCTCTACTGTGGAAAGCATTTTGATGGTTCATCAAAAATTAAACAGAATTACCAGACCAATTACACTTCTAGCTATGTATCCAAAAGAACTGAAAGCAGGAATGCAAAAATACTTGCATACTAATGGTCATTGTGGCACTATTCACAACAGCCAAAAGGTGCAAAGAGCCTAAATGTACATCAACAGATGGATGGAAAAAAAAAATATACATACAATAGACTACTACTCAGCCATAAAGAGAAATGAAGTCCCGATACATGTCACAACATAGATGAACCTTGAAAACATCATGCTGAGCAAAATGAGTCTGTCACAAAAGGGCAAATCCTGTATGATCTCATTTATATGAAATAAACAAATACATAAAAACCAAAGATTATCAGTGTTTATCAGGAGAGGAAGGGAGGGGGAAAGATAAGAGTTTTTACTTAGGGGGCATTGAGTTTATGCTAATGGTGGTGGAATGATTTGGAAAAGCACAGTGAGAATGGTTATGCAACTTGAAGAATGTAATCAATATCACTGAATTGTACATGTAGAAATTGCTGAATTGATGTATGTTTTGTTATGTACATTTTCACCACAAAAAAAAATATTGCACATGACAAGTGTGAATATAACTTTCATTAAGTGGAGCGGGAAAAATTATTATTCCTATTTAATATACTTTACATGATATACTACTACATGTGTATATAATTAAACCAAATAAATTAAAAACTAGAAATAAAAAATCTTAAACCACCTGTACAATCTAACTGACAAAAAAAAAAATATTTAAAGATTTAAAACTTCTTACTTTCAGTGCTCATGTCAAAAACAATGTAAGTTATTACATCCTCCAGAATAAGTATATACTTAAATGTTCATGAAGGGAAGACTTCTCAACTACCATTTTAACTTAGCTTTGTTTTATAATCTACCAGTAGGGAGTTAGCTGTACCACAACAAAAGAATATAGGTTTGTTTTTCAAGATACAACCTATCCAGCCTCCCACTGAATAATTTCTTTCTGTAATGAAATGTTTTATAAACTAGCTGCCCCTTTTCCCTTTACTCTACCCTCAAGAACACATACATAAAAACATAATCCCCAATATACATATTGAAAGTGATCTCGGAGTATTACTCTAACACTTTTCTTCAGGCTAAAAGACCTATTTATTTCAATAAACCTTTCATGCAGATAAAATTCTCACGTGTCATAGGATGCTACTCACAAATTTACTTCTTTGAGGTAAACGAGGGCCATCTCCTCCTTCAGCATCTTCTGTGGTCTTCTTTTCTTTTTTGGACAATTGTGAACGTTGTTGTTCCATTCTTTCTTTCTCCAACTTCTTCTGCTTTTCACGTTCCATTTTTTCAAGACCTTCACGAATCCAAGCTGGGAGAGTCCTGCGTTTTACTGCATCTGTTTCACATGGGAAAACATTTTTACAAGTCAGTTAAGTAAAAATCTTAATAAACCTGAGTTCCGTGTTCCTGAATTTCTTAAAAAAAAAAAAAAAAAAACAAAACTTGTGAGTAAATAAAAAAAAGAATTTTGGTGTCATTTGAGTGCTTGTAACAAATACTGTCATTCTCCAGAAAAATAATAAAAACGATCAGTTAATCATTGTGCTTTTCTTTAAATTCATCAACAACAACCAGGGCACTAGTAAAGCACACTAAATCCTCACCTCATTTAATCCTCACAAAAGCCCTAAGAGATAGCTACTATTATTTGATCCCTTTTGCAGGTGAGGAAGCTGAGGCTCAGAGATTAAATGATTTGTCCAAGGTTACGTGGCCAGTAAACAGTCATGGGGACTAATTCAAAGCTAAGCTCTTAGTCTATGTTACTTCCTAAAATATGGAAACAGAACAGCCAAATAAAAGCACAAGTCCATTCTCACATGGAATGAAAATTCATTTGAACAAGTACTTTTCAATAAGTTTAAAAAGGGGCACTGTTCATATACTGGCACAAAGTGTCAAACTGTAAAATTTGAAGAAAATATCAAGATGCTATGATCACCATAAGTTTGTATTTCATAACAAAATTTGGAGCTTGAGGTAGAGATTTAAAGAAAATTATTAAAAACATTTTGTATTTTAGACCAGGATCGTTTTTATATTTCTTAAGGTTTTTATAACTAAAATAATAGTGTCTTAAAGTATCAATTCCTAAAATACCAGCGGCATTAAAACAATTTCAGAAAAGAGGAAATCCCTTTTACATGATCAAGAAATCATGCAACTGTGGTTTACTAAACAGTTAAATAGCTACCAATTTGCGGAGGCTCCTGCTTCACAGGAAGTGCAATAGGTGAACGCTGCCGATCCCTGAACGATGATGGCCTTTCTCTTCGATTCTGGGGAGGAGCCGGAGGTCCTGGAGGTCCTGGTTGCCAATAAGGAGGATGAAATCCACCTTGCGGTGGACCAAAAGCAGCCCCATGCTGAAAGAGTATTGCAGTTTATTTTTCTTCTCATTAATACAATATATTCTCTGGGACACACGTGTGTTATGAACTGGGACAGTAGAAATCCATGTGTGCAGCAAATCCAAGAATTCCATGGTTCTAATATCCACCGATATTTCTGCAGCCCCAAGAACCTAGGCTTACTTTCCTTAAGAAAGATAAAGATTTTCTGCCCTTGTAAATGCAAAGAGCCTTCTAAAAGCCATCTAATATACTATTTTCAAAAAGTATAGAAAAGGATATACATTTTCAAGAAATATAGAAAAGGATTTATATATATATATATATATATTAGCTTTTTAATTCTGAATCCATTTATAAACTAATCCTATCACTAAGATAGCAAATAAATGCCAATTTTTTTATAACTAGAAAACGCAGGAATTTTTTTTTTATCAATTCCAACTTCCTAGTTCTAGTGAATTTAAGTAGTTGCTATAATCTTGCAAGTAATATCTACTTATAAACAAGACAGAAGTTTCTGAATCATCACATTAATTTTTTTTTCAAACTTCACTATTTTCAGAGGTTTTTCTAAGCCAGTTGCCAAGAGAACTCTGCCTTGCTAAGTATGGGGATCTATCATGCAAATGTGGTGTAAGTAGAAGCTCCCTGCTACTATATTCTTCTGAAACCAAAACAAACAAAAACTGTCATATCTGTATACCAATTACGAGTATACAGCAAATTAAGCATCTGAACAAGTATGAATAAGAGAACTCAAGGTGAATATTGTTTACATTTATGTTCATTATAAATTCATCATTAAATTAGTAAAATAATGTATGGTGGTTCCCCCCCAAAATTTTAAATTATGATAGCTCAGACTGTAAGGTAGCAATTGCAATTATTATCTCAAAATTACACCTAGCACTGTAATTTAAGGGTAGAGCCTAGCAAAGCAGGTAGAGAAAATAAAGCCCCACATAATGACACTATTCTCCATAGAGTTCTATGTCCCTAGGAATGAATTCGATGCTTCAAAGAAAATAATGTACAATTCCATTAGCATGTCACATTAGAATGAAAAAAAAAAAAGACACTAGAAAAACGGTCATAATTCTATGTAGCACAAAGAACTGCACTTAGATGATCTACGTTAACGTATTTACGCAAATCTTAGCCATAATCTATTATTGATAAACAATGTATTCAACTACTATGCATTTTCTAAACTTTATTTAATATTTAAATGTCACTTTGAAATCATAAATTAGAAAATAAAACATCATATAGCTACTGCACTTTCATATTTTTCATTTTATCCAATTTTTTCCCTAAAGGCCCTTTATACCACTTTCCTAAGCAAATAAAAAAACACATAACATAAAAAATCTAATGATTTTAACACTCAAAAACAGATAAATCTTCTGAGATGTAAAATGTGCTTATCTGTACAAGTCTGAAAAGGGAAACACATTCTTAGGTACTCTTGCTGAGACACTTCCAAAGAATGGATTACGTGCACATCTACAATATTAAAGCAACAAAATATCTTTCACCTGATAGTCAAACTGGTTCACTGGCCCCACTGCAAAATTATCGGGTGGTCCACCAAAGTTGTGATTGTTCTGGTTAAATATATGCCTGTTGTCAGGGGCAAATTCCCCACTGTCCTGACTGTTGCTGTCTTCAGAAGGAGGAACAATGTCCATTGGGCCTGGTGTTGGTGGCATCCATGGCTGATCTGGAGGGGGGTGTGGGGGTTGCTGATGCATTCCCCATTCTATTTAGGATTCAGGTATAAAAACATTCAACAGGGAGTTATAACAAAATCAACACATATTTTTAAGATTTCAAGAAAGCTAGACTTTCAGTAAAGAAACAGATAAAGAAAAAATTTATGACTTCTTGGTCAAATTCCTTTTGTATATCATAAAAATAAGCAAAGACTTAAACTATCTTATAAATAATTCAAATGAGCTTACACCATTTACTCTAATTCATACCCTAAACAAATGGAAACCCAATGCTCAAAATTATTTTTAATGAATGTAACAAAGTGCAAAGCAATTTTTTGGTTGAATTTTTCTCTTTTTGTTCAATAACAACACCATAAAAAATAGTTATCTTGAGATTTTATATAATTTCTTCCATGAACACATTTATCCTCACAACATCCCTGTGAGGTAGGGAGAAATCAAGTATTCATTCTGCCAATTTCAGAAGGGAAAACTGAGGCACAAAGAAGTAAATCATATGCCCAGGGACATAGAGAAAGTTAGCCAAGTAAAATTAGGCGGTGGGAATGCCAGGGTGAGTCATTTGTAAGCTTGAACTTGGGAGACCAAAACATTTTCAAACTTGGGGAAATTTTGCATAGCTTCAAGAAAACTAGAAATGAACCACCCCTAACAGTATCAAAGACTGGAATATTCATTATCCTTTTAAGAATGATGCTAGAGGATAACTTTCTGAATTTTCCATTCTTACAGTGAGAAACAATAATAATTAAGCATTAATAGGGAGAAAGGGATATGACTTCACCATCAGCATACACAAATGTGGGATTTTCTCTATCAATAATTTGAAGAGACTACTAAAAATAATTAATAACACAAGCCATGGAAAAATGAACTAGCATTAACTAAATCATACTGTGAGGTAAAAAAAACAAACAAACAAAAAATAAAAAAAAGTTATAGAAGATCTTCGCTATCTGAAAAAGAGGGAAGAAAAAGGTAGGGGGATGGTAGGGGCAGAGTATATTTGACAGACTAATTTGTCACATAGTGACACAATTTTTTCTTTAATTAGAGGCTAGACATGTTTTGCTCTGCCAGTGCTGCTTCTGAAAAGGCCAGAGGTTGCAACAGAGAGACATAGAATGGCTCTCTTCCCTAGATGCCAAGTGAGGTTTCCAGAGTGTTCCCAGCCCCTGTCAGCCTAGGAATGAAGAACCAAGAAAAGAATCAAACTGAGTGCCACAATGCTAGCAGACTGAGTACAGAATAATTTTAATGTCAAGGTCAAATCAAACTGAAACTACCTATTCTTTAAGAACATTAATATCAAGAAGTCATAAAACTAAGCAAATTAAATAATTTGACTTCAATCCTCATTTTATTTAAAAAAAAAAAAAAAGTTCTAAAATTTGGAAAACATAAACAACAAACCTGGTTGCCACATTCTGTTAAAGTTTGAATCTCCTTGAAAATTCCCATGATTGTTTGGACCAGATTCCATTGTAGACATATCTTGTCCATTTGGCATCATTCCTGGTGGTTGTTCTACCATACTTTGCTGTCCTGAAGCTTCTCTTTGGGCAATCCAAGCTTGAGCCAAAGCAGCCCAGTCAATCTGGCCTAATGTAAATTAACATAGCAAAATTTAACATTCAGAATACAGGCGCTAAAAGAATAGTGTCACTACCATATATTGCCTCTACATGAAACAATCATCTCAGATATTCCTTACTAGAGGTCTGAAATACTACAGCATGTTATGGCTGAAGGACGTTGAGAAAATAACCCATATTCAAAATAGAAAATGTATAAACTACTTAAGACTTTCATAAAACGACTCCACAAAAACGGTCCTTAACCTATTTTAGTATTAACTCTTATTTCCTATACCTTAGCTTATGAAGTTTTAAAAAGTCCCCCCCCCCTTTTTTTAACTACAACAAAAATGAATAATCAAACTTACTTCTTTATTCCCTGAACATATCCTATTCACCTTTCCAGGCTTACACTCAAGCCTATATTCCTTGGATAAATGTAGCTATCTACACCTGCTCCTCCTCAGAGTTGCCCTTCTTTAGCTAAGGGTCCCTTCTCTAGTTAATATAGTTTCCTTAACAATTCTTAGTCATTTTTTACTCAAAATTCATTGTCCTCACTGTCTTGAAAGCTCTCCTTTCCATCACATATGTATACTTAGCATTTTACAATCTAATATTATTATAAAGGAAACACAAAGCAGAGTAAGATATGATTTTTCACATCTCACTTAAGTGAAGAGTAAACGAGCATTCTCATACACTTTGGTGGAAACATAAATTGGCATAACCCATGTGCAGTAAAACTTGGCAATGCGTATCAAATACTTTACAGATGTATAACTGTGACCTAGCAAACCCAGTTCTTGGATTTCTTCCTAAGAAAATAATTGGACAAGGGAATAATATGAGACTGTACTAATTATTTCAAAAAGCAAAAAGCTATAAACATTCAAACATCCAAAAGTGAATCTGTTAAATCACAGTACATTCTAGTGTGGCTAATACCCTCCATGAACAACTGCTTCCTTTACCATGAGACCACAAGAACTGTATGGCACCCAGCTACTATTACTAAACATTTTTATCAGATTCTACAGAAGAATCCTCATCAAAGGGGGGGAAATGTAGAACAGAATTTCAAATTCTCATGGACTCCAGACTTTCTGGAGCCATGGAGGTTGGATGAACACCTGAAACTATTGTCCTGAAATAATATTTAAACTAAACAAAAAATATCTCCTGAAGTCTTCTTAACACCAAATAATAGTTAAGCTTAACTAGTAAAGACTGTCTGGCCTTGAGCACTGTGCTCTTTTAAGAACCATCTACATGGGATCAAATTGACAACAACAACTTGAAAGATCAGATAAGAAGCTTAGGGGGCAGTGAGTTTATTGTAATGGGGGAGGACTAACTCAGAAAAGGAGGGTGAGAATGACTGTACAAGAGAATGTAATCAATGTCACTAAATTGTACATGTAGAAATTGCAGAATTGGTGTATGTTTTGCTGTGTATGTTCTCAACAACCAAAAATTTTTAAAAACTACAGTGCATTCTGCAACAGAATACTACAAGTTGTCGCCGCTGCCGTCGAGTTGATTCCGACTCATAGCAACCCTATACGACAGAGTAGAACTGCTCCATAGGGCTTCTAAGGAGTGACTGGTGGATTCGAACTGCTGACCTTTTGGTCAGCAGCCGAACTCTTAACCACTATGCCACTAGGGCTCCAGAATACTAAATAGCTATTAGGAAAAGATATAGCATCAGATTAACCAACAGAGTAAGGGCAGAGCGGGGTACAAGGAGATACAGATAAGACAAGATTGGTCATGAATTAGTAACTGTTAATGCTAAGCAATAAATGAGGACTTCCTATACTCTTTTTCCTACCTTTGTATATGCTTGAAATATTCCATTATCAAAAAATTTTAAAATGATACAACATACATTTGAGTATGATTTATATAGAATTCAAGCCTGAGTCATCAGAAGATTCAGAATTAACAATAGAAAGTATGCTCTACTTACAAAGGCAGGAAAACAAAACAGATTTTAGATTTTCCTTTCTTTAGGAAAACAAGAACTAAGAAACAGAAAAACTTCATAAAGCCTTCTGCCCTGTGAGGAAGTCTTCCAAAGGGAAATTCATTCCCTCCTATGTATCCTATGACAAGGCTATTTATCAGAAAAGATTAAATCGTGACCATGAAATGATCCAATAAAACCAAAAACCCCACTGCCATCAAGTCCATTCTGACTCATTGTGACCCTACAGGAAAGAGGAGAACTGCCCCATAGCGTTTGCAAGGCTGTAAATCTTTACAGAAGCAGACTGCCGCAACTTTCTCCCATATAAAACAACCCCAATTCCAGCTCCTCTAATCCCATCACCTATCCCTCTCCCATCTCCATACACCTCCACGCCCCACCCCCATCAAACTTAATTTGTTTCCTTACTTGGATCCTGTTGGTGCTGGAATGACTGCATCCATTGTTGTTGGTTCAAGGGCCACTGCTGCCAAGGCTGTCCTCCTTGATCCCACATCCTGACTCTTTAAATATATTCTATTTCCAATTCTCAACAAAATAAACAGTTTAAAAATTAGAGGGAGAGTTCTTAATTTTAAAACCTTACACATTAGAAATTATTATATGATACGTCTATGTGATCAGAGCTCTAAAATTCTGGTCAAGGATGCCAGAGGCAACTGGATTTATTATGTTGGCAAGCAAGAGTAAAAAATACCATGTTAACCCTGGCCTCAATATGGTTGCAAGCACAACTCTAATCAACTTAGCTCAAAAAAGATTTTTTAAAAAATCCAATTTTTCCCAATCTTGTGAAACCTAATTAAATTAATATGAAGATTATGAAAATAAAGTATTTAATCATCCCTAACCAAGACTCTTTAAGAGTGGAACAAAATAGCTCTAGTTGATAAAAGCTTTTCCATATAAAGAATTACAGCTAATGAATGCAAAAAGTGTAACAGAGTTAGAAAACTACCTAATAATTAACTCATCTTAGAAGAAAAGTTGATGGGAAATCAGAAATTCTAAGGTTGCTAAAATACCACCCTCATAGATTATTTAGATGTCTCCTCATGAAATACACTATTATGTACCCAGGATCACTAGGAATATTCTTATTAAAAATGTTTAACTGAATCCAGTTGAGCTTTTGGATGTCACTTCCAGTAAAAAGGAATTACAGGGAATTGAGCAATAAGGTAAACAGTATCAAAGAGAAATAAATAATCAGACCAGTCCAGAAAGTAAGATATTCTCCAACACTAAGTTTCTTAACAGGTAAAGGAATGAGAGTACTTTGTTAATAACTATTAAAATCTAGGTGATGGTATGGAGGGAAAGGGAGGGGAATTTCTGCACATTAGTTTACTTTTCTGTAAACTAGTTTGAAAACTTTCATAATAAAAAGTTTAAGATTCCTATCAGTCTAATATCTATGTACTTTATCCAATACTTGCATACAACTTTGTTCAAGAATCAATGATACACACAAGTAGGCAGGCAGGTTTCTTGCTCATTTTTGTAACCCAGGGCTTAGCACATAGCAGGTATTCAAGAAATGTTTACTAAACGAATCCTTCTCTATACTGACCCTTTCCTCTATTCTAAAAACAAAAGCAAGCCTTATTATTGCAGGAGCACAAAACATAGGAAAAACAGGTAACAAGAAGGCAAGAGGCACCAATTCAAACAGGACAACTGTCCAATTCAATTCAGGCTCTTAAAAGTTTGTACTCCAGTCCTGGAAGCATTTTCAGAATGTTATACAGTTCTACTAATGGCAGATTCTCATTTCTCACTTTCACAACACTGTGTACTAGAGAAAATATATTATTTTGTTGCTCTGACTAACTTATGAGTCAAATGTACTTGTCTAGCTATACTAATATATTCTATTATAATGGCATTATTAAAATATGGCAAAGATAGGAACCAAATAGCACCACACTTGAGGCCAACAACTAAACTGATCATCAGTTTCAAGCTAAATATAATTCTTTTTCCAACTTCTCTTCAGGTTTTCCTTCTCTTCTTTTCCAACTGTATCTTTAAAGCCCTTTAAAGCTAAATGAGTCATCAGAGCCCTTGAAAAGTAACCTCAATTACAACTTTAATTAAAAGTTTTTAAAAAAAGAGGAAACAACCAGAAGAAACAAAGTATTACTTTAAACTGACCTCAAAGGTTCACCTTGTTTAAAACTTAAGTTGATTCAGAATACAGCTTGGAAACATAGCAGCAAGATTATTTATGTCCTGAGGAGGAAAAAAAGAGAATGCTTTCTCTTAGATTATGAAATATTTCCTCAAATTAATAAAAATAAACTCAAAAGATGCAATATAGAAGCCTATAATCGTCTTGAAACTAAGGCAGAATTTTTCCTTCTATTAACTTTGTAATGGGAAATCATTTTACCATTATAAAGTTAAACAGATACATCAGAAATGAGAAGGCAAAGCTTTTTAACATCTATGTTTCTTCCAAAATATCTTTTTTATTTACTTGAACAATTCATTGACAACACAAAAGAATGTCAAACTTAGAAATTGTTGTACATGATAAGAAAAAAAGGAACAACAAATAACATTTCAAAGGAAGATTATCATCTACTTGGTATTAGCTTAAGTGGTACATAAAGGAAATAAAATGCATTAATTCAGATTTTTCTATGAATTCTATGTATAGAAATTAACATCAGCAAGAAAAGAACAGTTTGTCAGTCCCTGAAATGGTTTACTTCCCACTATATCAACAGCTTTTAAAAACTGATATAAGTTTATTCATCTCTTTATTTTCCATAAAGTACAGGAGAGCATCTTGCACATAAACCCAACGAAACCAAACCTGCTGCCATACAGTCAATTCCGACTCACAGCGACCCTGTAGGACAGACTAGAACCACCCCATAGGGTTTCCAAAGCTGTAATCTTTATGGAAGCAGACTGCCACATCTTCTTCTGCAGAGCAGTTGACAGGACAGCCGAGCACTTAACCACCGCGCCATCAGGGTTCCTTTTTATCTTGCGCATAAGGAAAAAAACCAAATCCGTTGCCACTGAGTCGATTCCGACTCACAGCGACCCAGGCACTAAATAAACACCAAAGGAATAAGTGAATGGTCTCTAGGTCCTCCTTTTTCTGTTTACTTTTAAGTTAATGATAAGAAAGCTGTTGGCATTATTTATGAGAACCAAAAAGCCCACGCAAGCACAGCTTATGTTTTCCAAAGCTTTTAAGGTATATTAAATGAGTTCAATGCATAGATTTTTCTCATGTAGGTTGTAAATTTATACAATGTAAGCTTTATACAGTGCCTGCTAGAGTTGCAAACAGATGTGCACTTGGTAAAACCACTTTAATGATGAAAAATGATATGTATTGACTTCCTATCATCATTTCCAATACATACATTCATGTTTCAGGATATCAGAAAACAAAGTTTTCTCCTTACTCATGTTTAATTGTTGTCACAGACAACTTTTTCAGTTCTCCTTTTAAATCTTCTGGTCATCAACTTTTACTTCAGAGCACAAGCTCTGGTTCATGATTCCTAACTGTACACCCATCAGCTGTGTAAGCTTGGGCAAATTCACTACTGTTTAATCTTTGGTTTTCTTGTCTGTAAAATGGGGGAAATTATGAGAGTTTACCTCATAGGGCTAACTGAGGATTAAAAGAGCAACACATAAAAAGACTCAGCACAGGAAGCTTCAATAAGCAATGGTTAATATTATCACTGGGAGCACTTGGTGGTGCAAATCGTTAAGCGCCCATCTCCTAGCTGAAAGACTGACAATTTGAATCCACCCAGACAAGCCCCTCAGAAGACAGGCTTGGTGAACTGCTTCTGAAAGGTCACAGCCTTGAAAACTCTCTGGAGCAGTTCTACTCTGCACACGTGGGGTTGCCATGAGTCAGAGTAGAGTTGACAGCAACTAACAACAATATCACCGTTAAGACTTTCTCAGTATCATTTGCGGTAGTACTCCTCAAGTCTGTAACTGTTAGGGGCGGGGGTTGATCATGCCAATCCATTTCTGCTCAATTCTTCATTTTCTTCTCTAGAGGCAATCTAAGACTTACCTAGATTTCATTTTATTTCTGGAAGAATTCTTCAATCCAAGTTAGTCTTTCTGTCCCTTCTTCTCACACCATAAGTTGAAACTTTTATTTAAAAAAAAAAAGGTAACTTCAAAGTTTTCCTATACACAAAGCGGTTTTGGGTATTTTCAAGAGTTTGATTTGTATTACTTACAGCCATTTTTCTGTATGTTTAAACCAATCACTTCTAACTTTTACTTAGTGAGAAAGTTTTTATGGAAGCTACTATTCAAGTACACTATTTAAGTGCGCTTAGCCCGAGAAAATGTAGAAAAGACATGGAATTGTGAAGCAAAGAACCTGGTAATAAAAGTCAAGGAAGTAAGATGTTTGGAACTATTTAATAAAGTGCTTTAATTAAAACTGGAGTTGAGAAACTCAATTTAGCTACAGAGGATGAGTGTTAGATGACAGTGTAGGTGGAACCTAAATGGTTAGTCTTTTTGCAAGACAACTTAACATTACAGAATCTTATGGAAATTTTAAACGCACACCCCTCTAACCTAGTAGTTCCACTTCAGGGATTTAAACCATGGATGTCTATACTCACACCGTAACCCAAAAAGCTGCAGCATTTTTTGTACAGTAAACATTTAGTGACATTTAATTAAAGTAAAATGGGTTAAATAAATTAGTGAACCATACAGTGGACCAGCTGCCACTGTTGTCAGTTGCTGTCGAGACAATTCTAATTCATGGTGACCCTTTGTGTGTGAAGTAGAACCGTCTTCTGAGGCACCTTTGGGTGGGTCCGAACCGCCAATCAACCTTTCGGCTAGGAGTTGAGTGCTTAACCATTTGCGCCACCCATGGACAATTACTCAGCCATTAAAAAAATAAGGAAGACATTTACGTGCTAATGTGTATTAACCTACAAATTGTATTACTAAGTGAAAAAAAAATTACATGAAATGATACCACTTAAGGCTTTTTCTTTTAAGAATACAATTATACATAGAAAATTCCTAAATTAGAAAAAAATCTTAAAATTGGTGAATGCTCTCACCCCAACAAGGCTAGCATTAATCCAAAAAAAACACAAAATAATAAATACTGGAGAGGTTGTGGAGAGACTGAACACTTACACACTGTTGGTGGGAATGTAAAATGGTACAACCACTTTGGAAATCGATTTGGCACTTCCTTAAAAAGCTAGAAACAGAAGTACCATACAATCCAGCTATCCCACTGCTTGCAATATCTCCTAGAGAAATATGAGCCATCACACTAATAAATATATGCACACTGATGTTCACTGCAGCACTGTTCACAATAGCAAAAGGATGGAAACAACCTAGGTGCCCATCAATGGAAGAATGGATAAACAAATTATGGTATATCCACACAATGGAATACTACACAACCATAAAGAACAATGAAGCCGTGAAACGTAACATGGAGGAAGCTGGAGGGCATTATGCTGAGCGAATTTAGTCAGTCACAAAGGACAAATAAGACCACTATTATAAGAACTCAAGAAAAGGATTAAACACAGAAGAAAACATTCTTTGATGGTTAAAAGGGTGTGGAGGGAGGGTGAGGGTTATTTACTAACTAGATAATAGATAATAATTATCTCAGGTGAAGGGAAGGACAGCACACACTACAGGGGAAGTCAGCACAACTGGACTAAACCACAGCTAAGAAATTTCCTGAATACAACCAAACACTTTGAGGGACAGAGTAGCAGGGGTAGAGGTCTAGGGACCATGCTTTCAGGGGACAGCTACATCAACTGGCATTGCAAAGCTTATTAAGAAAATGTTCTGCATCCTACTTTGGTGAGTTGCGTCTGGGGTCTTAAAAGCTTGCAAGTGGCCATCTAAGATGCATCAGTTGGTCCCAACCACCTGGAGTAAAGGAGAATGAAGACCACCAAAAAGACACAAGGAAAGTATTAGCCCAAGAGACAGAAAGGGCCACATAAACCAGAGACTTCATCAGCCTGAGACCAGAAGAACTAGACGGTACCTGGCTACCACCAATGACCACCCTGACAGGGAACACAACAAAAGTCCCTGATGGAGCAGGAGAAAGGTGGGGCGCAGAATTCCAATTCTAGTAAGAAGACCAGACTTAATGGTCTGAGACTGAAGAACCCTGGAAAGCACGGCCCCTGGATTCTCTATCAGCACAGAACTAAAACAATTCCTGAGGCCAACTCTTCAGACAGGGACTGGACTGGATTGGACTGGACTATGGGACATAAAGTGATACTTGCGAGGAGTGTGCCTCTTAGCTCAAGTAGATACAAGATACTAAACGGGCAGCTTCTGTCCAGAGGTGAGATGGGAAGGCAGACAGGGTTAGGAGCTGGTTTGAACGGACATGGGCAATCAGGGGTGGAAAGGAGGAGTGGGCTGTCACTGTATGGGGAGAGCAATTAGAGTCACGTAACAATGTACGTGTAAATTTTTGTATGGGAAAAAATTAAAAAAAAAAAAAAGTTAAATTGGTAAATGCTGGGGAGCAGAAATAGGTAGAACTCAGGGAATTTTGATGTTCTATTTTACATTTTTCTGTGCTCTTTATCACGTGTGTATTTTTAGAAAAAAAAATATAGATTCCAGCCCAAAAAAGAGAACTTTGATCATGAGAACTCAATTTACAGTTAGGCTACATTTTGGGGAAATGGGACAGATTTCAGGGAAAAACTGAGTATAAAACTAGGATTATTCAAATATTTAATATAAACTTTTGTATATGTTTTGGCATCTAGCAAAATGCTTGATAAAGGGTTTCAAAAATTATTTTTTTTAATTAAAGACCAAAAGTATAAATGATTGGATGGCAAGGATTTAGAAGCCCTACTCTTTCTTCCTGCACCTTTACCATAAAATCTTCTTTACTGCTGATAAACAAATGCAAAATCTGGAAAACAAAAAGAATATAAAGGCACACCAGGCAGTAATCAAAAGATACACATTTTAATTTCATTATGATTTAGCGAAATAACATGGCCTGTACCATTAGAAGTCACAATTATACACTGGTTTAATAATGATTTTGAAAATACTGACAACTATCAAAGATGGGTGACGAGTAAACTAGGGTTTCCTACACTTTTCTACTTCTGCGCTGCTTTAAAATATCCATGATGATGAGTTAAAAAAGATGTACATATAGTACTTGTATTTACAAGTAAATACAGTGACTGTATTGAATTTTCATGTGTTTCTGTCTTGGTTCAAACAAGAATTTCTTGAGGCAGAGGAAGTGCCTTATAAATTTTTTTAATTCACCATAGTGCTTTACACATATTACCAAACCAAAAAACCAAACCCGGTGCCATCGAGTCGATTCCGACTCATAGCAACCCTATAGGACAGACCAGAACTGCCCCAGAGAGTTCCCAAGCAGCACCTGGTGGATTCAAACTGCCGACCTTTTGGTTAGCAGCCATAGCTCTTAACCACTATGCCACCACTCACCATAGTGCTTTACACATATTAAGTAGTTAAATATTTTATTCACTCACTGAAAGGTTAGCAAATAAATACATTAATATCCAACCACTAATTCAACCATACTAATTGCTACTGTAATTTTATGACATCGAAAATCAATACCGATTCATTTGGTTTTCCTTTAGCCTTAATCCTAAAGATCAACTTCTCAAGCTTGGAGGATCTGATTATGACGAGCAAGGCTACAAACTTTCCTAAGAGTATCTCCCTTTATGGCAAATTAACTATTTCCTCGAAGGACAACTGAGATTTGGAAAGAATAGAAAGATCAATAACCAAGGTTTGCATCAGATCATCAAAGCCATCATGCTGATGGAAAACCAAACTTAATGACTATCACCAGAAAAGACCATCATTTATTTTATCCTCTTCTTAGATGACTCTATAATAGAACACTCATTGCTTTGAGGTTTCCAGAACTGCTTGTTTAAATGGCAATCATTAATATTTGCAAAAGTCATCTGATAGACAAAGTGACAGAGATGGATGAGAATTAAAATGTGGCATTTGCTGTAAAGCTTTTAAACATCAATCACAAAAGCGAAAAGATAACAGAAACATATCCTTTGAAGCATTTGGTGGACTGTTTTTCACATTAAACATAAAGCTCTGAGATCACAAAATCCAACGACCCTCTTCACCTCTGCCATTTCTGTTCTATATACCAGTTGAGTGACCTCTAAGTCAAAAAGAATTGATTTGTCCTAGTCAGTTTACTTGGAAACGGCACCAGTAAAGGTTAATCTTACAACCATTTGGAATATGGTAAAAAAATTTTTTTTGCTACTTGATGTGACATGCATCTTAGTATATACCGAAATATTTTGCAGCTTGCAGCTCAAGAGAGATGCTCAAAAAATACCGGAGAATTGGATAGTTTGGTAGATACAGTTGGTAGATAAAAAAAAAAAAAAAAGTGATAATTAAAAAATAAACGTATAGAAGACCTAAAAGAAAAAACATCCCAGTAAGCAACAAGCACATCTAGCACCCAGAACTTGGTTTCTAATACGATTCTCTAATAAAAGCAACCAGTGCTCCTTGGAGAAATGGTTAACTCTAGGACTTGGGCAGGAAAAATAAAAGATGAGCCTGGAGAATCTTGTAGTGCCAGAAAGCAAGGAAGCACATCCCAGAAAAAAAAAAAAAATTGATGGGGCATGTAAAGGTGGCACAGAAACCAACTTAAAGAGCTCCCAACAGCAACAAAATAAAACAGTATTGGATTAGAACCCTAAGTATGAATTACATATATTAATGAGTCTATACCAATATAAACAATTAAATAATAAATGGGAGGAAAGAAACAAAGCTCTCATGCAGAAGAATTCCAAATAAATTACACAGATACTCTACCGCCAAAGAGGGAGCATATAAATTCATATTCCTTAGGCATGGGCTGTGCATAGTGACTTCCTTCCAAAGAGAACTAAGTAATTTTATAGTGGAGAAACGGACAACTACTTCAGACAGGTGATTAAGGTCAATAACAAGAGTGATAAATCTTGTTGATAGCATGTATCTTTGATATAATGTGATGAAAATGGCACTTTACCTCTTTAATTCTTGTCTCAAAATGTCCAAACCCCAGTCTAATCATGAGAAAAGCATCCAATACATTCCATAGAGGGGTAATCTACAATATCTCTGCCCAGATCCTCAAAACTGTCAAGGTCATCAAAAACAAGCAAAGTCTGTGAAACTCTCACAGCCAAGAGGAGCCTAATGGTACATGACAACTAAACGTAATGTGGTATCCTGGATGGATTCTGGAACAGAATAAGGACATTAGGCAAAAACTAACGAAATCTAATAAACTATTGACTTTAGTTAATAATAATGTATAGATATTGGTTCATTAATTGTAACAAATATACCATACCTACCATATTAATGTAAGATGTTAATAACAGGAGAAACTGCGTGCTGGACTACATGGGAACTCTCTGGACTACTCGCTCAATTTTATTGTAAATCTAAAAGTGTTCTAAAAAATAAAACTTATTAATAAATTTTTTTAAAATGCGGAGTCTCTCAAGAAAATCTTGAAAAAACTGGATTACTGTTACTTTCCCTATAGCCCCCCCCCCTTTTTTTTTTTGCTTTGCTGCAGTCCAATGACAACTTCCTAGTTTATTTCATTTTACTTGGTTGTGGGAAAAGAGATTAAAGAAGGATTAAAATCTTAAACCAGAATGTTAACAAGCTCTTCTATGAATTACCAACTGACGATCAAACATCTATTGAGGGCCCATGGTGGGCAGATGTCAGTAACAGCTACCACAGGATATTACAACTAAAAAAATTGATACTACCTCTTTCGCTCGTAAAACTTAACGCCTAATGTCCACCATCGGATAAGAACACAAGAAAAACAAACTAAGGAACCTAATTATAGTCAACAAGACGTAGTTTCCCCTGGCCGCGCCTGCGTAGTAGGCGCCGCACAAGGCATAAACTCCAGGTCGGGGGCCCACACCTCCTCCACCCCTCCTTGCTCCCCTCCCCATAAGAGAGTGCTCACTACGCACGCGCAGTGCTTAACGGCCGGTCAGGAACCAACAATTAGACCCTTCTTATCCCAGAGGAAACTCTCGTAGTTACAGGAAGGGGTTGTGAGCACTCTCTCTACCAGGTACATTAACTTTACATCGAGAGAACAGCTCTGATCCACCAAATCAGCGGACGCCGCCGCTTTAAGGGGGTGAGGTTCCAGCGGTCGCGCCAAGCAGCGCACGCATCCTACGTTAAGTTATGGTACCTTCGCCACCGAAACCAAAGAGGGTAGTAATGGCCCGGCAAATCCCTGCGCGTAATTGTTCTCCATCACTTACCCACTCCGGTTGCGGAACACCGTTGTTGCCACCGTTCCTGCAACACCTTCTCCAATCCCTTCGATGCTTCTACTTCTTCAAGAACAAGACAAGATGGCGCCCGATCGGTCTCACCCGGAAGTGGATAATAATAACATCCGCTTGTGACCTGAAGCCATACTGTCCCTTAGCCAGGTTGCGAACACGTGACTCTACACAGTTGACACGTTTCGACGCCATTTTTGTTAAGGGCATAAATAGCTAGACAGTAGTCAATACCACGCAACTGTGTGAACATTCCCGCACATTACCTCTTAATGTATCCGGCATTATGCCTGACCTATTTTCATTTTTACAGTGGGCAGAAAGCCAGGTGCCTAAATGTTCTAGACTAAAATCGCCCTCAAATTTTATACTTTAGCAACGTGGTCCCTCTTCAAGAGAAAGCCTAAAGGACACTCCCGCTTCGGAGAAGGGGGCTGAGTTCGCGGCGCAACTTTCAGACTACGGAGGGGCCCCAGGGTCAGATGGAATCAACTCTGGCCGGCTGCTCGGTGCGCCCGGAGCTGGATTCCAAGCAGTCCAGGGTCTGGCCCAAACCTTTTCGGAATACTCAAGGCTTTGGTTTCACTGAGAGCCGCCGAGGACTCCGCCTCAGGAAGACAGGACCTTACTGAAGGTGGCCAGTCTGGGTCGGTAGTGATGGCAAAAACCTTAGCTGACCCCGCATAGTTCGCACTCTTTGTTAATCTCAGAGCACCGTGCCCCTTTCTGGGGACGCTGTACCTCGCCCAACGAGTCCCGAATTTTCGTTGTTTCCTTGAGACCTTTTTGGAAAGGTGGCGGTGCATTTAGTTCTTAGTTTGTGTCCTGTTACTCCTTTCCCCCAACTACGAAATGGCCTCCCAAAGTGGACTTTTAGCAATGCAATTCTTCGAAAAGAAAACTTAGATTTACGGTGTTTTAAATGTGAACGACGTTCAAGTATCAAAAGTATCCATTTCCAAGCTAAAAGGTACAAGTTACAAGGAAAATAAAAATATTCCAATAATACTGTATCTATTTCTTAACGAATCTTGGAAAAGTGTCTTTCCAAGGAGTAGTATGAAACTTTTTTGTGACTGAAGAGTGCACTAAGTATCTAAATTGTTTCATCGGAAATTGTTGTTTTAGCAAAAATGCTGTATAAAAGAATATAGCAAATTATAGTATAAGCAAAATTGTAAGTGCGGATAGATGGATAAAGGGGATAGGTATAGACAGATGAGAGAATATAGACGCGCTATGCATGAAGCCCTGGTGGCGCAGTGATTAAGAGCTCATCTGCTAACCAAAAGGTCGGCAGTTTGAATCCACCACCTGCTCCTTGGAAACCCTATGGGACAGTTCTGCTCTGCCCTAGAGGGTCGCTATGAGTTGGAATAGACTCCGTGGCAACTAGTTGGGTTTGGGTTTTATGCGTGAAATTCAGTCTTTCTTAATAACGACACCTAAAACCCAGATACTCTTGATCAGCATTAAAAGAAAGTCCTCAAAGGCAAAGGTTACTTAAAAAAAAAAAAAAAAAAAAGTTGCCATTGAGTTGATTCCTATTCATAGTGACCTTATAGGGCAGAGTTGAGCTTGCCCCATAAGGTTTGCAAGGAATTGGTGGATTCGAACTGCCGACGTTTTGGTTAGCAGCCATAGCTCTTAACCACTGCACCACCAAGGCTCCAGCTAAAGATATGCTGAGCCTCAGATCCAAGTGAAATAAAACTTCCCTTGGAATCCTTCACTAATTACACCTGCCAACACTGTGCTGTGAATTCATGAAAATATTACTGCAAGTGAAAGGAAAGCTCCATTCCTTTGGCCCTCTCCCTAATTTCCCCTTAGCACAGTAAGACTACTCGCAAGCTAATACAATTTTTAAAATCACTCTATGGAACAAAAACTAGAAGGACATATACCAACATGTTAACAGAGGTTATCTCTGATTTTGCTCTGTAATTTTCTGTATTTTCCAAGTTTTCTGCAGAAGTCCTCATTTTCAAGTTTCTCTGAGAAACGTTCTAATCAGAGAAACATTCGATCTTCTCTGTGAAACCTGATTGCCCTACTAAAACTTTTGTATGTTCCCGCTATGTATAATCATCTTGTAATTGTTTCCTTGGTTCCCTAGTAAAGTGAATGTAATTTTCAGGTTGGGGGTTTTTTTTTTCCCCCACCAGTACCCTCTAAGTGCCTCGCATAGTGCTGAGCACACAGAAGGCACTTTTGCATTTGTCAGAAGATTGAACTAATATTCAATATTGATATTAATCTTTGAGCAACAATAACCCTGGCAGAGGCCAATCGTTCTGGAAACCCATTGTCAAATGGAGGGAGTGATTAAATATCTCACGTTTTGCTCCTTGTGAGTTTAATGAGACACTGTCAGCAATCACTGTTTCCCAGACCAGAAAATGGATTTTATTAAAAAAAAAAAAAAATTCCTCTCCCTCACCGCTGTTTTCTGGGATTTCCCTGTTAAGTTATGACCTTGAGGAGACATCTGGGGCAAAGCTTAGAAGACCTGGTATACTGTCACATCAACCAAGGAAGCTGAAATGTTTCAGATAATGCAGCTGTAGGTTGGTAGAGCCTCTGTCAGCCTGGATCACGTAGTTGCTTCATGGGAAGAAGTTGCCAGAAAGATCTCCAAGTCTGAAAAGGACTTTGCAGTGACCATGAAATAAGCTGTTGAGATTCTGGGGTCCTTTGTTAATATAGCATAAGCCTAACCTATCCTAAGATGAATGTAGATATTGGTAACAGGAGCTGGGTGCTGCTTGAGCAAATAACCTAAAATATGTGGCATCATCTTAGAAGCTGGTTGGCAAACATAGAAAACTGATGTTGGAGGATAGAAACATGGCATTTCACATTAGGCAGTGGGAAAACATTTATAAAACTATCACCCATGATAACTTGGGAGGCTGTCTTAGGCTGGGTCCTCTAGAGAACCAGTACCAGTAAAGCGTATAAATATATATAGAGAGAGATTTATATGAAGAAACTGGCTCACGCAGTTGTAGAGGCTGGAACATCCCAAGTCCATGCATCACAATAGAGGGTTCTCCTGATTTATGTAGCCACAGGGGCTGGCGAACCCAAGATTGGCAGGTCAGAGAGCAGGGCTCTTGATCACAACCTGTAAAGATCGACGAATCCCAAGATTGGCAGGCAAGACTGCAGGTAAGCTGCTAGCTGAAGTCCCAAGAACTGGAGGTCGGATGAACAGGAGCCAGCTGCAGGATCCAGAACAAGCAAAAGCCCAGAGACCTTGCCAGAATATCCACTTATATTCAATGCAGGCCACACACCTAAGGAAATGTCCTTTCAACTGATTGGCTACTCACAGCAGATCCCATCATGGAGGTGATCACATAATACCAAATCTCATCATGAAAGTGATTACATCATCATACAACTATCAAATCACTGAGAATTATGGCCTAGCCAAGCTGACACACAACCTTAACCATCACAGAGGCAATGTACCTAATGAATTTCAGGCACTGGAAAGAGGTTGAAAAGCAAGACATTAGTGTGTATTGGGTGCTACTGTATACATTTGGCAAGGTAGTATAAGAAAGAGCAGGGCTCAGAAAAAATGGCTGGTTTGTAGAAGTCAAAACAAGAGGGAATAAAGGCAACAAGAATTTTTGAGCCTCAAAAGATTGTGTTTTTAGTTCCAAGCATCAGGAAATAAACTTGAGAAAGATTTTAAGCAACAAAGGATCATTAAAACAGCCTCATGGCAAAAATCATAACTAAGAATATAGACTTCATACTATTTTTAAATGGATTAATTAAGGATGTAGAACCTTAACTTTTTCCTCAGTTCAAAAAGAAAAAAAAAGGCTGAGAGCAAAGTTCTGGTTAAGAGTATGGCTCTCCCATCAAAGCTTACAAACTTAAAGTACCTGCCAAAAAGTCAGAAGAGAGGTGTGGGTTCAGGAAACCAAAGAAATATAGTCAGCCCCCAAAATACACATGTCAAAAAACTCTGGTATGGTTACTGGCATATGGATCTATCTTAAAACAAATAATAGGTCTAGTAAGTTTTTAATAGCTGTATTGAACAAGAAACCATAAATTGCAGCTAAAAGAACTTGTAACTATTCAAAACTTAAAAAAAAAAACGACCCAAAAACTTCGCCTCCAATCATATGGGAAATGGACTTTAAAAAACTATATGGCTCCCAGAGATGGCGTATTACTCAACAGACACTTTAGATGTAGCCAAGGACAATATTTAAAAAAAAAATCCTTCCAGAGGGTAGAGTCTGGGGTCACAGAGAAGGATGGAAAAGGTAATTCTTCCCAGAGAACATTTAAAAGATATAATCATGAATATTCCCCATACCCAGGGTAAGGGACCCTGACAATATCTCCCATTCTTCTTCCCCTTTTTGAATAAGAATGTTTATTGTGGTTATGTTTCCCTGTTCCACAACTATACATGAAGTGTGGAAGTGTAGATTTAGTGTACATGTGTGAAAAACACAACATATGCTTTTGGTTCCTGGGTCTCCAGTCTAATGGGAGCTGCATCCAGCCCAGACACAGCACATCTAAAGAGCCTGATCTTGCAGGATGAAGCTTTGCCTGGATGGGACTTTGGGGCTGTTTTCCTTGAAGAGGGTCAGTGTGTTCCACGTGTAAGAAGAATAATGAGCTCAGTATTTGGTGATCAGAAGGGTGGATTGTGGTAGACTTCTAGTGCTCTCACATATCCATTCTCCTCCTCTTCTGAGCCCATGGGAGACTTACTCTTTCCTACTCATTGCTCCTTGCAATTAGGCAGGGCCACATGTCTACTTCGGGCAAATGGGTTATGAGTGACACATCCAAGATGAAAAAAATTGCTGATGCAAGACCTTCTACTGCTCTCTTCCTCTGCCGCAATGAAGACGCCTGGTGTTGAAATGGTAAAGCCACAAGATTGAATCAGCCTGGATTACAGTCACTAGTTGGAAAACAATTGCCGTTGCAGCAGACTCACAGTGGACTTTGGGTGAACAAGAAATTAAACTTTTGTTGCGTTAAACCACTGGGATTTTGGGTTATTTTTCACTGCAGCATAACCCACTCTATCTTAATACATATGGGAATGCAAACATTTTAGATATTTCTGCTTGGGTGCAACTTAAAAATCTATGAAAATGGCTTTAGGGTCCCATCAACCTCTGAAAAGACATGCGAAAATTTTGGACACTCATTGTTCTGGAAACATACAAATATCAAGATTTTCCTACCCAGCCTCTATGTTGCCATTACCAGGAGTAAAGTGGGGCCACCAGAATTAAAACCCACTCTTCCCCAACACTCATAACTTCCTATTTTGGATTATCAAGACTAATGTCGCATTACACCTTTTATCCCCAGGACATCCCTCATCCTTTGGACTTTAATTCACATATGGCTCTTTCAGCAATGTTGCTGACTTTTTCTCCGTATCATTTACCATCTGACCTGTCTTTTCCTTATTCCTCACTTCTTAGATTGTCTATCTCCTCACTTCTTAGTAAGATTTCTGTCTGTTGTGTTCACTGATGTATCCCCAGTGTCTAGCACATAACAGGTGCTCAATAAATAACGAACAAATGAAAGATAGTCTGTAACTTTCAACATAATCTCAAAGAGCTCCATGGACTCCCCAAAAATGTTAAACAAGCAAACAGGTAGACAAAATATTTTCTAATGCATTACCCCACCTAACTAACTTAAGGAGCCCTGATGGCACAGTGTTTGAGAGCTTGACTGATAACCAAAAGGTCAGCCGTTCGAATCCACCAGCCACTCCTTGGAAATCTTATGGCGCAGTTCTACTCTGTCCTATGTGGTCACTATGAGTCAGAATCAACTTGACAGTACCAGGTTTGTTTGTTTTTTTTTTTTTTTTTGTGGTTTAAATAACTTTAAACATTTTTTTCCCTTTGTTTATTGTTGTTTAGATGAAGGTTTACAGAGCAAATTAGTTTCTCATTAAGCAATTAATACACATAATGTCTTGTGACATTGGTTGCCAACCCTGCAACACGTCAACACTCTCCCCGTCTTGACCTTGGATTCCCCATTTCCACTTGTCTAGCTTTCCTGTCCCCTCCTGCCTTCTCGTCTTTGCCTCTGGGCTGGTGTGCCCATTTAGTCTCGTGTACATGGTTGAGCTACATATTGTTTTGTGGACCTGTCTAATCTTTGGCTGAAGGGTGAACCTCAGGAGTGACTTCAGTACTGAGTTAAAAGGGTGTCTGGGGGGCCATACTCTCGGGGTTTCTCCAGTCTCTGTCAGATTAGTAAGTCTGGTTTTTTTTCTGAGTTTGTATTTTGTTCTACATTCTTCTCCAACTCTGTCCAGGACCCTCTATTGTAATCCCTGTCAGAACAAGTTGGTGGTGGTACCTGGGCACCATTTAGTTGTGCGGGACTCAGTCTGGTGCAGGCTGTGGTAGTTGTGGTCCATTAGTCCTTTGGACTAATCTTCCCCTTGTGTCTTTGGTTTTCCTCATTCTCCCAGATGGTTGGGACCAGTGGAGTATCTTAGATGGCTGCTCACAAGCTTTTAAGACCCCAGATGCTACTCACCAAAGTAGAATGTAGAACATTTTCTTTATAAACTATATCAATTGAGCTAGATGTCCCCTGAGACCATGATCCCCAAAGCCCTCAGCCCAGTAATTCAGTCCCTCAGGGAGTATGGAAGTGTCCATGAAGCTTCTATGACTTTGCCTTGGTCAAACTGTGCCAACTTCCCCAGTATTGTGTAGTATTTTACTCTCACCAGAGTTACCACTTATCTGTTGTCTTGTTAGTTTTTCCCTCCCCACCATTCCCGTCCCTCATAACCATCAGATTGTTTCTGTGAGAAACCTTTTCATGAGTTTTTATAGTAGTGTTCTCATACAGTCTTTGTCCATTTGTGATTGACTTGTTTTACTCAGTATAACGCCCTACAGAATCATCCATGTTGTGAGATGTTTCGCAGATCCATCATCGTTCTTTATTGTTGTGTAGTATTCCATTGTGTGTATGTACCATAGTTTATCCATTCGTCTGTGGATGGGCACTTAGGTTGTTAAATAACTTAAACATTTTGTGAAACATCTGAAAGGATGAAGGCTCATGCTTTGGGAGATACTGAAATCCGGGTGAAAGTGGCCCACAATAAGATACTGTTCTGAAATAATTAATTTCTAAAATATGAAGGATATTTTGAATGTAGCTAAGTAAACATATACAGTGTTGATAGATAAAACATTCTGTCAGTAGTATGTATTGCAAAAACTCCAGGACCAATCTTGAAATATGAGGTAAATAAGAATATTTATTATGCATGTTTATACAGTAACACAAAATACTGTTTAATAAGCCACACAGCTATTTTCTAAAAAACACTGTAAAAAATGTAAAGATGAAACAGTAGGTATGACATTATAACCACGTTATCCAAAAGTTAAAATAGTTACCCAGCTTTTAAACAATTTTGCATTGATGATTTTCATGAACAAAATAATTTTAAATATCTAAAAATAGTCTTTCTTAATAATATGCCAGATACTATCTAAAGGCTCAATTTTATTGCACATAACATATATTTGATTTGGGTTTATTTGATCAGATATCATGCAGAAAAATAAATTATGAATATAAGTTTCAGAAAAGTAGGCAGGGTACTGTTTTGTACTATAAAATTAGATAAGGGTTGATATATTTCACAGCTTAATCTTCAGGAAATTTTATTCAGCTAGTGTATAAAATCACACATGTAAGCTAAAAGCTATCAAATATAGTACTGTACTACTCTCCTTGGCCATCTATGAAGATGGTCTTCACCTCATTTTTTAAAGCATTAAATGGCAAAATCTTAAATACAGCCATACACTGTTGTCTCAAAAATATTCGCATGATTGGCACAATTAAAACTTCATCATTTTAAATATGGGAAAACTAGGGAGAAACTGGGGTTAGACATACCCTGTAAACCAGTTTCTAAGGAAAGCTAGTGAAATGTGTCTGTTTTACTTCTTAAATTCATTCAGTCAAACACTATGGTAGTTGTGTTGAAGATCTGTAAACATTCTCATTTATTTGTATTGCTTCCTGAGGTCACTGGAAAACCACTGTTATTACAGTAGCCTCATCATTTAATATCTCTGCAAATGTGCTTTAGAAATATTAAAAATTACAATTTTTAAATATAGATCTATGTGTAACTTAACACACTTTTCCTATTACAAAAGCTATCTTTAGGAAATTCTTAAGTATTAAAATCAAGTTTATTCCATTTCTAGAAGACCAGGGAAAAACATTCATAAACTCTAGATCATTAAAAAAAATTTTTCAGAATTAGCTCATTTAACACTAAAGAAATGAAAATACGTTATTGTATGTTACTTCTAGAATAATGCCTAAAACCCATGTCTTTCCATTTTAAAACATGTTAAAATAGTGTTAGCACAGTGCCTGACATGTAGCAGGTGTGCATTAAGTATATACTGAAAGAATAAATGTCAAGTTAAGCATAAAAACTACTGTAATACTTGAGTACTAAGGTAATGTTATAAACATACAATATTTCAATCACTCAATTAAAAACTAGGTAGTATTAGTTGGTATTCACAGCAAAGCTTAAAAGGTCTCCTACTTGATAAATATATGTCTCGGGCGCATTTCTCAGGAACCTAACAATGAAAAGAACTATGCACTTTCCTTTATTCTTGCTCTTGAAGAAATAGTCATCACTCACCATCTCTGACTTCAACTGTGTAAGGAATGAGCCAAGACGCAAGAGAAAAGAACACTTATTTCTTTCTCCCTTTTTTAAGAAACATGAAACAGGTAACTATCCAATGAAAAGTATATGCCTCATAATAGTAAATTCTATAGGAAAAAAATCAGGAGACCTAATATTTATATTCTGGGGGATAACAAAGAATGGCAATTGTCATTACCAAGATAGCTGACTTCAATAGGGAGATTTAACTAATTTTTTTTTTTTTTTTTTTAATTCACTGTCTGGTACTGAATCTCCAATGTTACTGATTACAATTAAACAGAAACACATGAACTACCTTTTACAGGGCACAACCTGACTATGCATAACATTAACTGACAAAGATATATTTCTCCTTCATTTTGCTGTCAAAAATCAAGAAAATTGGGTGAACGGTGAAACAGTACACAATACGGGGGAAACCAGCCACAACTTGTACAAGGAAAGGTCATGGAAGCTCCAAAGACACATCCAAACTCCCTGAGGGACTGAACTGCTGGGTGGAGGGCTGTGGGGACCATGGTCTTGGGGATCATCTAACTCAATCGGCATAACACAGTTTATAAAGACAATGTTCTACATTCTACCTTGGTGAGTAGTGTCTGGGGTCTTAAAAGCCTGTGAGCAGCCATCTAAGATACTCTACTGGTCTCATCCCTTCAGGAGCAAGGGAGAATGAAGAGAACAGGATACAAGGAAAAGATTAATCTGAAGGACTAATTGTCCACAACTACCAAGGCCTCCACCAGACTGAGTCCAGTACAGCTAGATGGTGCCCAGCTACCACCACTGACTGCTCTGACCAGGATAACAACAGAGGGTTCTGGACAGAGCTGGAGAAGGATGTAGAACAAAATTCTAATTCACACAAAAAAAGACCAGATTTACTGGCCTAAAGGAGACGGGATAAACCCCGAGAGTATGGCCCCCAGACACCCTTTTAGCTCAGTGGTGAAGTCATCTCCGAGGTTCACTGTTCAGCCTGGGAGTGGACAGCCCCATAAAACCAAATGGGACTAACGAGGTACAGCAGTCCAGGGACAAGGGCCAGAAGGCAGCAGGGGACAAGGAAGCTGGTGATAGGCAAACCAAGGTTGAGTAAGGACAGTGTTGATGTGTTGTGAGGTTTTGTTAACCATTGTCGTAGGGCAACATGTGTACTAACTGTTAAATGAGAAACTACTTTGTTCTGTAGGCCTTCATCTAAAGTGAGAATAGCAGCACAATTCAAAGAGCATAGTCAATGTCACTGAACTCTGCATGTAGAAATTTTTGAAATGGTGTATCTTTGGCTATGTATACTTTCACCAAAAAAAAAAAAAAGGTTGAGAAGGGAGAGGGCTGACATCTTGTGGGGTTGTTAACCAATGTCATAAAACAACATGTGTACTACTGTTTCATGAGAAACTATTTGTTCTGTAAGCCTTCACCTGAAGTACAATAAAAAAAAAAATTTTTTAAAAATCAAGAAAAACAATACTATTAATATTCTGAGCTTAAAAACAGAATTTGTGCAGTGTGCATTTTTAAGCTCTGCATTTTGTATACTATTACCATCTTTAACACTAATCACCATTCATCCATATGTCAAAAGGCAGCCCTGGTTAACTACAGCTACTATTCTTACATTCCCAAGAAGAAAACGAGCTGGGATTAGGCATTTACCCAGCACTTGCCTGTAGTATCACTCGTTGGTATTAATGATTAGGATGCTTAAACCATGCAATTATGTGTTTTGATTCAATAATGTGACACTGAAGTAGCCATTATTTTTTGAAATTTAAGCCTAAATAATAGTAATACCTTTCCTGCTAAGTTTTGACAGCTTAGTCATTTGTATTCTAGGGGGAAACTATTATATTTCAGTATTATTTAATATTTAAAAAGAAAATCAGACATGCTAACTTTATGCCCATTTAAATAAAAGCTAAATCCACTTAAACTTACCACTGATGCTTGCTGAAGACAAAAAGTCACCTAAAACCCCAAAATCATGTTTAATATTTACTGAAATACACAGAACTACAAAATATACTTCCCTGTTAAGTATAATAAGAATATAATTCTCTTGTCATTTACAAATATAATTTGGTGATTATATTTCAAAGGTACTATATGGTCCCATATGGATAAGCAACTTCTATTTATCAACTCTGCTTGTTACAATTATCTATAATTATATTTTGACTTTGGCTAACCACTTGCAAATTACCCTTAACTCTATTAAGAACAGGCTAATTGCAAGTGATATGCTGATAAAATATTTCAGTATTTTTCTAGCTCTCATAAGCTAAAAGCTTAGGTATCAATAAGCAGTAAGTATCAATAAGCAATAAGCTAATCAATATATTGATTTTAAAGCTATAATACTGAAATTACAGTGGTGTCTTTTTATATGGCTGAATCATACAAAATATGACAAGGTAACCATGTCATATTAGGCATTACTTCATGTAATTATGTTATGGCAGTGCTTCCCAAACAGCAGTACACATATACCCCTGGATATCCCTGAGATGATTTTAAGTGGTACATGAATGAAGTTACATATTTAATGTTCGTTAGAAAAAAATACAACTAACATATAAAATATGGAACATTATTGCTCAAAACGAGGAAGGCTAAGGTTAAAAAAAGTGAGGCTAAAAAATAAGGTTAAAAAAATAAGTAAATGTTTTGTTATATATATATTTTTGCCACAAAAAAAGTAACAACAAAAAAAATAAGTTAACAATAGCAAAGGATACATACACATATAATTATTTATATATATATATATATACACACACACACACACACATATATATATATATATAATACACACACAGCTATGAAATCAGGAAGGTGGTATGTGACTTACATTTGGGAAACGCTGTTTTAAGGGATGATTTGATTTAGCCAGCATCATTTATAAACCCTTGTAACAACGGGCCATAAAGGGGTTTCCTGTACTACTGTAAACTCTGGTTTTATTCTAGGACACATATTTTGAAAAGAGCATGTTTTTATATGTAATAATATAAAACTGAAAGTATTCAATACATTTAATTTACTTTAAAAGGGTTCACTAAAGTGGTGAAAAAGTTTGGGAACATTTGGGAGATACGCTATCCCTATAGAAAATAGACAACTACAAAGGCACATTACATATTACAGTTAACACTGAAGCATTTAAATGAAAGTGATCTAAATAATCATTGCCATTAATAATGAACAGGTAATCATAATATTCTTTCATAAAAAAGAAGGTAAGCTTGTGCACTAAGTGCTCTTGACTCTGGAACCACCTGCACGTAAGTGTCACTAATATGGACCCACTGTCCTGCCGATTCACTCTCAGATTCTTTCAAACCTAACAAAACAAGAAGTAAAATGTTTTATGTTCTTACTCTAAGTTATAAACAGCAACACATTCATCACAATCTATATTTACCTAAGCTAGATCTTACTGCATAAGTCTGTTTCTTCCAAAGCGAACTAACTCTTTTAAGGCATAAGGCATTAATATTACAGAGATAATTAATAGTGATCTCCAATTAGTATCACTTTATTGTAAATTCTAATGAAATATTAGATAGCTTTGCAAATAGTTATTTGCTCATGGAGAAGAATCATTTTCACTAGAAGAGAAAGAAAAAAATTAGTTTGCGGACCCATAAGCAAAGCCAGAAAATTTTCAACTCCAACTCTATTCTGAAGAGCTGGTATATCTTCAAAAACTTTTGGTATCATTAAATAAAGCAATACTCCACTACAATACATGATGACTGAAACCCTTCTTAGAAGTAATTCTCATTTAACATAAAGTGAATCCACTTGAGGTATACATGAAATAATAACTTATCTCTACCAGAAAAGGCAGCAAATTCATTCATCTTAATGATAGGATGGCATACCAGGTACATTTTTCTTTCCAGTGATATGTTCCAACAAGGTCTTGGAAGGTGTTCTCACTTTCACATAAGCAGTGTAGTGGCCTCCTCTCATCGAGCCACTATGTTCCACTACTCCATAGAGACCATAAAGAACTTTATCTCCCACACTTACATTCTTTTAAACAAAGAAAAAAACTCAAATTAGTACTATTTAGTGAAATATCACTGATAAGAAAATTAAGCCAAATATATGTCCTGCATATAGTAAGAAAAATGCATATTAAGACTACACTGAGATATTTTCCCACAAAATGGAATAATGGAAAAGCTTGACAACATTTTCTGCTGGCTGGGCTGTGGAGAAAGAGAGTACTGTTATATGCAGTGCAGGTGGGAGTGCAAAAAGGTACAATTCCTTTGTATTATCATTATCTAGCTTACCACATCACCTGTTGCCATCGAGTCTATTCCGACTCATAGTGACCCTATAGGACAGAGCAGAACCACCCCATAGGGCTTCCAAGGAGTGGCTGGTGGATTCGAACTGCCGACCTTTTGGTTAGTAGCCAAACACTTAACCACTGTGCCACCAGGGCCCCATTATCTAGCTCGGTTACATATATATTACTCTTACATTCACCAATTCTGTTTTTAGGATTCTGTCACATAGGTATAAGAACAAAATGTAAAAAGACATGCACCAGACTATTAATGGATTATCTGTAATAATGAAAGACTGGAAACTCAAATGTCCCTAAATTGGGGACTGGTTGAATGATGCATCCACACAGTAGAATATTATGCTGCTTGAAAAAAACAGAATGTAGACCATCTCCATACGCTGCTACGGAATAGTCCTCAGGGTATAAAGATGGAAAAAGGGTACATATAGTAAGCTACCACTATTTAAAGGGGGAACACAAATATACATACCTGTCTGCTTACATTTTAAGAAGCAATGAAAGGATAAATCATAATTTTTTAAAAATGGTTATCTATAAGAAGAGGGAGGAAACAGGCAGAACGGACATGGAGAAAAGCTAGACTTCTTTGAATTTATCTTCTTTCGAACATTTGATGTTAGAACTTGGTAAATATTTTATGTAACTATTAAAAAAATTAAAATTTAAAAAGCAATCTCTAAACATGAAAAATTAAACAAATTAATAGTATATCCAGTTGGTGGCAAAACAACACAGAGGACATGTCAAAAAGACCCAGGAGCCAATGCGAAGTAGTTTCCAGTGGCCAAATGTGGACTCATTAGAATAATATACTACAGTATGTATTAAAAAAGTAATCTAGTGGATTAAAACTATCAAAGATGTTTCAATCCACTAATCCATAATGAGAAACTAACTGGTCATGGTTTGAGGATGTTAGTGAACGAATTCATTATTTTAAAAACTGGTTTAAAAAAGGAGGGGGGGAGGAATCAAGCATTTATACTGCCTTTCCTGTAAGAACTATACCAAAAGATAACTAAATAGATGAAAGGAATTTCTCTTTACAGAAGTATTCTAGCTAATAAATGGAGAAGGAATGACAGAATTAGAACATCACCATTCTGTAACACTTAATGAACCAATGGATTTAACAGTGAACATCACTGGTTGCTAATGTCACAAAAAGATAGAAAACTGGCATTATGTGCCTCCTGATGAAAGAATGGAGCTCTGGTGGCACAGTAGTTAAAAGCTCAGCTGCTAACCAAGAGGTCTGCAGTTCAAATTCACCAGCCGCTCCTTTGAAACCCTATGGGGCAGTTCTACTCTGTCCTGTAGGGTCGCTATAAGCCGGAATCGACTCAAAGGCAATGGTTTTTTTTTTTTTGTTTTTTTTTTTTTTTTGATGAAAGAAATGACATAGCCTTGCCAAAACCAAAACAAAGCAAAAGGAACGTAAACCTGAATCTGTTTAAGCTTGCAGCTACCAATTTGCAGGAAATAAAGAGGACAAAGGAACAATCATCAAAATCTAAACTATTGGAAACTATCAGAAAGTTGACCCAATTTCTTCAACAAATAAATTGAAGGGGCAGGACAGGAGAAAGATGGGATTGAGGAAACTACAGATTAAAAGAGACTTAAGACATCATCCAGTTATAATGTGTGGACCTTATTTGGATCTTAATTCATAAAACAAAACAAAAAAAGGACAACTGGAAATATGAACATTAGGTGATAGGAAGGAATTATTGTTAATATTTTTGGTAAAGTGGTATTATTAACCATAATATATTTTAAAAAGTGGGGAAAAGATTCTTATCTTTTAGAGATACACAGTAAAATATTTATAGACGAAATGATACAATGTCTGGTATTTACTTCAAAATAATACAGAGGGAAGAAGTGGATAAGCATGTGAATGGGCAGGACTGGCCAGGGATTTAAGGTTTTCAGAGACGGGAACAAGTACTAGGGATTCATTGTACTGTTCTGTGTACTTTTGTGTACACTGCAAAGTCTCCTAACAGGTACTTTTTAAAAAAATATACTGTTTTCATAAATTTAATATACCCCAACCCAAACTCACTGCCGTTTGGTCAATTCCAACTCATGGCAACCCTACAGGGCAGAGAAGAACTGCCCCATAGGGTTTCCAAGGCTGTAATCTTTACGGAAGCAGACTGCTGCAGCTTGTTAAACATCATTATTATTTACCATATTATCAAAGTCTGAATGTTAATAATTGATGGATGGTGTTTGTGTTCCACAGCAAATGAACTGGAGTCACCAGAAAATTGCATTTTAAAGATATTTTTGTTTTGATTTATCGGTGTATTTGAAATACTAAGTTTAATAAGCAATCTGTCACATACCAAAAAGAACTAGACTGCTAGCCAGTAATTATGTACAGCACCCTGTGTTACCCTGTAACTTCCTCAAGGAAGACAAAGGAATGTATAGATGAAATCGATGACTTTGTATAAGCAATTATAAACCAATCTACTTTATAAACCTAATTTTTAAAGTATTAGCAATTTTCAAGTATTATACTCAGCTGACAAGTATACTACTTGGTAGTACACAATATAGGGTTGCTATGAGTCAGAATCGACTCAACGGCAGTGGGTTAGTTTTTTTTTTTTTTAAGTAGATGTAAAATAGCATCAAAAACACTGACTAGCACGTTGATTTGAAAAAATATATAGAACTCCAAAATGCTGAAACTATTGGTGATTAAGCTCATCACCAATAGAAAACCTTGGGCATAAAACCTGTTCACTTCTCTGAGCAACCATCTGCTTCTAGTAGCATTTACAAGAAGCTTTGATCTTCAAGAGCACCACTGCCTTATGCCATCTTTTCAACTCTCCCCTATTCTGTCTCCCAAAGGACAAAAGTCACAGTCAGTGTGTTAAATACTAGTGATTTAGTTTCACTAATTATAAAATTCCCTTTGAGAGGAAAAGCTTATTAAAACAACAACAACAACAAAAGCATGGCCAAATAAGTACATAGGATATTTTTAAGTCTATTATTCTCAAGTCAATTAAATATCTTAATAATATACCATACCTTACAAGTAGCAGAACAGAATGGTGCTAAATCAAGCATGAGTGGAAAATCTACATGTCTGTTTACTTTTCGAAGACTCAAGCCAGCCTTAAAAAGACCAAAAAAAAAAACATTTAATGCAATAAAATTAGATCTAAAGCACAGTGTTTTAATTAAAACCAAGAGGAATCCTAGAAGTTAGCTTTTTCATAGACATAAAAATGTGACTAATGGTCTAAAATTGACAAATGACTAAATTAATAATTAGGTTTCATACACTGTTACTACAAAGATTATTTACACTGTTGTTTTTACAATGATCAATATGGGAATACTTACTTTCACTATGGCTTTTCAACATCTATGGAAAAATAAATCCAATGTGACGAAAGCTAAGCTACTGACACATGCTATCATGAAAATGCATCAGACTAAAGAATCAGGAACCTGGTGGCCTAGGCCTGACTCAATGATTGGCTAACTGTGTGACTCTAGGCAATTTTCAGAATTCAGCTTCAGCAGACTCACCTAGGTCAGGCCAGATACAAGTGGATTAGATAGGTCCTTCTCAGTTCTAAAATTCAATGATACTCATTACAAAGAAAGACAATACTGAACATTCAAAATGTTTTATCAATAAAAGTAAATGTCATATATTGCATAAAAATAAAATGAACCTTCATAAGCTTAAATGAGTGCCACCTCTTTTTCTATTTTTAATTTCCAAAAACAGATAGACTCCCAAAAATGTATAGTTTGCATTATGTAATGATAATAAGAACTAACTGATGGACTGTCAAGGGTCTTGGGTAGAAGACCCATAAGTAGAAATGGACTCTGTTGGAACATGAACATGTAAATCTGAGTTGTTTGGGGAGACAAAAACGGACAGATACAACCTTTCATGCAGGGCTTCATGACTTCAATGACTAGTACTTGTAATTTGTATACTAATCATATAATTTTACCACAGATCTATTGGCTGTTTATTTTGTACCTTTCCAAAAAAAACCAAAAAACAAAAAACCTTTGTTTTTGGCTGAAACACATCCACTTACTGTTTTTTCAAATGATCTTCAGAAGGCTTACCATGACATCTGACATGAAATTATGAGGTCATACCCCAGGAATAATTATTTAACCTTTTTCAATTTAATTTTATGATACGCCACAGAATTTCTTTGCCTCATTTCTCATCAGGTAACCTATATGACCTCTATAAGCATCTGAAATCATTTCACGCAAATGTGTCCTCCCCACTCAGTACTTTGCACTGAGAAATTACCCCATAATAAAAGAGACACGTAAAGGTCTTTAACATAATATGGATCTTTTTTCTAGAGGATAATTTTTGGAATATATCTAGCCTTTATCTGGGCCTTTTTTTTTTTTCCTTGCCTTTTTTTCTTTTAACTGAATGATATATATTCTAAGTATTTTCCCAATGTCACTAAAATACAAATCTGATGATCTGCACATTGGACACTTAGGCTAGGCCTAACATCTGCCATGACCTACAATGAGTGGGACACACATCTTTGTGTATCTCTATTTCCTTGCTATAAGTTATTAGAAGTGGAATTATATAGTCAAAAGTGATTACTTTTGTTCAAAAATTGGCTTATTCAAAACATTACCTAATATTTTTCATACATATTACTAAATTACTTTCTAAAAGGTGTTACCAACTTACACTCCCAATGCTGGTACATGCGAGTGCCCATATCCCACTTCATCCTCATCAACACTGTATCATAACTGCCAATTTGATAGGTTAAACAAGGCAATCTCACTGTCATTTTATTTTGCATTTCTTTTGCTGGAAACAATGGACTTTTTTTTTTCATACTTTCTTAGAATTTGTATTTCCTTTTCTATCAACTGTCATTCATGTTTTTTTATACATTTTACCATTAAAACCAGTTGCTGTTGAGTTGATTCCAACTCATGGTGACCCCACGTGTGTCAAAGTAGAACTGTGCTCCATAAGGTTTTCCATGGCTGACTTTTCAGAAGTAGATTACCAGGTCTGCCTTTAGAGGCACTTCTGGGTGAACTCAGATCTCTTTAGGTTAGTAGTTGAGCATGTTAACCATATGCACCACCCAGGGACTCCTATTTTACTATTAGGGTCTTGATATTTTTCTTACTTATTTTTAAGAGCTCTTTATATATTTAGGATATTAACAATCTGCCATATTTATAGCAAGTATCTATCCAGTTTGAGATTTGCCTTTAAGTGTTGTGGATGTTTCTGACAACACAGTTCAAAAGCCACTACAGAGAAAGAGGCTTGCAGGGATGCTGAATGACTAGAAGCAGAGACATTGCTTAGGAACTCTGCTCCCTACAATTCTGAACCCCTGGGAATGAGAATGTGGCTTTGATGACACTAACATCTAGCTTGAGAACATGAAGGGACCAAGATGTCTATAAATATTTTCCTGTAAGGGCATGGATTCTTTCAGTAGGGTCTTCCTAAATAGGAATGTCAAGTACCAAATGCAAACTGTGGCATATCATAAAATTAGCTTTTTAAATCTGACATGACCCTATCTTGTTCAGACACAGTCCTTGACATATGTACACTTTCCATTAAGTATTCTGAGGTAAAAAGAAGGTGTCCTGAGAATGGGACATCTGCTTTGGTTCTCCAAGACCATTTTATTTCCAGCGTGTTTCTATAACCCTGTTTACAGAAAATTAAGGACTTAATCTAATTCTTCTGTGAGTGGGGATATAGAGAAAATCTCTTCCTGCCAATCTGTAGCCCACGTGAAATGCTGTAGATATATAATCAAAGCTCTCAATCTTTTCCTTGTGTTTTCTTTCATGGGCTTTATACTGAGAAAGTTTTCCACACAGACGTCATAATATTCATTTAAGTTTTCTTCTAGTCTTTTCACTGATTTATACAATTAAAAAAATTATCTGTAAATAGTATTGATATATAGTATAGTGAAGCTCTAAATTATTTCCCAAGCATTTTTCCCAAGACCTTTATTGAATAATCAACCCCCATTCTCAACTGATTTGAGATTGTTCTTTATCATAATAGCTTTAAATTATACTGTTGTTTGTTGACTATTCTGACCCTACTGTTTCAATTATTATAGTTCTATCTTAAAACTAGTATTTAAAAAAAAAAAGAAAACCCACCCATCCTAACTTTTTCAAAAATGTTTTACTATTTTCAGTTATTCCTTCTTCCTGAGGAACTTTTAACTTCTTATAAAATTATTTTATCAAATTCAAAAAAATCACCTCATTGACACAAGGGATTGGATTGAAAATATAAATAATTGGAGAAAATCATGACATGTTAAAAATATTTAGGTTTTCTCTTACAGGGGCAGAGCTCTGCCTTGGCACCCTTCCTGCATTTAGACCCAGCCAGCCATGCCTACCCAAGCACCCCTCTCAGTGGGATCATGACGGTTCAGAAAGCCATGTGTACTCTACTACTTACTTACTTATAAGTATTCTTAATAAGTTTTATTTTCCACTAAAACACACACACACACACACACACAACATGTAGGTTCCTTTCTCCCAAATCTTCAAATATTATGAATTGAACAATTTTAATCAGAAATGTCTTGTCAACTATGAAGGCTGGAAAAGCGGTAAAACCCATTTGGCAAATTTTTAAATTCAACAAATTACTGTTGAATACTTGACAATATTCTACAGGACTTAGGACTCTGCAGAACACATGATAAAAATGACTAACAAGGACTTTTACCTGATGGAATCTTTTAAGATGGAGAATTAGGATAGCTGGAACAGCAGAAATGAGCAATTGCTTCCTGGCATTAGTATAAACCCCTTCTGCTTTCTTTTCTGCATAAAATATAATAAGTTTATTTGTAAAGTTCCATTTTTATATATTATCTATTATATCACATTTTGAAAAGGCTTAGAAAAGAAATTGAACTTCTAGTTATAGGGTGCCCCTACTCCTTTCTGAAAATCCACTAAAATGACAATAAAGGTTTTTTTTTTTAAAAAGGCACACACTTATAAAGACTAAGAATAGGAGAGGTAACACTTGCAACAAAATTCTGGAAGCTGGGAAGCAGATGGACTAGCAGTAACTTATGTCAATATCCTTCAGCCAACAACCGCCAGCAACACAGTTGAACAAGTTGGGTTTATTACTTACCGCAGTGAAGGGGGAATACACACCATTGGGAATCATGGTGTGTCTCAGTAAGAGATTGTTACAAAGGACTTATATAGGACTTGAATGAAGCCAACTGCATATTTATCTTGGATTAATGTAAGATGATATTTCTTCCTTCTCCTATCTAGCACATTTCTTTAATTAAAAACTCGACCTGATACCACCGAGTCAATTCCGACTCATGGTGACCCCACGTGTTACAGAGTAGAAATGAGTTCTGTAGGGCTTTTTTGGCTGTAATCTTTACAGAAGCAGATCACTAGGCCTCTCTTCCACGGTACCTCTGGGTAGATTTGAACTACCAACCTTTCAATAGTAGATAAGTACAAATCATTTGTGCCACCCAGGTATCTATTTCTTTAATTACTAGTCAGTGAAGATCGAAGTATTCTCTCCATTTACTCAAGGCTAGAAATACATTAGAAATTTCTTACTTGCCAATTACCCCTTTTCCTTGTTCATCTAAACACAGCTATTACACTGCTAGTTTCACATCATACAATTATCTGAAATGTTCAAGTTTATACTTTGTCATGAATTTATAATCGATTGATAGGATTTATGAAGCACATTAATCTCACTAGTGATACAATGATAAATTTTAGGGATATTACTTCTGGATAGATTTCAGACAGCTAGTCCTCTGAAATAAGATTATATGGATTTGTATTTTCAAGGCAGAAAAGGATACGTCTCAATTTATTTCAACAAAAATCTACTGAAAACCTACTGTGCTTATTCGGTGTCTTAAGTGCTGAGACATAATCATGAATAAAACAATCCCTGATCCCAAGAGTCTTGGCCTAGAGACAAGGTTCTGAGATTCCCTTATTTTGGGATCTGTAACCCCTTAGTTACTATCAGATTATCAATAATAAAATAATAATAAGCTAAATATTTACCTGCAGAACTGGTTTCCTTTTGGTATTTCTGTTTCTTCTCAGTACAATTCTCACAAAGAAGCTTGTTATTCCCCATGAGTAATTCCATAGACGTAAACTGGTAGAGACAAGACTGAACTGAACATTCTTTAGAAGCAGTTACATAGCTCTGAGAGAGAGTCTGAAAAGCATTTTGGGGGCTGTGAGATATCATACGCTTCTCCTCTGAAAAACACAAATTATTTGGAATATTTAGTGGCTGATTTTCTCTGTCAAGATCTCTACCTCCAGTTACAGTGCTGCTCAAATGAAGTTGAGAAATAGCATCAGCCACTCCCTCATCACCACTGTCAGTCTCCTTGGCGTATGGCAGTTCACTTGCTGAGGGGTGGTGAATGGCTCCATCTCTGCGTACACAGGACACATTACTGGGTCTAAACAACACAGTCTGCTTTGAAGCACTTTCAGATTCTGAGGCCTCACTGTCAGCATCAACACTACTTTCAGAATGGCTGGCTTCTTTTTCACTGCCGTCAGTAGGGCTTTCATTCAGAGTTGACTCAATATTCGTGATGCTTGCAAAAGACACTGAAGAATCTCCATTCATTTCAAGGTTTTCATTTTTCGGATATATGACAACAGTTTTCTCTTCTCCCGATGACAATTTTCTTACATGTTTTCTGTCATGAATTAGTTGATTCTGAAAGTTGACAGTGTTTTCAGAGAAAAGAATCTTGTGACCTTATTGAAAATAAATTCCAATAAGTCTCATTTAGACTTTCCATAATTATTAAATAAATACTATTTCTAGCACCCCTGAAGTCCATCTTCTAAATCTATATAAACTACAATCAATAGTTCTAATTTAAAAGTAAATCTTTACACAAGAAACTAACAACAGCGGTTACTTATTTGCAGGGAAGGAAACAGGGCTTTGTGAAACCTGGCTATGAGGGAGACTTTTCAATTGTAAACCTTTCTATATTTGTTGATTTTTGAGCAAAGTAACAAAAGTAAATTATAAGCTCTATTATGACACATGACGATTGCTACAGATCTGGAAGAAAGCATTTTATTTGCGTCTAGTCTTTAGTTTGCCTATTAACTTCTGCTTTCTGACCAGACTAAGTAGTGTCAATCCGTTTCTTGTGATAGAAGCATACAGAGATAAAACAACCTAAATTTGGTGATAAACGTCATCTAATTTAATCAAAGATTTTAAGCTACTTGAAATATTTTCAAAGGTTTCACAGAGCTGAAGTCTTTTTTGAGTTTTTTCTTTTCCTATGGCTTATCTTAAGGGTCGAGACAAAAAACAAGGGAGAGACATCATTAATTACATACAGACTGGATATTCACTTTCAGTTATTTGGGGTGAGGAAAGAGAGATGAATTATAAAAAGTATCTGTGCCTCAATTTTTTTTCATCTTCAAAATCAGGATAACATTAGGTTCCTATGTTTACCAAGTATTCTGAACTCCCTGAATGAAAACAAGACATTCATTTTCATCATATATATTTAGTCTACTAGAGGGCACACAACAAATAAATGAAGTTTACGATAACATCCTACAAATTCTATTATGCTGAATTCATACAGTAACTTTTTTTTTTCTACAAACTCCTATTATGTATGTAATATTAATGGTCAAGTGAGAAAATACAGACCCATAAAGGTTTTAAGTGACTTGCTCAAGATCAATTAGCCAATAGATAATCAATGTGTCTGGAATCCAGTTCATCTAACTTCTAATTCAATGGTTTACAAATCCAGGTGATCTTAAGAATCACCTGAGAGGTTTGTTGTTATTTTTAAAAATACAGACCCAAGGCACTACCACTTAGAAATGCTGATTCAGGAAGTCTGGGCTTGGGTTTGAGACTCTATTTTAATAAACAGTTCACAGGTGATGCTGATAATCAGCCAGTTATAGGAACTTTTTAGCAGGAGTATTTAATCTATCCCCTTTACCTTCCTACTCCCAATGAAATATCAAAGTATCCATTTCCATTCTCGTTTCGGTGAGTTTATCACAGACTTATTGACTGACAATATTCTCTTTAAGTTCTAATATTATAAGTCAAGACAAAGGATTAATAAGTTTATTCTGAAAAGATATCTGAAACTGTATGAAACATGAGTTACAATCAGAGACGTGATACAAGGGCAGAAGTTAAGAGCATGATGCTAGAACTAGACTGCCTGGGTTCAAACTGAGACTCTGCAGCTTCTTAGCTGGGTACCACTGAGGAAATTACTTTGTATCTCATTATCCCAGTTTTTCATCTATAAAACAGAGCACCAACCACACTGGGTATTTTGGGAATTAAACGAGACAATACACATAAAAGCCCACAAGAGCATCTGGTCCACAGTAAGCAACACAGCATTAGCTGCTAATATTGGTAGCAATCACAGGAATGATCATAGCAGTCTCCCTAAGCACAATCCATGTACAAACACTGGATGAGGTACCCGAGACACAATAGTGAGGAGGATATAAACTGGGTCCCTAGTCTCAGAGCTTACAATCTATCACAATAGAAGCCAAGTATGACAGAAAATAAGTGCCAGTGGAAGGCAGTCCACACAATGGTTAAGAACATGGACCTTGTGTGAATGCCTGTTTCTGCCACCTACTATCTGTATGATCTTAGCAATGTTACTTAATCTATCTCTTCATTCCACTGAATTGATGTAAAGAACTGAGAACAATGATCAGCACATAGTAAGAATTCAAAGGTTAGGTACAATTATTATTATGATAGGAGAAATAGAGGTGCTAAAAAAGCCCAAAGGAAAATAACTAACCCAGAGTTGAGTGGGTAAAGGAAATTAGTAGAAATTGAGCAGAGGGTGCAGGAGAATGGGACTGTTCCTGGAGGAGGGAAGAGCAAGTTCAAAAGCCCACAGGTTAAGAGAAAGAATGAGAAGTTATGGAAGTCTAGCTAGAAGGTAGAATGCAAGTGTGGGAAGGAGAGAACATACAAAACTGGACCAGCTGTATTAAGAGCCATGTAAGCCACTGATTCTGAATGCAGTGGGGAACAAGCTGACCAGTTCTGTTTTAGAAATCTTCTCTGATTGCAATGTAGAGTATGGTGTGGTGGTTGGGGTAGAGAAATGAGTGGGCTGCCCTGCTGGCGTAGTGGTTAAGAGCTCAGCTGCTAACCAAAAGGTTGGCAGTTCAAATCCACCAGCCGTTCCTTGGAAACCCTATTGGGCAGTTCTACCCTGTCCTACAGGGTCGTTATGAGTCGGAATCGACTTGATGGCAATGGGTTTGGTTTGATCTTATCTGACAATTTTGGTAATGCTTTTTTGCCCCATGTCATTTTCCGATAAAAATTTCCATTCACTGTTTCCTTTCACTATTTCTTTAGTTTTTTAAATGCTTCGAGTAAGATCAGATCTGCCTTCCACTGGCATTTAACTCTCTCCATAAGTATTTATGTTACTATCTTGGTTTCATTTTCCTTAGCTGATGCTTCCTTATCAACAATTTACTATCAAATCAGCATTTTTATATCAACAGAATAAAGCATATGTTGAAATCATATTTAAGTGCCATAAATAACTAATGAAGCAAAGATAAGATCGTTTTTATTTAAAGAAATCATTCTGTCCTTCCTGTGGTCTTCTAACAGAGTAAGTTAACTCCATGTTAGTACAGATCATACCATGTAAAAAGTATTTTTTTAATTAAGTACAAATTCAGTTGGGATTTATTTAGATTTACATGGGATAATTCAACAGCCACGTATGTACCTAGTGAAATAACAGATCTAGACAACGGTCATCAATGACTGGTAACATCAAGGAAAGATATCAAACATTACTTCCTTGGTAGAAGTATATAGCACTACTTAAATAATTAAACCTTAACCTAATTAGGCCTCTAGATCTAACTGCCTTAGAGAGGAAATACAGAGGTTAGAGGACCCTAACACCACCACAGGGATGGAATAACAACATGAATTACTACTGAACGTGGGAATGTGGGTAATTTGTAGATTAAGAGATTAAAGAAACACAGCGATCAACAGACCACTTTTAGATTCTAAATTCAAACAAGCTTTAAAAACCAAAACCAAAAAACAGGTGTTTATGAGACAACTGCAGAAATTTAAACAATGATTTGATGCTTGGTGCTAGTAAGAAGTTATTAATGTTTTTAGCTGTGCTAATGGCACTGTGGTTATGTTTTTTAAGAGTATTGATCTTTTAGAGATACACACTGACATATGTACTTGGGATTTGTTTCAAAATAATCCAGGATAAGGAAGGGGGAGAATGTGGAATACAGACAGACATGAATCGATAATTACGAAGCTGACTAATGGGCACATAAGAGTTTACTATAAAATTTTCTCTACTTTTGTATATGTTTGAAATTTTCCTTAACAAAAAGTTATTTTAAAAATATTATGTCTAACAAGTGTACATAATCTTACCTTATCTTTAGATGAAGAATGCTTCTTGGTGGCTTTGCGCTGATGATGAGTATTTTCTACAGTAACAGTGCCACTGTAGTGACCATGATCTGTCTCCTGTGAACTTCTATATTTACTCATTCTTCCCACAAGTACAGGTTTTGAAACCTATGTAGATGTCATGTACATAACACAAACCTTCTTTAGCAAATAAAATGGATATCATCTACTTTTTAAAATTTCTAATTCACTTAAAATATAAAAACATAATTTCCTTAACATTAACTGTCAAATATAAAACATAGGGTGTAACTTTATACATAATATATATATAAAGTATATAATAAGAATTATATTTTATTTTACACATACACAGATAAACTCCAACATCAAACACACTGTACAAACTTAATGATCATATATGAAAAAATTACGACTCTCAGATATCTCATAATACTCAACAAATGTCTAAATAAATGAATAAATGAACGTTCTTCATAAAAGCTTCATTATCAGTTTTTTCTCCTTACCCTTTCTTCTATTATAGGCAGTGAAATATCAATGAAAGGATCTTTCACCACAGAGATCTTAAAAGAAAATAGATTGTACACGACAGTTAGAATTCTAACATAGACAATATAGTTTTGTAAATTCTTACAAACTTCCCAGGCAACTTATCATCTGAAGTTAAAAAATGCTCCTAGAATTAACAGTGATTGAATTGGGCATACCAACACATATTGTTAATAAAAACAAGATATTTCAGAACTTCAATGAACACAACCCAGTTTAATTTTACAATATCATCAATATGATTAATCTGTATTTGAAGTAACTTCAAAATAAACTATATTTAGTAAAACTGATTAACTAAAGATACTAAACATATTTTTGGTGAAATCAGTGCAATGACATAAATAAAATATGAAAATGTTAAGAAAAAGCTATGAAAATAAGCAGATAGCTTGACTGTTTTATAGATTCCTTTAAGATAATTATGTTTGTTTGTTTTTTATGAGTCCGAGGGCCAGTCCTCACCATGTTAGCGATCACCAGGAGCTCGTTAAAAGGGGACCTTGAGATTTTTCCAATGCTTTGCAGCCAGGAGGAATGCCTCCCCCCACCTCAAGCGGGGTCAGCGGCCCCTCTGCTCCCGGTCCCTGAGGGTACATTTGAGGACTTTTAGAGCCACCAGCTGAGTTGTTTTTTTTCTTTTTTTAATTGTACTTTAGATGAAAGTTTACAGAACTAGCTTCTCATTAAACAGTAGACATACTGTTTTATGACATTGGTCACCAACCCCACAACATGTCAGCTCTCTCCCTTCTCGACCTTAGGTTCCCTATTACCAGCTTGCCTGTCCCCTCCTGCCTTCTCGTCCTTGCCTCTGGGCTGGTGTGCCCCTTTAGTCTCATTTTGTTTTATGGGCCTGTCTAATCTTTGGCTGAAGGGTGAACCTCAGGAGTGACTTCATTACCAAGCTAAAAGGATGTCTGTGGGCCATACTCTCAAAGTTTCTCCAGTCTCTGTCAGGCCAGTAAGTCTGGTCTTTTTTTGTGAGTTAGAATTTTGTTCTACATTTTTCTCCAGCTCTGTCCGGGACCCTCTATTGTGATCCCTGTCAGAGCAGTTAGTGGTGGTAGCCGGGCACCATCTTAGCTGTACTGGACTCAGTCTGGTGGAGGCCATGGTAGTTGGGGTCCATTAGTCCTTTGGACTAATCTTTCCCTAGTATCTTTGGTCTTCTCCATTCTCCCTTGCTCCCGAAGGGGTGAGACCAGTGGAGTATCTTAGATGGCTGCTCACAGGCTTTTAAGACCCAAGATGCTACTCACCAAGTAGAATGCAGACCATATTCTTTATAAACTATGTTATGCCAACTGGGCTAGATGTTCCCTGAGACCATGGTCCCCACAGCCCTCAGCCCAGCAATTCGGTCCCTCAGAGAGTTTGGATGTGTCTACAGAGCTTCCATCACCTTGCCTTAGACAAGGTGCGCTGGCTTCCCCAGTACTGTGTACTGTCTTACCCTTCACCAAAGTTACCACTTACCTATTGCCTATTTAGTGTTTTTCCATCCCCACCCCTCCACTCCCTCAAAGATAATTACTTTTTAAAAGATACTCTCCAGCTTGTGAGGGAGAAATCAACTTCTATCTTGAATATTGTACAGATTTAAATAATGTCATGTTGACACATTTTGTGCTTCAAAGTGACAGGCTAACAGAAGATATTCATAAAGCTACTATTATAACACTAGAGAGAATAGAAAAATACTCCATAATCTGAGACAGAATAATGGAAATAAAGACTTCTTTTATCATTAAGATCTTATAAAAGTTTAAACCTATCACATTCTAAGCTATACCCTTTCAGAAATACTCATTACCAAGCAAACTGAAAACCTACAAAAATTTAAATGTGCTTTAAGTTGCTGTTAAAGTATAGATGGCATTCAAAATAAAAATTATCACTAAATTATAAAATGAGTTAACAGCAACAAAAAAACTTCAAGTCATATAAATATAAACTTTAAATCAAATGAGATAAAATCATCCAAACTTATGTTACTATGCTAAGTGATTTCTACTGAAATTACATCACAGGTACTACAATCTAACATAGTTCCTCTCTTCTCAGAAATTTATCTCTTGATTTAACCCAAACAGGTAGCTAATACATTTGTGCATATTAAGATAGGCTAAAGGCACCTCCAGGGTTTCAACCTGCTGATAATTTGCATTTCTACCCCAGATAAATTGAGTAAGAATCTACATTTTAATAAGATTCTTATGTATACATACGAATCACTTGGTGATTTAAAAAAAATGCACATATATATACATAAGAATCACAGGGGGATCTTATTAAAATATAGACATATATGTAAGAGTCACCCAGGGATCTTGTTAAAATGTAGATTCTGATTCAGTATATCTGGGGGTGGAAATGCAAATTCTCAGCAGGGGGTCAAATTGGAAGAAACCAGTTCAAAGCCCTGTGTACTTCACAGGTTTGTAGAGAGTAAAAATAAAGTCTCACATATAAACACATTTACTTTAAAAAAATTATAAATCATATTTACTTTCTATGGGTGAAAGGTGTGATATTTTAAAAAGACTCAATAACTATTATGTAGTCACCTATTACAAATAAATAAAATGACTGCTAATGATTATATGTGAAAGAAAACATAATAAAGTTAATGTGTGTAATCTATTCCATGTTGAAGTGAATTCCAAGTACCTACATTTGCACATTCTTCACACATGACTGTGCTAGTTAATTCACCAATAAATATTCGATCTATGAAGTTCATTTTCACACCTTCTTTTCCATACGCTGTAAAAATAATACTTTTTAATGCAAAAAAGTCAACCATCAATCTAACAATATAACATGTTATTTTCTGTTTATTCAAAAGTAATATGAATAAGGCAGATGTTCCATACCACATTTAATAATATATCTTACTATATAGTTTCTTTTTCCTTTATACTTTTGTAGAGAAACTATGACTATCAACTATAGTAGCCTCCAAGAATAATGAACTGTTCTTAAAATTAAGAGGTAAAATAAATAGACCAATAGCCATCATTCATAGTAAAATCTCAACAGCTCCCACTAAACCTTTTAATCCTCTGCATCAGGGCTTTGAACTGGTTCATTTGGTTTGGCCCCCTGCTGAGAATTTGCCTTTCCACCCCAGATATACTGAATAAGAATCCACACTTTAACAAGATTCCCCAGGTGCCTCTTATGGATCTTGTTTAAATGTAGATTCTTATTGAGTGTATCTGGGGTGGAAAGGCAAATTCTCAGCAAGGAGTTGAACCTGAACGAACTGGTTCGAAACTCTGCTCTACATCTAACCTAGAGGTAGATGGCGGAATGGGAAAGGGATTATGCTTTTAGAGCCACAGATGCCAGGATCATGGCTATGGAAACAACAGAGTAACAAAACACAAGGAAATACAACAGTTTAAGGAATTAATATGGGCAATTAGTAACTCAGTTATTAATATAAATAGATTATTTAATATTTATTTAGAAATAGTATGGTAAATTAAGATGTTTCATTAAGAAATATTGTACGAGGGATTGAAAGTAGAAAGATTATAAACCTGGAAAGAGGAGAAAGAAAAACTGGACTGTTGTTCTAAACATGCACTAGATGGCACTATCTCAACACAAAAGAACCCAGAGCATACTTGAGAATTTACATTTGAAAAGATCTTGAACTCTTAACTGTAACAGTTTTGGAATGCACAATCACAATGTATATTTGTTTATAAATTATACACATGTACTAGGTACATTATAAAACTACAACAAATATCAAAGAGACAATAATAAATAAAATACAAATAATATTTTTTAACGTCTCCTAAAAATAATGACTTCCTACTACCATTAGTTCAATATATCAAGACAGAATATACGCTTAGGGCATGGTAAATCATTAATAACATGGGATATAAAGCCACACTTCAATCTTGATAATTATAAATGATCACCTTTGACTAGATAAATCATTGTTTTTACCTCATAATTTGGCTGATAAGAGCTAACACTAGGGGTAAGGCAACCGTGCACATATGCTTGACTTCTTAGTGTTCGCTTCAATAAATGATTCCTTTGCAGGAATCTCTGAAGCATGTAAGCATTTTGTAGTTAAGACTAGATCATATCCATAAATCCACTTAACCAAGCACATGTCAACTCCAAAATGATACGATACAATGAAAGTCAACTTTCAAGTGAGACTGCTACTTTCAACCTCTTTGGGCTCTGGGCCTTTCAGGTCTTCCTCAGGAGGCCTCACATAAAGGCACCAGTGTCCATCTATATATTTGATATTAGTTTTATTTATAAAAATTCACATGGATTCATTCTAACATTTTCTGTGTCCCACTAGAGTACTTTTGCAGCACTGGAGTTAAGTGCACCTTCCTTTCAAGGCTACTAGTTTAGAGAATTAGTTCACATAACGCTCAGCTTTCTTTTCTCCCAACAAAGAACTCCTAATATTTTCTTCTTTAACAGCGAGTCAACAGACCTTTGACTTTTCTTCTCGTTTCATCATCAGCAGTTTTAGTAGTTGGATTGTTAAATGCTTTTAGAATGCTGGTTTGTATTCTCTGTAAAACAAAGTTAATGAGAGTTTCATAAAATAATCTAAACTAGAATGTATTCCTCAGTGCAAAACTTTGTGTTCATTTGAATAGAATCTCGTCTAGTAACAGTCTGTTAACTCAGGTTTCATCCACATAATAAAAAAAACTTTCAAACAGCAACGTACAATGTGGATCTTGGTTCCTAGTCTATAAACTAAAATGACTAAATTTAAAAAAAAAAAAGTCTTTTCCTCACAGAAAACTTTCAGACTGAAACAGACTATATATTCCAAGAATAAAGATTTATTTAAATTAATACATAATCATCTCTTATGTTAACTGGATCCCTAATTAGAGAATGAATTTAGTCTTCTCTGATTCATATTGTAACTGTGAGATTAGGGGGGAGTTTGTTAACTATCCTTCAAAAGATACTATTTTAAGTAAATTCTTAATCACAAATTTTAATACCTGAAATCATTTTTTGAACTAGACTTTATATGAAAATGAAATATAGTTCTACTGTTCAAAAACTACAACACACACCAATATCACTTATAAAAAAATTCTAATATGAGCAAACAGAATACAGGACATTAAAATAATAATATATAATGGCTTTTATTCCAGGAATGCAGAGGGTATGCAATATTAGAAAACCTATTAATATAAGCCATCATATTAATAGTTCTAAAAAGAAACAAAAATTATAGGATCAGATCCACTGACACTACCTATTTGGTCACTACTATTATTTACCATTGTATTAGAGCACTAGTCAATGCATTTGGATAGAAAAATAAATCTTAGAGGTATAAAAATTATAAACGAGGTAAAATTACTTGCAGATGATATGACCGTTCACCTGGAAAAGTCAAAGGAACCAACTGAAAGGAAAAAATACTACAAATAATAAGAAAATTCATTAAAGGGGAATATTAAAATAAGTCACTACACAAAGAAAACTAAAGAAAAACCAGTTAGAAGGGAGAATGAAAGAAAATACTGTTTGTAATAGCAACTAAAAAGATAAAATACCTAGGAATAAACTTAAGAAATGTGTAAGACCTAAATGAGAAAAAAATTTAAAAACAGCCCACTACCTCTAACTTTTTTGAACCAGAAAGCTAGTACTTGGTTTCCCCTACAGCTCCGCCAGCTGCACTGACTTTGACAAGCCTGGCCCGAAGCACATTCATGATCTTGCCCAGTGACTTTCCCCAGAAGAGCTCTTGTAAACTCTGTGGGGGAGCCAAAGCCAGTCTATGTTGCTGAGACTCTCTCAGTTTCTCTTTTTTTTGCAAGCCTTCATCCAATAATGGCCATAGGTTTGTTGCTGCTACCCAGCTTTGCAAAACTGAACAATTTATTGCTTAAGCATCCATAGATAGTGCTCAAAACTATTTTTAAAAAATGGATTATTTCTGTAAAAGTCAAAATAGTGGTTACCTTTGATGAAGGAAGAGGAAGAAATGTTTAGCGGGGAACAGGTTGTTTCTTGGGCACTAATAATAATCTATTTTTTAACCTGGAGATGGGGAGCAGTGTTAGTAATAAATGACTTTTCTTTTTATTATGCTTTAAGCTATGTATATTCGTATACATTCTCTGTATGTGTGATAAGTTTGATAATGTTATTAATTCCCCCAATAATTGTGAAACCATGCTTCTTTATTAAAAGGCCTATGATCAGCACGTTGTACTTCCTAGAACTGCTCACTATACTCGACAAGTGTATTCTGAGAGTTAATGCAAGGCTCAAAACACTTAAATATTTACAAAGTAGGGTTTAAGAGCAAACATAAAACAATTCAAACCATACCATGCTGTCCTGAAACATACTCATATGCTACGGAAATCAAAATAATAAAATTATTCCCAGAAACTATTAAATATTGAAATAACCTCTAATTCAGATTCAATAAATTTGAAATTATGTAACTCAGATACTTCCTAAAGTTGACTTTTACTCTTTGGAAAAAGAACTGATTGGACTAAAATAAGCAAATGAGAATTGTGTAAACTCCATACAGGAGAAATATTAAATGGAATTAAATGAAAAATTCCAATAATTATCAATGTTTACCTCTAAATATCTAATGAAAGTGCAAATAGCCTTTCTAGCAACTAAAGATAAAAGACCTGTAACTCAACTTAGAAGTCGCTAAATTTATTCTACAATTTGAACGTTTTACTAACTCAGACATGTCTTTCAATATGATTTAATGAGCCTTTAGTATATTCTGAAATGTAAGTTGTGATATCCACTCTAAAAAGGGAAAACAATGAAATTATTTGAATTGTTAACTTTTAAACTGTTGGATTTTTTCTGTTTGACCATATCCTGAATCAAAAATTTATATCTTTGACTCTAAACTGTTAAAGAGTTAATCAACAGGTAATTCATCAAGCTGAATAAAATAAATGGGTTTAGCTCTATACACAACCCTTCACTCTTAAGAGTTGTGCTATGACCAATTTTGGTTAAAACAAACAACAAAAAAAAAAGACATTGGTCAGGAGCTGCTAACAACTGTAGCATATTAATCAATTAGCAGTACAGAGATTCAACTATTTCAATTCTCCATCTTAATCTTCTCTCAAAAACAACAGTGCAAATAATCTTAAGTTAGCTGAGACACTCTGCCTTTAAAATTATCCTTCTATACAACAATGTATTAAATTAAATGTATTAAAATGATATATCTTTGAGAAGATAATAAAAAAATCTCATGAAGACAGTGAGAAATTAAAAGGCAATTAGAAGGAAAAAATTGAAGAAGCACACGTTTGGTCAGTTGAAAAGATTTCTTATAGAATAACTTCTTATAATAAATTTGGTTTTGCTTATTCTGCACATAAAAAAATTACAATTCACTGTAGAAATGATCCCTTTAGCACTGTATTCAGCAAAAAAAAGTATATCCCTCAAGTTTATATTCAAAAGAAAAGGGCTTTAATAAAACAAAATAAAAGGTAGTCAGCAATTTTTAATCATTACTGAAAGATTCTGGTGGCAGACATTACGTTGTAGCCTTTCTTCAATCAAAAAACAAACGGCAGTGACACGCTACAACCGCACGACTAACAGCTGTGGAGTTCCCAGGCCAGACAATGCAGCTCAATGGGTGCTCACTGTAACCAACCGCCATGACTGTCCTTGCTTACAAGGCTGAACAGATCCACAGATTTGACGTTTTAATTTTGTCACACCATCTAAAGCCCTCAAACAGACGAAGGAAGATAAAAGCTATCAAAGCCAATGTTTCCTGCTGTACCGCCTGAGTTTTTAAGGTACTGTGTGCATCCAAATGCACCATTATGACAAAGAGTAATTTAACTGCAACAAAGACTGCCATCAAGTGATAAAAAGTACAGTAGAAAAAAAAAGATAGGAATAGATTTTGTTTTATTTGTAATATCAACAGAGGAAAACAATGCAGAGAGGTAAATTTTTTTGAAATTTTACTGTGTTTTATGTGAAAGTTTACAGCATAAATCAGTTTCTCATTCAAAAATTTATACAAATTGTTTTGTGATACTGGTTGCAATCCCTGCAATATTATCAGCACTCTCCCCCTTTCTCTTTACAACCCAGGTTCCCTGTGTTTCCTGTCCCTTCCTGTCTTATCATCTTTGCTTTTGGGCAGGTGATGCCCATTTGGTCTTGCACACTAAGTGAACTAAGAAGCACATTCCTCACGTTTTATTGTTTGTTTTATAGGCCTATCTCATCTTTGGCTGAGAGGTGGACTTCGGGAGTGGCTTCAGTTCTGAGTTAGCAGGGTGTCTGAGGGCCATAGTCTTGGGGGTTCCTCCAGTCTCTGTCAGATCAGTAAGCCTGGTCTTTTTTCCGTGAATTTAAATTTTGTCCTGCATTTTCCTCCTGCTCTGTCTGGAACCCTCTATTGTGATCTGTGTCAGAGCTGTCGGTGGTGGTAGCCAGGCACCATCTAGTTCTAGGCAGAGGGGTACTTTTTAACTCCAGTTATAATACGTGATCACCAGATAGTAAACATATTCCTGGACATCATAAGGAAAAAAATTATCCTAGCAAAAAAAAAAAAATAGTAATAATTTTACTGTAACTACTATCGGTAGATCCAAAAGCATCATATTGCAATTTCTATTCATAACACAAAGACAATATAATCTTTTTCCACCTTGCCACCTCGTATTCATCCTCTACAATAAGAATACACCATGTTAACCTTAGGGGGCGGTGAATTTATGTTAATGGGGGAGAAACAACTCAGAAAAGAAGGGTCAGAATGGTTACACAACTCAAAGAACATAATCAATGTCACTAAATGGTATGTGTAGAAACTGTTGAATTGGTTTTAAGTTTTGCTGTGTATAGTCTCAACAATAAGAAAATGAAATTATATATATAGATACACACATATACACCATAGTTATTGAATCAGATTTAATACTTTTTCCAAATAGTAAAATAATTAAGTTTAAAAAAAAAAAGTAACATTTATACTGATTACTGCTGACCAAGCATTAAAATTAAACTTTAATAAGCAGTATGATATACAGTTGGAGCCCTGATGGCACAGTGATTAAGAGCTCAGCTACTAAACAAAAGGTTGGCAGTTCGAATCCACCAGCTGCTCCTTGGAAACCCTATGGGGCAGTTTAATTCTACTCTGTCCTATAGGGTTGCTATGAGTTTGAACCGACTTGACGGCAACAGGGTCTTTATCGTATAGAGTTAGAAAGATTATTAGTTTGGGAGTCAGAAAGACTTGAATTTAAATCTTCACTCCTAGTTTCAGTTTCTCTATCTAAGAAAATGTGATCAGATATTAATTCAGAGGGATTGTACTAATGTCCCTAAAATTTAGCTAATTATAAATCTCGTAACCGATTTCTTTTAACAAAATACGGGTAAAATATAATGCAGTTATTACCCTGTTAATCTATCAGTTTATTCAAACTACAACACATTAAAAATAACTACAAATTCTCAAGAAATTAGCTAGTATAACTTATTTAAGATTGTTTACATTGTTTTCTTCCCAATTCAAATTCTCGAAAGAAGTTGTCCATATAGGTTAAGCACAGATAACTCTTTCAACAGATATTCACCACCTACCAATAATGGCACATGGGATACAGAGATATTACATAGAACCATTCCTCAAGGAGATCATAGTCTAGTCTAAAAGAGGTGACAGATAAAGACATAAATCTAAATAGAAGGTGGTAAGGCCCATAATCAAAATATATATAATTAGAGAGGTCACAGGAAGGGAGTGACCCCTCCAAAGGCTGAATTTAACTAATTTAATATGAAAGTCAATAAACAGCCAGTTAAGGAATGAGATTGTAAGATTGTAATACACACTATTTGGCAGCAGGAGGGAGTGACTAACTTATTTTTAAGACAATTTGTAAGAAAAAAAATCAGAACATTAACTCTTTCTTCACTGGAAACTGGCCATTAGTAGGAGGAGAGAGGCACTGCAAAGTTGCAATTCAAACAAAACAGGATTAAAGGAAAAAAAAAAAAAAAGGACGGCAGGGACAGTTCACTCAACCTAGTAACACCTACTCCAAGTATATGAGCACTTCCTTTACATTTGGCTGCTTTACTACATATTAACATATAATTTAAGAAGAGTGTTCACCTGGAATGGAAAACAGATTTTCACCTATTATGCTGATTATGATCAACAGTGGCTGCCTACAGTGTTACGTTGAGAATGATTCTGAGGCCGAATTCAGACTCAGCAGGACTCTTATGAACCATTAGCGATGTCAGCCATGAGTGAAGAAAGAGGAAAATGGAGGATGTGTACTGTGTATTCAACATCTTCAGTATCTTGCATGTTCTCTGGAAAATCTTACCTTATTTGCCTAAGAGTCTCCAAAAAAGTTGAATTTAATTTAATATGAAAGTCAACAAACACCCAGTCAATTAAGGGATAGGACTGTAAGAAATACTGTTCAGAGAATCTATCCAGTCCACCAGTCATTCCTTATTTTCTGAAAATTGTTCCCTGATCCCTGAGTGGACCATATTACAACATGGGATGATAAAGTTTCTCTCTCCTGGGAATTTAGAATTGGAATCAAAAAGGGCCAGTTTAGTTTTTTAATAGATGTAACTGCAGTATGCAAACTTAAGCCAGTTTGATTTCTCTTATTTGCAGCCAAAGGACCATTCAGATAGAGAATCAGAAAAACTACTCAGTCTGCAGAGAGATGAATGAAGAAAATCTACAGAGCCAGAGAAACTAGGAAAAGAAAGACAATACTTTCTGGATTCCTGACAACCTTTCTGTCCCTTCCTCAGACTCACTACACCCCCCTACACTTGGATTCTCAAGATTCCTTTTTTCTTTACTTAAGCCAGTTTGAATTGATTTCTGCTATTTACAGCCAAAGAGGATTAACTAATAAATAAAGGGATAAAAATATTATGAAAGAGTGAAAGAAAACAATCTTATACTGGAAAAGGAAAAAAAAAAGAATAAAAATTTTTAAAAAATCAAATCTACTTCTTAACCATACTTAAAAGTTATAAAAGAAATGTAATCCTACAGTTCTCTACCCTCTTATTAAAGCAAGTATGTGATAAACATAAAGAAACTTGACCTTTGTTTCTTCTATCCTCACTGCATCCAGAAGATAATGAAGAAGCTCTTGGCTGTCCTGCTGTTGTAAACCTTTAAATCGAGGGGCCCTATGATTTAAAAACAAAACAGGAAAGAAAAATAGAGCAATTATTTCATAGTATATCAGCAATATGTTACTATTATTTAAAATCACTCTTAAACAACACATATTCAAAAATTCCATTTACAGCTTTTTCCACTTGGTAAGACAAAACATGATTACTCCTCCAAATAAGATGAGATTGTAACTACATACTGAGAACACTATGGCTAACATTTACTAAGCAACTACTATATGCCAAGCACAATACCAGGAACTTTACATATGTTAAGTCACACAATCCTCAAGCAACCATGGATGTACTGTTATCTCTAACTTATACATGAGGGCTTGGAGGGATTATTTAATAATTTGTAAGGTCACACAGATAGCAAAAAACAGTATTCAAACCTAAGCCACTGTGCTCTATTACCTTCCTACATTAAATAACCAAAAGAGAGGCAAGAGATTAATCATATTAAAACACAGGACTATAAATTGATATCTCTGTGAACGTGTTTCTTTCAAGAATTCGACAATTAGATTCCTTGTGTATTAATGAAATAAAAAGATCAGGTGCTGTTCATGGAGATATCAACACAGCAAATATTCAGGTGATTTCAGTAACTTTGAAAAGTTATATTTTCTGCAATAAACTGCAATGCTATAATGAACATTTTTACCTCAAATGAAAAATAAATAAATCCCTATCTCACATCATGCACAAAAGTCAATTCTACAAAGATTATAAAAGAGTTAAAAGTGAAAAGCAAAGCTAAAAAGCTCTTTGGACAAAAATGTAGTCAAATGTGTTTATGATCTCAGGATTGAAATTTTTAAGACAAAACACTGAAACCATACAAAGAAAAATTCTGGCAACAGTTCATCCATAGATAATTCACAAGACAGGAAATCTGAATGGCCAAACACAATATGAAAGGAAGGAAAGGTAAATTTTTAATAATGATATAATACGGCATTCCATCAATGAAACATAAGTGCTGGTAAGGACAAAGAGAAATGAGAACTTTCATACACTGCTGGTAAGAGTACAGATGAGTAAAACCACTTTGGAGGAAAACTGGCAAATTTCTAGACAAACTAAAAATGCTCGTATCTTATGATCCAGCAGTTTTACTTCTGAAACATTCATGTAACATTTCAATAACGTGTCCACAACAGAACGATGGATACTGTTGTTGTGTGCAGTTTTCAACCCAAAGTGACCCCATGTGACAGAGCAGAACTGCCGTAGAGGGTTTTCTTGGCTGTAATCTTTACAGAAGCAGATTATCAGGTCTTTCTCCCATGGAGCCGCTGGGTTTGAACCACCAACTTTTCAGTTAGCAGCTGAGCATGTAACCATTTACACCACCAGGGCTCCTTTTAGAACAATGGATAAACTGTGGTATATTCATACAACAGATTATACTCTAGCTAACACACTACTGTATTTTTACTCAAATAATGCACGCCTTCTACATTTGCCATCCATGCCCTCCCCCAAGTATTTTCGTAAGTGTCGCTATGCCAGTTTTTTTTTACATGTTGCTGTGAAAAAAATTAACATAGTGCACTTACGAAAATACCTCACAGGGGGAGGGTGTGGTTGGCAAACAAACGTAGAAGGCACACATTACTTACGTAAAATATGGTAGACTTTATCCTAAGGGAAATAATCAGGCAAGTCTACAGAGTAGATATTCCATTAAAAAGTTAAACAATAATAATTTTAATTATAGCTTGTATTTATCAACTGTTTACTATGCACCAAGTAATGTGTTAAGTGTTCATCATATATATCTCATTTAATCTTCACAAACCAAAATAACGAAACCTATTGCTGTTGAGTCGATTCTGACTCTTAGCGACCCTACAGGACACAGCAGAACTGCCCCATAGGGTTTCCAGGGAGTGGCTGGTGGATTTGACCTCCCAACCTTTTTTGGTTAGCAGCCAATCTCTTAACCACTGCTGAAGAACCTATGAAGTTCTATTATTAATTAATCTCATTTTAAAGATGAGGAAAAGCAAGGCCTAGAAAAGTTAGGTAACTTATCCAAGATCACAGAGCTCCGTTCCCATTTCTCTCTGTCCTCACCAGCATTTATTTTTCATCGATGGAATGCCCTGTTATCTCATTTTTTAACATTATGTTTGCTTCTTTTCATATTTCATTTGGCTATTCAGGTTTCTTCTCTTGTGAATTATCAGTGGATGTACCATTGCTAGAATTTTCCATCTGTTCTTTGTATGGTTTATATGTTTTGCTTAAAAAATTCCAATCCTGAGATCCATAGTAAATGGATTAATTAAAATCACTATGTATTAATAAAATTCAAAGAATACTGTGCTATTCTTTAAAAATATGTAATTCTGTAGTTTTTGACACGGAAAGAAGCCCTCAGCAGATTATAAAGTAAAAAACACAGGTAATAAAATAGTCTGTATATATAATATAAGGATAAATATGAAGCAATATACAGCAACATGTTAACGGTTCAAGGTGGCAGAACGTAATGGTTTTCAAACACGTACACAATGTCTTCAACATTCCTCCCTTTAAAAGGTGAAATCTAATTCCTCTCCCCTTGAATGTGGACTAGACTTACAGAACAATTTTTTTACAAGTAAAATATGGGAGGAGTCCCTGGGTGGCATAAACAGTCAATGTGCTTGGTGGCTAACCAATAGGTTAGGGTTCAAATTCACCGAGAGGAACCTTGGAAGAAAGGCCAGGCAGTCTGCTTCTGAAAAATCACCCTATGGAGCACTGTTCTACTCTGACACACATGGGGGTCACCAGGAATTGGAACTGGCTCAATGGCAAGAGGTTTGGTTTTGGTTAAAGCTGTGTGACTTCTGAGACTAGGTCACAAAAAGGATACAGTGCTACCTGGCTCTCTTGTTTAGATGGCTCATCCTAGGAAAGTCAGCTGCAAGGTCATGAGGACATACATGTGAGCTCTGGGAGATGCCCAGAGGGAGAGGAACCAAAAGCTATGTGACTTCCTTCAGCTCCAATCAAGCCTTCTGATGATCGTAGCCCTGGCTTACATTTCATTGCACCTCATAAGAGAACCTGTGCCAGAACTGCCCAGCCAAGCTGCTCCCTCTCAAATTACTGACCCACAAAATCTGTGAGAGATATTGCTGTTTTATGCAACTAAGGCTTGGGATAATTTATTATGCAGGAATAGATAACCAATACATAAAATGAAGGATAGTAAAAATTATGTCACCTTGGGAACTTAAAGATTAAATTTCAAAAGAGAAGGCAGATGGTAAATTTCCCTCAAGAGTTAATTGTAGATAATTGTTAAAAACCAATTTGGATTTCCTAAAAGAATTAAAACAAAAAACTTCCAACTTTAGTTTGCCTGAAAGTAATAGTATCTCTATGTAGCATATGGTTCACATCGGCTTCCTACTGCTTAACTGTTACTCAAAAGGCCAACCTATAATTTTTAATATTTTTGTATTAAGGCCCCCAAAATCATTTCATTATAAATTTTTTAATTTCAATACAGCTCCCTTTCCTTTCTGAAAGTTTGCTCAAAAATTTTTTTTATAAAGGATTATAGTATACTGTGGAGTTTTTGGGTACAACAAATGGTTAAGGTGCTCGACCGCTAATTGAAAGGCTGGAGGTTCAAGTTCACCCAGAGGCACCTCAGAAGTAAGGCCTAGTGACCTACTTATAAAAAATCAGTCACTGAAAACCCTATGGAGCACAATTCAACTCTGACACACATGTGGTCACCATAGTCAGAAAAGACTTAACAGCAACCAGAGTTTTTTTGGTTTATAGTATACTGTATTTCCATTCTGAGCATCTGGTAGCACTCTTTAAGGTACTAACACACCACAGAATACCATAAAATTAGGATTAAATGTCTTTGAACATTATTCAGCCACATTTTGTTGAGCTGATTACACTTCCTTGTGGACAAAGCCCAAAGACAGCTGAGCACATCAGTACTAATTAGCAACATGGAGTAAAGGAACCAAAAGATAGGTGTGAATGAGAAGGGAAAAAAGAGTCACTCTATAGCGTCTCTGAACCTTTTTTTAAAAAAGTGCACATAAAAACTGGCGAAATTCGAATATAATCTGTACCAAAGTTGACGGTATTACATTAATGTCAATTTCCTAGTTTTGACGGCATATATGGTTGTGTAAGATATTATCATTGGGGGAAGCTGAGTAAAGGGTACATGGGAATTCTTTGTACTTATTTTTGCAACTTCTTGTGAGTCTTAAAACTATTTCAGAATACAAAGTTATTTTTTAAAAAAGGCCAGAAGGAAGTTGAAGCACTTGTCCCCAAACAACATTCATTGCAGGTGGTCCGATAATTATCATTGTAATAGAAATTTTAAGAGATTGGTTCAACTTTCAAAGTCAATGAACATGGATAAATCTCAAAGTTAATTATGCCAAGTGAAAAAAGTCAGACAAAAAATACACAAGTTAAGCCCAGTAAAACTAAATGGGACTAATGAGGTACAGGAGTCCGGTGACAAGGGCCAGAAGGCAGAGGGAGAGTAGGAAACTGATGATAAGGAACACAAACTGAATAAGGACACTGTCGATGTATTGTGAGATTGTTGACCACTGCTATAGGGCAACATTTGTAGTAACTATTAAATGGGAGGCTGTTTTGTCCTGTAAGCCTTCATCTTGGGCAAGAATGGCAGCACAATTGGAAGAGCATAGTCAATATCACTTAAATGTGTAAGTAAAAAGTTTTGAAATGGTGTTTAAATAAAATAAAATAAATAAATAAATAAATAAACAAATGAGACTAAAGAGGTACAATAGTCCACTGACAAGGTCCAGAAGACAGAAGGGGACAAGGAAGCCCCCTGGTGATAGGGAACACAAGGTGGAGTAAGGATATTCTTGATGTGCTGTGAGACTGTTAACCATTGTCATAGGGCAACAGGTGTAGTAACTGTTAAATGAAAAACTATTTTGTTCTGTAAGCCTTCATCTTAAGTGAGAATAACAGCACAGTTGGAAGAGCGTAGTCAATGTCACTGAACTGTGAATGTAGAAATTTTTGAAACGGTGTATCTTTGGCCATCTGTAATTTTCATCAAAAAAAAAGGTTGAGAATTTAGAGGCTTAATACGTTGTGGGGTTGTTAACCAATGTCATAGAACAACATGTGTGCTACTATTTCATGAGAAACTATTTGCTCTGTAAGCTTTCACCTGAAGTACAATAAAATATTAAAAAAAAAAAAATACACAAGTTATGATTTCATTTACATAGAACTCTAGAAAATGAAAACGATAGTGACAAAAAAATAGGAAACGAGTAACCCAGGAGGGAGGAGGTTCATAGGGAGGGAGTACAAACGGGCTAGAAGAAACTTGAGGGTGATGGATATATAATGAACGTGGCAATGATGTCACAAATGTGAATATATATCAAAACTTATCCAATTGTACAGTTTAAATATGTGCAACTTCCTGTATGTCAAACATACTTCAATAAAGCTATAAAGAATATCTATCAATACAATTCACTAAACTAACAGGCCAAAAAAGAAAAACCACATGATTATTTCAACAGGTGCAGAAAAGCATTTGAACTTTCAGAACACCAGTAACGGTAATTTCCTCAATCTAATAGGAAGGAATTTATTTTAAAAAGTCTACAGCTATCATCATACTTAAGTGTGAAGGACTGAATGCTCTCCCCCTAATATCAGGAAAATGGCAAGGATGCCCACTTCACCACTCCAACATTGTCCTGGAGAGCCTTGCCAGGGATATAACGTAAGAAAAAGATATAAAAGGATACAGATGGGCAAGAAAGAAATAAAAGGGTCTTTTTATAATAACACTATTATTTATATATGAAATCCCCAAAAATCTACATGAAGCTACCGGAACTAGCAAGTAAGTTGAACAAGGTAGCAAAAGCAAGATCACTATACAAAAATCAATTGCATTTCTATATACTAACAACAAACAATTGGAAATTGAATTTTTAAAAAATGTGCCAGTTATAATAAACAGAATTAAAAAATCATGAAATTCTTAGGAATAAATCTAAAAAACAGGTCCAGGATTTGTATGATGAAAACTATAAAACACTGACAAGTAATAAATACATTAGTATTTCATAACCAATGATTATTTGTATTAAAAAGGTAAATGCACCCACTTATGACAAAGCTGATTAAAAAGAACTTTAGGAGAAAGTGGTCCTCTTTCAGTCTCCTTCATGCTGTGAAGAAACACGAACAAGGCCGAGGTCAGTGGCCCAGGGCTTGAAAGTTCCACCATTAATGGATCCTTTAAAAACATGATCAACTCTACATCAGAAATATACAATTTTAAAACAAAATATCATTTTAAAAAGTCTAAGAATTATACTTTGCTTAAATGATAGCAACTAAATTGCCTCTAGCGTATTAAGAACTTTTCTTCCCTTATAAAATTAATATATTACAAATAGAGGAAATATTAAATCTCTTGCCTTGAAAAAACACATATTTTCATATCTTCCACCCTTTACTTACAGAACTATTAGCTTAAGAGTGAAATCATTAATTTTTAATTGTTTTTAACTGTCCCTTAATGTACACTCTCACAAGTAAAATGACTCATCTGCTTGTATTTGTAGATCTTCATAAATAATCATAAATTATATTTAGTAGGAAAACTCCCCATCTTTCTCTTCCTTAAATATTTTACTAATAAGGAATAGGAAATTATCTATTACTATATTGTGATAAGCATTTTTAGAACCCCTCTTTTTTAATTGTTTTCAAAGCTATACACAGACTCCACTTCACTCTAATGTGTACACATGTACACACACACAGCTCAGTTTCTAACTAGAGTCATATTACTAGTGTCAATGCCTTCCAGCCAAAGAATACACCTATAGTTGAACAAGCTGGGTCTATTACTCATTGCAATGAGGGAGAAAACACACCACGGGCCATCAGGGGATGTCTCAGTAAGAAGGTATTAAAAAGAAACTCACAGGATTTGGGGTTTGACTGGGTGATTTGTGGGAGGGTCTAAGGAAGCAGGGGTTCTCTCTAGTCTAGACACTGTCAGAAAGTGGAGGTAATTCTATGATTGGGCATCTCAATAAATCTTATCTCTGGGAGGAAAAACTAGAATGAGGTTAAATTGGTAAAGAAGTAAACTGGTCTGATGATAACATTTGGAAATGAAGAATGGTGATACTTGTACAACATGACGAATGTAACTGATCTCACTGAATTGTACATGTAAAAAAAAGTCAAAATGGGAAATGTTTTTTTATATGTACATATACACACACACACACACACACACACACCCATAATTTAAAAAAGTAGTAGTCACTTATTTTGGCAGAGAGAGGGGTGTTTAGGGTTTTGTCAGTGCAGAGTTACCATGTTTTTGTCTGTGTTTAGACAAAATTATGATGTAGCCTTATCTCATTTTATCATAGTCTCTGAGTAACCTGGAATAAGGCTAGTGTTCTGAGAGAGCGTTTATGTCTAATAGAACAACATGGCCTACCTGTGAGTGCCAGGCTAGCTTCTGAATGTCAGCGGCTACTCGTTTTTTTTTCTTTCTCACTAGCTTAAAACCCATCATTGGGCTAGGCTCCCAAAAACCTTTAGTTGCTCACTATTAAAATTAAGTCTACCTTTAAGGAACAAAAATGTTACATTTAAGCAAATGTTACCTGTAACTACAAAACAGGGGTTCTAGATATTTTTGCTCAACAAAAGTCAAACTTCATTTGTTTCTTCTAGTATGTTTACCTCAATATTTTTGTATTGTTTGATTCATGATATGTCTGAACTATAACACATCTTAAAGCCATATTTTTAGAAGTTTTAAAATTGATTATTTCTTTTCACAAATGCTTCTGAATTTTATTTTTCTTATTATTTTTTAATCCTCTAACTACCATCCCAGCTGACAGTTCTGAGAAATAGGAAGGCTAGATTTCAGGAACATCAGTGGTTTACCTGAAAAGAGCTACTATCTACAGTTACACTTCTTACTTACCAGCTGAGAGTCTGAAGAAGGAAAGATTTTTAATTTTGTACCATTTTCTTCAATCTCATTCATCAGTTCAGTAAGAATGTAAGTCTGTGCCAAGTTCTAAAAGAAAACAAAAGTAAAGTCTTCTGATTCAGTTATAATATGCCTTTGATTTTATGGAATAAAATAAAAATCAAAGTTTCAAATTTCATTTAGCAGAGCAAAAATGTCCATTTCAAAAAAACTAAAAAAATCTAAATAAATGCACTTCACATGTAGTAAATGTCACTATTACTGATAAAGCCATGATAAAGCAGAGAAGACCTTTAAGAAGCACTGGGGGAAAGAAGACGGATGCATGTGTAGATGATGGCCACAGACAGCCTACAACAAACGGAAGAGAAAACAGAGAGAAAGCTCTGGAGGAACACAGCATTCAGTTGACAGGCGACAGGGACGTCAATGAACATACAAACGGAAGACAAAGGTGGTACAATATTCCTGAAGATGTTAAAATCTTTCAGTCTAAACCAGTGGTTCTCAGCCTATAGTTTTACATTAGAATCATCTCATCTATGGCTGATAACAAAAACAAAATAAAAACCAAACGATCTGACCCCAGACTTCCTGAACCTGAACCTTTTAACATGAAATAATAAATAATCTTTTAAATTTTACAAAGCTTTCTGACGACTCTTACCTGCATGACTGCATTAAAAAAGCACGTATTTCCTAAATTTGTAATTCCTTTCACAGATGTTACACTGCTATCTTTTCTTCCTTTCTTTATTTCACCTGTTTCACATTTTTCTTCACAAAGTTTTATGATTCTAGAAAATGTACCTATAAGTTAGAAAAAAACATAGCTGACATGAAATATAAAATTAAATATACATAATATGACATAATTTAAATATATTATTTTAAATTAAAAAAGATTTTCCCCCTTAATCAATGTTCCTGAAGGACAAGAATAGAAAAATAAAGAAATGTCTTTGGTTTTATATATTATTGCTAAAGCAATTACTTCATTTAATATACCCATCTGTACCTCACACCATATTGCAAAATAAGTTCTAGATGAATTTAAAAATTAAATATAAATTAATAAAGTCATAAAACAAGTAGAAAAGACCCAGATCGTAGCTTCTAAATACCATTCCCCATTAAAAGGAATGAAGACTCCTTGAAGAAAAGGCTGATTCTAAGTCTGGGGCAATGAAGATACAAAATGAGTCATAACATTTTTGTTGTGCCAGAGAACAAAGAAGTGCTAAAAAGAAAAAGTGATGGGAGTAGGTCAAAATACACACGAGCCATGTTGCACAGGTTCCCACTGTCCCAAACTGGGCCAGTTTGACTATCAAAATTAATAAGGACAATAATAGATAATTATTCACTGAACGAAGTGAGAATGAATCTAAACTGAAATAAATACATAAATAAGAGAGAGAAACACAAATTGAAGGACATTCTATAAAATAACTTACCTATGTTCTTCAAAAATGTCAACGGCATGAAAGACAAAGAAAGAATGAGGAACTACTCTAGATTACAGGAGACTAAAGAGATATGAGGAGTCCATGTGTGGTGCAAATGATTAACACACTTGGCTGCTACCTGAAAGGCTGGAGATTTGAACCCACCCAGAGCCACCCTGGAAGAAAGGCGTGGTGATCTACTTCCAAAAAAATCGGCCACTGAAAACCCTATGCAGCACAGTTTTTACTCTGACACACACGGGGTAGCCATGAGTCAGAATCAAACTGCAGCTGGTAAAGAGCTATCACTATTGAATACAATTATTAATTATTAATACATACTGTCTTGCTTTCCTAATTAACTTTTAAATGTTTGGCTGTCTCAGCTCTCCAGCTGGATTCATGGAGATCAGGAAACACACTTCCACAGGGGTAGGATTTTAGGAAGAATATACATAATAAAAATTCAATATAAAAAAAAAATGCAAGATTAAACAGCAGGTTCAATAGAATTTTAGCCCTCTAGGTTTCTGATGAATTCTTAAGACAAAATAAGTTTAAGATCTCCCCACTTCTGTACAACAGCATTAGAGGACATGAATCAGGGTGAAGGAGGCCCTGTTCTCAGGGACAGGAGCAGACAGCAAACACCATAAGTTGAAGCTTTAGTCTCAGGCAGGGGCATACTGATGTCATTCACATTCTGTTGGTTCAAATGAAGCTTGACTCGGCACCTGTGACTGTTGCCAAAGCAAAGGCATTTAGATATGGGGGTCCAGTATCAATCAAGTGGAGTTATTAAAACTCGTTTACTGCAAAAATATCCCAAAGAGGAATGCCTAAACTTGAGGCCAGGGATGGAGAACAGTAGTCCTTACTTCATTCTAGGCCCACTACACTCATTAAATAGATTTATTTCCTGAGCAGGGAACCATGTAAGTAGGTGAGTTAGAGAGGATTTCTAAAAAATAATTTTCCCAACCTCAAATCTTCCAGATAATTTAGAAACTATTACATGGGAAAGTGGCAAGCACGACAAGATTATATAATTTGCCATGAAAAAGAAACAGAACCAGATTTCAAATTTAGGCAATCTTGTTCTAGAATCCCAAGTAATCGCCAATTCCAAATAACTGTCACATTAGGCTCATTCTGAAAAGCGAGAATGATGTCTCTATCTCATTGAGTTCTCATAAGGATTAAATAAGCTAAATTTGTAAAGTGCCTAGTATAGTATGTTAAATAGCTGAGTTGTTATCGTTGTGTGCCATTAAGTCAACTCCGACTCACAGCAACCCTGTAGGACAGAATAAAACTGCCCCGTAGGATTTCCTAGGCTGTAATCTTTACAGGGGTAAAACGCCAGGTCTTGTTCTCCTGCAGAGCTGCTAGTGGGTCTGAACTGCCAACCTTTTGGTTAGCAGCCAAGTGCTTAACCATATGTCATCAGGGCTTGCCAAAATTATTACTTGTGCCAAAATCAAACCTTTATGTCCTTTGTTTATTTGCTCTCATTACTTTTCTTTATTCATTTCCTCTATATTCTGAGTATTGTTTTCTCAAGTTTATACCTTATTTCTAATTGGATTTTCTGAATTGCTAACATGTGTTATACCTTTTGTACTGGTTTTCATAATTTCTTGGCTTTTCTTTTTAACATGTGGAAACACCTCATTGAGAAAAAAGAATTGGTGGTTTCTAAGATGTCTCTTACGTGAAACAAATCTTCTCCATGGAAAAAACATTTTCTTCCAGGTGCTAACGACTTTTCTCCTACCTTGTGCTGTAATATTTTTTCATAAACCCTATTACTTACTCTTTCCCCCTTTACTCCGGTTTGTTTAATCTTTAAATGTTATTGGTTGTTACCAGCTATCTATTGTTACCCAGATATTGAGGAGTTATTTTCAAATCCCAATCTCAGAATCCTGAGTTAATGCAGAGGTGCTAACAAGGTAGGTCTCTTTTCCTGTCCTCCAGATGTTAAAATGGGTGATAATAAACAAACCCCATACAAGAGCTTAGGGGCAAAGGCCGGTGTAATCATTAAAGCAGGTCACTGACGTACAAAGAGAAAAAAGAAGGGGGAAGAGGCCAGACAGTATTCAAACCTGCAAGTGAATGTAAAAGCAAAAGAAAAAAACTAGTCAGTGTTTAAGAAGCACTACACAAACAAGAGAAAGCTGATATGGATTCTGGCTGGATTTGTAATAAAAGCAGTCTGCCTCTTTATTATATCTGAGATTCCCACTACAGCCTACAATAGGCAGGTTTCAGGCTCTCATTATGGCCACTGCCACTAGATGCTTTCATAGTGATTAAGAGACTTAACATGAAAAAGTAATTAAATCCAAGCATTAGTCCATCCTCTGAGGCAAGGCTGTTACTCTGATTACTATTTTACGTTTACAAAATTCATTCTCCAAGAGGTTAAGTGATTTGCCTAAGGTCACAATGCTAATCTTCTGACGATAAATCCATTATCATTTTACCATATAAATTCTCTTCAGTGATTTGTGTATAGTGAGAAGAAACAGAAAAAATACAATTCTTATAGATTTAGGTATATGCAATCTTGACTGAACAAATATGACTCCTCAAAAGTATTTAGTTAACATTCTTAATAAATGTTGCTATAATATTTTTTAGCTTATTAAGATGAACACAGCTTCCACTTGCTTCAAAATAATTCAAAGGGAAGGAAAAAACAGGTAAAAATAACAATAAAATAGGATTGGCCATGAGTTGATAAATGTTTAAGCTGGTGATGCATCTATGAGGGTCCATTTTTCGTATTCTTTCTACATTTGTATGTGTTTGAAATGTTCTAAAAAAATTTTTTAATTAAAAAGAAAACAGAATGGTTAGTGAAACATAAAAAAGAAAATCAAACCCAAACCCATTGCCGTCGAGTCAATTCCGACTCATAGTGACCCTACAGGACAGCATAGAACTGCCCCATAGGGTTTCCAGGGAGCAGCTGGTGGATCTGAACTGCCAGTCTTTAGGTTAGCAGCTGAGATCTTAACCATTATGCCACCAGGGGAAACATATAAACTATATAAATTATATTAACTATATATATACATCATTCATTTAGGAAAATAGTTCCAGAAATAAATTATATTTTAATCTTGCAAGGACATTTTTAAAACTGTAATATGCCAATAATTTATTTATCTGTGTACCACATTTATCCATCAGTTTTCAAAACATCTGGGGTAGCATCCTAAAGTAAACAATGTTCACAAGACCATCTGGACAAAACTGCAGGCAAAAAAAAAAAAAAAAAGAATAAACATATGGAAAAGCAGATTTTCCCCTTCCCTTCAGCAGTAAGGGATAACAAATGTTGAACCTAGATATATCCACGCTTCACTGTGCGATGCTTTTCAGCACCACCTGGCTCTCCATGCTTAGCCACCAAATATGGACAGCACTGCCAGAAAGAACATATCCACAGGGCAAAGGCAATAAAAATATTTTATTTCATGGTTAAATAGCCACTTCACGTAAGTGGCAAGGGTCTGTTTGTTGACTTTTACATGTCTGTGAGAAAATACTCAGAATTAATTACGCTATTAGACTTTAATATTAAACGAATCAGAATTTAACTAGAAAACAGAATGACGTTTTCTAAGAGTTATTTAAGTGTGCATTACTTAAGTGTTTAAGTTTTTTATTTTACTAACAGCACATTTATAAAATGTAGTAATTCAAACTCAACTGATTTATCAAATGTCCATCGTGTGCCAGGTACTACATGAATCACTATCAATTATTTATACTTAATTGCTTATATGACTGGAGCATAAAGAATCAATATATAGTAAACACCACAAAAACACTAAGCCTTAAATTTAGGACAACATAATATGTTAGTAAAACTTTCAGAAATTAAGTATACATGCTGTACAAAAAAATCTGCTCACTAAGCAAAACTATTATCAGCTCAAAGTTTAAGATTCTAGTTTAAAACAGGGATGCCTGAATCAGTATGTCAATTATTTGACATAAAAATAGGCATGTGTGTTTTAATAACAAGCAATTTATTACTTCTAATGAAAAATGATTACTGATCATTTTGTTTTCAGAAACACCAAAGCTTTCTCAATACAGCAGTACAAAGATTTTAGATCACATTCACTTGAAGAACTCGCCTCTTCCTCTATAAGCACAGAACCAAATGCACTGACTGAACTTCCAGTTGTTCTGGAGTATGGTACATAAAATTACAAGGCTGCTATAGCAATAACAAAGAACACAAACTTTCAAACCAAGTTTAAGGGTATTAAATCATAATATTAAAAAATTTTAAGTTTTTAATGAAAATTTTGAATGAATATCTTTATAATCTTGGAATGCAAAAAGACTTTCAGAGCATGACTCCAATGACTCCAAAGAATAAAAACCACTACAGAAATGATTGATGGACCTGGCAACAAAGACATTCAAAATGTCAAGGACTGAACTGTGTCCCCCAAAAATATGTGTATCAATTTTGGCTAGGCCATGATTCCCAGTATTGTGTGACTGTCCTCCATTTTGTGATTGATGTAATTTTCCTATGTGTTGTAAATCCTAATCTCTGCCTGCAGTTAATGAGGCAGGATGGGGTTATGTTGAAGAAGATTAGAGTGGGATGTAACACCCTTTCTCAGATCACATCCCTGATCCAATGTAAACGGAGTTTCCCTGGAGTGTGGCCTGCATCACCTTTTATCTCATGAGATAAAAGGAGAGAGATGGCAACAGAGAGTTGGGGGACCTCATAGTATAAACAAAGCAGTGCTGGGAGCAGAGCGTGTCCTTTGGACCCAGGGGTTCTTGCACAGAGAAGCTCCCAGACAAATGGAAGATTGATGACAAGGACCTTCCTCTAGAGCTATAGGGAGAGAGTCTTCCCCTGGAGCTGGCGTCCTGAATTCAGACTTCTAGCCTACTAGACTGTGAGAGAATAAATTTCTCTTTGTTAAAACCATTCACTTGTGGTATTTCTGTTAGAGCAGTACTAGATGACGGAGACACAAAACTTCACTAAGGCAAAAAAAATAATATAAAAAACAAGCACTCTTATCAACTATAACCTTTGTATAATCTTTCTGGAGGGCAGTTTAACAACAGTAATCAAAACACATTTAAGATACGTTTATCATTTGGCCAAGAAATTCCAGAAAATTTAAACTACATAAATAAAAGAATAAGCACAGAGAGGCAGTTTTGTTCATCATGGAAGAGAATTAAAAACAACCAAGAGCGGATCTGTTGCCAGGTAATACTAAATTGATGTCTCTTTTCTCAAAGGTGTAAATATTCGTGAATTGCCCTGGCTAAACCAGGAAAACACTGTCCCTTTTCTCTTTTACCAAAGGCATGGGGAAAGTAAACTTAATTTGCAGTCTGCTTATTAAACAAAGAGTCTGAGAGCATGATCTCCCTTAAATTACCACCTCTGGTAATTGTCCCTATTTTAGAGATGATAAAACTGAGGCACACAGCTAGTTAGTGATAGCACGGATATGCAAACCCAGGCAGCCTGGCTTCAGAGTCCACACACTTAACCACTGTGCTCTATTATCTGTCTATTATACTAAGGTAAATCCGTGTGATAACAGTTTAAGACACTACTGAAATGCTAATTCTTGAGCAAAAGCTGGATATACTCAATTGTTGAATTTTTTTAGTGTTTGGTTTTATAGATTCATTAGTTTATAGTTTAGAGCAGCCTTTCTCAAAGTGTTTCTCAAAGGAATTAAGCCCTAATGTCCTAGGCATCCACTGTATGCAATGAATTAACTTGTTCTCACGAATCTGGAAGCGAATCTCAAGCTCTTTGGGACAAGTGAGAAAATAGTCACTCAATTTTCTGTGGTCAGTGGTTCAGATAAGAAATCTAGGATTTAAGTCCCTATAGGAAAAATAAGTTGTTTTTCTAATTTTCAAAATATTCTTATCCCTATCACTTTTTATACACTGAAACAACTATTTCTAGTACTTATTTCTGAAAATGCATTTTTTTTAAGAAGCACAACCATCACTTTATATCAGAACAAACCATACCACTCTTTTAAAAAGTTTTAAAAAAATTACTAAATCACAAAGTGTTACTGTAAAAGGGCACGGTATTATTTATCTTTAGATGCATTGTTTCAGATCCAAAACATATCATTTACTTTCTTATTTAAAGAAAAAGATACAGTATACTTATACTAAAGAACCAATGTAACTCAATGTCTTTTATACACTGTGAACATAAGCTTAATGAATTTAACAAACTATTTTATGCTGTCTTCAAGCTTGCTCAAGTCCCACTAGTATTAAAATTATGGGCCAAATTTATTTAGAAAAGACTGTGGGGCTGTCAATCATCTGTCTAGTTCACAAAGCAAACCAATATTCAACAGTATTATTTCACCAGTAATTCCTGTATTCTAGAAGCATCGGTAAAATCCTCATGATATTTACAAGGCTATCAACGTGACAAACTGCCTTTCAGAGAATATTGGCCCACCAGTCTTTTAAATAACATGTATTTCTGGATGAGTCTCACTAAGTTTTCTTGCCCCTTTTCAATCTTGAGTTATATAAGACCTTTTCATTAGTAGGAGTTTCTATTTGTTTTTAGTTTTCTTGTGCGTGGGGGGGGGGGGTATTTTGTTTTTATTTTAAGAGGCAAATTCTAGCATCAGATGTGAAAGCTACACAGCTGTAAGCATTCTTCTGGGAACCGGCACTGGAGTTCATCTCAACTGCTTAATGCAATTACCTAAATCAGTCATGTAGTATTAACGTAACTTGTCCATTTCTACAGCTGAAAAGAAGTTTAATCTTTAAAGAGTAAGTAAAAAGGAAAAACTACACTATTCCCCCACCTTGGAAGCAAATAATAAATACCTTACCTGTTTACTCTCAAAATCTATTAACTCCCAGTTAACCCCTGCTTTAGAAATCTTTATTTAACCATGTGATAAATTTATATTACCACAATGAACGAACAGATATGCAAACAAAAGTATTTGCATCTCTCCTTACTATCAAGTGATCTATATAAAATGCAAACTGTTCACTTCTCTACTTATAAGGCCCTTCAATATCTGTTCCTAGTCATCTCTTGAGTCTCACCTTTCATCATCCCCCAAAGCCACAAAACTCAACCCTCCAGTTCTATAAAATTATCTGAGCATATCAAGCTCTCTCATCCAGGAGCCATTTCCTCTGCCTGGAACATACATCCTTTCCTTCTTTGCCTAGCTAATGTCTAGACATCCTTCAGCTCTCAACTTAGAAGGCTCTTCCTCAAAATAAAATTTTCTGGCTCGTATGGTCTAGGTTAGATACCGCTCCAAAGTATTCCCACAGTTCCCTGTACTTGCTCCATCATAGCACTATGTAAACAAGCAATTACAATTAAATGTGATTTGTCTACATCCCTCACTAGACCAAAAGAATCCATAAACACAGGAAGTGAGGGTAGACTTGTCTCATTCACTACTGCTCGAACATCTGGTAAGAGGTAGAAAGTTAAATATACTTAAAAAAAAAAAAAAAAAAAAAGAATGAATAAAATAAGTTTGATATTAATATTCAGTGTGGGATTTTGTTTTTAGTAAAATACAAAACTTATCTATTTCCTCAGTAAAAACTGGTCACACTTCCTTTTTGGTTTATTGTTGTAGTTTAAGTGAAAGTAAAACTGGTCACATTCTAAGGTAGTTCAAGTCAGCAAATATTTACTGCCTAGCCACCTGAGAGTCAAAAAGAATATAAGTCAGGGTCCAGTCTTCAAGGAATTTATAGTCTTACTAGAGAAAAGAAGACACATTCACACATGAAAGTTAAACAGTACAAAATAATAATGCGCTCCATAGATACTGAGACGTTGAGTACCAAAGAAGAGATAAGAGAAAGGGCTGGGAAGGTATCCTGAAAGTAAGATTTAAGCTGAGCTTTAAAGGATAAGTAAAGCTGAAGACAGAAGAAACAGCATGAGAAATTACAAAGACAGAAATGTGCGAGTTCAGTGATTCTCAAAGCGTGGTCTAAAGACCCTCTCCCCTTTCAGTGGACTTCGAGGTCAAAAGTATTTTCATAATAAGCATAACATGTTATTTGATTTTTTAACTTTCATTCACTCTCACTTATACAATGGAGTTTTCCAGAGCCTCCATGATATGTGATATTACAACAGGTTGAATGCAGAATGAGGTAAGAGAATCCAGCTGTTTTCTATTAAGCAAGATGTTAAAGAGATTTATAAAAATTAAAACAATATCACTTGCAACATTTTCCTTTGTTTTGAAAAAATACTTGTTTCCCCTAAAAGTATGTTATTTGTGTTTATGGAATTGTTATTTTTCAGTAAATTAATAAATATTTTTATTTTTCTAGTTTGAATTTCTAACATGGCAAATATTGACAAATATACCCCACATAACAAAAGCTCTTTGGGTCCTGTATAATTTTTTAAGAGTATAAAAAAGGTACTCAAAAGTTTGAGGATCACTGGGCTAGCTGTTTTTACAGATGGCTGGGACATCAGCCTGGATTCTCTGTGTAGAGAAGATGTGTTAGACACAAAATTAGCTTAGGCACTGTATAATTTACAATCATGTTTAAGGTGCAAGTATGGGCTTTCCTCTCAGTAACGTATTTTTATTTAGTGAAAAAATACAAAAGGAATCTTTTAAAATCATTCTTATTCTCCCACCTAAACACACACACATATATGTATACATATAGTTTCATATTCTTTTAGAATTATTATATACAGGCATTTTTACAGTCTCCACAATTATCATTAAAGATGGCTGCATAATCATATCCAGCATCCTTATAAGCCTCAATAGTACTTTCCACATTTGATTTTCAAAGTATTTCACAAAAATATTCTGAAGCCTCACACTAAAAGAATATGGCAGATTATCAAAAACAAAAAAAACCAAACGCACTGCCACTGAGTTGGTTCCCACTCATAATGACCCTAGAGGACAGAGTAGAACAGCTCCACAGGGTTTCCAAGGCTGTAAATCTTTACAGAAGCAGACTGCCACCATCTTTGTCCTGTAGAGTGGCTGGTGGATTTGAACCGCTGGCCTTTCAGTTAGCAGCCGAAAACTTTTAACCACTGTACCACCTTGGCAGATTACGACTCCAAAATACTTATTTCTAGAATACCAAAAGATCTTATCTTTTAAATCAAACTTACCTGAGAGATCCTGTAGCTTGGACCACAAAGATAATGACATTTTGCCCACAAAACTTCTGGAGAAACCCTGAATTCAATAATATGTATCTCCCTAACTTTGAAGGCTCTAAACCAAACCAAACCAAACCAAACCTGTTGTCGTCCAGTCAATTATGACTCAAAGCGAACCTACAGGGCAGAGTAGAACTGCCTCATCGGGCTTCCAAGGAACGACTGGTGGATTCCAACTGCTGACCTTTTGGTTAGCAGCTGAGCTCTTAACCACTGTGCCACCCGGGCTCCTTGAAGGCTCTACACACCCTCAAACTACCTCAAAAGCCTGTTTCTCACTATTCCAGGTGCTACTCATAGTTCCATAAGCACAACTAAGGCTTACATTGGTGCATCCCACCACCTGAAAAAACTTCTTCCCTCATCTCTACCTGTCCGAAATTTATCCTCTAAGGGTCAACTTGAAAGCTAGCACATCCAAGATTCCTTCTGAGTTCCTTCCAACTGAACATTAATCCCTCCTTGAATATATGAAGGACTTTGCTTGAACATGGCTTATACAAATCTTATTCTGCTTGCACTGTCATTGCTTTTTTATTTCATCTCCTTTTAGATCTTAAGTTTAAAGTTAGGGATTGTCTTATCCAGCTCTATTCCCTCAAACACCACGGGAAAGAGGGAGAAAGTGCTGAGGAAACTGCCCAGTGTCACATAGCTAGTAACTAAAGGAGCCAAATTTGAACGTCAGGCCCTCAGACTTAAAGCCCATGTTCTTTCTACCACACCATTCTGTACTCCCTCCTAGTAACTTCTTTGTAATAACAAAGAAAGATCTGTAAAATTGAATGGAATTTAAGACTAGCTTTCTTGTTAACCTCAGGGAACCTCTGAGGTAAGTGATACAGAGAAAATAATTTCTACAATTATACTTTCTCTACCCTTGGCATCACAACCCTACATATCTTTATATTATGGCCAACAAAACAAACTTAATGTACAGTTTTCAGGAGACAGCATTAAAACCAACTTCAGTTCCTGAAGTATTAGATGTCTTTTCCTGGTTCTTTATTCAAGCAGAATTGAAGCTATGATTAGCATGCCTGGGACAGAGTAAGAATTCAATATTTGTTGAATAAATGAAGGAGTGACAAAATTAATCATTTCTTTTGCTGTCCAAGAGCTTAAGTTTACTTCCTCTGGTTCCTCCTCCAATCAGTTTCTTCACCATTACTGTCTCCTTAGAGTGATAGCTAATAAAAACAATTGGCAACTATTTTTGCATAACTTTTCAGTTTCTGATGCCACCTACCAAGCAGTTCAATTCTACTTCAAAGGCATCTCAAATTTACATCCCACTTATTAAGTCCCACTTCCACCTGTGCCTCTACTAGTATCTCTCACCTGCCTAGCCACAGTAACCTCCTTTAACCTTCATAAGGATCTTCAGCCCTCTACTCTTAACCTTCTCTAATCTATTCTCCATATAGCAGGGTAATCTTTATTTAAAAAAAAAAGAAGAAGAAAGAAATGACAGTGTATTTCCCTGGTTAAAACACAGTAATAACTTCCCATTACCCTTCAAATAAAATAAAAATTCTTCACCATGGAAGTCCTTACAGTATCCTTCATGACGCCGCCTACCTACCTCTTAACTTCATCTCATTCTACTCTCCTCAGCAAACCCCATTTGGCTATATTGGCCTTCCTTGATCATAGGACCACTACATTATTACCTAGCACCACTATCTGTTCCTATTCTTTGTAGCACTTACAAAAATTATTATTATACATTTGTTTATTTTACTGTCTCATCTATTAAACTGTACATACAGTTACATAACACAGCTTATAATGTACAATACATTGTACAATAGAAAAATAACAGATTAAAAAAAACAAACCCACTGCCGTTGAGTCAGTTCCAACTCATAGCAATCCTATAGGACAGAGCAGAACTGTTCCACAGGGTTTCCCAGGAGCAGCTGGTGGATTTGAACTGCAGACTTTTTGGTTAGCAGCCTAGCTCTTAACCACTGTGCCACCAGGACTCCAAACAACAGACAGCATTTAGTAAATATGTGCCAGGTATTATGCAAGTATTTTTACATAATTATTTCTAAATTTTTAAAAATGTTATCTCTAAGCTTCACATTCCCACAAGATAGAATTATCATAATTTTGTAAGTAAGGAAATTAAAGAATAAAAGCCACATGGCCAGTAAGTGGTGACACCTAAATCCAAACTCAAGGATGTCTGACTCCAAAATCCATGATCTTTTTACCACACTCTCCTGCTGCTCATGTTAGCTACATAAATACAAAACGGTAACATTATTAAGACTGCTGCCTAAGAATGCAGGACATCTTTACAGACATTGTAGACTGAGATGTCATAGTAAAATCTAAGGTATAGTACTCTTTATAATAGTATTTATACTTTATAATAGTACTCTTTATAAATCTATAAACTATATAAAGTATGAAATGTCATATTTTAATACAAATTCCTTTAGCAATTGTTTAACTTACTTGTTTGTGTTTTAGAAACATGTTTCTGGAGAAAATCAACTATCTGAGACAAAACCTTCTTATTACAATGCGTTGATAATTTTTGATCACACTCATAACACCTGAAAGAATATAAAGAATTTAAGTGAATATTATGAAAGCATTTTCCATAATTTTGCACATCAGGAAATAAAGTTGTTATTTAACTACTTTTTGTCTTGAAATTATGTAGGGGGTAAGGAGGAGGTACCAGGTAAGTCTAGAGAAATAACCAAGGGAAAGATCATACAGAATCTTACAGTTCAAATTAAAGTTTTGATAGTTTATCCTAAGTGTAATGGAATGCCATAGGGTTTTTTAAGCAGGGGAGTGATAGTATCCAATTTACATTTTGAAAACGTAAGTTTGACTAATGTTATTAAATCAGATTAAAAAGCAACAGGAATGGAAACAGATTAGGAAAGAAGCAACAAATCTGGAGAGAAGTAGGCAGATTATACATATTTACAGGTAGAAACAGTAATGAATTAGGTATAAAAGATGAGTGAGAAGAAAATGTCAAAACGACTGCCATGGGAGGAGAAAAGTGGGTGAGGATTTATTGATGGTCCTCAGCCAGAGAAGATTTTGACTCTCAGGGGACATTCTGCAATGTCTGGAGACAATTTTAGTTGGCACAACTTGGGGAGAGGGAATTTTGCATCTGGCATCTAGTGGGTAGCGGCCAGGGATGCTACTAAACACTCTACAGTGCACAGGACAGCTTCCTGTAACAAAGGATTATCTAACACAAATGCCAACAATGCTGAGGTTGAGAAACTCTAGATGAAACAAGACTTGCTATAAGTCGATAATCAGTGAAGCTCAGGTTTTTCTCAGGTTTTAATTGTTAAGGTTGGATTATACTATTCTGCCCATTTTTGCTAAAAGGTTAAAAAACAAAATGAGATAAAAAGGGGGAAAAAAATAACTGGTTTCTGGCTTAATTACCCGAGTGATGGAGGTGCCACTTACAGTGACGGGAAGACTGGCAGAGACAGGTGTTTTATCTTGTTTGCAACTTTTATTCTGGGGGCTCGCAGAAGAGATCTTCGAAGGCATATCCCAGTTCAGAAAACTAACCTCAACCAAGTTTACTCATTATTGCATAGAATATTTTTCTATATATTACCATTACCTATCTGTTTTATCTTCATGAGATCTAGTGTTCAAATAAACGCATACGTTTGGAAGTGTTTTATAAATTGTAATATGTTATACCAACTCTACCTTAAATCTTCTCACCTAAAACTCTTAGAGGTTCTTTAGGTCCTTGTATAAATAGCAGTCAAAATTCAGTCAAATATTTACTGAGTACCTACTTTTATCACTTGCCCATAAAAACAGAAAGATAGATATAGATCTCTGAAGAAACCAAGTCACAGAAAACATCCCCCAAAACATCTTTTCCAATAAATCATGATCAAATTTAAACAATTTATTTACATTTACCAGGCTTACATTATAAGTGCTCAATTTTTACTGATAATTAATTATTTCAAAAAATAATAAAAATATAAAACAATTACTTGCAAAATATTGACATATTAAGAAATTTTTACTGATGTTACAAATTCAGTTTTTACTTGTTATAGAATACATTGTTTTAACTTTAAGAGTACAAAAAGAAAACACAAATACGTAAAAACCAGCCTGACGACAGTGAATTTGGAGAGGAGACAGCCTCAAGATAACTTAATTCTAGTTGTTTCCATTAGAAATAACAAAATACTTTTTTTAAAACTGAGTATCAGCTGCTAACCAAAAGGCTGGCAGTTCGAATCCACCAGCTGCTCTTTGGAAACCCTATGGGGCAGTTCTACTCCGTCTGTAGGGCCGCTATGAGTTGGAATCAACTCAACGGCAATGGGTTTGGTTTTTTTTTAATCAACCATGTGCCAGGCACTGTTCTAAGTGCTATGTGTGTATTATCTGGTTTAACCCCTCACAACAATCATGGAGAGCATTATTATTTTTTAAACAAGTATCTTTATAAACCAAAACCAAACCCATTGCCCTCGAGTTGATTCCAACTCATAGCAACCACATGGGACAGAGAAGAACTTCCCCACAGAACTTCCAAGGCTATAAATCTTTACGGAAGCAGACTGCCACATCTTTCTCCCGAAGTGCAGCTGGTGAGTTCAAACCACCAACCTCTAAGCAGCTGAGCGCTTAACTAGGGCTCCTTAAATACCTTTACAGAAGTATAATATTTTCTTTTTACAGATGAGGGAATTGAAACACAGGAAGGTTTGCAAATTCAATAGAGAAGTAAGAAGAGTACAGGAGAAATGCTGAAATCTTCTTTCAACAAACTTTTAAAGCACTTCAAAAACCAACCAAACCTGTTGCCACCAAGTTGATTCTGCCTCATAGCGACCCTATAGGACAGAGCAGAACTGCCCCTAGAGGGTTTCCAAGGAGCGGCTGGTAGATTCGAACTGCCAACCTTTTGGTTAACAGCTGAGCTCTTAACCACTGCACCACCAGGGCTCCTAAAGCACTTTAAAAGCACTCATTTATATGTAACTCTAAGTGTTAAACCACTGCCTATTAACCATGTTTAGGCATCAGAATCATCTGTGGAACTTAAAAAATACAGAAGCCCTAATAGGTGTGACTTACTAAGGGGCCAATGGCATTCAGAGGCTTTTCAAATCCCAGGGGTAATTCTGATGTGAAATCAGGGGTAAGCACCACTGAGTTAAGAATCATTATCCATTCATTAAGGCAACATTAAATCTACTATCTAGCAATGCTTTGTAGCCATGATTAAGTTATCAAATTTACCATATTTTTTGTCTTTTTTTATATAGCTTAGGTTTTTCTCAGGGTGGTCCCTTTAATCTAAATTAGTGATGCTTTGTACTGACACTTGCCGAGTTCTTTTATAGAGAAGTAGAGCAGAAAAGAGGACAGTGACAATCTTTACATTTCTATAAATGCAATTTGACAAATTTGAATTTCTTCCTTTTAAAGGAAAATAATTCTATAAGCCCCAAATTCTGACTTAAAATTTTTCACTATAATATATGTAAACCTAACACATATATGCATAAAACTCAATAAACTCATGATCCTTGTACCACTATATTAACCATAAGAGCAAAAATAAATTATATAATTAAATATAAAAACAAAATTACAAAACCAATTAAATTAAAACAAACAACACTACTATTCTGTTTTGCTCAAATTAAATCACCTTCATACCATAAGTACGGTGCTAATAGTTAGGACACAGGTCTTGGCACACATTCTTTTGAGATGAGCCTACCCTGCCAGGTGCCATGTCATAACTCAGTTCTCCCACCACCTCTCTACTCCAGTTGTTCTCAAACTGTGGTCCCCAGACCAGCAGCATCAGCAACACCTGGGAATTTGTAAGAAATGCAAATCCTAAGGACTCACTCCAGACCTACTGAATCATTCTACGACTGGAGCTCAGCAATCCATTTTAATAAGCCTTCCTGGTGATTCTGATGTGCCCATAAGTTTGAGACCACTGCTCTACTCAGACTACTGTGAAATCTTTATTGAGCTGTCACATGATAACACCATCCTCCTTTCCCTTAGCTTCAAAGCATCATTTACACATTAAGTTTGCCTCTGTTCTTTTCTCATTCTCCCCAATAATGTTACTTGGAGCCAACAAAATAAAGACACAAATGCAGACTTGAGCATCATCAAATCTCTGTGGCTGTATTAAATTTAAAAAATTATTTCCTATATGATCAGAATATCCTTATATTAATTTTCGAACCTTGAAATAAAAAGACGAAGTTAAAATATTTTTGTCTTGAAAAAAACTTAAGCATCCCGGAAAACTAAAAAAAAAAAAAAAAAAAAAAAAAAAAAAACCCAAAAAACCTAGGAGTCTATAGGTTCTGGTTGGAAAAGTATTGTTGTAAAATATAGGGAAAGCTTTTCCATACAATGTCCAGTTACACCACTTGATAATGATGAATTTTACCTGAATCCTGTGAAAAGAGCAATGGCTGAAGATATCCCCTCACCCTTTGTGTTCACGAAATGGGTCACTGCAAATAACCACTCTTCCTCTATGTCTTAGATAAGACTCACAATGCCCCCTTTTTTACCTATGACAAGGTCAGACACCAAAACTCAAACAAAACTCACCACCACTGAGTAGATTCTGACTCATAAGGAGCTCCAGCGGTGTAGTGGTTAAGCACTCAGCTGCTAACTTAAAGGTCGGCAGTTTGAACCCACCAGCTGCTCTTCAGGAAAAAATGTGGCAGTCTGTTTCCATAAAGATTACAGCACTGGACACACTAAAGGGACAGTTCTACTCTGTCCTACAGGGTCACTGTGAGTCAGATGAAGCCAGACACACACCCTCAAATTTCTATTCCTTGCCTCATAAATGAGTAACTGAATTGCTTGTCCCTCCTGACCAATGAGAAACAAAATGTTAATCAGACTGGTTAGGCTTCTCTCCTTCCCCCAAGTCCCTGAACTTTGGCCCACCCTCAGTCAGAGCTAACATTTGTTGTTAGCTGCCATCAATTTGGCTCTCCCTATGGTGACTCCATCTATAACAGAACAAAATGTTGCCTGGTTCTGCACCATCTTCAAGGTCATTAGCATGCTTGAGTCCACTATTGTGGTCACTGTGTATTTTGAGTGTCTTCCAACCTAAAGGAATCATCTCCCAGCACTGTATCAAACAATAGTGTATTATGAGGGTGTTCACTGGCTAATTTTCAGAAGTAGATCATTAGGCCTTTCTTCCTAATCTGTCGTAAGTCTAGAAACTCTGTTGAAACCTGTCCACATGGGTAACCCTACTGGTATCAGAAATATTGGGAGCATAGCTTCCAGCATCATAACAACATGCAAACCACCACAATACAACAAACTGACAGACGGGTGGTAGAGCCAACAAACTACCCCTCTTTAAGGGCTCCTCCTGGAGAATAGGCTGGTCTCAGAGTAAAACATTCTGATTTACTATCTGACAACTTCATCCTTTCATCTCACTTCCTCATCTCAGTCTCTTTATAAAACAATAACAACAATGCTTTTTCCTAATTCTTGAGGGGCTTGCTGATCTCATGGTCAGAGTGTTCTCCCTATTATAACAGACCCCTACCCCAACTGTAATAGTCCCTTTGCCCCTTATTTCCCCCTTTTCATTCTGAATAAAACCTCTTCCTGTCAAAGTCTGGATTTGCTTTTTTATTCAACACGCTGAGAAGAGACTAGGCATCAAAAGCCTTGTTTTAGTGCCTGCATTTTTACTTTGTAACTACAAAAAAGTGATACGCCGTTTCCTCCAGGACCTTCCAAGGAAACGGTTCAACTTCCAGCTGAGAATTTGCATTTCTAACAAGTTCACAGGCAATACTAATGTTGCTGGTTAGGGACCAATTCTGAGAACCACTAGTGGAGCTGTGGATCTCAACATTTATTATACATAAGAATTACCTGGGGATCTTGTTAAAATGTAGATTCTGATTCAGCCTATCTGGGGTGGAAATGCAAATTCTCAGCAGGGGTTCGAACTGGAAGGAATCAGTCTGTGATTTCCTTTTCGTTGTTCTCTTTACTGGTGTATAGGAATCCAACTGATTTTTGTATGTTTATCTTGTATCCTGCTACTCTGCTGAATCTTTCTATTAGTTCCAGTAATTTTCTCATGGATTCTTTTGGTTTTTCCATGTATAGTATCATATCATCCACAAATAGGGACAGTTTAACTTCTTCATTACCAATCTGGATGCCCCTTCTTTTTCTTGCCTTATTGCTCTAGCTAGGACTTCCAGCACAATGTTAAATAGGAGTGATGATAAAGGGCATCCTTGTCTTGTTCCTGTTCTCAAGAGGAAGGTTTTCAGCCTCTCTCCAATAAGAATGATGTTGCCTATTGATTTTGTATAGATGCACTTTATTATGTTGAGGAATGAATCAGTTCAGAGCCTGGTTTCTCACACATAAAAGGAGGGAACTCAACTAGGTTCTCAATCAGAGTTAAGCAGAACAACCACCTGAGAAGTTTTTACAAACTACATACGCCCAGGCTTTCCTTTTCCCCTGCAGAGAATCCAGACACTACTTAGCTACCTGAAATACCTTCAACTCTGCACTACGAAATTCTGTACTAGCAAGGTCATTAAGAGAAATCAAATTGGAACAAAATTTTCTTTACGACACAAAAGAAAACTGCAGAGAAAAGTAGAGGGATGAATAAATTTTTTCTGATTTAAATTTTATTCTCATAGATAATATTGATTTTCTTAAATTATCCTATAGATTGTGTTTAAGCTAAAAAGGGATAAGCTGGTATAACATCTTTAAATATCTTACCTTGTAAAGTTCAAAATAAAATGATTGTTTTGGTACTGGATGTGGACTAACAAAATTTAACTTACCGTATAATCCATGTGCTTGGACTAATTACAATACAATGGGGCTCTGTTCTTGAACTCTTGAAGTGCTTCAGTGAATGCTGACTTTCTGAGTTTTTACCACATCCCTGAAGATGAACAGAATGTTCTATGTATCATTTAACTTATAAAGTTGTTTCAAATTAATCAAAACTTAAACTATAACTCAAATTTATACTGAAAAAGTTTTATTTTTAATTTCAAGCACGAAGGAAAAGTTTCAGGAAGCAATAGCGTAAAGAATTTCACTTTACCCAAAGAATATGGTCTTTGTCCTTGATTCCGGAGTGATAACCTCTAAAACCTTAGAATTTCCATCCACAGTGATTGAAGCGTCTTTGATAAGGCCTCCACACCATACCTGAGGGTTTATGCTAATAAGCTGACTCAGGGAGGGGCTGGCCAGGCCTGAAAAACCAGTACGTGGTATTAGCCAACCTAGGGAGGGCGAGTGGGCATGATTCAAACTATCATGCCACTTGATGAAGCCCCAGTAAAAGCTCTAGATACAGAAGCTCCACGGGCTTCCTAGTTGGTGAAAGACATCGATTCATGTGGGAGGGCAGTGCATCCGTTTTTGGGATAAGGAAGCTCTACACTCAGAACCCTCCCACACCTCATCCTATGCAAAACTTGATTTGTATCCTTTGTGCCATAATAAAACTGTAATAGTAAGCAGGGAACATTCCTGAGTTCTCTGAGTCATTCTGGTGAATTATTGAACCCAAGGAAGTAGTGGAAGCCAGCAGGCCAGAAGTGAGAGAAGTCCTGAGGACCCCAACCTTACAGGTGGCCTCCTGAAGAGGTAATGGGAAACCTGGAATTTTTAGCCAGTAGGTCAAAAGTGAGGGTGTCATGGGGGCTCCTAAGCTTATAGCTAGTATCAGATGTCCTGGGCAGACTGGCCAGTGAGGAGGTCTGTGGCCTGTAACTTACGAGGTCTGGTTAGGGTGGTTAGGGTCAGAGAAAAGTGTCACATGTGCAGCTGGTGTCAGAACAGAAGTAGGACAGAGAACAGATTTGCTAATAACTTGATTTTGATTTCCATACAGTTTGGTATCAGGAAAGTGAGAAACGGGATTTGATTTTCCCAGCAAATACAAGTTCTTGTTAAATTTAATCTCTTGCAAAGGGGCTAACTTGCTTTCGTTATATAATATTTACCTAAAGCAATCATGAGCAAACTTAATTTCCCTGTCATTTAAAAATGTATACATTCTCTGTCTTGCGCACTGTGGGACAGAGTATCCCGGCCTGCTAGTAGTTGCCCCTCCTCCTTCGACCTACCCAAACACGCATATTTCCCAACACTGTGACAAGCTCCACCCCAATCCCACTGAGAACTGCTGAGACTCAAACCAATCATAGTAATTTTCCTCACCAGATTAAGTAAAGAAATGTACAATTTTGTTTTCTCCTCAATGCAACATGAGGGTAAATCTGCTGATGTCTCTGGGAAGGTTTTATGTTTTAAAAAAAAAAGAAGACAGGGAAGAGTTGTACTCTCTGCCCCATTTTCTGGCCTTTGGACATTGCTGTGTGAGGCACAGTGGTGCAAACGGTTAAGCACTTGACTAAGTCAAAGGTTGGTGGGTTTGAACCCACCCAGAGGCATCCTGGAAGACAGACCTGTGATGTGCTTCCAAAAGGTCACAGCCTTGAAAACCCTATGCAGCAGTTCTACTCTGCACACATGGGGTCGTCATGAGTTGGAATTGACTCTACAGAACTAACAGCAACATGTGAGACATAATGCCTGAAGCATCTTCAGCCATCCTGAAACCATGAGGTTGAAGTCGGCACAGCAGAAAAATGGAAAAAATCTGAGTGTTTAATGTTTCTCCATTGAAACAACTAACCCTAAAGTGGCCCTACTTCTGGACTTTCTATGTGAGATAATAAGGATTCCTTTTTTTTTTTTTTAGATTAAAAAAAAAAAGTTCACACTTTCAATTTCACTTGAAAATTCCTTTATTATACAGATCAATAGCTTCTAAATTGTAAGATAAATTAGCGGGGAAAAAAAGAAGCAGAGTAATCATTTTTCAGAGAGAAAGTATGAAACTTAAAAAGAGTTTTTAAAACTTAGCTCAATTTTCTAAGTATATATAAATAGATAGGTACAGACAGGTCCAGATATGGCAAATACTGCAAATAGGCTGGATTCCCTTTCAAAGTATTTATGATTAATTTCCGAACATAACATACTTTTCACTTTACCTTAACAAGTATTTCTAAGCTCATTCTTGGAGAGTTTCTATCTAAAAATGGAATGAATTTATCTTAAATCCTTTGCATGACCAATAGTCCAAATGACAGTAAGCATTTAAGGAAAATATTTAAGAGAAACTCATATGTAAATAACACTTGTCTTACCTGAAAACCACACTTGAGGCACAACCAAATATCAGAAAGAAGTACTGGCTGTCCATCATAGAATCTTGTTTCTTTTAAACACTCTGAACAAACTGACCACAGATTCTCAGCCACTGCTTTCTTTACATGATTCACACTGACAGCTTGACTCACATGTTGGCAAGTCAAACCTCCTGAATAAGACAAAACAAAATTTGAACATGTTTTTTGCTAAACTAAATTGCTTCCACCAACAAGCAAAATGCTGTAATTAAAAGGCACTGAGATTCAAAAAAAACTCAAAAGGATATATATGACATGATTCCATTTATATAACATTCATAAAAATACATACAACTGTAAAGCTGGAGAACAGATTAATGATTGCCAGACGTTAGAAGCAGGGGGCAGGGGTGTGTGGCTATAAGGGATAGCATGAGGGAGTCTTGTGGTGATGATACAATTAAGTATCTTGATTATGGTGGTGGCTGTATAAAGCTACAATAAAACTGTATAGAGCTATGAGTACATGCACGCACACACACACAGTGCACGTATAACTGGTGAAATCTGAATAAACTCCATGGATTGTACCAATGTCAAGTACCTGGTTTTGATATTTACTAGAGTTATACAAGATGTTAACATTGGAGGAGGCTGGATGAAGGACTCAAGGAACCTCCCTGTACATTTCTTTGCACCTCCCTGTGAAGCTGTAATTATTTCAAAATAAGAAAGTTTAATTAAAAAAAAAAAAAGGAAAGATTAAATATTTCTTGAACAGCTACTATGTGTCAAGCATTCTGAATACATGTTCCTTCCATTAAGATACACAAGTAAAATCTTTTCTCACAGACTAGCTTTTTTTGATGCTATTTTCATCATTGTTGGGAGAAAGGAGAGAGAGAAACAATGGCATAATTTACAGGAACAAGAATACCCAGAATCTTTCTTCTTAATGGATATTCCCAAATAACAAATGATTTTACCTGGCCCCTAAACGATCCTTTATAACAAATTTCCACTATGTGCTGCACTGCACAGAAATGGCCAAAACAGACCAAGTATGTTTCTAGTTCTTCAAATAACCATATTCTTCTCAATATGGGAGCAATTATACTTCCACTTTTCCCAAATGTCTCAAAACTTCAATTTCTTCAGCTCAAATATCCCATACAGCAAAATTACAACTACCTACCAAAATCAAACATTCAAGGAAGAGAGTGAGTAACCTTAAGAGGGAAACAGAAGGAGATGGTATGTACATTTCCACTCTCTCTACTTCCCTTTCTAAATGCAAAACATTCCTTTTCACCTACTTGTTAACTAGAGAGAGGCTAAGCATTAGTTCTATTTCATCCTGGAGACCAAGAATGTGATTCCTAACGAGTTATTTATGATAAAATTTAATTTCAACAAAAATAATACATAAATCTGAATGAAAGATGAAAAATCTTAACTTTAGGCTGCCCTGAACTGTGCAGGGTGGCCAAGGGAGTCACCATCCATGGGTTCATGTTGTAAAAGAGCTCCTTGACAAAGAAAAGAATTCTAGAATAATGGCTTCATCCAGCACTCCAACAGTCATGACAAAGTAAGGAGAATAGTTGCAGAGGAGGGTCGTAGAGCAAGAAACTTAACAGCTTGGAGTGTTCCACTAGAAAGTAAAGATGATGACGGAAAGCCTAAATGTCAAACAGGTGGGATATCGAAGAGAATAATTAAAGGCACTCATAAAACTACTATACAACAGCCCCATAAAACCAAATGGGACTAATGAGGTACAGTAGTGCAGTGACAAGGGCCAGAAGGCAGAAGGGGACAAGGAAGCTGGTGATAGGGAACCCAAGGTTGAGTAAGGATATTGTTGATGTGTTGTGAGATTAACCATTGTCATAGGGCAACATGTGTAGTAACTGTTAAATGAGAAACTATTTTGTTCTGTAAGCCTTCATTTTAAGTGAGAATAGCAGCACAACTGGATGAGCATAGTCACTGTCACTGAACTGTGCATGTAGAAATTTTTGAAATGGTGTATCTTTGGCTATGTGTATTTTCACCAAAAAAAAAAAGGTTGAGAAGTTAGAGGGTTGACATGTTGTGGGGTTGTTAACCAATATCATAAAACAATACGTGTACTACTGTTTCATGAGAAACTATTTGTCCTGTAAGCCTTCACTTGAAGTACAATAAAATAAAATAAAATAAAATAACTCAATAAAATATTAAAAAACAAACAAAACAAAACAAAACAAAAAAGTACTATACAGTTCACTGCATAATTCCTGGGGTCTTAAATGCTTGCAGATGGCCATCCAAGGCTCAACAACTGGTCTCTATTTGCCTGGAGCTACAGAGAAAGAAAGAGTCTGGGATAGGAGGAAGGAAATGGAACGTGTAGCTAATGGCTTCCATGAACAACTGCCTCCTTTGCCCTGAGACCAGAAGAACTGGATGGTGCCCAACTACCACTACTGAACATTTTGATCAAAGATTCTATATAAGTATCCTAATCAAAAGCGGGAAAATGCAGAACAGAATTTAAATTCTCATGGACTCCAGACTTTCTGGAACCACGGAGGCTGATGAACCCCTAAAATTATTGCTCTGAGATAATCTTTAAACCTTAAACTGAAAATATTGCCTGAAGTCTCCTTAAAGCCAAATAACAATTGAGCTTAACTAGTAAAAAATGTCTGCCTTGAGCAGTATGCTCTTTTAACTATCTCTGTGGGATCAAATTGACAACAGAAACTCAAAAGATTAGATAGGAACCTTAGGGGCAATGAGTTTATGTTAATGGGGGAGGAACAACTCAGAAAAGGAGGGTAAGAATGGTTGCACAACTGGAAGAATGTTATCAATGTCACTGAATTGTACAAGTAGAAACTGTTAAATTGGTGTTATGTTTTGCTGTGCAAATTCTCAGCAACAAAAACAAAGTAAGTAAAAATTTTTTAAAACCCTAATTTTACACCAGGAGCAAATTATAATAGACATCAAAGAAGTAACTCTGAAGTCCTACATTTAAAAAGCAGGAACTCATGCCATTAAAGAAAAGGCTGTCCCAGAGAAGACTGATAAATGACCACACAAATTTAGAGATGCTTCACCAATGTTACTGCTTTGAGTTTTATATTTTAAAATTCTTAGAGGAAAATCATTCCACACACTTCTACATCCTCTCTGAGGTGGGATCTGGCAAGTGTACAACTTAAATATTCTCTGATTCTACTATGCAGACTATAAAAACTGAAATTGTTAATGAATTAAGAGAGAAATGAATTCAAGATAAAAAGGTTCTAGGCCCCTAAATTAAATCTATCGGCTTTTAAATGCCTCAATTTCTAAGTATAAGTTTAAAAAAAAAAGAAGTTTAAAGTTTTCCTGTAAAAGCTACTGTATGTTTATCTTTTGTGGGGATGGAGATTTCCTTTTGTGCTAATAATTTTCTCAGTTTCATGTATATTTTTTAAATCATATCTCTAATTTTCATCTGACAAATAGGTCCTCTAGAGATTCCTGAATAAAATATAAAAATGTATTAAAGTCCACAGTTGTTTCACATTAAATGAATCAAAAAAAATAATTAGAAGCTCCATGTTTTCCACTTTAAATATAAATAAAAACCTTACAAGAAGGACTTCCAATTTGCAAATTGTGGCATAAAGTCAACACTTTCCCCTTCTTCTGGAAATTATCCAAGGGCAACAAGAAGAGGGAAAAAAACATGAAGTCCGTTTTCAGAGAAATCAGTAGACTGCTGAAACCCCCGAGTCGCAAATTAAGTAGGACTCTGACCTTGAAGCAGCAGAGATCAAACACGGATGCATGTAGAAGGGAACAGAGGGAGAATACTGCAGCTGCAAATTTTATAAAGAACAATGTCTGCTTCTCAGGCATAGAATGAAACCTAAATCACTGTGTTGTAACAACAACGTAAGGAGCTCCCCTATATCCAGTTTTGTTTGAGAAGGAGGAGAAGAAGCAAATTTCTCATTTCTTAAACGAGAAGTCAAAAAGCAAACCATATTTGCAGGAAGCAGTTTGTCTCCATGCAGCTGGGGAGAAGAGATACTCTGAATTTGAAAAAACCTAGAGCTGCCTATCCCTACTGGCTGGAAAGAAGGATAAACGAACTCAAACTGACAACTCCAGCTAGGTCTGAACAGGGCTCTGGTCCTCCTTTTCACACAAACATTCTAAAACTAGCTGGTACAAAAAAGCAAGAATGAATAATCAAAGAGTGACCAATGCCACAAATTCAATGGTAAGGAAGGAAAGACAAGGAAAAATAAATGGCAGCAGAATCCCTGTCCTGAAATGAAAACAAAACAGAAGCAAGCACTCAATGACAGGATGGCAAAACAACAGGAAGTAGACTGGCAAATTCAGGAAAAAAGTGGAAAGAAAAAAAAAATCACAAAAATTATAGCCAAACTGAAAAGACAATAAGACAAAGTGAACACTGCTAAAAACAGAGTAAGGATAAAAATGAAAACAGGCAAAACAAAGAGGAAATAATGAGTTTTAAAGGATTTAGGAAAAAATGATAACTATGGGAGACAGGCAAAGGAGAGTTAACAAATAATCAGAATCCCTGAAGAAGAGGAAATATTTAAATATATAATTCAGATCTCCTTGAATACAGCAGATTAGATATCCTGTAACACTGTCTGAGTTAAAAACATTTAAAAATGGAGATAATATATTTTAAAAAAATCTTTTTAAATGGAGACTGAAATTGGCAAGAAACTAAGGAAAATTCTCAGAGGCTGAAACCTAAGGAAAAGCATGAGGCTAAAGAGAAAAACAGCCCTGAAGCCAGCAGTTCCCAAGTGTCATCTGCCAATTTCTGGTGGCCTGGAACTTTGGTTTTAACATGCCATGAGAAGGAGACCAGAGAAAAGCCATGTTGGGGGAAAATTTAGAAACAGTACCGTTGAAGACAGAAATAAGATAAAGATGCACGTATAGACAAGATAAAGAAATTAGAGATACTTTTTATCCCTTTTTCATGCTGTATTATTTCCAGAGGCTTTGATTATATATTTGGAAAATCAACTGAAAAACAATTCAAACAACATGAGAGAATTTAATAACTAAGCTGAATACAAAATTAATATATATAAATCAATAGCATTCACATATTCAAACAAGCAGGGCCTGGACTAGGGTGAGCAGCCAGGGGATTCAGTTGCAAAATATAAGGTACTCTCAGGAGCCAATTCTGCCCTTGTACAACCTAAAAGTAAAATGCTGTACACACTAGGTGTTGAGCTTGCCTCACCCTAGTCCTGGTCCTGCAAAAAACAACTAGTTAGATGATATACATTTTTACAGCAATAAAAAAGTTGAAATATCTAGATATAAACTTAACAAGAAATGTGAACTATCTACACATAAAAAAATTTTGGCCTCCAAGGGACATAAAGGAAGAGTTAAGCAAGTGGATCTCAAACACTAAAAATCACAAAGATGCCAACTCTAAGTTACTTTATAAATTAAACAAAATTCCAACTAAAAAACCAACAAGATTTTTGGAACTAGACAAGCTAATTCCAAAATTCAGACAGAAAATGGTGAAAATAAAGAGTAATAGATTTATTAATCAAAAACGTATACTGTTATTTCTTTTCTTCAGCACTATATGGGGTGTCAGATATCATGACTTACCAGCAATGTCATCTGAAGAGTCTTCATCATGAGGTACGTTAGGCCTTTTACTTCTTTTGCCTTTCTCAGGTAAATCACTGGATGGCTCTCTCACCCGCATCTGTTACTTACTGAAAAGATTGGGGGAGAAAGTGAATATACTTTAATTCTCAAAATTAAATTTTATATATTTTACTTAATGCATATTAAAATTGATATGACTTCAATTTTTTTTCTGTTTACCATTGTAGTTTACTTTCAACTTAGTCTCTTGTACAAAAATTTATACATAGATTGCTGTGACCCTAATTGCTCTGTCTATACTGTGACAGCACACTCTGCCTTTCCACCCGATTTCGCATGTCAATTCAATCAGCTCCTAACCCTCTCTGCCTTCTCATCTCACCTCCGGACAGAAGCTGCCCATTTACTCTCATGTATCTAACTGAGCCAGGAAGCACACTCTTCACGAGGATCATTTTATGTCCCGAAGTCCAGTCCAATCTTTGTCTGAAGAATTTGCCTCAGAAACTGTTTTAGTTCTGGGCTGACAAAGAGTCAGGAGGTCGTGTTATCCAGTTCCTCCAGTCTCAGTCAGACCATTAAGTCTGGTCTTTTTACTAGAATTTGAATTCTGCACCCCACGTTTCTCTTGCTCCATCAGGGACTTTCTGTTGTGTTCCCTGACAGGGCGGTCATTGGTGGTAGCCAGGCACCATCTAGTTCTCCTGGTCTCAGGCTGATGAAGTCTCTGGTTTATGTGGCCCTTTCTGTCTCTTGGACTAATACTTTCCTTGTGTCTTTGGTGGTCTTCATTCTCCTTTACTCCAGGTGGTTGGGACCAACTAACTGATGCATCACAGATGGCTGCTTGCAAGCTTTTAAGACCCCAGATGCCACTCACCAAAATGGGATGCAGAACATTTTCTTAATAAACTTTGTTATGCCAGTTGACACAGATATCCCCTGAAAGCATGGTCCCCAAACCCCCGGCCCTGCTACTCTGTCCCTCAAAGTGTTTCCTTGTATTTAGAAAACTTCTTAGCTTTGGTTTAGTCCAGTTGTGCTGACTTCACCTATAGCGTGTGCTGTCCTTCCCTTCACCTAAGATAATTCTTATGTACTATCTAGTTAGTGAATAACCCTGACCCTTCTTCCCTACCCTCATAACCATCAAAGAATGTTCTCTTCTGTGTTTAAACCTTTTCTTGTGTTCTTCTAATAGTGGACTTATACAGTATTTGTCCTTCTGTAACTGACTAAACTCACTCAGCATAATGCCCTCCCGATTTCTCCACATTATAAGACGTTTCATGGCTTCATCATTGTTCTTTATCGTTGCATAGTATTCCATTGTGTAAATATACCATAATTTGTTTATCCATTCATCCACTGATGGGCACCTAGATTGTTTCCATCTTTTTGCTGTTGTCAACAGTGCTGCAACGAACATGGGTGTGCATGTATCTATTCGTGTGATGGCTCTTATTTCTCTAGGATTTATTCCAAGAAGCAGGATTGCTGGATCATACGGTACTTCTATTTCTAGCTTTTTAAGGAAGCGCCAGATCGATCTCCAACGTGGTCGTACCATTTTACATTCCCACCAACAATGTGTAAGTGTTGCAGTCTCACCACAACCTCTCCAGCATTTATTATTTTGTGTTTTTTGGATTAATGCTAGCCTTGCTGGGGTGAGATGCCATCTCATCGTGGTTTTGATCTGCATTTCTCTAACGGTTAATGATGAAGAGCATTTCTTTATGTGTCTGTTAGCCACCTGAATGTCTCCTTTGGTAAAATGCCTGTTCATTCCTTTGTCCATTTTTTAACTAAGTTATTTGTCTTTTTGATGTTGAGGTTCTGCAGTATCTTGTAGATTTGAGAGATTAGACACTGATCGGATTTGTCATAGCCAAAATTTTTTTCCCAGTATGTAGGTTGTCTTTTGACTCTTTTGATGAAGTCTTTTGATGAGCATAAGTGTTTGATTTTTAGAAGCTCCCAGTTATCTAGTCTATCTTCTGGTGCTTGTGCTTTGTTGCTTATGGTTCGTATTCTACTTATGTCAGGTATTAGGGCTCCTGGCATTGTCCCTATTTTTTCTTCCACGGTCTTTACCATTTTTGATTTTATATTTAGGTCTTTGATCCATTTTGAGTTAGTTTTTGTGCATGGTGTGAGGTATGGGCCTTGTTTCAGTTTTTTACAGATGGATATCCAGTTATGCCAGCACTGTTTGTTAAGAGACTGTCTTTTCCCCAATTAACGGACTTTGGGCCGTTGTCAAATATCAGCTGGATGAATTTATGTCTGGATTCTCAATTCTGTTCCACTGGTCTATGTATCTGTTGTTGTACCAGTACCAGGCTGTTCTGACTACCATGGCAGTAAAATAGGTTCTAAAATCAGGTAGTGTAAGGCCTCCGACTTTGTTCTTCTTGAGTAATGCTTTACTTATCCAGGGCCTCTTCCGTTTCCACATGTAGTTGGTGACTTCTTTCTCCATCTCATTAAAAAATGCCAGTGGAATTTGGATCAGGATTGCACTGTATCTGTAGATTGCTTTGAGTAAAAATGGCTGTTTCACAATGTTATGCAGATCTCTTTTGGTTTCTTGCAGTAGTGTCTCATAGTTTTCATTGTACAGGTCTTTTACATCTCTGGTTAGATTTATTCCTAAGTATTTTATCTTCTTGGGGGCAACTGTAAATTGTATTGATTTGGTGATTTCCTCTTCGAAGTTCTCTTTGTTGGTGTAAAGGAATCTAACTGATTTTTGTATGTTGATCTTGTATCCTGAAACTTTTCTGAAATCTTCTGTTAGTTCCAGTAGTCTTCTTTTGGATTCCTTGGGGTTTTCTGTGTATAAGATCATATCATCTGCAAATAGAGATACTTTGACTTCTTCCCTACCTATTTGGATGCCCTTTATTTCTTCTTCTAGCCTAACTGCTCTGGCTAGGACCCCCAGCACAATGTTGAGTAAGAGTGGTGATAAACGGCATCCCTGTCTGGTTCTCCTTCCCAAAGGGAATACTTTCAAACTCTCTCCATTTAGGATGATGTTGGCTGTTAGCTTTGTATAAATGCTTTTAATTATGTTGAGGAATTTCCCATCTATTCCTATTTTGTTGAGAGTTTTTATCATGAATGGGTATTGGACTTTGTTAAATGCCTTTTCTGCATTGATTGATAAGATCATGTGGTTCTTGTCTTTTATTAATGTGATGGATCACACTGATTGTTTTTCTAATGTTGAACCATCCCTGCATACCTGGTGTAAATCCCACTTGATCATGGTGAATTATTTTTTTGATATGTTGCTGAATTCTATTTTATATTTAAGTCTTTGATCCATTTCGAGTTAGTTTTTGTACATGGTGTGAGATATGGGTCTTGTTTCAGTTTTTGCATATAGATATCCAATTATGCTAGCACCATTTGTTAAAGAGACTGTCTTTTCCCCAATTAACGGACTTTGGGCGTTTGTCAAATATTAGCTGCTCATAGGTGGACGAGCTTATATCTGGATTCTCAACTCTGTTCCATTGGTCTATGTACCTGTTGTTGTACCAGTACCAGGCTGTCTTGACTACTGTGGCAGTATAATACGTCCTAAAATCAGGTAGAATAAGGCCTCCCACTTTGTTCTTCTTCTTGAGTAATGCTTTATTTATTCGAGGCCTCTTCCCTTTCCATATGAAGTTGGTGATTTGTTTCTCCATCTCATTAAAAAATGCTGCTGGAATTTGGATTGGGATTGCACTGTATCTGTAGATTGCTTTGGGTAGAATTGACATTTTCACTATGTTGAGTCTACCTATCCATGAGCAAGGTGTATTTTTCCACTTATGCAGGTCTCTTTTAGTTTCTTGCAGTAGTGTCTTGTAGTTTTCTCTGAAAAAATCTTTTACATCTCTGGTTAAATTTATTCCTAAGCATTTATCTTCTTGGGTGCTATTGTAAATGGTATTGATTTGGTGATTTCCTCTTCAAGGTTCTCTTTGTTGGTGTAAAGGAATCCAATTGATTTTTGTATGTTTATCTTGTATCCTGAAACTCTGCTGAACTCTTCTATTGGTTCCAGTAGTTTTCTTGTGGATTCCTTGGGATTTTCTGTGTATAAGATCATATCATCTGCAAATATACTTTGGCTTCTTCCCTACCTATTTAGATGCCCTTTATTTCTTTTTCTAACCTAAATGCTCTGATTAGGACCCCCAGCACAATGTTGAATAATAGTAGCAATAAAGGGCATCCTTGTCTGTTTCCTGTTCTCAAAGGGAATGCTTTCAAAGACTCTCCATTCAGGATGATGTTGGCTGTTGGTTTTGTATAAATGCCCTTAAGTATATTGAGGAATTTCCCTTCTATTCCTATTTTTTTGAGAGTTTTTATCATGAATGGGTGTTGGACTTTGTCGAATGCTTTTTCTGCACTGATTGATAAGATCACGTGGTTCTTGTCTTTTGTTTTATTAATGTGATGGATCACACTGATTGTTTTTCTAATGTTGAACCATCCCTGCATACCTGGTATAAATCCCACTTGGTCATGGTGAATTATTTTTTTGATATGTTGCTGAATTCTATTGGCTAAAATTTTGTTCAGGATTTTTGCATCAATGTTGATGAGGAATATCGGTCTGTTACTTTCTTCTTTTGTGGTGTCTTGACCTAGTTTTGGTATCAGGATTATGCTGGCTTCAAAGAAGGAGTTTGGGAGTATTCCATCCTTTCTTCTTTTTGGATGTGTGCATTTATTGCTATAAACTGACCACTGAGCACTGCTTTTGCTGTGCCCCATAGGTTCTGGTAGGATGTGTTTTCATTCTCGTTTGATTCTATGAATTTCTTTATTCCATCCTTAATGTCTTCTATAACCCAGTAGTTTTTGAACAAGGTGTTGTTCAGTTTCCATGCGTTTGATGTTTTTTCCTTGCTTTTTCTGTTGCTGATTTCTGCTCCTGTGGCTTTATGGCCAGAGAAGATGCTTTGTAATATTTCAATGATTGGATTTTGTTAAGGCTTGCTTTATGGCCTAAAATGTGGTCTACTGTGGAGAATGTTCCATGTGCGTTGGAAACGTAAAGTATACTTGGCTGCTGTTGGGTGGACTGTTCGGTATGTCTATGAGATCCATTTGGTTGATTGTAGCATTTATCTCTTCCCTGTCTTTGTTGAGCTTCTTTCTGGATGTTCTGTCATTCACCGAAAGTGGTGTGTTGAAGTCTCCTACTACTACTGTGGAGCTGTCTCTCTCTCTTTTCAGTGCTGTTAGAGTTTGTTTTATGTATTTTGAACCCATCGTTGGGTACCTAAGTATTTATTATAGTTACGTCCTCTTGGTGTATTGACCCTTTAATCATTATTTAGTGTCCTTCCTTATCCTTTGTGGTAGAATTTACTTTAAAGTCTATTTTGTCTGAGATTAATATTGCCACTCCTGCTCTTTTTTGAGTGTTGTTTGCTTGATATTTTTCCATACTTTGAGTTTTAGTTTCTGTCTTTAAGTCTAAGGTGTGTCTCTTGTAGGCACACCTAGCCATATAGACGGATCGTGTTTTTTTAATCCCATCTGCCACTCTCTGTCTCTTTATCGGTACATTTAGTCCATTTACATTCAGAGTAATTATTGATAGGTATGAGTTTAGTGCTGTCATTTCGATGTCTTTTTTTGCGTTGTTCACAGTTTTTTTGTTCCACTTAAAATTTTCTGTGCTGAGTCGTTTTTCTTTATGTATTTTCGTCTCATCTTTTTCATTGTTGTTGATTTGGTATTTGCTAAGTCTTTATATTTTTCTTGTTTTTTATTTTGACTTGTAGGATTGTTAGTTTCCTTTGTGGTTACGTTTATATTTACTCCAATTTTTCTAAGTTTATATCAGTCTTTTATTTCTTTATATTGCCTTGCCTTCCTCTCCATATGAAAAATCTATGTCTACATTTTTTTAAGCCTCTCTTTTTTGTTTTAATGTTATCATCTTTTATATATTGACACCTGTTTCCCTATTTTCAGTGTTTTAGCTTTGATTTACTTTTGTGACTTCCCTATGTGGGTTGATATCTGGTTGCTCTGTCCTGTGTTCTAGTCTTGGGTTGTTATCTGATGTTAGTGATTTTCTAACCGGAAGACTCCCTTTAGTATTTCTTGCAATTTTGGTTTGGTTTCTGCGAACTCCCTAAACTTCTGTTTATCTGGAAATGCCCTAATTTCGCCATCATATTTGAGAGACAGTTTTGCTGGATATATAATTCTTGGCTGGCAATTTGCTTCCTTCAAGGCTTTATGTATGTCATCCCACTGCCTTCTTGCCTGCATGGTTTCTACTGACTAGTCCAAGCTTATTGTTATTGACTCTCCTTTATAGATGACTTTTTGTTCATCCCTAGTCACTCTTAAAATTCTCTCTTTATTTTTGGTTTTGGCAAGTTTGATTATAATATGTCTTGGTGTCTTTCTTTTGGGATCTACCTTATGTGGGGTTTGATGAGCATCTTGGATAGATATCTTGTCATCTTTCACGATATCAGGGAAGTTTTTGCCAACAAATCTGCAACAATTCTCTCTGTATTTTCTGTTATCCCCCCATTCTGGTACTCCAATCACTCGTAGGTTATTCCTCTTGATAGAATCCTACATAATTCTTATGGTTTCTTCATTTTTTTTTAATCCTTTTATCTGATTTTTCCTCAAGTAAGTTGGCGTCAAGTGCTTCATCTTCAGTCTCACTAATTCTGACATAGGCTTTAAGAGACCAGGTCAGTGCGTATGAGTCACCTGGCGATCTTACTAAAAAGTGTATTCTGATTCAGCAAGTCTGACATAGGACCTGAGATTCTGCCAATCCAACAAGCTCCTACTGTAACGCCCTTGCTGGGGGTCCACAGACCATACTCTGAATAGTAAAATTGTATAATGTCCCACAATGGATTTTCTATTTCTTCATGGTGTTATTTAACTCTATCCCTTATATTCTTAAAAACTCAAAGTTAATTCTAAAGATTTTGGATAGAATTTAAGTAGTTTTTAAGCCACTGTATTTTGAAGTCTCTGTTAGATTCGCTAAGCCTGAATTCTAATACTTTTCTTCTCTGTAGCAAAGCTATATTGCAATTCTCATGGTTGTTTGTTTTTTAATGATCCAAGTGGAAGAATCTTTTAATACTGAATTCTGAATCTTGATTTAGTCGTTCCATATTCCACAGAAGGGAGCCTTCAAATTTACCATTTTACGTGTCATTTCTTTAAGTCCATGGTCATCACTGTTGAACTGAGTTGCCATAAACTAATTAATGCCTTCAGGGTTACAGAGGTGTGCAAGACCTGACTTCCCTGACCTCTTCATCTCTAACTACCTTCTCTCTCCAAACTTCCACTTACCCCTACAGTTTTACCTTGAAAAATCACAAATTCAAGCATTCAGTTCTCTGACCACGACTTCAGTTCTGCTAGTTTGCTTGATCAGCCACTTCTATTTTCTTCTAGTGTCTAGACTGACAAGAGAATGCATCTCAATAAGTACTTCCATGATCACTGCATCACAGTAGGGAGAAGGGGAAGTGGCAAATGGAGCACTGGCTCTTAAAGCTTCACCTTGAAGCCACATATGTCATGACTGCTCACAGCCTACTGACCAAAGCAAGTCACAAGGCCACATTTAACTTCAAGTAGATGTGGGGTGGGAATGAGTCCAACCCTACCATGTACCCAGAAAGAGGTGAACCAGAATATCTGTACACGGCCTTAATGACTACCACATCACCTACCTGGCAGAACACCAATCCTACATGAACCTGATTAACCACTTTATCCACGACTGTATCCAATCCATTTTAAAAGAAAGCAGATTAGGTCCACTTAATTAATAATCACAACCCCAAATGGATCAAGATATCCCATTATCTACTCTACCTCTCTGGTCAACTACCTTACCTACTCTCCACAACAACTATTTCAAACCTTTGTCACTCTTCTTAAACCTTCAACTCCTTCACCTTCCCACTCACTTCCCTCCTCCCCAAAAAAGAGATCTAGCCTTCTACTTTACTGATCTTTCCACCTCCAAACTTAACAAACTTATCTCCATCTATTTTAATTTAGTGTCCTAAAGAGCCATAGGCATAACTAATAAAAGCCAGGAAAAACAGCCCATGAGAGACTGGTCAAATTTTCCCCCATACACAGATAAACTCCAGACAAAGATGAGCATTAGCAGGCAGAGAATGCTGGCAAAATAATAAACAGAACCAGACACTTGACCTAGAATTTGTAAAAGACCTGTACCTTTTTTCAAAAACATTGATTCAATCTTAACTTGGCAATACAGAATCAATTTCTGATGATTTTTCTGATATATGCAATATGCCTAAACATATAGAATCATTTGGGCTAGTAACCCATCTATTAAGCAAGCATTTATCCTGTATAGTTTTCGTTTCCAATTTCCCTTTAAGGCAAAAAGGGACACAACTAAAGTCCAATTATTAGAGCTTCAAATACTTCCTATCATCAATATTGTGTCAGGGGACCCCCAACAGCACCCCCACATTTGGAGGTTTGCTAGAAGGACTCATGGGACTCACCACATAACTGTGCTCACAGCTAACATTCGTTACAGCACTGTAGTAAGGAAATGGAGCCCCTGGGTGGTACAAACTGTTAAGGAGCTTGCCTGCTGGCTGCTAATCAAAAAGTTGGAGGTCCACCCACAGGCGCCTCAAAAGACAGGCCCGATGATCTGCTTACAAAATATCAGCCACTGAAAACTCTACAGAACACAAATGAATCAACTTGACAGGTGCAAGTGGTTATTAAGGATATATAGCCTAATCATAAGCAGAAAAGACACAGGCTGAAACTGGAGGAATTCATTTGCAGGCTTCCTTATGTTCTCTCCCACCAGAAGTCAAACTGAGCACACACTTCCCCCAGCAAGAAAAATGCAACATATGTGTGATATTTCTGCCCAGGGAAGCCCATGAAACACTCATCTACCATTTGGGGAGGGAAGGAGGGAAGGGTAAAACTGATGATTTAGGGACATTACCTAGCACATTCCAAAATGCCAGACTTCAGAAGGAAAGCAGGTTTTAACATAAACCACATTGTTCCCATGGTGGAAAAATTCTCAAAATCAAAATTTCAGGTTCGAAACAGGACCCAACCCTGCAAGCAGGCCTTCTAAGGATTGCAATCTCAGGCCTGCTATGTAAACTCTTTTCTGCACAAATATGTTCTGCCATTTTTTTTCACGTGGTTTTCGAAACACCAAATTGTACAGTTTTCAGCTTCAGCATTACCTAACTTCTATCTTTTGGCTAATGTAGGATGTAAACCAAGTTACTTACAAAGTTTTGACTTTTTTTTTTTAAACAGGCTATGTAAATGAAAGCCAATATTCTCAAAAAACACTTTTTTTCCCTATTCTTCAGCAATAATTTTAATGGAAGGGCGGAATTAGACGTTTCTTACAGTTGAAGACGTGAATATCACCTCTCCTTTTAGATGCCAGGCTCAAAAAGATTAACAGAACATAGTTTTGTGTATCACGCACATTTCTAAAGCACGTCAAAGATATTAAGCCACTGAATCCTGATAACCACGTTGAGATACCAGTTATCAGTGTCAATTCCAACTCATAGTGACCCTATGTATGTGAGAGTAGAACTGTACTCAACATGGTTTTCAATTACTCATTTTTTCGAAAGGAGATCACCAGACTTTATCCCAGGAGCCTCCGGGCGGACTTGAATCTCTAAACTTCCAGTTAGCAGCCCCGTGTGTTAACAGTTTGCACCACCCAGGGATTCCCTTAATGAGTTAGGTTACTATTATTTATTCCACTTTACAGTTGAAGAAATTGAGGTACACAGAGGTTAAGTTTAACTCGCAGAGGTCCGGACTAAGTCTCACTCCAGTGCTTCTAACACTACACAAGGCCAGCAGAAAACCGTTGTTAGACATGTTTCCTCTAGTCACTAAGCTAAACACCCCAAGTTTAAGAAAAGGCGGCGTCAGGAGAGAGCTCTGGAGGAAGGGTGTCTGACTGCCGCGCTCCTAGGTCACCGTGAGGCGGAGACTCGGGCCCCTCCTAAGCGATTCCTCCCGCCGCCGCCGCCAGAACGCCGAGCCGGCCGGCCGCCCACACATGGCCTTCGGTGACGCCTGGCGCCCCCACGGATCGGGAAGGCGAGGGGACGTTTGTAGCTTCTCTCCCAGCCCCGCCCACACCACACGAAAGGGCTGGGGTCGCGCAAGCTAAGACCAAGCAACCACGGAGAACACAGCCCACCCAGCTGACTCACCCCGCCCGACCCGGGCCGCCGCTCCAGCTACAACCCGAAGACAGTGCGCCTGCGCATTCGTTCGCGGGCCGCAGAGGCGGGACCTTGTTTGCGTGCCCGCGCCCATGGTGGGACGGGTTCGGGGCCGTCCTTCCATTGTCAGCGCGCCCGGGGTTGGGGCGGAGCCTGGCGGCGCGCCCGCGATCTCTACGTCCGCCGAGCTGGCAAGGCCGCGACCAGTCCTAGAACAGTAGCGATTAACCCCGAATTAGTTCGGAATACAGGACTGGAGCGCGCAGTTCCAGTCTTCCTGGAGACTGGCCGAAGTCCCGCTTGTTGCTGGACGCCTGTCCGGAAAGTCTCCGATTTTCCTCCGTCACACTCCTCAGAACTCTAAGGTCACATTTGACGTTCGTCATATATAATCTTGCTTTTTTTTTTTTTGGTAGTTGTTTTACCTATTGTTCTCGCTTCTTAATAAATTTCTTGATTTATAACTCATCAAATTCTGATGATCCAATAATGATCTACACATTGCGTGTGTTTACTAAAATTAGCTGGCTTGAAAATACTTCGTGAGAATGATAAATACCGCAGACATCCGCACTGGTTATGGATAGGTTCTAGAAGTATCCCAATTTTCCATATATCTCCAGTCAAGGAACCAAAAAACCTAACAGACCGGTTAATGTCGAGTGAATTCCGACTCATGGTGACCCCGTGTGTGCAGGAGTAAACTGCTCCATGGGGTTTTCAATGGCTGATTTTTCGGAAGTAGGCCTTTCTTCCCGGGCACTTCTGGGTGGATTCGAACCTACCAACTTTTTGATTAGCAGTCAGAAGCAAGAGAGCATTAACTGTTTGCACCACCCAGGGACTCCAGCTAAGGAACAGATGTAGCTTCAGCAAAAGAGCCTTGGATGCTGGATTAGAAGTCAAACAATACCAGAATTAAGGCAAAAATTCTGACGGCCTTAAAATTGTCATTGATTTCTTATGAAATAGTCTCCCAAAATTATTTTCATGTGGAAAACCCGGCAAAGGTTACCATTTGGTTATATTGTATTTGTAGAAACCGTTCATCCAACAAATACAAACCAAAAAACCAAACCCACTGCCCTCCAGTGGATTCCGTCTCTTAGCAACCCTATAGTACAGGGCAGAACTACCCCATAGAGTTTCCAGGGAGCGGCTGCGGGATTTTAACTGCAGATCTTTTGGTTAACAGCGAGCCCTTTAACCATTGTGCCACCAGGGCTCCTCAACAAACATACCAAAACAAACAAAAAACCAAACCTATTGCCAGCAAGTGGATTCCTACCTCATAGATTCCTAGTGGACAGGGTAAAACTGCCCCATAGGGTTTCCGAGGAGCACCTGGTAGATCCGAACTGCCGACCTTCTGGTCACCAGCCAAACTCTTAACCACTGTGCCACCAGGATATCCTCAATAAGTACAGTTGAATACAGATATGCTAGTAGTCTCTCTGCTGGTATGAAAGTACATCATCATCTTTTGGGTTGGGAAAGGAATTTTTTCCTTCTGGGCAGGGGAGAATATTCCCCAAATGAGAGGAGGTGGTGTTGTAGTGTAATTTTGAAGTCAAAATGGTCTGTTTCATAAATCGAAAGTTTCTGTTTATTTTAACAGTGGATTTGAAGCAGAATATGAAGAAAAAAGACACAAATTTGAGCAAATCTAAATAATTTGCATACTAAATTATATGTCAGTGAAAGATTTTTTAATGTTTAATATACTGGATTTCAGTTTACAGTAAAAAAACAAAAAAGACTGAGTTAGAACATAGGCATTTAACTTCTTTTCCTTATAAAAAGAAATTTAGGAATTATTGCAAACTACCATACGACAGTTAAATGTTTCTTGGAAATGACAAAACTCCAAAGCTATCTTGATTTTCAGCAGATACACCCTTAGCACGACCAAAATCTCCAGAGATTGCAATTTCCATTTCAAAACTTGGCATGACTTAGGGAAAATAGTCTAACACTAACTTTTTATTTCTCATGCATGTTCTTCAAGTTATTTACCTTTTTCTTTAATTAAAAGTAAAATTTACTATTTGATAGATTCTTTAAGGGAAGGGCATCACTTTCAAATGGTACCCAGTAACTATATTTGTAGTGCTATTACAAAGACATTATGACAAAACACGGAATACAAATACAAATTTATTTAAGATCAGCTAATTGTATTTTTCAGATAATATTAAACATTGTTTACCATCATTTTTCTGTCTGGAAATGTATGGAATACTTTACTAAGCTATAGGCTATAGATAACATCGTTTAGATTTTCGATCAAGCATATTTTTTTAAGATACATTCTTTATTCTAAAATTAACACATGCCCTTAGTATAAAACTAAAATAGTGTAACCAAAAAATTGCTCAACTTCTCCTCCTTCCCACACTCCCATTTCCTCCCCTCCATTCACTGTTTCTTATGTATAGTTTCAGAGATTGTCTTTGTACATAAAATTTGCATTTGTACTGTATTTTTATATGACTACCTTTTGTTAAAAGAGAACACAGTCAAATTAGTTTATACTCTACGTTTTTTTCTGCAACTTGTATATTTCACTTGACAGTATATCTTGGACATATTTCCATATTAGCCTCGTTCTTTTGAATACTTGCTAAGGATTCCATATTTTCTTTCCAACCAGTCCCCTGTTAATGGACATTTATCTTTGCCTACTTGTGCAAATGTTTTCAGTAAATTATTAGCAGTGGAATTTCTGATTCAACAGATGCATATTTTAACTCTTGGTAGATATTGAAGAAAAGGGTTGCATAAACGGCCATATATTTCCAAATTCTTCATTTTGTTTGTCTAATACATGAGGGCTTGAAGTGTATTTAAGGAGAAAAAAATGGGGGGAAATCCTAATTCTCTTAAGAACCCTCTCCTTTTCAGCATGCTTTGACTTGGATGTGACTTATGAGAAAAAAATAAAATGAGCTGTTTGAGAATTAACGGTTCATATCAATTCAGCACTACTGGAACTTTCCCAGCAGAGTTAGATTATTTCTCCCTCATTCATCTCTTTTTAATCCTAGCTGACTCTCCCAGAAAGAACCTGGATACTTGAACCCTAGGAGCAAGGATCACGCCTTTCTTTTGACAACATGTTTTTTTGCTCTAAGGACTCTTAAATAAACCAAATTTGTCACTGTGCTAGATACTGGAGGACAATATTCATCTTTTTAAAAAAATCCTATAGAAAAATATTTCTCAAGTAATTAATAATGGACATTGAAAAAAGAATACACGCTCTTTGCAAAAAAAAAAAAAAAAAAGAATACTTGCTCTTCGCAAAAGCATAACTCAGATTAAACGTGATTCATTGAGGCCAAGAACATTGCTTCCATATCTTGTGTTCATACTACTTGTGGTTTATGATGCATATTCAGGACAGATTGGAGGATGCCAGGAAGAGTACACGAATCTACAATGTATCACCATACAGTTGACATTTTAGCTCAAATTAATGTACAAAATAAATTACACAGAGACTTTGGCTAAGTTTCAAATCATTTGGGAAAAAAAATTGTAAATGATTTCACTGGTATAGAAAGCTGAAGTGGTTTTATTAATTATTAAATTATTGAAAACTGAATACTTTGAGTAATTTAAAAGTGCAAACTTAAATTATTCCTTGGAAATATACTTTAATAATGTCATCTAAAATTAATGTTTGAATCAACTCTCAGGTAAATATAGCTTTAATTATGTTTGGGCACCAAGTTGAGAATAAATTAAAAAGAAGCTTTGGGTGGTAGGCTGAACAATGACCCCTCAACAATGTCCATGTCCTAATCTCCAGAACCTGTGAATATGTTACCTCACATGGCAAAAAGACTTTGCAGATGTGAATAAATTCAGGATTTTAAAATGAGGAGATAATACTGGATTATCTGGGTGGCCCCAGTGTAATCACAAGGGTCCTTAGAAGAGAATCTCAAGCCAAGAAACAGGACAAGGCAAGAGATTCTCCCCTTGAGCTCCCAGAAGGAATATAGCCTTGCTAGCTCCTTGATTTTAGTCTAGTGAGACTGACCTACAGAACTGTAGATAATAAATTTGTTTTTTAAACCAGTAAATTTGCAATAATTTGATACAGTAGCAATCGGAAACTAACACCCTTTATAAAATAGTTGGACCTAACCCTGACAAAGCTATCTTCATATTTATTATATTATCAAGTCGTGGGGATGAGATTATTTTACATCAACTGAATCAGCTCTTGCAGTTAAGAACAATTCCTAGAAAAGAGTCTATGCAGTTTAAACTAGTTTTAAACTAATCCAATGTTAAGAAAATCTTGTTACAAAGTAAGTAGGTTGGGAAAAAATACTTTAAATCGGTAAATATTAACTCTAGTATGTTTTCTATTTTCCACTTTTAGACTTGCCTCAAAAAAAAAAGTAATTAAAAAAAAAAAGGCAAGCGTAACCCTTGGTTTCCTTCCAAACAATTTTAAGTTTCAAAGCAAGGAATATTCCGGTCATGATTGCACTTTACGGCACTACCTGATCTCGCCGGCGCTTAACTGGAGGGCGCTCGAGAGCTCCATGCGGAGCGCCGGGAGTCCGGAGGAAGAGGAAGTGTTTAGTGCGCAGCGGGCGCGAGCTGAAAATGGTGCAGTCGGGGTTGCTGCTCTGGAGTGTGCGCAGGGCTGTCCTCGGGTCCGCCGAGGCTGCGCTCTTGGGTAAGCTTGGCGGTTCTTGGGAAAACCGAGAGCGCCTAACCTCGGGCCCCAGGGAAGGGGGGGGGGGGGGCTTTGGTCGGGGTGCTTGCTTCTTTAGATTTCCGGTTGAATGTCAGTCTTATTGACACCTGGGGGTGTAGCACCCACTTGGAGTTATTGTTCCTTCAGATCCCGGGCTACTGGGGCCTGGGGTTGCTCTGGGGGACGCAGGGAGAGGGGTAAACATTGCTCCTGTGAGTTCGTGCTTGATTGAGCAATGAAGGTAAACTCTAGGTTGAAAGGAGCGAGCAAGCTGGCCAGACCCTGCTCGGAGAGACGTAGTGGCGAGCCCAGCCTTGCGAATTTCCCAGCAGAGAGCAGTGCTCATCGCTGGATTAAACAGCCTTCTGGAAACGTAACAAGGTAGAGCTATAAAATACCACCCCTGATTTTACAGATGAGGAAACGGAAGCCAGATACGGGAAGGTGATTAGTGGAGATGTTAGGTCTAAACTCAGCTTCCGGCCTCCAGTCCCTTTGCTTTACACGCTGCCTCTCCTTCAGCATCACCTTTTATTTGTGGAGCTACAGGGGGCCGGAATAACAAGCAACTTCCCTGGCTTGTTGCATATTAATTGTTGGTACCTCCTCTGTAGTTTAAGATGTGCTCTTCTATGCAGATTCTTTCTTGTTTCGTTTTACACTTACTCAATAATCATTTATTAAGCATCTTATCTGCCAGGCCTCCTGCTAGGGGCGTCCTTTGTGGCTCAGGGGTTCACCATTTCTGGGGGAAACAGACATATGTGAACAATGACCACACAACCCAGTCAGGGAAGACTGCAGTGGAAAGAACAATGAATTCAACCCGAGTTGGAGAAGTGTTAAAGGAAAGGTGGCTTTTTTAATTTTAAAGAGTATACCAGTAATACATGATTACCTTCTCATCATATAAGGAACCCTGGTGGCGCAGTTAAGTGCTGGGCTGCTGACTGAAAGTTCAGCCACTCCGCGGGAGAGAGATGTGGCAGTCTGCTTTCCTAAAGATTTACCAGCCTTGGAAACCCTATGGGGCAGTTCTACTCTGTCCTGCAGGGTCGATATGAGTCGGAATCGACTTGACAGCGATGCGTTTTTTCTTTTTGTTTTCTCATTAAAAAAATAATAATAAAACAAAACATAAATCTCCCTGTATACATCCTCCCTATCAAACACTTCTCCCCAGATATGGTTTGGTGCATATCCTTCTAAGCACTTTTCTATGGATATACATAAATAAATGCACATATATAAAAATACTATATATATGTATATGTGTGGGTATGTGTATATATGTAGTGATCTATTGTGGTAATTTTTTTCTCAAGTTTTCAGAAGCGTTTCAGGGCAGCAATAGAGCTCTTTTAACTGCTGGAGATATTCCATAGTATGTATGTACCACAGTGTGTTTAACCAGTCCCCTATTGATTGACATTTTGGTTTCCAAGTTTTTGCTATTAAAAACAGTTCTTTAATAATTATCATGTTGCTGTGTACATATGCACAAGTATTTTACTAGGATTAAAAAAAAAATTGCCATTGAGTTGATTCCAACTCATAGAGACCCTATAGGTACCTAGAAGTGAAATTGTTGGATAAAAAGGGGAGGTGACAGGTGACAATTAACTGGGTCTTAAAGGAGGAAGAAGAGTGTGCCAGGTAGAAATGAGGGGAAAAGATACACCCTTCAGGTGGAACAGTGTGTAAAAATCATGAAGGAGAGGTGGAAATAGATATTTATTAATTGCAATTTATTACACTATATATACGTTGTTTAAACCTCACAACAACACTAAGAGGTTAAGTGATATTATCCCCACTTTACAAACAAGAAAATTAAGGCCCAGAGAGGTTTAAGTAATTTGCCCAGGGTCACAAGCCAAGAAGTGGGCAAGCTAGGATTTGAATTTAGGTTTATCTGACTCTTAAAAAGTGACTCTTTCCACTATAAAAATGTATTTAGAACACACTTATACTTTTGATGTAGCTGGAAGATAGGATAACTGGGGTAGAGGAGGAATGGGAAGGAGGAGAAAGTTTTGGTAAATTATGTTGGTAAGGTGGTTTGAAGGGCCGTATAGAACCTTAGAGCTTGGACTTCATCCCATAATGTAGGTGGTGGGAAGTATCTGCGTGATGTTAAATTTATCAGTGTAAATTGCAGCTTATTCAAGGGTTAGGCTCAAAAGGTAGAAATCACGTATAGTCTGTATTACTCTTAAAAGTCCTCTAAGAAGACCACACATCATTTCTCAAAAATCTCAAACAGTTTTTATTCAGTGTTAGAACAGATCTTTGGTTGAGCACCAGATGAAGTGGTTGGTTTGCCAGCAGAAGCCATGTTGTACAGAAAACATACTTTAAATAGTAGAATCAGTGTGAACTAGAGGTTTATACCATGCCAGGCTCAGAGGATCTGAGACTCATCAAGGGAACATGTTTGCTTCAGGCTTTTGCTCACTAAGTGGAAAGACTGGTAATCCAAGCGGTCGGGGGTTCAAGTCCACCAGCTGCTCTGTGGGAGAACAGTCTGTTTCTGTAAAGATTTACAGCCTCGGAAACCCTGTGAGGCAGTTCTGCTTTGTCCTGTAGGGTCACTATGAGTCGGAATTGACTTGAAGGCAGTGGGTTTTTTTGGTTGGGTAACTTGCTTGCTAACTCTTTATATTCTGGGAATTCACAGAACAGCTAGTGAATGAGAAATAGTTTTATTCCAGCTGCTTTAAGATCTTATCATCTTGAAGAAGAAGATTGACTTTTCAAAAATTGAAGGAGATAGGGAAACCTGTATTTTTAACTATTACAGGTATTTGTTAATTTTTTCATTATTTGTATACCAGGGAGAAAGACATGAAAACAGAAAAGGCTGGTTTTTGCAAGAATGTAAGGTTTTTGTAACTTACTTTTGGCCTTTTTTTAATTTGTAAGAGCTAATAACATATTGGCTGTATTAGTTAAAGCTCCTATGGTTGCCAGAACAGGATTGACTTTGGAGAGCTTAAGCTCAAAAGGTGATTTAATGGAAGGATACCAGGGTATCTCCCCCAAATCAAGAAACAAGTAAACAACCAAGGCTTGAGACTTACGGATTGAATTGTTCCCCTCTACCACCACCACCACCACCACCACCACCAAATATGTGTTTTAAATCCTAACCTCTATACCTGCGATCACTATGAGTGGGGATCTACTCGACATCAACAGTTTTGGTTTTTTTGGTTTCCATACCTGTGGTTATAATCCCATTTGGGAATGGGTTCTGTGTTATGTTAATGTGGCAGTATTAGTGTAGGGTGTGTCTTAAATCAATGGCTTTTGAGATATAAAAGAGAAGATTAAGCAAGCACAGATGCGGGAAGATAGACGCAATCCCACATGAGATCTCCAAGGAAACAAGACACAGGTGCTGAAAAGATACAAGGGCCTTCCCCCAGAGCCAGCAGACAGAGAAAGCCTTCCTCTAGAGCTTTTAGTTGGAATTTGGACTTCTAGCCTCCTAAACTGTGAGAAAATAAATTTCTGTTTGTTAAAGCCACCCACTTGTGGTATTTCTGGTATAGCAGCACCAAGACAGGACTGGAACCAGGCAGGCAGTTGTGAGTACCTCAGCAGTAAGAGAAGACTCGGACATTGCTGTTATGATGGCTGGCTCCAGCCTCACTTGCCGTCTATCTCCATTTAAGTTCAAAACTCCTAGGAATGAGAATCTGATTGTCTCCAGCTTGGTCTGGTCTCCAGGCCTAGGATCAGTCAGCAACCACAGCTGGGATGCGGGGAGGTGGATGGGTAGTGAACGTGGTTATTTACATCATCACCCTAAAGTGTGTCTACTACAGTTGCATGTAATTTTTTCTCTTTAGAAGTTTACCTTCTTTTCCTTATTGTGTTTAACATGGTCATCAGAAAATATGGGAAAAACTTAAAAAGCACAAAAAAGAAAGTAAAAAGTACCAATAATTCTACCACTTACTCTTCTTTAAAAAGTGAAGAGTAAAAGTAGTTCAACCCTTCTCATCCACTCAACATTCTTTTCTGTACTTATGCAGATATATGTACGCACTATATATATGTGTGTGGGAAAAACAATATGGACTTGAAGGTGGCAGTGTCTAATCTGATTCCAAGGTTTAAGAAGTTGAGCAGTGCTTAGTAGGCACACATGTCCATTAACTGATTATTTAAGAATAAAATTATAGTTTTCTTTCAATTTGTGTGTATTTTTCAGATAGCTACTAAATTGTTAAGAAATAAGTACTTATTAAGTTGTTTGGATTTAACTCAAAGCCAAACCACGCCACACTTAACCACTGCGCCACCAGGGCTCCTGTTTGTATCTAACTACTTAATAAATGAAACCATTAGGTTTTTTGTTTTTTGGCTTATGGGCACTGCAGAAAAGTTACTAAGACACTAAGGGTATCATGAATCAAGAAAGTTTGAGAACATCTGGTTTATACACATTGTTCTCCAATTAATTTTTATCATTTGATACTATATCTGGAAACCCTGGTGGCATAGTGGTTAAGAGCTACAGCTGCTAATGAAAAGGTCGACAGTTCGAATCCACCAGGCGCTCCTTGGAAAGTCTATGGGGCTAGTTCTACTTTGTTCTATAGGGTTGCTATGAGTCAGAATCAACTCAACAGCAAAGGATTTGGTTTTATTTAATACATTAAATAATATTTTATGATATAAATGTATCACTTGTAATATAACCATTCCCTTATTGATGGACTTCCAGCTTATTTCCAGTTTTTTATTATTATAAATAGTGCTGCCAATGAACGTATTTGTACATATTTATCTATATGTACTTATGCTAATATTTCTGTAGGTTAGATTTCTAAAAGTAAAATTTCTGGTAAAAGTATGCATACTTAAAATGCCACCAATATTAGATATTATGAATCTTTTTAATTTTCATAAATCTCACAAAATTGCAAAATTTATTTAAATTTTTCATTTCCTTGAGTAGTCGTCAGACTGGGCATTGTTTTACATTTTATTGACCACTTATAGTTCTCATGTGAATTCCCTGTTCACATAATTTGACCATTTTCCTATTGATTGTTGTCTTTTTCCTATTTGCATGAACTATTTCTACTTTATCAATACTAATCTTTTGTCTTTTCTGTATTACAGATATTTCCTTCCTGTCTGCTATTTGTGTTCTGTTCATTTTCTGTTTCCCGTATGTAAATTTAGCAATTTTTGTGAGGTCAAACTTTTATGGCTTCTGAACATGTCGTATTTACAATGGCCTTCCTGCCTCAGATTTAAATTACCCACTCATGTTTTTCATTAGTACTTTTAAGGCATTAGTTTCTAGATTTAAATTTGGAATTTTAAATTTTAAAATTTGGAAGTGTAAGGAATGAGGTAAGAATTTTGCTTAAAGTTTTCTCCCAATGACTAGCTAGCTAATTGTTCTACATAATCTGTTAATAAAATATAGTTTCACTATTTATTTGTAATATTACTGTTAACAGATACTGAATTCTCATATAAGATATATTTTGGGTCTAATTCTGGATGTGGTGGACCTTTAAGCCTTTTCCCATGCTAGTTCTATACTATTTAAATCAATTCCAGTTTATACTAATATTTCAAACAGATAAAAACAAACAAAACAACAAATAAAAATATTTTGAAGAAACTTAGAAGCATTAGTATTTACCTTTCGTATAGTGGTCATTTTTTGTGAAATGTGACCTCTATTAACAATTTTTTCTTGCTATTTTATATTTTAAATCTTTTGGGTTTTCTTTGTCTTTTTTTTAATACTCTATTTTGAAATATTAGAAAATCAGAAAAGTTGCAAAAGTAAAAGACTTTCCATTATCCTTTACCCAACTACCCCTAATGTAAACATCTTACATAGTATAATTTTTGAAACCAGAAAGTCAACTTTCATACAATACTATTAACTAATTCATAGACCTTATTTAAATTTTGCTAGTTTTCCATTAATGTCCTTTTTATAGTCCCAGATCCAGTCTGGAATTCTGCATTGCATTAAATGGTCATGTGTCCTTAGTCTCCTCCAATCTCTACAATCTGTCTTTCATGACCTTAATACTTTTTAAGAGTAGAGGTTATTTTTTAGATTTTCAGTTTGCCTGAGATTTTTTTCTGATTAGATTCAGGTTATGCATTTTTGGCAAGAATGCTATAGAGGCGATGTTATGTCCTTCATAGTGCATCATATCAAGGGGTACATGCAGTCTGTATGTCTTATTAATGGTGATATTACCTTTGATTAATTGGCTAAAGTGGTATCTTTCAGATTTCTCCCTTTGTAATTAGCAAAAATCTTGTGGGTAGATACTATCCTGTTTCTCATCATACTTTGACCCACTAAACCTAGCATCAAAATTCAGCATCTATCAATGATTCTTGTCTACAACAAATATTACTGGAATGTTTGCCTAATGATTATTTTCTGTTTCTGTTATTACGTCTACATTTATTAACTGGAATTCTGATGTAAGGAAAATTGTTCCTTCTCCCCTATGTATTTATTTATTCAATTATATCCCTATGTCAATATACACCCATGGATTTATTGTATTTTGTGTTATTATCCAGTACTGTGTTATGTTACCAGTTATTTAACAGAGATAGAAACAGTGCCAGTAAGCACATACAATTGTAGTTTAAAACGTGAAGTCTTCACATCTAACGTATGCCTTATCTTTACTTGCGAGAAGAAATGAAATTAAGATTTTATCAATTGTAACTTGGATTACAGGTAGTAAGATTTACAAATTATGTCCGTAATTCACTTACCAAATACTGAATGAGTATGTATAAGCTACCCTCAGTTAAGGACCTTGGAGACAGTAGAATATGGAGCTGGCAGAATGCCAGCTGTCAGGCATTCAAGGCAGGAGGATAGGCTGCATCCTACTTCAGAGCATGCAAAACATAGAATACATAATTTGTTAAAGTAAAAAAAAAAAAAAAATCTATATATGTAATTTGTTGTTGTTCTTAGGTGCCATTGAGTCAGTTCCAACTCATAGCAACCCCATACACAACCGAATGAAACACTGCCTGGTCCTGCGCCATCCTCACGATCGTTGCTATATTTGAGCCCGTTGTTGAAGCCACTGTGTCAGTCCATGTTGTTGAGGGTCTTCCTCTTTCTCACTGACACTCTGCTTTACCAACGTGATGTCCATCTCCAGGGACTGGTCCCTCCTGATAACACATCCAAAGTGGGTAAGACAAGGTCTTGCCATCCTTGCTTCTAAGGACATTCTAGCTGTACTTCTTCGAAGATAGATTTGTTTATTCTTCTGGCAGTTATAGTATATTCAGTATTCTTGGCTAACACAATAATTCAAATGCATCAGTTCTTCTTTGGTCTTCTTTGTTCATTGTCCAGCTTTCCCATGCATATGAGGTGATTGAAAATACCGTGACTTGAGTCAGGCCCATCTTTGTCCTCAAGGTGACATCTTTGCTTTATAACATTTTAAAGAGGTCTTCTGCAGCAAATTTGCCCAATGCAATATACCCTTTGATTTCTTGACTGCTGCTTCTGTGGGCATTGATTATAGATCCAAGTAAAATGAAATTCTTGACAACTTCAAAATTTTCTCCCTTTATCATGATGTTTCTTATTGGTCCATTTGTGAGGATTTTTGTTTTCTTTAGGTTGACATGTAATCCATACTGAAGGCTGTAGTCTTTGATCTTCATCAGTAAGTACTTCAAGTCCTCTTCACTTTCACCAAGCAAGGTTGTGTCATCTGCATATCGCAGGTTGTTAATGACTCTTCCTTCAATATTGATGCCAGATTCTTCTTCATATAGTCCAGCTTCTCGGATTATTTGCTCAGTATATAGATTGAATAAGTATGGTGAAAGGATATAACCCTGACACATACCATTCCTGATTTTAAATCATACAGTATCCCCTTGTTCTGTTTGAACGACTGCCTCTTATTCTATGTACAGATTCCACATGAGCACAATTAAGTGTTCTGGAATTCCCATTCTTCATAATGTTATCCATGATTTGTGATGATCCACACAGTCGAACGTCTTTGCATAGTCAATAAAACACAGGTAAACATCTTTCTGGTATTCTCTGCTTTCAGCCACGATCCATCTGACGTCAGCAGTGATATCCCTTGTTCCACATCCTCTTCTGAATTCAACTTGAATTTCTAACAGTTGCCTCTCAATGTACTGCTGCAACCGTTTTTGAACTATCATATGAGTCAGAATTGACACGAAGGCAACAAACTTCAGCAAAATTTTCCTTGTGTGTGATATTAATGATATTGTTCGATAATTTCTGCATTCTGTTGGATCACCGTTCTTTGGAATGGACACAAAGATGGATCTCTGCCAGTCAGTTGGCCAGGTAGCTGTCTTCCAAATTTCTTGGCAAATTTCTCACATAGACGAGTGAGTGCTTCCAGTGTTGTATCTGTTTGTTGAAACAGCTCAGCTGGAGCCTTGTTTTTTTGACAGTGCCTTCAGTGCAGCTTGAACTTCTTCATTCAGTACCATTGGTTCTTGATCATGTGCTACCTCCTGAAATGGTTGAATATCTACCAATGCTTTTTGGTACAATAACTTTGTATTCCTGCTGTCTTCTTTTGATGCTTCCTGTGTCATTTAATTTTTTGCCCATAGAGTCCTTCAATATTGCAACTCAAGATTTGAATTTTTCTTCAATTCTTTCAGGTTGAGAAATGCCGAGCGTGTTCTTCCCTTTTGGTTTTCTCATTCTAGGTCTTTGCACACTTCATTATAATATTTTACTTTGTCTTTTTGAGCTGCTGTTTGAAATCTTCTTTTCAGCTCTTTTGTTTTATCATTTCTTCCATGCACTTTAGCAACTCTGCATTCAAGATCAAGTTTCAGAGTCTCTTCTGACATTCATTCTGGTCTTTTCTTTCTTTCCTGTCTTTTTAGTGTCATCCCACAACTCGTCTTGTCTTCAGTCATTAGTGTTCAGTACGACAAACCTATTCTTGAGATGATCTCTAAATTCAGGTGGGATATACTCAAGGTTGTACTTTGGCTCTTATGGACTTGTTTTAATTTTCTTCAGCTTCAACTTGAACTTGCATATGAGAAACTGATGATTTTTTCCAAAGTCGGCCCCTGGCCTTGTTGTGACTGATGCTATTGGTTTCTCCATTGTCTCTTTCCACAGATGTAGTAGTTGATTAGATTTCTGTGTATTCCATCTGGTGAGGTCCGTGTGTATAGTCGCCGTTTATATTGTTGAAGAAACGTATTTGCAGTGAAAAAGTTGTTCTTGCAAAAAATTCCATCATGTGATCTCTGGTGTTTCCATCACTAAGGCCATATTTTCCAACTACTGGTCCTTCTTCTTTGTTTCCAACTTTTACATTCCAATCACCAGTAATTATTGATCCATCTTGATTGTGTGTTTGATCAATTTCAGAATGCAGAAGTTGGTAAAAGTCTTCAATTTCTTCATCTTTGGCATTAGTGGTTTGTGCATAAATTTGAGTAATAGTTGTATTAACTGGTCTTCTTTGTAGGTGTATGGATATTTTCCTATCACTGATAGAGTTGCATTTCAGGATAGATCTTGAAATGTTCTCTTTGATGATGAATACGATGCCATTCCTTTTCAATTTGTCATTCCCGGCATTGTAGATCATATGATTGTCTGACTCAAAATGGCCAGTACCAGTCCATTTTGGCTCACTAATGCCTAGGATATCAATCTTTATCTGTTCTATTTCATTTTTGTCCACTTCCAGTTTTCCTTGATTCATACTTCGAACATTCCACACTGATTATTAATGGATATTTACAGCTGTTTCTTCTCATTTTGAGTCTTGCCACATTAGCAAATGAAGGTCCCAAAAGCTTTACTCTGTTCACATCATTAAGGTTGACTCTACTTTGAAGAGGCAGCTCTTCCTCAGTCGTATTTTGAGTGCCTTCCAACCTGAGGGGTTCATCTTCTGGCACTGTGTCTGACAGTGTTCCTCTGCTGTCCATAAGATTTTCACTGGCGAAGTTTTTCAGAAGTAGATCGCCAGGTGCTTTTTTCCAGTCTTGGTCTGGAAGCTCCACCAAAACCTGTCAACCATGGGTGAGCCTGCTGGTATTGGAAATACTGTGGCATAGCTTCCAGCATCACAGCATCATGCAAGCCACCACAGTATGAGAAACTGCAGACAAGTGATCGATATGTATATGTATATGTAACAACAACAGACCAACAACCCACTGCCATTGTGTCAATTCTGACTCATAGCGACCCAATAGGACAAAGTAAAACTGCCCCATAGGGTTTCCAAGGAGCGGCTGGTGGATTTGAACTGCCCACCTTTTGGTTAGCAGCCTATCTCTTAACCACTGGGCCACCAGGGCTCCATATATATACATGTATATATGTATACATATATATATACACGTATACATATATATGTATATAAAAATCTAGAACCAGGGGAAAAATCCTTTAACCTACACTTTCTAGCTACTAATAGCAGTATTGTTTTGAAGGTGCCCAATTGTTTTATTCTTGCCAGGTTTGAAATCAATAAAGGGAAGCTGCCGCAATTTTTGTACCGCTGCTTCTAAAGATGTCACTTATAAGGAACTTAAGAACCTGCTGAATTCCAAAAACATTATGTTGATTGATGTGAGAGAAACATGGGAAATTCTTGAGTATGGAAAAATCCCTGGGTCCATCAATATACCATGTAAGTGACGTGTGTCTTAAGCTTAAGCATTAATATAGATATTAAATCATTTAATGTATCTAAAATTAAAATTCTTAACATTTTCTTTCAGTAGATGAGGTAGGTCAGGCTCTACAGATGAACCCGAGAGACTTCAAAGACAAGTACAATGAAGTAAAGCCATCTGAATCTGACAAACTAGTGTTTTCATGTTTAGCTGGAGTGAGAAGCAAGAAGGCTTTGGATACAGCAATATCTTTGGGCTTTAACAGGTATGTAGATGAAGCATAAAAATGGATTCAAGAATGCTTATTACAATGTTTCATAATATATTACATTTTTTTGGTCCATTTTAAATTTCTTATGACTATTATGTTAGTAATGGCAAGATAAAGAGTCCTGGTAGTGTAGTGGTTAGGCCCTTGGTTGCTAACCAGAAGGTTGGCAGTTTGAACCCACCAGCCACTCTGTGGGAGAAAGATGTGGCAGTCTCCTTCCATAAAGATTACAGCCTTGGAAACCCTATGTGGCAGTTCTACTGTATCCTTTCAGGTTGCTATGAGTCAGAATCAACTGAAAGCAACGGGTTTGGTTTTTTTCGGTGAATGGCAGGATAGTGAGACTAGGAGTATCTTTTCATCTTACTCAAGAGCAATACAGTCTATTAAATTGGCATAAGGCCTAAGTAGTATGGTGAGTAGCTACTGCTTATTTACTTTTAACCTTCCTGCCAATCTGGTGTTTATAAAGCAGAAGAAAATGTTTACAGCACTATTTCATGTATGTTTTCAGTGCTCAACACTATGCTGGAGGATGGAAGGAATGGGCAAGCTCTGAATTTTCAGAGAACAAACAAGGAAATTGAATTGTGGAACACATGTTGGCTCTTTCCTTGTGTACACACAGCCTAAGACTGTGGAATGAACAAAAAAGAGATAAAAATCTAGACCTGGCATCACCAGTTCATGGCTGGGGAATTTTGTGTAAGTCAACTACTTGTTGAATCTTTTCCTCATGTGTACATTGAAAATACCACTTCCCCCTACCTACTTCAAAGGCTACTGAGGATTATGATAATGTATGACTTGCCATGGAAATATAAGGGTTGGAATTCTAGGAATTCATTTTTTAGTTAAGTACAGTTCAATAATATTCCCAAAGATCAGGTTACTTGTGTTAACTAATCATAATGTATAACCATTTGTGTTAGTATAGGTTCTGTTCATCACAGAGGCTATAAGTTAGACCAGTAGATTAACAAGCATTGACCTTAAAAAAATCAAGAATCTGGGATCCAGAGAAGTAGGTGAAATTTGAATAATGAAAATACATTAACAGTATATAAGATTATGGCAGTGTTGTTACCAGCATGGCAGAGATACAATTTGCAATTTAAAAATTTAATGTATCTATGGGGATATAAAGCAAAAGTGTTTGCTTCTGTGGAGGGAGATAAACTGGAAAAGGCTAGGGGGGAAACTTCTGGGGTGATGGAAATGTTCTGTATAATGACTGAGATACTGGTACATAGGTATGTATGTTTGTCACAACTCATTGAACAGTTAATATCTGTGCATTTTCGATAATCACACTGCAATTAAAAAATAATAGAAATAGAAAAAGAAAAAAAACTTTAAATATAAATTACTCCCACTAGCATCAGAGACCTTGTGGCTCAGTGGTTTAAGCATTGGGCTGCTAACCAAAAGGTCAGCAGTTCGATTCCACCAGCTGCTGCTTGGAAACCCTGTGGGGCAGTACTACTCTGTCCTGTAGGGTCACCATGAGTCGGAATTGACTTGATGGCAGCGGGTTTGGTTTTTGAGCATCAGTATATTCCTTTGAAATTATAAGTCCTGTACTTGTTAGTGTGCTAGTGCCCTGGTGGCAAAATTAACTTCCGCTTTCTTCAGTCTGTGCATCTTCAGACCTATCTATTTTTAGTCTCATTCATGTAGTTGTTCACATCATGTAAGGCCTAGCAAATAACTGTAAGGACTTGGTTTGTCCTAAATAAGGTGGAAAGCCATTGGAAAATCTGGGGTAGGGGTGTGATCATTTTGAACTTCTGATACACACACACACATTATATATGTAAAATCTATTTAAAGGCATCAAAGAATTACTGTGGCAGTGAGGATTGGAAGGGCCAGTATCTCAGGGTAAAGGAAGTATAGAGGATGAACTCATCAAAGTACTGGGCCCACCAAGGAAGAAGAGCCCAGGTAAATACATCAGGCTTTCAGTTGGAACTCCTCATAGACTGCACCCTAGGAGTAGAGGTGAACCAGAAATTGAGCAACTTTTATGAAAACTTAAGACCAACTTTCAATCAACTAAATCCCTGAACGGATTATGGTGATCTTGATACCTTAAGGGCCTACCATAAGTAAATCCTCTCTGGAGAAAGATATCATTATCTAGCTAGAACAGGGGTTGGCAACAGTAAATATTTTATAGGCTTGCATGCCATAGGTCCCTGTTGCAACTACTCAATTCTGCTCTTTTAGTGTAAAAGCAGCCATAGACCATACGTAAAAGAATGAGTATGGCTGCATTCCAATAAAACCTTACTTATGGCTACTTAGACTTGAATTTATTATCATCAAAAATCATTCTTCTTTTAATTATTTTTCAACCATTTAAAAATAAAGCATTCTTTTTGATATAATTTATTTTTATTGTTGTTGAGAATATATAGAGCAGAACATACACCAGTTAAACAAGTTCTGCCAATTCAGTGATATTGATTATATTCTTCTAATTGTGCAAACATCCTCACCCTCCTTCTCCAAGTTGTTCTTCTCCCATTAACATATACTCACTGCTCCTAAGTTTCCTGTCTAATCTTTTGAGTTGCTACTGTCAGTTTGATCCCATATAACCAAAACCAAACCCGTTGCCGTCAAGTAGATTCTGACTCATAGCAACCCTATAGGACAGGGTGGAACTGCCCCCATAGAGTTTCCAAGGAGCACCTGGTGGATTTGAACTGCTGACCTTTTGGTTAGCAACCCTAGCTCTTAACCACTAAGCCACCAGAGTTTTCCTTGATCCCATGTAGACAGATCTTAAATGAGCACAATGCTCAAGGCAAACATTCTTTACTAGTTAGGCTAAACAATTGTTTGATTTTAAGAAGACTTCGGGGGGTATTTAAGGTTTAAAGATTATCTGAGGGCAGTAGTTTTGGGGGTTCATCTAGCCCCCATGGCTCTAGAAATGCTGGATTCCATGAGAATTCAAAATTCTGTTCTGCATTTTCACGCTTTTGATTAGGATTCTTCTACAGAATCTTCTATCAAAATGTTCAGTAATGGTAGCTAGGCATCATCCAGTTCTTTGGTCTCATGGCAAAGGAGGCAGTTGTTCTTGGAGGCAAATGGCCACACACTCAATTTCCTCCTCCTATACCTGACTCTTCTTCCTATGTTGCTGCAGGCAAATAGAGACCAATTGTTGTCGCCTGGATAGCCACTACAGCAAACATTCTTAACTTAAGACCCAGACAAAAAGAGGTGGCAGGCCAGATTTGGTCCATAGGCTGTAGTTTGCAGACTCCTGAGCTAACAGCCACCAATTATCTCTACAATTTTTCATACACAGTGTTCAGATTGTATCAAAACTTATCAGACAGCAGTAAATAAGACCTTATGATTGAAAACTAAGAGAAAAAAAAAAAAACATAAGAAACAGATCCACAGAAGATCTACATATTGGAGTCCTCAGACACAGACTTTAAAATAAGTATGATTAATATATTCAGTAATGTAGATGACAAAATGGAAAAAATAATCAGAGACATGGAAAATACACAAAAAAGTATCAAATGGAAATTCTAGAACTTAAAAATACAGTAACCGAAACTAAAAACTCAATAGAATTAACAGATTTGACACATCTGAGAGGATTAATGAAAATGAAAAAACTAGAGGTACATGTATTAACATGGATAAATCTCACAATGTTGAGAGAAAATGCAAATTGCAAGAAACACCCTGAACAGTATAGTTTTAAAACATGCAAAATAATACCATTTATAAAAAGTCCAGACTTACTGAACTGGTAGCAAATGAAAGAACCTCTGAGATTATTACCCTGGGATACCTCTTAAACTTGGAACTCAAACCAGTCCCAGAGGTCAGTTTACAGCCAAAAGACAGATTGGCTCATGTCTTAGTTATCTAGTGCTGCTGTAACAGAAATACCACAAGTGGATAGCTTTAACAAAAATTTATTCTCTCACAGTATAGGAGGCTAGAAGTCCCGGGGAAGACTTTCTCTTTCAGCTCTGGGGGAAGGCCCTTGTCATCAGTCTTCCTTTGGTCTAGGAGATTCTCAGCGCAGGAACCCTGAGTCCAAAGACGTGCTCCACTCCTTGCTCTTCTTGCTTGGTGGTAATGAGGTCCCTGTCCTCTCTGCTTGCTTCTCTCTTTTATATCTCAAAAGAGATTGATTCAAGGTACAACCTAATCCTGTAGAGTGCGTCCTGCCTCATTAACATCATAGAGGTTAGGATTTACAACATATCAGATCACAAATTGGAGGACAACCACACAATACTGGGAATCATAGTTTAGCCAAGTTGACACATTTATGGGAGACACAATCCATAACAGCCCATAAAATAAATAATATCACCCGTGAGTACTGTGTTCCTCTAAATAATCATTTAAATGAAACAAAACAGTAAAAACATTTACCCTAGACCAAACATGAGAAGGTAAGGGGGGACAGGGAAGCTAGATTAAGGGAAACAGACAATGAGAATGCTGATACATTGTGAAAAATGTAACCAATGTCACTGAACAATATGTATAGAAATTGTTAAATGAGAACTTAATTTGCTGTGTAAACTTTCATCAAAAACACAATATTTAAAAAACATAGTACCACTTATTATTTAGGCATATATGCATATATAGTATAAATAAATCATGAGAATAATAAGTACCAAATTCAGGATGGTGGTTTCCTTTGGGGGAAGGGGGAGGAACACAGGAGGCTTTAACAACATTGTTAACATTTTATTTGATATATTTGGTGGGTAAACAAGTACTTGTTATTTTTTTACCTTTTATACCTGTGAGATAGGAACTGTTATTATCCCCACTTGGATGCACTTAAACAAATATTCTACAATTACAATACCTTTGGATTCCTTATACATTTTTTTAAGAAAAAATTTATGATAATGTATTGTTTACCTAATTATAATTGTACTTACATCTTTTTTGAACAAGTAATGGATTAATGAACTATTTGGAATACCTTATTTTCTGTACTAGGTCGAACTAATTGTAAGTTATTCGGACATAAAAACTTGACAGAGATTTCCTGTATGTCTGAAACAGCACTGACTTTTTCGATAAAACTCTTGGTAAAACTATTACTGGAATGCAAACAGAAACCTGTATACCAGTGTTCAATATAGCACTTTTCACAATAGCCAAAAGGTGGAAACAACCTAAATATTCTCCTGCAGAAGGATGGATAAACAAAATGTGATATATACACACAGTGGAATATTACTCAGCCATAAAGAGAAATGAAGTCCTGATGCATGCCACAACATGAATGAACCTAGAAAACATTATGTGCGTGAAATAAGTCAGGCACAAAAGGACAAATACTGTATGATCTCACGTATATGAGATAAGCAGATTTATAGAAAACAAAGATTACTAGGGGTTACTGGAAATAGGAGGCAGGGGAGTTTTTGCTTAGGGACACTGAGTTTATGTTAATAGTGGTGGAATGAAAATAGTGGCAGAAAATAGTGGCAACAGCTGCATAATATGAAAAATGTAATCAGTGTCACTGAATTTTATATGTAGAATTTGTTGAATTGGTGAGTGTTTTGGTGTGTATATTTTACCACACACACAATAACCATTACTAAGGTCTGTGGTATCAGATGCCTCATTTAAAAGGTAAAAATACAGTACATGATTTAATACATCATTTACCAAGGGGCTGTCTTATTTCAGTCATGGTAGAGTGTTGCTTTTACTTTGATAATACAAGGGTAAAGTTTTAGAAATGTATGAGAAAAGTCAGATTAAATTTTTAAATACTACATGTACTCTACATCCTTTTCATAATGCAATAGAAGGAAAATGTCCTAGAAAAAGTGGCAACAGGACAACCTCAAGAGTCCTGAATTATTCAAAATATCTCAGGTTTCCTTCATTCACATCATCTTTTCTACCTGCCTTGTGATCTCAGTGAGGTCTCTCGGATTCTCTGATAATACACACTTTTGCTATCATGTATATGCCATAGAAATACTGGATAGAGGTAGGATCAGCAGCTAAGCTTTAACAAATATTGTATTATTAAAGACAAATGACAAATTGAATGCTTCTCCTGCCAGAGTAAAAACTACTTCTCAGTGTATAAAAGGACTGCAATTTATTAATGGAAAAATGTAATTTTGTTATCACCACTTTTAAGTGGTACAAGTTTCTCCAGGAGTAAGGACAAGGGAAAAGGAAAAAGGAGAGAAATTTTAATAAGGTATTATAATTGTAGAATACGTGTATCCAAGTGGGGATAATGGTTCCTACTCCTCATAGTACTGTTCTGAAGATTAAATTGGATGATATTTATCAGATATTTAATACAGTGTTGCTGCCAGCATTATTACTGTATGAATCACCACTATATGGTATCTGTTTACAAGGAGTTGGTATTTTGGGTTGCTGTTTGCATTAATTTCACATTAATGGATAAAGAAGGAAGGTGAAACTTCCAGCTAAACGTCAGGGGCAGGAATGGCAGTGAGACCCCTTACTAAAAACAGGAAGTATTGAGTGAAACTCTGAATATTGAGATAAGGAGTCCTCTACCCTCACTAAGAACTCTGACAGCCCAGCTCATATAACCCCAGACAGAAACCCAGAAGATTCCTCTCTGGAGAAACTGACCACCCCAAAGAAAAACCTTTAGAAAACGATTACTGGGGTGAAGGATGGCTAATGAAAAAGACTGATTGCTCCCTTACCCTACAATGAAGCCCTCCAACTGAAAAGCCCTGCTGGCGAAGTGGTTAAGAGCTCAGGCTTCTAACCAAAAAGTGGCAGTTCGAATCCATCAGCTGCTCCTTGGAAACCCTACCGGGCAGTTCTATCCTGTCCTATTGGGTCGCTATCAGTCGGAATCGACTTGACGGCACACAACAACCCACCCATGCAAAAAGACCTTCCTTCCAATTAGCTTTCTCTGTGCCTCTCAGATATGAAGGATCCTGAGACAACTAAGGCAAGAGTATAACTTGGAAGGCTATGACCAAACCAAACAAACAAAAAAACTTCAAGGAAAACGTGTTAAATGCAGAAAGCAAACTTAAATCTGATATTAATATCCTTAGAATGAGGAAAACACATTATACTATCAAACAAGAAAAAGGGACTTATAGAGATAAAAACTGTTGGAAATTGGAAATATAATAGCAGAAATAAAATAATTCAATAGAAGGGTTCCAAGAGAAAACTTTCTCAGAAACTCATAAATAAGATAGAAGATAGGAAAGTGGAGGATTAAATCAGTAAATTCAGCATTCAATAAAGAGGAGTTCCAAAAGGAGATAACAGAGGAAACAGAAGGAAGGAAAGTATCAAAAATTATGTAAGAAAATATTCCCGAATGGAAGGATGTGTTTTCCAATTGAAAAGGCTAAGTACCCAGCATAAAGAATGAATAAACCCCAATGCCAAAGTACATCAGAGTGAAACTACAGAACACTATGAATAAAAGGATCTTAAAGGCTTCAAGTTTAAAAAATTAAAGACCTCATACAAAGGACTGAGAACCAAAATGGCGCTGGAGTTTTCAATAGCAACAGTGAAAATCAGAATACAATGGCGTAATGTAAATTCTGTATCTAGTGAACTATTGCTGAAGTGCGACAGCAGCATTTTCATTATATGCAAGTCTCAAAAAACGCACTTTCTCAAGAAGCTACTAGATGATGTGCTCCATCAAAATAAAGGCATAAACAAGCAAAAAAAGACACGGACTTGCCATATTTTGGATACCAACCCCAGCAAAAACAAAGCGAAGTTCCAATGTAGTCAATTCTATGATGACAACTATACTACACGGTCTAGAGAGCAGCTGGTCTGAGCTAGAGGATGAAGGACTCCAGGAAAAAGTCTCCCTGAGAGTGAGTGATTTGGGGGAATGAATGAATAAGTGAATAATGACAGTGATTCCAGGGAAAAATTGATACAAAGTAAACAGCAAATATAACCAAGGCAATTACTACTTCCAGGAAAACAAAAATAATCTATAAGAAATATAATCATAGTATACTACAAAATACAACATTATCTACCTATGTAAATATCACATGCAAATTTAACAAAAATTGTACAACTAAATTGGCAGGATAATGAGAGTAGACATTCCAGTGTAGGGCTGGGTTAGGGGTAGGATAGAGGGAGGTGTTTGAGAAAGCAAAATCTTCATCTTCCATAATAGAAAGTTAACAGATAATATTTATGACTAAAAAAAAGATAAAGAAATGGGGGCATAAGCAAAGGAAGCAGTACGGTGAAGTGAAGTGCATGGGTCCTGGAGCCCAGCTGCCCAGGTAAGATGAGAATCTAATTCTAGCTCTGTCACTTACTTGACCCATGACTTGGGTAAGTTACTTAACCTTTCTGATCCTGAGTTTCCTCGTCTCTAAACTGAGACTGTTGTAGAGACTGTTCTGAGGATTGACTTCGTAACTGTAGAGTTTAGAACATACTTAGCACATAATGAGTGCTCAAAAAATGCTATAAGCTTGTTTCTTTGTTACTTGGGAATATGGAAGTAAACAACAGAGAAATGACTAAAAGTTGAAAGTGACTGCCTTAGGGAGCAAGGAATGAGACGTAGGGAGAATAGAGTACAGGTCTTCTGTTTTCCTTATGATGCCATAGGAGCACAGTCCGGTGGAATTATAATGCAAGCCACATAAATGATTTTAAATATTTTTACATTTAAGAAAGTAAAAAACAAAACCAGGTGAAATTAAGTTTAATAATGTTTTATTTAATCCCATGTATCCAAAATATTATCATTTAAAACATATAATCAATATAAACAAATTATTGAGATTTTACATTCTTTTGTTTTGTACTAAGTATTTGAAGTCCAATGTGTATTTTTACATTTACAGCACATCTCTGTTCAGACTATCCACATTTCAAGTGTTCAACAGCCACATGTAGCTAGTGGCTATCATGCTGGATAGCGCAGTCTTACGGTAATATTTGATTTTTAAAAACTATATATCATCAACAGCTGCTAAATCACAGAAAGAGACAACCAGACATTATATGCCTCCTCATGAAAGATTACGCCACCATTTAATACAGTAGTCTGCCAAAACAAAAAAACAAAAAACCAAAATCTGATCAAGCCTCTAGATTCAATTATCAATTTACAGAAAATAGAGAGAAAAGAACATGTTAGATGACACCTCAAGGATGCACTCAGCAAAATCCAGATGGTAGGAAACTCTTATTAGGCAAGCAAATCAATTTCTTACAAAATAAATTGCATGGGGAATTTAAAAATGAGATGGGAGGAAAAATCCATGAATTAAAAAGATTTAAAAGAGGTTATCAATGAATTGCAATGTGGGGTCCTTATTTAGACCCTGACTCAAACTATGTAACAGATTTTTATATTTATAAAATAACTGAAAATTTGGTTGTAACACTATTTGATAAGAAAATATTATTACTGATTCTTTTTTAGGTACAATAAAGCTTTTATAGTTTTTTTTTTTTTTTTTTTAAGAGCCATTATCTTTTTAGGGCAGCATACTGAAATATTTATGGATGAAATGAGATGATGTCTAGGATTTGCTTTAAAATAATATTCAAGTAGGGAAGTTGGTAGAGGGTTAGATGAAGAGATTGGCTATGAATTGGTAATTACTAAAGCTGACTGATAGGGTACATGGAGGTTCACTGCACTATTTTATCTACTCTTGAATACGTTTAAAATTTTTCACAAGAAGTTGGAAAGAAAACTACCAGGCATATGTACTAATTTTTTAAATAAAAAAATGTAAAGGAATATAGGTTAAGCTGAAAGGAAAAATCAGTGTTAAGTCAATGATGGTGATATATAATCACTTTGCCCTTCCAACTCAAGTCCAATTCCTTCAGACATGAGGAGAGTTTTTTTTTCCCCCCTTATTTCTTATACTGCTATAACCTCCCCCACTGATTCTGACTCATAGCGACCCTACAGGACAGAGCAGGACTGCCCCATAGGGTTTCCAAGGCTGTAATCTTTACGGAAGCAGACACATCTTTCTCCTGTGGAGCGGCTGCTGGGTTCGAACTGCTGAACTTTTGGTTAGCAGCTAAGTGCTTAACCATTTGTGCCACCAGGGCTCCATGACAAACTATTGAAGGCTTTAATTTAATACTTATGTAAAGGAAGGACTCAGAAAACAACATAAGGCAGATCCAAAAAGATAATTCAAGACACTAGTCAATATAGCTGGAGAATTTGCTTTTATTCTTGTAGTTTTATACTAGGAAGTCAACATTCAATAATCCATTTTTCACAATTGATTTATATAAAAAATTTAATCCTTAAATTGTACATCAACATCCTATGACTCCAAATCTTATTTATCAGTCTCCTTCAAGTCTGAAGAAAATGATTAATTTATTAAGTTCCACAGACAGCACAGTCCCACTGACATTAACACTTAGCCTGAATTCCTACACTCATGTTAGAATAATAGCCAGTATCAAACTGGCCTGAAACCTGATTGTGTTCCTGGCTCAGGATACCTGTAGTAAATTTGTAAATCCACACTAAAACACAAAAATAAACTAGGGTGTGTATGTCTTATAAAAACTTTTCACAGTAGAGTAAAAATTAACATTAAAATTTTACCAAATTTCAACCATATTATGGAGTTTTATCCAATTAACTTTAAAAATGCCTGATTAACTATGAATCAATTGCAAATAACTTCATGTAGGAACTTTTTTTTTTTAAGTTTGCCCAGCATTTCAAAATCATTACAGAATTAATAAACTTTTAAAATGTCAAAGTATGCTATACATATTGCACTTTTCTGCTAGGCTGGGCTAGTATCTTCCCTGGCAAGATACCAAACTACTGAGTAAAATATACTTTTAAATCAATAGGTACTTGATTTATTTCCCTGATTATCAACATCATTAGCAAAATCTTCCAGGATTCTGTAAGATCTGATTTCTTAAATATAGCTTTAAAGTTTAACTTAAGGAGGGAAAAAAAGCCCTCTTATGTTTGACTTTTTATGTCCTCTTTTTGGTCCTTCAATGACCAAAGAGAATTTTAAACAAATTATGCTTCATGTTTCCTGATTTAGTAAAAACAAATCCAAATTAAAAAAAAAAAGTCATACTAATCAAAAAGCTATAAATCATGAAATGTCTATGTATGTCTGTCTGTAGGTCCCTTAGAACCTTTCCAAATTTTTATAATCAAGAAATTTTAATCAATTATGTACTATAATCAAATCAGGTGAGGAAAAAATTATTTTCCAAAAATAAAATAACTTCCCAATGTGCTTGACAGAAACAAGCTATTCATTTTCATTTGTGTTCCACTGAAGACATTACTGAAATCTGTCCAATGGTTTATTTCCAAGTGGTCCACTACGGATTTCTTCGGAATGTTTTAAGATTGGCTGTAGCTGGAGTTCTGACTTCCATTTGGACCCTGCTCTCCTTCACTGTTAGAGTGGGGAAGAAAGAGATTTTATACCAATTAAAAGATTCAATTTTCATCAGCTTGATAAACCTACTAATTTTACAGTTAGCTATTCTATGGCACAACTCTACAAAACAAAGACATTCCTGATTGTAAGACACAGAGGTGGAAAAATTAAAATACAGAAGACTACCATTTGGTTTTATGTTTTTATTTTTATGTAATTTTGTGCCTTCACATGTAAAAGCATTTTGGAAGTTAGTGTCCATGTACACTCAAAAAATTTAAATTAGGGCATAGGACTTCATTGTCATTACAGGTATCACTCAACATAGAGATGAGAGCTGCTTCTGAAGAAATTTCCTATAGAATTAAATTCTACATGTAAAATCCTATTCCTATTAACTAATTATGAAAATCAAAGTGTTCTTCCAAAAAAATTGTCCAGAGGTGTAATAAAATCATGTAAATACAACAAACCTTTATAAATCAGAAAGAAATATGGTAATTTTCTGGTAAATGCTGAATATTTAAAATAAAAACAACTAAAACTGAAAATACCAGTAACTGTGGCAATAGGATTATTGCCTTATCCTGTCCATCATCATCTTGCAGCTTCAGGCCCTGCCACTAGTGGAGAATCACTCATGGAATTTCTGCAAAAAATGCATCCAGAGGTAGCTGTTTGAATGGCTGCCTTAAACAGCTCCTTGCATAGGTTAATTTTATTTTTTTCAAAACTGTACCATTAACTTTATCAGTAATAATGTACAAATCCATCTTAATGTTATATAATGTGATTGTTTTTCTCGATAAATTAAGATGGGTAGCATTTCTTTACTTCCCTTCTGTAGCTTGACCTTTCTGTCCCTCAAGTTGTGCTTTTTTCTTATGTAAAGGCCTTTATTGAGCACTTTAATAATTGGGCCCCATGAACTTTGAGGATATTACGGTCTTTTTCAAGAGCCGCAACATGCTTCTGAATTTGCAGAACAATCTGGGAGAAAACAGAACTGACAGTTTCACGTCTTCATGTCAGCAGTCTATGATTATATTTGCATAAATGTAGTTTTTTTTAACCTTCCTATCATTTTTCCATATGTAATGGATTAATGTATTCCTATAATATGCCCCCCCAAATGGCATTTAGTATAAGCAAGATTAAGACAGTCACATTTGCAGGGAAATGTAGCAGACCCTTGACATTTTTGAGAGATACGTCAGATCTTTATAAATACAGATACTTGATGAGATATTTATAAATATATTGTGTATCCTTCTATAAAATGCTGTAGAATATAAATAAAATTCTAGCCAATGGCTTTCTAACCTTTAATGATCCAATATATTTTGAATTAAAGTCATTTATAATTATATTCAAATAAATTTGCCACTAAAACTGTATTACATTCTATCATTACTGTATAGCCTGAATTTACCTGGGCTCTAAAATTGAAGCTATGGTAGTAAGCGTTATCATGATCAATGATAATGTCTGAAACTATGTATGCAATGTATGGATGAAGATTATGAAATGTGCTCTATAGCAGGATAAGGTCAAGTTAGAGCAAGTAAGCAAACTCCTTGATAAAAGAAGTTGGTCAATCAGGTAGTAGAAAAGTTGATGGAGAAAATAGATTTCTTTCTCAAAGTTAAGACCCACATTGAAAATGTTTCTAAATTTATGAAGATTCCATTTAGCTTTTTCTAATTCTGTTTTCCAAATCTTCGCCTTTTTATTAAACCAATTCTTAATGGTTTTTCTCAACGCCCATTCATACCCTAATATGAATTATATCCCACACCACTTTCAGCCATATCCATGAAATCTTTACCATCACTTGGCGTGCAAAATGTGTAATTTTTTTCACTTGTCTATGGAAGGAAAACCGACCAAACCCACTGCCACTAAGTCGATTCCAACTCACAGCAACCCATAGGATAGGGTAGAACTGCCCCACAGGGTTTCCAAGGCTGTAAATCTTTACAGAAGCAGACTGCCACATCTTTCTCCTGTGAAGAGGCTGGTGGGTTTGAGCTGCTGACCTTTTGGTTAGTGGCTAAGTGCCTTAACCACTATGCCACCAGAGCTCCCTATGAAAGGAGACCCCTTGAAATCATTCACTGCATTCTTCTAAAAAATTACTGTGGAATTTTTCTTCATCTGAAAATTTCTTACTATTTGCTTAAATGGGAAGCAACAGTCAACTTCTAATACTGGGCAAAATCAAAGTCAGTATCTTGATCCATTATATTGTTAGGGGATGTGGGACACATGACATATACATTACATACCATGGTTTTGCACCCTGGTTTTTCTTAGTATTTTTTTTCCTGCCTATAAAATCATTCTTCTCCAATGAGCTTCTTCAGTTATACAATTATCTTCATAGCAATGTGAACAGATGATGCTGCCTCTCCTATTTTCACAGCACACATAGAAAAATAGGTCTTCTAATTCTTGAACTAACTCTTCATGGGTTCGTTGGCCTTTGCAACTCATTACTTCATGAAAATGTTTGTACAACTTCCTGGCTCTTTTTAGCAGATATCACATCATTCCAGATCAGGTCATCATCTACATTTTTGAAAACTACTACTGAAATTGTAAAAACAGGATAATAGCCAGGAGTGGAAAAAAAGATGGTATAGAGTCAAACTGACATAGGACGACTGCATAATTCTTTATCGCTGAATATCAAATAAACTTGCCTAATTCTGTTCTGTTTAAATTTTTATACATTATATAGCTATATGTTGAGGGATACCTGTAACAGACCTGCCATTTCATTGGAAAATTAAATAGATGACCATTATCAATGTATATTTTTAATGAGGTATTCTCAATCTATCAACTCACAAACAAAAACCTATTATGAATCATGAAGCTTTGGAAGAAATTTTAAGAAAAAGATACAACATAATCTAAGAAAAAATATGTTAATGTAGTGTGAAATGTATACGTCAATGAAATCAATAATTAAAGTCAACAAAGTACCTGTTTGGAGGTGGTTTCGGTTTCGGCATCTTACTAAGGATAGTTGCCATCTCTTTTCTCTCATCAAAATTCTTCCACTGCTCATATAGTTTTAAAATAACCCTGATTATTTCCAAAATCTAGATGAAAATATTTGAGAAGTTTTCAGTAGCAGTAACAATCAACATTTAGTATATGAAGAACACACATCACATACTAGGCAGTCCTCAGAAAACGGTGAAAAGATGGAGCCTTTGTCTTTAAAAGTACAAGTACTCCAGTTAGACTAGACAATCCTGATAAATTTGAAAGCAGTATTTTCTACCACACCGCCATTTAGACTTTTCCTCCTAGCCTCTCAGCTTTTAACGTATATGCCCTGTCCATCCTTATCCATCTCTGTAGTTGGTTTCCTTTTATCTACTGGCATAACAAAATTACTGTATCTCAGAAACCATTCTGACCATATTACAATACGAAGGAAACTAGTGAGATACTAGGAATAGAGATTCTATTCATGAAGGAGTGTGCCACTACAGAGCATACTCCTCTAATTCCAACCGTTTCAAACAATTTAATGGGAGGGAATGCACACAAGACATTGTTTTGTTAACTACTCTACACGAGTTATAAAGCGCTCAAGAACTGGCAGCTACAAATCGGTCATATCCAGTTCCCAAATTATCCCTTTTTTCTCTACCCGAATGGAGCTAACCTTGGATTAGTTCCAATGTTACTAAGATTTCATCAGAAAAGGTAGAAAAAAGGACAAAAACCACTTTGATAGGAGATAGGTTGTGTTACAGAAGTTCACAGTAGTATTTAGTGGTCCCTAGGTAGCTTTTGGAGCCCTGGTGGGGCAGTGGTTAAGAGTTTGGCTGCTAACCAAAAGGCTGGTAGTTTGAATCCACCATCATTCCCTAGAAACCCTATGAGGCAGTTCTACTCCGTCCTATAGGGTTGCTATGAGTCAGAATCGACTTGACAGCAACAGGTTTTGGTTTAGGTAGCTTTTAAAATAATCCTGGAAGTTACAGAATATTTTGCAGCCAATCAAACCAAATATATACCATCTTCTTTAACCCTAAGTCGAAAAAAGAAATATAGCTAAATACTCAACATCAACTCTTCCTGCCAAACACACACTTTTTAATATTTGTTAACCAATAATCTCCTTAGCCTAGTGGACGTAATAAAATTTTAGGCCCAAGATAAGTAAATATGATGTCAGTTTTAAAATGTTCAAGTCTATATTCAACTGAGGGAATTTTTAAAAATACCTTCTCCATATCCACAGAAAGCTCAGCAAACCACTGCCTGGCATCTTTCTGCTGTACAACACAGGCTACATGTAGGCAAGCTGCAAAGAAAATGAGAGACAATTGCTGACGTTTAACTGCAAAAAGGAATAAATACATGGACTTAGAACTAAAGATAAGATTTTCACTTATAATTGTCATCTGCATTTTTCTAGCATTCTTTTTAAAAATTATATGGCTTCATATAAAGTTGTCATTGATCATCCCATCAATTTAATCTGATAAAGATTAAAAAAAAAAAGGTTCTTGACAGCTCCTGCTCCTGTCTGTGCTATTCATGGTGCAGTTGCCTTGAGAGTCAAGGACATGTTAGAGAGGAAAAAATCCAATGAGGAGACTAGAGCAGGGAAGTTATCCCTGAATAGCAGTACAAAGTAGTGATCAAACTGCAACCAGCACTCAGTGTTTGGAAAATGAACAGCGAATCAATACACTGATAAAATTCAATACTGCCTATATTTTGATATTTCAATTACAGGCAGTGTTGCCTCTGCCTTTTTTTTTATTAGCATATGATCAAGTTATGTGAAAACCAGGCACACTGATAGAAATTCAGTGTTATAATCAAATAATTAAATCAAAAATTTAATGTCTTTATACAGTAATACAACATTAACAAAGATAACAAGAGCCCAAGATAATCATCTACTTCACAATTTTGCCTAAGGTAATTCCTACTGAGCAGCCTGGCTACCCTGATCCCACCCCAGGTTGTAAAGAATTATACTACCTAGTTTGGTTACTCATATGACTCAGCACATAGGAAGTAGTAGAAGCCATGGGCCTCCATGAGACCACCATGGGAAAACACAGATAGCAGGGATGGCAAAGACGCAGCAAAGTCCTGCCATTTCCTCCTTCCTACCCATGCAGATCCTAGCATTCTTCCCCCCTAAACCCAGACACTATACCTCAGAATTCTTCCAAATACAGTGCCTTCAGGGAGCCTCCAGGTACTACAAATTAAGTATAACCTATTTACCATCCCTGATGTAAGAAGGCTGAGGAACATCAACATTTTAGTAATAAATGAAAAGAGAAAAACCAATGAAAATAAGTCTGAACTGGTAAAAGAATAAAGGGGAAAAACATCAAAAGGACAGAGACATGGAAACAATAGAAGAAAAGAAACAGAAACTAAAAAGTGCCTAATACATACCGGGCATTATCTAGTGCTTTACGAGATATCTCATTCAATTCTTGTAACAATCTATACAGAATTATTATTATTATTATTATTCTCTAGGAAACAAACTCAGAAAGGTTAGATAATTTTCCTACAACTGTAAAGGAAACAAAGATTCCTTTGCTACAAAGACACTCTGGAGTATCTGATTCCAAAGATTATGTTCCAACCCATTACATCCCTGCCTTCCATAGACAGTAGACCACTAGCTAACTCCTCCCTCCAGCAAGGCATTAAAGACCACAGCTCCTTTACTCAACCTCTAAGGACTTACCTGGGCTCAGTAAATAAAAGACAGGCCAGTTACTCTACATGACGAGTTACAACTAATATTAGTAGGCTTAATTCTGAACTTTCCCTCTTAAATACACAAAAATGTTCTGTTCAAACACCTATTAAAATTATTTTATGCAATTTTAAAATAAACTTACCAAAAAAGGGGTGTGGGGGGAGACAATAATCCTGATTTGTGACAGTTGCAATTCACATTATTGAAAAGTTCACATGCAAGGAAGGATTAGCCTATTACTTCATGGAACATAAAAACGTAAAGTACAATAGGGTAAAATTTATTTCAGGATGACCTAAATAGGTTTATAACAATTTAACTAGTAAAGGCACACAACACTTACATACCTAAAGCTATCATGAAAGGAGGATACAGTAGGCAAAGATCCGTTCTGTAGGTATCATTCACTATCCTCCTATAGAAATATAAATCATATCATTATTAAAAGCAGAACTACCTCATGTACATTTCCTCCCCTGCCCGGGATGGCCAGACTGCCCATCTATGTATGCCCTTGTTTCTCTCTTAATTACTGAAGCATAGACATAAAAGGTAAAAATATCAAGGCAAAAAGATACAAGAATGCAACAATGAATAAGCATATTTTAATGATTAAAACTATAGCCAAATATATTTTAAATTTTAAAACCTCATAAGAAATTATAAAATAAGCAAATAAGCACTTTTTTTTCAATTTATTAAAAATCAGAAGGAAATCAGAGATAGAAAACCAGAAATTATACAAGGAATCTGTATATTGAACACTATCAAAAACTGTTCTGATTATTTCAAAGATAATTTCAGTCTTAATTTTTATGCAAACAGACTGCTTTTCAACAAAATCAAATTTTAATGGGTATATATATACCCACCAGATAATTTAAGATCTTTATTACGTTAGTATTTATACCACTTAGATGTTATTAAAATTCAACAAGCAGATATTTCACTCAACATAAATTACCTTGGGGCACGAGTTTAATGACTTAAAAAATACTAAGTTTCATACTTAGTTGTCAACCTTCCTAGCTAATAACATGTCACACTATTAATAACTTCTGTTCTAATTACCATGCAAGGGGAAGCAACATGTCTTCTTGGCCCATGTCCTGCACATACTGGAGCAAAGGTCTATAAGGATGATACACTATCAAGCAACAATCCTAGAAACAGTTTAAAAAATGTGTATGTATAAAAACAGATTTATTACAACACAAAACGATATCATTACCCAACTGATTTATAATTGTTTATTTCAAAATAAATTTTGCTAACTCATGCTTGCTTCCCTCTTAGTCTCTTAAGCAAGCAGTATGGCAGCCCTAAACCCTACTGTAAGAGTAAAGGCAGTGCTCTCTCTGGAATATACCTTGGTAAATCGGTTGGCAGTCAGTCAGCATCCATTCCCTTAGAGACTCAAAGTGTCACATCTGCAACACACTGAAACCTCTTATTAGCCTATAAATTCATAATTCCCAACTGGAGGAGCAGAATTCTGCCAAAGACATAATCTATCTTTAAATATCACCGCACACGTACACAAATTGTGCAAATAATTTACAATGGTTTAATGTCCTGACTGGCTTGCTTTTAATCCTTTTATTATAGTTATTGACCATAGAGCAGAAAAAAAATCCCATCTTAAGTAGGACATACAAATTATTTTTATAGGCTTCAGATAGGACATAGGATATGATGCTACTATGCTACTATGATTTCACCACTATGTATCACTTGGAATAATTTAAAACAGACCACCCTACAAATCATTTCTTTAAACATTTTCTGACTTCATTAAATTTGAAAATACTAAGTTTTACTCTATTAATCACGGGAAAGAAATATACTTACCATTAGTTCTAAAAGATAAAATTCACATTCTAATATCTGTCAAAAAAAAAAAAAAGATAATCAAATGTCAACATGAAACCAAGTTGGATGAATTTTAGTCTGACATAACAATTTTGAGACATTATAGTAATTTATCACAAATTTTTACTAAAGAATTTTAAAAATCAAGAAAACCAGCAACTTCAATATGCATGGATGGCTATAAAGCATTTCAATCCATATAAGGAAAAGCCTCTTATAAGCATTCTTATTACTTATTTTTATTTAAAATATCTTGTATAAAATTCAGATTAGAAAATCTAATTTACTTCCTACTCAGCAAATGCAAAAAATGCAATTATCTCCACTAAAATGTTATGCTTATATTATAAATCAGTAATTGGAAGGAATACTGAAAATGAAAAAAAAAATTAAATAGAATGAACAAATCCCTCACAAGGTGGGAGAATAAGGACATGACTATCATAAGGTCAACAGAAAGTCATCTTACAAAATTATGTAACTTCTAAAATATAGCTTTCATACTGTTCCATTATAGTAGTTCTCAACCACAGCTGCACGTTAGTATTACCTGGAAGCTTTTAGAAAATATCAATGCCCAGGACCAAACTCTAAAAATTCTGATTTAACTGGTCGGAAGAGGCCGCAACATCAGTATTATTAAAAAGTTTCCAAGGTGGTTTAATGGGGAGCCAGGCTGATAACCATATATGAAATATATATATGTATATATAAAAAAGGTAGAAGTTATTTAGCTTTAATTTAAAATTAACGTCTATATTCTTTAGTATCTGAAACTGATTTCTAGGATACTATTCAGTTTACTCTGATATAAAATAGAACTGGTTGAGGTATAGCTCTGACAGGTAGTTTTATTTTATACAGTATACTTACATGGTTCATCCTATAAGGAAACTCCTTTGGAAAGGCATATGAAAATCTAGTTTTTACTGCAGAAAACAAAACAAAACAAAAACAACTTAAACTGATAAAATGGGAAAGCGAACTAAATCTTTTAACACACTGTAGAAAATTAGAGGGCAGGGCTAAATCATGTCCAGTAAAAGCTCTTGGAGATGCTTGGCAGGGATGCAGTTTTTTGTTTGTTCATTTTCCCAGAAGGGGAAAGACTGAGTGACAGGGAGTTCTAGGCCCCTAACTATACTATAATTGTTGTTGCTGTTAGGTGTCGTGGAGTTGGTTCTGACTCATAGCGACCCTACAGAATAGAGTAGAACTGCCCCATAGGGTTTCCAAGGAGCAGCTGCTGGATTTGAACTGCTGACCTTTTGGTTAGCAGTCGAGCTCTTAACCACTTACCATGCCATCAGGGCTCCACATTTAGAAGGCTTCAATTTTATATTTTATATATTAAGAAAAAGTTCTGCTACTTATGAAATACAAGGATTGGAAAAATCATTGGCTTTTACCCCCCCAAAATCTTTCTAACTCTAGAACAGTAATGTTCTATTCTCCAGTGTTGAGCTTAGAAGGAACACAGGTTGTTTATGTGTTTACAAATACCTATTAGATAATAACATATGTATCATATAATATTAGAAGGATAATACACCAAAAAAAGTTATCAGTGGTTATCTCTGAGATTTAAGGATTTTTTTTTTTTTTTACTAATCTGCATTTTCTAAACTCTTCACAATGGATACTTCTTTATCCAAAGATACGCTTTAATAAAAGCACAAATAAGTACAAGTCTTTAGAACTTTTAACTCCCTCTCAAACAAAGTTACTATTTGTCTTAGTCATTAAAAAGTATAAATTAAAAAAATGTTAACCATTAATCCTATCTCCTCAAAGCTTCTCAAAAATGTATGCATGTATACAGCTAAGTACTAATTTATAAAACTGTATTTGAGCCGTTTTCATCCAACATTTAATTCAAACAAATGAATACTGACAGGTTTTAGAGAATCCGTGACTTGAGTCCTTCCTTTTGTACAAGGTCCAGGTGACCTCAATGAGATTAAAAAGGAATTTTATTTATTCTGTGTATTTTGAAAAAGATTAGTTTTGTAAATTGAGTATCCTAATAGCTAATTTACATAAGTAACAACTCCCAAGGTTTGAAATCTAAAAAAACAAACACTTCAATAAACCAGTTGCCATCGAGCTGATTCCAACCAATGGAGACCCCATGTGTTTCAGAGTAGAACTGTACTCCATAGAGTTTTCAAAGGCTGTGATCTGTCGGAAGTAGACTGCCAGGTTTTTCTTCCAGAGAGCTCTTGGGTGGGCTCGAACCACCAACCTTTCAGTTAGTAGCTGAGCACTTAACCATTTGCACCACTCACTGAACATTAGGAAATTTATACTTAATCTTTCCTTTCCGCTCTTCTTTAGTTAATTCATCTTTTAAAAATACTTAAGGTTTCTGAGTTTTACAAATGCTGTTGCTGTAAACAAGTATACAAGTAAAACATGTATTTATACAGTGCTCACCAATCAACAAGATAAAATGATTCTCTCTGGTACATAAAACAAATCTACATCTGTAACCCCTAGGCCTTGCCTACTAATTTAGAGATCAGATTTCCTGATGCTGTCAAATTCTCTCCTACACCCTAAAACTACTCGGCATTTTGATTTTCTATCTTCTAATCTTTTTCTTCTGACCTGGAGGAAAATGTATTCCTCCTCTCCATAATTACCCCTACCACCTGTGCATTTGATAATTCCTACTTTTTTTCATCTTTAATCTTTCCTTTTCCAGTAAATCTGTCCCATCACTTTCTAGTATGCTCAAATTTTCCTTCTAAAAAAATCAAACAAAAACTCTACCTAATTCTATTCTATACTTTATTTTCTAGAAAACTGTGAAGATACTACAGAGTTTCCTTATAATCCCCTACCCCGTTTCCCTGATTATTAACATCTTACATTGGTAAGGTGCATTTGTTACAATTACTAGAACAATATTGATGTATTATTAATTAAAGCCCATAGTTTATTCATATTTCCTTAATTTTTTTTACCTAATGTCCTTTTTCTGTTCTAGGATCCCATCCAAGATACCACATTACATTTAGCTATCATGAGTCCTTAGACTCTTCTTGGCTGTGATAGTTTCTCAGCCTTTCCTTGTTTTTAATGACCTGGACAGTTTTCAGGAGTACTGGTCAGGTATATTGTAGGTTGCCCCTCTATAGAAATTTGTCTGATGTTTTTCTCATGATTAAACTGGGGTTATGGGTTTTTGGGTGGAAGATCACAGAGGTAAACTGCCATCTGCATCATATCATATAAGGTGTATACACATCATGATTTATCACCGTTGATATTGACCTTAATCACCTGTCTGAAGTAATGTTTGTTAGGTTTCTCCACTTTAAAGTTATTACCCCCCGCATACTACACTTTGGAAGGAAGTCACTAAGCACAGCCCACACCTAAGGAATGGGGATTTATGCTCCGCCTACTTGAGGGCAGAGTATCTACAAATTATTTGGACTTTTGCATGAGAGATTTGTCTCTTCTCCTCCATTTATTTACTCAATCATTTATTTATATTTGTGTGGACTAATGGGTATTTATTCTATACTTTGGGTTATAATTCAATACTACTTCAATTTCTTGCTCAAATTGTCCCAGCTTTGGTCACTGGGAGCTCTTCCAGTTGGCTCCTATGTGCCTTTGACATATCCCCACCAATGCAGGTTTTTGTTTTTTTGAGTACTTCCTTATTTTCTGGCACTACAAGATGCACTAGGCCCATCTTGTGTATTTCCGGTGCAAGTCCTAGAATCAGATATTTTTCCTAGGAGCCCTGGTTCCTTGTAATGGAAAACGAATTAGAAAGATCTGGGTGCTAGGTATATTTGTTGCTACTAGGGTGTCACTGCCTGTAGCTTCTCTCAGCTGACAGACCAAAGAACTACATATATATGTATAGTTCATACTGATGTCATCAACTCTAATTCATTACTACATGGATCATTCTAGACTTCTTCCCTGTTTATCTGTGAATTCCCATTCAACAGTAAGAAACCTGGCTCTGACCATCCACTATTCATTTACTTAATTGCTGAATTCCAGTATATATGTTTAGCAGAGTTGTTAACTCCTATCTGTAAGGGAAACAACTTTATCAACTAGAGTACAGTGCTTATGTGTAGTTCCTTTTGTCTAGTTTTATATATTCCACTCATTTCCAAAGTTACTTAGGTCAGTACCTTTCTCCCCCACCTCCTTCACTCAAGTTGTTTCATACATTTGTAATATAGTTAGATTCTCCATTTTTCAGTAGCTACTCATGTCTTAATTCCTTGCAATCTGGCTTCTACTGCCACACCTCCATAGTGTCTAGTAACCCTATGTCCTCTCTTAAAGTTCACAAACCTAATGGTCTTTTTTTGTTGTTGTCGTCCACATCTTCTATGCAATACAAGACACTGTGCAACTCTATCTCTTTCTTAAAATTTATTAAGTCCCAAATTTCTATTACTGGCCTCACATTTTTAAGAGGATATTGTATTGATATACACTTATAATGTTCAAGATTAAATTTTAATTCCTTCCAGAATCCACTTATTCTCTATTCCAGTACCACCTTCAGCTCCCCAATGCCCAGGCCTGAAACCTCAAAAATTGTTTTTGACTCTTCTTAAGGCCTTTCTTTTCACAAGTCCTGCTGACTGTATTGCTAAAATCTGGCTTGCTCATTTTCCACGTTGGCTGCCAATATATTAGTATAAGCTTTCATTAGTGCTCACCTGGATTACTTCAGCAACTTCAGTATTTGTCTATTTCTATTTATACTCTCCTCCAATTCATCTTATATAATTCTGCCAGATTCACCTTCCTACTGCACAATTCTGGCATCACCCTCATGTTTAAAAATAAATAAACCTTGCAAAGGTACCACCACTGTCAACTGAACAAACTGCAGTCTTCTTCATCTAGCACTAAAACCCTCTATTATCTGGCCTTAGCCAGGGAAGGAGTCTTTTCACTATTTCCTTATTCACCATTCACTGAATGTAACTCATTAATTTTCCCTCTTTTTAACCATGCTGTTCAGTGTTCCTAGACTGTCTCTCTCTTGCATTTACCTAGGATCAAATTCTATCTATCTTTAGCCCTTCTGGATTCTTCTAACAAGTAATCTTTTCCACTCAAAACATTCACAGCATTATTTGTAACTTTCTTATATCACTTATTTTCTTCTATATTAATATTTTTATATGCATGTCTTATTTTCTTCTCCTTAAATTCCTTTATCTTTGTATCCACCACTGCATCTAGCATGGTGTCTTCCAGTGATAAGGATGTTTATAATGATGATGCTAATAACCTCTAAAGTTTATGGAGCAAAAGCACTATTTTAAGAGCTCTATATACATTCACTCAATTAATCCTCACAACAACTGTATGACACAGACTATTATTAATATCCTCACCTTGTAGATGAGGAAACTGAGGCAAAGAAAGGTTTAAGTATTTTGCTCAGTTTGTCATAAACAAAGCCCTGGAGCTAAAATGTAAAACCCAGGCAGTATGGGTCTATATAATGTGCTTTAAAATTTATCTAATAAATAAAATAGCCTACTACAGAATTTTCCTGAATAGGTACTTTTAAGACTTGGTATGAAAAATATAAATAAATAAACTTCAGTAACAGGTCCCTTACTTACTTACTAAAAACTTCCGGAAACACAGACTAACGTAAGAAAATAAAGCACTTATAATCTATTACCAAGAGATAAGCACTGCTAACATTCTGGTAGATTTCCTTGTAGTTGTTATACAATTTTTCAATAAGTCAATCAATGCCAATTCAATACTTCATCAATGTGATGTATGTTGGTATATAAAATTCTATGGCAAAACTGATTACTAATCTCCTATACTTAAAAGAATAAGATATGAAATGGAAAGAAAAATTTTATACATAGAATTAGATAACTACATTCTTCTCAGAAGGGAGAATGATCCAAAAATATGAAGAGTAGTAGTCTGAATCCCAAACTTAAAAACAAAAGTCTTCCTCTGCCTCTCCTGTGTAGATCACTAACTAACTAACCTGTTGTCATCAAGCTGATTCTGACTCACAGCGACCCTATAGGACAGAGTAGAACTGCCCCTGGGGTTTTCAAGGCTATAAATCTTTACGGAAGCAGACTGCCCCATCTTTCTCCTGCAGAGTGGCTGGTGGGTTCCAACCACTGACCTTTCGGTTAGCAGTCAAGCGCTTTAACCATCATGCCACAAGGGCTCCTTGGCTTACAGACAAAAACCCATTGCTGTCGAGTTGATTCAGACTCATAGTGACCCTGCAGGACAGAGAAGAACTGCCCCGCCGTGGCTAAAAGTCAACTCTACTGACTATGGAGTTACTAGTTTTTTCTGTACCATGTTTATCAATATGGAGGGAAAATATATAATTCCCTAGAAAAGGCACACATTACAGTTGCTTAAGAGATAGTTTACTCTACCCACAAGAATAACATTATAGCTAGTCATTAGGAAGCAATAAAATACAGTAAAATTAGGAGGTGAATTTTTTTCTCTATGCTTATTACAAAATTAAGAGCCACTGAGTTTAGTTTTTAGATTATAATTACTACTCACTTTTCTTAGAGATAACACTATAAGTGATTTTAAAAAAGAAACTTCACATTTTATTTTCTTGAGAATTACTCCTTAAAGCAGGATATACTTTTTACACTTACATACAGAAGTAGCAGCAGAAATCAATCTTGTATTCGAGACAACTCCAAATTCCTAAAGAGAGAAAAGTAGATGAGATCATGTACATAATGTGAATTCAATGAACCTAAGAATATTTGAGGTCTATTCAAAACAGAGTATTTTCTATGCTTCCACCATGTTTATACTCTGTTCATCTTCTACCTGCTTAAGGTCTAAACTGCTTAAACAAATCTGTCAATGTAGTATCTTTTCATAAAATTACTACAATTTAAGACAAAATTTAAAATAGTTTTATCACTTAATATTAATGAAAAGTACCAAATTAGAAACCAAGCCCTAAAGAGGCAGTGCCAGTTTCCTGCACTTAAATCAGTTTCCAAGATTTTTTAGATTCTATGCTTAACTGCAAGAATAAAAACCAAGTATGCTTTCTATTCAACTGAACATGAACTAACAGAACAGGTACCTCATGCCATTTAATAGTAATGCAGTTGAAGCTCTGAAAAGGCTAAATTTTAACATCACCAAAAGAATTCAAAACACCATACAAACAATTATCCTTTTCAGAGCAGGGAGACAAAAATGACATAGTATAAGTCTTCCAATGCCAGTTTCCTCTTTCAACCTAATATACTACGTTATTAAAATAACTAACATTTACCAGATGACCCACCTTACACATATTGTCTCATTTAATTTTACATTAACCTTATAAAATTCCTAAAGTCTTTGCTTCATTTAAATCAGAAAAAAAATCAAGAATTGGTTCCTTATCCAACAAAAGAAATTAGAAAAACTAAATATTCTATTACAGTCCATTCAATTACTTTCAACCTATACCCTTATCCTGTGTGTGTATGCATGTATGTGTGCATACATATTTATATTTACACTTAAACCTCCAACTGTAATAACTGAAACTAAAAACTAAATGCCTGAAACATCTTCTTAAACACAATCTCTATACACATAACTGGACAAAACACAGATTGTCATAGGTACAGCTGAAAAAATCTATAACCAAACCTGAAAGAATACATGATCTTTCAGGAATACTTTCTTTATTCAAAATTATTAAAGTGAAAATTTTCACTCAGTAGATTATACAATCAAGTTCTACTTAGTAAATCATACAACGAAAGCTATTTAATAAGCAAGACAAATTAAAATCCCCAAGTTATTCTAGAATGATCAAGAAGTTTATAACAATTTTATCTTGGTCTCCCATACTGGCTGTGCTTAAGATACATAAATTACATGTGGTATTTAGAAAATCCACATCATAATAAAAGCCTTTATAAAACACTTTCCTTTTCCATTACAGAACTGAACAACAAAGCTGGTTCTGCCTCCTTAAATTACCAGCTATAATCAGAAAAACTTAAACCTCTAGGAAGCTTCTGTTAATATTATTTCTAATAGTCAACTCTCATTATTTAGGTAATAGATGGAAGGATGTCATGGATAATCCCAAATAATGACTAAACCAAATCAAAATGGGCACCAAAAGGAATGTAAACTTATTTGGTTAAAATCACATTCACTATTCAAGAATACAACTACTTATCTAAAGATGTAACTCAAAAGTATAAATACAAAGGTTTTGGAACACTAAAGATTGCATGGATTAGTTGATGAAAAACAGCCAATAGCTGCTATTACCATGTCAATTTTAGCTGAGCTATCAAAAATACTGGAAAGGTAAGTAAGTCGAGCAGATATTTGGTCTCAGCTGCAAGTTCCCATCTCTCTTCTCTCCCTCACCTAACTTCTCTACCCTCATCAGCCAAACTTTTCCTTGCTAGAGTTTATAAAGCTATAAAAGCCATTGCTGTTGAGTTGATTCTGATTCATAGTGAACCCATGGGACAGAGCAAAACTGGCCCATAGGGTTTCCAAAGCTGTAATCTTTACAGAAGCAGACTGCCACATCTTTCTCCCGAGGAGCAGCTGGTGGGTTTGAACCACGGATCTCTGGGCAAGGAGCCGAGCCATTAACCACTCTGCCACCAGGGCTCCTCTATATAGCTACAGCCACCCCCTAATCCTCACCTTCCTTTTTTGCTTTCCCTATGGCTTTGTAGGTAGCCAATCATGAGAAGGCAGGTAGAAGGAAGACAGAACATAGGAAGCATATGGGGGAGGAGGGACACTCTCAGGTAGAGGAAAGAAGCAGTGCACTTGCTGAATGCTATTTCTTGCCAAACAATAAGGGTCTCAAAGGCAGCAAAGCAGCTAAGAGCACTGGATCAGGAGCCAGACTCCAAGGGTTCAAACACTGGCTCTGCCACCTACCAGCTGTATGATCTTGGGCAAGTTTAACCTCTCTGTGCCTCACTTTCCTCGTTTGTAAAATGGGGATAATACTACTATACATCCTATACTTTGTTATGAGAATTAAATCAGTTAATATTTGTAAAAGGACTTAGAACAGTACTTGATACACAGTAAGTGCTATATAAGTATTTGTGAAATGAATATATAAAATAAAGGTACATATATGTTTTGTTGCTTTTGTACTAATTTCAATATTTTTCAAAAAACCACTATCTATTATTACTTTTACCGCAGGTAATGTGAAAACTGGGGCAAATGAAGCAACATACGTCAAGTGCACTTTGATGAAGAACAGAAAATGATTTCATACCTCTACTTTGGATGCCAAAAACACACACGTAGGGGCCATTAATACAGGATCTATACTTTTCAGAGAATACCTAAAGTATTATAAAACAAAGTTAAGTATCATTCATATAGAAAACATACTGAAAAAAGTCAAGATCCAAATCCACTGCTGCTGAGGCAACTCCAAGTCATAGCGACCCTACAGGACAGAATCGAACTGCACCATAGGGTTTCCAAGGCTGTAAATCTTTACAGAAGCAGACTGCCATATCTTTCTCCTGCAGAGCAGCTGATGGGTTTGAACTACCAACCTTTCAGTTAGGAGCCGAGTGCTTTAACCACTGTGCCACCAGGGCTCCCTAAAGTCAAGATTACTCTATTGAAAACACATGATTCATTTATACATGGTTCATCAATACTGGATAAGAGTTTCAAACAGACATAACATCCCCAGAGTAAAACAGCCCTACCTGGCATAGAATCTCTTGAAATAGACCGTAGCAGTGGCAATAACTTGTTGTCTTAATTTAAGATGTTCACCTAATGCTTGGATAACTAAAAGGAAAATAATAAAATTTTAAATATTTCTTCTGGAATCATTATAATATTAGCATTAAACAATAACTTCCAAACAAAGAGAAAACCCTACACATGCTACAAAGCTTGCTGGGATAACAGTGGTCCAGCAATGGGATTTGTAAATTTGTTAAAAATATCTGTAACCCGTTGCTGTCAAATCTGTTCCAACTCATGGCAACCCTATGTGTTACAAAGGAGAACTGCTCCATAGGGTTTTTTTGGCTGTAATCTTTATGAAGCAGATCACCAGGCCTTACTTCCATGGTGCCGCTGAGTAGATTCGAATTGTCAACCTTTAGGTTAGCAGACAAATGTAAACCATTTGTGCCACCCAGGGACATTTCAAAAATATACAGGTATGCATAAACAAAAAAATTGAAATTAGCTCCTAGTAAAAATTATTCTTCATTACGGAAGACAAATGATAGGTATTTCCTTCTACTAAATATTTTCAATGCTTTTCATATTATCTTTTGAATAAAGATGAAAATATTAGACACCTATGTAATTATATCTAACACTTTACAGTTTATTTTTAAAAAATTCATAACGAGTCCTTAAAACAACTGAGAAGCAAATTTGCAAAAGAGTAAACTGAGGGTTGGAAAAATCATGTGACAAAGCTACCATGTGTTAGAGCCAGGATCTTATGACTATAAATCTTCCCCAAAGCAAAACTGTAAATTAGGAATGACCAATATAGAATGTCAGTCCCAAGAATCATTTATCCTCCAAGTACTCTGCTCTAGTCAACCTTAACTTGGGTTTAAAAATGCATTTTAAAGGCTTAGGGAGATTAATTAACACTTACAAATTGTCTTGAGTGCCTCTGACATTTAAGATTCAGAAAAAACTTTATTCAGATCAATTAAAAAAAGATAAAAATGAATATAAGTTGTAAAAAGAATACATGTATAGACTAAAATAGTTCATCACAAATTACCATACAAAAATTTTTATTTCAGAGGTAACCAACTGTACCAATTTCAACCAACTGAAAATTTTTTTTTACCATTTGTAAAAAATATTTGTAATTTCCAATATTCTTCTTCTGAGAGAAACTTTAAGTCCTTTTGGCGCTCCTTCAAAAGGTCTTGTTTATCCAAAATCCATTGCAAACTAGAAGAAGTAAAGATGTTAAGACATGCTGTAAAAAGTTAATTAACAAAGTCACAGATAACAGTCTAAGATTAAACAGGGTGTTCATATTCTGAGAGGTACAAACACAATGCAAGAAGTAACCCTGAAAGATACTATTTCTCACATTTCTTGAAACTCCAACACTGAAAATTATCTCATTAATAAACACAAATATACCCTGAAAAAATTCTGATGTTTTTCTCTCCCTCCTCAGACTCTCTGCCACTAGCTTATACGGTTTATTTCATGGATTCTAAGACTCTGATAATCAAAATGCATCTTACAATCAGTGCTGTCTTAGCATTTTCAGTGGCAGCATGTTTACTTTTTTTTTTAGATAACATTTTATTGTTTTTTTCGGTGAAAATTTACACAGCAAATAAGGCTCCCATTCGACAATTTCTATACTAATTGTTTACTGACAGTAGTTTCATTTTTCACGATGTGTAAACATTCTAATTGTGCTCTGGTTGTTCCATTTCCAGTAGTCTCTTTTCCCTGCCCCCTTATCTTCTCATCCTTGCTTTAGAGTAATTTTGACCTTTTGGTTTCATACAAATGGTCTTTTTAACGGAGCATCAAACTTTGCTATGCTTTATTATACTTTTAATATAATGTTGGACACCATCTGGTAATACTTTGTTTAGGGTCTTTGAATCAATATTCAAAAGTCAGACTTGTTTTTAGTGCTACCTTTGCTTGATTTTATTGTCAGTGTTAAGGTGGGTTCTTAAAAAGAACTGGAAAGCATTTCCTTCTTTCTGTGTGAACTGGAACAATTTCAATAGCAGAACTATGATCCTCTTGAAAGCTGGGGGTAATTTACTCATGAAATAACATGTGGGCCTTGAGCATTTTTAAGGAGTAGTTCTGGTAACTCCCTTAATTTGCTTTCTAATTTATATCATAGAGATAGCCCAAAGGTATATCTGGGATCATTTACCTTTCTCATTCTTAATTTTATATTTTTGTATCATCCCTTTTTTCCTTGTCTCAATCAACGGTAGTTTACCTAGCCTGTTGTTTTGGTGTTCCCTCCCAAAGAACCAGCTCTTGTAATTTCTGATGATTTTTTTCCCTTTTATTACATTAATATGTGTTACTTTTATTAAGTCTTTCCTTTATTTTCCTTAGGTTTGTTTTGCTGTTTCCTTTTTAATATTCTGAAGTAGAATTTTTAAAATTTATTTTTATTCTTTCTCATTCAATATTTTAATTTTCTTAAGTTCAGCATGGCTACATCCCATAAATACTGATATATATACTGATCTCATTATTTTCTAGATATTATGTAACTGTATTTTCAGTTTCCCTTTCATAAAGTATCCAGAGTTGGTTTTGTAGTTTTTATTTTTGTTACCTGTCCATTCATTCATTCAATCAAAGAGAAAATATTTATTTAATGCCCTTCTAGTTTTACCACATTGTGATCAGAGAATGTGTTTTGTGCTACTTAAATTTTCTGGAATATGTTGGGATTTGCTCTGTCCTGGAATTAACATTAGTTTCATTTCCACAGAGTCATTTTATCTTTTTAAAAAGAAAAATTTAAAAACAAATATTTAAAAAAATTTTCCTCACAGCATTTTGTAAGAGAATAAACCAAGATTTATCAATACCACATTTTATCAAACTTAAGATTCCACTGATTGTAAGATTCATCATTATTTCATGTGTTACTAAGAAAAAAAACTGCCATGCCATTTTCAGAGAAGTTAAAATGTGAAAATGTGCACCTCATACATAAGCCATGAAATATAGTTTATTCCATGACCTCTTTCACTAAAATCTCTGATATGTACCTAAGGTAATGTCCTTTCATAATCTTTCTTCTTTCATGAATTGTCTTGTATTTCATACCTGTTACCTTTTGCAGATAAGGGACCTCATGATTCTGAAGGGAGTTAAGTGAAGTAAAGTGGCCCATTCCTTCAGGACTATTTGAATTGGGAGGCAAGGACAATTCCAAAAAAGCACATTTAATATTATAATAACTTTATATTTGAATAGTGAAAAACAATTGTTTCTATAATGCCAACAGTAAGTGAACGCATATATGAAAATGCTCGTCAAAAGGGGGGTAGGATCTCTTTTTTAAAAGTTGAAAAACTGCATTAACTTCTGACAACCAACAGCTAGCTTCCTAGAAGTTCTCTCAGCTTCCCTCCGAGTTTATAAGAATATCTCTTCTCCACTACCTACGCTTTCTGTGATTTAACTTTGCTGAAGCAAATGTTTCAATGAGTGAAAAAACTGTACAAAATAAAAATGATATCATAAGTAAAGCTTCTATAGCATTTCATCACCACAGAATCACTTTATAGCAAAAAGAAAACCTGCTTTTCTGAAAATAGGTTTCTAAGCCCATTGTTCCTTTTTTCTTGCACAAAAGGACCAAAAAAGAAAAGAAAGGAACTGATGCTATTCATAGAATCAAAGTTAAAATTACAATTACAAATACTCTTAGCATTAAAAATTACTTACACTAAGTTACAGTCTTATCACGTTCTGTTCCTCTTTCAACTATCCAGTGAAAAGTGTAGTCAATGTTTAATTAGCCCCATCACCCACCTTTCTGCTTGTTCGAAACAATGTACTTAGGGAAAACTATTTTTAATATTACTCTAGCTCTTCCATGGTCACTGGCAGAAACAAAACTTACTCATGAAAAAAGGATAAACTGGCAAACAAAATCACTGGAAAACATAAAATACAAGGCAGAGACTAACGAAAGTGCCAAGTCTTGAAAACACCTGCTTTATAACCTACCAACATAAAACTCCATCTGTGCATAAGGTACTGGCAGGAAGCAGTTAGTGAGCAGAAATAAGGAGTTCCCTCTCCTCTCGAACATTATTAAATGCATTTAAAATAGATGGTGAATGACAAAACACCAGATGCCGATTCTCCGAAGTGATCCCAGGCAAAATCGAGCCACAGCCATCCTGAAGAGCCCGCCTCACAGTCCAGAACTGAGACACACTTCCCACACCTGGGCCCATCACCCAATTCTCCCCCCCCCCCCCCCCCGGGCCTAGCTAATCCAACAATCTGAAATTAAACTCCTTAACCTCCTTTCCTCCGAGACTGAGCTCGTTCTCCTACCATTCCCGGTCACAGATCCTTCCTTCGAAACCAGGTCAGGGAGAGGGGAAAAGGGAGTCGTCTTAAAAAAGTGCATCCCGCTTCCGGCCGCCGGCTACTCCCGGGGCACCCCGAGGCGCTCGGGACAGGGACCGGAATGCAGGCCAAGGGGAGTTGTAGGCCCCGTCCTTACAGACCCCTAAGTCCCGGCCCTGGACGGAATGACGGGAGATCACTTACTAGTGGGAGCTCTGCCAAAAGTTCCCTGCCATGGAACACAGCTTGCCCTGATAAAAAAGCACCAGCCGGCGGAGCGGCCCGCGGAGCGACCATAGACCCAGCCCGCCCGGTAACCGAGCCCCTCGACTATAATCAGCTCTGCTCCGCTCCGCGGCGGCGACGGCGAGAGGAAGAGGATGGCACACTGTTCTCCTTCATGCCGGCCGGCAACACTGCTGTGTAAACCCGTTCCTTTTAACAAAGGTTCCGGCCCGCCCCACGGTAGCGGAAGAAGCCGGCAGGGAGGAGACCGCCTGAAGGCGCGCTGGAATAGGAGACGGGAACTGCAGCTCAAGGGTGTGCATGGTGTTGGTAGACTCTCGCGAGAGCTTCGCGCTGGTCCGGCCTACAGCCCGGTTGCTTGCTGTTCTGTCGTTAATACTAGCTACGTTTAGTGGGGTTAACCTGGGGAGGACTCTAGTTCTGGGATTTGTTTTTCCGTCTTCAAGGCCTCTGAGACAGCACAATGGCATTGTAATAGAGCATTAGGTTTTCTGATTTATCTTCTTTCGACTGCTGTTGGAAAGAAAAATAAGATTTGGCCCCACAGACCTACCGAGATCTACTGGCACCAAGCCCAATATGTTCTTTTTTAAAAAAAATTTATTTTGTTGAGAATATACATAGTAAAACATATACTAATTCAGTAGTACAATCCAATGACATTATTACACTCTTCCAGTGGTGAAACCATTTTCACCCTCTTTTTCTGTGTTACGCCTCCACCATTAACATAAACTCAGTGGCCCCTAAGTTCCTATCTTATCTTTTGAGTTGGCAGTTGGCAGTTTGATGCCGTATAAAACCAAAACCAAACCCGTTGACGTGCAGTTGATTATGACTCATAGCGTAATGCTTGAGGCAGACATTTTTTACTAGTTAAGCTAAGCTATGGTTTGGTTTTAAGAAGACTTTAGGGGATATCAATGTGTTCTTAATGGAGTTCTTTTAATGTGATGAAAAAGCAAACTTTAGAGGAGCAGTGTTTTAATACCAGAGAACTACCAGTTTTGCAGAAAATCTAAAAATATTTTCCTTTGTGTATATACATACTGCAAAAAAAAGAAATAATTTAATGTTACAAGATGAAATAAAATATTTGTGCATTTTCCATTTTTACTGTTACATTGCATTTATGATAACACTTATAATTTTTCTAAATAAGTGGACACACCTGAAATCGTTCATAGAACAGTGTTCTCAGGTAGTTTCAGTCTTCGCACACTGCAGATGGAGACCAATTTGGGTGTGTTGAAATCAATTTAGTGAAAATGATAAGCATTTTTCTAAATGAAATAGAACAGAAAATATCAGAGAATGTCAGAAATAGCAAGGATATTATTTTTTATTTTATTTTGATTCAGTTATATATCCAAGAATCCATAGTTAAACTTCTTAACCTTCATTCCTTGGAGACTGAGCCTCCATCCCACATCCATTCCCAATAACAGATCCTCTCCCTGAAACCGGATCGGGTCAAGATGTGAAATGCATTTATTACTATGTGAGTTACTCTGGATGAGCTAGACTAGGCTAAATTGTTACACCCCCTCCCATCTCAGTAGTTTAACATACAAATATATATCACGTGCCATTCTCATAAAGTCTGATGTGGATTTAGATTGCTTTCCTTGGTGATTGTCCTCTAGATCTTCAAGGATCTAGTGTGCTTCTACCTTTCCACTTCCATCTTGAAGTTCTTCGTTTCCAGGCTTACAATCCATCTATAGAGAGTGCAGAGGAAATAAAAATATAACGGAAAACTGGCTTTTAACCAGTATTAAGAAACAATCACTTCCTCTCAAGGCCCAGAATAGAGTCACTGCTCCAACTTAACTGCAAGGGAGGCTGGGAAATGCAGGAGAGTATGTAGCGTATTTGGTGCACTACTGTCTGCCATAGGGTCAGTGTGAGTCAGAATGCTTTTTTTTTTTTTAAACTGTCTGCTAGGAATCCTAGTGGTGCCATGGTTAAGAACTGGGCTGCTAACTAAAAGATTGGCAGTTCGAATCCGCCAGCGGCTCCTTGGAAATCCTATGGGGCAGTTCTAGTCTGTCCTATAGGGTCACTATGAGTCGGAATTGACTTCTGTCTGCTATAACTGAATCACAGTAAAAAGGATTTGAAAGCCACTATAGGGTTGCTATGAGTTGGAGTCAACTGGCTGGCAACGGATTTTGGTTTTATAGGGCCACTATGAGTTGGAATCCATTCGTGGCAATGTTTTTTTTTTTTTAACACCAGGCCATGAGCTGCTTCACAGATTCAGCATTTCTTCAACTCAGAAGGTTTTTGTCAGCTTGGCATCATCCAGAAGACAAGGATACTGCAACAAATTAGTGTTTTTAATGTTTTATTCGATGTGCTCCTATTACACTTTGTTTCTATCACTGAGCTAGCACTTAGTTCTGTTTTATAGCTAGTTTACACTCTTCTTCCCACAAAACTGTGAGCTCCTTGAGGACAAGAACTACCGTTCATCTTTGCTGTCTTAGTCCAGGGCATAACTCATACTAGGCACCAAACCAAAAAAGAAAAAAAAAGATTGCCATCCAGTGGATTCCGACTGATAGTGACGCTATGGGACATAGTAGAACTGCCCCATAGGGTTTCCAAGGCTGTAAATATTTATGGAAGCAGACTGCCACATCTTTCTCCCACTGAGCTGCTGGCTGGTGGGTTTGAACTGCTGACTATAGTTAGCAGCTGAGTATTTAACCACTGCACCACCAGGGTTTCTATAGTAGGCACATGGATGCTAATACTTGAACCTGACTCTGTAAGGAGATCTGGTGGTGCAGTGGTTAAGGCACTCAGCTGTTAACAGAAAGGTCAGTGGTTCCAGCCACCAGGTGCTCCATGGGAGAAAGATGTGGCAGTCTGCATCCCTAAAGATTTACAGCCTTGGAAACCCTATGGGGCAGTTCTTCTCTGTCCTATAGGTTTGCTATCAGTTGGAATCGACTCATCAGCAATGTAGGGGGCAGGGGGCTGACTCATATAATGGGAGGGGAGCTTTAAGAATGAGAATATAACATTAGGAATGCAAAATTAGGTTTTCAAAGTGAATATTTAGAATGCAAAAAGAAATTACAACAAGTTATGAAAGGTCAGCCGTTTGAACACACCCAGTTTCGTGGGAAAAAAGACCTGTCGATCTGCTCCCGTACAGATTACAGCCTAGGAAATCCTATGAGACAGTTCTACTCTGTCATGTAGGGTGGCTATTAAGTCAGAATCAACTGGATGGCAAACAACAACAACTAAAGCCTTGGAGATTCCAGTCTGTTATGGATTGATTTGTGTCCCCTTAAAATATGTGTTGGAATCCTAATCCCTATACCTATAGATGTAATGTAATATAATCACTTTCCATAATGCAATCTAATGTTATGTTAATGAGGCCATATCAGTGTCCTAAACTTAATCACTTTTGAGTTATAAAAACAGCAGATTAGGCAAAGAAACAAGTACTGGGGAAGACAGATGCCCTGTGAGGATTGCCAAGAAACAAGGAATGCCCAGGGCTACTGACAAGGAAGAAATCTACATGGCTGAGACCCTGATTTGGATTTTTAGCCTCCAGAACTTGAGAAAATAAATTTCTGCTCTTTAAAGCCATCTAGTCATAGTATTTGTGTTACAGCGGCACTAGGAAACTACAACAAGGTCCTCGTCTGCTGTGAACTCTTTACGAAATTTTCCAGAAATGTTACATAAAAATGCTTCCTGTTTGCAACCTAGCTTCCCTTCCCTTTTCAGACCACCAGATGTCCAGCAGCTCCCATCACTCACAGGGACCTAAAGCTTAGAATTTATTAGCTTCACGGTAAATTACTTCTGAGGGTACCCCGATAAGTGTAGGTTGAATTGAATTGGATCAGGTTAGTAGAGCTTGAAGGCACTAACTCCAGCTAACTCCCATTGATCTAATTCCATACTTAAACCAAGCAACCTTCCGATAATTTGGCTTCCCACGTGCATTTGCCTGTAGACAGAAAATGCTTTGAGGAGTGAACAAAAGTATCTGATCCATTTGGTAGTTATTATTATCCTCATAAATCAATAAACTGATATTGGATTTTTTATATATGAGTTTCTGTGAGCTTGACTAATGTGTGTCCACACGTTAGAGATGGTTTAGCTTTAGTAAACTGGCAGCTCAGGTTTCTGAGTCTGCAGGAATGAGTGGTCCTGGAGAAGTCCAATTGTCTCAGTGGCCTTCTCCAGGTGATAGTTGATCCTGATACACCTTTCTCTTCAAACAGAAACTCAGAATGGATTTTATCACCTGGCTATGGACTGAATGCCCTTCTAACTTCTTCCATTACATTCTCTATCCCTGGAATATTGGCCGATTCCTTTCCCTCTTTTCAATAATCCTGATTTTAAACTGGAAACCCTGGTGGAGTAGTGGTTAAGTATTATGGCTGCTAACTAAAAGGTCAGCAGTTCAAATCCACCAGGTGCTCCTTGGAAGCTCTATGGGGCAGTTCTACTATGTCCTAAAGGGTTACTATGAGTCCAAATCGACTTGACGGCAATGGGTTTGATTTTTTGGTTTGGTATTTCAAATCAATATATTGTTATTAAATTCCTTTGGTGCAAGTGATAGAGACTTACTAAAGTTACCTCTGGAAATTTACAGTTCATTGTGAAAAGACACATGGATTGATAGAATTGTAACTAGAAAACTGTCAAGAATCAAAGCCTACTTTTCTCTGTGTGTTTCCTCTGTTTTCCCGTTCCCAACAGACCTATGTTATCCCTCCATTCTGTGTATTTTCTGTCTTCTTCACAAATTCTGCTTGTTGTAACATCAGTTTGTATGCTCTTCTGATTTTCTCTACATCATGAACTGTTATTCCCACTCTGCATAATTATTTCCTTAATTTCCCTTGTTTGCTTGTTTTTTTATATAGTTAGAGGTCTCACAAAAAAAAAAAAAAAAAAAAAAAAAAAAAGCCCTGATGAAAACTACCACGATTGGCTTAGAGCAGTAGTCCTGAATCTTAGCTGTATTTTAGAGTTACCTGGGGGTGCTTCTAAAACATTCCAGCTCCCAGACTCTACCCTCAGACCAAATGTCTTCTGTAGAACACAAATGCAGACATAGACATACACATGCACATAATATATTTTTATGTTTGTGTGTTTATTTGTGTATGAGCAAGGAGAAAAATGTCAAGTCATTAAATGGATAACCCTAAAGGATTAGTTAGGAGTATTAAGTGAATAGGACTTCCCCTAGGGTACAGGGTCTTGGGAACATGTTGGGGGAGGGGTTCTTTTTGTATAAACAATTTGATTTAAAATTGTTAAAACCAAAAACTGTAAAGCTAAAGAGAAAAAAAAAAACTGCACATAAATACTGTACTGTAGTTTTTAAATTTGTTTTCTGTACCTGCTTTACATGTACAGTGGGTTTAAACAAAAAAAAGTAAATGGATGGCAGATAATGGGAGCTAGTCTGTCACTGCCAGAGAAAGAAGTTACAAAAAATCAAAGAGAAAGGTTAGAATGAACTCTGTAGTGATAAATTAGAGTCAGAAATTGCAAAATGAACTCTTGTTTAGTTTAATGTACTGTGATGGTTGATTTTATGCCAGTGAAGCCAGCTGCAGGATCCAGAGTGACCAAAAGCTCAAGAATCTTGCCAGAAAGTCCACCTATATTGGATGCAGGCCACACGCCCAAGGAAGAGCCCTTTCAACAGGTTAGCTACTGTCAGCAGATCCCATCATGGAGGTGATCACAGTATATCAGATCTCATCATGGAGGTGATTACGTTATTATATGACTGTCCAATGATATCATAACTGCCAAACAACTGAGAATCATGGTCCAGCCAAGTTGACACACAACCTTAATGATCACAGCATGTAACAAGCCTGGCCAATGTAAAAGATGGGAAGTCTGTTCAGAGATTCTGTACAAGGTCTTTCTTGGTCTTACATCTTATATCCAAAGCCTTTGATAAAAAATTAGTCCCTCATCTACTACTGTTAATATGTCTGTTTCCACTGGTTATTAACTGGGGTGATTTTGCCCTCCCCGCCTCCCAGGAGACATTTAGCAATGTCTGGACATATTTTTGCTTACACATCTGGGGTGGTTCTACTGGTATCTAGTGAGTAGAGGCCAGGAATGCTGTTAAAAATCCTGTAATGCATGGAACAGTATCCTACTACAAGGAATTATTGACCCAAATGTCAATAGTGCTGAGGTTGAGAACCTCTGCTGTATGTGATAACTGTGGTGTGGCACACATCTTATGACTAAGAGGACAAGACAGTCAGCCTGAGCATGACAGAACTGCAAGACAGGAAAAAATTTGGTTCTTGGTAACTAAATTGTGGAGCCACTGAATTAATCAATCCTGGAGCACCTACCTCTGGACTTCTTGTTAGGTGAAATTGTACATCCCTTTATTGTTTAAACAACTCTGAGTTGGCATTTCCGATACCTGCCCCCAAGAACATGTTAATTGACATAGAAGGAGAAAGAAGAAGGAGCAGAACAAAGAACATGGGGGGCTATAAGCACAGGATATTCCAGGGAAGAGGGAAATGGCCTGTCTTGTACAAATTCTGGCCTCTCTGACAAACTCTATTTGAAATCCTACTTGCTCTGAAAGGCCAAAAAATAACTCCTAGTGTTATCAAGATGCTCAACTAGACATTTCCATCACACTAAATTGCATTGATTTTATTTGTTTCATTTCTCAAACATTAGACTTAAATTTATTTGTAAGTGACTAGAAATCAGCAAGCATACCTATGTTATGCTTTTTATATATTCTGTTGTTCAAAAAATTGTTCTGTTCAAAGACATTTAAAATTCTGGGAAGAAAAAATGGCATAATCTCTTTAAATTTTCAGCATATAAAAATTTTTGGAACTGATTTTGGAAAAGAATCTTTTAAAATATTAATTATTATATTGTTGTTACCCACCATTGAGTTGGTTCTGACTTATAGTGACCCTACGTACAACATAATGAAACACTGCCTGGTCCTGTGCTGTCCTCACAATTGTTGCTAAGTTTGAGCCCATTGTTGGAGCCACTGTGTCAATCTGCTTCACTGAGGGTCTTCCTCTTTTTTGCTGACCCTCCACCTTACCAAGCATGACGTCCTTCTCCAGGGACTGGTCCCTCCTAATAACATGGCCAAAGTACGTGAGACCAAGTCTCGCCATCCTTGCTTCTAAGGAGCATTCTGGCTGTACTTCTTCCAAGACAGATTTGTTCATTATTTTGGCATTGATATTCTTCACGAACACCACAATTCAAAGGTCAATTCTTCTTCAGTCTTCCTTATTCATTGTCCAGCTTTCACATGCATATGAGGTGATTGAAAACACCATGGCTTGGGTCTGGCACACTTTAATCCTCAAAGTGACATTTTTGCTTAACACTTTTAAAGAGATCTTTTGCAGCAGATTTACCCAATGCAATGCATCGTTTGATTTCTTGACCGCTGCTTCCATGGGCATTGATTGTGGATCCAAGTAAAATGAAATCCTTGACAACTTCAATCTTTTCTCTGTTTATCATGATGTTGCTTATTGGTCCAGTTGTGAGGATTTTTGTTTCCTTTTTGTTGACGTGTAATCCATACTGAAGGCTGTGGTCTTTGATCTTCATCAGTCATCAATAAGTGCTTCAAGTCCTCTTCACTTTCTGCAAGCAAGTTTGTGTCATATGCATATTGCAGGTTGTTAATGAGTCTTCCTCCTTCCTGATGCCACGTTCTTCTTCATATAGTCCAGTTTGTTGGATTATTTGCTCAGCATAGAGATTGAATAAGTATGGTGAAAGGATACAACCCTGACACACACCTTTCCTGATTTTAAACCATGCAGTACCCCCTTGTTCTGGTCAAATGACTGCCTCTTGGTCTATGTACAGGTTCTGCATGAGCACAATTAAGTGTTCTGGAATTCCCATTCTTCCTAATGTTATCCATAATTTGTTATGATCCACACAGTCAAATGCCTTTGTAGTTAGGACTTCTTCCTTCAGTATCATTGGTTTTTGAGCATATGCTACCTCCTGAAATGGTTGAATGTTGACCAATTCTTTTTGGTACAGTGACTCTGTGTATTCCTTCCATCTTCTTTTGTTGCTTCCTGCATGGTTTAATGCTTTCCCCATAGAATCCTACAAAATTGCAACCTGAGGCTTGAATTTTCTTTTCAGTTCCTTCAGCCTGAGAAATGCCAAGTGTGTTCTTCCCTTTTGGTTTTCTAACTCTAGGTCCTGTCACATTTCATTGTAATACTTTACTTTGTCTTTTCGAGCCACCCTTTGAAATTTTCTGTTCGGCTTCTTTACTTTATCATTTCTTTCACTTGTTTTAGGTACTCTATGTTCAAGAGCAAGTTTCAGAGTCACTTCTGACATCCATTTTGTGTTTTCTTTCTTCTTTTTTTAAAATTTTTTAAATTGTATTTTATATGAAGGTTTACAGAACAAATAGTTTCTCCTTAAACAGTTAGTACATATATTGTTTTATAAAATTGGTTAACAACCCCATGACATGTCAACATTCTCCCTTCTCGACCTTGGGTTCCCTGTTACCAGATTTCCTGTCCCCTCCTGCCTCTGACATCCATCTTGGTCTTTTCTTTCTTTTCTGTCTTTTTAATGACCTTTTGCTTTCTTCCTGTATAATGTCCTTGATGTCATTCCACAACTCATCTGGTCTTTGGTCATTAGTGTTTAATGAGTCAGATCTATTCTTCAAAGATCTCTAAATTCAGATGGAATATACTCAAGGTCGTACTTTGGCTCTCATGGACTTGTTCTAATTTTCTTCAGCTTCAGCTTGAACTTGCACATGAACAGTTGATGGTCTGTTCCACAGTTGGCCCCTGGCCTTGTTCTGGCTGATGATATTGAGCTTTTCCATTGTGTCTTTCCACAGATGCAGACAATTTGATTCCTGCGTATTCCATCTAGCGAGGTCCACGCGTATAGTCGCCTTTTATGTTGGTGAAAAAGCGTATCTGCAATGAAGAAGTTGTTGGTCTGCAAAATTCTATCATGCGGTCTCTGGGTCGTTTCTGTCACCAAGGCCATATTTTCCAACCGCTGATCCTTCTTCTTTGTTTCCAACTTTCACATTCAATTCACCAATAATGATCAATGCATCCTGATTGTATGTTTGATCAATTTCAGACTGCAAAGTTGGTAAAAATCTTCAATTTCCTTATCTTTGGCATTAATGGTTCGTGCATAAATTTGAATAATAGTCATATTAGCTGGTCTTCCTTGTAGGCGAATGGATATTATCCTGTCACTGACAGCGTTGTACTTCATGACAGATCTTGAAATGTTCTTTCTGATGATGAATGCAACGCCATTTCTCTTCAATTTGTCATTCCTGGGATAGCTGACCATGACTGTCTTATTCAAAATGGCCAAATACCGGTCCACTTTAGCTCACTAACGCCTAGGGTATTAATGTTTGTGTGTTCCATTTCATTTTTGATGACTTCAATTTCCCTAGATTCGTACTTCGTACATTCCACTTTCCCATTATCTATGTATGTTTGCAGATGTTTCTTCTCATTTTGAGTCATGCCACATCAGCAAATGAAGGTCCCGAAAGCTTTACTCTGTCCACGTCTTTAAGGTTGACTCTACTTTTAGGAGGCAGCTCTTCCCCAGTTGTATTTTGAGTGCCTTCCAACCTGAGGGGCTCATCTTCTGGCGTTATATCAGACAATGTTCTGCTGCTATTCCTGAGGTTTTCACTGGCTAATTTTTTCAGAATTAGACCATCAGGTCCTTCTTCCTAGTCTGTCTTAGTCTGGAAGCTCAGCTGAAATCTGTCCACCATGGGTGATGCTGCTAGTATTTGAAATACTAGTGGCATAGCTTCCGGCATCACAGCAACATGCAAGCCAACACAGTGTAACAAACTGACAGATGTATAACAGTAGGTAAATGCGGAGGAGAAAAAAATGGGGAAAGAAAAGCATTATAATATTTTTCTTTTCTTTCTGATGGTGTGTAGAGGGGGCGGGGGCGGGGATCAAGGAATACAGCGTACAGAGAAAGATCTTACCAGAACTACTTATTTAACAAGACACCTTAAGTGGCAACATGGGAGGCAAGAGAATAATGCACCTATGGCCAATAAGAGAAGTGCCTTGGATAAGCTGATTTTTAAGTTTCCTTAGTTTGAAAGCCATGGCTCAGTCAAGCCTTAACGGAAAATAGTTGAATTTGATGAGCTAGTGATACTACTTTGTATCTAGGATCTCTTACTTCATTGCTATCTCTCCTTGCAAATTGTAAAATGAATAACAATTAGGAACAAGTTTAATGTATGTAATGCTTTTAATTCACATTATTGAACACAGAAATCCTTATTCAGCTGCTGCGTAATAGATTGTTGATCTTATATCTATGGGAAATCTAGTTCAGCTACCTGAAATGTTACCATGTTGTTGTTGTTAGTTGCCGTCGAGTCTGTAGCGAGTCTGTAGAACTGCTCCATAGGGTTTCCAAGAAGTGGCCAGTGGATTTGAACTGCCGACCTTTTTGTTAGCAGCCGAGATCTTAACTACTACGCCACTAGGGCTCTGAAATGTTACCATTGTTAGTAATAATCACATGTACATATTTCATTTAGTCCTGTTAACAAACCTGTTAAGTAGGTACTATTATTACAGTCATTTTACGGATGAGAAAACCATGTCTGAGAGAGGTTAAATAACATGCCCAGGTCCACATAGGTAGTGTGGTAGAGCAAGGATGCAAGACCAGTCTGTTTTCTTGGAGTGTGAATGACTTCTATATTATACTGATTGTGCCAGGTGTCAATGTTGACCATATTTGTTTTTGTTTTTGAATTAGTTTTGACTCATAGCGACCTTAAGTACAACAGAATGAAACACTGCCTGGTCATGTGCCATCCTTGCAATCATTGCTATGTTTGAGCCCATTATTGCAGCTACTGTGTCAGTCCAACTCTTTGAGGGTCTTCTTCTTTCTCACTGACCCTCTACTTTACCAAGCTTGATGTCCTTCTCCAGGGGCTGGTCCTTCCTGATAACGTCCGAAGTATGAGAAACGAAGTCTCACCATCCTTGCTTCTAATGAACATTCTGGCTGTACTTCTTCCAAGACAGATTTGTTCGTTCTTTTGGCAGTCCATGGTATATTCAATATTCTTCGCCAACATCGTAATTCAAAGGCATCAATTCTTCTTCCTTATTCATTGTCCAGCTTTCACATGCTTATGATCATTTTTAGGACCAACAAATATCATACTCCCATAGGCCTTTGCAGAGTACTGAGCACTTATTTACTAGTTAGTAGGTCCTCAAGAACTAGTTGTTGCTTAAATCTTTAACAATTTTCCTTGCCGAAGTGTAATGATGCTGTTTAAGAATGATGGGCAGAACACTGAGCTAAGCTTCACACCTAGATGCTAATCAGGGATCTTTTATTAACTATCCATGCAGTCTTGGACAAATCACTTAACTTATCTGATGCTCAGTTTTAAAATCAGAGTTAACATCACCTGCTGGACCTACTTCCCAGTGTTGGGACCATGTATGGATGGAGAAGTTCTTCGGAAATTGTGATTTGTTGAACAAATAAAAGTCTTTACAGGCTCAAATTCAAAGTTCAGAGAGGACCATTAAGTGGGGAACCACATCTTTGGAGAAAACAGCTCAACTTCAACTACACAGACTTCATTTTGTTGTAAATCTAACTCAGTGTCCCACTGTAAGTCTGGCTAATAACTTAGGAATCCCTCATTTGATTCTACTTCTCTGAATCTATTTCCTGACTCTTTCCTTTAATTCCGTCACCCCTTCATCCAAACTAATCAGCTTCCTTTCCTAAGTCATCTTTTGGAGTTGAGGAGAAGAAAGTGTACTGCCCAAAGGTTAGACTTTGAAGGGCATCATGTACAAGAAACATAGACACCCCTCTGTCTCTGCTCTCTTACCCAGGCCCAGTATATCCTTTCCACCAGCAGCTAAAATAATTTAAGAGGAAGTGAGAGCCATTGGGGGTAGCCACTATTATTACAGACTTCCCACTTCAGTGTGAGGTTGTCAGGATGCACTTATATTGTGATTCAAATTCCTTTATTGGTAGACCTTGACATAAGTTAAAAATAGCAGAATTCATAAGACTTGAATTCATAATTTTTTGTGACAAAGGAAAATAGAATCATGGTGTTAGCCCCAACTTTTTGTTTTTCAGTCACCGGACTGTCTGGGTGTTCCTTTCCCACAATACCTCCTCTCCTTTTTGTCCTATCTTACTTATTAAGTCTTTAAAGTCCCTAAAGATTAGAGGTTCGAATCCATCCAGTGGCACTGCAGAAGGAAGACCTGCTAATCTGTTTCCTTAAAGACTGTTGTTGTTGGGTGTGGTTGAGTTGATTTCAACTCATAGTGACCCCATGGGACAGAGCAGAACTGCCCCATAGAGTTTTCTGGGCTGTAGTCTTTACCAAAGCAGATTGCCAGATCTTTTACCTTCAGATCAGCTAGGTAGGTTCGAACCATCAACCTTTCGGTTAGCAGCCAAGGACTTAATCATTGTACCACCAGAGCTCCTTCAGTAACACGTGAAGTCTCCATGAGTCTGAATAGACTAGACAGCAACTGGTTTGGGTTTTCTCAGAGGTATTAAGTCTTTGTCCTCGTTGGGTCCTCTTCCATGAAACTGGAACGCAGATTATGTATATAGGCCTTCCTCCCTGGGCAAAGATAAAATACATTGGATACCCGCTGGTGCAGTGCTTAACAGCTCGGCCTCTAACCCAAAAGTCGGCAGTTCAAATCCACCAGCCACTCCTTGGAAACCCGATGGGTCAGTTCTACTCTGTCCTATAGGGTCGCTATGAGTCTGAATGACTCAATGGCGACGGGTTTAGCTGGAAAGTGGTCCAGAGGTGGCATCTTCTGCATCTTCTCTTTTATGGCTGTTCTTTTTCATTCATCAACCAATTTGAAATGTAAGCTTCCGGATGTCAAAGACCTTGCCTGTGTTGCTTACTGCTGTATCAGTGCCGGGCACATAGCGGGCGCTCAACAAACACTTTTTGAGCTATTTTACTCACTAAACACTGCTGAGCACTGCTGTGTACTGGGTACCGCTGTGGGAGCTGACAATACGGAGGTGACAATGACACTGCGCTTCCTTAGGAGGCAGACGCTAGAGAACTAAAACCAATGTGCCAGGCGTTTTGTCTAACAGAGAAAACTCCGAGCTGAGCTCCGCGCAGGGCGGGCGCTGGGTGGCGTGCACGTTTGCGGGCTCTGTCCTGGTCGGGGTCCGCTGCTCCCGCTCCCGCGGCGCGCACTGATCAGCAAACTAGCAACAGATTCCGGAGCTGCTTGAACGCCAAAGATTCCTCCCTGCGGACGCGCCCCAGGCGGAATCGCCATCGCCGGGTCTCTGGGATTTGCACACAACTTAACCGCGTCGGCCCAGCTGCGGCTCAGGCCTCCTGGACTCAGGGGAACAGGGCGCCCCCACCCCAGACTGCAGACGAGAAAGAACTGCAGTGGGCTCTGAGAAAGAATCAAAATTCTTTCCCTCTGGGTCGCTGCTTCCCGCCGCACCACCTCACCCGGCTCTGCCGTTGCGGCGTGAACTTGGGTTTGGAGCCGAGGGACATGCGCAGACTGCAGTGTTGACAGCGGCTGGCGCGCTGCAGCGCGCTTCTTGCTTAGCATGTCCTCGCCGGGTGTAGAAATGTCCTCCACGAGACATTCTCACTTTGGTAGGGACAGGACCGAATCGCTGAGGTGGGGTTTGGCTGGAGCCAGAGACGAAGCCTCGGCCGGAGCCGCAGCGCGTAGCCTTGGTTGTGGAGCTGCGCGACCCCAAGGCGGCCCTCGACCCCTGCCTTATTGTTGCCACATGTGTAGCTGACTATTGGCAAAAGAGCTGCAAGAATTGGCCCCTGGGTCTCAGGCCGACTTGAGGGCTCTGCGCACCCCGGGTCTCCCGCGTCTCAGGAAAAGAATCTTCCGCCTCCGACCCCTTTGGCTTCTAGCGTTTCTCTCCTAGGCCTGGAGTCCAAAGGCCCTCTTCGCTTTACTTCCCGCGTGTACACCATCTCATTGAATTCAGAGTTTTAACCCCCACTCCCCACCCCCTGGGCTCTGGAAGAGCGCTGGACAGGTAGCCCCCAGTTTAATGATGGCGGCCAGGTTTGGGGCGCGAAGTGTCTCCTTCTCACGCTAAATGTTCTAGCCTTACTGAAGAGGAAACCCGCTGTCCCTAGGGGCCAGTCTTACGGGCGGAATTCCTAAGAGAGCTTGACATTTCTCCTTTCTCTTATAAGGAACAGCTGCTAGAGACCCCGAGGAGGTAGCGCAGCTGCCGCGGAGGAGCTGGAGAGGGGTGGGTGGGAGGAAAGAAAGCAGCAGCAGCGAGCCGGGCAATGTGAGCCTCCCCCTCCACCTAGAGTCGGCCTTTACCTGCCTGCAGTGCCTCGGACGCCCGGGGAACGTACTAGCCACCTTTTACTTAAGGAAAGAGCTCTGACGCCTGATTACTGCCAGCCCTGCCATTGTTGTGTGGCGAATTCCGGGGCAGGGCGGGGGTGCTAGCAGAGGAAAGTTAATTGCCCACGAGAAATGTTGTGCCTGCCCCCTGCCATCGCTTCCGTTTTATATTAGGGTAATGTTAGACTTCACCAGACATTTCAACAGACAATTTCAGCATTTCACCTAGAAAATTTTCTAAAAGAAAAAAACAACTTCCTTCTTGGTAAACATGCTTTCTTGTTTTGTGTTTCATAATACACAGAATCATATTGCCCACTATGGACTATCAATTTTCTTTATTTTTTTCTTAGGATATGAGTGCTTATGTTTACTACAGATCTGTTCAGCCGTAACTGCAACTCTTTGATTAAGTAGAATTGATTGCACACCTTCTAGCACTTTTTAAAAGAAATAAACAGTAATCATAAAAAATCATCAGTGTGTCTTCCTCCTCCTCCTCGAGGCAGTGAGTGCATCAAGTCCTTGATGTTGTTAGGTTTTCTCCAAAGCAAGATAAAATAAAATGAAATAACCTGACCTGACTCCAGGCTTGAGCCTGGGACTGTGCAATTGAATTGGAAAACCTTTTCCTGTGCGTGACCGCGCTTTCTTCGTAATGGTCACCAGGTTCTCCAGACATTTAAAAAATTATGTAATAGTTACCTTGCAGTGTTCCTGAAAACGCGGGGGAAAGATATATTTGAAGGGCTTAGGAGTGGTTAGAACGATGCACAAGGAGAGCTGTCCCACAGTTAAGTGCTCATTACGTGTTCATGGAAAGCATGAGTGATTCGCGAATTAATGAAGGAAAGTGTGCTCACATCAAGAGGCCGGATACCCAAACTCTTACAGACGAATGTGAGCTCCTGCTTCTCTTTTATTATCGTTTATGCCTTTGTCATCAGTATAAAGCATTTAATGAACTTATTTTAAAAGGCCTCCTGCCTCAGAAGTCCGGATGTGGGATCTCCGCAACCAGTCTGATACAGTCACGACCGGCACTTGCCGAACTCCTTTTTCCGACCCTCAACCCCGCCTTTTTAGAGCTGTGAGAGCCTAGGGACCCCAAAGGCCAGGGGTCGTCGGGAGGGCCTGGCTCGCAGCGCATTGTTGTCTGCGAGTAATCGGAGCTCCGGGCAGGGATGCGGGAACTGGGAGTGGGTACAGGGACCAGGAGCTGGCTGGCGCCCCGCGGGTTGCGCGGCAGGTGCGCGAGATCGGGGTTAGGGGGTGGGGGGCTGGACTGAGAGTGGCGAGGGCTGTGCGATCAGGATACGGGTGAGAGGCGCAGGACCGGACTCACACACCGGCCCCGGCTCCACCGTCATCTGGGGTTAGCTCCTCAAACGCGCTCTAGGCGCGCTGCACGAACTTCAGGGCGTGCTTCTGTTGTGGCGCGCGGGTTTCCATAAGTGCTCTGTCCCCAGCCCTCTGCGACGGAAGCCGACCCCTAACGAGGCATAAATATGGCTTGAGGCGTCGGGGAGATGTCCACAGGAAGAGGCAAAGTTGCTCCCCGGAGTTGGGGCTCCGCGGAGGACCAGAAGGAGCCGGGGCTAGCCTTTCCCTCCCGCCCGTTTTCGCCGCAGGAAGGCGGTTTGACTAGTCCGCGCGTCCAACCCCGGGAGGAGAGGAGAAAGACCCTCACGCCGCGCCCTTTCCAAGTCTGCTAGGAGTCCGGGCTGCTCCTCCTCCCGGGGAGCCGCGGGTCGGAACTGAGCCAGGCCTTGCGCCGGAGCTCGGCAGTCGGGCAGAGAAGGACAATTCTGGTCACGGCTACCGGTTTCCTCCGCTCGGAAGTGGTGTAGCCTCCCTCGGCCTCCCGCCCAGGGTTGGGGGGTATCCTTTGGCGGCAAGGGATGGAGCGCTCCTCTCTTCTCTGCCTGGGTTTCCTCGGGTGCCAGAGGTCAGAAAATTTCGCTGTGGGACTGAAGAACCAAATGTGCCATCTGATGGAGTCTTAACATTTCATTTCTTTCTCCCTTATGTGTCTGTTTGTCAAGGGGTTTTCTGAACCTGAACATCGCTTTGATGGAATGAAGTGAAATTTTATGCCCTGAGCAATCATTTCTTGTTGGAGATGACCCATTTAATCATTGGAAAACCTAGCTAATTGCATTGCTCCAGAAAGCGGACTTTTTTTTTGAGATCCCAGTATTCTTTGTAACATTCACTATGTAGAATTTAGAATCGATTGTTTTCAGTTATTTTATGAAAAGGGAGTAGGGTGGATTTGTGATGTTGTTACAAGTTTCTAAGCAAGCTTTTTCTTCTTTTTTTGCTAGACAATGCTGAAAGGTAAATTATTTTCAAGCACAAGAGTGAAAAAAAAATTATAAATGCCTGGGTTTCCCGCACTTCTAGTAGAAACTGATCCCCCTTTCTTAGCCTCTCCCAGCAATCTTTTTTTTCCCACTTCAATTCCAATTTAAAAGAGCAAGAAGCAAAGCAAAATACCCATTCCTCACATTTATTTACTAAAATAGTTGTCAGATTTTTAAAATAAACACCCAATATTTCTTTATTATTTGATGTGAAGATCTAGGCTTAAAGAGTTGGGCAGAAACTTTCCTTACTATGGGACTTTTCAATTTTTGAAGCACTGGTTCTTTTTAGTTTATGTATTCAAGCTAAACCTCCCTTGCTCTCCCCTCTTTGATGGAGCGATTCTACCAAGCAAGGTAGAAATACTTTCTAATTCATAACGACATTAGAAAGGAATAACTTTATAATTCTGAGAGCAAAAGGGCTTCCTTCCTCCTCAGACTAACGTCATTTTTTTTATACAAACATCTTGTTTTAAAGTGAATATTCCAGCATGTCACATCTAAATATACTTAGTCTTAAATTGATTCAGTAATATGAAAAAGGGACATATTCCTAATTTTAACTTTCTTCCATGTTTATTGCTTTGGGTACTGGGAATGAAAAGACAAAGGTTAGGGCTTTGAATAATCACAACTACCCTCAGTTCACAAATTCTTTTCAACTTAGTGCCGTTTTCACCCTGAGGTCAAAATAAGATTTGCTTTCCTTTTGCTATGTTATCTCTGTGGACTTCCATTCCAGTAACAGGAAGCTTGGCAAATTATCCTCCACTACTTAGAGAGTTTGAAAAGAATGGTTTCAGTGGTTAATATACATACTAAATTTACTTTATTTTCCTTGTAAATATTCTGAGGAATCTTATTAATTCTCCACCATCATCACCTTCATCTTTGCCATCTAAAATAATCAAAATTAGAATTTAGAGGATAAAGCTACTCAGCATTTTAAAAATATCAATAACTTTAAAAATTGCTTCATTGAGTATCCAGGCAATTTAGCCTTGACTGAATAGCTATGGTTGCTTAATGGAATAAAACTCCAGGAAATGGAGCATGTGTCTTCCAGTCCTGTCATTATTAAATAAACATTTTGTCATTTTTATAATCCTTTAAATATTTCAGTTGCTCTCAAGTTAAGCCTTTAAATTATTTTGCCCTTAAACACCAAAATCTTGTGGTTTACTCATAAGCCATTTCTACAGAGGGATATAACTAGAAATAATAATCAGCCCTGAATTCAGAGTGTCTGCCTTTTCTTTGATGAACTTAAAGTGACTTTGCATTTGTTTTCGTTTTTAATATAGCTTATTTGTTATAATGAGAGAGAAAATATTTTTCTTTTGTTGTACCATAAAATACTGAGGTTAGAGAAGATCAAATGTGACTAGGCTAGAGGAATACAAAGGGGGAACAGAAGCCAGAACCTATATCTATCAAATGCTTACCTGTTCTAGTATCAGTAATTATCAGATTAAAATGTCCTCTGGGACTTATTTTAATTGACTTATTTCTTGCCTATATCTGTCTGGATTTTTTAAAAGCATGTGAAGGTTGGGTCCTGGAGCCTCTGGAGATCCTTTTGGTTCTAAGATAATTGCCTCCATGAGATCAATGCTATTAGCCTCTAGAAGTCTCCTACTAACTAGGATGTAATGGTGTTTGGAAGGACTATATTAAAGGGCAGAAGTTAAGCCAGGCTTGGGAAAAATGATAATGGTTCCCCAAAGGAGGTGATAAATCCAAACTGGACTCTACTACCTAGGTTTCAAAACTCCAGAATCAAAGCTCTTTTAGATCGTGGTTTTCCCAAATTGATCGGAGCTGTTTGCAGGCAAGCTGGTGGCCATGGTGAGGCACAAGCAGATTGACCTTCCTGCCTGCAGTGGAGGAGTGTGAGGGTCAATCCCTGACTTCCAAGAGAAGGTATGGTGGGAAAAAAATGCAGAAGAGACGTTGCTGCCTTTTCCAACAACTCCCTTTTTAACAGTACTGAAGGAAGCATGGTGAGGTGGAAAGGGCAGCCTGTACCTCAGTGGTTGGATGGACCTTCTAGACCTCAGTTTCCTCTTATAAAGTGAAGGGTGTTAAACTTGATGATGGTTAAGACCTTCTCAGTTTTGTGATTTAATGAGAGGTGAGGAAGAAAAGTATTAGAGATTGGATCATTGAGCCTGCCTACCTATATGCCAGAAGTTTTCAGGCATATGTTGCTATCAACCATTCCAATTTAGCTTTTGTTAACTCTGTAGGTTTCCCCTCTTTTCTCTTGCACCATCAATGTTTTCTTCTTTTATGAATTATTGCCATCATCACACAAACCAGCAGTAATACCTACTAACCTTTAAAAATGCTCCCTGATCCAATATCCCCCTCCAGCTACTGTCCTATTTCTCTGGTTCTCTTTATGGCAAAACTCATAGAAAAAAGTAACCTATAGTCACTGTCTCCACTTCCTTGTCTCTCATTCTCTCTCTTTAAATTGTATTCTGTTGTTGTTGAGAATGTATACAGCAAAACATACACCAATTCAACAGTTACTACATGTACAATTTAGTGACATTGATTACATTCTTGGAGTTGTGCAACCATTCTCACCCTCCTTTTCTGAGTTGGTCCTCCCCCATTAACATAAATTCACTGCCTCCAAAGGTTCCTATCTAATCTGTCAAGTTGCTGTTGTCAATTTGATCCCATATAGACAGTTCTTAAAAGAGCATAGTGCTCAAGGCAGACATTTTTTACCAGTTAAGCTAAACTACTGTTTGGTTTTGAGAAGACTTCAGGGGATATTTTTGGTTTAAGGTTTAAGGTTTAAGGATTATCTCAGGGCAATAGTTTCAGGGGTTCATCCAACCTTCACGGCTCCAGGAAGTCTGGAGTCCATGAGAATTTGAAATTCTGTTTATATTTTCTCCCTTTTGATTAGGTTTCTTCTATGAATCTTTGATCAAAATGTTCATTAATGGTAGCCAGGCACCATCCAGTTCTTCTGGTCTAATGGCAAAGGAGGCAGTTGTTCATGGAGGCAATTAGCCACACATTCCACATCCTCCTTCTGTTTCTGATGCTTCTTCTTCCTCTGTTGCTCCAGGTGAATAGAGATCAATTGTGCCTTGGATGGCCACTTGCAAGCTTTTAAGACCCCAGACAATACACAACTAACTAGGAAGTAGAACAGAAGCACTAAACAAGTTATTAGGCCAGTTAACTGGGATGTCCCATGAAACCATAACCCTAAACCTCCAATCCAAGAAACCAAATCCCATGAGGATTTTGGTTGTACATAAGCAGCCTCAGTAGGTACTCTTCTTTTTGTTTTTGTTATTGTAAATACGTCTATCACACAACTTTTGCCAATTCAACTTTTTACAGGTGTACAACATACTGACAGCGATTATAGGAATCAGCTTTCCAACTCTACCCTTAGTCAATTCAAATTTCCCTCACTATTAATCCTCCCTGTTCCCCTCCCACCTATCTCTGGTAACCATAATAAACTTTGTTCTCTATACATTTGCCTTTTTATATAAGTGAAATCATTCAAAATTTGTCCTTTTTTGATGACTTATTTCACTCAGCATAATGTCTTCCAACTCCATCCGTACTGTAGCATATATCAAGCCTTCATTTCTCCTACTGCCTGAGTAGTATTCCATTGTACGTATGTACCACATTTTGTTTATCCATTCGTCTGTTGATGAGAATTTAGGTTGTTTCCACCTTTGGGCTATTGTGAATAGGGCTGCAATGAACATTGGTGTACGATCTCTTTCTGAGTCTCTGTTTTCAAGTCTTTTGGGTATATAATATACCTAGTAGTGGAATTGCTGGGTCATGCGGTAGTTCTATTTTTAGTTTTTTTTGAGGAACCTCCACACTGCTTTCCACAACATTCTGCATTCCCACCAGCAATGGGTAAGTGTTCCAATTTCCCCACATCCTCGCTAACATTTGTTATTTTCTGTTGTTTTTTTTTTTAAGTCTTAGCCATTATTCTAGTGGGAGCGAAATGGTATCTCATTGTGGTTTTGATTTACATCTCTCTGATGGCTAATGATGCTGCACATCTTTTCATGTGTTTGGTGGCCATTTGAATATCTTCTTTAGTAAAATGTCTATTCAAGTCTTTTGCCTATTTTATGATTGGGTGATTTGTCTTTTTGTTGTTAAGTTGTTGAAGTTTTGTATATATTTTGGTTATTAGATTCCTGTCAGATATATGGTTTCCAAAGACACTCTCCCATGCCATAGCTTGTCTTTTTTTCTGAGGTCCCATTTATTTATTATATCTTTTGCTGTTTGTGCTTTTGTTAATATGTTAGATAATCTATTGTTAAAAGCTAGGCCTGACAGCATTTCCCTTGCTTTTTCTTTTAAGAGTTTTATGGTTTTAGTTTGCATGTTTAAGTCCTTAAACCGTTTTGAATTTGTTTTTCTGTATAGTGTGAAGCATGGGATCCTGTTTCATTTTTCTGCATGTGGAAATCCAATTTTCCCAGCACCATTTTTTTTTCTTTTTTCTTTTAGTATTTTATTGTACTTCAGGTGAAGGCTTACAGAACAAATAGTTTCTCATGAAACAGTAGTACACATGTTGTTTTATGACACTGGTTAACAACCCCACAACATATTAACCCTTTAACTTCTTAACCTTTTTTTTTTTTTTTGGTGAAAATACACATAGCCAAAGCTACACTGTTTCAAAAATTTCTACATACACAGTTCAGTGACATTGACTACTCTCTTCCAATTGTCCAGCACCATTTTTTGAAGAGACTCATCTTTCCACATCAAATAGACTTAGCACCCTTGTCAAAAAATCAGTTGACCATAGATGTGTGGGTTTATTTCTGGACTCTTAATTCTATTCCATTGGTCAATGTGTCTATTGTTATACCAGTACCAGGTTGTTTTGATTACTGTAGCTATGCAGTGTGTTTTAAAATCAAGACATGTGAGTCCTCTTACTTTGTTCTTCTCTTTCAACATTCCTTTAGCAATTTGGGGTCCCATTCTCTTTTGAATTCACTCCAGCCAGATTTTGACCCTCATCACTCTAATTGAAAGTTCTCCTGACTCAGACAGAATTGACTTCCATGTTGCCACATCTAATGGTCAACACTTAATCCTTATCTTACTTGACCTATCAGCAGCATTTAACAGAGGTCATCACTCCCTCTTTCCAGAAACTTCACTTGACTTCCATGACAATACCCCCTTAGTTCTTACCTAACTTGTTGTTACTTCTGCCTTCTTCATTGCTTTGTCTTCACCTTGCTGACTTCTAAAAGTTGAAGTGACCCAGGGCTCAATCCGTGGACTTTTCATCTCTCTCTATATTCATTCCTTTGACAATCTCAACTAGTATCATGGCTTTAAATGTTGTTGTTAGGTGCTGTTGAGTCGATTCTGACTCATAGCAGCTCTATGTACAACAGAATGAAACATTGCCTAGTCTTGTGCCATCCTCAAAATAGTTGCTGTGTCTGAGCCTATTGTGGCAGCCACTGTGTCAATCCATCTCATCAAGGGTCTTCCTCTTTTTCACTGACCCTCTGCCGTACCAAGCATGATACCCTTCTGCAGGGAATGGTCCCACCTGGTAATGTGTCCAGAGTACTTGAGATGAAGTCTCACTATCCTCGCTTCCAAGGAGCACTCTAGCTGTACTTCTTCCAAGACAGACTCGTTTGTTCTTTTGGCAGTCCATGGTATATTCAATATTCTTTGCCAACACCATAATTCAAAGGCATCAATTCTTCTTTGGCCTTCCTTATTCATTGTCCTGCTTTCACATGCATATGAGGCGATTAAAAACATCATGACTTGGGTCAGGAGTGCTTTAGTTCTCAAAGTAAAGTTTTTGCTTTTCAACGTTTTTTTAAAGAGATCTTTTGTAGCAGATTTGGCCAGTGCAATACTTCATCTGATTTCTTTTTTTTTAATTGTTGTAATTAAATGAAGTTTACATTTCAAGTTAGTCTCCCATACAGATTTTTTTTTTTTTTACATTCGTCTGATTTCTTAACTGCTGCTTCCATGGGTGTTGATTGTGGATCCAAGTAAAATGAAATCCTTGACAACTTAAATCTTTTCTCCATTTATCATGATGTTGCTTACTGGTCCAGTTATGAGGATTTTTGTTTTCTTTATGTTGAGGTGTAATCCATACTGAAGGCTGTGGTCTTTAATCTTCATCAGTAAATGCTTCAAGTCCTCTTCACTTCAGGAAGCAAGATTGTGTCATCTGCATGTCACAAGTTGTTAGTCTTCCTCCAATCCTGATGGATCTAGTCTTCTTCATATAGTCCAACTTCTCGTATGATTTGCTCAGCATACAGACTGAATAAGTATGGTGAAAGGATACAACCCTGATGCATATCTTTTTTGACTTTAAACCATATAGTATCCCCTTGTTCTGTTTGAATGACTGCCTTTTGGTCTATGTAGGGCCTTGTTTATATGGCAGCTTGGTGGCACTTTAAATGGAAAGTCCTTCTGTGACAGAACTGCAGAGAACTAGCTAGAGGTACCATCAGCAGTGGGGCAGTGCTAAAATCCAGTCCTATAATATGTAATATACAAGATAGTGGTTTGTACGTACATTTGAATAATACTCGTATTAACTGGTCTTCCTTGTAGGCATATGGATATTATCCTATCACTGATAGAGTACTTCAGGACAGATCTTGAAATGTTCTTTTTCATGATGAATACGAAGTCATTGCGCTTCGATTTGTCATTCCCAGCATAGCAGATCATATGATTGTCTGGTTCACAATGCCAATACTAGTCCATTTCAGCTCACTAATGCCTAAGATATCAATTTCTATGCATTCTGTTTCATTTTTGACTACTTTCAATTTCCCTAGATTCATACTTTGCACATTCCATGTTCCCATTATTAATGGATATTTGCAGCTGTTTTTTCTCATTTTGAGTCATGCCACATCAGCACATGAAGGTCCTGAAAGCTTTACTCCCTGCCCGTCATTAAGGTCGACTCTACTTTGAGGAGGCAGCTCTTCCCCAGTCATATTTTCAGTGCCTTCCAACCTGAGGGGCTCATCTTCAGGTACTATATCAGACAATGTTCCACTGTTATCCATAAGGTTTTCACTGGCCAGTTTTTTCAGAAGTAGATCACCAGGTCCTTCTTCCTAGTCTGTTTTAGTCTGGAAGCTCTGCTGTAACCTGTCCACCATGGATGAGCCTACTGGTATTTGAAATACTGGTGATATAGCTTCCAGCATCACAGCAACATGCAAGCCACCACAGAATGACAAACTGACAGACACGTGGTGGATGCCTTTAAATACATACTATATATTGATGACTTCCTAATTTAATCTCTAACCTGACTGCTCCTTTGAATTCTAAATTTATATATTCCAACTTCCTACTTGACACCTCCATTTGGTATAATAGACATCTCAAATTTAATACGAATTATTGACTTCCTTCCCAAATTTACTGTTCCTTCAGTTTTCTGCATCTTGGTAAATGACAAATCCATACTAACAATTTATTTAGGCCCAAAACCTAGGAGTTATCCTTGATTCTTCTTTCACATCCTGTCATGAATTATGTCCCCCCAAAAATGTGTGTATCAGTTTGGTTGGGCCATATTCCTGGTATTGTGTGATTTTCCTATGTGTTGTAAATCTTGCCTCTATGATGTTAATAAGGGAGGATGGGCGGCAGTTGTGTTAGTGAAGCAGGACTCAATCTACAAGACTGGATTGTGTCTTGAGGCAATCTCTTGAGATATAAGACAGAGAAGTGAGCAGAGAGACAGGGGAATCTCATATCACCAAGAAAGCAGTGCTGGGAGCAGAGCGTGTTCTTTGGACCCAGGGTCCCTGCAAGGAGACGCTGCTCATCCAGGGGAAGATTGATGAGAAGACCAACGGAGAGAGAAAGGCTTCCCTGGAGCTGATGCCCTGAATTTGGACTTTTAGCCTACTTTACTGTGAAGAGATAAGTTTCTCTTCTTTAAAGCCATCCACTTGCGGTATTTCTGTTAGAGCAGCACTAGATAACTAAGACACATCTTAATCCAATACATCAGAAAATCTTGGTGGCTCTACTTTAGGAAAATATCCATAATTTTTCCTCTTCTCATCACCACCCCACCACCACCTTGGTCCAAGGCACCATCATCTCTCTCTTGGACTATTGTTATAGTCTCTTAATTTGTCTTTGCTTCCATTTTTGCCGCTTTTCAGTCTGTTGTCCATATTAGAGCCAGTGTGATCCTTCTAAAAAGAAATTCCAATCATGTCTTACCCCTGTTCAAAACCTTATAGTGACTCCCCATATCACCAGAGTAAAATCCACAGTCCTTAAATTAACATCTCTCAAAAGACCTTACATGAATAGATCCAAGTATTTTCTTTCTGATCTCATCTCTTGCCACTCCACTGACCGTCACATATTCTGTTGCAGTCACACTGGCCTTCTCGCTGTATCTTGAACCTACTAGGCACACTCCCACCTCAGAGCCTTTGTATCTCATCCACATACCTTACATGGCTTTCTCTCACACTTCTTTTGGGTCTCAAATATCATATTATCAGAGAGACCTTTTCTAACTATCCCATATAAAATAGCATCTTCTGCCATCAGTCTCTCACCTTGCATTATTCTTCTTGATAACACTTATCACCACCTGAGGCATTATTTATTTATATATAGGTAGACCTGCTCTAAGGTTGGTTAATTAAATGGCTCACAATTCCACAATGACAACAAATCTCTGGACTGCTTAACATGTTGGTTTCTGTACTCAGGTTTGTTCCCTCATGATTGATTCCTAGTATATCTGGGAGTCTCATCCTCACACAACATCCAAAGATAGAAATAATGGGCACTGATTCCTTTTGGGCACCCCTTTGTAATATAAGTGAAAATCTCTCCCATGTGCCTCCAGCAAACTGACCCTCATGTCTGCTTGGCCAGAATTGTGTCACATGTCCATTTCCAAACCAATCACATGAAAGAGAAAAGGAACTACCATGATTGACTCAAGTTAACTGAGATTTGCCTCTTGGGATTTGGAGGGTTTCAGCATCCCTAAAGCACTTGACCACATTATACCCAAATAAAATCAGGGTTATGTTAGCCAGAAAGAAGTATAGGCAGTGACTATTGGGTGAACATCTTAATAGTGTCTGCCACACTTGTGATCGTTGATAATCTGCATTTTGCTGGCCAGCTCTTGTTTATGTTCTCACATTCCTGGGTAGCTGATCATTTGAAGCAAGGCAGTTTTCTTCTTCTCCTCTATATCTGTTGCATTTAATTGTATTCATTGATAGAAGGTGTATCTGTTGTCAGTTACTAAATAGCCAACCACTCTGAAACTTAGCAGCATAAAACAACAATCATTTAATTGCTCACAATTCTGTGATTTGGGCTGGACTTAGCTGGGTAGTTCTGCTGCTCTTACCTAGGCTTACTCATGTGGTTGTGATCATTGAGGAAAGTTGGAGACTGGGCCTCTCTCTTCATAGGGTCTTTTATTTTTAAGGAGATTAGATCAGGCTTCTTCTCATGGTGCTTAACAGCAGTTCAAAAGACCAAGCCCCACTGTGCAAATACTTATCAAGTTTCTGTTTTTGTCATATTTGCTGATGTTTCATTGACCAGAGCAAGTCATATGATCAAATCCAGAGTCATTGTGAGAGGATACTATACAAGAGCATGGATACCAGGAGGTCTGAGTCACTGGGGGCCATTAGGTAACAGTTTACTTCAGGAGGTTAACCACGAACAAGGAAAAAAAAAAATCACTGGAATAATTGTGTGAAAATCAGCAGAGCCATTCTTTCAGGAATTATTATGCAACTTTTCTAAGCTGTGGCTGAGTGAAATGTAAAAATGAGAATAGCAAGTCTGCAGAATAAAACTTCAGCTATGCATTTTTTATTATATATGTATTTTAAGTAGCAAGAAGTTAATCAAAAACCAAGTTTCAGTTTGACCTCAAGGCAATAGTTAGAATCAGGCACACAATAAAAAATGAAGCCTTTTCCTAGACATTTTTTCATGTACAAAAGCAAACAAACCCTGTCCTGGTTGATTTTCTGTACATTGATTTTATTTTCTACCAGCATCACTGGAGTATGAAAACAAAAGTTAAGTCATTATTAAAACCAGAAGCAGAAAAATTGTCTTGTGTTTGCCAATATCATTAATTAATGGGCTACATATCCTAAACAGACATATCCTTTCCCCACAAGTCTAAGTATGAGGGAGTAAGTAGCTTCTGATTGTTACTCTTTTGTCAAATCACTTTTTATGGTTAGCAGGCACTGAAATGCCTCCTAAGTCATCACAGAAAACTTTTTGCTGAATTTTATTTTTCCTTATTAAGTAGTTAATTCAGAAACAGTCCGGGGAGAATCCATCTTTTCTAATGTTTTAAATCATACCAGTCAGCAAATTATTGTTCTACTATAAAGAATTCTTTCTCACAGTTCTTTCTTCCTTCCCTTCCTTTTCCTCTCTCATGGCTTTTTATCATATACTTCCCTCTCTCTCCTTTTTTTTTTTTTTTTTAAAACTATTCTTCTCTCTTAAATCAACTCAAATCTTCACATGACTCAAAATGAGGCAGATGAAATTAAATCAAGTCTTCTGTTGTTATCGCCAGTGCTAAAATTAACTTCCGTGTGGTTATGGGCTTTGATTTGATCTTGGGAAATAGTGAGGGTATCTCCTTCGTGTTTGGGGTCAGGAATCTGCTTTTTCTTCCTGGGCTTTTATTTGTTACCTTTTCCTAAGAAGCCTAAAATACTTTCTACAGCTGTTTGAGATAAAGAAAGAATAAGTTCATCAATTTTAAAAAACAGAAACCTGAGAAAGAAAGATCTATATAAATAGTTACTATCTTTATTAAGCAGGTACTAAAACATAACAAAACTTGGATCAATTAACAATGTCCATAATTTAGACCAAAAATTACTTATCTATAAATATACTGCAGTGTTACATTGGAGCCAAAGGACGTCTTTTTCGTTTTATTTTTATTTTTGTGCTTTATGTGAACGTTTACAGTTCAAGTTAGTTTCTCATTCAAAAATTTATGCACATATTATTTTGTGACATTGGTTGCAATCCCTGCAATGTGACACCACTCTGCCCTCTTCCATCCCAGGTTCCCTGTGTCCATTTGCACAGTTGCCTGCCCCTTCCTGCGTTCTCTTCTTACTTTAGGATGGGATAGTTGCCCATTTGGTCTCTATTTGATTGAACTAAGAAGCACGTTCTTCATGTGTGTTGTTTGTTTTATAGGGCTGTCTAATTATTGTCTGAAAAGTGGGCTTTATGAGTAGCAGGGTTTCCGGGGGCCATAGTCTCAAGGGTTCTTCCAGTCTCTGTCAGACCAGGAAGTCTGGTCTTTTTTTTGGGAATTTGAATTTTGTTCTACATTTTGCTCATGCTCTGTCTGGTACTTTTTGTTGTGGTCCCTGTCAGAGCGGTCAGTGGTGGTAGCCAGGCACCATCTAGTTCTTCTGGGCTCAGGCTGGTGGAGGCTGTGGTTCATGTGGTCCTTTAGTCCTCTGGGCTAATATTTTCCTTGTGCCTTCAGTTTCTTCAATTTCCTTTGCTCTGGATAGGAAGGGACCAATAAATATATCTTAGATGGCCACTCACAAGCTTTTAACACCTTGGACACTACTGACCAAGGTATGATGTAGAATATTTTCTTTATGAACTATGTTATGCCAATTGACCTAGATGTCTACTGAGACTATGGTCCCCAGCAGCTGGGTCCCTCAAGGTGTTTGGATGTGTCTAGGAAACTTCCATGACTTTGCCTTGGTCAAGCTGTGCTGAATTTCTCTATATTGTGTGTTTTCTTTCCCTTCACAAAATTTGACACTTGTTTACTAACTAGTTAGTGATTTGCCCTACCCACCCCTCCCTACCCTCATAACCATCAAAGAATGTTTTTTTTTTCCTGTGTGTAAACCTTTTCTTGAGTTTGTAAAATACTGATCTCATATAATATTTGTCCTTTTGTGATTGACTTATTGCACTCAGCATAATGCCCTCCAGATTCATCCATGTTGTGAGATGTTTCACCAATTCATCATTATTCTTTATCATTGCAACGTATTCCATTGTGTGTATGTAACATAACTGATTTATTCACTCATGTGTTGATGGACACTTAGGTTGTTCTATCTTTTTGCTATTGTGAATAGTGCTGCAATGAACATGGGTGTACATATGTCTATTTGCATGACAGCTCTTATTTCTCTAGGATATATTATTAGGTGCGGGATTGCTGGATTGTATGGTATATCTATCTCTAGAATTTTAAGGAGGTGCCATATCGTTTTCCAAAGTGGTTGTACCATTTTATTTTCCCACCAGCAGTGCATAGAGTTCCAATCTCCCCGCAAGCTCTCCAATGTTTGATATTTTCTGTTTTTTTGATTAGTGCCAATACTAACAATACTGTCGGGGTGAGATGATATCTTGTACTTTTGATCTGCATTTCTCTAATAGCTAATAATTTTGAGCACATTTTCATGTGTCTGCTAGCCACCTGAACGTGTTCTTTGGTAAAGTGTCAGTTCATATCTTTTGCCCATTTTTTAGTTGGAATACTTGTCTTTTTGTTGTTGAGTTGTTGATGTATTTTGTAGATTTTAAAGATTAGACCCCTGCCGGATAGGTTGTAGCCAAAATCTTTTCCCCAGTCTATAGGTTCTTTTTTGGTGAAGTCTTTTTTGATGAGCGTAAACATTTAATTTTTAGGAGTTCCCAGTTATCTAGTTTCTTTTCTGGTGTTTATGCATTGTTAGTTATGATTTGTATTCTATTTATACCATGTATTAGGGCCCCTAGCATTTTCCCTATTTTTTCTTCTATGATCTTTATCGTTTTAGGTTTTATATTTAGGTCTTCGATCCATTTTGAGTTAGTTTTTGTGTATGGTGTGGGGTATGGATTCTGTTTCATTTTTTAACAGACGATCATCCAGTTCTGTCAGCACCATTTGTTAAAGAAGCTGTCTTTTCCCCATTTAACGGACTTTGGCCCTTTGTCAAATATTAGCTGCCCGTAGATGGATGGATTTACATCTGGGTTTTCAATTCTTCCATTGGTCTATGTGTCTGTTGTACCAGTACCAGGCTGTTTTGACTACTGTGGCTATATAGTAGGTTCTGAGATCAGGTGGTGTGAGGCCTCCTACTTTGTTCTCCTTCTTCGGTAATGCTTTACTTATCTGGGGCCTCTTTCCTTTCCGTATGAAGTTGGTGATTAGTTTCTCCATCTCATTAAAGAATGCCGTTGGAATTTAGATTGGGATTGCATTGTGTCTGTAGATAGACTTGGGTAAAATTGACATTTTCACAATGTTGAGTAAGTTTTCTTACTCATGAGCATGGCATGTTTTTCATTTATGTAGGTCTCTTTTTGTTTCTTGCAGCAATATTTTGTAGTTATCTTTGTATAGGTCTTTTACGTCCCTGGTTAGATTTGTTCCTAAGTATTGTATCTTCTTGGGTAAAATGGTGTTGATTTCTTGATGTCCTTTTCAAAGATCTCGTTGTTGGTGAAAAGGAATTCAACTGATTTTTGTATGTTAATCTTTATCCAGCTACTTTGCTGAAATCTATTAGTTCTAGTAGTTTCCTGTGGATTCTTTGGGGTTTTCTACATATAGGATCATATCATCTGCAAGTATGGATAGTTTTACCTGTTCCTTACTAATTTGGATGCTCTTTATTTCTTTTTCTTGCCTTATTGCTCTAGCTAGGACTTCCAGCATGATGTTGAATAAGAGTGGTGATAAAGGGCATCTTTGTCTAGTTTCCATTCTCAGAGGGAATGCTTTCAGTCTCTCTCTGTTGAGAATAATGTTGTCTGTTCGTTTTGTATAAACGCCCTTTATTATTTGAGGAATTTCCCTTCTATTCCTATTTTGTTGAGAGTTTTTTTCAAGAATGGGTGTTGGACTTTGTCAAATGCCTTTTCTGTGTTGATTGAGATGATCATGTGATTCTTTTCTTTTCTTCTATTTATGTGGTAGATTACATTGATTTTCTAATGTTGAACCATCCTCGCATACCTGGTATAAATCCCACTTGGTCATGATGTATTATTTTTTGATACGCTGTTGAATTCTATTGGCTAAAATTTCGTTGAGAATTTTTGTGTCTATATTCATGAGGGATATTGGTCTGCAGTCTTCTTTCTGTGGTGTCTTTGCCTGGCTTTGGTATCAGGGTAGGACACCTTTTTTAAACTAAAAAAAGTTAAATGGCAGTTTCAGGAGACTGGTTCCTGTTTTGTTTTTAAATTATTTTATTTTTTGGTGAAAATATACACAGCAAAACATACACCAATTCAACAATTTCTACATGTACCATTCAGTACATTAATTATATTCTTAAAATTGTGGAACCATTCTCACTATTCTTTTTCAAACTATTTCACCATTATTAATGTAAACTCACTGTCCCCCTAAGGTTCTTACCTAACCTTTCGAGTTGATTTTGTCAGTTTGATCACATGGATGATTTTTTTTCAAAAGAGCAAAATGCTCAAGGCAAACATTCTTTATTAATTAAGCTATAGTTTAGTTGAAAGATGACTTCAGGGGACAGTCTCAGTTTAAGTTTTAAGGTTTAAAAATTATTTTAGGGTAATAGTTTTGGTGGGTGGTCATCCAGACTCAATGGTTCCATAAAGTCTGGATTCCATGAAAATTTGAAAAGCTGTTCCACATTTCCTCCCTTTTGATCAGTATTCTTCTATAGCGTCTTTGATCAAAATGTTCAGTAATGGTAGCCAGGCCCCACCCAGTTCTTTTGGCCTGATAGTAAAGGAGACTAGTTCCTTTTTTAATAACTTAAAATTTATTTTCATTCTCCAAAGATTTTGAGTACAATAAAATCAGTGGTATCTCATTTTTAAAAAGCTTATTTATAAGCCTCTCAAATATAAAAATTAATACAGACTACAAGGAAATCTTAAAAAAGTGAATTAATTAGTAACACGCACAAACAAAGCAAAAGCCCAAAAGGAAACAGATGAATACCTTTCACGTGTCAGTAGTATCACTTAGAAATTGCTTTCAGCTGTGAACACTCCCGCTCCACCCCCACAAAGTAACTCTTCAAGGACAACACAGTTTATTTTCATCTAAAAGAAGTCCAGAACATAGATAATTCAGGGTTGGTGTTGTGGTTTCATTAAGTCATCCGGGATCCTGGTTCCTTTTATCTTTCTGTTTGGCCATTGTCAGCATATGGCTTCCATGTTGTTGTTGTTAGGCCGTTGAGTTGGTTCTGACTCAAAGTGACCCTATGTACAACAGAACAAAATGGTGCCTAGTCCTACATCATCATCACAATTGTTGCTATGATTGAGCTCATTGTTGTAGCCACTGTGTCAATCAATCTTGTTGAGGGTCTTCATCTTTTTCACTGACCCTCTACCATGCACAGTGTCCTCCAGGGGCTGGTCCCTTCTGATAACACGTCCAAAGTATGTGAGATGAAGTCTTGCCATCCTTGATTCTAAAGAGCATTCTGGCTGTACTTCTTCCAAGACAGATTTGTTCATTCTTCTGGCAGTTCATGGTATATTCAATATTCTTCACCCACACCATAATTCAAATGCGTCAATTTTTCTTCAGCCTTCCTTATTCATTTTGCATACGTATGAGACGATTGAAAATATCATGGCTTGGGTCAGGTGCACTTTAATTCTCAAAGTAACATCTTTACTCTTTAACAGTTTATATAGGTTTTTTGCAGCAGAGTCGCCCAGTGCAATACATTGTTTGATTTCTTGACTGCTGCTTCCATGGGTATTGATTGTGGATCCAAGTAAAATGAAATCCTTGACAACGTCAATATTTCCTCTGCTTATCATGATGTTGCTTATTGGTCCGCTTGTGACAGTGTGTTTTCTCTATGTTGAGGTGTAATCCATACTGAAGGCTGTAGTCTTTGATCTTCATCAGTAAGTGCTTCAAGTCCTTTTCACTTTCAGCAAGCAAGGCTGTGTCATCTGCATGTGACAGGTTGTTAATGAGTCTTCTTTCAATCCTGATGCTACATTTTTCTTATATAGTCCAGCTTCTTGGATTATTTGCTCAGCATACATATTGAATAAGTATGATAAAATGATACAACCCTGACACACACCTTTCTTAACTTTAAACCACACAGTATCCCCTTGTTCTATTTGAACGACTGCCTCTTGGTCTATGTACAAGTTCTGCATCAGCACAATTACATGGTCTGGGATTCCCATTCTTTGCAATGTTATCCATAATTTTTATTATCCATGCAGTCAAATGCCTTTTCACAGTCAATAAAACCCAGGTAAACATCTTTCTGGTATTCTCTGCTGTCAGCCAAGATCCATCTGACATCAGCAATGATATCGCTCATTCCATGTCCTCTTCTGAATCCGGCTTGAATTTCTGGCAGTTCCTTGTCAATGTATGACTGCAGCTGTTTTTGAATTATCTTTAGCAAACTTTAACATTTGATATTAATGATATTGTTTGATAATTTTTGCATTCAGTTGGATCACTGTCTTTGGAATGGGCACGGATATGGATCTTTTCCAGTTGATACGCCAAGTGTCTTCCAAATTTCTTAGCACAGATGAGTGAGCACTTCCAGCATTATATCCATTCACGAGGTTATTTCATGGATCAAGATAGCTTCGGCAGCCCTGGCCATCATGTCTGCATTTCAGGTATGAGGAAAGGGAAAAAGGGGCTGAGATGCCTTTTTTAAGTCCCACACAACACTTTTGTTTATATTACATTGAACAGAACTAACATAGCCACATCTGGCTACAAAGAGGCTGGAAACATAGTCTTTGTTCCAGAGACAGCAATATAACCAGCTAAAGACCTGGGTTCTGTACTAATATGGGGAGAATGGATCCTTGGGGTCAGAGGCAAATAGAAGACTCCACTACACTACTGAGGTAATGTTGTGAAAATGAATCATGCTTTGTTTTGGATACCAGATTCTATGAAGATCCTTCACCTATGACTGGGAATATCCCATCTTATGGCTCCTTGTTCCCCTGTTTGTAAGTCAGAAGCTCACTTTCCCAGACTTCATTTTGCATTGAGGGCATAGCAATATGTCTTACGCTTTCAATCAGACCTTATGACCCAGGACTTTGATTTGGAAGTAAGTAATGTGAAAAAGCAAATGCCTCTGTGGAATCTATTCTTGTGAGCACAGCAGCAGAGATACCAAACTTCTGGAGGTAACAGCGGCAGAGGTGCACACGCAGAGTTGGCAGCGCAATCTGTGGGGTTTGGGTCCAGTGCAGCGACTGTGGTGTCTTCAGTGGAGTCATTCTGTGATATAACTTGGGCTGTTTTTCTGGGGAGGTAGCCTTCAGGTCAGTGTTTCTGGCACTTCCACAGAATTGGAACTACCTAACAGCATTTTCTGTTTCAACCATTCACAGAAAGTATCTGATGGTTGTGCCTAAGAACCCTCACTGATGCAGGCATGTTCTGGGATATCAAATCAGGAGCCCAGTACCCCCAAACTCAGTAGTAATACAGAAGAATCTCCCCTTCCCTCTCCTACCTTCACTCCTTCCTATCGGTCTCAAAAACAAGACTGCAAAGCCTCCAAGGTCCAGGATGAACGTAGAATAACTCCACTGATTTTTTTAAAGGAAGATATTTGTAGAAATAAAATGTATTTAGGCCATTTATAGCTGACTTAAGTGTAGACCACATTCAGTGGTTCCTATTTCAAATGAGAAAAGGAAAAATTTTTATTCAATGCTACAGTATTAGCATTTTTGATCATGACAGCTTTGGACACTGTACCTGTGGGTTTCCTTAGATCTGGTGGGTCACCATTGTATTTTATGGATTCCAGATGGCCAGTTGGATCAAGACTCTGCAACCCATCACTTTCTCACCATCTCATCCCTGATACAGCTTCTTAAAACATCACAGAACTAAAGAACCTATTGCCTGCCTCGGATCCCTTTTCTCTACTGGATTTTTAAAAATCTTATTTTTAAATGAATTTTTATTTTGGAAAAGTTCAGACATACAAAAATAGAATTGTAAAATAAACCCATGCACACATCCCTCAAATTCAACAATTATCAATTTATGACCAATTTTGTTTCATCTGTACCCTTTGGTTCTCAATTGGAGGTGATTGGTCGTCTGATTGTCACAACTAGAGGAGGGAGTACTACTGGCATCTGATGAGTAGAGACCAGGGATACTGCTAAATATCCTACAATGCACAAGACAGCCCTCTTCAACAAAGAATTATCAAGACAAAAATGTCAATGGTACCAAAGCTGAGAAACCCTGTACCCACTGTCTCTCCCTTCCCCATTTGAGGACTGTTTGCAGCAAATGCCAATCATTATATATTTTATCTGTAAATATTTCAGTTTGTATCTCTAAATGATAAGAATAAAAGTAAACATAACCATAATACAATTAATTATTCCACTTAATATTAAGGTTAATTTCTAATTTCAATAAATATTTAGTCAGTGTTCAAATTGCCTCTATTGGCTTATATAATTTTTAAATTTCTTTTTGTGCTTTAGGTGAAAGTTTACAGCACAAATTAGTTTCTCGTTCAAAAATTTATACACAAATTGTTTTGTGACATTGGTTGCAATCCCTGCAATGTGTCAGTGCTCCCCCCTTTCCACCCTGGGTTCCCCGTGTCCATTTATCCAGTTTCCCTGTCCCTTCTTGCCGTCTCATCTTTGCTTTTGGGCAAGTGTTGCCCATCTGGTCTCATATACTTGATTGAACTAAGAAGTACATTCCTCAAGTGTGTTATTATTTGTTTTATAGGCCTGTCTAATCTTTTGCTGAAAGGCGGATTTTGGGAGTGGCTTCAGTTCTGAGTTAGCAGGGTGTCCAGGAGCCATAGTCTCAGGGGTTCCTCCAGTCTCCGTCAGACCAGGAAGTCTGGTCTTTTTTTTTTTTGGTGAATTTGAATTCTTTTCTACATTTTTCTCCCTCTCTGTCTAGGACTTTCTGTTGTGATCCCCTGTCAGAGTGGTCAGTGGTGGTAGCTGGGCACCATCTAGTTCTTCTGGGCTCAGGCTGGTGGAGGCTGTGGTTCACGTGGTCCATCAGTCCTTTGGACTAACATTTTCCTTATGTCTTTGGTTTTCTTCAATTTCCTTTACTCTGGGTGGGATGGGACTAGACCAATACATGTATCTTTGATAATGCCCCATTGCCGTCTAGTCGATTCCAACTCATAGTGATTGTCATAGTCATCTAGTGCTGCTATAACAGAAATACCACAAGTGGATGGCTTTAACAAAGAGAAGTTTATTCTCTCACAGTCCAGTAGGCTACAAGTCCAAATTCAGGGCATCAGCTCTAGGAGCAGGCTTTCTCTCTCTGTTGGCTCTGGAGGAAGGTCCTTGTGATGCATCAATCTTCCCTTGGTCTTGGCACATCTTAGCACAGGAAACTCAGGTCCAAAGGACACACTCTGCTCCTGGTATTGCTGTCTTGGTGGTGTGAGGTTCCCGTGTGTCTCTGCTTGTTTCTCTTTTATATCTCAGAAGAGATTGGCTTAAGACACTATCTAATTTTGTAAATCTCATGAGTATAACTGCCACTAATCCATCTTTTTAGATCATAGTGATAGAGTTTATAACACATAAGGAAATCACATCAGATTACAAAATGGTACACAATCATACAATACTGGGAATCATGACCCAGCCAAGCTGACAGATATTTTGGGGGGACACAATTCAATCCATGGCAGTGACCCTATAGTATGTTAGATAGCAGGCTTATATTATAATTGTTAACATTTTTTTAAATGAAGATTGAAACGATGTCAAAGCTCATTGTGTGTGTGGTTTTTAAAAATCAGAATTGAAATAAGGTCACATGTCCTTGTATTAGTTATTTATGGCTGCATAGCAAATTGCCTTAAAAGTTACCAAATTAAAAGCACAATAAATATTATTTCATAGAGCTCCTGCAGGTATGAAATCTGGGAACAGTTTAGCTGGGTGGTTCTGGCTCAGGATCTCTCCTGAGTCAAAATGTCAGCTGGCGCTGCTGTCATCTGAGCTTGGCTGGGGCTTGAGGATCCATTCCCAAATGACTCACTCACATGGCTGTTGGCAGAAAACCATAGTTCCTTGGTACATGGGTCTCTCTATAAGGCTGCTTGAGTGCTCGCAAGACCTATCAGTCAGTGTCCCCTAGAATTCATGATCTGAAAGAGAGAAAGAGGGATCAAAGAGGAATCCAAAATGCCTTTTATGACCTACTCTTGAAAATCACAAACTGTCACTTCTCTCATTTTATTTACTACAAGTGAGTCACTAAGTCTGGCCGACACTCAAGGCTTCACCTTTTGGGGGAAGGATTGTCAAAGAATTTGTGGATATATTTTAAAGTCACCTCATACCTCAAATGCCTTTTAATTTATTGTTTCTTCCTCCTTTTCCCTTTTCCCCTTACAAATTATTTGTTAAAAACAAAAAAAGGTCATTTGTCCAGTAGAGGGTCTCACAGTCTGTTTTTTTTGCTGATTGTGTCACCATGGATTTGTTTATTAAGTTCATCTGTCCTCTCTACTTCCTATAATCAGAGCAATCGGACTCAGGTTCAATTTTGTTTGTTGACTTGCTTGCTTGTTTTGGCAAGACTATTTCATAAGAGCTCTGGTGGCGCAGTAGTTAAGAGCTTGCCTGCTAACCAAAATGTTGGCAGTTTGAATCCACCAGCTGCCCCTTGGTAACTCTATGAGGCAGTTCTACTCCGTCCTACAGGGTTGCTATGAGTTGGAAACAACTTGATGGTAATGAATTTGGCTTGGTTTTTGTTTCATACTTCCATCAGGAGGGGCATAATATGTAGTTGTCTTGCTTTTTATGATGCTAGTAGTCATTGATAGTCATTGCCTTGATCCATTATTTTACTAAGTGTTGTGAAACAGCAATATTTGAATTCTCTCACTCCTTCTTTATGAACTAGACTATGTCTATAAAAAGAAGTTTTCCCTCATCAATTATTTGTTGCCCTGATGTACGGGTGACTATATCTTATGTGACTGCCAGACTAAGATCACTGGTTTATTAATTTATCATGGACAATTCTCAGCCTTACAGTACAGCATCTTATCATAGGACTCAATAAATGGTAAGCATTAAGTATCATCACAAAAATATTAATACCTAAAACTACTGAGTACATCTTGTGTTCTGGGTGCTAGGTAGGCTGAGCACTTTGTATCCAAAATCTCTTATAATTCTCTCAACAACTCTGTGAAGGAGATCTTTTTATTGTATTTTATAGATGAGGAAACTGAAGAATGGAAAGATTAAACTTTGCTCAAGGTTACATAGCTAATAAGTGTTAGAGGCAGGATTTGAACTCAGGCAATCTAACTCCAGAGCCCACTCTCTCAACCACTGGACATTTTGTGATAACTTAATGACTTTCATAGAGAGGGGCAATTGTGTGAAGTCAGTTAGACCTTCTGAAGGTCAAGTGAAAATGGCCTGGGCTTTGAATTCAGAAGGATGTGAGAGGAATTCTGTCTCTATGACTTGCTGTGTGAACTTAAGCAAGCTCCTCAATCTCTGAACTTTTCTCATCGGTAAAAGATAATCAAATCTACCACAGTGTTGTCATGATGGTTAAATTTAACAGCTTGTTTAGAGTTGGGTATTTAAAATGTTATAAAAGATAGATATGTGCCCAATAATAACACAAATAATTCAATTTAAAAAATGGGCTAAGGGTTTGAACAGGCATTTCTCCAACGAAGATATAAAAACGGCCAATAAGTACATGAAAAGATGCTTCAACATTAGTCATTAGAGAAATACGAATCAAAATATAGTGAGATGCCACTTTGCTCCCACTAAATAAAATCAAACCAAACCAGTTGCCCTCAAGTCAATTCCAGCTCATGGTGACCCCATGTGTATCAGAGTACAACAGTGTTCCATAGGGTTTTCAATGGTTATTTATTTATTTTTTGGAAGTAGATGGCCAGGTCTTTCTTCTGAGGAACCTCTGGGTGGACTTGAACCACCAACCTTTCAGTTAGCAGCCCTGCACATTAACCATTTGCACCACTTAGGGACTCCTCACCCCCTAATAGGATGACTATAATAAAAAAGACGGATAATAACAAGTGTTTGAGAGGATGTGGAGAAACTAGAATCCTCATATACTGTTGGTGGGAATATAAAATGGTGCAGCTGCTTTGGGAAGCAGTTTGGTAATTCCTCAGAAGGTTAAAGGTTGAGTTACTATATGACCCAGAATTTCTACTCCTAGGTATATTTCCAAACTAAATGAAAACATGTATCTACACAAAAATTTGTACGCAGATATACATAACAGCATTATTCATGATAATCAAAAAATGGAAACAACTCAAATGTCCATCCACTGATGAATGGCTAAATAAAATGGAATATAGTTATACAATGAAATATTATTTGGCAATAAAAAGGAACAAAGTACTTATACAGCACGGATGAACCTTAAAAATATGATGTTAAGTGAAAGAAGCCAGTCACAAAAAAATATACATAGTATGATTCAATTTATATGAAATGTCCTGAACAGGCAAATCTATAGAGACAGAAGTAGACTAGAGGTTGCCTAGGACTGGGGAGGTTGGGGGCAAAATGGGGGAATAATAGCTAATGGGAATGGGCTTTCTTTTAGGGGAGAATAAAATTTTTCTAAAATTAGATTGTGGTTGATGGTTGTACAACCCTGTGAGTACATATATTTAAAAACATTGAATTGTATGTTTTAAATGGGTATACTATATGGTACATGGATTATATCTCAATAAAGCCATTTAAAAAGAAAGAAAGAAAAATATTTTTGTGTTTGTGCATGAAAACTCATCTTTTGTAACTTAAATTTTATGCCATGATTGTGCATGTATTTTAAAGTTTATCTGAATATGAATCCCTACTATAAAATGAAGGATACATAAAATCCAAACACACTTGGAGGAAATTAAAATATGTACCATTTGGTCATGAGCATGAATAACATGATTGATGGCACTGCATTTTAAACCAGACAAACAGTTCTACACTGTCCAGTAGAGTCACTATGAGTCGGAATCAACTTGACAGCAACAGGTTTCAGGGAGAGTATACAGGAACTTACTAATTGTTATTCAGAAGTGCTGGTCCTAAACCTGAGTTTGGTCGTTAGTTGTGACATAAGCTGGATATATTTACTGTTTTATTCCTATTGCTACCCTAATGACAATTTGATGTATTTCTATCACTCACAGACCATCCCAGGGGCTATAAAGGTGTCCAGCAGCTTCCTCCCACTATGTACCACTTTCCAAAGAGTTTAAAAATGGATCTTGGGTTAAAGGAAAATTCTGAGCCTTCTGAACACAGATTTATAGATTTTTTTTCTTCATGAGGTGGGTCAGCCCAATGGAGAAGGTTTTTAGGCCAAGGACTGTTGAGGAATTGAAGTAGAATAGATGTTCAACTCATGACTCACCGCTGGGGGCTGGTCCACATGTCAAATGGTCATTCTCCCTGCCTAGAATTTCCTTTGTAGTGGAGGCCCCATCCTCATGATTCAGGCATGATGAAGGGGCTGGGTGGTCAATATGTGGACATAGAGATATCGTGTTTGGGAGCCCAACTTTGAGTAGGAATTTATTACAAAAACTATAGGCTATTATTCTCCCTTCCCCAACAGATCCCCACATCTTTCTTTTCTTATTCTTTTCCCCTTGCTCCCATGTAGATTAAAAAAAGCATTTTAAATCTCAAGAATACATTTTAATTAGAAATACATTCTTAGGATTCCAAATCCCAAAAGATACCAAAGGGGATACACTGAGAAGTCTCCCTCCTGTCCTGGAGCTCAGATACATACAGAGTCCTATCCCTGCAGAGAATCCATGTTTTCAGATAGATTTAAACACAAACAAGGAAATTCATATAATTTTGAAAGTATTCATTCTCCTGCTTGTTATTCTTTCATTTGGTGTTCATCTGTCCTTTCTGGTCTCTTTACTCCTCAGAGACTAGAAGAGGCTGTCACTGCTCTCTGCTTAGAAAATTGTCCCAGCCTCAGCTCCATGCTGCCTTTCAGCTTTTAAAAGGCCTTGTCACCTTCAGCCTCCAAACCCAGCGGCTCCTTCTGGATGGATGTTTACAAGCAGACTATGTATCTACATATCTGTAGTCTGAATGGAAGTGAATACTTAGCACTATGCTTCTGTTTTAACACAGCATGTACATATTTTGCACACACATTTACACATCAGTAAATATTTCCATTGATTTACTGGGGTGTGATGTTCTCCTTAATACACAAATGAAGATACTTTTGTTTCCTTTGTGACTTTTTTTTCCTAATTCAAATACCAAATTGTTCTTATTATTGCCCCAAGAGAGGGTATATTCTTTTGCTAGGGAGTGGGGAATAGAGATAAAGAGAGACAGAGAGAGAGAGGGAAAAAAAAAATCGAGCTTTTGGAGGGAACGAAAAAACAAAAAGAGGGGGAAAACCGTCTGGGAATCTCAAGAGCATCTTTATTTCGCCTTTTAACTCCCTGCCTTTCTGATTAGAGTTCAGACTTGCTCCCCAGCCCGCATTCAATTATTCCCCAACATCTTTTCTCAGAAGCTGTCACAATCACTTGCTGAACCGCAACCCCATCGTGAGCCGTTAGTCCGGTTCTTTTCCGTTTCTTTTTTCTTTCCTCAGTTTCTCCCTGCAATCTTTATAAATCCTACTTGCAGGAGGAGTGTCCGAGCGGGTGGAAGTCTGAACACAATGCAACCTGAGAATTTCTGTCACTCTCTGCATATGCTCCTGAGTGCTTTAATCCCAATTAGGGGCGGCTGACACACGGTCCTATTCATTCCCATCAGCTCTTGAATACATTTGCCTAGAAATGAACTTCACAAATAGAGGCGCTCCTAAATGTGCCCAACTGCAAGGAAAATCGAATTGAGTGCGGGCTCATTCGGCAGCGGCCGGCAGAGAAGCGCTGAATGTGGAGGTGTCCCGAGACATTGCAATTCAGCAACACGCTCACTGACTTTTCTTTGAACCATGTCAACCGAAAGAACCAAGAAATAAGTTGGGGAACTCCGGTTAAAAGGCAACTTGAGAGGGACTCTGAATACTTTTATTGAGCTGCTTCCAATGGAGGACTTAAAACACAACAAAAAAGGCACCACAAAACCCACCAGCGGAGTCCAGGCTGCGTCCTGGCCGCGCATTTGGAGCCTCCCGGCCGCCGCGCACCCACCGGCCTCGCAATTAACGAGAAAATGGTCCCGTTGCCGGCGTGTCATCTGGTGGCGTTCCCAGAGCTCGTCGCCGCCGCTCTATTCAGGTCTGGTCTTAATGTCCCACCCGCGCCTCGGGGGCCGCGCAGCTGGTCCGCTCTGACCCGCCGGCCCGGCTGGCGCGGACACCATCGGGGGGCGACGCCTGAGCCACCTCATCCCGAGCTGCCGTCTCATCCCAAACTCGGTTACTGAACGCGAGGTGTCCAGGCTGCTGCCTCTTTGGCGGCCTCTCCCACAGCCCCTGACCCCGCGCCGCCGCTGCCATCCCGGGGTTCCAGACTCTGCCCTCCGGCCGGAGAGGTAATTAGCGACCTCACAACACCTGGGTCTCCAAGGCTGAGGGACCCAGGAGGCAGCCAATTAGTCATCCCCTCAAGGCCTTTGCCCCCCACCCCCAGACTGGCAGCCGCAGAGAAGCATGCTCTGAAAGATTCTTCCCCCCACCAAGGTCCCCAATCTCAGAGCGAAGTCCTTTGGGGGCGCTTTCCCTAGAAACCTGGCCCAGTCAGGTCAGACTTGTGAATCTTGGAGCAAACAGGCGGAGGTGCCCACTTAACGCCGTGGAGCCTGCAAACAGCGCCGGAGTGGGACATGGCTCCTGCAGCAGCTCCCCGGGCCGCTGCAGCTCTCCGACGTCCACGCCTCGCTAAAGGCCACCTGTTACACTGAGGGGAGCGGGACCCTCGTGGTCCCGCGGTGGGCAGGAGCCCGGCCGCCCCAGAAACCGCCTCGCCCCGCAACTCGGGCCATAGGGATTTCGCTTTAACAGGGCCACTGGACGCCCATTTTAAGTCCATAAAAAAGCCGAGTGGAATGTTTTGATTGAGCCTCAACATTGTCTTTGAATAAGGCTGAGACCATGTAATTAATGTGTCTTTTTAATAAGGGACAATACGGCCGTTCAAGCTATTTAATTTCATTTAATTTTCCATCCCATTTGCTGCACAGCCCGCTTTTACTTTTAACACCCAGCCTTTCACCGCCCATCTTGCTCCACTGGGCACATTAGATTGGTTTCACCCTTGCTTTTTAGGGGAGGAAAAATAAAAGAAAATGTGTTCCTTTCCTCCTTTGTGGACAAGTTATTTCACTTGGGGAACTTCAACTCTGAGCCACAGGACAGAATAAAACTCGGCGAGCTGGTGTGAATGCTTCTGGCGCAGGCCCTTTCTTCTCGCGGGGCTGGGAACCAGTCACAATTGGCTATATTAATAAATAACTTTCCTCACAGTCGGCCTTTACATGGTTCTATTGATAAAATTGTTCGCGTGTCGTTCACGCTTTTTCACTCATTAAGGAGGGCCGGGGAGGCGCCGCGAACCCAGGCCCGGCGCTCGCCCCTTCCCGTTCGCAGAGCTGGTAATTTAAACTGGGTGTCATCCCGGAGTCGCCAGGCCAGAGGTTAGAGGGACATGTTCATGGCTTGAATTTATTGCCCCTGACTCTTCGAGCGGCTTCCTCTCCTCCTCCCCTCCCTGGGCTTTTGCCATTCATGGGCCAGATCAAAGGCGCCCTCCCCTCGGTAGCGGGCAGCCTTCGCAGCCCACAGAGGGGCAATTGCACGTTTAAGAAGAAAAATCAGTGGCAGCTCCCTCAGAAAGTGGTCCTGGGCCTAGCATGGTTACAGTACTCGAGGGGCCACAGCTTGTGGCTGCCCAGACCCTGTAGGTGGCTCTCCTCCTCCATCCCAGCGACAGCGTCTACAGAGGTCTTGGAGCTGGCGTGCATGTGCCCCCACACCGTCCCGTTTGAGACACTTAGACACTTACTTGAGACACTTGACCTGGCCTGAATAACCCCATGACAGAAACCAGAAACTGTGGAGCTTCCAAAACGCATTCACTCTACAGGTTATGACTATTCTTTTGAAACAAGCTAGGGTGAGTGAAAGGGAGGAAGTTAAAGGTATATTTGCATCACCACTCCCATTTTACAGATTAGGAGACTGAGGCTCAGAAGTAATTTGCTTCAGGTTGGAAGGGCTTGAGTGACAGAGCACAGAATGACAAGGTCTGTCTGGTGTGACAGACGCAGGTCTTGAGCAAAGGGAGACTCGGGGAGCTTCTCTGTGGGTCTGCACCTGACAAACTTGCTGAGTTACAGGCAGTTGTCGCCCTACGTCTTGCCGACACTGTCAACCAGGGTCATCCCCAACCTCTAGCCCAAGAACTGTTCCTTCCACAGGTATAGCCTAGTTGAGAGGCAGGCGCTGTCTGCGTCCTCCCCTTTTTTTAAAGTGGTTGGGCCGCAGCCTTTAGGTCCTCCAAGAGCCCAAAACCAGAGAGCCACTCATGCATTTCTAAGAACAGCGTCTGGCTGGAGTCCTGGCCAGCTAGGGGTCGAGGAGTTACATCAGGGATGATCAGAGCAGAGCAGGTGCCAGCAGAATTGTCACAAATACTTAATGAACTCAATCACTCGTCTTCTGACTTATGAAAATAAGAGACTTCCCCAAAAAGAAAACGGGGAGCATTGAGGTTTAACCCCAAAGTACCCATTCCCCTAGTTCATGAACTAGCCTTGAGGCAGGGGATGCCTACTAACACCCACCCAGCCCCTCTTCTACACGGCGGCCATTGACAGACTGCATGTTTTATTATTATTGATTTTAACTTAAAAAAAAAAAAAGTCCAATGTGTTGGTTCTGGAGAAGTTAGCCCTAAGGGCTTCCTCCCCGTTGTAAATTTAAAAGCAAATCAGGACTAGGGGTGATCTGTAGGGTACAATGCGATTAATAAGCCAGCCCAAAGAACCCTTCTTCGACGGGTGTGCGAGATCCCCTGTAATGCTGCGTCCCTGCGGCCGTTTCCTACTCTTCAGGGAAAGTGCGGGCCAGGGGTCCTGACCTCGCCTCCCCAAACTGACCCTGACGTTTCATATTTCGGGCGAAATGGGATAGAGGGAACCATAAAGCGGTTCTAAATAGACGACTGGCCTGGACCCAATACCCTGAAATGGTAATATGGTCTTTATTTAAAAAGTGTAGGTATTTTCTGGTGTTTTCCCATCAAGTACCTGCCTAATTTCTGTATGGCACACGCCAGAAATCAATAGAAGTTAACAAGTCCTCCAAACAGTCCTCATCTCTTTGTTTAATCTCCTATACAATAAAGCCAAGGGCAGAGAATTAAAAATCTTTGAAGTAGACCAAGGTTCAAAAGAATCAGCCAAGTAGACTTAAAGTAGTCACTTATTTCCCAAAACTGGTTTGTCGGGGAACAATAAAAGGAAGTAAAATTTATGGAGAAATTATACAGTGGATTTGTCACTTAAAATATCGTAACTGTCTCGGGGACAATACCCCATGCTGAGGATTAATGGTCCCGCCGGACCTTTGATTCACCAGCGCCTTTTCTTCGCCCTTGACAAATTGGATTTTTAGGAATGGGAAGGTCGCCTGAACCATTGTGCGCCAGCCATTCAGAGTCCTCGATTATGCAGGGGGCTGAGGGAACCACTCCATGTGACCCTCTCGGGTGGGACTCTGCAGCTGCTCCGCAGCGCAACTCTCTCACCAAACTCCTCGCCCTTGCGATCGCGGTGCCAAAGGCGCCGGCCGGGATTGAAAAGGCACAGTGCATGTCCGCCCGCGTCATTCCGCGGGCGGAGGACGCACGTCGGGGCGCGGCTCCCCGGTTCGCGCGCAACTCAGGCTCTGTCACTCGCACCCTGCTGAGGACCCGGAGCGCCCGAGTGCCTGCCTGGCGGCGGCGGCAGCAATGCACGGGGCCGCCCGCGCAGCAGCCACCAGCGTGAGCGCCGACTGCTGCATCCCAGCCGGCCTGCGCCTCGGGCCGGTGCCCGGCACCTTCAAGCTGGGCAAGTACCTGTCAGACCACAGGGAGCCCGGGCCCAAGAAAAAGGTATTGGCCATTCAGACCTCCATTCTGCTGCCATTCGCTTCCCTTTGCCCTGTCTCAGGAAAGGGGTAGGAAGGGGGTGAGGGAGAAAAGGAATGATTGAGTCGTTGCCTGCCAATTCTGCAGGGTGGCAGGGAACTCGTATTATTCCCAGCAAATCGGGTTAACTGAGAGCGGGGCATGAGCCGGACTGAGGCGAGAGGACCTGGCTGAGAGGAGACAGCTCCGGGTGGGATGCATGGGGCTCTCTCCGTGCCAGGACTGCTCGCAACTTGCGGCTTCGCTCGCGCACTGGGCACTCCTCCACAGAGGCGCGGAGGACCCCGGCCTTCCCGCAGGTGTGCCCCGTTTTACCGGCGCAAGATTGCCTTCCTTCTTCCCTTCAATAAGCTAATCTGAGGCTTTAATTTGCCCTCAAATAATTTAATCCCACCTCCTCAAAAAAAAAAAAAAAAAAAAAAAAAAAAAAAAAACCTTGGTAGTCTCCCAGGTCCTAGAACCTACTCAGATTTCTCTTCGTTGATGTCTGCTTGTGGGTTTGGGGTAAACTGAGAGGGGATAACCCAGGTGGTGGCTCTGACAAGGCTCCTAGTCCTAGGGTTCCGAGGGCAGGTAGGTGTCCACCCGCGTGGGGCATCGGATCGGGTTGCCTACAGCCAGGTTCTGATGAGAGTCCAGGGGCCAAAGCCCAACCTGTAGGCGCCGGGACCAGCTCGCCAGCTCTGGCTTCCCAAACAGCTTCGAGACCAGAGAGGGGATTTAAAGGCTCCGCCCGCGCCAAGGCGTCCCAGCGGCGGGAGACCGGGAGGCAGGGACCGGGAGATGAAGGCAGGAGTCCGCCGGGGAGCGAAGGACCTTGGCCTTAGCTTGCTGCTGTCTAGAGCTTCGCCGTAAGAAATTGCTCCGGTGCCCACCACCAGCAGGACCCACTTTTCACGCAAGCACCCTCTCCCCTGCGGTCTAAAGTGTTGTTTGCTGCGTATCACGCCTTCCTTTTTAAACGCACTTTAATTGCTTTTAAACTGCCGGCCGGTCTGTGGACCAGCTTTTCCCTGAGAGAGCTTTGTTCGGAGACTTTCGCCGCGGGGCTCGCCGGCACCTCCATACAGTGCAGCAAGAAGGGGGACTGGGGGGCGCTCTGGGCCATGGAACTGCTGCGAAGCGTCTCTCCTCTGGTGTTAGCGCTGCTCTGGGAGCCACAACTGGGAAAGAAGGGGCGGGGAAGGGGGCGTCTTGGTATAAGGTGCGCCCCGGAGCGGAGGGAGGACGCCCTCACCCTCGGTGTTGAGAAGGGGGGGAAGAGGGGGCACTGTTATCTCCCCCCGCCCCCCTAGAAACAGCCCTACCGAATCTCCCTCCTCCCAGCAGCCGACTGCGATCTGGCCAAAGCAAACATAACCATTTTCCTGTCGGGTGGGATGGAGGGTAAATTTTTCCCTCTGGGTTGGGGGCATGGCCGTGGCGCTGGAGGAGAACGACCGCTGCTTGTGTTGCAGGTGCGCATGGTGAGAGGGGAGCTGGTGGACGAGTCGGGGGGCTCCCCTTTGGAGTGGATAGGGTTAATCCGGGCAGCCAGGAACCCTCAGGAACAGACTCTGGAGGCGATTGCAGACTTACCCGGAGGACAGGTAATGTAGGCTCCCCTCCCCGCCCCGCCAAGGCAACTGCCGATTGTTTCTTCCCAACTCTTCCTCTGCGGTGGCCACCCAATATAAAGAGCAAAGCGCTGTATCTAGAGGGTTCATTTAAACGTCCCAATAACCCTATAAGGTAGGTACTATTTGTCTTAGTTATCTAAAAACCTGTTGCCGTCGAGTCGATTCCGAGTCATAGCGACCCTATAGTCTAGTGCTGCTATAACAGGAACACTACAAGTGGATGGTTTTACAAACAGAAATTTATTTTCTCACAGTTTAGGAGGTTAGAAGTCCAAATTCAGAGCGAAGGCCTTAGGGGAAGGCTTTATCTCCCTGTCGGCTCTGGCGGAAGGTCCCTGCCTCCTCAGCTTCAGCCTCCCTGTTCCTTGGAGATCTCCTTGAGTCTGGGCATCTATCTTACCCCATCTCCGCTTCTCTTACTTGCTCCTTTAATCTCTTCCATATATCAAAAAAGCTTGACTTAAGATACTCTACACTAATTCTGTCTCATTAACATAACAAAGAAAACCCATTTACAAATGGGATTATAACCAGAGGCATTAAAACACACACACACAAACCCATTGTTCTAACTAGTCCATTTGGACTCATAGTGACCCTATAGGACAGACTAGAACTGCCCCACAGGGTTTCCAACGAGCAGCTGGTGGATTCAAACTGCTGACCTTTTGATTAGCAGCCAAGCTCTTAACCACTGTGCCACCAGGGCCCCATCACAGGCATAAACAAAGAAAAAAGCCCCAAACCTGTTGCTGTAGATTCCGACTCAAAGCGACCCAATAAGACAGAGTAGAACTGCCCCTTAGGCAGTTAGGATTTACAAAACATATATTATGGGGACATAATTCAATCCATAACACTATTATTTTCCCTTTTTTGAAGGATGAGGAAAGTGAGGTTCAGAGAGTCCCAGTAGTTTTTCGAGGGTCACACAGAGTCAGAATCCGATTTGAACCTTTCCTCTCATTTGTCCTTTGATTACCTGGGAAATGACAGCAACTTATCTATCCTATTTCTTGTATCCCAGATATTCTACCAAGCACTTCGAGACGTTCAGCCAGGGGAGGAACTGACTGTGTGGTATTCCAACTCCTTGGCTCAGTGGTTCGACATCCCCACAACGGCGACTCCAACACACGATGAGAAAGGTACCGCCTCCCAGAAGGCCTCCAGGCCAGCTCGGGTGGGCAAGAGTCCAGTCCTTCTCTGGGCTTTGGGCGCATCCCCAGACTTAAACGGCCTTTTTCTTAAGCTGTGTAAAACTGAATTTATTCTCCCTGTGTGTGTACACCACCACTTCTTTAAAATACACAGTAAATGGTAACAACAGTGGCAGTAATAATCTGGCTCTCAGTGGCAGCAGAAAATATTCTTTAAAAAAATATTATGCTGAACTTCATAGGGTCATCCTTTCTTTATTGCATACCCCAAAAGACAATTATTTACTCAATTAAAAGTCAATAAAGAAGCCTTAAAATATTATTATAGTAATTACCTCACGGGTTTCAAAGAATATAACTCAAACCTAGAATAGTTTTAGAAGGTGGAGGGGCATCGATCATTCACTGGTTTAGAGGAGAGGAATGTATTTCTACAGCATTTTAGAAGCATTATGGTACTTACAGCTGGTCAGCTGGCAGGTACTGAGGCCCTTCCATTTAAATGGTATTTATTCATTTCCCCCTCTCTACTTAAATTGAATCTGGGATGTTTCCCAGTTTCTTCTCAGATTTATTTGATCCCTTCCAAAGCCAACAGCTGATTTATGCCAATTAAAGTCCAGTGAGAAAAGCATTTCAAACCTTCCCTAGAACACTAAGACTTCCTGTGGAAAGAAGGCTGGGAGGTGCTAAAATATTTAAGGTCTCAAAACTCTCTTTTAACACACCAAGCTTCCATAGCTTTCCTTTTTCCTTGCCAACTGTTTTAGTTTGTAATTTCTCCTAAAGAAACTGTTATTATTAGATGTGAAGATAGGGAACGTTGTGAAATATTTTAACATCCTCTCCTCTTGAATTGCCTGCTCAATCTCATCCTTTTAGAAATGAGTTTGAGGAAATTAAAACAAATGCGGGGAATTAGGAAACACTTCATGAACAAGACAGAATTAAGCTTATTCAGAATGATGAGTCACTTCGCTTCAAAGTATCCTATCCTTTGTAGATTAATTCTATTGATTTTGTGAGTAAAGTTGTACGTACAGTACTCATAAAATTATCCTAAGAGTGTTTTTTCTTGGTATCACATTATATTAAACTCTTTTGATAACTTTTCCCAGTAAAAGGTACAATTTGGAGGGCTATCGGTCTTTAGGGTTTAGCCATTTCTGTACAGAATGCTCTTCCTTGGGTACACCCAACGAACACAAAAGTAATTTGTTTGATAGTGGCCCTCATGTTTTCATTTCTACCATTTGACCTTATAAAGATCATATGGTAATAGATGTCCAGATAGTCACCATTTCCCTTTAAGTGGGGGAATGTATGGGTTATACTGAACCCTGACTTCATCATCTTTGAGATGCTTGAAATCTTGACCTCTCAGAGATGCAGGAAGGAGAGGAGGTAGTCACCTATGAAGTGTATTTACTACTCTTGGCATGTGTTGGATCTCAGAATATGGAGAACATGTTAGTTGGTCAGGAAGAAGCAAAGATGGGATATATTCAAATAGGAAATATGCATTTGTTTAAATCTTGAAATGAGGAAGAAATAAGTAGGGATGGCTGCCGTTGGTCCAATATTGGCTAACTTTGGTCGGTTTCAATTTCACTGTAAGATTAAGGAAAACACTGACCCTTTGTTTTAGGAACAAGCTTACTTGGCTTTGCATTGAACTGAGTCATTCTGAGGCAGATTCCAAAAACTACTTTTTAAAGAGGGGGTGGTGGAAGGGAGCTTCTTAGGAGAAGGAAATTTATTTAAGTTATTAAATCAACATACCCCTAAGAGACTTCTGGAGGGCTCATCCCGCTCTCTTTCTCTCAAGATTTATTTTACATTGACCTTGAATAGAAGGTAGTAGGAACACTGAAACTGTTTTACCTAAGTATTCCATAAACAATTAAGATAGGGTCTCAGGCAAATTCTCCTACCCTCCTTTTTTCCTTTCTGATCCCTCTTGGCCTCAGCTGGAATAAATTGCTCCTCACTTGAAATTTCCTCTCAGTTATCTGGAGGACTACTAGCTTTATGCAAAACCAGAAGTAATACACATAAGAGGAGGGAGATCTGGAATTTTTTTTCCCACTGTTGTTTCTGTAGTAATGTTTTAGAAGTTTGAGCTGCTTGTGAGCAAGGAGGAGAATTACGTTTATGAGACTGAGGTATGTATACTTGGGATACTTCCTTGTGGCTCAACTAGCTTCTCACAGACAGCCTTCTCCATTGTTATCAATGAACTACAATGTTTTTAAAGAAACCCCAATTGCGAGATTGCTCTTGTCTGTGGAGATGTAGCATGACATTTCTGAGTGAAAATTAACTCCTACCGTGTGATCAGAATGTGTTCCATACGTGGGCTCTTGATTATACATACAAGCCCTGGCAAAATTAAGAACAATTAGTGCTAATGATGTCAAACACAAAAAAGATTTGACACCAAAACATGTATGTAATTTTAGAAAAAATATGTAATTCTTAAGAGATTTGTGCACTTATTTAAAAAGGGAATATTTACATATTCATGTATTATATATTCATGTAATAAAAAACTATAGCTTCTCCAATGACTTTACCAAGCTTAGATTTGTACATGTATCTAGGAGTTAATTACCAGGTGGAACAACTGACAAGATAATGCAACTTCACCCTTCAGTTTTTAGAATATCAAGACATAGCACTCCCCCCCCCCATCAATTTAAATGGGGTTAAAGAGGAAATAAAGATACAAATAATTTTGAAGAATAGCAAATCACAGCCCCTATGTGGTCCTTCAGTTGGTCACGCTCCAGGAAAACCTCAGGCAAAGTGTTTAAGCCCAGAGGGGGCGGGAAGGGTGGGCAGTGGACACAAAAGCCATTGTTCTATGAAAAGGAATGATTACATATGGCCCATACATACAGGATATTGTCTCGCCTGGTAATGAGGCGCTCACGACCATTAGATTGGTCTTTGTTCAGTTCATCCAAACTCCTTGACATACGCCACCTATTCTGCGAACGCCAACAGATGGGCCCAGCACTGCACAGCCTCAACACTTGATTTAAAGCAACAGCTGCTCTCTGCTCTCATCTCTTCCCCGGCCAGCCTGCCTCATCGCTGCCATCCCAACGAAGATTTGTTCGGCTGGCCCTGAGCACGTCTTCGTTGGAAAGGCCCAGGTCATCCCTCTTCGCCTCTGAGTAGTCCCATATGATTGAGATGGTGACAAGGGTTGGCTGTTTGGGGCTTCTCATGGTCCTTGCTACTGTGGGGCTATCAGACTCACTTTCGCAGGGACCCAAGAATACTTTTGCTTCTTCCCATACAGGTGGGCAAAACCTGGGCTTTGCCTTGGGCGCGCTGGCATTTCTTTCTTTCTCACTTGTTCGCCTCTTACGGGGTCGCTTTTCCATTCTTTCTCGCCCAGGGGAGGAGCGCTACATTTGCTGGTACTGCTGGAGGACGTTTAGATACCCCAACAGCCTTAAGGCTCACCTACGTTTCCATTGTGTGCTCAGCGGCGGCGGCGGCCGCGCCTTCCTGCAACACCAACAAGCGGCTCGCCAAGGCGCCGCCCCAGCCCCGGATGGCATCCGACTCTCCCCGAAGCCCTCAGCGCCCGACTTCGCCGGGGCCGTCCCGGCGGACACCCTGCGGCCCCATCTCCAGGCCCAGCCACCCCCTCAGCCTTGCGGGACGCGGGAGGGCATCAAGCGCGAGGCGTCTTCCGCGCCCTCGGCCACCTTGCCGCCCCCGGGCAAGTGGGGGCCGCCCAAGAAGGCCAAGGAGCAACCGGAGCGCGCCCTGGACGTGAGCGGGGCCACCCACGGACACTTCCTTGGCATCGTGGGCAGCTCCCCAGTGGGGGGCGGCGGCCTGGCCTTCTACCCTGGCGTGCGCTCCGCCTTCAAGCCCGCGGGCTTATCCAGGGCGGCCAATGTCGCGCAAGGCGACCCCTACCGGGAAGAGGGCACTGGCAAACCAGGGACCGGCCTGGCCTTGGGCAGGGTGCTGGGCGGGGGCCGGGCGGGCGGGCGCCCCCGGAGCGAGGAGAGCCCGGCGGCGGGTGGCGCCAACCACCACCATCCCCACAACGCGCACCACCACCATCACCACACCAAGTGTCTGCTCTCGGGGGACCCGCCGCCACCCCCCGGCCTACCCTGCTTGGGAGCTCTGCGTGGCTTTCCTTTGCTTCCGGGAACCCCGGATGAGGCATCTACCTTCCAGCACTTGGAGCGCGACGCGACCGCCGCCGCCGCCGCGCTGCCCGGCGCGCGTTATGCGCAGCTGTCCCCAGCGGCCGGGCTGCCTCTTGAGCGCTGCGCGCTGCCGCCGCTCGACGCTGGCGGATTCAAGGCCTATCCGGGTGGCGAGTGCAGCCATCTCCCAGCCGTCGTGCCGGCTTTCACCGTCTACAACGGGGAGTTGCTCTGCGGCTCCCCGGCCGCCGCCGCTTACTACCCGCTCAAACTGCACTTCGGCGGACTGCTCAAGTACCCGGAATCCATCCCCTATTTCAGCGGGCCTGCGGCGGCGGCGGCTGCGGCAGCAGCGGCTGCAGCGGCTGCCCTTAGTCCCGTTGAGCTGGGCTCCCTGGCCAGCATCGACCGGGAGATCGCGATGCACACGCAGCAGCTCTCGGAGATGGCGACCGGGAAGAGTCGCGGTCGCCTGGACGCAGGGGCGCTGCCGCCGGCTGTCGTAGCGGGCGGCCCAGCGGGCGGTGGCGGCGTTGGCGGCGGCTTGGGCAAGCCCAAGTCGGGTCACCTATGCCTCTACTGCGGCAAGCTGTACTCGCGCAAGTACGGGCTTAAGATCCACATGCGGACACACACCGGGTACAAGCCGCTCAAGTGCAAAGTGTGCTTGCGGCCCTTCGGCGACCCCAGCAACCTCAACAAGCACATCAGGCTGCATGCAGAGGGCAACACACCCTACCGCTGCGAATTCTGTGGCAAGGTGCTGGTGCGCCGCCGGGACCTGGAGCGCCACGTCAAGTCCCGCCACCCTGGCCACAGCCAGCTCGCTAAGGCGGGAGACGGCCTGGACGCCGAGCCTAGCTCCCCCCCGGAGTCCGGGGAGCCCAAGAGTGACAACGACAGCGAAGTAGATGTCTGTTTCACGGACGACCAGAGCGACACAGAAGCCGGGGGCGGCGTAGAGCGCGACTCTTAACGAGCTTTTTCGGGAGGGTGGGCCACGGTGTGGACAGAAAGGAGTGGGCGTGGGGTGGGGGGTCTGTTCTGTGAGGCCAAGAGGAGCTCCTGGTGGGGAGAAGAGGAATCCCGTTTACAAACCGTTTTTATTTTTCCGCGGGCGCCAGGTTTGGAACAGTGAGAGGTTCCCGGTCAGGTGCTGAAACTCAGAGCAAAAGCTCCGAGGCGGTTTAAAGAAATCAGGCAGCCAAAAGGCGGCTGGTCCCCCAGCGCTCCAGCTTTCCGGACTCAGCGGATAGGTTCCACCTGAACCGCCCAGGCTGTGCCCTCTCGGGGATTTAATGCGAACGTCACAGTGCCCTCGAGAGTGCTCGATTTTCACCGCCACGTTTTTTAAAACTGTGTTTTATCTGTGGAGGAACTTGTGCCTTTGAAACGATGTTTTGTGTTTATTTTACATTGGCATCTCACTGCATAGGCGAAAGAGTAGTTAGAGTTTGGTAGATGTGACATCCGTACACTTGTTTCCATTTCATCTGTTCTTGTGTCAAAGATTGCACCTTGACGCACTGAATATATAGTGGTAGCAGGTGTACAAATTGGTCAAGTTGCAATTATTTATAAGAGAATAATGACAAATGTAAAATATCTAAAGCATGAATCTAAGAGCATGCAATATATAATTTTGAAGAAAATTCCCTATTTGGTAGAGTGCAAATGTGGTGTATGTGGTTTAATAATGAATGATGTACGGTGGATACAGTATTTTGGTCTTGGTTCCAGTTTGTGCAATCTTTAAGAAAAATAAAGATACTTACAAATGAGTTTGTTCACTTAGCAATTTCAACAGATTCCTTAAAGAACATTTTAATTAGAAAACAATTTCGAGGAGACTGTACAATAAAATAAATCAGAGAACACTTGAATTTAATAAACACCTTAATTATTTATAAAATAAATGTTAAGCCGTATTGTAACAGAAAATACCATTTTCAATCTATGTGCATTTCACAGGTTCCCAGGTAACAGGCGAAAAAATTGTTTTTTCTGAAACCATTGTTTGTTATGATAAGTGTTTTTCATGTTTACTGAAAGAAGCTAACGACCTTCAAGAAAAAAAAAAAAGCCATACTCTCCCTCCTCAAAAAGAATTATGAACTGTAGAATCACTCTTTATTTCTTGTCATGTTCCATTTTGACAGAACTTTCCTTGGAAAGCAAAAAGGAAACTTGCTGAGTGCCTTTTATGATTCACACACTTCAATATTCATTGAACAAATACTGAAGGAGGTTCTATTTTAGTTGGAAATTCTAATCCACTTGCTTTATGTAGGCTTTATTTTTGCACTTACTCCTTCCCACAATCTCCTGCTGTCAGGATTGGTTCCATCTTACAGAAAATGTACTCTTCATGGTCACTGGGAGGCCCAGAATTAAAATGGCAAAGTTAGAAGCAATGATGTTATTTATTGGTTTTAAAACAACACTCTCCAATGGAAAACCTGACTCATAGTGACCCTATAGGACAGAGTAGAACTGCTCCTTAGGATTTCCAAGGAGTGGCTGGTGGATTCGAACTGCTTATCTTTTTTTCAGTTAGCAGCCTGAGCTCTTACCTGCTGCGCCACCAGGGCTCTAACCCAATGGAAGTATATCATAAATAATATAATTTTGTGAGCCGAAATTGAAGATACATCTCCCCACCTCCACACACACACTCTGGGGAGGATTTCACTGCAGTTATATAGGAAGCAGAAGATTAGACAGTCTCTAAGATAAGGGGAGGCACCCAAAGAACCCAGGCCTGCAGAGCTCTTCCCAGCAGCTGGTAGGAAGATTCTAGTGGGTCACTGAAGGGTCTGAATATGACCCTACTTATTTTTATCAGTTTAAAGTTTCCCTTATTTTCAGCATCCTGAGTGCTTTGGCAGTCTCTAACCTGTTACCTCCCTCTTGGGAACACTGTTTCAGTTCCTGTTGGCCAGCAGGGACTTTTTCTGGACCATCACAGCAGGAGCATGAATGGGGAGGGTGTCTGACTTCTGTGGGTGGTGATCAATAAAAATATTTCTTCTACGGGAAAAACCATGTCATGAATTATAGGTCTTTAGTGCCAACTGACCAGAAGATGTTTTGCTTTGTAAAAGAAAACACAAAGAAAGAAAAAAAGAAAGAAAATGTATGGAGTGGCTTAACATGTAAATATGGTGATAAAGATGCTACCATTTATCAAGGACCTATGGTACTCTGTGCAGACCCATAAGCCATTTGTAATTTTTCCTTCTCTGCAGAGGAGGACCCTGGGCTTGCCCTGCCAGGTTCAGGGATGGCCTTGCCATACAGATGGAAGTCAACTCAATCATCTGCCTGCTCTGCCTGTATCTCTCTGCCTGCTTAGTATTGTGGTCCTACTGATTGAAGCAATTGTTTGAAACCAAATCCACCTTTATAGAGGAATATTGGTTAACATTTCTGAAATCAGATTATGTAACTCTTCAGGGAAAGTGAGAAAGGCTGCCCAGATTCCAAATGTGGGATAGCAATCATATCAGCTCTAAAAGTCATGCTACCCTCTTCCATTTCTACCTCAGTACTAACTCCTACAACCCTTGTTGTTTTGTATGAAAATAGCCTATAAAGAAATAAATTAAAAATACTTCAGTCAAAGGAAATACGTTTAGAATTGATACAGATTTAACAAACTGAAACAAAAACCAGCCTTCTGCTTCCCTCTTTACAAACTGATACCTGTTAGAAGTTATTAGAATAAATTTTAATACAAAAAATGAAAATTGAACATCGATTTAAAAGCTCTTAATAGCAGATCCCTTGTAATTCTCCACAGGTTGCCTCAGTTAACCCGTGTATTTGTCCATAATATGTATGTATATGCATACTGTCATAAATACTGCAGTTATTTAAGAACAACTCAATCAGTAATAATAATATTAGTTATTTTAAATGGCACCAATTCAATTAATGTTTCTCAGAATACTTCTTTCTGTTTCCTATCCCTTGTCTTTAAGAACGATAGAATTTTGGAAATGAAAAACCTACATCCTGGTGACTGCAATTAACTTTGAGGGTTGTGCTAAAGCCACTGAAAGCTTCCAAGATTTTAACGAAATTATTTATATATATGTAATGTATATATACATGGAAATCCTGGTGGCTTAGTGGTTAAGAGCTATGGCTGCTAACCAAAAGGTCGGCACTTCATATCCACCAGGCGCTCCTTGGAAACTCTATGGGGCAGTTCTACTCTGTCCTATAGGGTTGCTATGAGGGGACTCAATGGCAACAGGTTTGATTTATATATATATAGATGTATGAGTCATGCCTTTTAGAAGTGAAAGTCTCCAGATTGTTTGGATTCAGTCAATTTGGGCATTAAAATGTTTTGGTAACCCAGATAAATGAGACAGACCCTGGGCTCTAGTCTTGCCTCCACCACTTACTAGTATGGCATCTTGGACCAGTCTTTCTATTGCCTCAATTTCCTAATCTGTAAAATCGGGTGAAATAAGCAATAGGGTAGTGTGAAGATGAAATGAGTTAATGTGGTAAGCTGCTTAAAATCGTGACACATAATAAGCTCTCAAACAATATGAAAATAACTGTAGTAACCCTTTATGTTTTCATTTCAAAGATATTAACATAGAAGATAAGGACTGACGACCTTTTATAAACACTATCATCTTTTTGCAGGGCATTTGCACTCGTCTTGGCTGACTTGTAGCCTCATACGAACTCGCACCAACTGCAGTAAATAAAGGCCCTTCTTAGTTTTTGCGAAGGCTTTTGATCTTCTTCAGACCCTTTACCAGGCCATCTCTCCGTTTTAAGGTCAGACACCAGTTCAAATGGCTCATATGTAGCGCTTAAGTGCACAGGAAGAAAAATGCTCCTCTTTTCATCCGTTTGTACTAATTACTGGAAAGTTTAGCTGTGCAACGACGGGTTAGATTAAGAACGCAGCTGAGATGACCGCACGTGCGTTTCTTCTACTGAGTCGAACCGAGTGCAGAGAATCCAGCAAGGTCTGCAATTCCGCGAGTCGCTGCTCTGGAAAAAGTTTTACTGTCTAGATGCTGAGTGAAAGAGGCTAAACAGGTTGGAATTCCTGAGTCTTGAACCGCGGTTCTGGATAGGTGGAGGCGAGGTGGTGGGGTTCCAGAGCAGAGAGGGCGGTGATTGGCTGCGACTCGTTATTCCGAGCGCTGCTATTGGCTCATTTCTTGGGGCTAGGGTTGCTATTGGTGGTGGGCTGGCCACAAGTCGTGGCGGTCTGGCCGCAAGTCGTGGCGGTTTGTGCGCGCAGCCTTGAGAGAACCCGGGGTTGTGTGATATCGTGGCCGCCCGGGCCGCGCTGGCGGCGTCTGGACTGGGGTAGATGCACAGCTTGCTCCCTGTCGGTGTGGCGCTCTTGCTCCCACAGCTTCACTCTCTCTGGGGAGAGGGGTTTCCTTTCGCAGACAGACTTGCTTTTCTGGTTCTCGGTTCTGGGCAGAGGTGTGGGAGTCGCGCCATGTTTAGATGTACAGTCGGGGAGCCCTGGAAGGGAGAGACAAGCGGTAACTCCGCGGGGCCCAATAGGAGACAGAGGGAGAAGGCGGGCAAGGGCGTTTCAGGCGCCAGACTAGGCCTTGCTGAAGTGCCCTTGTGTGTCAGGGAGCTTGGGCACTAGCACTGTGCACCCCGCCATCTGCTGCTTCCTCAAAGGGAAGAGGGCAGAGGCGCTGGCGCCATCGGGAGGTCAGATGTGACCCTTAGCCACCCAGGTGTGAGTTGTGAAGGGAAAAGCTCAACAGACGGCGGGGCCAACTTGTTTAGTTCCAGAAGGAGCGTGGCGCTCGCTCTGAGGTGGGTGACCTTCCTACAAAAGATGAAAGGAAGCTTCTGTCATCTGCGACTGTAGTTTAATTCAGATTACGTGTACGTTGCACGACAGACAACTCGTTAACTCCTTTGTCTTGCAAAACATCCCATGATCTTTCGAAAAAGGACTAGATAGGATGGATATGTTTGCATGTAACCCCGTTGTAGACACTGATTTTATTTCAAGTATGTTTTAATTATTTAAATTTTAATATTTCGTGTAAATAGCTAATACAAAACTAAGGCCCAAGTTCATTAAAGAATGTAAAAATCATAACAAAAGACAGATATTTGGTAATTTACATTAAACAGATTAAGAGAAATGTTTTCTTGTACAGTAAGGAAACGGATTAAATATCAAATATATTAAATATCCAAATATCATGAGTACTCGCTACTTCTTCTATCCATATACTCTTTTACATAATTCTACATTGTAAGAAGTGACTGCAAATGCACATTTCTTATTTTTAATGTTGACAGTGTGGTAATGTTCCTGGAAGTTACTTTAAATAATTCACTTCCTTGCCAAGTTGTATTTGAATGGGAGACACTCAACTCCAATGATTTGAGTAGAAAGCCATAGATGGAAATGTCTTATGTGACAGGAGATACAGTGAAGAGAGAAGCAATACCAGATGGCTTCAGATGAGAACATAGTGAAGGTCAAAGATAATTTTTAATCTTGTTTTTTAAATCCCTGACAACTGGCAGGAAGAGAAGATTTTATACTTGACGTTGAGCTGTTGACTCCTGAATTATCACCTTAAGGTAAATGGAGACTTGGCCAGGTCAGATTCAGCTCACTTGAGTGCATTGGATCATACCAGAACACATCTGTGAGCAACAAAATGCTTTCAGGTATGCTAAAAGTCAATCCAATGAGAAATGAGTTCATGTAGGATGTCGCATTTTATAAATTTATTTGTGATTTTCAGAAAGCAGGAGAGAGAAGTGCCTTCGCAACCAAGAAGACATAAAGAAAATATGTTAGAGGATTTATGGAGTAAGCTTTCTGAATTATTTAAAGCTAACATGCTAAAATGTGGTTTTAGGGTACTGACTTTGCCATCTGTAGGTGTTTGTGCATATCCTGTACCCTATGTTTGTTTCCAAAATAAATTTTAGTGAGTTATTGTCTTGAACAGGTAGTTTCAGGCTTCATGATATTCATATTGACCAATATTGTCTTCATGAAGTTAAAAAAAGCTTTCATTTGAGGTTTCCTTGACAACACTAATTTTATCTCATTTAATCATTACAGCAGTCTATTTTACAGATAAGGGAAATGAGATTTATGTTGCAGAGTCAGCTAGAAATAGTCCCAGAATTTACTCCTGGCCTGTTTACTCCACAGCCCCACTCTCAACATACAGTATGTCCTCTTTAAAACACTGTCATCTGATGTGGGAGGTGTCCAGAAACTCAGTTGGAGTCCTTTATAACTGGATCCAGTGAATGTCTAACATGATGATGATGAAGTGAGCTGAAAGATCAGTGGGTCCCCAGGCTTTGTCAGCTAGAAACAGAGTTAAGTTGGAGACCGTCGTTGGCTGGCTATGTACTTGAAATCATTTGAATTCTGGCAAATGCCCATAAGGTTGGGTTCAGTCCAGTCTGGCTTGGCTTGGTCTTATTAAACATGGCAATGTGTGTGTAGGGGTCAATCTAGAATGGCTCACCTGTGATCCTGACGACCCTAGGAAGGAAGGTATGATAGTTGAGTCTGTTGAGAATTTCAGGACTCCTGTGTACTGCCAGAGAACCAACCAATTCCTAAGTTAAGATCTAAAAAATTTCCCAGTCTCCCATTATTCCTTGGGATTGGAGATTACCTGCAATGTGATTCAATTTTCAAACTCTTTTCACATGTAACAGGCTGGACTCCTGGGAATCTGGGTCAGGCAGTATGCAGGGGTAGAGGCAGGTTGGCCTGAAATTGCTCTGCTGCTGGTGGAGCTAAGGGTGATCTGAGAGAGGGAAATCCAGGGATAAAATGAAAATAGAATATCAGGCACATTATTAACCAGAAAGAACCAGGCTGAGGCAGGATCCCAGTAGATATTAGACCGCAGAATGGAACCAAACCAGAAGAAGAAGGTTGGGATGAAATTGGGATTAAGAGAAGGTGTGAGGTCTTGAATGACTAGAGCTTAGATGTAGGCATTTAAAAAAAATTACTTTTGCTTTTTAAATAAGTAATGTATCCACATGTTTACAGATCAAAACTCTACAAGCAAGTATATATTTAGGAGTCTTAATCCCACTTTATTTCTGTCTACTCCCATATTCCCCATAGATAATCACTGGAGGTAGATTTGTATGAAGCTCACTGGCCTGAGTTTCTTCCAAAACCTGTACCTAATTTTGTATTCTTTTTCTTAAAGTAGGTTCCAAAATTGTATGAGCTTCAGGCCCCCCAAATCTAAATCTATACTTTGCAACCACTTAGTTTCTTGTATACTTTCAGTGTTTCTTTTTACAAGTATAAGCACACTAGAATGGATGTGTTCTTATTTTCCTCCCTTTCTTAAACTAAAGATGTAATACACACTGTTCTGTAGCTTGCCTTTTTTTACTTAATATACTCTGGAGTTATTTTTATAGCAGTTCAAAGAGAATTTCCCCGTTCTTTTTTTACTGCTGTGTAATATTCCATTGTGTAGACATACATAGATTAACATTTGAGTTGTTTTCTTCCTACTATTATAACGAATACTTCAATGAATAACTTGTGTTACGTGATGTTGTAGGAGGAGTGCAGGAATTTTTTAGGTTTCACTGCTTCAGCTGCAGTGGAGAGGGAGCCACTGAGAACATTAAGCTGGCCAGACAGAATCAGACTAGCCTCCAGGAGATGGATGATTGAATGACTGCTTAAAACTTACTCCTTCTCTCCTTGTTTGAAAGACTCAGAGTCACTGTTAGCTCTTGACCATGTTCTGAATGTAGGAGACAACAATGGGGTCTTCACCCCATTCTTTCGTTTTCTTGGGAATTTGACAAGGATCCTTGGGAGACCTTAGCTATAGAATCATGCTTCTCCAGGCCAAGCAATAGGACAATCCTAATGCTAGGTTAACATGGATAGAGGGTGTTTATATGTGTGCATGTGGTTGAACTCTTAAATTTCTTTCCTATGAATATTATCATTAGATATTGATTTCCCTATGATGCATGCTATTTTAAAACACCTTATGTAAAGCCATCTTTGGGATTATTATTCAGGCCTGTGTCTGGTTGACTTGAGCATGGGCCTATGGTAAGTGGCAGGTACTGAGCATAGCCTACACCAGCTTTAGAATAGTGTTGAGCACTCCATTAGGGAGACAAATGAATGCAAATGAGATGCACTTGGCCATGGGACGACGATGAAAATGACATTCACTTGTAAATGAGTTTTCTGTGTTTGATGTAAACAAAATGACATGTATTTTGCAGGAAAGCTGTATGACCTTAGGATGGTTGTTGATTTCATTATGTGGACCTGTACATGTTTCTGACATTTGATCATTATTAGTGTATCTCGTGATCTAACCATCTCTAGGTTTTTAATTTATTTAGAAGAATTTCTACGATTTTCTGTCCTAGGAGTTCATCTGAGAGTTAAGGTGAGATGCTCATCATTGAAAAGTTAAGTGTCCTGGAACAAAACCTGAATCTGGCACCTTGATCTAGGATAATGGAATGGCGGATCTGTGGTCCCCAACCTAAATAAACATTGCTCAAACATTAGACTTAGATGATGGATATGTGACTTAGCTTTCTAAGCCTGATTCATCTTTTAAGCCCCATTTAAAATGTCTCTTCTTCTCTATAGTCTTCCTGACTGTTCCAGCCCAAAGTGGTTTTTCCTTCTCTGAACTTTCATAGCTGGTGGTCTGTGATGCTCATTAGTCATTTATTTTGTCAAATGCATATATGGGGCATGGGCTATCTCATTTATTTTTTAAAACATCCCTGCCATAATACTTTAGACAAAACAGTTATTCAACAAATATTTGAGAATTTATTGATTAAACAAACACTTTGACTTTCTCATTCTTCTGAGCACTATGATAAAGCACTGAGAGCCTGCTACATGCCAGGCACTGTGCTAGCTGGGCATATAAGAATGATTAAGATTGTCTCAGCTGCTCATGATCTAGTAGAGGAGGCAAACACAGGGACAGAAATTGATAGCATGATGTGGTAAATACAGTGGAAGGAATAAGCATAGAGGAAGGGCATCTCCTCAGAGAAGACGACGAGGATGGGGAAGGAGGAGCACAAGGAAAGGCTTCCTGAAGGATGCTTGAATGAGTGGTAAAAGATGAGTAGAAATCATCTAGGTCAAGGGTAAAGGGAGATGGAAAGACATTTCCAACAGAAGAACGGCATGACCAAAGTGACTGAGTGGAGAAGCAGCATGGATGTATGTGAGGAATTCCAGGCAGTGCAGTGTTGCTGGGGGGCAGAGTGGCAGGCAGACAGCACTGAGAGGTGAGAGTCCATCTGGGAGGAAGTGTGGTGCAGTGCTTAAGAGGGTATGTGGGCTTTGGAGTCAAGAGCAAGAGCCAAGTTTGCATTCTGGCTCTTCATCTTCCTAGCTGTGGGAACTTGGTCAAGTTACTTAACCTCGATATGGTTCAGTTTCCTCATCTGTCAAATGGGAACAACAACAGCATCATATTTAAAAGGTTTTTTTGTGAGGGTTAATTGAAGTAATGTTTGCCAAGTGCTTGGCACAATGCCTGGCCCAGGGTAAGCATTCAAGGCATGTTGGCTAATTGTTTTTGAAAGACTGGAGAGTTCTGCAGGGGTCATAAATGGAATACCTCTGGAAGGTTTAAGCTGGCACTTACAGGCAGTTTTACATTGCAAGAGGACTGTTTTGGAGGCAGGGAGACCAGTTAGAAGGAAGTTGCACTCAGAATTTCATGCAAAAGATGATGAGGGTCAATATAGAGGGGATGGAGAAAAGAGGATAGAGTTAAGAAATATTTAGGAGGTAGCATCAACAGGATTTTGTGACTAGATGGGGGAGTGTGAGGAAGAGTAGGGAGTCAAGTATATTAATGACAGGAGAGTTGTCTTAGTTATCTAGTGCTGCTATAACAGAAATAACACCAGTGGATGGCTTTAACAGTTTATTCTTTCACAGTCTAGGAGGCTAGAAGTCTGAATTTAGGGTGCTAACTCCAGGGGAAGGCTTTCTTTCTCTGTTGACTCTTGGGGGAAGGTCCTTGTTATCAATCTTTCCATGGTCTAGGAGCTTCTCTGCACAGGGACCCCGGGTCTAAAGACATGCTCTGCTCCCAGCACTACTTTTTTGGTGGTGTGAGGTCCCTCTGTCTCTGCTTGCTTCTCTTCTGTATCTCAAAAGAGATTGCCTTAAGACACAACCTAATCTTATAGATTGAGTCCTGTATCATTAACATAACTGCCTCTAATCCTGCCTTATTAATGTCATAGAGGCAAGATTTACAACACATAGGAAAATATCACATCGGATGACAAAATGGTGGACAATCACACTATACTGGAAATCGTGGCCTAGCTAAGTTGACACACATTTTGGGGAAAACAATTCAATGCATAACAACAGTTTCAAGGTATTTTATAGTATTGCACTGTGTTGATGGGCTATTAGCAAATGCACTTTAGGTCAAGATATTCTTAGAAATGTTCTGTTTTGTTGAGAAACATAACCTAAAAAAAAAAAAAGACTAATAAATTTGAATATATAAACAGCAAAAGCTTATGTTACCCCCCACTGCAAAAAGCAGAACAAAACTAAAAGATAACAATTACAGTCTAAGGTATATGTTAGTTTTGCCAATAACAGACGGTAATAGCAATATATAAACAGCTCATTAAAAGTTGTGAGAAACTGTCATGACTCCAATAGAAAAATGAAAAATGGTAAGAATTAACCATGTCACTGGTGAACAAACATGTTCTTTGACATAGGATCAAAGATATGCAATTAAAATATTTTTGATTATAAAAATTATAAAAAATTTAAGAAAACAAAGTACTGGTAATATTTTTCTGAAATTGATACAGTCACATATTGCTGATGTCACTGTAAATTCGTATAGCCATTTATATAGCAAAGTGGGAAAATCTGTCAGGGAGATAGGTATCTATCTAAAAAAGAAAACAACCTATCTTTTTAACTATTCAAAGTTAAGGTTTGGTTATTTAGGGAGCATAGATATTATGACATAAAGAAATTTATGAGAAATAATTATTAAGATAAAACAGTAGAAAAATGTTTATGAAACTATTAAGTGAGAAAAGCTGAATAAAAATAATTATCCATTATGATTGCAATTAAGAAAATATATTTATATAGATAAAGACTAGAATGTAATATGCAAAACACGAAAGTAGTTGTGCTAGGCTTGTACATATTCTGTGTCTCCATTGCCTTTTTGTTTTTACTTTAGCAAATTTAATTGTATCACATATGTTTAGTAATTGTTGGCATTTTGCCATTTTTGCTTCATCTATATTTCTTTGTTGAAGTATTTTAAAGTAAAGTATAATTATTACCCCTTATATTTTAGTGTGCATCAGGGACATTTTCCTCCATAACCATTGAACCATGATGTCACATCAAACAAGTAACAAAAATTTCTAAATATTATCTAATACCCAGTCTACATTTAAATTTCTTCCATTTACATTTTCTTTTCAAAAATGAAATAACTTGATGAAACTGCTAGTCCAGTGGGATTGTTCACTGCTGTGTGGAGAGGGACTGGATTCTAGGCTCCTGGTGTCATGGTGGTGAGTGTCCCTGGGTGGGCAGCTCAGAGCGGTCAGTGCTCTGGGCCTCTTGATGTGGAGCCCTAGGAGGAGGAGGACAGCTGGCTCAGAAATGGTTGGCTCCATCTGCAAGTAGAGCTGCCTCTTTTTCCTGCCCTCTGCTCTTGGAAGCTGGGGGCACAGGCTCTTAGACCCTTGGAGCCAGCTGGCAGTGAGGAGTGGGAAACCAGCCAGGAGGTCTGTACTCAGGGTGAGGAACCTTGGAATGTCATCTTTGTCGAGCCAGTTGTGAAAGGTCCCAAGTTTTCACACAACCTTCCCTGCTCTGCTTGGTGCTGCCAGCTCCTAAACACCTGGCTGAGGAGTTGATTTACCTTCTCTATGGTTTGTGCAATGCACTGTTTCTTCTTTCATTTATCTGGACCTTCTGAATTAAATCAGGGCTTAAAAAAAAATCAACAATGAAGGATGTACTACCTAATATAGTTACTATGGCTGTCCTGTAACTTTTGTAAAAAACAAAAACTCTCAAACCAAACAAAACAAAAACAAGCAAAAAAAATTTTACTGTGAAAGTTTTCCAAAATTTCACCGAAGTGCTTTTGTTGAAGTATTTTAAAGCAAATTCTGAACATTGTATTATTTCATCTAATACTTCACACCTGAGAAGTTTAACAGTTATTTCCTAATATCATCTAATACCCAGTCCATCTTACAGTTTCTTCACTTGTCTTAATAAAGTCTTTTTACAGTTGACTCTGTTTGAATCAGGATCCAAACAAGATCCACTCATTGCATTTGTTTATGTCTCTATATTTAAAAAAATAATTCATAATGGTTTTCCTTCCTCCCCTCTTCCCATTTTATTTGCTAAAGAAACCCAGTCATTTGTACCGTAGAATTTCCCACATTCTGTATCTGCCTGATTGTTTTCTCATGGTTTTGTTTAACACATTCCTCTACCCCTTATATATTCTGTAAATTGGTAGTTAGAACTAGAGGGTTGATTAGATTGAATTCAGTTTTTTTTTTTTTGGGTCAGGGAGGGGCAGGCAAGAATACTTTACAGGTGGTATTACCTTCTTATTTTATCCCATCAGGAGGCAGATAATATGTGTGTCCTGCTTTTAGTGATGTTAACATTAATTATTGGATTCAGGTATAGCCATTATCTTTTGAGCTAATGATTTTATCAGCCTTGAAGAAACTTGCGTATATACGTTCTTTCTTTAGGGGGGCCAAATAGTGGTTTTCTAATTCTATCAGTCCTTCTGTATTTATTATTTCTTCCTGTTATCTTTTAGCTGCATATCTGTATAGCTAGTTTTATTGCCGGTCCACTCACACTTCCCCTAGGAGCAGGCTATGACTGAGCTCTTGGCAAGGCTGGGACTTGGCTGCTCTGATTCTGACGCTGCTTTGAGAAACGGCCTGGAACCAAGGCCTCAGAGGCAGGTTTCTCCCTTTCTCGGCTGTAAACTTTTGAGGTAATGACAATTACAAGCAGTGCTAGCTTTATGCCCTGGCATAACTTTGATGCTTGTGTGATATGATTTGAGAAGAGCTAAAAGGTTGGCCTCATAAAAATATACATCTTTTTTTTTTGCAAAGAATGGGAATTCCAGAAAATTTTTATTTTTTTTAACATATTCTTTATTGTACTTTAGATGAAGGTTTACAAAACAAATAGTTTCTCATTAAACAGTACATGTATTGTTTTATGACAGGTTAACCCCATGACATGTCAATACTGTCCCTTCTCAACCTTGGGTTCCCTATTACCAGCTTTCCTGTCCCCTCCTGCCTTCTAGTCCTTGTCCCTGGACTGCTGTGCCCTATTAGTCTCTTTTTGTTTTACGGGGCTGTCTAATCTTTGGCTGAACAGTTAGCCTTGGGAGTGACTTCATTACTGAGCTAAAAGGGTGTCTGGGGGCCATACTCTTGGGGTTTCTCCAGTCTCCTTTAGGCCAGTAAATCTGGTCATTTTTGTGAGTTAGAATTTTGTTCTACATTTTTCTCCAGCTCTGTCCAGGACCTGCCGTTGTGATCCCGGTCAGAGCAGTCAGTCAGTGGTGGTAGCCAGGCACCATCTAGTTGTACGGGACTCAGTCTTGTGGAGGCCGTGGTAGTTGTCCTTTGGACTACTCTTTCCCTTGTATCTTTAGTTTTCTTCATTCTTCCTTGTTCCTGAAGGGGTGAGACCAGTGAAGTATCTTAGATGGCTGCTCACAGGCCTTTAAGACCCCAGATGCTACTCACCAAGGTAGAATGTAGAACATTTTCTTTATAAACTGTGTTATGCCAAATGAGCTAGATGTTCTCGAGACCATGGTCCCCACAGCCCTCCTCCCAGAAGTTCAGTCCCTCAGGGAGTTTAGATGTGTCTATGGAGCTTCTGTGACCTTGCCTTAGACAAGTAGTGCTTGCTTCCCCAGTATTGTGTACTGTCTTACCCTTCACCAAAGTTACCACTTATCGTCTATTTAGTATTTTCATAAAAATATTTTTCAATTCTCCAGCTATAGTGTCTGACACCCCCAACACAGGTATTCTCCCATAACAGCCTTCTGCGGACTTGTGAATTGCAACCAGGTTAAGGTATGATGTATCTGGGAGTGAGACTAGGCACGGCAAAGGCCAGCACATTAATGAATATATTAGCAGGAATTTGCTTATCTTAGTGCTAGCTGATTGCCACCTGTTGTCTCTGTAACCCGGCCTAGAGGCGGAAAGGAGGGACCTCACTACCACTAAAAAGACGAGACAGGAGCGGAGCCCGTCCTTTGGACCTGGAAGCCCTGCACTGAAAATCTCCGACACCGAGGAGACAGACAGAGCTGTAACCCCAGAGATGGCGAGAGACGGCAAAAAGCAGAGGTAGGGAAATGGTGGCAGCAGTGGCAGCAGAACCAGGAAACCAACAGGTTGCAGCTTGGCGGGCTTCCTGGCCCACTGAGAGAAGTAGCTGAGCACCTTCAGGCAGGAAGCTTGCTGGTGGAATGGGGTGCCTCCAGGCACTTGTTGGCAGAGCTAGTCACGCTGAGCCACGGAACTAGAGAGCTGAGCGTCTTCAGGCTGAAGCTTACTGGTGGAGTGGGGTACCTCTCGGTACTTAGAGATGGAGCTAAAGAGATTTGTAACACTTGCCCTAGCAGGGCAGAGGCCAGTTCAAGACTGAGGGGCCAAGGGATCGAGGGGCCAAGGGCCAGAGAGAGGTCTGCTTATAGGCACAGCTGAGAAGAGGCTGTCCTGATCGAAGAACTGTATCGGAGTTGTCCCTGATCCTTAACTGTAATCTTTTACTTCCCTAATAAACCCCATAACTGTGAGTATGGTCTCTGAGTTCTGTGTGGCCATTACAAAGAATTATCAAACCCAGCAGAGAAGTCGAGAGTGCCGTGGGCAGGACGACTGGTGTCATAATTGGTGAAAAAGTTGGAGGGTAGAGGTGTGTCTGATCTCTGCTTCATAAGAATCAGCTTTGGGTTGATGCTGCTGGTGATTCCCTCTCCTTCCCCTTGTGAAGTTAGATGACGAGGTTGGATGATGCTGCTATCACACGATTTCATCAAAGACTGTTACCTTTGATGAAGGAAAAAAATTGGGATTGGTCTAGACAATGTGTACACTTGGGGGATAGTTATGAGTATCAAGGGGGGATCTCCAAGTATGAAGACTGTAGAGGGAGTAGAGGCAGAGGAAGACAAATGTTGAAAGAGATGTGGGAGGGTACTGAAAACCAATTCCTGGCTTTATACTTTTTCTGAGGAGCAGTCTGCTTAAACTCTCAAAAACAGAAATCTTTTTCCTATTCTTCTTCTCTTCATCGCCATATTGGCTGGGAATCATGAAATGATGGGATTCTAAGTCTTAGCAAAATTTTCATTACAGGTCAGCAGTAATAAAGAACAAGAAAGTCCAAGGAGGAATTTAAGTAACATGGAGGGCTCAAAAGAATATGTGGGAAATAGGTGGAATCACTTTTCAAAGGTGAAAAATGACAGATTGATCCTTTGCCGTAGAGGAAAAGTTCAGTTTGCTGTTTAGAGAAACAGGCCATTTTTCTTTTCCACCTACTCAACAAGTTCTAATAAGGAAGTTTCAGTATTTTTCAGAAACAGTAGCCCATTTATTCCTAATAATGTTACTGAAAAATACCAGTGATTATATAATGACTGCAGAAATCACATTTTTAAGTAAATGAAGAGGGGAATGATTTTTTTTTTTATTGTATGTCCCCAATTTGTATGTAATTACTAGTTATAAAAGAACCTTCCTGGTATGCCTAATGACCACCTTTTGTCCTTGCATGAAAAGTTGAGGTTTTTTTATTCAAGGTTTTGTTCTGCTTAGCTTATTTCTGGCTGTTTGGGGAGATAGAGGCAGCTGTTTTATGACACATCTCACAGGCCTTCCTCAGACCAGGGAGCATATTGCTCTGGAAACCAGCTGGTTGTGTCCTTTGCCTGTCAGACTCAGTACAATAAAATAGAATTCAGGCAAACCAGTGGAAATCCACCAGTATGGGAGAAGTGGCTCTTGATCAAAAAACACATCCACTTTAAGCCAATAATTTCTAATTACCTGCAATGACTCTGAGTGGTAGGTAATAATGCACAATATACAAACATGTATTTTTTTTTTCATTAACTTTGACTTTATTGGTTATTTCATCCTTTATGAACTATCCTTTGAAAACAAGGCAAGAAATTGAAGAGAACAAAATAAAATACTGTATTTTTTATGCAAATAACACGCACCTTCTAGGTTTGTTTGCCAACTGTTCCCTCCCCTTGTGAGCTATTTTTGTAAGCATGTTAAGCTAATTTTTTCTACAGTAACGTAAAAAAAATTGATATAGTGGAGCTTATGAAAATACCTTGCAGGAGAAGGGAGTGGTTGACAAGCAAATGTAGAAGGCACATGTTACTTGTGTAAAAGTACAGTAGGTTTTTCTTTTCCTATTGATGGGAAAAGGGATCGGGTGGTTATATGTCTGTTATCTGTATATTGCAAGAGCAATAATAACTAGAATAATTTCCTTTTATTTAAAAATAAACTTACCTGTATTTTCTATTTTCATAGATTATCTGTAGCTAGATAGCTAACATATTTTATTTTTTGTTTTTAGTAAATTCAGATATTATACACCGCAGTATCTTTACATACTTAATTATTTATAGTATTTTTAAAATTTTCTATATGAAATAGTTTTGTTATGTGGAATAATATATAGACTACGGTATCTTTGTATATGTGTATACAGTATTATTTATAATAATAAAAATGTGTACTTATGGTTAAGTCTTACATTCATTCATTCATTCATGTATTCTGTTATTCATTCATTCTTCCACTCATTTATGAATTCATATTTATTGAATGCCTAGTTAATGCCAGGCACAGTGCAGTCATTAGAGATACAAAGACATGGATGGCACAGTCCATGCCATTAAGGAGTACACAGTTTGGGAGAGGACCCAGGCAGGTAAACAAGGATTTCAGTAACTGAGGGTTATTGAAAATCCCATGGGAGTGCAAAAGAAGGAATGACTAACCAATTTTCAAGTAAGTGGCAATGTTGATTTATTATCAGAGTAAGATAAGAAAGGCTTTCAATTACTCAGAGTTTGTGACATGGCAGGGTAAACGGAGCAGCATGCTTTCTCAGAAATACTGTGCACTTGTGTAGACAGTGCTTGGGAGCTAGGTAGGCATGCACACATCAAGTGTCTGACTCAGGGTGAAAAGAGTAGATGGCCCAGAGAAGGGAACCTTACTTCCACTTGGTCTGTCATGATACTGGGTACATCACAGTGTTGCTGAGCCACCTCATCACTGGAGCTAGGGCAGGACTGGGTTTATAGATGAGAAGATGAGTGGGACTTTATGGGGGTACAGAGGAGCTGAGGCAGAGACTGATGTTTGCTCATGCTGTCACCTCTGCTTAGAATGCTGTTTCATTCCTCAGTGTGGAAGAAAGATCCAGCTCAAACGTCGTCTCTTTGGTGAAGCCTTCCTGATTTTCCTTAGAGCAGTAATTGTTCCCAATACATTTTATACATAGCTGTATTTATAACACATCTTAAGTATTTATGAATCTGTCATCTTTGCTAAAATGTGAGCTCTGCTAGGACTGAAACTATATATTGGCTTTTATATCTGCAGTGTCACTCATACCAACAGGAAAATTTTGTTGTTATTAGGTGCTGCCACGTCAGTTCCAACTCATAGTGACCCCAGGCATAACAGAATGAAACTTTGCCCAGTCCTGTGCCATCCTCACAATCCCTGCTATGTTTGAGGCCATTTTTGCAGCCCCTGTGTCGATCCATCTTGTTGAGGGTCTTCCTCTTTTTCTTGACCCTCTACCTTACCAAGCATGATGTCTTTCTCCAGGAACTGGTCCCTCCTGATAATGTGTCCAAAGTAGTTGAGACGAAGTCTCACCATCCTTGCTTCCATGGAGCACTCTGGCTGTACTTCTAAGACAGACTTGTTCATTCTTCTTGCCGTCCATGGTATATTCAGTATTCTTTCCCAACACCATAATTCAAAGCCATCAATTCTTTGGTCTTCCTTATTCATTGTCCAGCTTTTGCATGCATATGAGGTAATTGAAAATACCATGGCTTGGGTTAGGCGCAGCTTAGTCTTCAAGGTCATGTCTTTGCTTTTTAAGACCTTAAAGAGGTCTTTTGCAGCAGATTTGCCCAATGCAGCATGTGCTTTGATTTCTCGCCTGTTGCTTCCATGGGCGCTGATTGTGGATCCAAGTAAAATGAAATCCTTAACAACTTCAATCTTTTCTCCATTTATCATAATGTTGCTTATTGGTCCAGTTTTGAGGATTTTTGTTTTCTTTATGTTGAGGTATAATCCATACTGAAGGCTATATAGTCTTTGACCTTCATCAGTAAGTGCTTCAAGTCCTGTTCCCTTTCAGCAAGCAAACATTACTCCATCCATATCATTAAGGTTGACTTACTTTGAGGAGGCAGCTCTTCCCCAGTTGTTTTGAGTGTCTTCCAACCTGAGGGGCTCATCTTCTGTCACTATATCAGACAATGTTCTGCTGCTATCCCTAGGGTTTTCACTGGCCAGTTTTTTCAGAAGTACATTGCCAAGTCCTTCTTCCAAGTTTGTCTTAGTCTGAAAGCTCCACTGAAACCTGTCTACCATGGGTGACCCTGCTGGTATTTGAAATACCACTGGCATACGTTCCAGCATCACAGTAACACACAAGCCACCACAGTACAACAAACTGACAGACAAGTGGTAGAGCAGTAAAATGGTAGACAATTAATACATATTTTTAAAATGAAATTAATGAATCATTAGTACATAGTTGTTCTGGCAAAGTTTACTGTGTGGAAACCTCTTTTTCTATTTCTTTTTATTTCATTCATTCAACAAACACAGCAAACGGTGTGACAGACACTATTCCAAGTATTTTACACATATTAACTAATGTGATCCTCATAATAACTCAGTGAAATAGGTAATATTATCCCCACTTTACAGGTGAGAAAACTCTCTTTTATCCCTAGCATCCACGGCTACATTAGCGGGTGTTGGCCACAAGCTTGGGAGTCCACATGACTGCCTCCACTTCAGACCAGCTGGCCCTAAATTTAGAGCTTTCCTCTACTCCTACAGGGTACCGGCTGCAAGCCCAGGAGTCCACATGCTTCCCTCTATTTCAGGCTGACCAGCTCCTCCTGCTCCTTTGATTCTGATAATTTGCTGGAATGGCTCACAGAATCTCACAGGAGACACCATACCTGCAATAACAGCTTTAATTAAAAAAAAAAAAAAAAATGAAACGATACATAGGGTGAAGTCTGGGAGGAGTGACAGCCCTGAGCTTCCATATCCCAAAGAGGGATGCTCTACCCTCTCCCATGCATGATCACCAACCTGGAAGTGCTCCAAGCTCCCGTCTTCCAAGGCCTTTATAGGCCTCACGACATGGCCTATTAAGGATTACATCATGCCTCTCAAGGCTTAGTCAACTGGGCCCCCAGGTGGTCCCTTTTGGTCAGCCCCCACTCATTAGCTTTAGGTGTTGGTTTGGCTAAAAAGAACTGAGAACAAGGGCCAAATTACTTTTTTGCAAGGTGATTCCATACCTCACAGCCATGCTGTATTGTCTTCCATTCCTTCCTTTATCACGTATATGGACATAATGTGGTTTTTACGTAAAATGTAAATTTTGTAATCTACCTTTTTTTTTTTTTTTTTTGGCTTAAAACAACACACTTCCATTATCTCACCATTTCTATGGGCTAGGAATATGAACATGGGTTAGCTGGATCCTCTGCTCAGGATCTCACAGGCTGCAATCAAAGTGTTTGCTGGTCTGTACTTTCATCTGGAGGTTTGACTGAGAAAGAATCCACTTCCAAGCTCTCAAGTTGTTGGTAGAATTCATTTTCTTGCAGAAGTCAGACTGAGGGTCCCAACTTATTGCTGGTTACTGTCTTGGGGCCTCTCTCATCTCCTAGAAGTAGCTCATACTTCCTAGAGGCCACTCACAGTTCCTTGCCACATGGGCTTCCCCAGCATTGTCATTTACTTTATCCAGCCAGCAAGTAGAGTGTCTAGAGTGTGTCTGTATAACCTACTTGTAAACTTAACTTTATACCATTAATATTTTCCTGTCCCAGCAGTTCTTTTAGCAGAATTTATGGGCTTTCTTTGCTAAGTAGGGGTAGATGGGTGCTGTAATTGTGATATCTGAACACCTTAATCTGATCTGTGACCAAAATTCATTCACTGAAGATTTGTCTTTAGTGATATTTAATCTTACCAATTTCAAATGCTTCTGGCAAAAATAAATAAGGTCTTAGTGGTCCTGTAGGATCCTGTGTGCCCTTTGTTTCTTTTCTATGCTGGAAAATGTTTTACCAGTTCATGCTCTACTTTGGAAATCCTTGAGAAGTTGTAGCAGGCTTTTCTGCTCCACACAATCCCTATATCTCATCAGATCACACTGCACCATCTCATTGGGGAAACGGATGACAGGGCAAGACCAAAAAGGCCAGCAGAAGGATAAAACCACCAAATAGCTTTATAGAGATGTCAGTTCAGCACACACACAGGAGCATCGAGCAATGGAAGTGACATTCCAAACAATGTCATGTCTTTTTTTTCCCTCTACACACTAAAAATGCTTATAGTAATCAACAGCAGGATAAAAGGCGAAAGAATACAATGCATAGTAACTTCATGTTAAAGCTTACAGGTAAAAGACTGAATTCTTGTGTGAAATAAATTGCTTTCCACTTAATAAACTGGAGTTGTTCCAAGGACATCTTTTAATTTATGGAGCAGGTGCAGATGAAGTTTCGAGAAACTTGTGCAGTATTTTTTTTCTTTTAAATAAAACATTTAATTAACAAGCTTGAAAACAGTGTGGCACTTGAAGTGGGTATAAAACAATTGTTTTATATCAAACAGTGCAAATTCAATTTGTGAATACAACTGTATTGAAAAGCTTTACAATATTAATAAATTGCTGTGGGCTTTAAAAAAGAAGTTTTAATTTTCTTTCAAGGTTTTTCCTTGAGACAAGTTCTAAACCAGAAAAGATGTTCAAATCAATGCAAAAAAGTATATTCTTTTTGAAGGGCCAAAAGCTTACTTAAAAGAAACAAGGATGAAAAAGAGAATATATTTATAACTACTAAAAAATAAATCAAATCCAAAAATATTTCTATTTGGTTAAGATTGGAATAGCAGTTGCTATCATGACTCTTTAATAATTTGTTCTTAAGATTTAAACATAACAGATTTGGAAAAGTAGTATAATATTAAAGATATATGTTGTTTTTCTAGGAATTTAACCCATAAGGACACCTCTGAAAGACTATCTCAAGGTTATGTAATAAAGAGAATCTTGAGAAAGATGTGTCTCATGATAAGAAAACTTCAGTTAAAGGTTTCAAAGTCCTTTACATTATTTTTTCCCCTATAAAGTACTTCTTTCTGATTCTGGCCTTTTCTGTCAAAATACCTGGTAACATCACATACTGTTGGTCATATCAGACCTTGCTCTGTGCCACAATGTTTGTTGGGTTCTCAGGTCATTGGTTCATTAGTGACTCCAATCAGGAAACCTGAGCTGCACCACAGGGTTAGGCACCCCGCAAAGCAAGCTGGGCAAATCCTCGTGATTATAGCTGGGGTTTTCGGCAGAGTATCTAGAATTGAGAACCCACCATTCTTCCTTTCCTTTGCATCTTCTGTTAGAAAAAATGCAGCAAGTAAAAATCACTAAACAGCTTCTGGAAAGTCTGCCTACACTGTGGACCTAAAGAGATTAGGAAACAACTTGGTTCTTTTCTCCCTTCTGACAAGGGCTCATGCCCCAGAGTGATCCTAAAGCTACCATAAGAAAATTAAAGGCACATGGGATGACGTTTTCCAAGGTATTCGCACAAAAAGGCAGAACAGTGGTCACCACCTATGGAATCCTGTTTATTCTTTAGTCCACAAAAATTTTTGATAGCTATTTTCACCCCCCCCATATTAAAAACAGATAATGATTGAAAATCAAGAGACAATGTTCTCATTTTCTTTTTATGACAATTAAAGAATCTTGACGCCATGCTTAATTTTCTATGTCTTGAAATTATAATACCTGGACTCTGAGGGTATTGGTTTGTTTTTGTTTAGAAAGAGAAAACAAGTAACCATCAAAGAGGAAAAATCAAGACAATGGTTAGAAAATAGAGAAACCAGACAGCTCAACACCTAACGTATTAAGCATTCTGGGGTATTAAATTATGTTAGTTAATGTTCACACTGTAAAAAGTACTCAATTGTCTCAAATGCATTACTCCTCTAAATGAATTCCTTATTAAGCTTCTCAGTTTCACTTCTCTTGTGTTTCATATGAGGCTTAAGTCTTTTGATCCTTTTATAGCATTTTGTCTTCTGATCCCTTGATTCTCTTCGTTCAACTTGTTTACTTAACTATTTAACCTTCTTACTTCTCACTGTCATTCACTATTCTCAATCAACCTTTCATCTTCTTCCCTATCCCCATCACATCTTAATTATTCTCACTAACCGTTCTTTGCTTGAAATCTTTTATATATTGAATGAAACCACAGAGATTAAGGGTAATTTCTACTTACTGGTGGCACAATGGTTAAGTGCTCGGCTGCTAACTGAAAGGTCCGCAGTTCGAACCCACCAGCCGCTCTGCAGGAGAAAGATGTGACAGTCTGCTTCTGTAAAGATTACAGCCTTGGAAACCTTATGGGGCAGTTCTCCTCTGTCCTACAGGGTCGCTATGAGTTGGAATTGCCACAATGTCAATGGTTTTTTTTTTAAGGCAATACAAATATTGCCATGTTCACTGTTCTATGTGTTATTGTTAAGTCCTTGCTAGGATATTATTCATCGTGTAGAAGAACCATGGAGAATTTTAGAAATTGTAGCAACTCTCAGCTAGAAATCAAGAGAGGGACTTTATAAGCCAGTCTCCCCATGGACCACCATCAACAGGACTTCCTTTTCTGATGTTTGAGCATATGGTGGAAATCTGTGCATGACACTCAGTAGAACTTTCATCCCCAGGGTTGATTTGGTTAAGCAGGTTTCCCTTCCTCCCACTCAAGGCTAAGGACTCCGTTAAAGAGGACAATATTCAAAGACAGACAAGAGCAGTACTTTGACCAAGTATGTAGTAAAGTTCAATAACATTGTTATAAGGCACTCTCATTTATAAAGTCATCCTATGGCAAAATCTGCAAGGGCAACATTATATTGAGTTTCCATTCATTTGAACCAACTCCAACATATATTATCTAGATTAGGCATTTTAAAAATAGATACTAAAAAAATTTTTTGGCACGATTGAAAAACCAAAACCCGCTGCCGGCTTTAGGGAAAGGCTTTTTCTCTCTCTGTTGGCTCTGGGGGAAGGTCATTCTTCCCTAATGATCTTCATGTGGTGTGACTTCTATCTTCCCCCAACTCTGCTTCGTTCCTTCGTAATCTGCTCTTTTATATCTCAGAAGAGATTGATTTAAGACACACCCTACACTAATAAGGAGCCCTGGTGGTGCAGTGGTTAAAGCTAGGCTGCTAACCGAAATGTTGGCAGTTTGAACCCACTAGCCTCTCCGCTGGAGAAAGATGTGGCAATCTGCTTTGGTAAAGATTTACAGCCTTGGAAACCTTATGGGGGAGTTCCACTCTGTCCTATAGAGTTTCTGTGAGTGGAAATTGACTCAAAGGCAGTGGGTTTGGTTTTTTGGTTCTACACTAATACTCACTCATTAGCATAACAAAGAAAACCCATTCTCAAATGGGCTTATAATCACGGATATAAGGTTTAGGATTTACAACATGTATTTTGGGGGTGGGGGGACACAATTCAACCCATAACAAAAATGATTGGCTAAGAAATCCCACCAAAAAAGATTAAGACATATTGTTAATAGCTGAAAATGGCTTAAATCATTTGACCTCTTTGATAGTGTTTGTATTTTAACTGGTACTTAATAAGTACTGTGAGTAGTTTCTTTTTTTCCAGACACCATGACTGCATCAATGAATATTGAAAAGAATTTTGACAGGGATAATAGAAAATTGTAGTAAATACATGTAACCTTGATGAATTACTTAACCTCTGTAACCTCTCTCATTTATAAAGTCATCCTGTGGTAAAATGTGCAAGGGCAGCAGTATAATGAGAGCGGCTTAGAGAGGTTAAGCTTCCTTACCTACAAAATGGGAAAGGCAACAATAATACCTATCTCATATGGTTATCATGGGAATTAAACGAATTGTCACATATTAGTGAAGTATTTAGGTAAATGGAACTTACAGTTAAATGTTAAAACAATGGGAAGATCTGCTGTCATGTCTTCTTAAACACAGTAGGCTGAAAATAATTTTTCCCCTCTATTTTCGGTGGTTAAGAGTTATGATACATAAATAACTGTGATGCCTTCAGGCCCCTCTGAAATAGGATTATTTTTACCCATACTTTAAATGGCCCCAGGTGGCTACTAGCCAAATACTTAATAGCCAAATATGTTGTCGTTAGGTGGTGTTGAGTCAGTTTCGACTCCTAGCGACCCTACGTACAACAGAAGGATACACTGCCCAGCCCTGAGCCATCCTTACAGTCGTTACTGTGTTTGAACCTGTTGTTGCAGCCACTGTGTCAGTCCATCTTGCTGAGGGTCTTCCTCTTTTCCCTGACCCTCTACCTTACCAAGCATGACACCTTTCTCCAGGGACTGGTCCATCCTGATAACATGTCCAAAGTATGTGAGACTTTGCCATTTTTGCTTCTAAGGAGCATTTTGGCTACACTTCTTCCAAGGCAGATTAAAAATTTAAAATTTTCTAGTAATCACGTTGAACAAATTAAAAAGAAACAGGTGAGATTATTATTACTATTATTTTTTATTGTACTTCAGGTGGAGGCTTACAGAACATATAGTGTCTCATGAAACAGTAGTACGCATGTTGTTTTATGACATTGGCTAACAACCCCACAACATATCAACCCTCTAACTTCTTAACCTTTTGTTTTTGGTGAAAATACACATAGCCAAAGATACACCATTTCAAAAATTTCTACATGTACAGTTCAGTGACATTGACTCGCTCTTCCAGTTGTGCTGTTATTCTCACTTAAGATGAAGGCTTACAGAACAAAATAGTTTCTCATTTAACAGTTACTACAAATGTTGCCATATGACAGGGGTTAACAATCTCACAACACATCAACAATATCCTTACTCAACCTTGGGTTCCCTATCACCAGCTTCCTTGTCCCCTTCTGCCTTCTGGCCCTTGTCACTGGACTCCTGTTCCTCATTAGTCTCATCTGGTTTTACGGGGCTGTCCACTCCCAGGCTGAACGGTGAACCTTGGAGGTAACTTCACCACTGAGCTGAAAGGGTGTCTGGGGGCCATACTCTGGGGGTTTCTCCAGTCTCCTTTAGGCCAGTAAATCTGGTCTTTTTTTGTGAGTTAGGATTATGCTCTACATCCTTCTCCAGCTCTGGCCAGAACCCTCTGTTGTGATCCTGGTCAGAGCAGTCAGTGGTGGTAGCTGGGCACCATCTAGCTATACTGGACTCAGTCCGGTGGAGGTCTTGGTAGCTGTGGACAATTAGTCCTTTGGACTAATCTTTTCCTTATATCCTGTTCTCTTCATTCTCCCTTGCTCCCGGAGGGATGAGACCACTGGAGTATCTTAGATGGCCGCTCACAGGCTTTTAAGACCCCAACACTACTCACCAAGGTAGAATGTAGAGCACTGTCTTTATAAGCTGTGTTATGCCAATTGAGCTAGATGTTCCCCGAGACCATGGTCCCCACAGCCCTCCACCCAGAAATTCAGTCCCTCAGGGAGTTTGGATGTGTCTATGGGGCTTCCATGACCTTTCCTTGTACAAGTTGTGCTAGTTTCCCCTGTACTGTGTACTGTCTCACCCTTCACCCAAGATACCACTTATCTATTGCCTATTTAGTATTTCCCCCCCACCCCTCCCATCCCTGGTAACCAACAAAGATTGTTACATTTGTGTGTGAAATTTTTCATGGGTTTTTACAATAGAGGTATCATACAATATTTGTCCTTTTGTGATTGACTTATTTCACTCAGCATAATGTCCTCCAGTTTCATCCATGTTATGAGATGCTTCACAGATTCATTGTTGTTCTTTCTCGTTGCATAGTACTCCATTGTGTGTATGTACCATAGTTTGTTTATCCATTCATCTGTTGATGGGCATCTAGGTTGTTTCCATCGTTTTGCTATTGTGAACAATGCTGCCATGAACATAGGTGTGCCTATGTCTATTCGAGTGACGACTCTATTTCTCTAGAATATGCTCCTAGGAGTGGAATTGCTGGATGGAATGGTATGTCTATATCTAGCTTTCTGAGGAAGAGCCATATCATTTTCCAAAATGGTTGTATCATTTTGCATTCCTACCAGCAGTGCATAAGAGTTCTGATCTCCCCGCAGCCCCTCCAACATTTGCTAGTTCCGGTGTTTTTGATTGGAGCCGGTAATGCCGGGGTGAGATGGTATCTCATTGTGGTTTTAATTTGCATTTCTCGAACAGCTAGTCACGAGCATTCCTCATGTGTGTTGGCCATTTGAATGTCTTCTTTGGTGAAGTGTCTGTTCGTTTCCTTTGCCCATTTTTTAATAGGATTATTTGTCTTTTTGTTGTAGAGGTGTTGGATTTTCTTGTAGATTATGGAGATTAGACCTTTGTCTGACTTGTACTGTCCAAAAATTTTCCCCCACTCTGTAGGTTCTCTTTTGACTCTTTTGGTGAAGTCTTTTGAAGAGCATAGGTGTTTGATTTTTAGAAGATCCCAGTTATCTAGCTTATCTATTGGGGTTTGTGCATTGATGGTTATGGTTTGTATCCTGTTAATGCCATGTATTAAGGCCTGAAGTGTTGGTCCTGTTTTTTCTTCTATGAACTTTATAGTTTTAGGCTTTATATTCAGGTCTTTGATCCATTTTGACATAGTTTTTGTATACGGCGTGAGGTATGGGTCCTGTTTCATTTTTTTGCAGATGGATATCCAGTTTTGCCAGTGCCATTTGTTAAAAAGACTGTCTTTTCCCCATTTGATGGACTTTGGGCCCTTGTTGAAGATCAGGCGACAGTAGGTGGATGGATTTACACCTGGGTTCTCAAGTCTGTTCCATTGGTCAATGTATCTGTTGTTGTACCAGTACCAGGCTGTTTTGACTACTGTAGCTGTATAGTAGGTTCTGAAGTCAGGTAGTGTGAGTCCTCCAACTTTATTCTTCTTCAGTAGTGCTTTACTTATTCAGGGCTTCTTCCCTTTCCATATAAAGTTAATGATTAGTTTTTCCATCTCTTTGAAGAATGTTGTTGGTATTTGGATCGGGATTGTGTTGTATTTGTAAATTGCTTTGGGTAGAATTGTCATTTTCACAATGTTGAGTCTGCCTATCCATGAGCATGGTATGTTTTTCCATTTATGTAGATCCCTTTGGGTTTCATGCAGTAGTGTTTTGTAGTTTTCTTTGTATAGGTCTTTTACATCCATGGTCAGATTTATTCCTAAGTATTTTATCTTTTTAGGGGCTATTGAAAATGGCATTGTTTTCCTGATTTCCTTTTCATCGTTCTCCTTATTGGTGTATAGGAATCCAACTGATTTTTGAATGTTTATCTTGTATCCTGCTACTCTGCTGAATCATTCTATTAGTTCCAGTAGATTTCTTGTGGAGTCTTTAGGGTTTTCTATGTATCGTATCATATCATCTGCAAACAGGGAGAGTTTAACTTCTTCATTACCAATTTGGATGCCCTTGATTTCTTTTTATTGCCTTATTGCTCTAGCTAGAACTTCCAGCACAATGATGAATAGGAGTGGTGATAAAGGGCATCCTTGTCTTGTTCCTGTTTTCAAGGGGAATGTTTTCAGCCTCTCTCCATTAAGAATGATGTTGGCCGTTGGTTTTGCATAGATGCCCTTTATTATGTTGAGAAATTTCCTTTCTATACCTATTTTATTGAGAGTTTTTATCAGGAATGGGTGTTGGACTTTGTGAAATGCCTTTTCTGCGTCAACTGAGATGATCATGTCATTCTTTTCTTTCCTTGTATTTATGTGGTGGATTACGTTGATTGATTTTCTAATGTTGAACCATCCTTGCATACCTGGTATGAATCCTACTTGGTCGTGGTGTATTATTTTTTTGATATGATGCTGAATTCTATTGGCTAGAATTTTGTTCAGAATTTTTGTGTCTATATTCATGAGAGATATTGGTCTGTAATTTTCTTCTTTTGTGACATCTTTGCCCGGTTTTGGTATCAGCGTTATGCTGGCTTCATAGAAGGAATTTGGAAGTGTTGCTTCCTCTTCTATGCTCTGAAATAGCTTGAGTAGTACTGGTACAAGCTCTTCTGTAAATGTTTTGTAGAATTCTCCAGTGAAGCCATCTGGGCCAGGGCTTTTTTTGGTTGGGAGTGTTTTTTATTACCTTTTCAATCTCTTCTCGTTATGGGTCTGTTCAGATTTTCAACATCACTTTGTTGTAGTTTGGGTAGGCCGTGTGTTTCTAGAAATTTATCCATTTCCTCTAGGTTTTCAAATTTGTTGGAGTATAGTTTTTCATAATATTCTGTTATAGTCCTTTTTATTTCAGTTGGCTCTGTTGTAATGTCCCCTATTTCATTTCTTATTTGGGTTATTTGTGTCCTCTCCTGTTTTTCTTTTGTCAGTCTGGCCAGTGGTTTGTCGATTTTGTTGATTCTTTCAAAGTACCAGCTTTTGGTTTTGTTGATTCTTTCTATTGTTTTTCTGTTCTCTATTTCATTTATTTCTGCTCTGATATTTACTATTTCCTTTCTTCCGGTGGTTGTGGGCTTTTTTTGCTGTTCTCTTTCTATTTGTTTGAGTTCTGTAGTTAATATTTTGATTTTGTCCCTTTCTTCTTTTTTGATATGTGCATCTATTGCTATAAATTGTCCTCTGAGGACTGCCTTTGCTGTGTCCCAAAGGTTTTGGTCTGATGTGTTTTCATTCTCATTTGATTCTAGGAATTTTTTGATTCCATCTCTGATTTCTTCTATTACCCACTGATGTGTAAGCAGGGTATTATTCAGCTTCCATGTAGTTGATTTTTTTTCCTTACTCTTTCTATTGTTAATTTCTACCTTGATGGCATTGTGGTCAGAGAAGATACTTTGAATTATCTCAACGTTTTGGATCTTGTTGAGGATTGCTCTGTGGCCTAAGATGCGGTCTATTCTGGAGAACGTTCCATGTGCATTGGAAAAGAATGTGTACTTGGCAGCAGTTCGATGGAGTGTTCTATATATGTCTATGAGGTCAAGTTGGCTGATCGTGCCCTTTAGGTTTTCTGTATCTTTGCTGAGTTTCTTCTTAGTTGTTCTGTCCTTTACTGAGAGTGGTGTGTTGAAGTCTCCTACTATTATTGTGGAACTGTTAATTTCTCTTTCCAGTGTTGTTAGAGTTTGTTTTATGTATTTTGGAGCCCTGTCATTGGGTTTGTAGATGTTTATTATGGTTAAGTCTTCATGATGGATGGTCCCCTTAATCATTATATAGTGTCCTTCGTTGTCTTTTATGGTATATTTTGTTTTAACGTCTATTTTATCTGAGATTAGAATTGCCACTCCTGCTGTTTTTTGGTAGTTGTTAGCTTGATATATTTTTTTCCAACCTTTGACTTTTAATAAATTCACATCTTTGTTTCTAAGGGGAGTCTCTTGTAGACAGCATATTGATGAATCTTCTTTTCTTATCTATTCTGTCACTCTCCGTCTCTTTGTAGGTGCATTGAGTCCATTTACATTCAGTGTAATTATTGATAGATGTGAGTTTGTTGCAGTCATTTTGTAGTGCTTTTTTTTGTGGTGCTGAAGTTTTATTTGTTCTTCTTACTCTCTTGTGCTGAGTTACTTTTGTTTGTGGATTTTTTTTTTTCATTTCTTTTGTTTTTGTAGGTTTTGTTTTTGCTGAGACTTTATGTTTTTCCTCTTTTTTTAAATGAGTATATTCGTTAACTTTCTTTGTGTTTACCATGAATTTTACCCTTATCTTTCTAAGTTTGAAGCAGTCTACCATTACTTGGTATCGCCTTGCCTTCCTCTCCATTAGAAGGTTCTATATCTATGCCGTTTATTCCCTCTTTTATTGTTTTGATGTTGTTGTCATTTACTGATTAACTGCTCTGATTCCCTGTTGTATTTCTTTCGGTTTTGGATAGTCCTCGAGTGTTCATTCCCTAGCTTGGTATCTGGCTGGTATGATCCTGCATCCTAGGTTCTGCCTGTGAGCTGAAGCTGTTTGTCCTCAGATCGAAGAACTCCCTTTAATAAGTCTTGTAATTTGGTTTGACTTTTACATATTCCCTTAATTTCTGTTTATCTGGAAATGACCTAATTTCACCATCAAATTTGAATGAGAGTTTTGCAGAATATATTATTCTTGGCTGCCAATTTTTTTTCTTTCAAGATTTTGTATATGTCATCCCATTGCCTTCTTGCCTGCATGGTTTCTGCCAAATAATCTGAGCTTAGTCTTATTGTTTCTCCTCTGTATGTGACTTCTGGTTTTTCATGAGCTGCTCTCAGGATTCTTTGTTTGTCTTTGGTTTTGGCGAGTGTATGATAAGCCTTGGTGATTTTCTTTTGGGGTCTCTTCTATATGGGGTTTGTTGAGCTTCTTGGATGGCCAGCTTTTCATCTTTCATGATATTGGGGAAGTTTTCTGTCAGCAGTTCCTCAGTGATCCTGTCTGTTTTCTGTTTTCTCCCCCTGTTCTGGAATTCCAATCACTTGAAAAGTTTTGCTTTTGATTGTGTCCCAGATAGCTCTCAGGGTCTCTTCATTTTTCTTTGTTCTTTTTTCTGAGTTTTCCTCAAACAGAGTTGTATCCTAGTGTTTGTCTTCAATTCCACTGATCCTGTCTTCCACTGTTTCAAATCTGCTTCTCAGGCCTTCTATGACACCGTCCATCTCTGAAAGCTTGTTGTTTATCTTTTGGATTTCTAATGGTTGTCTTTGTATAATTTCTATTTGTGAATTTATTTTGGCATTTTGTTCCTGCATTATTTTCCTGAATTCTTCCAATTTTTTGTCTGTATTTTCCATGAATTTGTCTATTTTTTCCTCATGTGTGTCAGCTTTTTGCCTCAGTTCTTGGAGAATTCTGAGTATTAGAGATTTGAATTCCCTATCAGGTAGTTCTAGTGCATTTTCTTCCACAGGAGAGTCATCTGGTGTTTTATTTTGGATGCCTACTGGAACCATCCTGTCCTGTTTTTGTAAATGTTTTGGTATTGTCTGCTGTCTTCATGGCATTCAGCAGTTATTTTTCTCGTTTATTGATTGTAGATTTGTTTGTTTTGTCCCTTTTTTTAAAAAAAATTTGACTGAGCAGGTGGGCTGTGTATTCTTTGTTGTTTGCTTGTCTGTGGGCACAATACTTTTCACCTCCTTCTCCAACTGGCAGGGTCAGTCACTCAGATATGGTACGGCAGGGCAGGTCTAGCTGAAGAGGAGTTACTGGGAGGGGTTGTTTGTGGCACTTACTGCAGCCACCAGAGCGGGTCGATAGTCAGTGCAGGGCAGATTCTAGTAGGTTGTGCCTGTGCTGCTTGGTGGTGTGATGTCAAGCGCATGGTGCAGGTAGGCAGGATGCAGCGGGGATATTGTTATGTGTGGAGCTAAGATGGATATGGGATAGAGGAGAGAGGAACAGGAGCCAAAAACATACAAGCAAACAAAAAAGAATGCAAGGGAGCTTGCTGTTGGAGTGGAGAGATAGGAGACTATGAAGTGGAGAAAAACAGAAAGGGGAAGGGGAAGAAAAGAAAAGAATGAATAAACAAAAATCAGAAAGGTTAAAGAACTGGAAAGTTCCCAGGGATCCCACCGGTGCAGCTATGAGATCTGGGGATGTCGCTCTCAGGTGTTCCAGTACAGCCTGGCTAGAAGGCGTAGAGGTATACAATGCCAGGTATTCAGGGAACAGAGAGAGAAGATAGATATAGAGAGACGAGAAACTGAGCAATTAAGGAAGACAAAAAGGGAAAAAGAGGGAAAAGAAAACAAAACAAATAATAAAAAAAAAGAACAAGAAAGGCCCCCCAAAAACAGAAAAAAGAAACCAACAGAAAAAGAAATGCTCTCTGGGATCCCTCTGCAAGTCTGTGGAAGCCGACGGGGGAGTCTCCTTGCCACGCAGCTCCACCTGGCCAGAAAGGGCTCCCAACTCAAGAAAAGGGAAAGAAAACAAACAAACAATTCAAAATAGACAAACAAACAAAAGCCCTGGGATCCCACCAGTGCGGCAGCCGAGACCGGGAAGCAGCTCCACACTCGAACGGAGCTCCGCAGCCCCTCAGGAAGAAGCGAAGATGGCATACAGAGCCAGATACTCGAGCCAAAGCTGGGGGAGGTGGAGAGAAGCAAGTAAGAAATCAAAAGAAGCAGAAAAAAAAGCAACACTAGCAGCCAACAAATGGCACTCAGAGAGCCAGCTAGTGCTGGACAAGAGACTGTGTCCACGGGAAGCAGAGGGGGCCGAGCGTGGGTGAAGAAGGGTAGAGAGTGGGAAAGCGCATATCACAAATTGCCAGAGCTCTGCAGCCCCTCAGGAAGAAGCAAAGATGGCGCATGGAGCAAGGTACTCGAGCAAAAGGAGGGGGACGTGGCGAGAGGGAATGAAAAAGTCAAAAGAAGCGGAAAAAAGCAACACCAGCAGCCAGCAAATGGCACTCACAGAGCCGGCCCGTTCGGGTGTGTGGAATCCAAGAAGCTGGTGTTTCCCTGTCAAAAGATTGTGGCCGCAGGAAGCAGAGGAGGCCGAGTCGGGGTGAAGAAGGATGGAGGGTGGGAAATCGTATATCACAAACTACCGGTTGTTTTGTCTCCCGCTGGATGCTCCGTGAGGCTGCTTTCTTGTACCCCCTGTTTGCTGGTCTCTGATAGGAGTCCAAGATGCTGGATCTGCACTGCGTTAGCTGGTAGGGTACCTCTGCATGAATCTCACCTCGCTCTCAGTTCTCTGTCAGTTTTCTCACTCCATTTGGTGCTTGGCTGAGTTCTTTATCTCTTCATTTGATGTTTTAGGGTTTCAGGATTGTTGTATTCTCTGTTCAGCTTAGTTTTTCGGATCTTTGCTGTGGAGGGACGGCGTGGTGCTTCTGCCTAGAGTGCCATTTTGCCGGAACTCCGAGATTATTTTTAATGATATATTTTACTTAACATAGTATATTCAAAATGTTATCATTTCAACATATAATCAATATAAAAATATTAACTATGTATTTTACATTCATTTTTTCATATCAAGTCTTTGAAATATGGTATATATTTTACCCTTATAGCACATCTGAATTCAAATGCTAAATTTTTATTAGATACTTGATCTTTATTTAGATTTTATAAAACTTACAGTCAAAAAGGTAGATTCACATATGTAAGTTCCAAATATACTTAAAAGTTTTCCAGTAACTGAATTGAGTATAAGTTTTAAAATTTAAATTAAATAAAATTGAACATTCAGTTCCCCAGTTCCACTAGCCATATTTCAAGTGCTCAGTAGCCATATGTGGTTGTGGCTACCACATTGGATAACACAGCTATAGATGCTTACTGAGCACCTAGGATATATCCAGCTCCTTGGGTGGTGCAAAAAGTTAAGCGCTTGACTACTAAGTGAAAGGTTGATGGTTTGAAATCAGGATTGGAGGAAGACTCATTAACAACCTGCATTATTCAGATGACACAACCTTGCTTGTTGAAAGTGAAGAGGACTTAAAGCACTTACTGATGAAGATCAAAGACTACAGCCTTCAGTATGGATTACACTTCAACATAAAGAAAACAAAAATTCTTACAACTGGACCAATAAGCAACATCATGATAAATGGAGAAAAGAGTGAACTTATCAAGAATTTCATTTTACTTGGATCCACAATCAATGCCCATGGAAGCAGAAGTCAAGAAATCAAATGATGCATTGCATTGGGTAAATCTACTGCAAAAGATCTCTTTAAAAGTGTTAAGCAAAAATGTCACTTTGAGGATTAAAGTGTGCCAGACCCAAGTCATGGTGTTGTCAGTCACCTCAAATGCATGTGAAAGCTGGACAATGAATAAGGAAGACTGAAGAAGAATTGATGCCTTTATAATTATGGTGTTGGTGAAGAATATTGAATATACCATGGACTGCCAAAAGAACAAACAAATCTATATTGGAAGAAGTACAGCCAGAATGCTCCTTGAAAGCAAGGATGATGAGGTTTTGTCTCACATACTTTGAACATGTTATCAGGAGGGACCAATCCTTGGAGAAGGACATCATGCTCGGTAAGGTAGAGGATCATGGAAAAAAAGGAAGACCCTCAATGAGATGGATTGACACAGTGGCTGCAACAATGGGCCCAAGTGTAACAATGATCACGAGGATGGCGCAGGACTAGGCAGTGTTTCGTTCTGTTGTATGTAGGGTCGCTATGAGTCGAAATCGACTTGAGGGTACCTAACAACAACAGAGGTGTCTTGGAAGAAAGGCCTGGCTGTTTGCTTTCAAAAAGTCACAGCCTTGAAAACTCTATGGAGTGCAGTTCTACTCTGACACACATGGGGTTGTCACGAGTTGGAATTGATTTGAAGGCAGTGGTTTTTTTGGTATGATTTATACAAAGGCATTAGCCTAGAGATAAGCTATAAGATACGGTGTTTCCCCCAACCCCTACCCCTTCAACAGTAGGGGAGGTTAGAGGATAGTACAAAATCTAGCAGTGGTCTAAGAGTAGTTCTTTGGCTCTTCCTCTAGTAATGTGATTTTATGACTGAAAGGCCTTTCTTGGGATTCCAGATGGCTTAGGTTCCTGATGGTTTGACTTCTTGATAAGTGAGGCATTATTTTATATTTGTATGTGTCACATGTACAGAGCTATGCATGATTGTTATAGTTGTGTATGCTTTTCATGATCAAATAAAGCACTTTCCATTTAAACTGTGGCTTTAAACAAATAGCTCTATATTTCCCAATGTGCAGTCAGATTTTCTAATGCCAAATGTATACGTTTGTCAGTTATACCTATCCCTATCCATATTTTTGTTAACTTCAGATTTCTATCTCATTTGATCGCTTCAAATAACTAGTTTTTCTCATTATTTTCTGCTATTGAACTCAGTGTTGCACAGAAAAGTTGATTTGTTAATTAGTTTAATTGCCTCTTACCATAATGGCAGGATAAGATTGGTGGAGGAAGCTTGTTATCAATCTGTGCCACTGGTAAGCAGTAATTACAGAAATAATCATGCTTTTGTCTTGCGGTATTCTGAAGATTGTGTTGAACTCCTCCTCACTGAATTACCAAATGGCCTGTCATGTTGAATTCTCTGGTTTCTTCCCCTAACTCATCCCCTGCTCTCCCCGCAGTGAGACAAAATTGCAGCTTGTTAGGTGGAAGCTCATTTGAAGTCTCAATTTTCTTGAGTATTCAGCTCTTGTGGGGAAGTACCAGGTGCTCAGTCATGGCCACAGCACTTGCCTTTGGCTTAAGGTTCCGACTCAACTGGCATCCTACAAGTCTTTGATTTTCCTTATGCGTGAAGAGGCAGTGGTTGTCTTGACAGCAGAGGTAAAGCTCTGTCCTTTTACTTTGATGCACATTGTGGTACAATCTAATAATCAAAGTCATTTGTCAAGAAACAGGGTGTTCACACTTTTCTCTGAAGAGATTGGAATAAACAGCAAATTTTATGTGGATGTAAGCCAGAAATGACAGCCACACCACTTTAAAAATGTGCCTCGAATGCAGAGCGCAGAGTAGATTTTACTAAGACTGTATCTTTATATCAGTGGTTCTCACCTAGGGACAGTTTTGCCTCTCAGAGGACATTTGGCAATGTCTGGAGACATTTTTTATTTTCATAACTGGGGAGGGAAACTGCTATGGGCATCTAGTGGGTAGATCCTGGGATGCTGCTAAATGCCCTGCAATACCACAGGACAGTCTCCCACAACAAAGAATTGTCTGGCCCAGAATATCAATAGTGCCGAGGCTGAGAGACACTGCTTCATATGATTATGAAGGGATCATTGTGGCATATTTGGTCTTTTTCCTCCTAGCAGTCAGTTATTTATATGCTATGGGGAACAATAGAGGGAGCCCTTTGTGGCACAGTGGTTAAGCACTTGGATGCTAACCAAAAGGTCAGCAGGTGGTTCAAACTCACCAGCTACTCTGCGGGAGAAAGATGTGGCAGTCTGCTTCTGTGAAGATTACAGCCTTGGAAACCCTATGGGGCAGTTCTACTCTGTCTTACAGGGTCGCTATGAGTCAGAATCGACTTGATGGCAGTGGGTTTGGTTTTTTGGTTTTTAGGGAACAATTGATTTAGTAGGATAACTGGAATTAATTGCAAAGAGGATGAATTTGCCATGCTCTGATCTGAGGATTCCCTCTGGACAAAAGATAAGGAATAGAAATGGAAAAAACAAGGCCCTTTTCTTACAGTTACAAGAGAAATTTGTTTATTGTTTGCTGATGAATGAAATACAATGGAAGCAATACCTTAACTCTGACATGGTTCTGAGTCACCAGCAAGTTCCCCAATAGTATCACATTCTTTCACAAGCAGGAAGAAGTTACGTGGTCCATGAATGGTGTAATCAGACACATTTTGGCCAAAGGCTGTTTTTGTCTTTTCCTTCTTGAGGTTAGATTCCATTTGGGGTTGCTGATGTTGTAGTCTTATAAGACATCAAACCCAGTATAACTCAAAGTAACTTGTAGAGGTTCAGCTATGAATTTATCTTATGATAGTAGTAAAGAGATTGTTTGAATAGACCCAATTTCCAGGGGTCTTTTGGATTGAGGTGGATGTGGCACTGTGAGCTGAAACTGACAACTCCTATTCTTTCTAACATATTCTGCATAAACCAGTAAAACCAGTTGCTGATGAGTAGATTCTGACTCATGGAGACCCTATGTGTGTCAGAGCATAACTGTGCTTCATAGAGTTTTCAATGCCAGATTTTTTTGGAGTAGATCACCAGGCCTTTCTTCCAAGGCACCTCTGAGTGGATGTCAACTTTTCAGTTATCACTGTAGCTCTTTAGCTATTTGTATAAGCCAGAGACTCCTATATTCTGCACAGCAATGTCATAGACACTGATTCTTGGCACTTATAGCCAGGCATGGGGAAAAGGAATAACGTATTTCCATAGATCAGTCAGAGAACCAATGGTAATTCTACAAAGAAGACATTTCTAACAATTAGAGTTCTCTTTATCTTTATTTTTTTTAGCACTCTCTTTTCAGAGAGCCGTTGTCACGCAGTGGTTAAGGGCATGATTGCTAACCAAAAGGTCGGCAGTTTGAATCCACCAGCTGCTCCTTGGAAACCCTATGGAGCAGTTCTACTCTGTCCTATAGGGTTGCTATGAGTTGGAATTGACTCAACAGCAACGGGTTTGGTTTTTTCTTTCTTTTGAGAGGTGATGTTTTCTTTTTCTCACTGGAAATTTTTTGGCGGAGGCTGTATGACTACATGTGAATATTACTATTGCATTGAGTTGAAACTTGTGCTGATGATTTTGAGGTTTTTTTTTTTTTTTTTTTTTTTTTTTAGTAATTCTGAGGTTCTTTTATTCAGTGAGTTTACCTTAAGAACTTATAATTGCACAGCCTCTAGATTCCCAACTGCCTCTTCTTTCATGTGCAGTTTTCCCTAGTTTGGTCTCATCCATTGTTGTCTCCACAATCCCCCAAATAAAACCTCTGCTAGTATCTTCTCTGTCCCTCAACCTGCCATATCATTCAGTCTCCCACTCCTGGCATGTCTCCTGCTCTTTCTTCAAGGTTTAGCTCAAACATTACCCTTCATCAAGCTCTTTCCTATTGTTCTAACCTAAACTGATTGTTTCCTTTTCTTATTTTTCCACATTTGTATTCTGAGTTATAGAATATAGGGAACATATAAATGTCTCCGTAAAGCTAGATGCACTAGCAGAAGATAAATGGATTTCTATTGTGACTTCTGTGGTTTCTGTGTTTACTTATGATTTCTCTAGGAGGAGTTCCTCATCTCTTTATAATTAATGATAATGAGACTATTTAGCACTCGGCTATATATTGTCTTTCATAAATTCTTGTCTCTTTAACTAGACTGTCTGTTCTCTGGAGGCGTACATTTACTTTGGTCCTTCTACTGTGCCTTTTACAGTGCTGGGGTCATAGTAAACAGGGAGTAAAAAACCAAACCCTTTGCAGTTGAGTAGATTCAGACTTATAGTGACCCTATAGGACAGAGCAGAACTGTCCCATAGGGTTTCCAAGGAGCAGCTGGTGGATTCGAACTGTCGACATTTTGGTTAGCAGCCGAGCTCTTAAACATTGTGCCACCAGGGCTCCAAACAGGCAGTGTTAAATTAAATGAAGGACAGTGCAGCCAGGTGACCTGGTAAGCATTTGGCTGATGCATGATATGCCAGTGATTCTACAGAATAGAGTTTTATGCTAGAGTAGAATATGCCAGACTGCTTTTGAAATGTTCCATTCCCTTGTATGAATAATTCTGAGGAAGGTTGTGTTTTAATTCTCTTTTTTATTGTCTTTTAAGAGCAGAATGGGAACAATAGAGATGGAAGACTAGAAATGGCTTAGAAAGAAAAGAGGAAAAGAATAGGGCTGCCAATCTTTTCTGAATTATGGCAACTTTTTTTTTTTCAATTCTTTTTAAGAAATGGATAGCAATCTTAAAATGTCAGTCTCTATCTCATTTTCCCTGCCTCTTTATTTTCCTGTTCTCACTATTCTGATGCCTGTCACTTTTAGGCTGAATCTTACCCACGTGAGCCAGTCCTGCCAGAGATGAGGAATGTATATCAACAACATTGGCCCTGCCATTTTGTGCAGCTCAGAGCTATGTTCCTGGATTTTGGACCCAGTGACTCCTTTGCTGATCTCCTTTCCTACTTTCAAAGTCAACTTCATCTGATTTTGCCGGGAACTTGGTGTCCTAGACACAACCTTTGAATGCCAGTGTTGCCTCTTAGATGAAGCTCTCTCCCGCCCAGTTCTGATAATTTTTTTCTCATGAATATCATGTTTCCCGTTGTAGAATTGTAACTCAGCCCTAAACGTTAGTGTCCATGGTAAGTCGGTTCTGATGTAAATCAAATACCTCTTTTTTTTTTTTTTTGGTTTTCATTATTATTGCCTTTTATTATCAATATTTTTTATAAATCTGATCTTTGTCTTTGGGGATTGGAAACATTACATATAAACATCTTTAAGCAAACATATGAGATTGATAAAATCCGTAAATTATGCACTGCAACATTATATGTACTACATATTACTAACGATAAGATGTACAAAAAAAAGGAAAAAGGATGGTTGTAAGTGCAGTTTGTCGTAACTTGGATACATTGTATGTCGGGGACTACCTGTATAATTATTATATTACAACTGGAAAAATTAATGTAGAATTTCTGTAATTTCTATCTTCTAAGTGTCTCTTTTCTCTGTTTGTCCAGGCATTACTTTAGTTAAGCCCCATCATTTCTATCCTGGACTATTGTGATGGTTAAGGATGTGTGTCAACTTGGCTGGGCCATGATTCTCAGTGGTTTGGCAGTTACATAATGATATAATTTGGCAGTTATGTAGTGATGTAATAATCCTCCGTGATGTGATCTGATGTGATTAGCCAATAAGTTGTAAGATGAGTTTCCACAGGGGTGTGGCCTGCACTCAATGTATATATGAACATTCTGGCAAAGCTTGCTTGCTTGCTTTGGATCCTGCATCTGGCTTGTCATCATCTGATCTCTGGTTCTTGGGACTTGAGCCAGCTGCCTGCCATATTGCCTGACAATCTTGGGATTTATCAGCCTCCGTAGCTTGTGAGCCAGTGGCCTGCCATCTGACCTGCTGATCTTGGGTTCATCAGCCCCTGCAGCTACATGAGTCAAGAGAAGTCTCCAGCCTGATGCCTGACCACAGACTTGGGACTTGCCAGCCTCTACAACCTCAGGAACCGTTTCCTTGAGATAAATCTCTCTCTCTCTTTACATATATATATATATATATACATATATATATATGTGCTTCTGTGCTTCACTGGTTTTGCTTTTTTGGAGAACCCAGCTTAAGACAACTATGAAACTAAATTTTTAATTACTTGTTCTGTTTTCATTCAAATTCATCCTTTAAACTACTATCAGAATGGTTTTTCCTAAAGTGCCAATCTCATCACGTATTTATTTGCAAAGAATCCCTTAGTGACTCCCCAGTGCCTGAAGCATAAAGCTGAAACTTCTTAGCTTGGTAGACCAAGTTCTTTGTGATTTTTTTTCTACCTTATTTCTAATCACTGCCTCTGGCACTCTGTCTCTGCTTCAACCGTACACGACTTCTTAAAGCTGTGTGTAACTACCCACTTCTCCCTACCTTTGAATCTGTTGTGTCTCTAACTGGGTGCCCTTTACCCTTCCTATGTCTAATGGTTGAGTTCTGACTTACGCTCCAGGTCTCAGCTCAAGTTATGTCTTCTGGAGATTCCCTCTGTCCTCCCTGTACTCCAGGAAAAGCTGGGTGATGCCATACTTAACCTAATAACCATGTTATGACATTCTACTAATGGGAATAAAAATAGTATCTCCCTCAGAAGGTGGCTTTGCATTAATAATTGGAAAGCTGTCAATAAAATTTAGTCATTATTATTATTAAGAATCAGAGCTATCATTTTTGGAGGAGTAGGCTGATACAAATATACCAGAATCCTATTCAGAAACCTCTTTGCCAGAATCACTACAAATGGGAGTAGCTTTCTGGAATTTGCTTTTTTTTTTTTCAAATTGTGCTTTAGATGAAGGTTTACAGAACAAACTAGCTTCTCATTAAACAGTTAGTACACATAGTGTTTTATGACATTGGTTAACAACCCTATGACATGTCAACACTCTCCCTTCTTGACTTTAGGTTTCCTATTACCAGGTTTCCCGTCCCCTCCTGCTTTCTAGTCCTTGCCTCTGGGCTGGTATGCCCCTTTAGTCTCGTATTGTTTTATGGGTCTGTCTAATCTTTGGCTGAAGGGTGAACCTCAAGAGTGACTTCATTTGCAATTTGCTTTTTATCAGATGTCCATTGCCAACATAGTGAAGCATATACTACATACCAATGGAATTAATGTTCAACTCAAATAATAAAATATATTTACTTACATGTTTTTCTATTTCCTGTAACAATAATAGAAATCCTTCTCCTCAGATTTGTTTCTTTTTCTCTTTCTTTTTTTTTAAATGTCAATATATAACCCTGTCTCAGTTATCCTGGGTCTGATGTGAGGCTAGTTTATTTCAGAGTCAGCACCACTGGGAGAACAGCAGGACAGAAAAAAAGAGAATGGAGAAAGGGAAGCAGCAGGTTTCCTAGGTAATTACTACTTTGTGATACTGTGTGGCTAAGTGGTAACTCTATTACTGTTTCCCCTGAGCTCCCCCCTGGGCCCAAGGGGGAGGTATTGTTGTTTGCACGGAGCTACTGGCCACTTCTTAGTCCTTTCTTCTTTACAAAATATAAGAATACCGAGCGAATGATACTCAGGTGTGGATGCTTTCAGTATAATAAAGAAAGTTGATTATACTGAGAACAGACGTGAATACCTTTCAGTTTTATGAGAAAATATAGGTAATGCATCAAGAAGTTAAATAGGTTACTGGTATATATTTTACATCATTCCTAATAGATAATAAATGTTATTACTACCACCTATTGCTGTCAAGTCATTTTCGACTCATAGCAACCCCATAGTGTTTCCAAGGCTGTAAATGTCTACAGAAGCAGACTGCTGCATCTTTCTCCTGAGGAGCCGCTGTTGGTTTCGAACTGCTGACCTTTCAGTTAGCAGTTGATCTCTGTAACCACTCCGTCAGGGCTCCTTAAATGTTTTAGTTATTAAAATTCTAATAGTTCTTAAAATTTAGATATTAATCATAGAACCCTCTAACATATGAATTTAAAAATATTAAGTTTAATTTTAATGACTAGGGAGCTTGTCAGGGAGACAACATTTCAATCTTCCTCCAACTTTTTATTTTTAATGAAAAGAGCACTGATTGTCTGTGTCTGTTTACATATGTTTCACTGTCATATGTGCTTGCCTAGAGAGCAAGGATTGTGTCTTATTGATCTTTGTACCCTCAGTACCTAGCACCCTGCCAGGCATAATGTATTTATTGTATCAATATCTGTTAATGGTAATATTTTCCACTATTTAAATGTTTTTGATAGGATTTATAATGATAATTAAAAAAAAAGTTTTTACCTCCTTTTCTTAGCAGAGTGGAAGGTGTTCTCTCTTCATTGTGTTTTAAGCTGATGAATTGAAAATTGTCACAGCCTATTCTTTTTTTTTTTTTTTATATTGTATTGTACTTCAGGTGAAGGCACAGCCTATTCTTGAAAAGCTTTTATTTCATTACTTTCAATATGTAAGGTGAAACCAATCTAGCCAGTTCTCAGAAATATTATGTATTTATGACATATACAATTTATATACATACAACATTGCGTGTATATAAAAATAAAACTTTTAGGCTTACCTGGAAGTCTTGACCAATTAGTCTTATACAAAGCCAGGTTACTTTGGTTCTTGGTCCAAAGATATTACTATATTTTGGCAGCATTAAATCATAAAAGTTTTCTTCTATTGAATGACATAGAGGGAACCTGCTTGAAAAAAGTATTTAAAGGCTTTAAAATGAATCTTTTGCCCTTCAATGGTACTTCTGGATAACCTTCAAAAGAGTTCACATATACTATATTCACAGTATGTACATAATATAAAATTAAGCTGGCAAAAAAGAAAAGGAGAAGGCTTTCCTCTTTCAGCTTAGACATATGCTGAGAACAGATTGAAATTATGCTGAAATGCTTTTGGTACCTATCAGTCTACATTAATGCATACTACAGAGAGGAACATGTTTCTTGGAAACATTTGGCTTTGGGTAGAGTTTCTCAGGGGATAGGAATATAGTGATTTTTAGTTTTCTTCCATACCACAAAATTTTGACTCAAGATCATATTTCCTAGAAAAACCGGAACTTTATAGAAAATCTCCTCAAATCCCTTTTAAAACCTCTCTGATAAGGTAATATATTATTCCCTGTCAGATGTCTGTAGACAGCTCATTTTGTGGGAAGAACTGTGTTTGGGAACAGGCTTTGTTTTAATCTGGCTACTTTCTTAAACGCTCAGATATTTTTTAATCTTCAAAATAAGCATTATACTACCTATGGTATTTATAACAAAGTTGTAAAGCTTTGAAAAACTGAAATACAAATATAAAGTTCTTAATGAACTTTTTATTAGAGAAAATTTCAAACATATACAAAAAGTAGACGAAACAGTACAATGAAGTTCTATGCATCCATCTCTGAGCTTAACAGTTATAAACTTATGACCATTTTTATTTCATCTATTTAAGTAATTTTGAGGAAAGTACCTATTTTCTGCTATCTATTCCTTGTTTTTTCAGTTTGTTCAACCCAGAGAGTCACAATTTACCAATGATTTTTAACATATCCTTGGTGAGGCAGTGATAGAGAATATCTGTGAAGTTTTCCTCCCTTCTTGTTCTTATTTCGAGTGACAGGACAGTTCCATGCCTTGCAAAAAGATATAGTTCAGTTGAATGGGTGTGGCTGAAACCAGTCCTGTGGTTCCTTTTGTTGTTCTTTGCCCATGTCTGATATTCAGCTGTTTTTCCAAAGGTCAGATTTGGATATTTTGATGCTGAGCTAAGACACAGCCTTATAAAAGTCTTTGGCTGTCCTTTCCCTAGCTGCCTGTCTTTGCACAGAGAGTGAAGACTGGTACCCATGTGGCAAGTATGACCCTCAGAAACAAATGTACTGAGAATTTCAAGGAAGACTTGTGGGAGCATTTTGCATCAATCTCCTTTCCCAGTTTTTGAGGAAAATAACGAACGATAAAGGGCTTTGCTCTTAAGGAGACACTTCCTTCCTAACTATGGTGTCTTTGTGTCTTTACTGTCTCCGATGTGTGTGTACAATAGGGAGAATAGCTCAGGAGACCTTTTGCCCAAGCCTATTATGCTGTTATTTCATCTGTCTGTGGCAAAACAGAAAAAAACCATGTTAGGTCTTGCCTTATGGCAAATTCTGATCTGCAGTTGCTGTTTTCCCACACTTACTTAAGCTTCTTTGCACATCAACTGGCACAAAGGCCCGAGGGCCTCCTTCGGGAGTGTGAGATACTTTTATACATCCAGGCCCTGTGGCCTGGCCTCTGGCAGATGCAAACAAACAAACAAAAAGGTTGTTTGGAGCTGACTCTCAACAGTAAAAACTGGTTCATGGCTGAACAGGAGAAGGCATGTGAGAATATCAAGTGTGTGCCGTTGGAGATGGCATATTTTGTAATTTTTTGCATAATATATCTTTTTTTGTAATCTTTTGAAATGAATTAGCAATAAATAAAGAGCCTCATTGGAGAAAGTGACTGGTTTTGTATTAAGGACTGTGTAAAAATATAATGTAATTTGAAAATAGATAAATGGTTCCAATATATTTGGAAGAAGTACTCAAAAGACAAATATTGGGCTGCATACTCTCATGGTACTTACAGAAGGTAGAAAAATATAAGTTAATGTCTTACAAACAACCTTTTAGTTTAAATTACACTGAATCTGTTTTGGCTTTTCCCATGATGTAGTGTTGTAACCATCTCACCTCGTCTATCAATGGTCAGATTGGGCTTGGAGAACAACTTCGTGGACAATTGAGGTTTTAAGAAAAACAGCATATCCAGGGCCCTGGTTAGATCCATAGCTTCTATTTCTTTCACAACCTATCTTGCACCTAAACACAGAATGAGTAGAGCAGCTTTCAGTTTGGAAGTTTGAAAAACAATAGGAGAAAATTGAAGTCAATTGTCAGATCTGAAATTTTGGCAACTGGAGTTTAAAAAATTTATCTGTTTTAGATAAATAAGATATCATAAACTGCAAGAATGCTCCTCAACGGATAATAGTTATTAAATGTATCTTTTCCCACAAAACCCTCATTTTTAAGATACCAATCCCTTATTAGGAGAATGAGAAAACAGAATTTAGTTATAAAAATATCATTATCTGAATTTTACCAACATTTTCAGTGAAGGGAATAAACAGATATGATTGAGAATCTCTAGACCTTGAAGAGAAAGAGAACAGTTAGGTAAATCCTCTCTCTATGTTCACCCACGCCTATATTCTTTCAGCTCATGTACTGTCTTTCAAAGTCAGTGGCGTTTCTGTCAGAAGATGGGATTCCAAAACTGCAACAGGGAGTAAATTTCCCAACCTGGCCTCTTTTCACTCTGTCCTGCTTACAGATGGCCACCTTTGGGTCCAGCTCATCCCCAGTCCACTCAGCTGTGGCCTGTGAGATAGGGTCATTTGACTTACTGTGTGAGGCAACTTCTGTGCAATCATTCACTGGCAGCTACTTTTCTTATAAGGGCGCTGAGTGTGTCAAAAAAACCAAACTTTATCCATTGAGTAGCTTCCGACTCAGAGTAGTAGAACTACCCCATAGGAGTTCCAAGGACCAAACTCGTTGCTGTTAAGTCAGTTCTGACTTACAGGGTTGCTATGAATTGGAACCAACTCGACGGCAACCAGTTTGGGTTTTTTTTTGTAATCTTTATGGATGCAGATTGTCACATCTTTCTCCCATGGAACAGCTGGTGGATTCTAACCGTGACCTTTCGGTTCGCAGCTGAGCGCTTAACCATTGCACCACCAGGGCTCCTTCTGAGTATGTCAGAACTGGGAAAATAATGGATTGTCCACTACAGTTTGTCTCTCACAGCCTCTAGGTCCTGTCAGCTGACATTCCAGCTTGTACCACAGTCTTCTCTGCTGTGATTCTTTTCTGTGCTGCTGGTTTTCTTTTCCTTTAAATTAATTTATATGCCCATAATTTTAGAAGGTTTTTCTGAGGGGACTTTTGATGCATAATTTCTATTTCATTCAGTTTGGAATAAAACTAGTTGAACTATTTAAAATTATGTGGCAGTCTTGCTTTCCTTTGATATTTCAATCTAATCAAAAGATGAGTGACTTGGTAATATATATTTGTTCAAATTTCCTTGGGATATTTTGATTCCTCAGTGTGTTAGACTTGCACTACTTAATTTCCCATTCCTCCTGCCCAAGGATGCAGGTTGCTTGGCTGCAGCTGATTTGTGTTGGCATCTGCCACTTCTTTGTGGTATTTCTGGGAAGCTGCGAGCAAACCATGCCCAGGTTGTCTGTGAATTGTAAGGGGATTGATAACTGTGAAACTGATCTATGGTTTTAGGAACTAGTATGTACCTCTTCAGGGAGGCTTGGTGGCGCAATGGTTAAGCACTTGGCTGATAACTGACCTGGCAATCTGCTCCTATAAAGATTTACAGCCTAGGAAACCCTGTGGGGGACAGTTCTACTCTGCCCTATAGGGTTGCTATGAGTCAGAATTGACTCGACGGCACACAACAACAGGTACCTCTTCTGTCATGGACCACCAGCTACTGCCCAGCTGGTTCAGGAAAATCCAGTCACCTTTCAGGTGATTTAGTCTAGGCTTCCCAAAGTTGAGTGCCATGAAAAAAGAGCCTGTGGTCAAATATGCTGGTATAATGCTGCATAAGATATCATCCTCTTAGGGATTTACAATGCATATTAGCATAATAAAGGCTCTGAAAAGTCCTGCTGTAAAGAAATCTGTTTGTCTATATTTAATTCAGTATTTCTGAAATTTATTTGATCCTGAAACCCTACAAGTTACTCAGTGAATATTTTTTGAAATTCTGGTATTACCTTTTTTTTTTTAAATGGATTTAAGAATGACTTAATTTTAAATGCATGTTTAAAACAATTTTTCTCTCTATCGTTATGATGATGATGTTTAACTTTTGATGAACCTCTTATACTGGGTACTAAATAGTCAGCAAAAGGAGTTCATAGTCACGTAGGGAGAAAGGGGAATGTAAATTGTATGTTATTTCTGATTTAGGTTGTTCTTACTGGGGATCTCGATGCTTAGTGCTTTGAGCTCTTTTGAAACATTATTCTGCCCGTTTTATGCAGAAGTAGGAATGTGAATATGGCAGTAATTAAAGATCATGGTGGATAAGCCAAAAATCAGATACTCTATCTCTCCAGGCAAGTCAGGTCTTTCAAATGGAAGGTCACCCAGTTAGTAACAAAATGTGTTGTGGTTCAAGATTTGGATCCCACAGTGTTTTACTGTGGTTCGTCCAACCTGAGTATTGTTCTTGGCAAGAGTATGTGTCCTTTCTGACAAGTTCCTTATGTAATCAGAGCAACCATTTTGTTCCATATTAACCTCTCATTAACCTCATATTATTCAGAAATTTCTCTGAACTGGTTTATATTTTCAGTCTGTTCAGTTTCTTAATGTGCTAGATTGAACTCATGACTTGGATGAAAGGGTCAGGGCCATTGTCCTCTGTCTTTCCTTCTTTGGCCCCTTCAGAAACGCACTGCCCACATGGGGTCTTCAGAACCTTTTTGGCCTTGCCGTGTTATACCCTGCTGCTTTTCCAGATGAATGTATTGCCTGTGGACCTGCCTCTGCCTTATCGTCTCTGTCCCTTCCCAAGCAAGGGCTGTTGGTTCCAATCAGTTTGTCACATTTATCAAGTACCTAGTCTTTGTCTGCCATTGTGTCAGGATCTGAGGAAATTAAGAATAAGACACAGTCCCTGCCTAGGGAGAGACAGGCAAATAAATGGATAATCTTAATGTAATATGATATGTGATGATAGAGAGAGCATAATGTTTTCTATGGGAAGCACAGCGGAGGGTCGCCATACGCAGACTAGGGCAGTTAGGGAAGGCTTCCTGGAGGAAGTGACCTAAAATGACTCTTGAAGAACAAGTAGGAAATAATCAGATGCAGAGGAACATAGTATTGAGGGCAGGTTTTTTAGGCAGAGGAAAGATTTGTGGACATAGACAGGGAAGTGTGAACTACAGGTACTTTGGTATTGCTAAAGTATGACCTTTGAGGCCAAAGAAGGCAGGAGATACATCTCTACATCCTGTTCACACCTAGACTCTGTTCCGGCTGGACGATTTCCTCAAGGATGACAAGAAAAATTTTTCTTAGCCAGGACTCAAGGGCATCAAGGAGGAAAACAACCCTGTCATTTAAAAAAATCATACAATATGGAAAGCTGAGGGAGTACCTGTGAGGTTCTCCATTGCCTTGGAATTTTTCCTGATTTTCTGTATGCTTAATACTTGAATAGGCATGTTTCTTGATAAGGATTAGTCTTACTGGATACCGAGCTGAAGAACATTGGAAGACACTGTCTCATATGAACATGCTGGACACAGGTATCCTGATGAGAACATTGAGGGTGGACATTAATACATAATTTATATAGTCTAACAGTTTTTTTTTTGAGTTATTTTATTGAAAAAAAATTTTTTTATTGTACTTTAGATGAAGGTTTACAGAACAAATAGTTTCTCATTAAACAGTCAGTACACATATTGTTTTATGACATTGGTTAATAATCCCACAGCATGTCAACACTCTCCCTTTTCGATCTTGGAGGACCTTTTTTTTTGGTGAAAATATACATAGCCAAAGATACACCATTTCAAAAATTTCTACATGTACAATTTAGTGACATCGATTACATTCTTCCAGTTGTGCTACTATTCTCACTATTGTTTTCCATCACCATTATCTTCAACTCACTGCCCCCTAGGCTTCCCATCAATCCTTTTGAGTTGCTGTTGTCAATTTTATCTCACATAGATAATTCTTTTTTTGTGTGTGTGTGCTTTAGATGAAGGTTTACAGAACAAATAGTTTCTCATTAAACAGTTAGTACACATATTGCCCTATGACAATGATTAACAACCCCACGACATGCCAACACTATCCCTTCTCAACCTTGGGTTCCTCATCCCTATCACCAGCTTTCCTGTCCCCTCCTGCCTTCTAGTTCTTGTCCCTGGACTGCTGTGCCTCATTAGTCCCATTTTATTTTATGGGGCTGTCCAATCCCTGGCTGAATGGTGAACCTCGGGAGTGACTTCACCACTGAGCTAAAAGGGTGTCCGGGGGCCATACTCTCAGGGTTTCTCCTGTCTCTGTCAGGCCAGTAAATCTGGTCTCTTTTTGTGCATTAGATTTTTGTTCTACATCCTTCTCCAGCTCTGCCCGGGACCCTCTGTTGTGATCCTGGTCAGAGCAGTCAGTGGTGGTAGCGGGGCACCATCTAGTTGTACCGGACTCAGTATGGTGGAGCCTGTGTTAGTTGTGATCCATTGGTCCTTTGGCCTAATCTTTCACTTGTATCTTTAGTTTTCTTCATTCTCCCTTGTTCCTGAAGGGGTGAGACCAGTGAAGTATCTTAGATGGCTGCTCATAGGCCTTTAAGACCCCAGACGCTACTCACCAAGGTAGAAAGTAGAACATTTTCTTTATAAACTGTGTTATGCCAATTGAGCTAGATGTTCCCTGGGACCGTGGTCCCCACAGCCCTCCGCCTGGCAATTCAGTCCCTCAGGGAGTTTGGATGTGCCTGTGGAGCTTCCATGACATTTCCTTTTACAAGTTGTGCTGGCTTCCCCAGTAGTTTAACAATTTTTAAATTTATTCCGCAAGTATCTTTTTTTGTGGGAAGACACTGTCTTAAGGGCTGGGGGTATGGTGATTAACAAAACAGAGGAGATTCATGTCCCCATGTTCCCTTGGAACTTATTACCCAGTAAGGAAGAAAGAAATTGAAAAAGTACTTATAATTGTGTTGTGTACTATAGGGGCATCTAACTAGTATGTGAGTAGGAGTATGCTTAGCAGTGTTATTTTCAAATATAAGTGGCTGTCTGAACACTTACACACACAAAAGGCGATATCTGCAAAGAGTGTTACCCTTCCCACTGGGTAACAGCTAATAACACCATAGTCACACTCATTAAGTGTTGGGATTTCCTAGTAAAATTGGGCATATAAAGAAAGACTATCAACAAAATCAGTCTTAGAATTGATTATTTTATGGGTTAAAGCAATCTGCTGACATGAAAATCACACATAAATTTTGTAAAAAGAGAAAACTCTTATCACCAAAAACCTGCAAGTATTTTAACAATCTATGAGTAGGGGAGCTGCAGTGTGGCATTGAGGAGGCTAGATAATTTCTCTAGAAGCTCACTGACTGCGGCTTGTGACAAATGACCGACCCCTAGGGCCACCAACCCTGGCTGCCTGGTGCTCTGCTTGGCCCCTGCCAAGTGGCTCCTTTTCTCATACCTCCAACTGGACCACTCTTCTAGCCTGAGGTGGGTATTTTCATTATCATCTGTAGTAAGTCGAATGAACTTTGTAATTGAATGAGCATCTTACACCGGAGACTTTTGATGGGCTCAGCTCATCAGATTTGAAGAGGGTGTGTGAGGGAGAGTGGGGGCTGGGCCTGGCTTTGAGATGGCAGCCAAGGGACACACTAGCTCGCTTACATGCTCTGCCTCTGCAGCCATTTACTAAAGCAAACCAGAAACAAGAGGCCTGTTTTCAGAGCCTGGGATTATGGGTTAGTTATGGCATGAATTGTAAAAGAAAATGTGTGTCTTAAGTAGCAATTATGAATAAAAACAGGAAAAAAATTCTTCGTGGGAAAGATCAGCTTGCTATTTATACAATTTATAGAGAGAAACTGTCCTTACCTTAGGACTCTTCTTCATGGTCTCTCCTGGACACCAGGATGTAACTGGAGTTAAGACTGTCTCTGCCTGGGTAGGGAGTAACAGCGCAAGGGTGGAACTACACATCCTTTCCCTCTTTCTCTATGCTATCTAGTGCTTGGATTTCCTGTTGATGGAATCCTTACCCTATCCATCAATTAATGATGAGGCACTTTGCAGTGAGACTGTTACATACAATATTGTGAACAATGAATAAGGTTTAATGAGTTACATACTTGGGGGGAGAGAGAGAAAAAAAGAGGCCAGGAGAATGTGTGTGTATTGGATGAGGTGAAAGAATTTGTCATTGTTCAGTCAATGTAACTATCTTCTTTAATGGACAGGAGCTCTAACATGAATCATCCCAAATATAGGAAGAAACTTTAAAAATTGTATCTGGTAAAGGATGTGGGTTTATACTTGTGCTTCAGCTGTGCATATCTGGATTATTGGGAATTAATACTGTCATACTTTATTCATTCAGTGCCTTCAATACATGTTTATTAAATTACTTGAGTCCCAGCAGAAAATTAATTTTCTGCCTGCAATATAGTTTGAGCACCAGACATGTGTGCAGCAATGATGAAACAATTGCCTGGGAGATGGCATGAGTCAAGGTATGGGGATAGAATCAGGCTGGATTCTGTGAGCAGCAGTGATAAGGGGCTTCCACTAGAAAGCAGAGGTTGCATTGGGCAAGTAGTGCTTGCCAGGAAATAGTCACATTATAGAGGAAAGTTCAGACAAGTGTAAACTTGGGGACAGTTGATGGAAGGCTGCAACATTAGACTGATCCTTCAGGAAATAAGGAGCCACTTCAGGTCTTTGGTCAAAGAATGACACAGTAGAGAACACAGTGTTTGATGCACTTGAGGACTGAATAGTGTTGACAGGATGGAGATGCCAGGCAGGTCAGTGTGAGTACCAAAGAGCTGTACCCAGAGCTGACACGGTGAGGACTGAACTAGAGTATGGCTATGAAAGCGAGACACATTTAAAATGAAGGGTTAGAAAAACCTGGTGAAGAGTTAGATGTGGGGAGGATGGGAAAAATAGGAGTCAGAAGTGACCTCAAATTATAAATTATAGAAGTTTAATTACTGTGGCCCCAAAATTTCAACAGAACAATGAAGCCTTGCAGTTATGACCTGTGGTTAGGAGTACCTGGGTGGTGCAAATGGTTAACATACTTAGCTGCTAACCAAGAGGTTGGAGGTTCAAGTCTGCCCGGAAGTGCCTCTGAAAAAAAGCCTGGTAATCTACTTCTGAAAAATCAGCCATTGAAAACTCTGTGAAGCATATTTCTACTCTAACACAAGTTAGGTCACCATGAATTGGAATTGACTTGATGGCAACTGGTTTTTGTTAAGAATTACTAAAGGGGTTCAACTAAAATTAAATAAGTGGTTCAGGTAATTCCAAGAGAATGGGAGAAACATGACCTGGAACTTATGTTTTCAAGTCTGAGTCTTTCTTTACTTTGGATCTGTAATGTGTATACAGAAGTGCTCTCCTTTTACTTAAAAGAGCACACTCGGAATAATTTCTCTTTATATTGGTGTTTTTTATCTATAATTTTAAAATGTTTTCTTAAGAGATAAATTTGTAGAAACAAACTTCTGAAATTGCTTGGAGGAGTGCAAGGAAATGACAAGTGAAAAAGTGCAATATTTAACCATAATAGTATATTTAGTATTCATATGATGCTTTTCCTTTGGGAATCTCTGCTTGTGCCACTCTGCTTGCTATTCGAAGACAAACTGTGTGGAATGTGGAAAGTATGTAAAGATCCACAAGAACCTATTTTGGATCAGTCCCTAAGATCTGGGTCAGCCTTGGCCTCCTACTCTTATCAAAAGAGATTTGAGCTTTTTCTTGTGGTTTATATGATTTGTTGCATTATTAACTTATTATTGGGTAACTAAGAAGTCATTTCATCATGTATAAATTTCATAACTTCATACAACATATCAAGCTTTAACTGTGAGTCATCTGGGGTTGCAGACAGAGTGTATGGCACAGTTACACAAATAGTTAACTATCTATACTATATGCAGTTTAGTCTGGGTGCTCCAGAACAGACAGAAGAGCAGGTGGCAATTTTCTTACACAAAATTTAATAGCCAATTTTTGTACCTATTCTTACCAAAATGTCCAGAATTATGTGTCTCTTCTGATTCCCATTGCAATTTAAATTTATATATTGTAATATTTGTTTTGAAAATTTATATACTGGCTCACCATATGAACATGTTCTCATTGCCTACTCAGGCCTTTGAGCAATTTGCAGTCTTTTGTTAGCAAATAAAGGCTCTCGGAGCCTCCTATTTTAAGCCCCGAGTTTACCAGCTGCTATCCACTACTGGGCCTCATTAGAGGCCTGCTGCTCTGCTGAGAACCACACCACATGCTACACCCTCTCTTGTCTACATATTAGCCTGTTGCTGCTCCTTAAATTACCTGGTACAAAGGCTTGCTCTATTTCTCCACTGAGAGCTACCACTCCTATCCAGTTTGAAGAGGCTCTATATCATGATCTCTCAAACTAATTAAGGTTCGTGGGCAGGCCACAGGTTGCTATAGAGGAACCTTCCTGAAGGCTGATATCTATGAGGACTTTTTTTCCCTGCTGTTGTAGCTTATGCTCAAAAGTCTGATTTAAAGTACACAAAAAAGAAAAAAATATTTTCTTGTTTTAATCTAGATGATGTAATTAATTTTAAAAAGTTACTTCCTGAGAAAAATACAGCACAATATTAATTAAGAATACTTGAAATAAAATATTTAAAGTAATTCAGAGAATGGGGCTAGTAAATATCCTGGAAAAGTATTTCCATGAAGACTTATTGGAAATCACGGGTTATATCTAGTTTTTTTGTTAATTGGGCAGTATTTGTATTTTTAAATGAAAAACATTGCATCTTTCTAAGTTTTAAGAGGATTTATTTGCAATTGGGTGACTTAAGGAATGGATTAAATAAACCGTTTCAGTTTTCCTAGGCCAAATAACCAAAATAAATCTTCAGGATTTCTGGAAGGAGAATTTTGATATTTTGCTTATAGATTTCAGAGAGAACAGTGAAATTGCAGGTATTCCATATTTCCAACAAAATGAGTTGATGAACATCTGTGTCAGTACTCTTACTGAGTGATTATATATTAAAAAAATTATAATTTACCAGAAAGACTCCCTTAAATGGTAAGATTTTTTCATACATTCATATAATTCAGTTAATGCGTATAATTCAGTTAATACAAATTCTACTCACATATTGATTGCATAAAAGAGGGTTTCTCTATCTGAGTCAAGTAGGTAGGTCTGGCTTATCAACCTCCTGTACCTACTGATACATTTCCCAAAGTATTTCTTATTGACTCATTTTTTGTATCATGGGGTTCTACTTCTTCTTTACTTTCTTCTCTTATTTCTTCTCTCTGTTTGTTGTCTTTCCATATTATCTGAGAATAACTTGCTGGAATACAGCCCTCATACTTCCTCCCCTGCTCATCTTTCCGGGGAACTTCATTATGACCTATTTCATCTACTGTTTTTCTGGGTTTCCCTGTCACCATTTCTTCTCTGATAATACCTTCCCAGTTAGCCAGGCTGGTTTTCCTGGACACTCTCTTAGCCACTAAAAGGGAGGAAGAATCTCAGTGGCTACCCATCTGTGAATGTTCCAGGTAACTTTTTTTTCCCCAAAAATTTTTATTGTGGTAAAGATATATATAACAAAACATTTGTCAATTCAACAACTTTTACATGTACAATTCATTGACATTGATTATGTTCATCATGTTGTGCAACTATTACCACTAACCTTTTCCAAATTATTCACCTCCATTAACAGAAGCTCAGTGCACCCTAAGCAATGACTCTCTCTTTCCTCCTCCCTCCCAACCCTGATAACCACTAATAAGCTTTGGTCACTATACATTTGCCTATTTCATATAAGCCTTGTGATGGTTAAGATTGTCTGTCAACTTGACTGGGCCATGATTTGCAGTGTTTTGGCAGTTGTATAATGTTGTGATCACTTCCCTGTTGAAATTTGATATGTGATCAACCCCATGATGGAATCTGCTGAATGGTACCAGTGGGGGCGGGGCCTGTGGTGGCTCACCGCTCCCTCAGCCTTCATCTCTCCGCCCTCCACCGCCTACTTCCTTCCTGTTTGCCTTGCCAAGGCTTTTGGCTTGTTCTGGATCCTGCATCTACCTCTTGTTTGTCTGACCTCTGGTTCTTGGGACTTGAGCTAGCAGTTTACCTGCCGATCTTGGGATTCGTTGATCTTCACAGCCTGTGGGCAAGAGTCCTGCTCTCCGATCTCCTGATCTTGGATTCGCCGGTCCCTGCAGCTATGTGAATCAGGAGAAGACTTGTGGTCTTGCCTGCCAGTCTTGAGATTCATCAGCCTTCACAGCCTGTGAGCAAGAGCCCTGCTCTCCAACCTGCTGATCTTGGGTTCACCAGCCCCTGCGGATATGTGAATCAGGAGAAGCCTCTATCCTGACTGACAGACTTGGGAATGTTCTAGCCTCTATAATTGCATGAGCTGTTTTCATTGATATAAATCTCTCTCTCTGAATATATTTATACACTTTACTAGTTTTGCTTCTCCAGGGAACCCAGCCTAAGACAAGGCTATTTCATGAAAATACAATATTTTTCCTTTTGTGACTAACTTTATTTCATTCAGCATAATCTTCTCTATGTTCATCCATGTTGTAACATGTTTCAGGACTTCATTTCTCTTTATAGCTGAATAATATTCCATTGTATATATATATATATATATATATATATATATATATATATACCACATTTTGTTAATCCATTCATCTATTGATGGACATTTAGGTTTCCACTTTTGGCTATTGTGAATAGTGCTGCAATGAATATTGGTGCACAGTTTTCTGTTTTTGTTCCTGACCAGGTAAACTTTTGGCTGAAATATACATACCTAAGTTGGGCTATATACCACAAATATATTTGTCTATGAAGGCTTAATAATGAGGATAGCAGCACCAAGCATTATGTGATTACATGGGGGAGATTTCTGGCTCTTGATAACTGACTTAAGGAATAAAGAGTTCCTGAATCTAATTTATTTTCATTTGTAAAGGAAGGCTGGTGAGTGATCTGTCCAGTACTCCCATTAGAGCATCAGAGAGATAGTAAATGTTTTTTGATGAGCAGGAAAGTAAAGAACATTTAGATTAATCAAATCATACATTTTCTATGACTGTAAATAAACACTTTTTAAAGTAACTGTTGGACAGAACAGGGATTGTGTCAGCTTAAACTGTGACTCCAATGGACACAGCACTTTAACAAATGTTTGTTGATCAGACGTAAACTCTAAGAGGCATGTTTATGGGGTCTTTTTGTGCCTTGTGGCTTGACTGGGTAGATAAGGAGAGGAAATTGGGCGTTTTTCTCTTGGAAGATGGCCATAACAGATTCATTAAACAAACATTTATTAAGCACTTGCTGTGTGCCCAGCATTGTATTGGCTGCTAAAAGAACAGAAAAAGACAGATATGGTCCCTGTACTCATGAAGCTCATGGGCTGGTGGGGGATAAAGATAAATAAGCAGACAGTTGCTCTGTGCTGTTAATAAGAGCTATAATGGCAGGAAGCAAAGTGTCCTGAGAGAACAGATTGGTCCTGCAGGTAGTAGAAGTCATCTGTGCATAGGCTAGACTAGAGAAACAAGCCTGGGGAGTCTGGCCTTCACTCTCCTACTGGGGGTTTTGGGTCTGGAAGAATCAACCTTCATCTGCAATTCTAGAAATGGCCATTGCTGTAGTTACCTCAGGTTGCACTTAGGGTCTCCTTTGCACTTTTTAGTTTGCCAAGCTTGAAGATGATTTTGTCTGTGTAATTGTGTCTGTGTATGCACATTTTGATGTAGACATCATTAGACATTAGTATGTATCTCCTAAGAATAACGTTTATTTCTTACATAGATCACAATAACATAATCATCTCTAAAAAAATTAACCATAATTTCATAATATCATCTAGTATCTAGTCCATATTCTAATTCCCCCAATTGTCCCAAGAATGTCTTTTATAACTTATTTTTTTTCCTGAAGGAGGAACCAATTTATGTTTATGCATTGCAATTCGTTGTTATATCTTGCTAGTTCCCTTTTGCCCTAGAGGTAAGCATTATCCTATCTTTCACTTGGTCTGTATTTTTATGCTTTTATGCCATATATTATATACACATAGATAATATATAATTTTATGTTTAAAATTTTACTTAAATGGCGTTTTACTGTGTACACCATTCAACACTTTTTTTTACTCAATATTGTGTTTTCAAGATCTATCTAATATAGATCTAATTCATTCATTTTTTACTCCCATATAATATTCACTGTATGAAAAGACTAATTTACTTATTTATTCCTGTACTGAAAGACATTTATGTTGTTTCCATTTTTTTCATTAGCTAAATTATTTTTCCTTTTCCTTTAACGTTGCAGGGGGGCATAGCAGAATGTCTGTTATTAAACTAAAAAGGTGTTTATGCAGACCAGTTAACTTTCAATAGGTCTCTCCTTCTTAAGTATTTCTCAAACCTCTCGAGCCATGAACTTGATTACATTTGTAGAACCTGTTTCATTGGTTCCATCCCTAAAGATTCTGATTTATGTGATCTGGGTTGGGGCCTGTGCAGCCAAGGTTTAGAACCATGATTGATCATTATCTGGTTCCCATAGAATGACCATGTGAATGGTACGTGGGACACAAACAGTCTTATTGCAAGGAATTGGACAGCTGGGCTGTCTTAGCTCATGGGCATTATACCACCCTCCTGGTGTTAACACTTAGGACCTAAAGAAAACTGCAAAACACAAATAAATGGCTACATTTCCCCAGACCCCTGAGCTCTCAGTTATACCCCACAACTACTGAAAATCTTCACTTAGAATGTGGCAGATGGGAGAACATACCTCTTCTGATAAAATTTTGTACATTTTTATGTAATTATGTAATTTCTCTCATTGTTTAAGAATAAGGAAAAGTTTGTCTCTTCTGCAATGTTGACGGCTCCCTGTTATTAGATAATAAAGAGATGTCTGATTTATGATTTTTTTTTTTTGTCTTGCTCAGAAGTTTTTTTGAGGGGAAAAACAACATTTATTAAGCCCCTAACTTGAGTGAGGTAGGCCTTGTTGTGGATTGAATTGTGTCCCCCAAAAATATGTGTATCAATTTGGCTAGGCCACGATTCCCAGTATTGTGTGATTGTCCACCATTTTGTCATCTGATGTGATTTTCCTATGTGTTGTAAATTTTACCTCTATGATGTTATTGAGGCAGGATTAGAGGCAGTGATGTTAATGAGGCAGGACTCAATCTACAAGATTGGATTGTGTTTTGAGCCAGTTTCTTTTGGGATATAAAAGAGAGAAGCTAGCAGAGGGACAGGGGAAACTCATACCATCAAGAAAGCAGCACCAGGAGCAGAGTGTATCCTTTGGACCTGAGGTTCCTGCGTTGTGAAGCTGCTAGTTCAGGGAAGATTGATGAGAAGGACTTCCTGCAGGGCTGACAGAGAGAGAAAGCGTTCCCCTGGAGCTGACTACCTGAATTTGGACTTCTTGCCTACCAGACAGTGAGAAAATACATTTTTCTCTGTTAAAAGCCATCCACTTGTGGTATTTCTGTTATAGCAGCACTAGATAACCAAGACAGCGCTTTACTCACAGTATCTTAGTTAATCCTCTAAATAACCATTTGATGGTGTTATCTCTCCATTTTACATGTAATCACACTGAGGTTCTGAGAAGTTAACTTATTTGCCCAAGGCCATAAAGATAGTTAAGTAGCAGAGTCTGGGCTGGAAGCCAAGTTTGCCTGACTCCAAAGAGCAGGTTCTTTCCACCCTTCTGCTGTACCTGGGAGGAGGAACAGGTAAGGGTTTTCCACAATTTTCTTTGCTCTAGCTGACAGGTGCCTCAATCAAACCCTGATTCATGAGGTTGAAGACTCTGTGGCTTACAATCCAGATAGCATTAAGGAAAAGGTCTCTATAGCAGAGCGTGGTTGGTGAAGCGGGGGACAAGGACACCTGCTGCTGCCATACTTCTGTGGAGGGTCCCTGGGTTCATCATCCCCAGTTGTCTTCTGCACAACTCCCTCTCTGCTCCCCTTATCTGGAATTGTGACTCTCTCTGATACTGCAATCTTCAGGTATTTTCCTTTTTTTGTGCATTTGTCCTTAGACCCTCTGCTCTGGCCTCTTTCCAGTGGCCTGCACTATTGGATTTTTGGGGTATTACTTGGTGGAATTATTATGGACTAGGATTTTGGAAGCAATCAGAAATACAGAACAATTGGGGGTTGTGGCTGTGGGAACCCCAGTGGTCTTAAGAAGGCAGGATATGTAACTAAGTAACTTGTTATGTCAGTCTGATGAATTAAGGGCCTAGGACGTTTTTGCATCAGTAAGCGAAATAAGGAGAGACATAGGAATTAAATGTACCTAGAAGCAAGAGTTGTAGCAATAATTGTACAAACTTGTGCAAGTCCTTATGTAAATGTATAAACTTGTGCAGAGCTCTTTTGGAAAAAAAGACTTTGTACATTTTAGTGGATGTGAGAAGGTTAATGTGCAGTGCAGGTGGGTCTGACAAGCATCAGTGGTCTGGTTTGGAGCCGACAATGATGCCAGCTTAGCCAATATATTTTATTATATGAGACCTTGGAGTAAAGTAAGCTCTCATAAGGGATGAAAATAACCTCATTTAAGGTGGCAAAACAATGCCCAATTTAACAACCATGATTTTGTATCTCATTGGCAAATTGATGGGAGAGGGAAGGGGAAGAAAGAAAAGAGCGCTGTGATTTGTTGAGGTGTCTAGAAAAATTGGAATGGGACAAACCAAACCACTTGTGAACAGAATGCCCTGCTTGTTCCAACTGAACCCTCAAGCATGTTGTTGGCAGGGAATCCAGGTAGAGAGTACATGTATGGCAGCCATTTGGGAGATTGCTGGGGGCTGGAGGGTAAGCCCTGTTGCTGCTCATGGCAGTAAGTTTCCTGTGTTTCTCCTTGTTAATGCAGATGGTACACAGAGGGGTTCGTGCTGACTGCTTGCAGCCTTGTATGCAGGCAAATACACATTTTTTTTTTTTCTGCACACATCCATTTTCCGCATGGAATAAGGTGCCTCAAGCCAAGTCAGAAAGATATTGATTGTCCAAAGCACGACAGGTTCATTGAGTTTGGATGGGAAACTGAACATCCCAATTTGTGAAACTTTTTTTAAATCCTTCTCCAAACAGAATTCTTGTCTTCTTCTGGGCAGAATATCTTTTAGACCTGGTTTGACATTTTTTTTGAGGTCTAGAATCTGTTGGAAGGAGAGAAAGAATTTCTAATACAAATGAAGTGAAGTGCACCACCACACTTGACCCAATTCCTGGCTTTTTTCAGGTCTGTGGAGGGAGCTTGAGTAGTCAGACAAATTCCTGGGATGTTAGAACATGATGTAGGATTGCTAAGCATGGCAGTTTATGTTGATTTTTACCCACCTTTGAAAGGAGTCATTTCCTTCCTTATAGGCTGCTGGCTAAATACCACTTAACACCTTGTCTTGTCCAGTCTTGTCTTAGAGTATTGGAGCATGCCTCATTTCTACTATTTCAGTGAGCCAGAGGCAGCTAGTTAAATTATTTTTAGTTTACTGACATTTTGAATTAGGAAAGCCTTAAAAAATGTTTCATTATGGAAAATTCCAAACATATATAAAAGTAGAAAGAAAAGTGTAATGAATCCCCATGTACCCACCATCCAGCCCCAACAACCCACAACTCAGAGCCAATCCTACTTTATCCACCCCTGCATCTTTCCTCCCCAAATCACTGTAAAGCAAATCCCAGATATGATACTGCCTTATCTGCAAATATCTCAGAATGTATCTGTAAGAGTTAAGAACTCTTAAAAAAATCAACCAAATACCATTATCAACATCTAACATTTTAAAGCAATAATTCTTTAACAAAATACCTAGCCAGTATTTAAAATTTCAGTTTTCTCATTTTTAGAAAGTTTGTTTCTTTGAATCAAGATCCAAATAAGATCCACACATTACAGTTGGTGGACTGTAATTTTTAATCTATAGACTTTTCCCTACATCTCTCTTTTTTTCTCCCTGCAATTTATTGAAGAATGTGGATTGTTTGTCCTGAAGAGTTTCCCACCATCTATATTTTATGATTATGGCTCTAAGGTGGAGTCCCTAGGTGATGCACAGTTAATGCACAAAACATTGGAGGTTCCAGTCCACCTAGAGGTGCCTTGGAAGAAAGACCTGGTGATTTACTTCTGAAAAATCAACCATTAAAAGTCCTGTGGAGGAGGTGGAGCCAACCTGGCATTATAAACAGAAGAACTATGCTGTCCCTCCCCAGCAAAGACCTGAAAAACTAAGTAAAACAGAGACAAACATCAATCCTAGGAACCCTAAGCATCGAATGAAGAGATAAAGAACTCAACTGTCTTAGTCATCTGATGCTGCTCTAACAGAAATACCACAAGTGGATGGCTTTAACAAAGAGAAGTTTATTCTCTCAGTTCAGTAGGCTGTTGGCTCTGGAGGAAGGTCTGTGTCATCAATCTTCCCTTGGTCTGGAAGGTCCTTGTGATGCATCAGTCTTCTCTTGGTCTGAGAGCATCTCAGTGCAGGAACCTCAGGTCCAAAGGATGCGCTCTGCTCCCGTAACTGCTTTCTTGGTGGTATGAGGTTCCCGTGTGTCTCTGTTCACTTCTCTCTTTTATATCTCAAATGAGTTTGGATTAAGACACAATCCAATCTTGTATATCTCATCAGTATAACCTCATCATAGTGACAGAGTTTACAACACACAAGGAAATCACTTCAGATTACACAATCATATGATACTGTGAGTCATGACCTAGCCAAGTTAACAGATATTTTTTGGGGACACAATTCAATCCATGACATCAACCAAGCACCGAATGGAATAAGAAACTGACAGAAAACAGAGAGCAAGGAGAGATACGGAGTGGAGGTCCCCTATCAGCTAATGCAGGATGGATTTGCCATCTTGGACTCCTGTCGGAGACTGGCGGGCAGGGAGTATGGGAAAGCAGCTTCAAAGAGCTCCAGCAGGAGACAGAGCACCTGGTAACCAGCTATGCATGCTTTCCCACCCCCCACCCTTCTTCCCCCTGCTTGTCTTCCGCAGCTTCCAGGCAGGCCCTGGTCACTGGACCAGGGAGGCTCCAGCTCCACGCTGCTTGGATTCACCCTGCCCACAACACCAACTGGCTTCTTCAGTGCCATTTCTTTGTTGCTGTTGTTGAGTTTTTCGACTTCTTTTAGTTTATTCCCTCTCTCTCACCTCCTACCCCTCCTTTCTCTCAAACACCTGGCTCTGTATGGCATCTCTGCTTCTTCTTGACAGGCTGTGAAGCACCACTCAGCTGGAGAACTGCTTTCCTGGTCTGCACTGCCACACTGGTGGGATCCCTGAGAATGCATTTTTTTTTTCATTTTGTTTTTCTTCATTTCTCGGTTTCTCCTCTCTCTCTACTTACCTTCTTTTCCTGTCTCCTGAATACTTGGCGCTGTGTGCCATCTCTGCCCCTTCTATATGGGCTGTACCATGCAGCTTGGGAGCCACTTCCCCTGTCATGCTGCCATGCTGGTGGGATCCCTGGGGGTATTTTTTTAAAAAATATTTCTATTATTTTATTTCTTTTTCTTTTTTGTTTTTCTTCATTTATCAGTTTGTTGTCTCTCTCTACTTTCCTTCTTTTCCTGGATCCTGAATACCTGGTGCTGTGTGCCATCTCTGCCCCTTCTAGACAGGCTGTGCCCCAAGGCCTGGAGCCACTTCCCCAGTCGCCTGTGGGATCCCTGGGGGCATTTCTTTCTTTTTTCCTTTTTGCTTTTCTTCAGTTCTCGATTTATCATCTCTCTCTACTTTCTCTACCTCCCTTCCTTTCCCTCCTCCCAGCTACCCAGAATCTTTTTTTTCTTTCTCTCAGTTTCTTGTCTCTACATTCCTTTCATTCCTTTCCCCTGACCACCTACAAATTTCTAGACAAATTTCTAGAAAAACACCACCTACCCAAACAAACACAGACTGATGTTGAAAATCTGAATAGACCTATAATGAGAGGAGATTGAAAAGGTAATTAAAAAAAAACTTCCAACCAAAAAAAACCCTGGCCCAGATGGCTTCACTGGAGAATTATACCAAACATCCAGAGAAGACCTTACACCAGTGCTACTCAAACTATTGCAGAACACAGAAAAGTAAGAGATACTTCCAAATCTATTCTATGAAGCCAGCATAACCCTGATACCAAAACCTGGAAAAAACACCACAAAAAAAGAAAATTGCAGACTAATATCTCTCATAAATATAGATGCAAAACTCTCAAAAAACTCTAGCCAGTAGAATCCAGCATCATATCAAAAACAACAACAACAAAAATACACCGTGACCAAATAGGATTCATACCAGGTATGCAAGGATGATTCAACATTAGAAAATCAGACAACGTAATCCACCACATAAATAAAAGAAAAGAAAAGAATCATAGGATCATCTCAGTTGATGCAGAAAAGACATTCCAAAAAGTCCTACACCTGTTCCTGATAAAAACTCTCAATAAAGTAGGTATAGAAGGGAACGTCCTCAACCTAATAAAGGGCATCTATACAAAACCAACAGCCAACATCATTCTTAATGGAGAGAGGCTGAAATCATTACCCTTGAAAACAGGAACAAGACAAGGATGCCCTTTACCACCACTCCTGTTTAACATGGTGCTGGAAGTCCTAGCTAGAGCAATAAGGCAAGAAAAAGAAAGAAAGGGCATCCAAATTGATAATGAAGAAGTAAAACTGTTACTATTTGCTGATGATATATGATACTATACATAGAAAACCCAAAAGACTCCACGAGAAAACTACTGGAACTAATAGATTCAGCAGAGTAGCAGGATACAAGATAAACATCCAAAACTCAGTTGGGTTCCTATACACCAATAAAGTGAATGATGAAAAGGAAATCAGGAAAACAATAACATTTATAATAGCCCCTAAAAAAAAAAACACTTAGGAATAATTCTAACCAGGGATGTAAAAGCCCTATACAAAGAAAACTACACAACACTACTGCAAAAAACCAAAAGAGATCTACATAAATGGAAAAACATACCATGCTCAGGGATAGGTAGACTCAACATTGTGAAAATGACAATTTTACCCAAAGCAATCTACAAATACAATGCAATCCCGATCCAAATATCAACAACATTCTTTAAAGAGATGGAAAAACTAATCATTAACTTAATATGGAAAGGGAAGAGGCCCTGGATAAGTAAAGCGCTATTGACGGAGAAGAATAAAGTAGGAAGACTCGCATTACCTGACCTCAGAACCTCCTATATAGCTATGGTAGTCAGAATAGTCTGGTACTGGTACAATGACAGATATATTGACTAGTGGAACATAATTGAGACTCCAGATGTAAATCCATCCACCTGCAGTCACCTGATCTTAGGCAAGGGCCCAAAGTCCATCAAAAGAGGAAAAGTCAGTCTTTTAACAGATGACACTGGCAAAACTGGACATCCATCTGCAAAAAAATGAAACAGGACTTATACCTCACACCATACACAAAAACTAATTCAAAATGGATCAAAGACTTAAGTACAAAACCAAAAAGTGTAAAGATCATAGATGAAAAAATAGGATCAATGCTAAGGCCCTAATACATGGCATTAACAGGATACAAACCATAACTAACAACACACAAATTCCAGAAGATAAGCTAGATAACTGGGATCTTCTAAAAATTAAACATGCTCATCCAAAGACTTCAACAAAAGAGTAAAAAGAGAACCTACAGACTCGGAAAAATTTTTTGGCTGTGACAAATCTGACAAAGGTCTAATCTCTAATATCTATGGGAAAATCCAACACCTCTACAACAAAAAGACAAATAATCCAATTGAATAATAGGCAAGGGAAATGAACAGACACTTCACCAAAGAAGACATTCAAGTGGCTAACAGACACACGAGGAAATGCTTTCAGTCACTAGTCATTAGAGAAATGCAAATCAAAACCACAGTGAGATGTCATCTCACTCTGGCATGACTGGCATGAATCAAAACAGAAAATAACAAAAGTTGGAAAGGCTGTGGGGAGATTGGAACTCTTATGCACTGCTGGTGGGAATGCAAAATGGTACAACCATTCTGGAAAATAATATGGTGCTTCCTTAGAAAGCTAGAAATAGAAATACCATATGATCCAGCAATTCCACTCCTTGGACTATTTCCTAGAGAAATAACAGCCATCAAACGAATAGACTTATGCACACCCATGTTGATTGCAGTGTTGTTCACAGTAGCAAAAAGATGGAAACAACCTAGATGCCCATCAACAGATGAATGGATAAAAGAACTATGGTACATACACACGATGCAGTCCTATGCAAAGATAAAGAAAAGTGATGAATCTGCGAAGCATCTCACCAACATGGATGAATCTGGAAGGCATTATGCTGAGTGAAAGAAGTCAATCACAAAAGGACAAATATTGTATGAGACCACTACTATAAAAACTCATGAAAAGGTTTATGCACAAAAAGAAACAATCATTGATGGTTATGAGGGAGGGGAGGGGTGGGGATGGAAAAACACTAAATAGACAATAGATAAGTGGTAACTTTGGTGAAGGATAAGACAGTACACAATACTGCGGAAGCAAGTGCAACTTGTCCAAGGCATGGTCATGTAAGCTCCATAGGCACATCCAAACTCCCTGAGGGACCAAATTACTGGGCTGAGGGCTGTGGGGACCATGGTCCCAGGGAACATCTAGCTCAATTGGCATAACATTGTTTATAAAGAAAATGTTCTACATTCTGCTTTGGTGAGTAGTGTCTGGGGTCTTAAAAGCTTGTGAGCGGCCATCTAAGATACTCCACTGATCTCACCCTGTCTGGAACAAGGGAGAATGAAGAAAACTAAAGACACAAGGGAAAGATTAGTCCAAAGGACTAATGGATCACAACTACCACAGCCTCCACCAAACTGAGTCTAGCACAACTAGATGGTGCTCGGCTACCACCACCAACTGCTCTGACAGGGATCACAATAGAGGGTCCCAGACAGAGCTGGGGAAAAATGTAGAACAAAATTCTAACGCACAAAAAAAGACCAGACTTACTGGCCTGACAGAGCCTGGAGAAACCCCAAGAGTATGGCCCCCGTACACCCTTTTAGCTCAGTAATGAAGTCACTTCTGAAGTTCACCCTTCACCCAAAGATTAGTCAGACCCATAAAACAAAACTAGGCTACAGGGGTACACAAGCCCAGGGGTAAGGACTAGAAGACAGGAGTGGATAGGAAAGCTGGTAGTTGGGAACTCAAAGTCGAGAAGGGAGAGTGTTTACATGTTGTGGGGTTGGTAACTAATGTCACAAAACAACATGTGTACTAACTGTTTAATGAGAAGCTAGTTTGTTCTGTAAACCTTCATCTAAAATATAATAATAAAATAAAATTAAAAAAAACCCTATGGAGCACTGTTCTACTCTGAAACACATTGTTGTTTTTAGGTGCTGTCGAGTTGGTTCTGATTCATAGTAACCCTATGTACAACAGAATGAAACATTGCCCTGTCCTTTGCCATCCACACCATTCTTGTTATGCTTGAGCCCATTGTTGTGGCCACTGTGTCAATCCATCTCATTGAGAATCTTCCTCTTTTTTGTGACCCCCTACTTTACCAAACATGATGTCTTTCTCCAGGCACTGATCCTTCCTGATAACATGTCCAAAGTATGTGAGACATAATCTTCGTCATCCTTGCTTCTAAGAAGCATTCTGGTTGTACTTCTTCCAAGACAGATTTGTTCATTCTTTTAGCAGTGCATGGTATATTCAATATTCTTCACCAACAGCATAATTCAAAGGTGTCAATTCTTATTCAGTCTTCCTTATACACTGCCCAGCTTTCCCATGCATATGAGGTGATTGAAAACACCATGGTTTGGGTCAGGCACACCTTAGTCTTCAAGGTGACATCTTTGCTTTTTAACACTTTAAAGAGATCTTTTGCAGCAGATTTGCCTAATGCAGTATGTCATTTGATTTCTTGACTGCTGCTTCCATGGGTGTGGACTGTGGATCTAAGTAAAATGAAATCCTTGACAACTTCAATCTTTTCTCCTTTTATCATGGTGTTGTTGGTACACTTGTGAGGATTTTTATTTTCTTTATGTTGAGGTGCAATCCATACTGAAGGCTGTGGTCTTTGATCTTCATCAGTAAGTGCTTCAAGTCCTCTTCGCTTTCAGCAAGCAAGGTTGTGTCATCTATATATCACAGGTTGTTAATGAACCTTCCTCCAATCCTAATGCCCCATTCATTTTCAGATAGTCCAGCTTCTCTGATTATTTGCTCAGCATACAGAGTGAATAAGTATGGTGAAAGGATACAATCCTGACACACACCTTTCTTAACTTTAAACCACACAGTATCCCCTTGTTCTATTTGAATGACTGCCTCTTGGTCTATGTACAGATTCCTCATGAGCACAATTAAGTGTTCTGGAATTCCCATTCTTTGCAATGTTATCCATAGTTTGTTATGATCCGCACGGTCGCATGCCTTTGCGTAGTCGATAAAACACAGGTGAACATCTTTCTGGTATTCTCTGTTTTCAACTAGGATCCATCTGACATCAGCAATGATATCCCTGGTTCCATGTCCTCTTCTGAAACCGGTTTGAAGTTCTGGCAGTTTTCTGTTGATACACTGCTGCAACTGCTTTTGAATGATCTTCAGCAAAATTTTACTTGTGTGTGACATTAATGATATTGTTCAGTAATTTCTGCATTTGGTTGCATTGTCTTTCTTGGGAATGGGCATAAATATGGATCTCTTCCTGTCGGTTGGATAGGTGGCTGTCTTCCAAATTTCTTTGCATAGACAAGTGAGTGCTTCCAGTGCTGCATCTGTTTGTTGAAACATCTCAGCTGGTATTCTGTCAATTTCCAGAGCCTTGTTTTTCACCAATGTCTTGAATGTCTACCAATTTTTTCTGGTATAGTGACTCTGTGTATTCCTTCCATCTTCTTTTGATGCTTCCTGTGTCATTTAATATTTTCCCTGTAGAATCCTTCACTATTGCAACTTGAGGCTTGAATTTTTTCTTCACTTCTTTCAGCTTGAGAAATCCCAAGTGTGTTCTTTTGTTTTGGTTTTCTATCTCCAGGTCTTTGCACGTGTCATTATAGTACCTTACTTTGTCTTCTTGAGCTACCTTTTCAAATCTTCTTTCAGCTCTTTTACTTCATCATTTCTTCCTTTCTCTTTAGCTACTTGATGTTTGAGAGAAAGTTTCAGAATCTCTTCTGACATCCATTTTGGTCTTTTCTTTTTTTCCTGTCTTTTTAATGACCTCTTGCTTTCTTCATGTATGATGTCCTTGATGTTGTTCCACAACTCGTCTGGTCTTCGGTCATTAGTGTTCTATGTGTCAAATCTATTCTTGAGATGGTCTCCAAATTCAGGTGACATGTACTCAAAGTCGTATTTTGGTTCTCGTGGATCTGTTTTAATTTTCTTCAGCTTCAACTTGAACTTGCATATGAGCAATTGATTGTCTGTTCCAGAGTCGGCCCCTGGCCTTGTTCTGACAGATGATATTGAATTTTCCATCATCTCTTTCCACAGGTGTAGTCGATTTGATTCCTGTGTTTTCCATCTGCTGCTTATGATGTTGAAAAAAGGTATTTGCAATGAATAAGTCGTTTATCTTGCAAAATTTTATCATGCGATCTCCAGCATCGTTTCTATCACCAAGGCTGTATTTTCCAACTGCTGATCCTTTTTCTTTGTTTCCAACTTTTGCATTCCAGTCACCAGTAATTATCAATGCATCCTGATTGCATGTTTGATCAGTTTCAAACTGGAGAAGTTGGTAACAATCTTCAGTTTTGTCTTTGGTCTTAGTGGTTGGTGGGAAAATTTGAATAATAGTCATATTAACTGGTCTTCCTGTGGACAGATGAATGTTATCCTATCACTGACAGTGTTGTACTTCAGGGGAGATCTTGAAATGTTCTTTTTGATGATGAATGCAATGCCATTCCTCTATATGTTGTCATTCCCATCATAGTAGACCATATGATTGTCCGATTCAAAATGACCAATAACAGTCCATTTCAGCTCACTAATGCCTAGGATATGGATATTTATGTGTTCCACTTCATTTTTGACAATTCCAATTTCTTAGATTCATACTTAGTACATTCCATTTTCTGATTATTAATGGATGTTTGCAGCTGTTTCTTCTCATTTTGAATTGTGCCACATCGGCAAATGAAGGTCCCGAAAGCTTGACTCCACCCACAAAATTAAGGTCGACTCTACTTTGAGGAGGCAGCTCTTCCCCAGTTACCTGTTGAGTGCCTTCAGCCTGAGGGGCTCATCTTCTGGCACTTTATCAGACAATGTTCGGCTGTTATTCATAAGGTTTACACTGGCTAATTCTTTTCAAAAGTAGACCGTCAGGTCCTTCTTCCTAGTCTGTCTCAGTCTGGAAGGTCAACTGAAACCTGTCTGCCATGAGTGACCCTGCTGGTGTTTGAATATCAGTGGCATAGCTTTCAGCATCACAGCAACATGCAAGCCCCCACAGTATGACAAACTGACAGACGCGTGGGGCTGAAACACATGGGGTGGCCATAAGTGGGAACTGACTGGAGGGGTCTGTAAGTTATTAATTAGCATACCCGTTTTCCTTCGTATATCCTATAAATTTTGTAGTTGGAGCTGGAGGCTTGACTAGACTCAAGTGCTTCTTTTTTTTCTTTTTAGCAAAACTACTTCATAGAGATTTTCTTCCATTAGGATGTGCGTGATTTTGGTTTTGTAAGGTTAGCAGCTGTGGATAATTAATGCCTGTTGTAGTTAGGTACTGTTGAGTTGGTTCCAACTCATAGCGACTCTATTAACAACAGAACGAAACAGTGCCTGGTCCTATGCCATCATCATAATTGTTGCCATGCTTGAGCTCATTGTTGCAGCCAGTGTGTCAGTCCATCTCATTGAGGGTCTTTCTCTCTATTGCTGAACCTCTAATTTATCAAGCATGATGTCTTTCTCCAGAGACTGGTCCCTCCTGATCACATGTCCAAAATATGTCGGATGAAGCCTTGCCATCCTCACTTCTAAGGAGCAATCCGGTTGTACTTCTTCCAAGACAGATTTGTTCGTTCATCTGGCAGTCCATGGTATATTCAATATTCTTTGCCAACACCATAATTCAAAGCATCAATTCTTCTTTGGTCTTTCTTATTTATTGTCCAGCTTTTGCATGCATACGAGGTGATTGAAAATACTATGACTTGGGTCCGGCACACCTTAGTCCTCAAAGTGACATCTTTGTTTTTTAGCACTTTAAAGAGGTCTTTTGCAGCAGATTTGCCTAATGCAGTATGTCATTTGACTTCTTGACTGCTGCTTCCGTGGGTGTTGATTGTGGATCCAAGTAAAATGAAATCCTTAACAACTTCAATGTTTTCTGTTTATCATGATGTTGGAGCCCTAGTGGCGCAGTGGTTAAGAGCTTGGCTGCTAACCAAGAGATCGGCAGTTCTTATTCAACAGCTGCTCCTTGGAATCCTGTGGGGCAGTTCTACTCTGTCCTGTAGGGTTGCTGTGAGTTGGAATTGACTCTGACGGTAAAGTATTTGATTTGGTTATCATGATGTTGCTTATTGGTCCTGTTGTGAGGGTTTTTGTTTTGTTTATGTTGAAGTGTAATGCATACTGAAGGCTGTAGTCTTTGATCTTCATCTGTAAGTGCTTCAGGTCCTCTTCACTTTCAGCAAGCAAGGTTGTGTTTTCTGCATATCACAGGTTGTTAATGAGTTTTCTTCCAATTGTGATGCCATGTCCTTCTTCATATAGTCCAGCTTCTTGGAACATTTGCTTAGCATACAGATTGAGTAAGTATGGTGAAAGGATACAATCCTGACATATAACTTTCCTGATTTTAAACCCTTTGTTCTGTTCAAAAGAGTGCTTCTTTGTCTATGTACAGGTTCCTCAGGATAACAATTAAGTGTTCTGGAATTCCATATTTTTGCAATGTTACCCATAATTTGTTATGATCCACACAGTCGAATGCCTTTGCATAGTCAGTAAAACACAAGTAAACATCTTGCTGGTGTTGTCTGCTTTCAGCCAAGATCCATCTGACAGCAGCAATGGTATCCCTTGTTCCACATCCTCTTCTGAATCCAGCTTGAATTTCTAGCTGTTCCCTGTCGATGTCCTGCTGCAACTGCTTTTGAATTATGTTCAGCAAAACTGTACTTTCATGTAATATTAATGACATTGTTAAATAATTTCTGCATTTGGTGGGATCATCTTTCTTTGGAATGGGCACAAATATGGATCTTTTCCAGTCGGTTGGCCAGGTAGCTGTCTTGCAAATTTCTTGACATAGATCAGTGATCATCTTCAGGGCTGCATCCCTTTGTTGAAACATCCCGATTGATATTCCATTGGTTCTTGATCATATGCTACCTCCTGAAATGGTTAAACATTAACCAGTTCTTCTTTGGTACAGTAACTCTGTGTATTCCTTCCACCTTCTTTTGATGATTCCTGCGTCGTTTAATATTTTCCCTGTAGAATCCTTCAGTATCACAACTCGAGGCTTAAATTTTTTCTTCTGTTCTTTCAGCTTGAGAAATGCCAAGCATGTTCTTCCCTTTTGGTTTTCTAACTCCAAGTGTTTGCACATTTCATTATTATACTTTACTTTGTCTTCTTGAGCTGCCCTTTGAACTCTTCTGTTTAGCTCTTTTTCTTCATTTCTTCCATTTACTTTATCTATTCTATGTTCAAGAGCAAGATTCAGAGTCTCTTCCGACATTCATTTTGGTCTTTTCTTTCTTTCCTGTCTTTTTAATGACTTTTTGCTTTTTTTTATGTATGAAGTCCTTTATGTCATCCCACCACTCATCTGGTCTTCGGTCATTAGTATTCTATGTGTCAAATCTATTGTTGAGATGGTCTCCAAATTCAGGTGAGATGTGCTCAAAGTCATATTTTGGTTCTTGTGGACCTGTTTTAATTTTCTTCAGCTTCAGCTTGAACTTGCATATGAGCAATTGATGGTCTGTTCCAGAGTTGGTCCCTGGTCTTCTGACAGATGATACTGAATTTTCCATCATCTCTTTCCACAGATATAGTCGATTTGGTTCCTGTGTTTTCCATCTGGCAAGGTCCACGTGGATAGTTGCCATTTATGATGTTGAAAAAAGTATTTGCAATGAATAAGTCGTTGGTCTTACAAAATTCTGTCATGATCTCCGGCATCATTTCTACCACCAAGGCCGTATTTTCCAACTACTGATCCTTCTTTTTTGTTTCCAACTGTCGCATTCCAATCACCAGTAATCATTAATGCATCTTGATTGTATGTTTGATGAATTTCAGCCTATAGAAGTTGGTGAAAATCTTTAATTTCTTTATCTTTGACAACAGTGGTTGATGTTTAAATTTGAATAATAGTTGTATTATCTGGTCTTCCTTGTAGGCGTGTGTATAGTATCATATCACTGACAGCATTGCACTTCAAGATAGATCTTGATTAATGCCTATATCCTTTAGTTTATTAAGGGCTACAAAATGATGATATTCTATTAGTATCTTCATTATTAATTAACTGAAATACTTGTATAAAGAGTATTTACAGAAGTATAAATACCATTTGGTATTCAGTGCTACAGTTAGTATAAGTAAGGCAGGATAAGTGCTTGATTCTTTTTCAGTCAACTTTTAAAATAATTAAGTGATGCCCAAGCATTCTCTAATGGTAGCCAATTTAAAGTATTGTTAACACTTTGTGGTTCCAAACACATTTGATATGTTTTCATCCATTGCAATTATTTTCTTTATTGATGCTCAGTTTGTTCCTTCCTTGGTCAGTAAGTCTCTTCACGCTGGATCCTGAGTCGTTTTGACATGACCCTAGTAGTTTTTGATAGCTTCTGTGCTCCCTGGTAGGACAAGATGATCCAGACTTATCTTGTAAAAATATCCTGTCCTAGACTTGGAAGGAGTCCTAGGTGCTTCGTGCTACTGGGTTGGTCATTGTTTTTAGGCCTCTAGAAAGTTGTTTAATATTCCTTCTCCAAGGTGTCAGGAACAGAATCTTGTATTATGAACCCAGGTATTATAATGGCCATTCAGTCCAAATTCTGAAGTTCAGAATGAGCATGAAGTTCACAGTCTGCTTCTGAGATACAGCCAGGGCTGATGCTGGATGTTCTCTTTCTCTTTTTTCTGTTATTCCAGGCAAAATCCCACTGAAAAAGAGTGACTTTAATCACTTGAGTGATCATCAACACAATTAATTTGCCATTATATTTTATTTCCTTCATTTCTTTCAGAGAATTATGTGGAGATTTTATATGCTGCCTAATCCAGCACAATATCTGTGTGATCATTCAGAAATAGTTTCATTATGAAAGTTTAGATAATTTTTTCAACAATATTGCCATAAGCATGTGGGATATGGGGTTTAAGATACATGTTTCCCATTCCAGAAGTCCACTCTGTAGTAGACAGATATTAATAATAATCACGATGCAAAGTGAGGCACATTAATGTACACATGTATAAAGTACTGTCAGATCACTAAGGCATGAACACCCAATACTGTCTAGGGCTGGGTCAGAGAAGTTTTATCAAGGAAGTGACAGGTGAGCTGTGTCTTAAGGGATGACTGAGAGTTTTCCAGAAGGAAAATCAGGGAAAGGACATTATAGGCATGTGCAGCAGATGCTGTTGTTGCCTGCTCAATAGCCATTCCCTTTTTTTCCCTCCTATGATAAAGGCTAAGAATACCAGATAGTTTCGTATATTTCCTTACAGCTGTGAGTAGTCATGAGATCCAGTTCTGGCCAATGAGACTTAAGGTCAAGTCTCCTGAACTAGGGTGAGGAGTGCTTCTGGAAAAGAATCATAGAGCGATGCCAAAAGGGAGGCTACTTCCCTCCTCTTCTGGAATATACTATATGAGTTCATGATCTGGAGCTGAGGCAGCCATCTTGTCACCATGAGATGACAAGCCTGAGGATGAAAATATCAACCTGCTGAAGATGGCAGAAGGCAGGGAAGGAGTAAGCCACCTACTTGCGACCTTTTTGTGAATCATAAAATGTTTTAACAATTTATCCACTGTTGGCCAGGGATTCTTTTATTAGCATCTAAAGGTATTTTAACTGATTCAGTGTGGGTATATATTGTTGGTCACTGGATTTGCCAAATAAATTGTGAAGGCATACAGAAAAGGTCAAAACGTGGGTTAAAATACATTGAGGCTATTTCATCTCAGGTTTTTTTTTTTTTTTTTTTGTGAAAAGTGTTTCTCTTCTATACTAAGCCAAGTAGTCTCATGTCAAATTTGTAGATATCTCAATCCTCCACTGAGGAATGTTTAATTTCCTGCAGCAGAAAACTTCCAACATGTCAAGATATTTCTGGGAAGAACACCTTTCGGAGTTTCTCAAGCTGAAAGGGATAGGAATGTTGTCATCCTATATTGTGTCACTTTGAAGGGTGAAAACCTCTAAGATTTAAATCTGACTTTGGACCTTTCAGTGAATATCTCCAGCACTTGCAAACTATTTCCCAGAAAAAAAGTCTTTCTCCTTGCTTTAGTCATGATGATGTTGAAGCACTGATGCTTGTTTGTGCATGTTTGAATAGTAGTCCGGTCACTGAGGATATGGATAGATCACAGGTGTGAGCTTAAAAATTTGAAAAACAAAACAAACAAACCTGGTAAAGTGAAAGTATACAGCAATAAATAAAAACAATATTATCTAATACATATTAAGCATATAATATATGCAAGTCACTTTTCTAAACTCTTCGTAGGTATTAAGCCATATAGTCTTTACAATAGTAGGAACCATTAGCATCTCCATTTTACAGATGAGGATACTGAGGCACAGAGGGGTTGAGCAACATGCTCCGATCACATAGTTTAGTCAGCGGAAGAGCTGGAATTCAGACCCTGGCAACCTAGCTCAAGAGGCTGTGTTCTTAACCTCTGTTCTTGTGCTTCCTAATATGGATTTATATCTAAGAGAATAGGATGGAGAAACTCAGTATTTTAATATATTGTGTATGGTTTGGTTTTCTGAAAGGAGATGGGAGAGACTTGTTTTTTCTTGAACTCCTCAGGCCCTTACAGTTTGTTATGACATTATTTTATTAATAACACTTAACACTTGGGCTCCTTTTCTTGAGCTGTACAGTGGCACAGCTGTGTAGAAAGAGCAATTAAAGTCTAACAAAGATGCTAATTATTTACAGATGCATCAGAAAGAAAAGATTTTAGAAGTTATTGTTATGGTTGCTGAAGGCAGGAGGAGAGTGGTGGCATATATTTACGGTATTTTTATCTAGTATCCCTAAACTAAATGTACTGTCAATTACAACTGACTGCAAATTCTGTATACAGTCTTGTTTTGCTACAATTTTCAGACATTTCTTTGCTATATACACAGGATGATCAGCTGTGTTTCACAGCTCAGAGAGAGCAGTGGGAAGTTGGCCATCCTTAAGGAATTTGGGAAAAAATTATATCAGATTTGCCTAACGGAGTGAATTTTGTATTTATGTAGAAGGTTTTTTTTGTTTGTTATTTTTTTTTTTTGCTTATGATTGAGATGATATAGATTATGTGAAAATTTATTGATAGAACAGATAATTTGAAAATCAAGCCAAAGTTTTCTCACTTGTGCATGATTAATATTCTCTTCTGACTATATTTGTCAGAGATGTTGTGTATATGATATATATTCAAAGAATGGAAAAAGAACTTGAAGTATTTAATTCCTAATGTGGGTGGTTATTCTAGATTGTTTTTTAGAAAGATTAATGATCATTAGGAGGACTTCTAGCATTCCTGTGGCATCAGGATTGGAGGAAGACTCATTAACAGCCTGTGATATGCAGATGCCACAACTTTGCTGGCTGAAAACGAAGAGGATTTGGAGCAGATACTGATGAAGATCAAAAACTACAGCTTTCAGTATGGATTACACCTCAACATAAAGAAAACAAAAATCCTCACAACTGGGCTAATAGGCAATATCATGATAAATGGAGAAAATATTGAAGTTGTTGAGGATTTCATTTTAGTTGGATCCACAGTCAATGCTTATGGAGGCAGCAGTGAAGAAATCAAATGATGTGTTGCATTGGGCAAATTTGCTACAAAAGACCTCTTTAAAATGTTAAAAGGCAAAGATGTCACTTTGAGGACGGAAGTATTCCTGACCCAAGCCATGGTGTGTTCAGTCGCCTCTTATGCATGGGAAGGCTGGACAATGAATAAAGAAAGCTGAAGAAGAATTGATGCCTTTGAATTATGGTGTTGGCGAAGAATATTGAATATACCATGGACTGCCAGAAGAATGAACAAATCTGTCTTGGAAGAACTTCAGCCAGAATGCTCCTTAGAAGTGAGGATGGAGAGACTTCATCTCACGTACTTTGGACATGTTACCAGGAGGGACCAGTCCGTGGAGAAGAACCTCGTGCTTGGTACAGTAGAGGGTCAGAGAAAAGGTGGAAAACCCTCAAGATGGATTGACACAGTGGCTCAAATATAGCAACGATTTTAAGGATGGCACAGGACTGGGCAGTGTTTTGTTCTGTTGTACGTAGGGTTGCTATGAGCCGGAACCAACTCAGTGTCACCTGACATAACAATAAACATTCACAGTGTCTTTGTGTGTATTAAAAAAGGTGCATTCTCTGAGCTCACAAATTATATAAAGGTTGCCAGTTAGGAGGACCATTAGAAAAAAGGTGCTGCTTCCCATGGCACAAGGCTGGCAAGTATAGTAAGAACTGGATTTCAAACCACATCTATACCCCCTGGGCCACATGCCTTTGTTCAGGATGTAACTAACACAGCTGTACCTGATAGCCCTGGTAATCCTGCAAGCAGTTCAATAAGATGTCAAAAGAGCAAAGTTTTATTTACACTGACACAGTTATATGATTTCACACTAAGATAAAATGAAAGATACTACATATGTCTTTCAGAAAGAGGGTACAGACACATTTTTATAAGGCTTAATTCTTTAAACCACATCAACAATATTGTCCAATTTCTCAGATTTTCCCTTAAGACTTGCCCCTTACAAGTAAGATTTATCATTTTTTAAAAAAAGTGCAAGTAATAATCAAGTAGCTGTATGTTGTTGTTGTTAGGTGCTGTCGAGTTGGTTCTGACTCATAGTGACCCTATGTACAACAGAATGAAACACTGCCTGGTCCTGGGCCATCCTCACAATCATTGTTATGCTTGAGCCTATTGTTGCAGCCACTGTGTCAGTTCATCTCACTGAGGGCCTTCCTCTTTTTCTCTGACCTTCTACTCTACCAAGCATGGTGTCCTTCTCCAGGAACTGCTCCCTCCTGATAACATGTCCAAAGTATGTGAGACGAAGTCTCACCATTATCGCTTCTAAGGAGCATTCTGGCTGTATTTCCAAGACGGATTTGTTCACTCTTCTGGCAGTCCATGGTATATTCAGTATTTTTTGGCAATGCCATAATTCAAAGGCATCAATTCTTCTTGGTCTTCTTTATTCATTGTCCAGTTTTCATATGTGTATGAGGCTTGGGTCAAGTGCACCTTAGTCCTTAGAGTGACATCTTTGTGTTTTAACAGTTTAAAGAGGTCTTTTGCAGCAGATTTGCCCAATGCAATGTGTCATTTGATTTCTTGACTGCTGCTTCCATGGGTGTTGACTGTGGACCCAAGTAAAATGAAATCCTTTACAATTTCAATAAGTAGCTGTATAGGTCCCCAAAGTTTGCTCCCAATCTGTAGGTTGTCTTTTTACTTTTTTGATACAGTCCTTTGACGAACAAAAGTATTTAATATTTATGAAGTCTCATTTATCTATTCTGTCTTTTGTTGCTCATGCTTTTGTTGTAATATCTAATAGCGCATCACTAAAAACTAGGTCCCATAGCTTTACTCCTACGTTTTCTTCTAAGAATTTTATGGTTTTAGTTTTCACATTTAGGTCCTTGATCCATTTTGAATTTATTTATTGTTTTTTGTGGTATTCATTTTCAAAATGCTTTATTATGGACATGTAAAAATACACACAAATTTAGAGAGAATAGGATACTGAATCTATATGTACCCAGACTTAACGTTCTGTTACTGATTTATTGAAGTGTAAGTCAGGTGTATTGAAGTTTAATTTACATGCAGTGAAAGTCACCCTTAGAAGTACAGTTTGATGGGTTTTCACAAACATATACAGTTGTATAACAGATTCAAGATGTAGAATATTTCCAACATCCTAAAAAGTTTCTTTGTGCTCCTTTGTAGCCATCCCTCTCACCCTCTCCTAGCTCTGGCAGTTACTGGTCTGATTTCTGCCCTATAATTTTGTTTTATCCAGAATATCATGTATATGGAATCAAACAGTGTTATCTTTTTGATTTTGACTTCTTTAATTTAGCATAATGCTTTTGAGAATCATTCATGTATCAGTAGTCCATTCTTTTTTTATTGTTGAGAAGTATTCCATTTCATAAATGTGGCACACTTATGCACTAGGTAGCTGATAGAAATTCAATTGAGTTTTGAATATTGACCTTGCATCCTACAAAGTTGCCAAATTCATATTTTGTTTCTAGTAACTTTTTGTAGATTCTGTGGGATTTTTTAATATAATCTTTACATCTGTGAATAAAGACTGTTTTACTTCTTTCTTTCCAAGCTGTATGCATATTATTTCTTTTTCTTGCCTTATTGCACTGCCTAGGACCTATAGTACAGTGTTGAGTATGAGTGGTGAGAGCATAAATTTGTGCCTTCTTTCTGAGCCTACTAGGAATCCATTCAGTCTTTTATCATTAGCTGTGAATTTTTGTAAATGTTCTTGATTAGTTTGAGGGGGTTTCCTTCTATTTCTACTTTGCTGAGAATTTTTATCATGAAATAATGCTTAATTTTGTCAAATCTTTCTCTGTATTGATTGAAATGATCATATGATTTTTAGTTTTTAGTCTGTTGATATGGTCAATTACATTGATTGGCTCTCTAATGTTGAGCCAACTTTCCATACCCAATATAAACTCCACTTTTTCATGATGTATTATTCTTTGTATATGTGGCTGGATTCAGTTTACTTGTACTTTGTTAAGAAATTTTATGTGAGGAAAATTAATATGTAGCTTTCTTTTCCTGTAATGTTGTTGTCTTGTTTTGGTACCAGGGTAATGCTGACCTCATACAATGAACTGGGAAGTGTTCTCTCTTCTTTTATTTTCAGAAAATGTGTAGAGTTGTATTATTACTTAATTAAATTTTCAATAGAATTCACCAGTGAAGTCACCTGGGCTTCAGGGTTTCTTTATGTGAAGATTTTTACCATGAATTTGATTTCTTAATAATTATAGAGTTTTTTAGGTTACCTTTTTTTTCCTTCAGTGAACTTTGATAGTTTGTGTCTTTGAAGGAATTTGTCCAGTTCACCTAAGTTATCATATTTATTGACATAAAGTTATTCTTACTATTCCCTTATAATAATTAAAAAAATTTTCTTGTGGTAAAGTATATATAACAAAATTAGCCACTTTAACCATTTCAAGTGTACAATTCAATGGCATTAGTTATATTCACAATTTGTGCAACCATCATCTCTAGTTATTTCCAAAACTTCTTTACTAGCCCAAACAGAAACTCTAGACCCATTAAGCCATAACTCCCCATTCCATTATCCCCTATGCCTCTGGTAACTTTAATCTACTTTCTGTTTCTAAGAGTCTGCCTATACTAGATATTTGATATAAGTGGAATTATACAATATTTGTTCTTTTGTATCTGGCTTATTTCACTCAGCATAGTATTTTCAGAGTTCATCCATGTTGTAACATGTATTAGAACTTTGTTCCTTTTTATGATTGAACAATATCATTGTATACATATTCCACATTTTGTTTATCAGTTCATCTGTTGATGCACATTTAGATTGTTTCCACTCTTTTGGCTACTGTGAATAATGCTATAATGAACATTAATGTACAAGTGTCTGTCTGAGTCCCTACTTTCAAGTCTTTTTGGTATATGTGCTGGAGTAAAAATTTTTTCCCAGCTCTGTCAGGTCTGCTGATTAGCTTATTGAAGATATTCTTCATATCTGATGTTGTGTTTTTAGTTCTATAATTTCTATTTGACATCTTCTTATAGTTTTCCTCCTCTGCTAAAAATTTAAATCTCTTTATTCATATTGCTTATTTTTTCCCACTAGATTTATTAACATATTAGTCATAATTGTTTTAAAATATTTCCAACAGCTGGATTATCTCTGAGTCTAGTTCTGTTGATTGCTTTATCTTTTGACAATGGATTGTTGTTTTCTTTGCCTTTTTGTGGATCTTGGTATTTTTGTCAGAATTATAGACATCGTGTGTAAACAGACATGGAAGACTGACATATTTTTGCCAAAAATTGGCTCTCCTTTTCTATCAGGCCATTAGCATGAGCTTGAGTCAATTTAGTCAGCAGTTGAGCTGGGTTTGGGTGTTGTTGTTGTTATAATTACCTTCAGTACATCACAAGCTTAAATTCCTCCAGTGTTTGACTGCTGTTACTTTATGTATAGAGTGAGGGCTAGGTGGAGGGTTTTTCTCAGTGTTTCTCCTCCACCCTTAGCTTTCAGCCATTTTTTTTCACAGAGGGGACTCTCTCCCTTCCATAATGGTAGACTGATGTTGCTTGTTACTTAGTGTTATGCTTGTGTTAGGGTCAGAGAGGCATTCTTTGATATCTTAGTCTAGCTTTAGTCTTAGCAGTCTCTGTATGCTTGGGCCCTGGAAGTAGAGTTTTCTCAGTATTCATTCCTACACTTCCTCCCATGGTAGCCAAATTTTGCCTTGTATCTGTGATTAGTCTTGAGTGGGAGAGAGTTCCCTGATGATCATCTCCTGTACAACTACATAACTGAGGGGGGGCTCTTTCCGGTTTCTTGCCCTGCCCCCAAGCTTTACTATAAGCATTTGGTGGAGGCCTGTGGAAAAAACTTGTGAATAAATGTGGACTCTTTTTGTGTCCGGACCTCCTAGCTATACCATATTGTCATGCTAGTCCACAGTTGGCCTTTATGAATTTATTAAAATTTTATCTGAATTATTATTATTCACTTATTTCTTTCTCCTGTGCTCTGCCAGAAGTGAAACCGTTTGTGAGTCCTGTCTTTCCTTGTTGGAGTTTGTCCCCTTTTGGAGTTCAGTTTACTTTGTTTGCCTGAAACCTCAACTTTCTGTTGAGGTGAATAAAAGTTATGATTTTATAGATTATACAGTTTTTTCTGTTATCAGTTTGTGGGCGAGATCTTCTCATGTGCTTTCTATATCCTAAGCCAAAGCAAAACTCTCCAGAATTTATTTTTAATACTTCACTCATTCAATGAATATTATTGCATCTACATCGTAAGCCAGAAAACAGAGATGAAAGAGTGAATAAGAGATATATGGAGATAATTTGTAGATAAAATTGACAGGACTTGATGTTAGATTGGATGTGAGGGGTAAGGGAAGGTGAGAGGTCAAGAATGAAAGAGAAGAGGAAGCTGTGGGCCAGTGGATTGGTCTGTACGTGGCAGGAGAGTTGTAAAGAGGGGTGTGCTATAATAAAATGAACTGTGAATGACTGGTGGTACTGCAAAAGAGTAATGTTTGAATTGAGATTTTGAAGGTGGTGCAGTTTCTGGTGATGGCAGTGTCTAGGGTGTGTGTGATCATAGCAGTGGGTGGCTGTGGTGTTGAGGAGAAAAAGATCATTAGGATAAGGAACATAAGAAACTGAGTGTCAGAGTGTTTATGGTTCACCCAAGTGGATGTTAAAATCACCCTTGGTGATAACAGAACAGAAGAGAAGAGAGGAGAGAAAGTCTATAACAAAGAGTTCATATCTTTTCTGAACAACAAAGTTGAATTGCATGTTGACAGATACAGACACAGTTGAATTCTGTGGGCGTCAGAAAAGAAGGAGTTTTGCAAGGGCAGGGAAGGAATGGCCTGGAAGTGGCATTTAGGAACAAAAAGAATACTTCCCCATTATCTGGTGCTGAGGTATGTAGGGTCTTGGAGAATAACACCTGCATACTTGGTGGACTGCAGGGAGATAGTGTCCTCAGAAGCAGGCAGGTTTCATTTAAGGGAAAGAGCTAAAGGAAACATTTTGAGAACTGACTGGGAATCAGGGGAATGTAAACTTTTATGTGATAGATGAGTCCATTGCTCTTATGCAAGTGTTATAAACATGCTCCTTCCTGTGGATTAAAACAGTGCCCAGAAACTCCATCCCTGTCTGTGACATATTGGCTTGTGGGAGTCAGGCGAGAGGCAAAGAGCCAGGCCTGGACACAGTTCTTAATTTCTCCTGAAGCAACAGCATTCTGTGCAGGCGCCATCATGAGCGTTTTTGCACTAAGCCTCCGGCATGTAGTCTCCTGATGGTGAGACGAGCCTCCAACAGCATGACAGTGACATGGGCTCCAGGTTTTGCTGTGGCTGCAACAACCAGGTTGCTAATTAGGCCCAATGGTGAGGGTAGTTTTTGTGCTTTGGACACCTGTCCACTGGGAACTGGACTGAGACTACCAACTCATTTCCCACAGGTCACGGAACAGCTGTCAGATGGTATAATTTGGTCGAGTTCATTTGGAGCTGCTTGCAGAGGCTGTCTGAAGCATTATGCTCTGCATAATATGCATGATTAATGCTTGTTTATTTGGACAATCCTGTGTTGTAACTAAAGTGGTGGCCTATTTTATGCCAGTTATAATATACCATTCCATTCATGGGATGGAGTTCCATTGAGGGTATGAAGTAGAGTGATAATGTTCAATCCATTTACTAGGGAACCAACTCATTGAAGCCATTCTGCAAGTTGCTTGCTTCATTTGAGCAATGACCCTGTGCTTCACTATTCTGATGAAGGGATTTGGGCTCATTTCCATTCTAAAGTGTAGATTGAAAACATATCTGGAAACAGTGTTCATTTTGATAGCAGGGATGTCTTACCCCAGCCTCGGCCTGTAGGGAAAGAATGCAGCATGTTCTCTGTCCTGAAGGGAAAGTCTTGCTTGCCTTAGACCTGATTGCTATTTACAGTGTTAGAAAACTTTGCCTTGTATACTCCAGAGGCTGCCCCCCCTCAACATATACACAAGACTGTTTGTTTGTTTTTCAAACAAGAAAGGAAAATAAACTGGAGATCCTGGTTTAAGTTTGGCCTCTGCTTCTAATTGGGTATAACTTTGGACAAGTGTCTACGCTCTCTATGTTGCCTTCTTAAAATGTTGGGGCTGGTTAGGTGGTCTGTTGGGTTCCTTTCAACTGCACCATCCTGTGACCTTGTGATTGTATTTAGTTAGTATTAGGTTCCATGGAAGGAGCCCTGGTGGTACAGTGGTTAAGCTCTTGGCAGCTAACCAAAAGGTTGGTGGTTCCATGGAGAAAGATGTGACAGTCTGCTTCCATAAAATTATAGGCTTGGAAACTCTGTTGGGTATTTCTACTCTCCTATAGGGTTGTTATGAATCAGAATTGACTCAACAGCACACAACAACAGGTTGCATGGCAGCAGCTTTCCAGAAGCCAGTGCTGGCTCCGTCTGTCTGTCTCATGTCTTGTTACATTAGACTGCTTCCTGGGTGCAGGTCCCAGCGTGCATACTGACTCAGAGGGAGGCAAGTGTATTTGTGGATGTTTTGTTTATCTTAAACATACTTTAAACCAAAGTATGTTTTGGGCCTATTTTGTTTTTGGTGCCCCCAGTTTGCTTTTTGTGCCTTTTTCTTCCTATGAATAATCTTCCTTTTCTACCTTTCTGTTTTGTCTTTTCTCAGTAAGGTTGCTGATATCAGTCAGTTAGATCTTAGTGAGAGTTCAAGTTAGTGTGCTTCTTCTCATGGGGATCTATATCTACATGTATGAATGTTATTATACATACATTTGTAATTTAATGAATGCTGACCATATGCCTGATCACAGTCATTTCATTTAATCGGTACAACAGTCTTGTGAAGAAGGTGCTATTATCTTCATTTAGTAAATGTGGAAACCAAAGCTTAGAGAGTTTAATCAGAACCAAATCTATCTCTTCTTAATCTCCATAGTGACTCTAATAATGGGCAGAAAGACTTTATCACTCTAAAGTGACTTTATGACACTTTCAGGCTGCAACCAGCAGTAATGGTGGAGTTTCTGGAACCCTTGACATTAACTCTATAAACCACTATTTCCTGAATACTTTTGATTTATGAATCCCTTTCACAGTCGCTTGTAAGCTTATAAATCCCCTTAAGAACTTTAAAAATATTTGATATTTTTGCACGGATATTTTACAAAAATGATTTTAAGTAAAAGTGTTTTAATTTAGGAGAGTATATAAGATTGGATTATAAAGTTCATTTAAACTTCAATCCTAATGAATTCATGTTATATAAAGGAAAATTTATTTTTCATATGTGGTACACATGGACTAATTTACTTTAAATTAATTATGTGACAAAGAGATGATTTGTTGATAAATTAGTAAAGGACATATTACTTTTGGCATAAGTTACTTAATATATATTTATTTGGATATAAAAGTTTAATTTTATCTTAAAGCATCAAAATAGATAAAAACTGCTTTTATGACTATAGCAATTCTTATATTTTGGACTTAGAATCATTTAGTTTATTTTTCATAATTTGCATTTTATTTCTAAGAGATAAAATGAGGTGGAATGCTTTAGGCTGCTTTCCAATTCAAAGTAGTACATTTGTAGTGTGCTCAGTCTTTATTTCCAACAAATGCAAGAGAAATTGATAGTTATGATTTATCATTTTGACATTATTTTTAAAAAAAATTTTAGAGACAACTTGATGTGCTTTTTGAGAATTATAAACAGATGATTGCAGCATATTGATTGGGTAAAAATAACCTTTGTACAATTTACGGAAGTATTTTCATTTTTATGCTCTTCATATAAACTTGTATATTTGTTTTTAATAACTGGTCTTTAGTTATAAGTTAAATAATATATGACTAAGAATGAAAGCATCTAAAGCTGCATGATAGTCAAAACTTCAAGGCAGCAATTAGTATTTAGCTAAATAATAAGTGATTGAATAACTAGGACTTCAGCAACCATCTTTACTATCCATCTTCCTCATTTGAGGCATACTCACAGGCTTTCAAATCATTCGTTTAACTGGGAAAATGATTTAGATTAATATTTCATGCACTGATATTTTTGAAAAATAGAAATGGAACTGATGCCATTATTGCCTTTAACTTGTAGTGGTTCAAAAAACGTCATTTGGGAAACAAAGACTGTTGTGGTTGGCCACGTATTTTACTCTTGTGTAAGGTAGACCTGCTGTGCAGTCAGTTGTAAGAGGAAAATCTGAATACGGGGTCATGGAGGTTTTCCTTATTTCCCAATTCCGGATTTCTCTTCCTCTTCCTTGATCAGCTTGCATGTCCTAGGGCAGCCAGGAGGAGACTAGCGAAGCAAGGCCAGTTGTAACGAAAGCCTCTTTCCCTTTCCTGCAGCCCAGAGCACTCAAGTTGTACCTCTGTTGCCCCATGTGCCCACTGGCCTGACTTCCTCAGGCACCTCTCTCTTTTTTTTTTTTGTTTTTGCATGCACTCTCCCAAAGGTCAGTGTCTGCTTTCCTGGGTGACAACCAAGCAATTAGGTAAACTGATCCTAAAGAATATGCATGTAGTCATGAAATGTTACCAGGAAAAGGCAAAGATCCATGACCCATAGCTTTCTGAAAACAATATTTTAATCTAGAGGATTGCCTATCTGTGGGCTGTACTATTCCCAGACCACAGTGACAGGGCCTGCTCTTGCCCTCCTCGGTGATGAGGTATCCTTGGGATCAGGAGATATTCCCACCTGGAGCCTGGGTTCCTCAGGAATTCCCTGTCCAAACAGCCTTGACCTGCTTCTAGGGCTTGTGAAGGCCTTTCCTCTGAGTTTATTATCCCAAGGGTGCACCCTGCTGTTGCTTGGCCAGAGAAGTAGCTGGGGTACTCTTTGGGGTGGTGGAAGACAGAACCTGGACATGCTGGTTGGGGTGAAGAATGTGTATGTGAGGCCCATCTGGGTGTAAGAAGGAGCAGGGTGTGGAAAGAGAAGGAGGGTGGGCTGTGAGAGGGGTCAACTCTCCCTTTACCACCGTATTTTGGTACGGAACTCTGAGGAGTATGAGATTCTAAATTTGAACCCGACCTTCCAGGTTATTTTGATGTTATATTTAACTAGGTAGGAATATAGAACATGTTTAATTGAACATTGTGCTAGCTTGATTTTAAATAATTGGGCTTTTATTTGTACTTTTGCCCTGGCCTCCACAAATGTTAGGGTAGGCCTTTCTGCAGAGAATTTTAGAGGAAACGTCAATCCCTGTGTTATTCCTCAAATGTCACCATCTCTACATCTGCCCAGGTAGAGGACAGACTCATTTCTTTCCATGCAGGAAGCAGCTTAACACCCAGACCTGGGGCAGAAAAAGTGTCACAGAGAATTTTTGGTATGAAACTGGAGAACGATTGAAGGAGAATGATGAATCCTCTTTGTTGCATTTTGAAGAAATAAATGGGCGTCAATTTAAGTAAAAATAAAACTATTCTGATGCCCTTAAAAAATCTTATTCTGTTACAAAAGTACCATCTATAGTCTTGTAGCAACAATATAATGAATTTTATTGCATTTCTGTGATTAAATTTCACAGTCGACTCTCTTGAAATTGTTTTGTAAGGAGATTTCAGAAAAGATTGGTTGTGTTTTTTGAACATGTTAATTATGAAATGATTACAGTTTGAATAGATACGGTTTTCTGTGAGCCAAAGAAATGCTGTAGTCTTATAATCTCCTTCCAAATATTTGCTGCAAAATGTTGTGTAATAACCATAAAAATGTTCAATTCTTTTTACTCAGTAAGTCTCACATCTGAAAATCTATGCTAAGCAAATTAAATTTGTTATTATCACTTGAATGTATTATTAAAATAATAATTGGAAGAATGTAGAAACTAAAAATTCTCAAATTATTTTAAATTAAAGATACAATATAAAATTTATGTGCGATATGTGAAAAATACAAGAATATTTCCAAAAAGGCTGGAAGGAAAGAGATACACTAAAAAACAAAACAAAACAAAATAACCCACTGCTGTCGAGTCAATTCCAACTCACAACAACCCTATAGAACAGAGTAGAACTGCCGCATAGGGTTTCCAAGGAGCAGCTGGTGGATTCGAACTGCTCACCTTTTTGGTTAGCAGCTGAGCTCGTAACCACTGTGTCACCAGGGCCCCACTGAAATTATGTATACAGATTTTTATTTTTCTGTTAACTTAAAAAATTTAATTTACATAAAGGTTTGATACACAAGTAGATTAAACAGTCAAAAAGTTCTACAAGTTTTAATACATAAAACTTCAGTCCTCTTCAGTTCTTCTTCCTCCCCTCCACCACCTTGTTCTCAAGAGGTAAAATCTTCAGTTGTTTTCTTTTGATATTTGCCTCCTGATATCTATAAATGCCATGCTTATACTGTAACTAGCTGGAATCCACTGGACAGCAAAGGTTTTTTTTTTTGTGTTTATAGTCTTTTTGGGGTCCTGGTGGCATAGTGGTTAAGACTTTGGCTGCTAACCAAAAAGGTCAGTGGTTGGAAAGTGTTTTAGTCCTTTCCCATAGTTTATTGACAGTTTGGCTGGATGAAGCTAGATTGGGAATATTTTTCACTTAGAAGTTCAAAGGCATTTCTCTATTATTCTGTAACTTCCGGTTTTGCTCGTGAGAAACCTAATGCCAATGTACTTCCTCATCTGTCTTAGGCTGGGTTCTCTAGAAAAGCAACATATATATATGAGAGAGAGAACATAGAGACAGAGAGAAGGAGAATATAAATATATATATATATATATATATATATATATATATATATATATAGAGAGAGAGAGAGAGAGAGAGAGAGAGAGAGAGAGAATATGTATGTATATATAGAGAGAAACAGAGAGAGATGTATATTTATCTGAAGGAAATGGCTCATGGGGTTGTAGAGGCTGGCAAGTCCCAAGTCTGTGGGTCAGGTGTCAGGCTGGAGACTTCTCCTGACTCAGGTAGCTGCAGGGGCTGACAAACACAAGATCAGCTGGTCAGATGGCAGGCTGCTGGCTCACAGGCTGTGGAGGCTGACGAATCCTAAGATTTACAGGTAAGCTGCTAGCTCAAGTCCCAAGAACTTGAGGTCAGATGATGACAAGTCAGATGCATGATCCAGAGTGAGAGCCTTGCTGGAAGATCCACCAATATACAGGAGGCATGCCACATCACCAAGGAAACACCATTTCAACTGATTGGCTGCTCATAGCAGATTTCATCAAGGAGCTGATTACATCATTACACAATGGCCAAACTACATCATAACTGCCAAACAACTGAGAATCATGGCCCAGCCAAGTTGACACACAACCTTAATCATCACACCATCTAATCTTCCCTTTTTCTTCTTATTTTCATTTTATTCCTGTTGTTGTTAGGTGCTGTCAAGTCATTTCCAACTCATAGTGACCCTATGTACAAAGGAATGAAATACTGCCCGGTCCTGTGCCATCCTCACAATTGTTGCTATATCTGAGCCTATTGTTGCAGCCACTGTGTCAGTCCATCTCATTGAGGGTCTTCCTCTTTTTAGCTGACTCTCTACCTTACCAAGCATGATGTCCTTCTCCAGGGACCGGTCCCTCCTGATAACATGTCCGAAGTATATGAGACGAAGTCTCACCATCCTCACTTCTAAGGAGCATTCTGACTGTACTTCTTCCAAGACAGATTTGTTCATTTTTCTGGCAGTCCATGGTATATTCAATATTCTTTGCCAACATCATAACTCAAATACATCAATTCTTTTTCAGTCTTCCTTATTCATTGTTCAGTTTTCACATGCATATGAAGCGATTGAAAATATCATGGCTTGGGTCAGACACACCTTAGTCCTCAAAGTGACATTTTTGCTTTTTAACATTTCAAAGAGGTGTTCTGCAGCAGATTTGACAAATGCAATACATCATTTGATTTCTTGACTGCTGCTTCCATGGGCGTTGATTGTGGATCCAAGTAAAATGAAATACTCGACAACTTCAATATTTTCTCCTTTTATCATGATGTTGCTTATTGGTCCAGCTGTGCCAGTTTTTATTTTGTTTATATTGAGGTGTAATCCATACTGAGGAGCGCTGATGGCCCAGGGGTTAAGTGCTATGGCTGCTAACCAAAAGGTTTTGAATCTACCAGCTGCTCCTTGGAAACCAACCCTATGAGGCAGTTCTACTCTGTCCTATAGGGTCACTATGAGTCAGAGTCCACTTGATGACAACATGTTTGGTTTTGGTTTAATCCATACTGAAGGTTGTAGTCTTTGATCTTCATCAGTAAGTGCTTCAAGTCCCCTTTGCTTTCAGCAAGCAAAGTTGTATTATCTGCATATTGAAAATTGTTAATGAGTCTTCCACCAATCCTGATGCCACATTCTTCTTCATATAGTCCAACTTCTTGGATTATTTGCTCAGCATACAGATTGAATAAGTATGGTGAAAGGATACAACCCTGACACACACTTTTCCTGATTTGAAACCATGCAATATCCCCTTGTTCTGTTGGAATCACTGCTTCTCGGTCTATGTACAGGTTCCACATGAGTACAGTTAAATGTTCTGGAATTCTCATTCTTCACAGTGTTACCTATAAAGGCTAATGTCTTTGCATAGTCAATAAAACACAGGTAAACATTTTTCTGGTATTCTTTACTTTCAACCAAGGTCCATCTGGCATCAGCAATGATATCCCTCATTCCATGTCCTCTTCTGAAAAAGTCTAGATACTTTCTTATTAATATTGTCCCATTTCATGTCCTCTTCTGAATCCAGCTTGAATTTCTGGCAGTTCCCTGTTGATGTACTGCTGAAACTACTTTTGAATTATCTTCAGCAGAATTTTACTTGTGTGTGATATTAATGATATTGTTCAATAATTTCCGTGTTCTTTTGGATCACCTTGCTTTGGAATGGGAACAAATATGGATCTCTTCCAGTTGGTTGGCCAGGTAGCTATCTTCAAAATTTCTTGGCATAGATGAGTTAGCACCTCCAGCACTGCATCCATTTGTTGAAACATCTCAGTTGGTATTTCGTCAATGCCTGGAGCCTTGTTTTTCGTCAGTGCTTTCAGTGCAGTTTGGACTTCTTCCTTTGGTTCTTGATCATATACTACTTCCTGAAATGGTTTATCATTGACCAATTCTTTTTGGTGCAATGACTCTTTGTATTTCTTCCATCTTTTTTTGATGCTTCCTGCATCTTTCAATATTTTACCCATATAACCCTTCAATATTTCAACTAGAGGCTTGAAAATTTTCTTCAGGTCTTTCAGCTTGAGAAATGCTGACTGTGTTCTTCCCTTTTGGTTTTCTAACTCCAAGTCTGCACATTTCATTATAATATTTTACTTTGTCTTCTTGAGCTGCCCTTTGAAATCTTTTGTTCAGCTCTTTTAGTTCATCATACTGCCACCTCTTTTTCCCACAGAGCAGCTGGTGGGTTTGAACCACCAGCCTTTTGGTTAGCAGATGAGCGCTTTAACCACTGCACCACTGGGGCTCCCTCATTCTGCTTAGTTAGTGGCAAATCCAAGACTCGCATTTAGGTTTTACTAAATTTCATGAAAGGAAAAGTTGTTATTAAGGCCAGGAGATTATTATTTTCTAGAAATGGGGTAAAAGAAATGTATGAAACTTCTTTTAACATTTACAGCATAAATAATGTCTCACTGGTCTTTGAGTAAAGATGACTTCTGTGCTGTTACTACTGCCTCAGCTCCATCTTAAGTTCTCTATGTCCATTTTAGTCCCATTTCTAAGTAGAAATTACCTCCTGTAACAGACTAAGATAAAAAAAAGTATAAGACTTTATTATTAATATCTGATATCTGTAAAGTACTTTATAGGTTATGAAATGATCTCATTTAATCCTTATTACAACCTTGTATGGTATGGCAGATTGTATTCTCCAAAGATGGCAAATATATATCCTATCCCTGATGGTCTTCTTATAATGCAATGTTGGCATTTCTCTATCAAGAGGTGGCTTGACCTTTGTAACTGCCTCTACCAATAGAGTGTGTGGAAGTGACACTATGTGACTTCCAAGGCCAAGTCATTAAAGGCAATACTGCTTTCACATGGTTGTCTGTCTCAGGACATGCTCCGTTAGAGCCACCACATAAGAAGTCTGGCTACCCTGAAGCTGCCATGCTGGAGAGACCACGTAGAGAGACCATACAGGGACACAGGGAGATGCTGATGTGCCCAAGCAGATCTAGCCCCCAGCTGTTCTAGTCTTTCCAGCCCAGATATGAGTAAAGAATCCTCTGAGATGACCCCAACCACAGCCACTGATTGCCTGCAACTGCAACCTTAGGCAAGACCCTGAGTTAGAACTGCCCAGCCAAATTTCTCCCTAATTCTTGGCCCACAGAAGCTATGAGAGCTAATAATTATTGTTGCTTTAAGCTACTAAGTTTTGGAATGATTATTACATAGCCATAGTGACAGTTGTTGTTATTGTTAGTTGTAATCAAGTCAATTTTGACTCACAGTGACCTCACATATGCAGGGTAGAACTACCCCATAGGGTTTTCAAGGCTGTGACCTTTGGAAGGAGATTTCCTGGCCTGTCTTCCGAGGTGCCTTTGGGTGGGTTCAAACTGCCAATCTTTCAGCTAGTAGTTGAGTGCTTTACTGTTTGTACCACCTAGTGACTCCAAAGTGACAGTAATGTATGATATTCTTATTATCCCTATTTAACTGTTAAGAACATTGGGATTCAGAGGCCAGCTGAAACTCTCATCAAATGGCAGAGCTGGGTCGTGCACTCACGTCTTCAACTCTTTCATGTTACTTCTCCTTCACTCTGCTGTAGGTTAAGGTGCAGACACACACTTGAGTTATATTTCCTTCCTTGGTTTTTAGGAGTCCAGTGAAATAAATTTGGAGTGATGACTTCTTTCCTTCTAGATTCTAGGATTCTTGTCCACCCACCCTTTACCTGCACCATAGCTAGCACAGCTACTGTTACTGTGCTCTACAGCCACTCATCTCTCGGGATTTGCTTCTTACAGTATTATCTTTGGTTCATCTGTGTCTGTGGCTTTGATCAAGTTTCAGAAGCCATGTAGCAGCATTACTTTAAGGCTGTTGTGGGGGAGGATCTTCTTGAAGGGAAGGGGGATATTTTGCTGTATTGTGTGGGCTGCTCATTTAAACCCACAATAGCCTGTTACCCATGTCCTAGTGAAACAATTCAATGAGCTTGTGAGCGGGCAGAGAGCCAGTCCAACAGATGGTCGTGAGAGAAGAGACCATGCGCTGTATGATCATCAGGTGTGCTTGCCCAGGGCAGGAGTCCCTGCCGAAAGGTCCAAATGCCTGCCCTTAGAACTGGAGTCTTACTTTTATGAGGATGCTTAAAATAGAAAAAATGCAGGGAAAAAAATCAACAAGAACAACAAATTTCTTATTTGAGCTGGGAACAGAGAGGAGAAATGAGTCATGATAAAAACAACCTTTTGGGAGTCAAAGTGCTTGGTTGTAAGGCACTCACTGTGGAGCTTTTTTCTCTTCTCTACTCATCCGATATCTCTCTCTCTCTCTCACACACACACACGCGTGCGCACATGCAATAGGATTATATTGGGTATTCTGTTTTGTAACCTGCATTTTTCACCTAATTGAGACCACCTTTCTAGGATAATAAACATTTTATTACATCATTTTCAGTGGTTGCATAATATTCCATTGTATAGATACACAAATAATGAATCTTCTATTTTTTTGGACCTTTAGCATATTATCATAGTTTTCTGTTATAAACATACTGAATAAACATATTAGTAGCTAAACTTTTGTGCGTACCCATGATGGATTTAGGATAAATTCCCAGAAGAGGACAAAGAAAATATATATTTTCAAGGTTTTTGATGCTTCTACCAAATTGCTATTCAGAAGGCAAGTTTCAATTGCATGAGCATCTAATGTCCCTATAGTTTTTACAACACTAAAAATTACCATAAACCTTAAACAATTTGTAGTACCTTTGATTTTCTAATTTGTATTTCTTTGGTCTAAGAAGGTAGGGTAAGATTTATAATAGATTATGTAATATTGGCTTATCAGTAAGAATGTCTTTCATTAATGACAAGCTGATGTTAGCTGCCATCGAGTCACCCCCGAGTCATAGGGACCCCATTCACAACAAAACAAGTTCAAGCCAGATTCAGAAGAGGATGTGGAATGAGGGATATCATTGCTGATGTTAGATGGATCTTGACTGAAAGTGGAGAATACCAGAAAGACGTTTTCCTGTGTTTAACTGACTGCATGAAAGCATTTGACTGTGTGGATCATAACAAATTATGGATAACATTGCCAATAATGGGAATTATAAAACAATTGTGCTCTTGCGGAACCTGTACCTGTTGTTTGAACAGGAGAAGGGGTTACTGCGTGGCATAAAATTGGAAAAGGTGTGTGGTGTGGTTGTATTCTTTCAAAGTACTTATTCAACCTGTTTGCTGAACAAATAATTCAAGAAGCTGGGCTTTATGAAGAGGAATGTGGCATCATGATTGGAGAAAGACTCATTAACAATCTGTGATATGCAATTGATACAACCTTGCTTCCCAAAAGTGAAGACAACTTGAAGCACTTACTGATGAAGATCAAAGACTACGGCCTTCAGTATGGATTACACTTGAAATTAAAAAAATGAAAATCCTTTTAACTGGACCAATAAACAACATGATGATAAATGCTGAAGAAACTGAAGTTGTCAAGAATTTCATTCGGTTGTTGGTAGTAGCCGAGCACCATCTAGTTCTTCTGGTCTCAGTTTATGTGGTCCTTTTGTCTCTTGGGCTAATATTTTCCTTGTGTGTTTGGTGTTTTTCATTTTCCTTTGCTCCATGTGGGTTGAGACCAATTAATGCATCTTGGATGGCTGCTCCAAAACTTTTAAGACGCCAGATGCCACTCACTAAAGTGGGATGCAGAACATTTTCTTAATAAACTTTGTTATTGACCTAGATGTCCCCCGAAACCATGGTCCCCAGACCCCCACCCCTGCTACTCTGTCCCTCAAAGTGGTTGTATTCAGGAAACTTCTTAGCTTTTGGTTTAGTCCGGTTATGCTGATTTCCCCTGTATTGTGTGTCCTTCCCTTCACCTAATATAATTCTTGTCTACTATCTAGTTAGTGAATTCTTCTCTCCCTCCCTCCCCACACTCATAACCATCAAAGAATACTTTTTTATGTTTAAACCTTTTCTTGAGTTCTTATAACAGTGGTCTCATACAATATTTGTTTTTTTGAAACTGACTGATTTCACTCAGCATAATGCCTTCCAGATTCATCCATGTTATGAGATGTTTCACAGATTCATCATTGTTCTTTATTGTTGCTTAGTATTCTGTTGTGTGTATATACCATAATCTGTTGATGGGCACCTAGGTTATTTCTATCTTTTTGCTTTTGTGAAAAGTGCTGCAGTGAACATGGGTGTGTATATATCTATTCGTGTGACGGCTCTTATTTCTCTAGGATATCTTCCAAGGAGTGGGATTGCTGGATCATATGGTACTTCTATTTCTAGCTTTTTAAGGAAGTGCCAAATTGATTTCCAAAGTGGTTGTACCATTTTACATTCCCATGAACAGTGTATAAGTGTTCTAGTCTCTCCACAACATCTCCAGCATTTATTATTTTGTATTTTTCCACTTAATTTTCTGTGCTGAGTCATTTTTCTTTATTTATTTTCTTTTCATCCTTTTCATTGTTGTTGATTTTGTATTTGCTATGTCTCTGTATGTTTTTCTTCTTTTTTATTTTGCTGTGTTGGATTGTTAGTTTCCTTTGTGGTCACCTTACATTTTGCCTCTATTTTTCTAAGTTTAAACCCATCTTTTATTTCTTGATATTGCCTTGACTTCCTCTGCGTATGAAAGTTCTATGACTACATTATTTAGTCCCTCTTTTTTGCTTTAATGTTGTCAACTTTTACATATTGACATCTTTGTTTCCCTATTTTAAGTGTTTTAGCTTTGATTTATTTTTGTGACTTCTCTATCTGGATTGGTATCTGGTTGTTCTGTCCTGTGTTCTAGTCTTGGATTGTTATCTAGTATTACTGATTCTCTAACTGGTGGACTCCTTTTAGTATTTCTTGTAATTTTGGTTTAGTTTTTGCAAATTCCCTAAACTTCTGTTTATCTGGAAATGTCCTAATTTCACCATCATATTTGAGAGACAGTTTTGCTGGATATATAATTCTTGGCTGGCAATCTTTTTCCTTCAAGGATTTTTATATGTCATCTTATTGCCTTTTTGCTTGTGTGGTTTCTGTTGAGTAGTCACAGCTCAGTCTTATTGTCTCTCCTTTGTAGATGAGTTTTCATTTATCCCTAGCCACTCTTAAAATTCTCTTTATCTTTGGTTTATAATATGTCTTGTTGACTTTCTTTTTGGATCTACCCTCCGTGGGGTTCTATGAGCTTCTTGGATAGACATCTTCTCGTCTTTCAAGATATCAGGGAAGTTTTGTGCCAAAAAATCTTCAACAATTCTCTGTATTTTCTATTATCCCCGCCCCCCACCCCATTCTGGTACTCCAATCACTCGTAGGTTATTCCCCTTGATAGAGTCTCACATAATTCTTAGGCTTTCTTCATTTTTTAAAAATTCTTATCAATGATTTTTCCTCAAATAAATTGGTGTCAAGTGCTTTATCTTCGGTCTCATTAATTCTGACTTCCATTGCCTCAATTCTGCTCCTATGACTTTCTATTGAGTTGTCTAATTCTGAAATTTTATTGTTAATCTTCTGGATTTCTGATGGCTGTCTCTCTATGGATTCTTGCAACCTGTTACATTTGTCATTTTGCTCTTGTATAACCTTCTTAAGTTCTTCTGTTGCTTTGTCTGTGTGTTCCTTGGCTTGGTCTGTGTTTTGCATGATCTCCTTCCCGATCTCTTCAAGAGTTCTGTGTATTAATCTTTTGAATTCTACCTCCAGTAATTCCAAGAACTTCTCTTCTCTGGGAGGTTTCCTGGTTCTTTGTTTTGGTCACTTGCTGAAGTCGTCATAGTCTACCTCTTAATGTGATTTGATATTGACTGTTGTCTCTGAGCCATCAATAAGTTATTATATTTATTTATTTATTTTTGCTTACTGTGTCCTAGCTTCTTGTTTTGTTTTGATATGCCAAAATAGGCTGGTTGTGTGAGCTACTTTGATTATTGGGATCTTTGAAGCTCTAACATCCTGTTGCCAGGTGGTTAGAGCTGCTACTAGGTATGTGAGTCCAGGGGTCCGTTTACTTTTCTTGTGTGGATTCAGCTCAGGTGTTCAGGTCTTCCATGTCACTGAGTGTGTGGTACAGGCCCTCACCTATGGTCCTAGACAGACAGGCTACGTAGGTGTGAATGGAGCAGGCACAGGTATCTGGCTACAGTAGGGGGGTATGTGCTGAGCAAGGTAGGGGGCTGACAGCTCCCCCTGAGTACCTGGGTGGAAGACGTGTCCCTGTTTCCTAGAGTGCATAGGTGGGTGGATTTTGCAGCTGGACTTTCGGCAGTCAGTGTTTTTGGCTGTAAGGACTGGGAGGAACCACTTATTCTTGTGCTCTTGTCGTGGGTGTCTAGGTGGTGTAGGTGGAGCCAACAGTCCTCAGGCTTCTGAAGTGGGTAGGTGAGGACCCTGCTGAAAGGGCAGGGTCATGTCAAATGTCAGAATCTACCACTCCTCCTTAGCTGTGGAAGTTGAAAATAGGCTTCAGGTATGTACCCTGTTGTACTATGCTAATGAGGGCCTACACTGTTGAAATGGGTCCACATAGGTCTAGGCAGGGGTGAAAGGCATTCAAAGTTTGTGGACCTCTTATGCCTGTGCCTAGGCAAAGGGGCTGTTCCTGCCCTGAGGTCCCAGCTTAGGGGAGCTGGCAGATTATTTTTTCCTGTTTGTCATTTGTGTGTTAATTTTTTCCCTCTTCAAAGCCAGGAGAATGGCTCAGGGCACATGATGGGTCCCACTTCCGGCCCAGGGGGCACAGCAATCGCTGAAGCCAGACCAGACTGGAGCAGAGCAGGGAGTGGGTGGATGAATGGTAGAGAGGTGCTTCCCAGAGGGGGAAGGGTTTTTTTGATCCCACGAAATAGGTTAGATGCTTACACTTAACTTTCGCAGATCCAGCGCCGCTTCCCCTTGGTTCTGGAGGCTTGTGCAGGCTCTCCACTGCTCAGTTTCTCCCAGTGTGGAAAACTCCCAGTGTGGAAAACGCATCCTGAGCACTTCTGCTTACCTCAGCCCCCACACGCTGGCCGATCCAGCCTGCAGGGTGCCGGCCAGGTCATGTCTAGCAAATCCTCATGCTGCTGAACTGTCTCTCCCTCCCCCTGCCACTCAGCCTGACTCCTCAACTTTGATGGTCAAGGCTACTAGATTGGCGTATATGATTGATTCACTTGTTTTTTTTTCAGGGCCTTGATGTAAAAGGGATCACAGGAAGTGTCTGACTACTCTGCCATCTTGGCCCTGCTTCTCCCCAGAGGCACTTTGGAAGAAAGGCCTGGCAAACTACTTTAAAAAAATCAGCCATTGAAAACCCTATGGAGCACTGTTCTACTCTGACACACATGCAGGCATCATACATTGGCATCAACTCTATGGCAACTGGTTTACTAGTTTGTTGGATGGAGTTAGTGATTTAAAAAATATCGAGAATGAGGACCTTAAAGGGTGGGACCACAGCAATAGGGTTGTGGTAATCACTATAAGGTGCAGTTTTAAGAATAGGCAAATTGTGTTGTTAAATGGAGAAGGAGTAGGGATAATCACCCCTTCTTGAGATAAGTCTTTTATAATGGGTTTCAATCCTGGAAGCCTTGTTTTAATTTACGTTGGACCGTATTAACTATTTTAACTGGGGAGGAGGGAACCCATGGTCTACCTGTGTCAAGCTAACTGTAAGTGCCATAGACTTAATTTAATTTTAATTTGTTACTCATTGGGTCAGGCTGTCCTTGCCACTGTGGGGTATTTTAGGGAAATGGGAACTATGACTATGTGGAATTTAGGCAAGTTGTGATGGAGGTGAGGCATATCTGTTTGTATTCTATTTTATGTTCTGTAACTCCCCTAAGATTATAAGGGATACCTTGTTTAAATTTAGTGGGATCCCCAGTATATCTGTAATATGAGCCCCAGTATTGATTAAGACCGTGAAGATTTGCCAATTAGTGCATTTCAGCAGATTTTAAAGTTAATTCAAACCTACGTTGTAAAGGCACAAAAGTCAATTACTGCCTGTTATCTTTTTGTTGTATAAATTCTTGTAATTAAATTTGGATTTCCAATTGGATCAAATTGTGGATCTCTGTTTTAGTTTTTTTATTTCTTCCCTCTGCATCTCATTTTTTTGTTTTATATATTTAATTAATTCATTTATTTTTAATAGTTACTGTATATATTTGGTGTGGGGGAGGGCTCTCTACCCTGCTGATATTTATAAGTTTCTTCCTTCAGAGAGTCTCAAATCAGTATCCCTAGGATTAAGGGCCTCCCTCATGCAATGGGCACTTTACTGGATTTAAAGACCCTGGATTTAAATTCAATTTGAATTGACCCTGTGACTGTGCCATGGGGTGCCATAGGTGCTTTTCTCTGTACTCATGAGGATTAGGATCTTTTTTTTGGCAACAGAGCCTAGGCAACAAGCAGGAGCAAAGCCATTTTGTAGGGCCCTAGGGAGTCCCTGGGTAGTGCAAATGGTTAAGCTTTCAACTACTAGCTGAAAGGTTAGTGGTTCAAACCCACCCAAAGATGCCTTAGAAGACAGGCCTAACAATCTGCTTCTGAAAAGTCATAGCCTTGAAGCCCCTATGAAGCAGTTCTACTCTGATACAAGTGGAGTTGCCATGAGTCGGAACAACAAGTGAGCCAGCTGCTCTTAGCAATGTGACCTCAGCATGCCACATGGCAACCGCTCTTCTTTTGCATGTGAGACTACACAGTGAGCCTGTGTATTGCACACGGCAGAAATCTTTCCCCAGAGCCTTCTATAGAATAGGAGACAACACCTGGCTGAGACATATAATCAATGGTCACAGGGTATGAATTTTTCCCCTGAGCCTAGTATTAGTCATGGCTTATGCTGAAATTGAGATACATGATTTAATCTGAGACACACAGATAGGTCCAGGCCAAGACATGTGAACCAAGACCACTTTATTGAGGGTCCAACCCTATATTTCTGTTCCTTAAATGCAAGTTATAGAAACTTCTGACTTAGATTGGTTAAATCTATAACAAGCTTGGTGGGACTCAGCAAATGCAGCACAAAGCAGCATAGTCACTTAACAACAAGCCAAAGCTAGAGCAGAAAGACCCCCCTGGAGGTGTTGGTCATCACCTAGACACCCTGCTCACAGTGTCAATTAATGTGGTCACCCCACAGATGCAGGATGGACTCCATCCCCCCAAAATTTGGTGTGAATGTCAAGACTGGTAACACCACGCATGTACCAAGAGAGTATGAAAAAGGTTATTATCCACATAACAAGGCCTTCTAGGGAGCAGGGTAGGTTCCCAAGCACGTCCAAAAATGTGTTGAGGCAGCAGGGAAGTGCTTAGGTTTTATTGTGGTTAGGGTGTGGGACTATGGTGAGGTTTTTTGAGAGCAGGTTGGGCTTGTATGGTTTGAACTCCCTCCCTCTGGCATCAAAGGAGGGAGCACCTGGCCTTTCTTGTCAGCTTCCCAGATGTGGAGTAGAAGGGGAAAGGAGAGTGGTGTGTCCTGAAAGCTGTCATCAGTCACACATCAAAAATTACTATAGATAAACAATCACAATTATCCAGAGAATAAAAGATTTATGAGAGGATGTTATTATAACTCTAAGAAAGTAATTTTAAAAGTTAGAGGAGATGAATGATTTTCTAGGAAAATGCTAATACTTGTCAAAAAATCTATAAAATCTTGATGGATTAGCCACTATAGAAGAGATCAGAAAAGCAAAGATTTATCATTATAAAGGCACCAGGCACAGATGGTTTTACTACTTAGTGCTAGCTAACTTTTAAAGATCAGTTAACTTCTATATTAAACTATTTCAAAATTATAAAATTGTGAAAATTACATCACTCATTTTATGAAGCCAGTATAACCTTAATACTAAATTTTATAAAAGAATGCAAAAAGGACTGGTTTCATTTATGAACATAAATGCAAAATTCTTCACAATAAATACTAGCAAATTTAATCTATCAAGGTATTAAAAGAATAATCCCCCAAGGACAAGTAAGGTTTATTCTAGGAATAAAAGAATGGTTCAGTATTAGAAATCTAACAATGGGATTCATCATACCAACAAATTAAAGAAGAGGGATCATATATAAACAGTTACCTCAAACATATATGATAAATTTAGTAGCTACTCCTTATATAAAAGCTCTGACTAAAGGGAAGTACATAAAAATTACTGAAGCACAGTAGAAACTAATTGCCCTAAATTTATAAAAAAAATATTAATTTGTTTTAGGCTATTTCCACTAATAATCAGAAACAAAATGGCAATGTCAACTATAATCACTGTTATTCACCATTGACTCAAACGCCCTTTACTCTTTAAAGCTGCCACTTTATTTTCTCAAGTTTGGCATGAACATCACATATGACAGCCACTAATACTGACAGGTGGATTGTTATGTATTGAATTATGTCCCTCCAAAATATGGGTTATAAACACTAATCTCTATGTCTGTGGTTATAATCCCATTTAGGAATGGATTGCCTTTGTTATGTTAATGAGGCAGGATTAGTGTAGGGTGTATCTTGAGTCAATCTGTTTTGAGATATAAAAGAAATTAAACAATCAAGCAAGAAAGCAGAGATGAGAGAAAATAGATGCCATGCCACATGAAGATTACCAAGGAGCCAAAGAATAAGGACCTTCCCTTAGAGCTAGCAGAGAGAAAGCTGTCACCTAGAGCTGGTGCCCTGAATTTGGACTTCTAGAGTCCTAAACTGTAAGAATATTGAATATATCATGGACTGCCAGAAGAACGAACAGGTCTGTCTTGGAAGATGTACAGGCAGAAAGCTCCTTAGAAGTGCGGATGGCAAGACTTTGTCTCATGTATTTTGGACATGTTATCAGGGGGGACCATTCCCTGGAGAAGGACATTATGCTTGCTAAAGTAGAGGGTCAGCAAAAGAGAGGAAGACCCTTAACAAATTGGACTGACACAGTGGCTGCAATGATGGGCTCAAACATAGCAAAGATTGTGAGGATGCTGTAGGACTGGACAGTGTTTCGTTCTATTGTACATAGGGTCACTGTGAGTTGGAACCAACTTGATGGTACCTAACAACAATAACAAACTGTAAGAGAATAAATTTCTGTTTGTTAAAGCCATCCATTTGTGATTTTTCGGCTATAGCAACATTCGATAACTAAGACAGAATTTGGTACTGGAAGTGGGGTGCTATTCTAACAAATACCTACAATGTGGAAGTGATTTTGGAATTGGGTAATAAGTGAGGCTGAAAGAGTTTTAGGGTGCCTAATAGTAAAAACCTAGATTGCCTTGAAGAGACTGTTGGTAGAGTTATGAATGTCAAAGGCAATTCTGGTGATAGTTCAGAAGGACGTGAGGAGAGAAAGTCTCTATTGTCTTAGAGAATACATATGGCACCAGCAACAGAATGTTGCTAGAAATGTGAACATTAAATGTGCTTCTGCTGAGGCTTTAAAAGGAACTGATGAACATGTGATTGAACAATGGGGGAAGGGTGATGCTTTTTATGCAGTGGCAAAGAACTTGTTTGAATTATGTTCAAATATTTGGTGGAAGGTAGAACTTGTAAGTGATGAACTTGAATATCTGGCTGATGAGATTTCTAAGCAAGATCTTAAAGGGACTGCATGGTTTCTCCTTGCTGCTTGTAGTAAAATGGGAGAGGAGAGAGATGGACTTAAAAATGAACTGCGCAAAATGAAAATAACACTTAAAGATTTGGAAAATTCTGTTGTACAGACTAAGGACATGTATTCTAGAATTTTCACCAAGAACGTGGCTGCACAATCTTTTGTTAAAGAGATTAAGCCTGTAAAACCAAAGGGAACAGAGAAAGAACAAAAGGAGAGAACGTTGTCTGCCTCTTGGCATTCTATAGGCAAGAAACAAGCCAAAGTTGCTACAGCTGTTGTCCTCCAAGAAAAGAAAAGGATCATCCCTGGAGAAATTTGGAGATTAGTAGAACTATTCAAAGGAGCACGGGAAGCAGGGCTGACTAGATTTCAAAGGCTAGATCCATGGTCTCCTAGATCTCAAAAGGTAGAGCCACGGTCTCCTAGGTTTCAGAAAGTCAGATCTTCACCACCTCAGTTCCAGAGTGTGGGGCTGTGGTTCATCAGTGTCAGGGGGATGGGGCTGGGGTTGCTGCCCAAAACTGAGGGGGCAGGGCTGCCATGCCCAAGGGGCAGAAGAATGGGTCCTTCCGGGGCCAAGGGGGGTGGGGTTGCCACTCAGACTGGGAGAACGGAGCCACCCAAAGCCAAGGGAACAGAGGTGCCATCCCAGTGTGCCTGGAAGGCAAAACTGAAGCCCAGGGCTGAGGGGTCTCCACCCAGAATTCAGAAAGCATGGACAACACCTACAGTCTGGAGGGTAGGGCCGTTGGCCAGATGGTCTAGCTCTGCTGGGTTTTGGACTTGCTTGGTGCCTATTATCCCTTCTTTCCTTTCAATTCCTACCATTTGTAGTGAAAATGTGTACCTTGTGCCTGTTCCACCATTGTACTTTGGAAACAGATAACTTGTGGTCTAGATTTTATAGGTTCACAGATGAAAAGGAATTTTGCCCCAGCATAGAATACCCCTAAAGTCTCACCCATGTTTGATTTAGATGATTCAGAAGATGAGATTTTGGACTTGGAGTTGATTTAAGACTTGGGATGATGTGATGGAGTGAATGTGTTTCGCATGTGGCAAAGACATGAATTTTTGGGGGCCAAAGGGTGGAATGTTATGGATTGAATTATGTCCCCCCAAAATATGTGCTATTAATCCTAACCTCTATGCTTGTGGTTATAATCCCATTTGGGAATGGATTGTCTTTGTTATGTTAATGAGGAAGGATTAGTGTAGGGTGTATTTTGAGTCAATCTCTTTTGAGATATAAAAGAGATTAAACAATCAAGCAAGAAAGTAGAGATGGGAGAAGATAGACACCATGCCACATGAAGATCACCAAGGAGCCAAGGAATAAGGGCTTTCCCCCAGAGCCAACAGAAAGAAAGCCTTCCCCTAGAACTTGTGCCCTGAATTTGGACTTCTAGCCTCCTAAACTGTGAGTTAATAAATTTGTTTGTTAAAGCCATGGACTTGTAATATTTCTCTTATAGCAGCACTGATAACTAAGACATGGATCAAGGCTGTTCTCAAATGGGAAACTATGAGAAGTTTCTAGCTACCACAGGAGCTGAGATGAAGGCATGATGTGACAGGTGAATGCTGGGAAGGACTCAGGGTCAACCAGGTGTGAGGGTGCATGTGGGAAGGGATGGCTTTGAATAAGAACACCAGCCAAGTAGAAGATCCCAAGATATACATACATAGGTGAATCTTTAGAAGTCAAATTCAAAACTCAAGTTGGTGGATAGATGGCAAAAAGTAGTTTTTACAGCTGTCCTTGCTTCAGGAATGAATTGTGTGTCCAGCTCCTTCACAAATAGTAAGCTCATTGTAGTTGACAATCTAGGGCTTCCTGGCTGACCAACTATTCTTAAAGGGATCAGTCTTTAAATACGCTATAACCAAGGCCAGGAACAGTTTCGACTCTTACTGTGATTTCTTTAGTGTGTTGACATTTCAATACAATATTTTAGATGTGCAGATAATGCAGGAAGGGATTGGGGCTGGAGATTGAGGCCCCACAAATGACTGAATTTGACTCGTAATCCAAACGCACCACTGCTCTGGGGATTCAAATTTTAGAGCAGCGTTTTTCGTGGACCATCTGTATTAGGACCACCTTAGCTATTTCTTAAAAATGGAGCCTCTGTTCCATTGCAGGCCTTCTGATTAAGAATCTTAAGGACAGATTTAGGGGCAGGGACTGGAAATCTGCATTTTAAACAAATTTCCTAGGGGTCTCATAAGCACCCTCAAGTTTGAGACACTAGAGAGGTAAACTGCACAGCAAATGTGTTTTAGAGTATTTTTTGTTTTAAATCTTGCTCCTTTGCATACACTCTTTCTTATGTTTTGGTTATGTGTTCTTAAGTCACAAAGAGATCTGTTTTTGATGATTGCAAGGGGTCAGATCATGTAAAGTCCTGAGGCTGGTACCAAATTTGAAAAGATGACTTGTAAACATTTGGCTATGCAAACCACACTGCCATCTAGTGAGAAGTCCTTTTAATTACAGCTAGCTGTGGCACAAATACTTGAACCTTAAGGAGTTTCTGGCTAGGCAATTCACCTCTGATTCAATGAATTCACTTTCTAAATAGACATTATTTAAAGTATAAAATACTTCCTATTCACAATGATTTGTCTCACTGTAAGTGGACCATGGAATTATATTACAAGGTTGCTTGGTAGATATTTAGAGTTTGTCTATTGGCTTTTTTTCCCCGTAGTATTTTGTATCCATCTGTTAGGCCACTCTGGTGGTGAGTGGTTTCAATTTACTCAGAATATTATGAATATGAACCCCAGGTACTTTCTAAAAATTTCACACTTAATAGGTAAAGTAAGTTTCTATTGAAATAAAATAAATACTATGAAGAAATCTTTAAGTACTTTTATGAATTTAGAGGATAAGGGGAAATCTCATGATATTAGAAAAATTTTGAGAGGGTACCTAATAGATTTTTTTTATTTTTTATTTTTTTCCCTACAAAAATTTATACAAACATTGTTTTGTGACTCTAATTGCTCTCCCTATATGGTGACAGCACACTCCTCCTTTCCACCCCTGATTTACCATGTCCATTCAACTAGCTCCTAACGAGAGGGTACCTAATAGATTTTGAATAAAATTTAAATATGAATTAATATTTACCTTTATACATTTTACAATAAACTTAGAAGTGTTTATAAAATTCACTATACTCTTACAATATTAATATCAATACTAAAAACTCTAACATGTTAATGATAATTGAGTAAGATATTGAAGCTTTACTGACTCATAAACTTAATGTTATCTTGTGATTATATAGACGAGGATGTTTATGGTTATTATTTAAAGTTTCTGAAGACATTTCTGTGTATGGCTACATAGTCATGTTTATGTCTACACAGTTATACCATTGTTTTCATATAAAATGTTTCTAATGAAATCACAAGTGTCTTTCATTAGTTTCATACAATTGCATGTTCATATGTTTTATAACAAAACTATTTAAATTGTGAATATGCAATATTTTTAATAAACTTGTTGGATCTACTAGTGATTGCTTTAATGATGGCTTCTAATTTAGTAAGATCTGGCCATGATTAATAAAATATTAGAAAAAAGTTTTGAGCAACAGAAAGGCAAGGAAAAAGAATTATCAGCAAGTGTTATGTGCTAAATGATTCTTACTTCTTTATTTTCTTATAATAGTTGAAATCCCAGGATTTTTTTTTAACCTTATCTTATTGTTTCTTCTGAGTTTAGAAGTAACACACACTCACAACTTTGTTTTACTCACTGCTATCTCCTCGTACCTAGAAGAGTACTTGACACATTATGGGTGTTCAATAAAGATTGGTTACATGAATGAATGAATTGCATATGCTCAAACAATATGGAGTAGAATGCCCTGGTGTAATTCCACAGAGATAATCGCTGTTAACAGTTTGCTGTAGATTTCTCTGGATTTTTAAAATGCAAACATTTACCTGTGTTATTTTTTGAAAACAGACTACACTCTATGTACTTTGTGCAGCTTAATTTTCTCACTAAACAATATCCCTATCAGTACATGTATACCTACCTTATTCTTTTTAAAATGAATATATAGTATTTAATTATGTGATTAATCACCATTTATTTAATCAGCTTCCCACTGATGGTATATGTGGTTTGTTTCCATTTTTTTTCTTTTTTGTAAATATAAATTTTGGTGCAACAAACATCTGTGTACAATTATTGAACTAGAGGATATATTCATGAAAGTGGAATTCCTGAGTCAAAGGGAAAAACTACTTAAAATAACCTATATTGCTGGACTTTCCTCTAAAAATATGTGACAATATTGGAATTACTTTCCCTCAATACCTTTGCAAATAATGAGCAGAACTTTACTTAACTGAAAGAGAAACCAATGGAATAATTATTATTCAATCTGATGAATGACATATGAAATCTGAATATTCTGTGGTAAGAAAATATATCTGCTAGCAAGATGTTCAGCCTCCTTTATAGGGGTTTATGAAATTATTGATTTTTTTCATGGTGGATTAACTTTTGAATTATATTGTAATTAAAGTTCAACATTATTGAATTATTATTTGATTAATTGAGCTTTAATTAACATAAGTTTGAAAGCTCCAAAATGTAAAATAATTCACAGGGCTCCCATTGTTTCAAAGATTACAGCCATTAATTTTGCATACCAATTTTGCAAAACCAAACCTCTCAGCATAAACTTTATTTTGCAAATGATGTTTAATTTATGCTTAAACAGACTATGTAATTCTTAGGAGAAAAATTTTGCTTTTATAAAAATAGATTAATTATTAAGAAGAAAGACATCAGTCCCACTTTACAACCTTAGAGAAAATTAGTAACATCAGTGACACTTATTATTCCTATTGCTTGTTTTCTAAAATACTGGACAAATAATACTAAGTTGTAAGAAAAAGGTGCAGATAAACAACACATTTTTGATGTGCTTATTTTCTTGGTCTTGGAGTTTGATAAGAAAGGCAACTGGAACATTTACATCTTGTGTTGCATAATGAGATCAACACAAAATGATTGCAGCTCATGTAGAAGGCAGGGTGGCATGTTTTCAGTTTTAATGGGGACACTCAGAAAAGTTCCAATTCTTCTTGACATTTCTTATAGCCAAATAAATGTGGTCTAGGTTGGAGTGTCTATTATGAAAATAAGAGGAGAGCAAGTCAATTATATTTCAATGACTGAATAGCCAGGGGTCCTCATTAATATGATCAGAAAGATTGTAGTGTTGCTTTCCTCTGTGTAGCCGCTGATTAAGTTGTATAAGAATGACATGGCCTTTTGGGGAGCAAGCCAGAGTGTGCCTTATTATTTGAAGCCAGAAATTGTTGACACTTCCCAGAGTGTAATGTGTACTATCTTAACAAAAAAAAAAAATTTTTTTTTCTGATCGGATGATGGACTATGAAACTTAACTAATTTGAAATTGCTTAAGGTTATTGCATAAAAGCTTTAATTTGTACTTTGCTGCAAGAAAAATGCTCTTCAGTCTGATGATGAAAAAGATTTCTCTTCACACTTACTTCAGTCAGTTAGCTCTACTAGAGAAATGTTTATAGTGCAAGTAAATATTTAGTTTATGAATTCGCTACTATTCTTTAAAAAAATTCTATTCACTCCTTATTTTTTGGGGAGAAAGTATAAAATAATCCTAGGACAATATTTATGTCTGTTCCTCCCTTACCACTACCATGCAAAAAGACAATATAGCTTAAGAAGAACAAACCCCATTGTTTAACAGAATGGCTCCATTACTTGACTTTCATATTTTTTAACAGTGAAGAATAACAGCCTCAAATTCTAAGTTATATCTCTATAGTCAAGATAGCAATGTAACCAAACTTCTCAAGTGAGAATTGCATACATGTTAAGATATGAAGGCCTCCAACCTTTGTTTAGTTGACTTTCTTATATATATGTGTGTGTATGTACGTATGTGTTTACATATGTATATATATATATATATACTTTAAATGAGAGAGCTACAAAATTTATTACTAGACTCAAGCTTATGGCATAAAGTGACTGAGTATTTAGTTCTTCAAAGATAATGAAATAAACCATGATTGCATTTTCTTATGTTAGCTATCTTTTCTAAATCAGTTGATTGCATGAATTGTATTTTACATCAATTACCTATGATTTGCATAACATTCTAAAAAAGAAAGGTGTTCACATTATAAATATAAACAGCATTGCACTAAGACATTAAAACTACATCAACCTCAGTTGTGTTTCAAATAATTGAAAAAAAATTTAATAGACACATTAGTTAAGTAATTAGCTCAAGATGTTTTTTATGTGTAGGTGAGTATACAAACTTTTTGTCTCTTTTATTAATTTGATTGGTCAAGCCAGTGAAAGTTTAAAATCTGTTTATTAATCTAAATGTGGTAAAAAAGGGAGAACTATACCTGAATTTTATTCTCAATCAGGCTTCATCATTTATCATTAAAAAGACCTAAGATAAATGTTCAGTATTTAATATTAGATTATGAATATCATCATTACCTATAGCTTTGGAGGGCAGGGGAAGGGAGAAGGGAGTCACAGATGTCAAATGATTTAAGAGTTTTGGGATTGATTTTCCTGATACTAGTCAATGAAACACAAGTCAGGACCCTTTTATGTTGTAATGTTATAATGTCGCTTCTACTAAATAACCACACTGCAACGTTGACTGCACTATCAAGCAGGTTTCAAAATAATGGTTAGAGAAAAACAGGTTATCATGATGCCTTTTTTTTTCCTCTCTCTTCTGACTTGCTATTCACTGTGAAAGAAAGAATACAATGGGTTGCAGCCTGGATTAAAGGAACCCAATTATGTGCCTCTCAAATACAGCACAGAATTTAGCAGTGCACAGATTTTGTAATATCACTCTGCCCTGTATTTTTCATCTAATTTGTGCCTTGAACTAATAAAATTTGGAAAATGTCTATCCTTTTCTGAATTTAAGGAAGTAAAATATCTGTGTAAAAGCATTAAATAGATTTCCTTTTCACATCTGCTTTGCTTCTGGTTTTGGGGTTTAAATGCTGTTTTCCTTTGGTGAAAGATACTATATAGAGTCAGGCAAATTGGTGCAGAATCATTCCTCACAAAAGTGCTGGTTCAGGAATAGCAAGGATGGATGCATGACCTGTATTTCTGAAAAGATACATGAAGGGTGTATTATACATATACTGCAGGGGTGAATATAGCCATATATAAAGCAGGTCCAGCTTCCTCTGCCTGAGGTTCTCAAACTGTGTCTCATAGCGCACTCACGTACTTCAAAACCAAATTTTTATCAACATGTAGAATTTATTTCTGTAACTGAATACATATGTGATGCCGTTACAGTGAAGAAACACTGAACTGAACGTGGTATGCCACTTGCGGTGTAAGGGTAAGAGGCATTATTTTGTGTCAGGTCAGTGCCAAAGACAGCAGTGCTAACTGGGAAATGTTAGAACTTTGCCTTGTGAACATAGGAGAGGGAGGCAGAGCAGTAGCTCCACCACAAAAACAACAGTGCCCAAGGGGGATAAAATAAATAATGCAATAACTGTGACTCCATGTTAAGATACTGTAAGATATTGTTATACTGCAGTAGTTATGGCTTTGAAATCATTGCTGTCTTATGTATTGCTTTTTAAAAAAAATATTTTAATGTTGAGAACATACACAGCAAAACATACACCAATTTGACAGCTTCTACACAGACAGTATCAGTGACACTGATTACATTCTTCAAGTTGTGCAACCATTCTCACCCTTGTTCCCTCCCCATAAACTCACTGCCACCTAAGGTTATTATCTAATGTTTCGAGTTGCTGTTGTCAGTTTGATCCCATATAGGTAGTTCTTAAAAGAGCATAATGCTCAAGGCAGACATTTTTTACTAGTTAAGCTAAACCATTGTTTGGTTTTAAGAAGACTTCAGGGGATATTTTTGGTTATTCATTGCTCTTTTGAGTAATTTAATCCCTTCAAACTAGCTGTCTGGAATTTTAGAACTACTCATAAGTGTGCTGTGGACATCAAAAGGCTGAGAAGCACTGCTCCAAGCTGCACTGCTTTTATGAATATAGAAATCATTTTGAGAGGAATGTGTTCTTTCATACTGGTATGGTCAAATAAATTTTGGAAACAAGTAGTTTTTTTTGATTGCACGATTTCTTAAAGTCTTTAATATTCTAATGTGCATTTTGATTCTGGGTAAGGTGTTTAGGTTTTCTGAAGCATACTTAGTCTTGGATTCCTTTTTTTTGGGAACAAGCAGTTTTTGGTACAGTTTGGGAAGCTAACTGGAAAAAAGTATATAGCCTTCCTCTTTCTCCCACTCAATAAGCAAATTGGTGTGGGGGACACTTTAACATTCTCCAGGCACTTAAGTGGTTCTCAACCTTGATTGCACAGTGGAATGACCTGGGAAGATTTTTAAACAATGCAAACCTCAGAGCTTCTCACCCCTAGAGATTCTGATTTAAGTGGTGTTATGGACTGAATTTTGACCCCCATCCCCCAAATATGTGTTGTAAATCCTAACCCCTATACCTGTGGTTATAATCCCATTTGGGAATGAGTTTTCTTTGTTATGTTAATGAGGCAGTATTAGTGGAGGGTGTGTTTTAATCTGCTCTTTTATATCTCAAAAGAGATTGAGCTATAAAAGAGCAGATTAAGCAAGGAAGCAAACAAGCACAAAGGGAGAAGAAGATACATAATTGCCAAGGACAGAGAGAGAAAGAGAGAGAGAGAGCCTTCCCCTAGAGCCAGCGCCCTGAATTTGGACTTTTAGCTTCCTAAACTGTGAGAAAATAATTTTCTGTTTGTTAAAGCCATCCACTTGTGGTATTTCTGTTATAGCAGCTCTAGGTAACTAAGGCAAGTTGTTTGAGCACGTTTTAAAAGCTCTCCAGATGATTCTAATGTGCAGCTAGATTTGTGAACCACTGAATATCATGTTTATTATGTGTTTATTTGATTTAATCCAACACACTTATTTAGAGTTGGGTGTTAGGGCTAGAGCAATGAGGAAGCCGCAGTACTTGTCAGGGAGCACAGTCCACAGGGAAGACAGGCAGGAAGACAGTTATAGCCCAGTGAGAAGTGCCATGGCAGAGTCATGGACAGGAGCCCCAGGTAGCAGTAAGGAGTGGGTGACTGTCCAAAAGAATTTCTCACAGATCTAATATTTTAAATAACCTCACACTGAATACTGGTAGAGTCTAGGGGAGGAATTTTAGATAATAGAGCCTTTGTACAGTTTTTATTAATTAATTCTGAGATGAAGGAAGACTGAATTTGCAAATATACAGTTTTACCTTAGTTTTGAACACTTACAGCATTTTCTGCTACTCATACTTGTCTTAGGCTTTCTATATGTGGTGCTTTCCAAATTTGGAAATAGTTTCTAAATATTTTTTATTATTCCTATAAGGCATTAGTAGAAAATATACCCGCAAGTCACTTTGGTGTGGAGAAGTCATCCACGGATACGAGTATGAGTTGAATGAAAGCTTGTCATTTGTTACTGAGTTTCTCGAGGCATGTTGGTGATGAAACTGGCAAAAAGGGAAAACTTTTAACTTAATCTGAAATTTTTATTTTCTCTTTCTTTTTAAATATCTTTCTTGCATTTTAAGGGTAGTAATACATTTTTCTCCAAATGTTGAAAACATTTACAATTTAAGGATAAGCTATAGCACATGAAGTTATATGTCAAATGTTTTCACTGTGAAATTAATTTAATAGAAAAAGGAACCATAACTATCTAATGCCATCAGTGAGCTCTTTTTTAACCAGCTTTCCATTCTGGGTAGCCTCAGAATAATTGGCCTTTTAGTTGATTTGACTAACTGACAGCTAAAGCACTAATAATTACCTATGGCATGCTTTACTTTTGATTTTATATTAGAATACTTTCCTAATGAATGAATGTGTAGTGTCTTTAAGCAATCATATTTGAATATTCAAATACATTTGAACGCTTTACTGTTCATTTAAATAATTCTCTATTGAAATATCCTTGCACATCAATAACTACAGAGGAGACTTTTTAACTTAATTAAAAGAAATGTAGCACACCCATGAGGACTCTATGGTTAAACAATTGTGACTTAAAATAATATATTAATTTTGCCAATTTACCAGGATATAATTTCAACTTTATGACAAGCTTTCAGGTTTATTTAGGGACAGTCACAATCCATAATATTATACTCTTAATAATTTGTGCCTTATGGTGTTCTCCAGTGTACAGGGAATTCTAATCATTGGTAATCATTTATTCGTTTGTGATAGGGTTTTTAGTAGTCATGTTTTCTCAGTAATCAGTAGATCTGAACTGAGCCTTGTGGTTCGTCTTAGTTCAGTAGAATTGTCCTGCAAGGTAATCTATGGGCACATTATATTGGCTAAATCAGAAATGAGGTAAGTTAATTTGAAGAAAAAGAAGGAAAGAAAATGTTGAGCTCTTATTGTATCTAGTGATTCTGTTTTGTTGTTTTATTTTGCCAAAATATTATTATGCTTGGGTATTTAATAGATCTTTAATGTTAATTTGTCACAATTAAGTGATTTTTTAATGTTAAGTGTGTTTAGAAAAAACTGGCAACTAGAAAGAAATTTTAAATCTCTGGAAATTATCATTTAGTCAATTGAGGTCCAGTTCTTGAGATCGTAGCTGTTACAGTGGATACAAAAAGACAACACTTCCACAGAAATTAGATACTGGAGAGAAAGCTATCCCGTTGTTTGGTGAGCTTAACAATCACAGGAGGGCTCTATATAAATGGCTACCACGTTTATTTTGCCTTGTTTCCTTCATGAAATGTCATTTTAAAATTTATGTTTGATCATAGTAAAGTGTTTACTATTCTTAAGTCTGAGAGTTGTTGAATAGGAATTAAAAGATCATGTGATTTTAAGATGTTCTTTGCTAAGGGCATGTACAGATTTTACAAACATGATTATAGATATCTACGTGTGTGTGTATGTGTATTAGGATTAAGAAAGGAAAAGACAGTCCCACAACAAAGAATTATATGGCCCTTAATGTCAGTAGTGTCAGGGTTGAGAAACCATGATCTAGTCCAGTTACCTGTTTCTTCAGTAGCTCATCTTTATTGTGGAAAAAATAAGTTTCAATATTTAGACAATAAAAGTCATAGTTACAGAAGCCCCCAGTGGATTTTCCTTTCCTTCTTTTCCTTTCTTACTATGTAAATAAGGAAGTTTTATGCATTTGTTTGAGATGGAAAGTAATTTGAATCTTTTGACAAAGATTCCAGATGAGTATTACTTTTCAAGGTAATCACTGCAGGAAGCTAAAATTTATTCTAATGATGCAAAATTCTAGAAGTGCCTTAAAACAATGTTAGAAAGCATACAAAAAATAAACTATAATTTATTTCAATAGAAAAATTGCTATTTCCTAGTTTGATTTGACAACTCATTCCATCAAACTTGGTTGTCAAAGATATATGGCTTTCTTAAACTCAAATCCTCTTTCAAAGGACTGAGATCTGTCACTGTTGAGGAAGCTGAAGAATATTCCAAATCATCGTTCCAAAATGTGGTGTGCAATGGCAGATCATTGCAACAAATGCAGGCTCCTCAGATAACACTTTGAAAAGCTAACAGAATTTCAGTTGTGCAAGTTCTGAGTATGATTGGTATTTAAAATAGTCTAATTTTGTACTTTTTATGTGTTCAAATATCCTTTATACAAACACATAAATTATTTATGCTTATGCTTGTATTCTGTTTTATACTTACAAATTCACTGCTGTTTTAAACCTGCAATTCAAAAGAAAGTTATTTTAAAAAAATTACAAAATTGTATGTGAACTTAACATATCTAATGGTTTATTTATTTATTTTAACATTTTACTGTGTTGTAGATGAAAGTTTACACAGCAAATTAGTTTCCTATTCAGCAATTCATACACAAATTAAAATGTTCCGTGACATTGGTTGCTATTCCCACAATGTGTCAGCACTCTCCCCATTACCACCCTGCCTTCCCTGTTTCCATCCCTCCAGTTTGCGTGCCCTCCTTGTCTTCTAATCTTTACTTTTGGGCAAATGTTGCCTGTTTGGTCTCATATAGTTGATAGTTCTAAGGAGCACATTCCTCATGGGTGTTATGATTATTTTATAGGCCAATCTATTATTTGACTGAAAGGTGACCTCTAGGAGTGGCTTCAGTTCCAGGTTAAAAGGATATCTTGGGCAATAGTCTTGGGGTTCCTTCAGTCTCTATCAGTCCAGTAAGTCTGGTCTTTTTTTATGAATTTGAGTTTTATGTTACATTTTTCTCCCATTCTAACTGGGATCCTCTATTGTGTCCCTGGTCAGAGCGGTTGGTAGTGGTAGCTGGGCACCATCTAGTTCTTCTGGTCTCTGGCTAGAAGAGGCTGTGGTTCATGTGGGCCATTAGTCCTGTGGACTAATTGCTTCCTTGAGTCTTTGGCTTCCTTCACTCTCCTTTGCTCCAGATGGGAAGAGACCAATAGTTGTATCTTAGGTGGCCACTTGTAAGCTTTTAAGACCCTAGATGCTACTCACCAATCTAGGATGTAGAACATTATCTTTATGAACTCGGAAAAGGTGTAGTGAGCCCTCTCATGAGCCTGACGTATGAGATTGGATTATTGCCAGGACCGAGGAGAGCGACACACGTTCAAAGTGGTACGGTCAGCCGCCATCTTTGAGTGGGGCACTGCTGTTTCTGACTCTGCACAAAATATAATGGGCAAGAGATTTTGTTACTATGCAATGCATATGCTGCCCTTGTTTTCTAAGTTTCTAACAGGGCTTCAGCCTGTAATTTTTCCCATTCATGTTATGATTCCGATTCATCTAAGTTTAATATTTCGGGTTTGTTCTGGTGTTGCTTCCTTGGCCATGATTGAGCTGGGAAGAACCAGTTCAAAGCCTTGGTTCAAATATCCGAGGAAAGAAACAAGAGATTTAGAATCTTCTGCCTTGTTAACTAGGGTATAAATTCTTGAGTTGAGTATAAGGAGCAAATTGTTATATAATGATCATTTCCTGTTGGTGTCTGAGTGAATGACTAAAATTTTCACTTTTCTTTAGTAAGCTCTGGCCTTGTGTAGCAGTCCTTGAGTTTCTTGATAGCCTTCTAGAGAAAAAAAAATTTCTATCATAGTATTATTAGGGAATTCAATAATTTTCAAATAGCGTAACATCAGTATCTGAAAACGTATGCATGTGTTATGTCTAAATATGTATGTTATCATTTTATCATAATCTTTTTTATTTTATACCTAATATTTAAAAAGTAGTAAAATTCCTTTAGTGTGCAGTAATTTATGTCTAGAATTATCTAAATACATATTTTTTAGATAGTACTACATCTATTTAATAAGAATTTGTTTAAGAGAAATAATGGATATTAAAGAGACATGAAATTAATACTGAAGTTTTATTTACATAAAAATAAGTGCAATGAAAAATTTCATGAAGTTAAAACATTTATACTTTATTACCAGTAAGTGATATATAAAAGTTCTTTGTATTGAATTTAGTATAGCAGTTTGAAATAAAAATGAGCTATTACAATAAAATTTCTCATAAAAATTTTATTTCAGATAAAAGTATCAATCAGTGTAAAAGTGTAACTGCCTATAGTAAGCGTACAAAAAGCCAAGCTAAGCAGATTTTTGATATATTAAAAAAAAGGTAGTTCAAAACTTTCTGTGATAATATTAGATATAAAAAAATGAATTAGAATTTATTCAGCAGTTTTCACTTTCGTGTGTGAGGTAATTCTAGAAAGAAGTTGAGAGAAAGGTATGATAGAGATAAAATATGAGCTATATAAGTATCCAAAAAAACCAAACCCATGGCCATTGAGTCAATTCCAACTCATAGTGACCCTATAGGACAGAGTAGAACTACCACGTAGGGTTTCCAAGGAGCTGCTGGTGGATTCAAACTACTGACCTTTTGGTTAGCTGCTGAGCTCTTAACCATTGCACCACCAGGGCTCCCCATATAAGTATAGAGGTTACAAAATAAAATGTAAAAACAAAACAAAACAAAAACAAACTCCAGATCATTATTCATGTGGCAGTAAATTGCTGGAGAAGTTGCCTACATTCAAAGGCCAGCTGGAAACAGTTAAATCTCTGAATGGTCAGTGTAATCATTATCTTGTGATCCAATAACCTATCTGGGCTGAGTGGTTTATACTTTTCCTGCTTGTAGATAAATATGATAGAAAGTGAAAAATTCCATCCTAATTATTTTCAAGCAACTGAGATCTTTAGAGTCAGAAACCAGAGTGACAGTATTTCACCTTTTATCAACACACTTTTCTTGGTTGGTGTAGTCACAAATATCCTTTGTCTTAACTGCAAAGTCTTGAATTTGGAAAATGTGAGAGGTATCTGTGGAATCATAGAAACATTAACATTATATGAGCTATGCTGATGCTAGATATTCAAACACAACAGTAATGATTAAAATAGTACATTGGAAATTGACTTAAAATATTTGCAAGGAAACAGTATATTAATCCCAACTCTCCTGTTTAGGCTCCATTGGTGCAATAATCATCACTTTCTAAAATCAGTAGAAGAGGCACCCTTCACTTACTCTTTCTGTAATTGCAGAACCTTTGTTTCACCCCCCTGTAAATCCACATAGGTCAATATCTGCAGGTCAGGAGACTGCTCTACGGTGTGTTAATGTATACTTGTATTTCTAACACCATCATTATATGCTGTCACTGTGAAATAAGAAAATATATTTATTCCTCAAATATGTATGATTCATATAAATGGCTACCAAGAGAAGACAATTTTAAGATTTATCATCTTTCCAGAAAAGAAAAAGCAAAAAGCTAGAAAGTAGAAGTAACTTATGCAATTCCTAGAAATGAAAAATAGCTAGATTATCAAAATCACAAAATCCACCTCTTTGTATCTTTAAACCTATAAGAATCATAAAGCAACAGATATACAGAGTTTTAAGACACTTGATCCAATCACCATCTGGGGTTTACATCCTCACCACATGGTGCATGGACACTGCCAGTGAAAGGGAATTTTCAACTTTGTTGGTAATGAGCATTCAATTTTGTGTCACTTCTCATCATTATGATTTTTCTCACTAAATCAAATATTATTTGAAATGTTAAGTATGCACTCTCAAGACACTGACATTTTCTAGGAAAAGAAAGTCCTGGGTGAGTGGATGTGATGTATGTTCATACATGCAAACAGCAAGTAATCAGGCTACCAGTCATGGTTTCTGTTTCCGGAGCTCCATATCTAAACTGAGTTATTTTTCTAAATGGAATTGTAGAAATGGCATGACGTTTTTGTCTATTTCTCTTTTCTGCCCTTATCTGTGGGAGTTATCTTTGATAGTTTAATGAAAGATTGTGAACATTAATGTACAGAAGACTACATATCCTTGTTTTTAAAATTTATATCTTAAACACAGAATGTGACACATTTGCTCACTTATTGTCTGTGTGCAAATTCATTGCACATTAGCCTGATGATTTATGTGAGACTATTGTACAGATTTTTACATTTATACGTTTCAAAGCCAATGTAGAGAATTTTTGAATACTATCATGAAACATTACTCTTTTTTGGCCTTTATATCCTTACCCCAAAAGACTGTTTTATTCTGTGTCTATTCTCTTAATTGAAATTCATATTCTATAGTAAAGAAAATTCAGAAATTTGATTCCTGCTTTCTTAAACAGGAATAACTTGAAATACAATTTTTGATTAAATTTTATTTTATTGTACTTTAAGTGAAAATTTACAATTCAAGTTAGTCTGTCATACAAAAATTTATACATTGTTATGTGACCCTAATTGCTCTCCCTCTACTGTGACAGCACATTCCTTCTTTCCACCCCTGATTGAAGTACAATTTTATTGGTAAGACTGTATTGTATATACAAAGGAAATACATCTATGCATACTGTTTGCCAGCATTGGTCATTGTGCAGAAAAGGATTATGTACCTTGAGGAATATTTGCATGCACTAATGTATCTATCTATACACTGGCTCTTGCATTGCTACATACTTGCAACTGCATTGTGGCATAACAGAAATGTACAGTGTTGAACATTGTAAGTCATCTCTCTTCTCTCCTGCACGTTTTGTTGTATAAACTCTTTTGTCTGATGGTTTGATCTAATTCTAATTTATTAGTTAAAAGGTGATGAATTTGGCTTGTTATTGAAGATCATTTATATGCGGGTAATAATGGTTTCTTTTAGAAAAATTGATCTCTATTGAATTAATGATTATAGTAAACTTTAGCACATTGTAGTTTCATAACAAAACTAAAACTAAAATATCAATACACTAAATTTTGCAAGTGGTACAGAGACAGATGATTACATCAAACTTGGGATTCATTATCAAATGCTGTCAATGATTCATGCATGAGCAGTGTGATACCAGTGTAACATAAGGAAGACAAAGGGTACAGAATTTTGAACTTCAGACTTTTTTTTTCACTAGCATATCTAATACTTATTTAGAATGCATGCAATGGCTTTTCATGAATTCTTTCTGCTTATCGTTTAGACAGGAGATTTCTTGTAATAATTGTCATTCCATTAATTAGATTTAATAAAGGATAGAATATTTTTATTCTTTCAACTTTTTATTTTGAAGATTTTCAAATATAGAGAAAAGTTGAAAGAATAGTAGGATAAATACCTGTATTCACCTACATCTGACAATTGTTAACATTTTGCTACGTTTGTGCATGCACTCTGTTTCTATCTCCATTTACAGTATATTTCAAAATTTTTTGCTGAGCCATTTAAAAGTTAGTTGCAGACACCATGACATTTGCATCTTCTAAAAATAAGAAAACCTTCCTGAATAACTTCAAAACCATTATCATACTTAAAGAAATGAACAATAATTTCATAACATAATCTGATACCCATTCCATAGTTAAATTTCTCCAGTTGACTCCAAAATATCTTTTATAGATTTTTTTTTTTTGGTGATCCAAGATTTAGATTCAGTCAAGGTTCATGCACTGTAAGGAGAGCTTTCTTTTCCCCCCTAAATGATTTCTTTCATTGGGGGGAACTAAAATCATTTTATGATAAGCTCTGTGAGGTGATATTTCATTCTCAGATTTTGAACCAATTATACATCTGTATCTTTATAATACTGGGTGATCTTTGACAATATGCCAAATTTTACTATTTTTCATAACATCTTTAGTCTCAGCACAAAATTACCCAGCAGGAGGGTGTCGCATATGGAGTTGATCACAGAACAGTGGCTTAATAGAGTTAGTCATGTGACCTGCCAGAAGTTGACCTCATTTCAGAATTCCTTTGGAGCACGATACATCCTATTCCACATGGAATTTGAAAAACATGCTAACACACATGGTAGGTCTCATTTGACTTTGGTTCAAATAATCAAGTGTAATGACTTTATACTTTTCCAAATACTACTTCTACCATCACCATTTCTAAACTGCCTTTATTTCATAATTAATTTTGCCACAACTTCTGGGTACCATTCTCCTAGACATATCATGAAGGGGCCCACGTCACCCTTTCCTTTCCTAATCTTCTCAGTGATCTTCACACCACACTTGCACATGTCTTCTCTCTGGCAGGATGATCACGAGGAACACATTAGTGTAACAGTTTAGACTCTCTGTCCCTTTGTGAGAAAGTCATTTTCATCTTTCGACTCTATTTCACCCTTCAATGCCTGCCTCAAATGGCACTGCTCTCATGATCGTGGGTGTGATGTAATTTTGCCTTCCTGTGAGTTTGCACAGTGCTTGATCTTTGTTTTTGTTAGGCCCCATCACATGCTCTCCCAGTTATGTGCACAGAATTTATCATGCTCTTTTCTGTTCTTAAATCCCACATTGCCTAGTGAAGGAACAAATTCACTTAGTACCTGCTCTAAGCTAGCGTTGTGCTGGGGACTTGATACATTACCTTGTTTAATTCTGACAACAATTCCTGAATAATAGGTACTATTATCTCCATTTCAAGCTAAATAAACAGAAACATAGAGGTGAAGTAGTTTGTTGAAGATTGTGTAGTGATCAATGGTGTAGACAATTTGAACTCATAGCTGTCTGACCTAACCAAATTTCTTCCTACCATAAAAATTTCCCTCAACCACAGCCTTACTTATAATGTGCTCTGAAAAACCTATTGAAATAAAAGATGAATGAATGGATGAATTTTCCCTTGACTTTTTTTCTGGTTGTCTTACTCTGACCCATGGCCGATAAAGCAACTCTCTCTTCGAATCTCAAAAGAGACAGCGAGGGAGACAGGCTTGGCAGGCACTGTTGTCTCCTGCTTTTCACCAAACCCATGTCTTATTTTAGGGCACTGTCAGCGAGAAGTGGTGCCCTTTCTGCCTGCTCTAAATGCCAGGTCTCTGGCAGCCAAGCAACTCTTTATTCAACAAAGGTGGGCATGTGCCCAGGCTTATAATTCTCTGAACTAATTGTTGAACCATGTAGAAGAGCCTCAATAACACTTTCTATTTGTATTTCCTTTCTAGCTGGTGACGTACTTTGCCCAATGAGGGAGGCAAAAAGTGGCTAATGAAGGTATTTTGAGTCTGTCAATTGATTGTGCCTGAGCTCACCCAAAATGTTTGAATGTTTGCCATTGTGTGATCGTGATTGCTTTATGCCCTGTGTGTCTTATGCAAGAAAATTAGTACCTTGAAATCATGTAGGACAAAGATAGCACTTAAAACAAGTAACAACCTATTTGTTGACGTCCACCCCTTTGTACACCATTCAATGACTAGAATGCTGCTGTGAGCAATTCTTGGATTCATTTCCTTTTCCTCTCTTTCCAAAGACCTGCCTTCTCCATCTATCCATCCAAACTACTACTCAGACTCTCAAACTTTTTGACTGCTTCCAAATGGACTTGCCTACATCCAAAAACCTAATATCTTGAAAGAGTACACTTGTTGTCTACTTCCTCATCTGCATTCCTTCCCTGGACCATGGGGTTTTCACTTTGGCCCACCACCCGCAAAAATTTGTTAGTGTCTACTTAATTGCTAAATCCAATGATCTCTGCTTGTGCTCTTATTTTACTGTTCTCCAGTATGTGACATTCTGACCACCCCTTGATTCTTAAAATTCTCTTCTTTGGTTTCTGGACAACCTTCCAGTCGTCCTTCTTGACTATTCTGATTGTTCTCTCCCAAATTTCTTTGTTGGTTCTTGTTCTTCTCCCTGCCCCTTAAATGTTAGTATTTCCCAGGGTGTTATACTAGCATTTATTATTAGTTTGTACTGTATTTTTGAGAGCTCCAACTCACACCCATCACTCCAGTTAGCATGTATATGCTGATGACTTTCAAATATATACGTATTTACCTCAGACTCCATCTTCACATTTTTAATTGACCATTCATCCATCAGTGATTTATTTAGTTTATAGGACTTTTGGTCACTTATTTAGCTGCTAGCCTGATTTTGCCTTTCACAGATCTTCATGAGAGGAGACAGTGAGGGAGACAGACATAAACAAATGCTATAAACAAATATATAAGAAATATCTGCTGGTGATAAGTACTGTAGATAAAATACACCAGAATGATATGGTAGAGAGTGACTGGGGCCATTTTAATAGGGGGTCAGGAAAGGCCTCTTTGAGGAGATAGTATTTAATCTGAGATTTGAATTGCAAGAAAGAGCTAGCCAGGCAAGTACTGGAGGGAAGAATGTCTTAGTTTTAGGTAACAGCTGGTGCAAACCCACCAAGGCAGAAAGAACTTGGTATGTTTAAGGAACAAAACAGAAGGCAACTGTGGCTGAGCATAGTGAGCTAGGAGGAGACAGTAGGGATGAGGTTGCCGAGGTAGGCAGGGGCTAGGTTTAGGCTAAGAAGATGTAGTATTGCATATTAGCACCCACATGTTCCAGAGACACTTCAACTTGTTGAGTGCCTGCTATGTGTCCCTCATTCTTTTCTTTTCCAAATAGGAGTGTCAATTACTGTTATCCTGTCCATATTCCTCCACTGTACGTGGGATGTGTATGAGAAAGATAACTTGTCTTTTTTAGTTTATAGGTCTCAGGATCAGGAGGAGTTGCATATGAACTTTGTCGAATGCCTTTTCTGTGTCAGTTGAGATGATCATGTGATTCTTTTCTTTCCTTTTATTTATGTGATGGATTATGTTTATTTATTTTCTAATAATGAATCATCCTTGCATACCTGGTATGAATCTTACTTGGTGGTGGTGTATTATTTTTTTGATATGATGCTGAATTCTATTGGCTAGAATTTTGTTATCTATATGCATGAGAGATATGGGTCTGTAATTTTCTTTATTTGTGGCATCTTTGCCTGGTTTTGGTATCAGGGTTATGCTGGCTTCATAGAATGAATTTGGAAGTGTTGCTTCGTTTTCTATGTTCTGAAATAATTTGAGTAGTACTGGTGTAAGCTCTTCTCTAAATGTTTGGTAGAATTCTCCAGTAGAGCCATCTGGGCCAGGGCTTTTTTTTTGTTGGGAGTTTTTTTTTTATTACCTTTTCAATCTTTTCTCTTGTTATGGGTCTGTTCAGATTTTCAACATCACTTTGTGTTTGGGTAGGTAGTGTGTTTCTGGAAATTCATCCATTTCCTCTAGGTTTTCAAATTTGTTGGAGTATTGTTTTCATAATACTCTGTTATGATCCTTTTTATTTCAGCTGGGTCTGTTGTAATGTTGCCCATTTCATTTCTTATTTGGGTTATTTTCCTCCTCTCCTGTTTTTCTTTTGTCAATCTGGCCAGTGGTTTGTCGATTTTGTCAACCCTTTCAAAGAACCAACTTTTGGTTTTGTTGATTCTTTCTGTTGTTTTTCTATTCTCTATTTCATTTATTTCTGCTCTAATCTTTATTATTTCCTTTCTTCTGGTGACTGTGGGCTTTTTTTTTTTTTTTTTTTTGCTGTTCTCTTTCTATGTGTTTGAGTTGTGTAATGTTCTGATTTTGTCCTTCTTTTTCGATGTGTGCATCGATTGCTATAAATTGTCCTCTGAGGACTGCCTTTGCTGTGCCCCAAAGGTTTCTGTATGATGTGTTTTCATTATTGTTTGATTCTAGGAATTTTTTGATACCATCTCTGATTTATTCTGTTACCCAGTGGTTTGTAAGCAGGGTGTTATTCAGTTTCCATGTAATTGATTTTTTTCCCTTGCTCTTCCTATTGTTAATTTCTACCTTGATGACATTGTGGTCAGAGACGATACTGTGTATTATCTCAGTGTTTTGGATTTTCTTGAGGGTTGCTCTGTGGCCTAAGATGTGGTCTGTTCTGGAGAACGTTCCTTGTGTGTTGGAAAAGAATGTGTACTTTGCAGCTGTTGAGTGGAGTGTTCTATATATGTATGTGAGGTCAAGTTGGCTGATTGTGCCATTTAGATCTATAATAGATAATTTAATGTCCTTATCTTCTAATTCTAACATTTGTGCCTGTTCTGGCTTGGTTTCATGATTTTTATCCTCATTTGCATATCTCACAATTTTTGATTGGGTGCTAGACATTGTGGATTTTAACTTGTTGGGTGCTGGATTTTTTTGTATTCCTATAACTGTTCTTGAGTTTTGCTGAGACAAAATTAATTTACTTGGAAATATTTGATTCTTTTGATCTTGCTTTTAATGTTTGTTTGGTGGGAATAGAAAAGCATTTAGTTTAGGACTGATTTTGCACCACTTGGTGGCACTGTGGATAAGCGCTCTGCTGCTAACTAAAAGGTCAGTGTTCGAAATCACCAGTCACTCTGTGGAAGAAAGATGTGACAACCTGCTTGCATGAAGATTACAGCTTTGGAAAACCTATGGGGAAGTTCTACTGTGTCCTATAGGGTTGCTATTAGTTGGAATCAAATTGATGACAACTTGTTTGGTTTTGGTTTGATACTAAGATAAGTAGCCATATCTTCTGAGTACTTTAGCCTTCTGAATACTCTTTCCAATATTCAGTGAATTATGGAGTCTTTTACTTTTTTGATGCAGGGAACAGGAGCTATTCCTAGCCCTGGGTACTGTTCTCTGTAATCCTTTGGAGTGATTTTTCCCTCAGACTTGGATAGTATCAAGGAAACTATTAGTATTCTGCTAAATACTTGGGGGGAGGCCTTCTGAAGCTCTCTGGAGTTATCTCTCTGTGCAGCTCTCTACTTTCTTGTACTCTGTTCTGTGAACTCTACTGTCCTCCTTCTTCCCAGACTCTCAGTTCTATCTGTTCAAGTTAGGGAGTCTGCCTGTCTCCAACTGGGTTCCTTCCCTATGTGCCATGACCAAAATTATTTTTTAAGTATATTTATTTTATTTTTATCTCACCCTTTAACATTTTATTTTTGCTTTTATTTTATGCTGTGTGTAATATATTATTATGTTAACACATGTATATAATTAATACATGAATAAAACATGCCTATATTGAATCTTGGCTGGAAGCAGAGAATACCAAAAAGATGTTTACCTGTGTTTTATGGACTATGCAAAGGCATTTGACTGTGTGGATCATAACAAACTATGGATAACATTGCGAAGAATGCGAATTCCAGAACATTTAATTGTGCTCATAAAGAACCTGTACATAGACCAAAAGCAGCTGTTCAAACAGACCAAGAGGATATTGTGTGGTTTAAAATCAGAAAAGGTTTGCATCAGGGCTGTATCTTTCACAATACTTATTCAGTCTGTATGCTGAGTAAATAATCTGAGAAGATGGACTATATGAAGAAGAACGCAGCATCAGGATTGCAGGAAGACTCATAAACAACCTTGTTTGCTGAGAGTGAAGAGGACTTGAAGTACTTACTGATGAAGGTCAAAGACTGCAGCCTTCAGTACGGATTTCACCTCAACAAAAATCTTGTTTCTCAACAAGAAAATAAAAATCCTAACAACTGGACAAATTAAGCGCATCATGATTAATTGAGAAATACTCAATTTGTTAAGAATTTCATTTAACTTGGATCAACAATCAAGCCCATGGAAACAGCAGTCAAGAAATCATGTATATTGCATTGGACAAAGTTCCTGCAAAATACCTTCTTAAGGTATTAAAAAAGCAAAGGTGTCACTTTAAAGACTAAGGTGCACCTGACCCAAGCCCTGGTGGTGCAGTGGTTAAGCACTCGACTGCTAACCAAATGGTCCCCGGTTCGAACCCACCAGCCTCTCTGTGGGAGAAAGATGTGGCAGTCTGCTCCCCTAAAGATTTACAACCTTGGAAACCCTATGAGGCAGTTCTACTCTGTCCTGTAAGGGTGCTATGAGTTGGAACCAACTTGATGACAATGAGTTTGGGTTTTTTGGACCCAAAGCATGATATTTTTAATCACCTCATACGTATGTGAAAGCTGGATAGTGAATAAGGAAGACGGAAGAAGAAATGATGCCTTTGAATTATGGTTTTGGCTGACTGCCCTGACGGGAAACACAACAGAGAGTCCTTGATGGAGCAGGAGAAAGGTGGGATGCAGAACTCAAATTCTAGTAAGAAGACCAGACTTAATTGTCTGAGACTGGAGGAACCCCAGAAGGCATGCCCCCCGGATTCTCTATCAGCCCAAAACAAACAATTTCTGAGGCCAACTCTTCAGACGGGGATTGGAGTGGACTGTGGGACATAAAGTGATACTCATGAGGAGTGTGCCTCTTAGCTCAAGTAGATACAAAAGACTAAATGGGGAGCTTCTGTTTGGAGGTGAGATGAGAAGGCAGAGAGGGTTAGGGGCTGGTTGAATTGACATGGGGAATCGGGTGGAAAGGAGTGTGCTGCCATAGTATGGGGAGAGCAGTTAGGATCACATAACAGTGTATGTATAAATTTTTGTATGGGAGACTAATTTGAAATGTAAACTTCATTTAAACTACAATAAAAAATAGAATGAAGTATGGTTTTGGCAAAGAATATTAATAAACCATGGACCGCCAGAAGAACAAACAAATCTGTCTTGTAAGAAGTACTGCCAGAATGCTCCTTAGAAGCAAGGATGGTGAGACATTGTCTCACGTACTTTGGACATGTTATCAGGAGGGACCAGTCCCTGCAGAAGGACATAATGCTTGGTAAAGTAGAGGATCAGCAAAAAAGAGGAAGACCTTTAATCAGATGGATTGACATAGTGGCTGCAACAATAGGCTCAAACATAGCAACGATTGTGAGGATGTCGCAGGACTGGACAATATTTCGTTCTGTTGTACATGGGGTCTCCAACTCGATGACACCTAACAGCACCACATTGAATGCTAACTGTGTGCTTCATTTTAATATCTTTACAGCAACCCAAGAAATAGATATTAGCTTCCACATTTTATAAATGAGGAAACTGGATTTAAGAAGTTTAGTACATTTACCAAGTTCACACAGTGGGTAAAGGTTTTACCAGGTATTCAAATCCAGCTCTGGCTAATTCTGAAGCTTGTGCTGTAGCTACTGAACTGGAGTTCTTCCCTGTATTGTAAATACTCTCAAAGCTTGTATAATACTAATGTGCATATACTATGATTTTGATTCTGAACTCCTTGAGGCAGAATTATCTTAATCATTTTTGGCATCTCCAAAGCTTGACACACAGCAAGTGTTTAATAAGTATTTGTTGAATCAGTCTGAAATCCACATATTATTGGGTATCTCTGTTTCCTAGGACTGCCATAATAAAATACCACAAAGTGGGTGACTTTAAAGAACAGAAATTTACTGTTTCACAATTCTAGAGGCTAGTAGTTCAATTTCAGGGTGTCAGCAGGGCTGTTCTCTCTCTGTTAGTTCTAGGGGAAGAGCCTTCCTTTTTTCTTCCAGCTTCTGGTAGCCCCAGGCATGTCTTGGCATTCCTTGGCTTATATATCTTTCCTCACAAGGCTTCTTCAGCTGTGTGATTCTGTCTCTGTGTCTGTTCTTCCCTTTTATAAGATACTACTCAAAAGGAATTAGGATCCATCCTACTCTGGTATGACATCATCAACTGATCATATTTTCAAAGAAAGACCTATATGGAAACAGGTCACATTCGCCAGTACAAGGGTTGGGACTTCAACATATTGTTTGGTGGGGGGGACATGATTCAATCTATACATTGGACATGAAATAATCAGTAATATGCTGGGCAGTTGTTCCCTGGCAGATGTTTAAAAATGTAGACCCCTGCAGATATAAGGAATTTATTTCAGTTTATATTTTAGGTAGGAAGAATTTTCCTGAAGGGTGTTTTGACACCTTTTGTGTCTTCAAAACATGGAGAGTAAGAAGCTGCCGGGTCCATATACTTGGTTTCCAGGAGTTGTTACTGACCCTGAATTTCAGTTACAGGGGCACAGATGATTCATTATGAGACTGTTCCCAGTATTCAGAGGTAGAGCTACAATCAAAAACAAAAACTAATGCTGAGGTTTAGTTATGTGATTCTACAACTGCAAAGCATAGCCAGACCCTACTATTTGGCATGACCAGGTACACAGATAGGAATTTAGAGCCAAGTGGAATAAAGTTCCTTTACCACACTGGGTTATAGTCAGGAGTTTGGTAAGGAAGAACTAGAGAGTGCTATCAGAACACTCCAGTAGTTTATTTTATGTAAATGAACTTAGATGCCAGCTTTTAGCCTGCTCTGCTCACTGAAAAAATTGAAATTAAAATGGCTGGGCATTGCAACTCACTAAAGATGGAAAATCCAGTGTCTCTCCATTTCTTTGGGAATGTAGGGTCACCCAGTTCTAATTTTCAGCTTCTCCTCGGTTTTCGTTTGCTTGGCATCTTGCTGCTTTTATGTGCTCTCCCTTTTTACACTGTACTGACGGCACCACCCCTATGCCTTCAGCCACTTGGGTTTCCCTTATTAAGAAATAGCTTTGAGAGGAGTTCCAGCAAAATGGTGCTCTATGCAGAAGCACCACGCCATCTCTCCACAGCAAAGATCTGAAAAACTAAGTGGAACAGAGACTACAACAATCCTGAAACCCTAAAACATCAAATGAAGAGATTAAGAACTCAGCCAAGCACCAAATGGAGTGAGAAAACTGACAGAGAATGGAGAGCGAGGAGAGATTCATGCAGAGGTCCACTACCAGCTAACGCAGTGTGGATCTGCCATCTTGGACTTCTATTGGAGACCAGCAAACAGGGAGTACAAGAAAGCAGCCTCATGGAGTGTCCAACGGGAGACAAAACAACTGGTATTTTGCAATATACGCTTTCCCACCCTCCACTCCTCTTCACCCCGACTTGGCCTCCTCTGCTTCCCGCCACCACAATCTCTTGACCAGGAAACATCGGCTGCTTGGATTCCACACACCCGAATGGGCGGCTGTCTGAGTGCCATTTGTTGGCTGCTGGTGTTGCTTTTTTCTGCTTCTTTTGATTTCTTCCTCGCCTCTCACTACCTCTCCCTCCTTTCGCTTGAGGGCCTGGCCCCGTGCGCTGTCTTTGCTTCTTCCTAAGGGGCTGCAGAGCCCCGGTAATTTGTGATATATGCTTTCCCACTCTCTGCCCTTCTTCACCCACACTCGGCCCCCTCTGTTTCCCATGGACACAGTCTCTTGTCCAGAGACACCAGCCCACACTAGCTGGCTCTCTGAGTGCCATTTGTTGGCTGCTAGTGTTGATTTTTTTTTCCTGCTTCTTTTGATTTCTTACTTGCCTCTTGCCACCTCCCCCTTCTTTTGCTCGAGTGCCTGGCTCCATGCGCCATCTTTGCTTCTTCTTGAGAGGCTGTGGAGCTCCATTCGAGTGTGGACCTGCTTCCCGGTCTGGGCTACCGCGCTGGTGGGATCCCGGGGCTTTTATTCGTTTGTTTGTTTTGAATTGTTTGTTTTCTTTTCCTTTTCTTGAGTTGGGAGCCCTTTCTGGCCAGGCGGAGCTGCGTGGCAAGGAGACTCCCCTTCGGCTTCCACAGACGTGCAGAAGGATCCCTGAGGGCATTTCTGTTTTCGTTGGTTTTTTTTTTCTATTTTTTGGGGGGACTTTCTTGTTTTTTTTAGATTTGTTTTGTTTTCTTTTTCCTCTTTTTCCCTTTTTGTCTTGCTTAATTGCTCAGTTTCTCGTCTCTCTATATCTTCCTTCTCTTTCTGTTCCCTGAATACCTGGTGTTGTATACCTCTATGCTTTCTAGCCAGGCTGTACTGCAACACCTGAGAGTGACTTCCCCAGACTTCATAGCTGCACCGGTGGGATCCCTGGGAACTTTGCGGGTCTTTAACCTTTCCAGTTTTTATTTATTCATTCTTTTCTTTTCTTCCTCCTCCCCTTTCTGTTTTTCTCCATTTCATAATCTCTTATCTCTCCACTCCAACGGCAAGCTCCCCTAGCATTCTTTATGGTTTGCTTGTATGTTTTTGGCTCCTGTTCCTTTCTCCTCTCTCCCATATCCATCTTAGCTCCACACATAACAATCTCCCCACTGCATCCTGCCTACCTGCACCATGCGCTTGACATCACACCACCAAGTAGCACAGGCACAGCCTACTGGAACCTGCCCTGCACTGATGACTGACCTGCTCTGGTGGCTGTAGTAAGTGCCACAAACAACCCGTCCCAGTAACTCCTCTTCAGCTAGACCTGCCCTGAAGTACTATACCCTACTGACTGACCCTGCCATTTGGAGAAGGAGGTGAAAAGTCTTGTGCGCACAGACAAGCAAACAACAAAGAACATACAGTTCGCCTGCTCAGACATAGTCAAATTTAAAAAAAAAATAAAAGGGATGAAACAAACAAATCTACAATCAATAAATGAGAGAAATAACTACTGAATGCCCCGAAAACAGCAGACAATATCAAAACATTTACAAAAACAGGACAGGATGGTTCCAGTAGGCATCCAAAATAAAACGCCAGATGACTCTCCTGTGGAAGAAAATGCACTAGAACTACCTGATAGGGAATTCAAATCTCTAATACTCAGAATTCTCCAAGAACTGAAGCAAAAAGTTGACACACATGAGGAAAAAATAGACAAATTCATGGAAAATACAGACAAAAAATTGGAAGAATTCAGGAAAATAATGCAGGAACAAAATGCCAAAATAAATTCACAACTAGAAATTATACAAAGACAACAATTAGAAATCCAAAAGATAAATAGTAAGATTTCAGAAATGGACGGTGTTATAGAAGGGCTGAGAAGCAGATTTGAAACAGTGGAAGACAGGATCAGTGGAATTGAAGACAAACACTTGGATACAACTCTGTTTGAGGAAAACTCAGAAAAAAGAACAAAGAAAAATGAAGAGACCCTGAGAGTTATGTGGGATACAATCAAAAGCAAAACTTTTCGAGTGATTGGAATTCCAGAACAGGGTGAGAAAACAGAAAACACAGAGAGGATCATTGAGGAACTGCTGACAGAAAACTTCCCCAATATCATGAAAGATAAAAAGCTGGCCATCCAAGAAGCTCAACGAACCCCATCTAGGAGAGACCCCAAAAGAAAATCACCAAGGCATATATTCACACTCACCAAAACGAAAGACAAACAAAGAATTCTGAGAGCAGCTCGTAAAAACCAAGAAGTCACATACAGAGGAGAAACAATAAGACTAAGCTCAGATTATTTAGCAGAAACCATGCAGGCAAGAAAGCAATGGGATGACATATATAAAATCTTGAAAGCAAAAAATTGTCAGCCAAGAATAATATATCCTGCAAAACTCTCATTCAGATTTGATGGTAAAATTAGGCCATTTCCAGATAAACAGAAATTAAGGGAATATGTAAAAGTCAAACCAAACTTACATGAATTATTAAAGGCAGTTCTTCGATCTGAGGACAAACAACTTCAGCTCACAGGCAGAACCTAGGTTGCAGGATCGTACCAGCCAGATACCAATCTAGGAAATGAACTCTTGAGGACTATCCAAAACCAAAAGAAATACAACAGGGCATCAGAGCAGTTAATTAGTAAATGACAACAACATCAGAACAATAAAAGAAGGAATAAACCACATAGGTATAGAACCTTCTAATGGAGAGGAAGGCAAGGTGATACCAAGTAAGTGTAGACTGCTTCAAACTTATAAAGATAAGGGTAAAATTCATGGTAACCACAAAGAAAGTTAACAAACCAGCTCATAAAAATAGAGATGAAAAACATAAAGTCTCAGCAAAAACAAAACCTACAAAAACAAAAGAAATGAAAAAAAAATCCACAAACAAAAGTAACTCAGCACAAGAGAGTAAGAAGAACAAAGAAAACGTCAGCACCACCAAAAAAAAGCACTACAAAATGACAGCAACAAACCCACATCTATCAATAATTACACTGAATGTAAATGGACTCAATGCACCCATAAGGAGACGGTCAATGACAGAATGGATAAGAAAACAGGATCCATCAATATGCTGTCTACAAGAGACACACCTTAGAAACAAAGATGTGAATTTATTAAAAGTCAAAGGTTGGAAAAAAATATATCAAGCTAACAACTACAAAAAAACAGCAGGAGTGGCAATTCTCATCTCAGAGAAAATAGATTTTAAAACAAAATCTACCATAAAAGACAAAGAAGGACACTATATAATGATTAAGGGGACAATCCATCATGAAGACATAACCATAATAAACATCTATGCTCCCAATGACAGGGCTCCAAAATACATAAAAAAAACTCTAACAACACTGGAAAGAGAAATTAACAGTTCCACAATAATAGTAGGAGACTTCAACACATCACTCTCAGTAAAGGACAGAACAACTAAGAAGAAACTCAGCAAAGATACACAGAAGACCTAAAGGGCACAATCAGCCAACTTGACCTCATAGACATATATAGAACACTCTATCCAACCACTGCAAAGTACACATTCTTTTCCAATGCACATGGAACGTTCTCCAGAATAGACCACATCTTAGGCCACAGAGCAATCCTCAACAAGATCCAAAACGTTGAGATAATTCAAAGTATCTTCTCTGACCACAATGCCATCAAGGTAGAAATTAACAATAGAAAGAGCAAGGAAAAACAATCAACTACATGGAAACTGAATAATACCCTGCTTACACATCAGTGGGTAATAGAAGAAATCAGAGATGGAATCAAAAAATTCGTAGAATCAAATGAGAATGAAAACACATCGTACCAAAACCTTTGGGACACAGCAAAGGCAGTCCTCAAAGGACAATTTATAGCAATAGATGCACATATCAAAAAGGAAGAAAGGGACAAAATGAAAACATTAACTACAGAACTCAAACAAATAGAAAGAGAACAGCAAAAAAAGCCCACAACCACCGGAAGAAAGGAAATAGTAAATATCAGAGCAGAAATAAATGAAATAGAGAACAGAAAAACAATAGAAAGAATCAACAAAACCAAAAGTTGGTTCTTTGAAAGAATCAACAAAATCGACAAACCACTGGCCAGACTGACAAAAGAAAAACAGCAGAGGACACGAATAACCCAAATAAGAAATGAAATGGGGGACATTAAAACAGACCCAACTGAAATAAAAAGCATTATAACAGAATATTATGAAAAACTATACTCCAACAAATTTGAAAACCTAGAGGAAATGGATAAATTTCTAGAAACACACAGCCTACCCAAACTACAACAAAATGATGTTGAAAATGTGAACAGACCCAGAACAAGAGAAGAGATTGAAAAGGTAATAAAAAAAACTCCCAACCAAAAAAAGCCCTGGCCCAGATGGCTTCACTGGAGAATTCTACAAAACATTTACAGAAGAGCTTGTACCAGTACTACTCAAGCTATTTCAGAGCATAGAAGAGGAAGCAACACTTCCAAATTCATTCTATGAAGCCAGCATAACGCTGATACCAAAACCAGGCAAAGACATCACAAAAAAAGAAAATTACAGACCAATATCTCTCATGAATATAGACGCAAAAATTCTGAACAATATTCTAGCCAATAGAATTCAGCATCATATCAAAAATATAATACACCACGACCAAGTAGGATTCATACCAGGTATGCAAGGATGGTTCAACATTAGAAAATCAATTAACGTAATCCACCACATAAATAAAAGGAAAGAAAAGAATCACATGATCGTCTCAACTGACACAGAAAAGGCATTTCACAAAGTCCAACACCCTTTCCTGATAAAAGCTCTCAATAAAATAGGTATAGAAGGGAAATTTCTCAACATAATAAGGGGCATCTATGCAAAACCAACGGCCAACATCATTCTTAATGGAGAGAGGCTGAAAACATTCCCCTTGAAAACAGGAACAAGACAAGGATGCCCTTTATCACCATTCCTATTTAACATTGTGCTAGAAGTTCTAGCTAGAGCAATAAGGCAAGAAAAAGAAATCAAGGGCATCTAAATTGGTAATGAAGAAGTTAAACTGTCCCTGTTTGCAGATGATATGATACTATGCATAGAAAACCCTAAAGACTCCATGAGAAATCTACTGGAACTAATAGAAAGATTCAGCAGAGTAGCAGGATACAAGATAAACATTCAAAAATCAGTTGGATTCCTATACACCAGTAAGGAGAACGATGAAAAGGAAATCAGGAACACGATACCATTTTCAATAGCCCCTAAAAAGATAAAGTACTTAGGAATAAATCTGACCATGGATGTAAAAGACCTATACAAAGAAAACTACAAAACACTACTGCATGAAACCCAAAGGGATCTACATAAATGGAAAAACATACCATGCTCATGGATAGGCAGACTCAACATTGTGAAAATGGCAATTCTACCCAAAGCAATTTACAAATACAATGCAATCCCGATCCAAATACCAACAACATTCTTCAAAGAAATGGAAAAACTAATCATTAACTTTATATGGAAAGGGAAGAAGCCCCGAATAAGTAACGCACTACTGAAGAAGAATAAAGTTGGAGGACTCACACTACCTGACTTCAGAACCTGCTGTACAGCTACAGTAGTCAAAACAGCCTGGTACTGGTACAATGACAGATATATTGACCAATGGAACAGAATTGAGAACCGAGATGTAAATCCATCCACCTACTGTTCCTGATCTTCGACAAGGGCCCAAAGTCTATCACATGGGGAAAAGACGGTCTTTTTAACAAATGGTGCTGGCAATACTGGATATCCACTTGCAAAAAAATGAAACAGGACCCCTACCTCACACCGTATACAAAAACTACTTCAAAATGGATCAAAGACCTGAATATAAAGCCTAAAACTATAAAGTTCATAGAAGAAAAAGTAGGACCAACACTTCAGGCCTTAATACATGGCATTAACAGGATATAAACCATAACCATCAACGCACAAACCCCAATAGATAAGCTAGATAACTGGGATCTTCTAAAAATCAAACACCTATGGTCTTCAAAAGACTTCACCAATAGAGTCAAAAGAGAACCTACGGACTGGGAAAAAATTTTTGGACAGTACAAGTCAGAGAAAGGTCTAATCTCCACAATCTACAAGAAAATCCAACACCTCTACAACAAAAAGACAAATAATCCTATTAAAAAATGGGCAAAGGAAATGAACAGAACTTCACCAAAGAAGACATTCAAATGGCCAACAGACACATGAGGAAATGCTCGTGATCACTAGCCATTAGAGAAATGCAAATTAAAACCACAATGAGATACCATCTCACCCAGGCATTACTGCCACGAATCAAAAACACTGGAAATAAGAAATGTTGGAGGGGCTGCAGGGAGATCGGAACACTTATGCACTGCTGGTGGGAATGCAAAATGATACAAGCATTTTGGAAAATGATATGGTGCTTTCTCAGAAAGCTAGAAATAGACATACATTCGATTCAGCAATCCCTCTCCTAGGAATATATCCTAGAGAAATAAGAGTCGTCACTCGAATAGACATATGCACACCTATGTTCATGGCAGCATTGTTCACAATAGCAAAATGATGGAAACAACCTAGATGCCCATCAACAGATGAATGAATAAACAAACTATGGTACATACACACAATGGAGTACTATGGAACGAGAAAGAACAACAACGAATCTGTGAAGCATCTCATAACATGGATGAAACTGGAGGACATTATGCTGAGTGAAATAAGTCAATCACAAAAGGACAAATATTGTATGAGACCTCTATTGTAAAAACCCATGAAAAAGTTCACACCCAAAATGTAACAATCTTTGTTGGTTACCAGGGATGTGAGGGGTGGGGTGGGGCGAATACTAAATAGGCAATAGATAAGTGGTATCTTGGGTGAAGGGTGAGACAGTACACAGTACAGGGGAAACTAGCACAACTGGTACAAGGAAAGGTCATGGAAGCCCCATAGATACATCCAAACTCCCTGAGGGACTGAATTGCTGGGTGGAAGGCTGTAGGGACCATGGTCTCGGGGAACATGTAGCTCAGTTGGCATGACACAGCTTATAAAGACAATGCTCTACATTCTACCTTGGTGAGTAGTTTCTGGGGTCTTAAAAGCCTGTGAGCGGCCATCTAAGATACTCCAGTGGTCTCATCCCTCCGGGAGCAAGGGAGAATGAAGAGAACAGGATATAAGGAAAAGATTAGTCCGAAGGAGTAATTGTCCACAGCTACCAAGGCCTCCACCGGACTGAGTCCAGTACAGCTAGATGGTACCCGGCTACCACCACTGACTTCTCTGATCAGGATCACAACAGAGGGTTCTGGACAGAGCTGGAGAAGGATGTAGAGCATAATTCTAACTCACAAAAAAAAAAGACCAGATTTACTGGCCTAAAGGAGACTGGAGAAACCTCGAGAGTATGGCCACCAGACACCCTTTTAGCTCAGTGGTGAAGTTACCTCTGAGGTTCACTGTTCAGCCTGGGAGTGGACAGCCCCGTAAAACCAAATGAGACTAACGAGGTACAAGAGTCCAGTGACAAGGGCCAGAAGGCAGAAGGGAACAAGGAAGCTAGTGATAGGGAACCCAAGGTTGAGTAAGGATATTGTTGATGTGTTGTGAGATTGTTAACCATTGTCATAGGGCAACATGTGTAGTAACTGTTAAATGAGAAACTATTTTGTTCTGTAAGCCTTCATCTTAAGTGGGAATAACAGCAGAATTGGAAGAGCGTAGACAATGTCACTGAACTGTGCATGTAGAAATTTTTGAAATAGTGTATCTTTGGCTATGTGTATTTTCACCAAAAAAAAAAGTTGAGAAGTTAGAGGGTTGATATGTTGTGGGGTTGTTAACCAATGTCATAAAACAACATGTGTACTACTGTTTCATGAGAAACTATTTGTTCTGTAAGCCTTCACCTGAAGTACAATTAAAAAAAAAAAAGTCTGTAAAAAAAAAAAGAAATAGCTTTGAAGGTCTGGTGCAATAAAGAACCATTAAACAATAGCTCAAGGCATTGGTGGTTGAAAATTGAGTGTTAGTTCGTCTCTTTTTAAAATCTCTTAGGCAGTCTCACAGATGGACTTTTCTCCTTGGGCTGCCATATTACCCAGCCTTCTCCCTTTCTGTCCTTGGGTTTCTCTCCTTCCTTTCTTGTTGTTTTTTCCCCCCTGCCCCCACTTTAACCAAAAAAGAATCATGTTACGTTTCTTAGACCTAGTGATTCTGTGTTTTCATTGGCAGTCTTTATTCTTTAAGACCATGGCCTGGCCAGACTCATCCTTCTACCTGGAGTGTATCTTTCTGGATTTTCTAAACAGAGATAGTTCTCTCCATGAGAGGAGTTCTAGCCCCTGACATTAAGATTCCAATGATTTTCTCTTACTGCATCAGTTGTACTGTAGAGTTGCTTGGATGTTACTAAATTTTACAACATGGTGAGATCCTGCCACCTCCATGTAATGGATGCTGTGGTGTGCCCCCAGGTCCCCCTTCAGGACTGGGGCACTCATTCCCCCAGCTGCTGGGAATGTTAATGGCTAATGGCTTTCAGCTGAGTCCTTCACCCAGCATTACCCTCAGCCCCAGAGAGCTGCCTTGAGGGTAAGGGTGTAAAGGTGATGTGGGGTGGTGGTCTGAAGGCCCAACCCCCTTGCCTCAAAGTGGGTCAACTCTGAAAGGATCAGCCGAGGCTTCTGTTCCAACTGCATCCATAGTTCAACTTCTCCTTCTACCCAGCTGCTACCCACATTCCCTAACAGATGTTTTTCCAAGAACACCTCCCAGTAAACCTCTTACATACAAATCTCTGAGGTTGGGTCTCTGTTTCCTGGGAAACCTGCCTTATGACACCCTATTTCTACAATTTTTAAATAAAATGTCTGAAGTCTCTATCCCATGTATGGTATGAAATTCTTCTCCACTCTTAATATTGCCAGAGGTTTTAGGGGTTGGCTCTGGTTTCCTTCCTGCCCTGATTTCTAGATCTCTGCTCTGTATTTCATCTCCTGTGCATAGTGCCCTGATGGACGTCACTTTGATTCCTTCAGCACCTTTAAATACTATTGTGTGAATACCTTACCCAAGGTTTGGAGTTACAGAGAGATTACACCAGGACACCTGAGAGTGAATATTAGGCATCATCATCTTAAACATGTTTTGGCTGCCCTGCGTCTGGAATGTCTTACAGGGTGTTATTTCTCTGCAGTTTTGCCACAGCTCTACCATTGTCCACCTGATCCACTGCTGTGTTGTGTGGTTCTGTACCCTCCCTCACCCCACTTCCTCCTCTTTTCTCGCTCCTCACCCCAATGCCCAAATTTTATTCTTATTCAGAAAAGTTCTGTTTTTGGGTCTCAATCCAAACTGTCTTGGCTATGCCCAGACATAACCCAACAAACTAGTAAGGTCTATTCCTTGCCAATGCGAGGAACTCGGTTGTCATTTCTTAAAAATAACATTTTTTTCACTCATTCCCATAGCAGTATGTGTTATGGATTGAATTATGTCCCCCCAAAATATGTGCTGTAATCCTAACTCCTATACCTGTAGTTATAATCCCATTTGGGAATGGGTTTCTTGGTTTACGTTAATGAGGCAGTATTAGTGTGGGGTGTGTTTTAAGTCAATCTCTTTTGAGATATAAAAAGAACAGATTGAGCAAGCAACCAAGACATGAAGAAGGAGCATTTGAGAACGGCCCTGGTGGTGCAATGGCTAATCTTTCAGCTGTTAACCAAAATGTTGGCAGTTCCAATCCACCAGCTGCTCCATGGAAACCCTATGGGGCAGTTCTACTCTGTCTTATAGGGTCACTATGAGTCAGAATTGACTCAACGGCAATGGGTTTGGTTTTTTTTTTGAAAGATGAGCAGAGTTTAGTCAGTGGCTGAGAAGGGTAAGGGGGTTACAGATGGAGGAAACATGAGCAGAAGAATTTTTGGGGAGTATTATGTAGTCCAATTTGGCTATGGGAAACCCTGGGTAGTACAAATGGTTAATGCTCTTGGCTGCTAACAGAAAGGTCAGAGGTTCAAGTCCACCCAGAGGCACCTTGGAAGAAAGGCCTGGTGATCTACTTCAGAAAAATCAGCCATTGAAAACCCTATGGAGCACAGTTCTACTCTGACATACATGGAGTTGCCATGAGTTGGACTGGCTCAATGGCAACTTTTTTTTTTTTTTTAAAATATGGCTGGAGTGTGTGTATTTTCAAGGAAGTACCAGGGAATCAAGATTCCAGTCTTTAGCAGCCTGTATCTCAGTGAGTGGCTGAAGTGAGACTTTAACATTCTCTGTCTGGATTTTATTACAGACTATTTTCTGGTTGAAAATCAAGGAATTATAGCATCATGATTGCGAGTGAGAAGTCTGGAGTGAATTTCTTGGGTTGGATTCAAATCCTGGCTCCACACTCATAAGCTGAATTTTGATTAATTTCCCCTCACCTGCAAAATAAATATTATCCAATAGCACTCAGGGGTTTTGGAAGATAAAATGAGATAATGCTTTAGAAGAGCCTGGCTCACAGTAAGTAAACCACACTGGTAGACTTTCAACAAGCTCACACCAGTGCTCTCTATAACCATACTTTGTAATGGCTGCATGTTAGTACTAATGATGATTCTGCCTCAGATGCGAGGTGTTAGCCACATGGTGCTAACAAACTCTTTTTCAAAATACCGGTAATAGAGGATTGGGTGTGCTCCTGGGGTCTGGTACTATGTCAGGGCAAAGCTTTTTGGTTGTTATTATTCTCTACTGAAATAAGTGATGCAGATCAATGGAAAAGGTTATAGAGTGTCTTTTGGGCTATCATTTTCATTTCACTTTTTATTACTATCAGTTTTTGTAGATATTCATTAACTGAGCTTATTTTCAACATCATGTTTGCATCAAGCATGTAGTAGCTTCAGTGTATGTGGTGATTTCCTATTGATTGAATTATTTTACTTTTTACTTAGTGGAACTTCCATTTTATTGTCATTATTTTTCAAAAAAATGGAAACCTCGTGGCAAAACAGTTAAGAGCTCAGCTGCTGACTGAAAGGTTGGTGGTTTAAACCCACCCTGTTGTTCAGCAGGAGAAAAGCCTGGTGATCTGTTCCCGTAAAGATTGAAAACCAAAACCAAACCCGTTGCCATCGAATCAGTTCCAACTCATAGCCCCTATAGGACAGAGTAGAACTGTCCCATAGGGTTTCCAAGGCTGTAATTTTTTTTTTTTTGTTTATTGTTGTAGTTTAAATGAAGTTTACATTTCAAGTTAGTTTCCCATACAAAAATTTATACATACATTGTTATGTGACCCTAATGGCTTTCCCCAGACTGTGACAGCGCACTCCTCCTTTCCACCCCTGATTCCCCATGTCCATTCAACAAGCTCCTAACCCTCTCTGCCTTCCCATCTCACCTCCAGACAGAAGCTGCCCATTTACTCTCTTGTATCTACTTGAGCTAAGAGGCACACTCCTCACGAGTATCACTTTATGTCCCACAGTCCAGTCCAATCCCTGTCTGAATAATTGGCCTCAGAAATTGTTTTAGTTCTGGGCTGATAGAGAATCTGGGGGCCATGCTTTCCGGGGTTTCTCCAGTCTCATTCAGACCATTAGGTCTCGTCTTCTTACTAGAATTTGAGTTCTGCACCCCACCTTTCTCCTGCTCCATCAGGGACTCTGTTGTGTTCCCTGTCAGGGCGGTCATTGGTGGTAGCCAGGCACCATCTAGTTCTTCTGGTTTCAGGCTGATGAAGTCTCTGGTTTATGTGGCCCTTTCTGTCTCTTGGGCTAATACTTTCCTTGTGTCTTTGGTGTTCTTCATTCTCCTTTACTCCACACGGTTGGGATGAATTTATGCATCTTAGATGGCTGCTTGCAAGTTTTTAAGACCCCAGACGCCACTCACCAAAGCAGGATGCAGAACATTTTCTTAATAAGCTTTGTTATGCCAATTGACCTGGATGTCCCCTGAAAGCATGGTCCCCAGATCCCTACCCCTGCTACTCTGTCCCTCAAAGTGTTGATTGTATTCAGGAAACATCTTAGTTTTGGTTTAGTCCAGTTGTGCTGACTTCCCCTGTAGTGTGTGCTGTCCTTCCTTTCACCTAAGATAATTCTTATCTACTATCTAGTTAGTAAATAACACTCATCCTCTCTCCCCACCCTCGTAACCATCAAAGAATGTTTTCTTCTGTGTTTAAACCTTTTCTTGAGTTCTTGTAATAGTGGTCTTATAAAATATTTGTCCTTTCTGTGACTGAGTAAATTCACTCAGCATAATGCTCTCCAGATTCCTCCATGTTATAAGCTGTTTCATGGCTTCATCATTGTTCTTTATCATTGCATAGTATTCCATTGTGTGGATATACCATAATTTGTTTATCCATTCGTTCACTGATGGGCACCTAGGTTGTTTCCATCTTTTAGCTATTGTAAACAGTGCTGCAATGAACATGGGTGCATTTATCTATTCGTGTGATGGCTCTTATTTCTCTAGGATATATACCAAGGAGCAGGATTGCTGGATCATATGGTACTTCTATTTCTAGCTTTTTAAGGAAGCACCAAATTGATTTCCAAAGTGGTTGTAGCATTTTGAATTCCCACAAACAGTGTCTAAGTGTTCCAGTCTCTCCATAACCTCTCCCACATTTATTATTTTGTGTTTTTCGGATTAATGCTAACCTTGTTAGGGTGAGATGGTATCTCATTGTAGTTTTGATCTGCATTTCTCTAATGGCTAATAATTGTGAGCACTTTTTCATGTGTCTGTTAGCCGCCCGCATATCTTCTTTGGCAAAGTGCCTGTTCATATCCTTTCCCCATTTTTTAATTAGGTTATTTGTCTTTATGTTGTTGAGGTTTTGCAATATCTTGTAGATTTTAGAGATTAGACGCTGATCAGATTTGTTGTAGCCAAAAATTTTTTCCCGGTCTGTAGGTTGTTTTTTTACTCTTCTGATGAAGTCTTTTGATGAGCATAAGTGTTTGATTTTTAGGAGCTCCCAGTTATCTAGTCTCTCTTCTGGTGCTTGTGCATTGTTACTTACACTTCATATTCTGTTTATGCCATGTATTAGGGCTTCTAGCGTTGTCCCTATTTTTTCTTCCATGATCTTTATCGTTTGTGATTTTATATTTAAGTCTTTGATCGATTTTGAGTTAGTTTTTATGCATGGTGTGAGGTATGGGTCTTGTTTCAGTTTTTTGCTGATGGATACCAAGTTATGCCAGCACCATTTGTTAAAGAGACTGTCTTTTCCTTAATTAATGGACTTTGGGCCTTTGTGAAATATCAGCTTCTCATAGGTGGATGAATTTATGTCTGAATTCTCAGTTCATTCCATTGGTCTATGTATCTGTTGTTGTACCAGTACCAGGCTGTTTTGACTACCCTGGAGATATAATAGGTTCTACAATCAGATAGTGGCTGGCCTCCTACTTTGTTCTACTTCTTGAGTAATACTTTACTTATCCAGGGCCTCGTCCCTTTCCATATGAAGTTGGTGTTTTGTTTCTCCATCTCATTAAAAAATGACGGTGGAATTTGGATCGAGATTGCATTTTATCTTTAGATCGCTTTGGGTAGAATTAACATTTTTACAATGTTGAGTCTACCTGTCCATGAGCAAGGTATGTTTTTGCACTTATGCAAGTCTCTTAGTTTCTTGCAGTAGTGTCTTGTAGTTTTCATTGTATAGATCTTTTACGTCTCTGGTTAGATTTATTCTTAAGTATTTTATCTTCTTGGGAGCTATTGTAAATGGTGCTGATTTGGTGGTTTCCTCTTCGAGGTTCTCTTTGTTGGTGTAAAGCAATCCAACTGATTTTTGTACATTTATCTTGTATCCTGGAACTGCTGAAATCTTCTATTAGTTCCAGTAGTTTTCTTGTGTATTCTTTGGGGTTTTCTGTGTATAAGATCGTATTATCTGCAAATAGAGATACTTTGACTACTTCCCTACCAGTTTGGATGCTTCTTATTTCTTTTTCTAACCTAATTGCTCTGGCTAGGACCTCCAGCACAGTGTTGAATAAGAATGGTGATAAAGGGCATCCTTGTCTGGTTCCTGTTCTCAAGGGGAAGGCTTTCAAAGTCTCTCCATTGGCTTTGTATAAATGCCTTTAATTATATTGAGATATTTCCCTTCTATTCCTATTATGTTGAGAGTTTTTATCTGAATGGATGTTGAACTTTGTCAAATGCCTTTTCTGCATTGACTGATAAGATCATGTGGTTCTTGTCTTTTGTTTTATTTACGTGATGGATTATGTTGATTGTTTTTCTAATGTTGAACCATCCCTGCGTACCTGGTATAAATCCCACTTTGTCATGGTGAATTATTTTTTTGATATGTTGCTGAATTCTATTGGCTAGAATTTTGTTGAGGATTTTTGTGTCAATGTTCATGAGGGATACTGGTCTGCTATTTTCTTTTTTTGTAGTATCTTTACCTGGTTTTGGTATCAGGGTTATGCTGGCTTCATAGAATGAGTTTGGGAGTATTCCATCCTTTTCTTGCTCTGAAATACCTTTAGTAGTAGCGGTGTTAACTCTTCTCTGAAATTTTGGTAGAATTCTCCAGTGAAGCCATCCAGGCCAGGGCTTTTTTTGCTGGGAGTTTTTAAATTACTTTTTCAATCTCTTCTTTTGTTATGGGTTTATTTAGTTGTTCTACCTCTGTTTGTGTTAGTTTAGGTAGGTAGTGAGTTTCTAGAAATTTGTCCATTTCCTCTAGGTTTTCAAATTTGTTAGAGTACAATTTTTCATAGTATTCTGTTAAGATACTTTTAATTTCAGTTGGGTCTGTTGTGATATCACCCATCTCATTTCTTATACAGGTTATTTGCTTCCTCTCCTGTTTTTCTTTTGTGAGTTCAATTTTGTTAATCTTTTCAAAGAACCAGCTTTTGGTCTTGTTAACTCTTTCAATTGTTTTTCTAGTCTCTGTTTCATTTAATTCTGCTCTAATTCTTATTATTTCCTTTCTTCTGGTGCCTGAGGGCTTCTTTTGCTGCTCTCTTTCTACTTGTTCCAGTTGTAGGGTAAATGTTTTGATTATGGCTCTTTCTTCTTTATGGATGTGTGCATTTACTTCTGTAAACTGACCTCTGAGTACTGCTTTTGTCCCAAATGTTTTGGTAGGATGTGTTTTCATTCTCATTTGATTCTATGAATTTCTTGATTCCATCCTTAGTTTCTTCTATATCCCAGTAGTTTTTGAGCAAGGTGTTGTTCAGTTTCTATGTGTTTGATTTTTTTCCCTTGCTTTTTCTGTTGTTGATTTCTACTTTCGTGGTATTATGGTCAGAAAAGATGCTTTGTAATATTTCAGTGCTTTGGATTTTGTTAAGGCTTGCTTTATGGCCTAATATGTGGTCTATTCTGGAGAATGTTCCATGTGCATTGGAAAAGAAAGTATACTTGGTTGCTGTTGGGTGGAGTGTTTGGTATATGTTTATGAGATCAAGTTGGTTGATTGTAGCATTTAGCCCTTCCGTGTCTCTGTTGAGCTTCTTTCTGGATGTTCTGCCCTTCACTGAAAGTGGTGTATTGAAGTCTCCTACTACTATTGTGGAGCTGTCTATCTCTCTTTTCAGCACTGTTAGAGTATTTTTATGTATTTTGGAGCCCTGTTGTTGGGCGCGTAAATATTTATTATAGTTATGTCCTCCTGTTGTATTGACCGTTTAATCATTATATAGTGTTCTTCCTTATCCTCTGTGGTGGATTTTACTTTAAAGTCTGTTTTGTCAGAGATTAATATTGCCACTCCTGCTCTTTTTTGAGTGTTGTTTCCTTGATATATTTTCTTCCATCCTTTGAGTTTTAGTTTGTTTGTGTCTTTAAGTCTAAGGTGTGTCTCTTTTAGGCAGCAGATAGATGGATCATGCTTTTTTATCCAATTGGCCACTCTCTTTTTGGTGCATTTTGTCCATTTACATTCAGTGTAGTTATTGATAGGTATGAGTTTAATGCTGTCATTTTGATGTCTTTTTTTGTGTGTTGTTCAGTTTCTTTGTTCCACTTAATTTTCTGTGCTAAGTCGTTTTTCTTTATGTATTTTCTTTTTCATCTTTTTCGTTGTTGTTGATTTTATGTTTGCTGAGTCTTTATATTTCTCTAGTTTTTTATTTTGACTTGTAGGATTGTTAGTTTCCTTTGTGGTTACCTTAATATTTACTCCTAGTTTTCTAAGTTTATACTAGTCTTTTATTTCTTTATATCACCTTGACTTCCTCTCCATATGAAAAATCTATGCCTACATTTTTTAAGTCCCTGTATTGTTTTAACGTCATATTTTACATATTGACATCTCTTTCCCTATTTTCAGTGTTTTAGTTTTGGTTTATTTTTGTGACTTCCTTATCTGGGTTGATATCTGGTTGCTGTGTCCGGTGTTCTAGTCTTGGGTTGTTATCTGATGTTACTGATTTTCTAACTGGAGGACTCCCTTTAGGATTTCTTGTAATTTTGGTTTAGTTTTTGCAAATTCCCTAAACTTCTCTTTATCTGGAAATGCCCTAATTTCACCATCATATGTGAGAGACAGTTTGCTGGATGTATGATTCTTGGCTGGCAAGTTTTTTCCTTCAAGCCTTTATATATGTCATCCCATTGCCTTCTTGCCTGCATGATTTCTGCTGAGTAGTCCGAACTTAGTCTTATTGACTCTCCTTTGTAGATGACTTTTCGTTTATCCCCAGCCAGTCTTAAAATTCTCTCTTTATCTTTGGTTTTGGCAAGTTTGATTATAATATGTCTTGGTGACTTTCTTTTGGAATCTAGCTTATGTGGGGTTTGATGAACATCTTGGATAGATGTCTTCTCATTTTTCATGATATTGGGAAAGTTTTCTGCCAACAAATCTTCAACAATTTTCTCTGTATTTTCTGTTATCCCCCACTTTCTAATAATCCAGTCACTCATAGGTTATTCCTCTTGATAGAATCCCACATAATTCTTAGGGTTTCTTTGTTTTTTTAAGTTCTTTTGTCTGATTTTTCCTCAAAATTTCGTGTCAAGTGCTTTATCTTCAATGTCACTAGTTCTGACTTCCATTGCCTCAATTCTGCTCCTATGACTTTCTATTGAGTTGTCTAATTCTGAAATTTTATTGTTAATCTTCTGGATTTCTGACTGCTGTTTCTCTATGCATTCTAGCAGCCTGTTAAATTTGTCATTATGCTCTTCTCTAATCTTTTTAATTTCTTCTATTGTGTGTTCTGCATTTTGATTAATTTCCTTCCTAATCTCTTGAAGAGTTCTGTTATTCTGCCTCTGGTAATTCCAAGAAATTTTCCTCCTTTGGAAAATTTCTAGATACTTTATTTGGGAGCTTGCTGAAGCCATCATGGACTGCCTCTTTATGTGATTTGATATCGACTGTTGTCTCCAAGCCATCAATAAGTTATTATATTTATTTATTTTATGTTTGCTTACTGTGTCCTAGCTTCTTGTTTTGTTTTGATATGCCCAAATAGGCTGCTCGTGTGAGCTAGTTTGATTATTGGCACCTTTGAAGCTCTAATGTCCTGTTACCAGGTGGTTAGATCTGTTACTAGGTATGTAAGCTCAGGAGTCCACCCACTCCTCCTGTATGGATTCGGCTCAGGTGCCCAGGTAGATAGCCACCAAGTGTGTGGTGCAGGCTCTCACCTACAGTCCTAGACAGGCATGAGTGATTGGTTTCGGTACTGGCATCTGGCTGCAGCAGGGGGACACACTCTGAGCAAGGCAGGGGCTGACGGCCTCCCCCAAGTGTCCAGGAGGAAGGAGTGTCCCTGTTCCCTAGAGTGCGTAGGTGGATGGGTTTTGCAGCCGGACTATGAGCACCCAGTGCTGTTGGCTGTAAGGACTGGGGGGCACCTCTTATTCTTGGGCCCCTATTGCAGGTGGCTAGATGGTGTGGGTGGAGCCACCAGTCCTCAGGCCCCTGAAGTGGGTAGGTGAAGACCCTGCTTAATGGACAGAACAGTGTCAAATGTCACAAACCTGCCACTTCACAGTTGAAACAGTTGAAGTTAGACTTCGGGTATATACCCTATTGTACTGCAGTAGTGAGGGCCTATGCTGTTGAAGTGGGCCCTCACAAGTCTATGCAGGGGGAAAGGCATTCAAAGTCCGTGGCTGCCTTATGCCTGTGCCTAGGCAAGGGAGCTGTGCTTACCCTGAGTTCCCGGGTTAGGGGAGCCAGCAGTTTATTTTTTTCCCTGTTTGTTAATTTGTTCCCTATCCAAAGCCAGGAGAGTGGCTCAGGGCATGTGACAGATCCTACTTCCGGCCCAGGGGACTTGGCAATTCCTGAAGCCGTTCCAGGACCCAGTGCAGAGCAGTGAGTGGGGAGGTAAATTGGAGAGAGGTTTTTCCCTAAGAGAGGTGTTTTTGATCCACGTTGTAGGCTGGATGCAAGTACTTATCTTTCTCTGATCAAGGGCTGCTTCTCACTTGTTCTGGGTGGCCAAGTAGAGTGTCTGCCACTGGGTCTCTCCTGGTGCGGAATATGCCTCCTAGTGCAGAATATGCCTCCCGAGCACCGCTGCTTGCCTCTCTCACCTCTCACCCATGAACTGATCAGGCCTGAAGGGCTCAGGCTCTCACCGGTCAGGTCTGGCAACTCTTCACTGCTTCTGAACCATCTCTCCCTCCCCTGCCACTCAGTCTGGTTCCTCAACTTTGCCTTTGATGTTCAGGGCTCCTAGATTGTCACATACAATCGATTCACTTGTTTTTTAGGGTCTTTGTTGTAAGAGGGTCCACTGGAAGTGTCTGACTACTCCGCCATCTTGGCTCTGCCTCTGCTATCTCCCAATGCTGTAATCTTTACAGAAGCAGACTGCCACATCTTTCTCCTGCAGAGTGGCTGGTGGGGTCAGACGACTGATCATCCGGTTAGTAGCTAAGTGCTTAACCTTTGTACAACCAGGGCTCTTCTGTAAAGATTACAGCCTAGAAAACCCTATGGGACAGTTTTACTCTGTCATTTGGGGTTGATATGAGTCAAAATGAACTTGACGACACCTAACAACAATTTTTCAAAAGAGTCTGTACTATCAAATACACTTAATAAGTTGTTTGAAAGCTCTTTCAAACACATCCAATCTTGTCTCCATCCCGGGCCTGTGGGTTGGCTGTGCAAGGAGGCATTTGCTCCCCCTCGTCTCTGGCACCGGACATGGGCCATCCCACTGGATGAGGTGCACAGTGTGTCTGCATCTGCTTTGGCAGTCCGGAGCTGGAGGGGCCTTGGCTCCTTGCAGGAGATTGATAGATTTCACAGTGGCCTGTATCTGGTTGTTGGAATTCAGCATCATCACTGTATATTAATTTATATTTAAAAAAGCTAAAGGATTAATATATAATCTCTCACCCTAAAATAACTGCTGATGCTTTTGGGACTTTTTTCCTAGTTTTTTTTCCCCTACTCATATTTTAAAATAATTTAAGATATGTTTGATTTCAAAATAATCAATTCGTTATAGAAAAGTTAGAAAATAAAAGCACAATTAAGACATAATGTACCTATCAAATATAATATAAATTAGTAACATTGTGTATACTAATATATAATATAATCATTTTACCTTATATGTTAGGTCATTGCTCCATTGTTTATATATTTTATGTATGTAATAGTAATCAAATTAAATATACACTTCTTTTATTTTGCTTTTTTCATCAAACATTTTTAGGTAACCATCTTTTTAGGTTACTTCCTACTCTATAAGGCATTGTTAGTAATGCAACAGAATGGTTGTACTATATAACATACTGAAGCATTTTCCTACTATTTAATAGTTAGGTTATTTCTGATTTTATGTTATTTTAATGTAATGGGAAGCTCATTTTAATGTAAATGGCTTTTTCAATATTTTGGATTATTTTGTTAGGATACATTCTCAGAAGTAGAATCACTACATGAAAGGCTATTAACCTTTGAAATGGTTATAAATATTACTAAATCATTTTCTGAAAGGGTTATACTGATTTATAATTGCGACAGTAGTATATGAGACAGCCAGTTTCACCACATCCTCAAAACATTTTATAAAATTATCGCTAATTCAGTAGTTGAAAAATGCTATCTTGCAGTTTTAATCTATAATTCTTTGATCACTAATTAAGTCAAGATGTTTTTAAGGAAACTGTATATTCTACTGCTAACCAAAGTGTAGGTGGTTCAAAACCACCAGTGGCTCCACGGGAGAAAGACGTGGCAGTCTGCTTCCGTAGAGATTGGAAACCCTGTGGGATTGCTATGAGTCGGAATTAAACTGATGGCAGTGGGTTTGGTTTTTATATATTCTCGTATGTTAATTATCTTTCATGTCCCTTGTTCATTTTTTCTATTAGGTTGTGGCACTTTTCCTATTAAATTGTATAATTATAATAAATATCTCAGTGTCATATTTCCTCTAAGTAGTTCTGTCTCAATGCTTGTCATTTATGTATTTTCTTATATATATATTTTTTTAATATATATTTTATTGTACTTCAGGTGAAAGCTTACAGAGCAAATAGTTTCTCATGAAATAGTAGTACACATGTTGTTTTTTGACATTGGTTAACAACCCCACAACGTATTAAGCCTCTAAATTCTCAACCTTTTTTTTTGATGAAAATTACAGATGGCCAAAGATACACCGTTTCAAAAATTTCTACATTCACAGTTCAGTGACAGTGACTACGCTCTTCCAACTGTGCTGTTATTCTCACTTAAGATGAAGGCTTACAGAACAAAATAGTTTTTCATTTAACAGTTACTACACATGTTGCCCTATGACCATGGTTAACAATCTCACAGCACATCAAGAATATCCTTACTCCACCTTGTGTTCCCTATCACCAGGGGGCTTCCTTGTCCCCTTCTGTATTCTGGACCTTGTCAGTGGACTATTGTACCTCTTTACTCTCATTTGTTTATTTATTTATTTATTTATTTTTATTTTATTTAAACACCATTTCAAAACTTTTTACTTACACATTTAAGTGATATTGACTATGCTCTTCCAATTGTGCTGCCATTCTCGCCCAAGATGAAGGCTTACAGGACAAAACAGCCTCCCATTTAATAGTTACTACAAATGTTGCCCTATAGCAGTGGTCAACAATCTCACAATACATTGACAGTGTCCTTATTCAATTTGTGTTCCTTATCATCAGTTTCCTACTCTCCCTCTGCCTTCTGGCCCTTGTCACTGGACTCCTGTACATCGTTAGTCCCATTTAGTTTTACTGGGGTGTCCATTCCCAGGCTTAACATCGAACCTTGAAGGTAACTTCACCTCTGAGCTGAAAGGGTGTCTGGGGGCCACACTCTCGAGGTTTCTCTAGTATTCTTTAGGCCAGTATATCTGGTCTTCTTTTTTTTTTTTTTTTTTTTTTGGGAGTTAAAATTATGCTCTACATCCTACTCCAGCTCTGCCCAGAACCCTCTGTTGTGATCCTGGTCAGAGGAGTCATTGGTGGTAGCCGGGCACCATCCAGCTGTACTGGGCTCAGTCCCATGGAGGCCTTGGTAGCTGTGGACCATTAGTCCTTCGGACTAATCTTTTCCTTGTATCCTGTTCTCTTCGTTCTCCCTTGTTCCCGAAGGGATGAGATCAGTGGAGTATCTTAGATGGCCGCTCATAGGCTTTTAAGACCCCAGACACTACTCACCAAGGTAGAATGTAGAGCATTATCTTTATAAGTAGTGTCATGCCAGTTGAGCTAGATGTTCCCCGAGATCATGGTCCCCAGAGCCCTCCGTCCAACAACTCAGTCCCTCGGGGGGTTTGGATGTGTCTATAGGGCCTCCATGACCTTTCCTTGTGCAGGTTGTGTTAGTTTCCCCTGTACTATGTACAATCTCATCTCTCACCCAAGTTACTACTTACCTATTACCTATTTAGTATTTCCCCCCCCCCTCCCATCCCTGGTAACCAACAAGGATTGTTACATTTTGCATGTGAATTTTTTCATGGGTTTTTACAATAGAGGTCTCATACAATATTTGTCCTTTTGTGATTGACTTATTTCACTCAGCATGATGTCCTCCAGTTTCATCCATGTTATGAGATGGTTCACCGATTCATTGTTCTTTCTCGTTGCATAGTACTCCATTGTGTGTATGTACCATAGTTTGTGTATCCATTCGTCTGTTGATGGACATCGAGGTTGTTTCCATCGTTTTGCTATTGTGAATAATGCTGCCATGAACATAGGTGTGCATATGTCTATTCGAGTGATGACTGTTATTTCTCTAGGATATATTCCTAGGAGTGGGATTGCTGGATCGAATGGTACGTCTATTTCTAGCTTTCTGAGGAAACGCCATATCATTTTCCAAAATGGCTGTATCATTTTGCATTCCCACCAGCAGTGTATAAGAGTTCCCGTCTCCTCACAGCCCCTCCAACATTTGTTATTTCCAGTGTTTTTGATTCGTGCCAGTAATGCCAGGGTGAGATGGTATCTCATTGTGGTTTTAATTTGCATTTCTCTAATGGCTAGTGATCGCGAGCATTTCCTCATGTGTCTGTTGGCCATTTGAATGTCTTCCTTGGTGAAGTGTCTGTTCATTTCCTTTGCCCATTTTTTGATAGGATTGGTTGTCTTTTTGTTGTAGAGGTGTTGGATTTTCTTGTAGATTATGGAGATTAGACCTTTGTCTGACTTGTACTGTCCAAAAATTTTTTCCCAGTCTGTAGGTTCTCTTTTAACTCTTTTGGTGAAATCTTTTGAAGAGCATAGATGTTTGATTTTTAGAAGATCCCAATTATCTAGTTTATCTGTTGGGTTTTTTGTGTTGATGTTTATGGTTTGTATCCTGTTAATGCCATGTATTAAGGTCTGAAGTGTTGGTCCTATTTTTTCTTCTATGAATTTTATAGTTTGAGGCTTTATATTCAGGTCTTTGATCCATTTTGAAGTAGTTTTTGTATATGGTGTGAGGTATGGGTCCTGTTTCATTTTTCTACAAATGGATATCCAGTTTTGCCAGCACCATTTGTTAAAAAGACTGTCTTTTCCCCATTTGATGTATTTTGGGCCCTTGTCAAAAATCAGGTGACTGTAGGTGGATGGATTTACATCTGAGTTCTCAATTCTGTTCCATTGGTCAATGTCTCTGTTGTTGTACCAGTACCAGGCTGTTTTGAGTACTGTAGCTGTATAGTAGGTTCTCAAGTCAGGTAGTGTGAGTCCTCCAACTTTATTCTTCTTCTTCAGTAGTGCTTTACTTATTCGGGGTTTCTTCCCTTTCCATATAAAGTTAATAATTAGTTTTTCCATCTCTTTGAAGAATGTTGTTGGTATTTGTATCGGAATTGCATTGTATTTGTAGATTGCTTTAGGTAGAATTGCCATTTTCACAATGTTGAGTCTGCCTATCCATTAGCATGGTATGTTTTTCCATTTATGTAGATCCCTTTGGGTTTCATGCAGCAGTGTTTTGTAGTTTTCTTTGTATAGGTCTTTTATATTCCTGGTCAGATTTATTCCTAAGTATTTTATCTTTTTAGGGGCTATTGAAAATGGTATTGATTTCCTGATCTCCTTTTCATCGTTCTCTTTACTGGTGTATAGGAATCCAACTGATTTTTGAATATTTATCTTGTATCCTGCTACTCTGCTGAATCTTTCTATTAGTTCCAGTAAATTTCTCGTGGAGTCTTTAGGGTTTTCTATGTATAGTATCATATCATCTGCAAACAGGGAGAGTTTAACTTCTTCATTACCAATTTGGATGCCCTTTATTTCTTTCTCTTGCCTTACTGCTCTAGCTAGAACTTCCAGCACAATGTTAAATAGGAGTGGTGATAAAGGGCATCCTTGTCTTGTTCCTGTTTTCAGGGGGAATGTTTTCAGCCTTTCTCCATTAAGAATGATGTTGGCTGTTGGTTTTGCATAGATGCCCTTTATTATGTTGAGAAATTTCCCTTCTATACCTATTTTATTGAGAGCTTTTATCAGGAATGGGTGTTGGACTTTGTGAAATGCCTTTTCTGCATCAATTGAGATAATCATGTGATTTTTTTCTTTCCTTTTATTTATGTGGTGGATTACGTTGATGGATTTTCTAATGTTAAACCATCCTTGCATACCTGGTATGAATCCTACTTGGTCGTGGTGTATTATTTTTTTGATATGATACTGAATTCTATTGGCTAGAATTTTGTTCAGAATTTTTGCATCTATATTCATGAGAGATATTGGTCTGTAATTTTCTTTTTTTGTGATGTCTTTGCCTGGTTTTGGTATCAGCGTTATGCTGGCTTCATAGAATGAATTTGGAAGTGTTGCTTCCTCTTCTATGCTCTGAAATAACTTGATTAGAACTGGTACAAGCTCTTCTGTAAATGTTTTGTAGAATTCTCCAGTGAAGCCATCTGGGCCAGGGCTTTTTTTGGTTGGGAGTTTTTTTATTACCTTTTCAATCTCTTCTCTTGTTATGGGTCGGTTCAGATTTTCAATATCACTTTGTTGTAGTTTGGGTAGGCCGTATGTTTCTAGAAATTTATCCATTTCCTCTAGGTTTTCAAATTTGTTGGAATATAGTTTTTCATAATATTCTGTTATAATCCTTTTTATTTCAGTTGGGTCTGTTGTAATGTCCCCCATTTCATTTCTTATTTGGGTTATTTGTGCCCTCTGCTGTTTTTCTTTTGTCAGTCTGGCCAGTGGTTTGTCGATTTTGTTGATTCTTTCAAAGAACCAACTTTTGGTTTTGTTGATTCTTTCTATTGTTTTTCTGTTCTCTATTTCATTGATTTCTGCTCTGATCTTTACTATTTCCTTTCTTCCGGTGGTTGTAGGCTTTTTTTGTTGTTCTCTTTCTATTTGTTTGAGTTCTGTAGTTAATGTTTTGATTTTGTCCCTTTCTTCTTTTTTGATATGTGCATCTATTGCTATAAATTGTCCTCTGAGGACTGCCTTTGCTGTGTCCCAAAGGGTTTGGTATGATGTGTTTTCATTTTCATTTGATTCTAGGAATTTTTTAATTCCATCTCTGATTTCTTCTATTACCCATTGATGTGTAAGCAGATTATTATTCAGTTTCCATGTGTTTGATTTTTTTTCCTTGCTCTTTCTAGTGTTAATTTCTACCTTGATGGCATTGTGGTCAGAGAAGATACTGTGAATTATCTCAGCATTTTGGATCTTGTTGAGGATTGCTCTGTGGCCTAAGATGTGGTCTATTCTGGAGAACGTTCCATGTGCATTGGAAAAGAATGTGTACTTTGCAGCGGTTGGATGGATTGTTCTATATATGTCTATGAGGTCCAGTTGGCTGATTGTGTCCTTTAGGTCTTCTGTATCTTTGCTGAGTTTCTTTTTAGTTGTTCTGTCCTTTACTGAGAGTGGTGTGTTGAAGTCTCCTACTATTATTGTGGAACTGTCAATTTCTCTTTTCAGTGCTGTTAGAGTTTTTTTAATGTATTTTGGAGCCCTGTCATTGGGTGCATAGATATTTATTATGGTTATGTCTTCATGATGGATCATCCCCTTAATCATTATATAGTGTCCTTCTTTGTCTTTTATGGTAGATTTTGTTTTAAAGTCTATTTTATCTGAGATTAGAATTGCCACTCCTGCTCTTTTTTGATAGTTGTTAGCTTGATATATTTTTTTCCAACCTTTGATTTTTAATAAATTGACATCTTTGTTTCTAAGATGTGTCTCTTGTAGACAGCAAATAGATGGATCCTGTTTTCTTATCCATTCTGCCACTCTCCGTCGCTTTATGGGTGCATTGAGTCCATTTACGTTCAGTGTAATTATTGATAGATGTGAGTTTGTTGCTGTCATTTTGTAGTGCTTTTTTTTGTGATGCTGAAGTTTTCTTTGTTCTTCTTACTCTCTTGTGCTGAGTTCCTTTTGTTTGTGGATTTTGTGTTCATTTCTTTTGTTTTTGTAGGTTTTGTTTTTGTTGAGACTTTATGTATTTCGTCTTTATTTTTATGAGTTGGTTTGTTAACTTTTTTTGTGGTTACCATGAATTTTACCCTTATCTTTATAATTTTGAAGCAGTCTACCGTTACTTGGTATCTCCTTGCCTTCTTCTCCTTTAGAAGGTTCTATACCTATGCCGTTTGTTCCCTCTTTCATTGTTTTGATGTTGTTGTCATCCTTTGATTGATTTCTCTGATTCCCTGTTGTATGTCTTTTGTTTTTGGAAAGTCGTCTGTAGTTCAGTTCCTAGAATGGTATCTGGTTCATGTTAACCTGCGTCCTAGGTCCTAGGTCCTGCCTGAGGGCTTAAGCTGTTTGTCCTCAGATCGAAGAACTCCCTTTAATAATTCTTGTAAGTTTGGTTTGACTTTTGCATATTCCTTTAGTTTCTGTTTATCTGGAAATGACCTAATTTCACCATCAAATCTGAATGAGTGTTTTGCAGGATATATTATTCTTGGCTGACAATTTTTTTCTTTCAAGATTTTATATATGTCATCCCATTGCCTTCTTGCCTGCATGGTTTCTGCTGAATAATCTGAGCTTAGTCTTATTGTTTCTCCTCTGTATGTGACTTCTTGTTTTTCACGAGCTGCTCTCAGGATTCTTTGTTTGTCTTTAGTTTTAGCCAGTGTGAATATGATATGTCTTGGTGATTTTCTTTTGGGGTCTCTTCTATATGGGGTTCGTTGAGCTTCTTCGATGACCAGCTTTTCATCTTTCATGATATTGGGAAAGTTTTCTGTCAGCAGTTCCTCAATGATCCTCTCTGTGTTTTCTGTTTTCTCCCCCTGTTCTGGTATGCCAATCACTCCTAAGTTTTTGCTTTTAATTGCGTCCCACATAACTCTCAGGGTCTCTTCATTTTTCTTTGTTCTTTTTTCTGAGTTTTCCTGAAACAGAGTTGTATCCAAGTGTTTGTCTTCAGTTCCACTGATCCTGTCTTCCATGGTTTCAAATCTACTTCTCAGCCCTTCTATGACACCGTCCATTTCTGAAATCTTGTTGTTTATCTTTTGGATTTCTAATTGTTGTTTTTGTATAATTTCGAGTTGTGAATTTATTTTGGCATTTTGTTCTTGCATCATCTTCCTGAATTCTTCCAATTTTTTGTCTGTATTTTCCATAAATTTGTCTATTTTCTCCTCATGTTTGTCAGCTTTTTGCCTCAGTTCTTGGAAAATTCTGAGTATTAGTGATTTGAGTTCCGTATCAGGTACTTCTAGCGCATTTTCTTCCACAGGAGAGTTATCTGGTGTTTTAATTTGGACGCCTATTGGAGCCATCTTGTCTTGTTTTTGTAAATGTTTTGATATTGTTTGCTGTTTTCGGGGCATTCAGTAGATATTTCTCTCGTTTATTGATTGTAGATTTTTTTTTTTTTCGTTCTTTTGGTACAGCTGGGCAGATCTAGTTGAGGAGGAGCCACTGGGATGGGTTGCTTGTGGCACTCACCGCAGCCACCAGGACGGTCGGTAGTCAGTGCTGGGCAGGTTCCAATAGGGCGTGCCTGCACCGCTTGGTGATGTGATGTCTAGTGCACGGTGCAGGTAGGTAGGGTGCAGCGGGAAGATGGTTATGTGTGAAGCTAAGCTGGATATGGGAGAGAGGAGAGAGGAGGAGGAGCAAAAAGCGTATAAACAAAAGAATGCTAGGGGAGCTTGTCGTTGGAATGTACGGATGAGAGACTATGGGATGGAGGAAACCAGAAGGGGGAAGAGAAAGAAAAGGAAAGAATGACCAGATAAAAATCAGAAAAGTTAAAGAACTGCAAAGTTCCCAGGGATCCCACCGATGCAGCTATGAGGTCTGGGGGAGTCGGTCTCAATTTTCACAGCTCAGCCTGGCCAGAAGGTACAGAGGCATACATCGCCTGGTATTCAGGGATCAGAAAGAGAAGGAAGAGATAGAGAGACGAGAAATTAAGCAATGAAGAAAGACAAAAGGGAAAAAGAGGTAAAAGATGACAAAACTAATCAAAAAAGGAAGAAAAATAAAATTGAGAAAAAAAAAAAAGGGCAACACCAGCAGTCAGTGCCTACAAATGGGACCCAGAGAGCCCCCACTCAGGGGCGCGAATTCCAAGAAGCCGGTAGTCTCGGGGTTAAGTGACCGTGGCCACGGGGAGCAGAGGGGCCAACGAACAAAGGCCCCAGGATCCCACCCGCGCGGGAGCCCAGACCTGGAAACAGCCACACGCCCGAAAGCAGCCCTACAGCCCCGCAGGAGAGAGCAGAGACGGCACTCGGAACCAGGCACTCAGGCAAAAGGAGGGGGAGGCGGCAGAAAAAGGCTCGCTAGCGGCCAGCAAACGGCTCCCAGAAAGCCCCCAGCCCGGGCGCACGGACTCCAAGCACCAGCGCCCCCCAGCTCAGGGACTCCGGCCACGGAAAGCAGAGGGGCAAACGAACAAAGGCCCCGGGATCCCACCCACGCGGGAGCCCAGACCTAGAAACAGCCACACGCCCGCACGCAGCCCTACAGCCCCGCAGGAGAGAGCAGAGACAGCACTCGGAACCAGGTACCCAGGCAAAAGGAGGGGGAGGCGGCAGAAAAAGTTTCGCTACGTGCCAGCAAACGGCTCCCAGAAAGCCTCCAGCCCGGGCGCGCGGAATCCAAGCACCGGCGCCCCCCAGCTCAGGGACTCCGGCCACGGAAAGCAGAGGGGCGAACAAACAAAGGCCCCGGGATCCCACCCACGCGGGAGCCCAGACCTAGAAACAGCCACACGCCCGCACGCAGCCCTTCAGCCCCGCAGGAGAGAGCAGAGACAGCACTCGGAACCAGGCACCCAGGCAAAAGGAGGGGGAGGCGGCAGGAAAAGCTTCGCTAGGTGCCAGCAAACGGCTCCCAGAAAGCCTCCAGCCCGGGCGCGCGGAATCCAAGCACCGGCGCCCCCCTGCTCAGGGACTCCGGCCACGGAAAGCAGAGGGGCGAACGAACAAAGGCCCCGGGATCCCACCCACGCGGGAGCCCAGACCTAGAAACAGCCACACGCCCGCACGCAGCCCTTCAGCCCCGCAGGAGAGAGCAGAGACAGCACTCGGAACCAGGCACCCAGGCAAAAGGAGGGGGAGGCGGCAGAAAAAGGTTCGCTAGGTGCCAGCAAACGGCTCCCAGAAAGCCTCCAGCCCGGGTGCGCGGAATCCAAGTACCGGCGCCCCCCAGCTCAGGGACCCTGGCCACGGAGAGCAGGGGATCCCCAGCTGAGGCGGAGAGGGGTGGGTGGTGGGAGAGCGCGCACCACAGTTTACCGGTCGTTCTGTCTCCGACCAGATGCTCTGCAAGGCTGCTCTCCCGTTTGCTGGTCTCCTATAGGAATCCAAGATGGTGGATCCGCGCTGCGTTAGCTGGTAAGGAATCTCTGCCTGAGTCTCTCCTCGTTCTCCGTTCTCTTTTAGTATTCTCACTCCGTTTGGTGTTTGGCTGAGTTCTTTATCTCTTCATTTGGTGTTCTAGGGTTTCAGGATTGTTGATTCTCTGTTAGGCTTAGTTTTTCGGATCTTTGCTATGGAGGGACGGCGTGGTGTTTCTGCCTAGAGCGCCATCTTGCCCCTCCCTCCTATTTTATTTTTATTAAAAGAAAAATAAATTAAAAATCTTTTTAATTAAAGTACACAATGAACACTTGATTCCTTGTTGAGAACTAATAGGATTTTGTGTGAAAATGAGGTATAAAAGTTTGTGATAATATCAATGGTAAATATACATTTTATCTCTAGTTTTCTTTTCATATGAAAACTTAAAGAACTTCATAGTTGGTTGCTAATCTGGATTTTAACAGACAGTTTTTATTTTTAAACAGAGAGCATATATGTCAAATATTATGTTGACAAATTAATTGACCATAATTGTCAAAATTGCTGGTTATTAATTTATTTTCAGTTTTTGTGTGTGAAAATGTAAATCTGCACAAGTGCCATGGTCAATTACGGCACATTTGATGTGACCTAATTAGTATTGTGAGGAACGGACACATGGGAAAGCAAATGGGGACACATGCTAGGGAAAAAATTGGATGTGACGTGAATACTAATTTTGGCTTTATATTGTTTTATTCAGAAAAAAACCTCTCTTTCATAAAAGGACAGGAAACAAAAACTAGATAGTTATTGAATCCTTATGTGGCAGGAACTGCATCAGGTGATTTCATGGACATTTATTTAATCCTCATGACAGCTCTGTGGAGAGGAATATTATCTCCATTCTACAGATAAGGAAACAGACTCAGCAAAGTCGAATGAGTTGCTCAAAGCTACATATCCTGTATGAAACAGCCAGGATTGCAACCCAGCCCTCTGACTGCAAAGTAACCTTCAGTAAATTTTTTTTTTCAATTTTAGTTTTATGATATAATTAATTCCATCCAAAAATTAAAACAAAAAGGAAAGGATTTTCAAAGGAGAGAAAACACACACACATATTTAAATTAGATTTTATTTTTTAGAGCAGTTTATGTTTACAAAAAATTTGATAAGAAAGTACAGAGAGTCCCCATATATACCTCCCACCCCAGTACAAAATTTCTATTATTAATATTTTGTATTAGTGTGGTAACCAATATGGATGACTTATTATTAACTAAAATCCATAGTTTACATTAGGATTCACTTTTTGTGTTGTACAGTTCATGGGTTTTGACAAATGCATAATGTCATATATCCACCATTACAGTATCATAGAGAATAGTTTTACTGCCCTAAAAATGCCCGCGCTCTACCTGTTCATCCTTCCCTCTCTTTCCCAGAGCACCTGGCAGCCACTGATCTTTTTACCATTTCTAGAATGTAATATAATTGAATTCAAATAGTATGTAGCCTTTTCAGACTGGCTTTTTTCAATTAGTGATGTGCTTTTAAGGCTCTTCCATATCTTTTCATGGCTTGATAGCTCATTTCTTTTTATTGCTGAATAATATTCCATTGTATAGATGTACCACTGTTTATTCAGAGAAAACATATATTTTTAAAATTTTGTTGTTATTGTTAAGAATATACACAGCAAAGCATACACCAGTTCAATAGTTTGTACATGTACAATTCAGTGACATTGATGATATTCTTTGAGTTGTGCAACCATTCTCACCCTCCTCCTCTATTAACATAAACTTACTGTCCCCTGAGGTTCCTATTTAATCTTTGGAGTTGTTTTTGTCAATTTGATCACATATAGATAGTTCTTAGAAGAGCATCATGATCAAGATAGACATTTTTTTTACTAGTTAAGCTAAAGTATTATTTGGTTTTAAGAAGACTTCAGAGGATATTTTTGGTTTAAGGTTTAAAGATTATCTCAGGGCAATAGTTTCAGGGGTTTGGAGTCCATGAGATTTTGAAATCCTGTTCTGCATTTTCCCTCTTTTGATCAGGATTCTTCTAAAGAATCTTTGATCAAAAAAAAAAATGTTCGGTGATGGTAGCTGGACACCATCCAGTTCTTCTGGTCTTATGGCAAAAGAGGCAGTTTTTCATGGAGACAGTTAGCCACATATTACATTTCCTTCTCCTATTCCTGATTCACCTTCTTCCTCTGTTGCTCCATGTGAATAGAGACCAATTGTTGTGCCTTGGATGGCTGCTTGCAAGCTTTTAAGACCCCAGGAACTACACAGTGAAATAGGAGGTAGAACAGAAGCACTAAACATGTAATTAGGCCAGTTAACTGGGATGTCTCATGAAACCATGACCCTAACCCTCCAAACCAAGGAATCAAATCCCATGAGGTGTTTGGTTGTACATAAGAAGCCTCAGAAGCTACTTTTTCTTCTTTTTTTTTTGTTGTAAATATGTCTATCACAACTTTTACCAATTCAACTTTTTGCCTGTGTACAACTTATTGATAGCACTTCAATAATTGGCTGTGCCACCCTACTCTTAATCAATGAGATTTTTCCACCACTGTAAACTGAGAGAAAACATATTTTTAAAGAACCCAGATAGTAGATGAGATATTGTTCCCCATTCCTTAGTAGGGTACCATGAGAATAAATTACAGCTCTTTGAGTAAAGGTTCATCTTCAGCAAAAAGTGTAAACATTTTCTCTGAATTACAAGTCCTAGTGTGATACCAATCCCACCCTTAGACTCCGCAAGTGAGACAACTGCCATGGACCCTGTATCTCAGAAGGCCCCCTGCTTTGGAGTGCCTTCGTGGAAATTTTCTTTCTTCTGTTCCTGGAATTGACCAGGTGTGGCAGTGCTCTTGGGCAGACCAGATGTGTAAGCCCTGTCCCCTTTTCCCCTTCCGTACACTCTCTATCACTATACCCCCTTCCCCCACCTCGTCTGCACATGGGGTCTACCAGATGCTCAAAGGAACTCTTGAGACTTGTGGCTGGGGTCATCCCCATGCCCTGTTGTTGGGCCCTTTTTCTAGGAGGGTGGTCTGGCTAGTGGAAGTGAATTTTCTGGCTCCTGCAGACTGGCCTGGTATTTTTTTCATATGATAGTTCCACCTGGACACAGAAGGATTCAGACTCTGGACTACTGATGGCACACTGTCAACCCTTGGGCATGTGTGGGTTTGTGTTTCAGCCCTTGCCTGTGTTTGATTGCATTGCTGCCTTCTGCCTACATCACCTGACAGTGAGGACAGTGATTGTGATAGGAGGCATCCTGTACCCCATCCCTCCCTTGCATGTGGTATCAAGTTGGTGACTCCAGCTTCTCTACAGGCTTGTCAAGCAGTCCTCCCAGAGTCACCCCACCAATCTTCTCCAAGAGTATTTGAGATAGCAGCTCTGCAATGCTAACAGGCCCTTCAATTCAGTGTCCTTTCATGCCTTTGACTGATGTGGTAATGTTGCTCTCCCAGGTCAGTCTTAAGCTGTGCTAAATGAGGGACAGGCATTCTTTATGCAAATTGGACCATTCTTCCTGCTCTGCCCCTCCTTTACATTCGTGGCAGTATGTGGAAGGCAGGAGTACCGTTTGAAAGAGATTACACTCTTTAAGAAAATACAGTGATCATGGGCTAAAGAGTTTAGAGAAGACATGATTGGAAGATGTGTTGTTGTTTTAGATTGAGCCTAGAAAATTCTGAAAAGTAAAATTTTCATAACCAGAAGTGAATTTCCCTAAACACTTTGGATAAGACTTGCATTTGTGGTCATCAACAACAAAGCACAGTAACAAATTTTGAGAGAGTCATTGGAAGCCAGTTGAGTGGGAATCTACTCGATGGCAACTAACAGCAATAAGAGCAACATTCACAGATGGCCTAGTAGATGATACAGCAACATGAGTAATGATATAATAAGCACTAAATACATAGTAATAAATAAACCATTATTTATTTACATTATTATATAGTTTATGTAAGTATGCATACTTACATAAATTATATAATTTATTTATAGCATCTATACATAAACATATACTGTACATTATAATAAATAAATAAATTATTAGGAAACTTCAGGGGCAAGTTATTGCATTGTTTCAATGCAAACAATTTCTGAAGAGGCATGTTATTATAATAGTAGCACAGCTACTTTTTTCCCACAATGAGAAATGTGAAGTTAGCCAAGAATTGTGCATCTGGCATTAGAGAGCATGAAGAGATGATTCCTAAACCTGAATAGGAAGAGGTGATGACTGGATAATATGAAGAATCTTTATGGGTTAATTGGACAATAAACAAATACATAAGCACCTTTTTTTTTTTTAACCCATTATTCTAAATCTTCCTTGATAAATCACAATGCCTTATATGGGCACCTGAATTTTGTAATACATAGGAAAATCAAATTATTTATATAGACAGAGCCCCCCCCCCCAAATCTGCCTATGGCCCTGAACACTTTAGGGGTAGCCATGTAAGACATAGCATTTATTTCAGATGAGAAAGAATTCTTCTTCATGGGACTCTTCTTTAGATGCAGATTTCTTCACAGAGCATCCATTTTTGAGGACAGACACAAAGTTGTCTTCATCTTCATATCTTGAGGACCCAGCAGAGCTGATCGTCTTGCATTTGTTAGACGGAGCTAAACTTGCTTTAGGTTGGATTTTTACCATCATGAGACTAAATGCTGCCCTTGGTGAAAGAAGAGCAAAGCTATGCTCATTGGCGTTCAGCTGTGGTAAAACTGTTTGTAAGTCTTGTGTTTTCAGATTCTATTATGTGGCTGTTATATACTGAACTGTGTCCCACAAAAATATATGTTGTAAATTTTAACCTCTATGCCTGTGGTTAAATCCCATTTGGAAATGGGTTGCCTTCGTAATGTTGATGTGACAGGATTAGTGTAGGGTATGCCTTGAGTCAATCTCTTACAAGATATTAAAGGAGCAGATTAAGGAAGTAGAGGGGGAGGATAGATGACACACCACATGAAGATCACCAGGGAACCAAGGAACAAAGACCTTCCCCCAGAGCCAACAGAGACAGAAAGCCCTCCTCTAGAGCTAGTGCCCTGAAATTGGACTTCTAGCCTCCGAAACTGTGAGAAAATAATTTCTGTTTTTTAAAGCCACCCACCTGTGGTATTTCTGTTATAGCAGCACAAAATAACTAAGACAAAGGCCCTGAGAAACCCAACTCAAGTGCTTCTTCTTGGGAGCACAATACAACAGAGAAGGCCCACGCCTATTTGGGTAAACATAACAGAGGTAGACAATTCTTCACAGATTTGTCTGTGTCTCGAGGGGTTGCTGGAATTCCTGAGGTTAATTTGCATGTCCAGATTCCAGGAAGGAGGTAGCACTTCTAGGTGGCCAGATGTGTAAAACTTCTGACATGCATTACTCCAGAAGCATGAGCTGTACCTTGTTCTACCTGGCTTCAACCTATGAGCCTTATCCTTACTACTCTGATTTCTCTTGGTGATCACTCTGACTTGACAACTTATGTTTCTGTCCTCTTCTACAGGAGCCAACTTCACATTAACCATGACTCAATGGCATTTTTTTTTTTTTAAGTGGAACACAATTTGACAAATTTTAACTTTGGTTTTCCCTTTGGGCATATTTTCTTATGGTCTTATGGCCTTCTACCCATCATTAAGGTAGTATTTATTGCCACATATGGAAGACGTACTCAGCCCAGAACAAAGTATTCTTTTCTGGCTCTGAGTTCCAAAAAACCCTTAAATGTGTAGAGCAGAGACAAAAGATGGAAAAGTAAAGTACCGTTGCTTTGCAAGAGTCAGGTCCTTGAGAAGGAAAAGGTTTTAGAATTCTAAAAATTTGATTTTCAAATTGAGCAAATTCTATTATACTCTAAAAGAAATAAGAGTTTTTCCAGTGGATAGGAAGTGGGTTTTGTTTTGTTTTGTTTTACTTTTTATGGAGGGAAGGGATGTAACTAGAGCTTAGATACAAAAGAACAAGAACTCTGACTCTAGTTCTGGAAGAATGAGAGGAACCCCTCAGACATCCCAGACCTGAAGGGAACATAACCTGACCACCAAGGATGTTGCCAGCAAGGGAAAACCTGGCATACTGAACACCTGAGTTTATCTCCATTCCCTCCTGACCACACTTCCTATCACCCCTTACCCCATGATATTAAAGAATAAAAGAGTATAAACCCACAAAGCTAAAAAGACAGAGAGGATAACCATGAAAAGTTGGAAGCTGATAACTGGGGGACCTCTGGTGAATGACCCAGACAATTGAGTGAGGCCTATCTCCACACATGGACTTTTTTTTTTTAGTTTTTTAGTGCCTCTTTCTTAAATATGACATATAAAAATCTGAGACATTTGAATAAAGCCTTTAACATGCATGACAGAGACCAAAACACATAAAAACAAAAAAAGGAACTCTGAGGAAAAAGAGAGAGTGCAGGGAACAGAAGAAAACTTAAACTATAATTGATACTCTCAGAGAGATGATATTTTATCACTGAAACAGTAACAAGATGTTATTTTAAAAAAGGAAGATTCCAGGAATAAGAAAAAGTCCTCTCAGTTAAAAATATTGTACAGAAATAAAAGTTTCAGTAGATGGGTTGGATGACAAAGTTGTGTATGTCTCCTGGTAGGTAAAATAAAAAGACAAAAGGTTGGAAAATAGGAGAGAAAAGAGTAATAATGGCTGGGGGATGTATGTAGACAAACGGGCCAGAGGATGCCTCACAGAGTCCCTCAAATACTAGTGTGTTGTGTGGAAAGCAGCAGAGTTTTCTGGGACCCCTCTTCAAATGCCCAGAAGTGCTGTGAAGTGGCTGAGAGAGTCCATGGACCCAAGTGGGGAGCAATTTGTTTGGAATGAGTTGGATGCAGCTACATGAACTGAAGTCTATAGCTTATGTCAGGGTTGAGGACATCAGCAAAGATGCAATGAACAAAGACGCTGCAACCTGTATCTAATTAGGATCCTCACTGGAGGCCAGATTCACAGGCTAGCATAGGAAGCAGACATTCCTCCCAAAACCCCAATGCCATGATGTCTTGGAAGGCTTTTCACAACCCAGATGCCAACTGGGAGAAGAGAAGGAGTAGAGGCTGGTGAGGAGTGGGGAAAAAACCCGCGAAGCTGAGTTTAAAATGGAAGAGGCTGGGTTAATTTGAATTGGCCAGTATAGAACTAAGTTAATTTAATTATAGTAGTATGAAGAAAGTTACATTTTTTTCTACTTCGATTTTGTGCTTGAAAAATATACTAACTACATAGTTAATAAGGATAAAGAAAATAATATATATGACTATTATACATATATAATTGTCATGGATTGAATTATGTCTCCCCAAAAATGTGTGTATCAATTTGGCTGGGCCATGATTCCCAGTATTGTGTAGTTTTTCTCCATTTCGTGATTGTAATTTTATGTTAAAGAGGATTAGGGTGAGATTGTAACACCCTTACTAAGATCACATCCCTGAACCAATGTAAATGGAGTTTCCCTGGGGTGTCGCCTGCACCACTTTCTATCTTACAAGGATAAAAGGAAAGGGAAGCAGGCAGAGAGTTGGGGACCTCATATCACCAAGAAAGCAGTGCCAAGAGCAGAGTGTGTCCTTTGGACTCAGGGTCCCTGCGTGGAGAAGCTCCTAGTCCGGGGGAAGATGGATGAGAAGGCCGACAGAGAGAGAAAGCCTTCCCCTGGAGTTGATGCCCTGAATTTGGACTTCTAGCCTACTTTACTGTGAGGAAATAAATTTCTCTTTGTCAAAGACATCCACTTGTGGTGTTACTGTTAAGAGCAGCACTAGATGGTTAAGATAATAATTAATAGAAAATCTTTTTCTTCTAATAGCAGATAAACATTTTTAACCTTTAAAAAAAAATCTGTACTCTGATTTCTCTACCAGTCCAGATAATTATTTTAATATTCAGAATACATGAATACACATACATCACACATTATTGATGGTGCAATTTTTACTGAGAAGTTATTATGTACATGTTACAATGTAGTTACTGAAAAATGAAGTAAATGGTCTTGGCTTCAGGAAGTTTACAACCAGGAAGATAGGCTAGAAATAAGTGTTAAACAAGAGTTGCATACAATAGAAATTCAGAGAACTGAGAGAGTTTCATGGGCGTGGGTGTTCAGGGAGATTAGTAGGGGCCAGGGAACTTAAGTTGAATATGCAAGACCTAGGAGAATCCATATCACGGAACGATAAATTAGTTCCAACTAGCATGGTGGCCTGGAGGTCTTTGTTGAGACACATTCTGGGGGCCAGTCTGGTTTCAGAGGGAAGAATGATGTGGAGGACTAGTGATGTCCTCTGCAATGTAAAAGAGAAGCTAATGAAGCCTTTTTGACCAGGACTAAATGATTGAATTAAACTCAGTTTTTGCTAAATTAAAGCTAGTTCTTTTACATACCTGCCCAGGACTATTTGTCCATCTGCTCTCAGCAGAGTTAACCCAGACTTTTTACAGGCACCTGCCATTTGGCTCCTTAATTGCTAGTAGTCATCAGAATGGAGGAATGTTTCTCTCTGTGGTCAAGCCAGGATGTGAAAGAAATACACTCTAAGGAAGGAAATCTTGACACAGGTGTCTTTTTGTGTAAAGTGGGCCTAAGAAATGATTCTTTATGACAAGGATGTAATAAAAAGAAAATTTTTTTTGTTTTGTTTTGAAAGGGTCCTGTAGACAGCCTTATCTAGTTTCCCAGACAACTTAGAAGGATTTTGTATCAACAAGCTGTCTTTGGGAAAATGAGTTCCTGGTACCAAATGATTATAAACCTGAGACATCTGGTTAGAGCTGTTTAACATCAACCAGTGTTGTTTTTATGACCCCTCCTGAACGATGTGTAACTATGATTGAGAACCTCCGTAATTAGTCTCTGAAATCAGTCACTCACTATAAGTCGCTGCACCCAATTACCCAATAGAAGCCCATCCTCTTCTGACCTCAACCAAAGATTAACCAATCAAATTATTGTATTATAATTCATTTCTAACAGTAACGATGTCTGTTCCTGTTAGAAGCTCTCTGGAGCCAATAGTTCTCACTTATGTGAGCTGATGCCTCTCTGTGTTTGAATGCACCTTTTCTTTTTTTTCTGAATAAATCCTCCTAAGTTTTTTTCAAGGACTGAATGACTTTGTTCTCCTCTACAGTAAGCAGGAGAGGGGCAGAGTAAGGGCATGTATTTGGCATGTGTTCTTGGATAGTCAGAGAGGCAGAGAGCTGATGGGCAAGAATTCCATGTAGGTCATACTGGATAAACAGAGGTCCTCTAACTGAAATATGTATGGTGTATTCTGGATTGAAGAAGCCTTGGAGGCACAAGTTTTCAGCTCTTGGCTGCTAAACAGAAGGTCTGTGATTCGAACCCACTAGTGGCTCTACGAGAGAAAAGACCTGGCAATCTGCTATCGTAAAGATTACAGCCTAGGAAACCCTATGGGGCAGCACTACTCTGTCATATAGGGTCACTAGGAGTCAGAATACACCAGATGGCAAACAACAACAACAACATGCTGGATTGAAGGAGGTCTGGTGGTGCAATGGTTAAAGAACTGGGCTGCTGACTGAAAAGTTAGTGGTTTGAACCCACCAGCTACTCTGTGAGAGAAAAGACCTGGTGATCAGCTTCAGTAAAGATTACAGCCTAGACAACCCTATGGGTCAGTTCTACTCTGTAACACATGGGTTTGCCATGAGTCAGGATCGACTCTATGGTACCCAACAACAACATGCTGAATCAGGCAGAGGATTTCACAGGGTGGAGTAGCTGATGATGAATGGGGAGGGGCATGTCAAGGCCAGACTGAAGCAGACTTTGAAAGCAATGTGAAGAAGTTAATCAATTATCTTGTAGGGATGGAGGACTGTCTTAGGCTGGGTTCTCTAGAGAAGCAAAACCAGTAAAGCATGTATATATATATATATATAAAATATATTAAGGAAATGGCTCATGCGGTTGTAGAGGCTGGAATGTGGGTCAGGCTGGAGGCTTCTCCTGATTCACATAACTGCAGGGGCGAGTGAACCCAAGATTGGCAAGTAAGACAGCAGGACTCTGGCTTGCAGGCTGTGAAGAAAAATGAATCCCAAGGTCGGCAGGCAAGACGCCAGGTAAGCTGCTAGCTCAAGTCCCAAGAACCAGAGGTCAGGCAAACAGGAGCTAGCTGCAGGATCCAGAGCAAGCAAAAGCTCCAAGTCTTGCCAGAAAGTCCACCTATATAGGAAGCAAGCCACATCCCAAGGAAACTCGCTTTCAACTGATTGGCTACTCACAGCATATTCCATCATGGTAGGTGATCACATTATATCAAATCTTATCTTGGAGGTGATCATATCATTATACGACTGCCAAACTACATCATAACTGCCAAACCACTGAGAATCATGGCCCAGCCAAGTTGACATATGTCTTAGTCATCTAGTTCTGCTCTAACAGAAGTACCACAAGTGGATGGTTTTAGAAAGAGAAGTTTATTCTCTCACAGTCCAGTAAACTACAAGTCCAAATTCAGGGTGTCAGTTCCAGGAGAAGGCTTTTTCTCTCTGTCAGCTCTGGAGGAAGGTCCTTGTGATGCATCAGTCTTCCTTTGGTCTGGGAGCATCTCAGCGCAGGAACCTTAGGTCCAAAGGAAGTGGTCTGCTCCCGGCACTGCTTTCTTGGTGGTATGAGGTTCCTATGTGTCTCTGCTCGCTTCTCTCTTTTATATCTCAAAAGAGATTGGATTAAGACACTATCTAATCTTGTAAACCTTATCAGTATAACCTCATCACAGTGATAGAATTTACAACACATAAGGAGATCACATATAACCTCATCATAGTGATAGAGTTTACAACACATAAGGAAATCACATCATATTACACAATCATACAATACTGGGAATCATGACCCAGCCAAGTTGACAGATATTTTTGGGGGACACAATTCAATACATGACAACATATAACCTTAACAACCACAAGGACCATTGAGGTTTTTTGAATAGTAAAATGACATGATCAAAAATGGGAGCAGGTAGGATGGATAAAGTTTAAGATCAGAAAAGGAGACCTTGAAATAGTAAGAAGACAACTTGGGAACCAAATAACTGATAAATTTGAGTTTTTCTTGTATGTCTGTGTGATCTTTCTCAAAGATCTTTAACACCAATTCACTAAAAGTTCAACTCATCCCTCTTAAATATTTGGGATCAAGTTTCTGCCCTTAACTACCTGTGTGACCATAAAAAAATTGCTCCATAAATAAATCTGCTCAGTATGACCGAAAGGATATAGGTTTATTTACTTGCACATGCTCATCTCAATTTGCATTTTTGATATTTATTAATTAAATCCTTAATGGAACTCCAAATCTAAAATGTCAATAAACATGTTTGGTGTTAATGTCCTATTATTAATTTCATAATTTTAAAGCAAATTTGAGAAACATGGTTTATTGAATCTATAACTAATATTCAAACACAACTTTATTTCCTAGCACATGAAATGAAGACCAAATTGTTTCCTCTGCCTTATGTACCCTATTTTCATACCTCTATTACTTCAAAAGTGGAACCATTTGTTTTCCATAAGGTTATCAGAGAACTAATTATAACATCAAGTGGGTGGTGTTAAGAGTAGTCTGAATGCTAAGCAATGAGAAAAAATAATCCAATAATTATTTAAAGAAGTGGGTGGTGGTGGTAGCTGGGAAAAGCTTTAAAGTAACAGTACACATCCAGCCATTGGTGATGTTTTATTCTTCTATTCATAGTTTATTTCATGACAAAAGTCCAGTGGTTAGTCTGTTTTTCGATTACACTGGCTACTTATTTGCGGGTATTGTGTATGGCTGTTTCATGTGTGCTACAGGCCCTTGGTACTATTATCCTGGTTGACAAAAGACAATTACTAAATTATAAAAAAGCTTTAGATGAAACTGCCATGACAATAGGTATAGATAATCAGAGGTATAATCATGCTCTGTTGGAAATCTGTGGCCATCAAATGAACAGAAACACAGTGCAGTCTTTGAAGTTCATTTTTATGTAAACATCAAATGGCGCTGTCAGGTTTTTGCCACAGGTCTGAAGTGTAAATGTGCGTCATCAGCTCAGGGTCAAGAAATGACTTATGGTTTTAGTGTGAATATATTTGCAAAATACATCATTTTACAGTTTTATAGACAAATCTATTAAGGATATTGGAATATTATGCCTTTTCTGTTTATGTAATAGAAACATACCATGATATTCCTTATGACACAGATGGGTTTAGTGTGAATTGAATCACATGTTCAGAAAAACAGCAACTCAGAAATAAAGCCTGATAATAGGCTGGAACAAGAGGTAGGTGTTGGTCCTGCATCCTAGCATGAGGAGCTACGAAAGGGTTTGTGTCACTGTGTTTCTGAGGAAAAACATTTTTAGAAGCAATTGTGCTGTAGTATTGTTAATATCTGGGATGACTTCTGTGTTCAGTGACGGGGTGGAGCTGTGACGGTGCTACCAGGTAATTCAAAGGCTTCTTTTTCTTACTAAAAAGTAAAAAAAGTAAATTCTAGACTGTGTTACTGTAGAAGGGAGGTACAATAGGCCTAGATAAGTGTGAACTGAAGAATGCCATAAACCTCAATTACCTCAACATATTTCCTTTTGCCTGCCTGACACAGGGTCTTTGTCTGTGCTATTTGAGTCATTCCTTTAAGGCAGGATTCCTCAATCTTTGCACTACTGACAATGTGGGCTGGATAATTTTTGTTGTGGGAGCTGTCCTGTCCGTTGTAGGATGTTTAACAGCATCCTTGGACTCTACTCACTAGATACTAATAACATTCCCTCCGTCCTCCCAGTTGTGGCAACCAAAAATGTCTCCAGACAGTGCCAAATATCTCCTGGGGGCAAAATCACCCTAGTTGAGAAACTTTGCTTTAAGAGAATCTCAGGGGCTCTAAAGATGTCCCTGTTAAAATGCAAACATGTTGTCTGGGAGGAATAATACACTATTCCAGAGAGCAGCTTAGCACCCATTAGCTATCTGATTTTCTAGCAGAAAAGCAGGACCAAGAATGGGATGTGAGTCAAGCTGATGAATGAAACAGGAAGAGTCCAGGGCATAGAGAAATGTCCAGGATGAGAAAAATGGTGATGGTGGGATGCTGTATTAGGGATCCTTGTGCAGCCTAGAAATTTCAGGAGATGGCAGAAGTGCAGAATATGGCATGAAAAGAAGTGATTAGTCATTCAGCATGCCAAGGTACACTGGAGTACTGTAAGCCCTTTACTGTGGAACAAACAAATGTTACTAAATTTGTAAAATTAACTTTTGCTATAATCAAGCATACATATGCTTATGATGATGTCTATTAGACAAAAGCAGAGCTGAGTAGGTGGAGCAGGTAACAATTCGCTCTGAGTTAGAGGTAGGCGGCACAGTTTGAATCACCCTGGTGTCAAAGAAAGAATGTCTGTTGACTGGACTCCTTTGCCTCCGGAGGATGTAGGAGCCTAAGGTCTGAGGGAGGTCAGACATCAGACTTTTGCACATAAACAGTTGCATCTGGCTGCTATGGATAGACTGAGCCTGTTGTGAACATGGTGGGGGAAAGATTCATCCTTTCTAGAAATCTGATTAAAATCCTGGCATCTGAAAGTTTGCCAAGGACACACACACAAAACAAAGAGTAAGAACCACCACTTAGATTGGGGCTCCAAAGTAAATGTTCAATATTTCAAAACATCACCCTGCTAGGTATATATGGAAAATAGACTAACTCAGGGTTTAAATTTAAAAAACTGAGGCATTCTGGATTTTTCCTTTCATTTATCTTCCATCTTACCCCTATTATTGTAGTTATTTTCAATGGTTTACACTTACCAACCTCACTATTTGGATTATTACAGAAAATGCAGAAACAAACAAATAAAACAGGTACTCACATGCTGGCCTACTATTTTTCAGCTCTTACTTCCATTCTTTATAGTCTCTTTTGTATTCACTTTGTCTGCCCCATCTCCTCTACACTGTCCAACTTTTCACTTTTTTTCCCTGTCTTCTTTCTTTCTTCTCTACTTTCACCAAACAAGTTTGGAGAAATCACCTAGTCTTCATATGTATGGCAACCTGATAGCCCAGGTTTTGGGGACAGTCTCAAATTCAGTTACCATATTATTTTCATGAGTACTTTTGTACTTGTTAAACAGGAGTCCCAGTTTTTTGTTTTGGATATACTGTTATTGTATCCATCTAAAATGTAAAACACAAGGGCAGGGAATTGACTGCAAAGTGGAATGAGGAAGCTCTTTAGGAATGATAGAAATGTGGTATAACATGATTGTGTGGTGTTAATTTACTGTATACATTTGTCAAAATGTACCAAATGTATACTTAAAATTAAAAGGAGCCCTGGTGGTGCAGTGGTTAAAGCACTCTGCTGCGAACCAAAAAAGTCGGTGGTTTGAACCCACCGACAGCTCTCGGGAGAAAGATGTGACAGCCTGCTTCCATAAAGATTTCAGCCTTGGAAACCCTATGGGGCCATTCTACTCTGCCCAACAGGGTTGCTATGAGTTGGAATTGACTTGATGGCAGTGGGTTTTTTTTTTTTTAATACTTAAAATTGGTGAATTTTAGTGTATGTAAGTTATACTTTAAAAAAATGACTGGTTGTTGTTGTTAGGTGTTATCAAGTTATTTTCGACTCGTAGCAACCCCACGTGACAGAGTAGAACTGCTGCATAGCATTTTCTTGGCTGTAATCTTTATGGAAGCAGATTGCCATATCTTTCTGCCACAGAGCTGCTGCTGGGTGGATTTGAACCTTCAACTTTTCAGTTACCAGCCGAGCTCTTAACTATTTGTGACACCAGGGCTCCTTAAAAAAAAAAAAAAAGTGACAAAAAGCATAAAACTAAAAACATCATGATGCTAACCGTAATATTGTCCTGGCCGCCTTCCACTGAAATTGCAGTGTGGAGTCATTGTCCTTTGCTCATTCTCACCCTCTCAGGCTTTTACTCTTCTGAGAATAAGTGTGCTGGCCTGTGATGTCCTTGTTTTGTTCCCACCAGGAGCTAGGGAGCAGAGCCAGAGCACTTGCACATCCTTGCTTTCAATGTTCCAAGAAACAAGAGTATGTGCATTGAAGAGCAAAGGATAAACACCTAACACAAAACAAAAAAATACAATGTTCAAAGCCTTGTAAATAATATTTTTAAACAAAAATATCAGTCAAATTGATTTAAACAGCCTCAAGGTGATAAAAATAGCCTCAATAATCTTGATCCTTTCAATCCAACTTAAAAGCTACAGCGGTTCTTAGACAGATTCTGTAATCTGAAGGTGCTCGGGTCCCCTCTGAAGCCAGCCACAGGCCCAGGCTACTCAGGTCACAGGGCCTTCTATCTTCCCACACACAGAGGGGAATGTGGGAGAATCTTCTCCGGTCACTGAGGCAATGTGTATATACAAGCCTATTCATGCATTCTGAGGGACAAGTGAACCGCATTAAAGGAGGCAAGATGGAGAGATTGCTTAGTATTCTTCTATCAGTGAACCTCCAACCATAGCAAAGAATGACTATTCCTGTTCTTAACCCCTTACGCTTTGTGTGGTGTCTCTTTTTCTTCCCTTTTGAAGCTTGAATTTTAGAGAGTTTGTATATTGCCGTAAAAAACAAACAAACAACAAAAATCCTATCTCAGGGCAGGATTTTAATTAGGGAGGATAATTGCCTATATTATTCATTAATTTGATATTTATTTATTACTGAAGAGATAAGACTTTGTAAAAAGAATGCCAATCACCTTCTAAATAAAAAATTTCCTTGATTATGAATTCAAACCAAATTCCTTGTAGAAAATTTAGACCATTAAAAAGGTGTAAAGAAGATGATGAAAATCACTGTCTCAGTTATCTAACCTGTTGCTGTCAAGTCAATTCTGACTCATACTGCCCCTATAGGACAGAGTAGAACTTCCCCATAGAGTTTCCAAGGAGCACCTGGTGGATTTGAACTGCTGACCTCTTGTTTAGCAGATGTAACTCTTAACCACTGTGCCATCAGGGTTTCTGTCTTAGTTATCTAGTGCTGCTATAACAGAAATACCACAAATGGGTGACTTTAACAAATTTATTTCTCACAGTTTAGGTCAGAAGTCCAAATTCAGGGCATCAGCTCTAGGGGATGGCATTTCTCTCTCTGCCAACTATGGAGGAAGGTCCTTGTCCCTTTGAGCTTCTGCTCTTAGGTGATCTTCATGTGGCTTGTTATCTCTCCTTCCCCATCTCTACCTCTTCTTGATTGTTGAATCTCTTTTATATCTCAAAAGAGATTGACTCAAGATACAGCCTACACTAGTCCTACCTCATTAACATAACAAAGACAATCCATTCTCAAATAGGATTATAACCACAGGCACAGAGGTTATGATTTACAACACGTATTTTTTGGGGACATGATCCAATCCATAACAACCACCTATAATCTCACCATCCAGAGACAATATCAACATGCTGATATCTTTCCAAGTTTTGTCTTTGTCAAAGAAGAAAATCCCATTGTCTGTTAAAAGTGAAAGAAAAAGAGTTTTATTGAGGAATAATACAGCTCAAGCTTGGCAGCACTAAGTAAAAATGCAAAGCAGTCTGTAATTCAAGCAGAGAGAGGGATCTATATACATAGAGAACAAAGGAAAAGTAGGGGGGTTAATGATTAATTATAGATTAGATCAACTTCAGCTTGAAGTCCTTTGAAATGTAAAGTTTGGCTACTTGGCTAGGAGGGAGTGAGTTATCACCTAGCTGAGTGGTGCCAGCCGGTTCAGTTATACATCATGGGAGTCATGAACACATTTTTCCAGGGAACAAGTTTTTATATTTTGATACATTCTTCCCAAGAACAAATGGTTTGCATCCTGACCTTTTGCTTCCTGGGAATGCATGTTGGCCCTGTCATTCTTAAGTCTGACGTGAGTGACTCCAGTTTGAAACTTTCACATTTACATTTCCCCTTTGATCAAGCCTCCACGAGGGGGCACTGATCACCCACAGTGGAGTAGCCTCTCTTCTTCAAGGACTTTGTCTGTTTTCTCAAGGATCTTTGGTTAATCAAAATAATTTTCTTCACCTTGCTGAGCTAATATGTCTAATCTTCAGGATGAGTAGCTTTTACAGGGAACATCTTAACAGACAAGGCCACATTTGAGGAATATTTCTCCATCAGGACAGAATGATAGAAGTCAAGATGAAACATAGCCAGGGAGATAAAAGAGGGGTGATTAAACAACATGATCATTGGTGAAAGCCTGTGAAAGCAGCATGATTTTATGTGAAGGGTCAAATGGTTTTGAAGTATGGCATTTCATGGATAAAATGCATTGAACTAAAGCAAAACAGTATTTTATAATTACAGTTACAACTGTAGAAACAATGAGGAATATAAAGATTCCAAAATAAGGTAGCAATTTTTTTCCACCATTGACCCCAAGAGGAAAATCCATTACTTATAATATCAGTCAGGGAAGGAACAGGATCGTTAAGGCAAGATATTACAAGTTGCATATGATTAACATAAAGTGTAATATTAGCACTATTATTAGGGGGGAGTTTGTGAGATCCAAATGGCATGGACCTCAGATTTCAAAGAACTAAAGGAAGGATCTTATTCCAGGATAAATTTAAAGTTTCACAAAGCTTGGTTATTTGGGTCTTTATTATTCCATTAGTTTTCTCCACTAGGCCAGAAGACTGAGGATGATAGGGACAATGTAGTCTTTGATAAATGGGAAAGACTCGATGCAGTTCATGAATGACTTGTTTAGTAAAATGAGTTCCCCAATCACTATAAAGAGTTCTCAGTGCTCCCCAGGTGGGTACGATGTTTTCAAGAAGTTTCTTTGCTACAAAGGCTGCAGTAGCACAATGGCAGTGGAAGGCTTCTATCCGATGTGAAAATCTACAAATCATTACTAATACGTATTTCTAACCATTGGAGGGTCGAAGCTGAATAAAATCTAGCTGCTGTTCAATCATAGGCCTGGAAGGTAAAGGGTATTGTCTTTAGGGTTTTAAGGTGTTTTCTGGGATTGTAGCAAGGACAAACATGGCAATGAGTGGCAGAGTGTTCAGCAACCTCAAAAAATTTTCCCCACCAATATTTTTTTAAGATTTCAATCATTGTATCTTGTCCCGTGTGGTAACCTTCATGTAAGACTCACATTATAGCAACATGCAGGAAACTGGTTTTTTTATTAGGCCCAGTTCACAATTTAGTGGCAGGATGTTGATAACAGCTTGCCTTTTTCCATGCCTTAATTTCAACTGTTTGGGCTAATTTTTGGTGTTCTGTAAGTTTTTCTAAAGTTAATTGATGAAGGTTGGGGTTATAAATAGACAAATTTGGGGAGTCCCTTTCTTTATTATAAGTGCAGATATAACTTGAGAGGCAGCTTGTTTGGCTACCATATCAGCAAGATTGTTTCCTCTAGTTTGGAGTTATGGAGAGAAGAGTAGCTGGGTTTAAATAGGCCATGGAATGTAGTCTAATGTTAGATGCAGCCAGGAAGAGAACCTCATAGGAGACCAGCCTGCTGGCAGAAAGGTGTAGTGTCAAGGCAGAGTTAAGTAAGACAGATACAGCATTGAGACCATAGACATCAAAAAATTTTCCAGCACCATATCTGCTGTGGTTTCCAGTAGTTTTGAAGTAGGAGTCACAGCCCTAAGGCAGGGAGGGTATCCTGGCTTACAGGGTCAAGTGGTGGGCTATAATAGCCTACAGGTCTCTAGCGTCCTCCATATTTTTCAGTTAGTTTGCCTAAAGCATTTCCAGACACTTCATGTACAAATTAGGAAAAATATGGGTGGTAATTAGGAAAAACCTAGAGTGAGTGTGTTCATTAAAGCCCTTTTAACTGATCTAAAGCCTGTCCATCTGCTAGTGTGATTTGGAATGAATCTGCCTCAGAGACTTCAACATATTTGTATAATGGTTGAGCCAACAAAGAAAAATTGAGAATCTAAGTTTGACAATAACTGCAAAATCCTAGAACCTGTGTAGCTGTTTCTTTGTTTCAGGTATAGAAAAGCCAAGAATAGCTCCCTTCCATTTAGGACTAACAGAGATGCCTTCTATAAATTAGGTGGCCCGAATGTTTAACAGAAGGCTGAGCCAATTGTATTTTTTCTCTGAATGCCTTATGTCCACCAACAGCCAGATGTTTTAATAAAGCTATAGACCTCAAAGGAGAGTTGACCTTAATGGCATGAATGGAGTCAAGCTTTGGGACCTTCATTTGCTGATCTGGCATGACTCAAAATGAGAAGAAACAGCTGTAAACATCATTAATAATCAGAATGTGGAATGCACAAATTAGGAATCTAGGAAAATTGGAAGTTGTCAAAAATGAAATGGAATGTGTAAACATTGATATCCTAGGCATTAGTGAGCTGAAATGGACTGGTATTGGCCATTTTGAATCAGACAATCCTATGATCTACTATGCTGGGAATGACAACTTGAAGAGGAATGGCGTTGCATTCATCGTCTAAAAGAACACTTCAAGATCCATCCTGAAGTACAACACTGTCAGTGATAGGACAATATCCATACACCTACAAGGAAGACCAGTTAATACGACTATTATTCAAATTTATGCACCAACCACTAATGCCAAAGATGAGGAAATTGAAGATTTTTACCAACTTCTGAAAGCTGAAATTGAACATGCAATCAGGATGCATTGATAATTACTGGTGATTGGAATGTGAAAGTTGGAAACAAAAGATTGGTAGTTGGAAAATATGACCTTGGTGATAGAAATGATGCTGAAGATTGCATGATAGAATTTTGCAAGACTAATGATTCTTCATTGCAGATATATTTTTTCAACAACATAAACCGCGACTCTACACGTGGATCCTGCCATATGGAATACACAGGAATCAAATTGACTACATCTGTGGAAAGAGACAATGGAAAAACTCAATATCATCAGTCAGAACAAGGCCAGGGTCCAACTGTGAAACAGACTATCAATTGCTCATATGCAAGTTCAAGTGGAAGCTGAAGAAAATTAGAACAAGTCCATGAGAGCCTAAATATGACCTTGAGTATATCCCACCTGAATTTAGAGACCATCTCAAGAATAGATTTGACGTGTTGAACACTGATGACCAAAGACCAGATGAATTATGGAATAACATCAAGGACATCATATATGAAGAAATAAAGAGGTCATTAAAAAGACAGGAAAGAAAGAAAAGACCTAAATGGATGTCAGAAGAGACTCTGAAACTTGCTCTTGAACATTGAGTAGCTAAAGAAAATGGAAGAAATGATTAATTAAAATTGCTGAACAGAAGATTTCAAAGGGTGACTCGAGAAGACAAAATAAGGTATTATAATGACTTGTGCAAAGACCTGGAGTTAGAAAATCAAAAAGGAAGAACACACTCAGCATTTCTCAAGCTGAAAGAACTGAAGAAAAAAAATTCAAACCTTGAGTTGTAGTTTTGAAGGATTCTGCGGGGAAAATATTAAACGACACAGGAAGCATCAAAAACAGATGGAAAGAATACACAGAGTCACTGTACCAAAAGAATTGGTCGACGCACAATGATTTCAGAAGGTAGAGTATGATCAAGAATGGATGGTACTGATCCCAGCTGCACTGAAAGCATTGGTGATAAGCAAGACTCCAGGAATTGACGGAATATCAATTGAGATGTTTTAACAAAAGATGCAACTGGAAGTGCTCACTCATCTATGCCAAGAAATTTGGAAGACAGCTACCTGGCCAACTGGATGGAAGAGATCCATACTTATGCCTATTCCAAAGAAAGGTGATCCAACAGAATGCAGAAATTATCGAACAATATCATTAATATCACACGCAAGTAAAAATTTGCTGAAGGCCATTCAGAAGTGGTTGCAGCAGTACATCAACAAGGAACTGCCAGAAATTCAAGCCAGATTCAGAAGAGGACATAGAACGAGGGACATCATTGCTGATGTCAGATGGATCCTGGCTGAAGGCAGAGAATACCAGAATACCAGAAAGATGTTTACCTGTGTTTTATTGACTATGCAAAGACTTCCACCTGTGTGGATCATAACAGATTATAGATAACATTGTGAAGAGTGGAAATTCCAGAACACTTAACTGTGCTCATGAGGAACACGTACATAGGCCAGGAGGCAGCCATTTGAACAGAACAAGGGGATACTATGTGGTTTAAAGTCAGGAAGGGTGTGCATCAGGGTTGTATCCTTTCATCATACTTGTTCAATCTGTATGCTGAGCAAATAATCCGAAAGCTCAACTCTGTGAAGAAGAATGGGGCATCAGGATTGGAAGAAGACTCATTAACAATCTGTGGTTTGCTGATGACACAACCTTGTTTACTGAAAGTGAAGAGAACATAAAGCACTTACTGATGAAGATCAAAGACCACAGCCTTCAGTATGGATTACAACTCAGCATGAAGGAAACAAAGTCCTCACAACTGGACCAATAAGCAACATCATGTTAAATGCTGAAAAGATTGAAGTTTCAAGGATTTCATTTTACTTGTATCCACAATCAACACTCACGGAAGAAGCAGCCAAGAAATCAAAAGACATATTGCACTGGGTACATCTGCTGCAAAAGACCTCTTTAAAGTGTTAAAAGGAAAGATGTCACCTTGAAGACTAAGGTGCGCCTGACCCAAACCATGGTGTTTTCAATCGCCTCATATGCATGCGAAAGCCAGACCACGTATAAGGAAGACTGAAGAAGAATTGATGCCTTTGAATGATGGTTTTAATGAAGAATATTGAATATCCATGGACTACCAAAGAATGAACAAATCTGTCTTGGAAGAAGTACAGCCAGAATGCTCATTAGAAGCAAGGATGGTGAGACTACGTCTCATATACTTTGGACACGTTATCAGAAGTAAGAAGTCCTTGGAGAAGGACCTCATACTTGGTAAAGTAGAGGGTCACCCAAAAAGAGGAAGAGCCTCAATGAGATGGATTGACACAGTGGCTGCAACGATGGGCTCAAGTGTAATGATTGTGAGGATGGCACAGGACTGGGCAGTGTTTTTTTCTGCTGTACATAGAATTGCTATGAGTCAGAACCAACTCCACGGCACCTAACGACCTAACAACATACTGTCATCAAGGCAGGCTTGCTGGGAGGTTGTGCAAACTAGCAAATCATCAACGTATTGCAGCAATGTGGATTTGTTTGTAAACTGTAAATGCGGCAAATCCGCATGCATGATCTGAGAAAAATAGGTGGGAGATTCAATAAATCCTTAGGCCGTTAAAGTCCATGTAAATTGTTGTTTTTATGAGATAAAAACAAGCAAACATTGACTTTCAAAATGCACAAGAATACTGGAAAAGGCACTACAAAGATCAATGATGATAAGGTGAGTTGCATCTGAAGGGACATTGGAAAGTAAGAAATGAGTATTAGAAACTACTAGGAATCTAGGAATAACAATATGGTTAATTGCACACAAACTTTGAACAACTCTCCAGCTCTTATTATTTGGTTTTTTAAATGGAAGAATAGGAGTATTTCAAGGGCTGGTATAACAGACAATTAAACCTTCAGAAAGGAAATCTTCCATAATGATGGAACTAGTCCTTCTTTTGCTTCTCATTTGAGTGGATACTGGGGAATTTTTGGCAGAGGTTTAGCTAAATCTGAATTTTAATTTGTTCAGCTGACAAAAATCAGCCCATATCTGTGGATGTGGTGACCCATAAGATTTTAGGAACTAGGGAAGAGATGTCAGAAGGGAGAGGACAAGGCAGAGTTTAATTTTGGAGAGACATGACAAGTGCTTGCATAGAACAAATGGCTTCTTCTTCCTGAATACTGCCTGTCTTTGTTAACTTAGGTATATCAGGCAGATTCAGTAATATTACCCCCTTTTCATTAAATTGTAAATGGCAATTCCATTTGGATAAAAGATCCTTTCCCAATAGATTGACAAGGGTATTAGAATTAAGCAAAAAAGGATATAAATCTTGTTTCCATCTTTTTGCTATCGTGAACAGTGCTGCAATGAACATGAGTGCATGTATCTATTTGTGTGATGGCTCTTATTTCTCTAGGATATGTTCCAAGGAGTGGGATTGCTGGCTAATATGGTACTTCTATTTCTAGCTTTTTAAGGAAGCGCCAAATCAATTTCCAAAGTGGTTGTACCATTTTACATTGCCACCAATAGTATATACGTGTTCCAGTCTCTCCACAACCTCTCCAGCATTTATTATTTTGTGTTTTTTGGATTAATGCTAGCCTTGTTGGGATGAGATGTTATCTCATCATAGTTTTGATTTGCATTTCTCTAATGGCTAATGATCGTGAGCATTTCCTCATGTGTATGTTAGCCACCTGAATGTCTTCTTTGGTGAAGTGCCTTTTCATATCCTTTGCCCGTTTTTTAATTGGGTTATTTGTCTTTTTGTTGTTGAGGTTTTGCAGTATCTTGTAGATTTTAGAGATTAAAGGCTGATTGGATTTATCGTAGGCAAAATTTTTTTCCCAGTCTGTAGGTTGTCGTTTTACTCTTTTGGTGAAATCTTTTGATGTGCATAAGTGTTTGATTTTTAAGGGCTCCCAGTTATCTAGTTTCTCTTCTGGTGTTTGTGCATTGTTATGTATGGTTTGTATTGTGTTTATGCCATGTATTAGGGCTCCTAGCATTGTCCCTATTTTTAATTCCATGATCTTTATCATTTTCGATTTTATATTTAGGTCTTTGATCCATTTGAGTTAGTTTTTGTGCATAGTGTGAGGTATGGGTCTTGTTTCAGTTTTTTGCAGATGGATATCCAGTTATGCCAGGACCATTTATTAAAGAGACTGTCTTTTCCCCAATTAACAGACTTTGGGCCTTTGTCAAATATCAGCTGCTCGTAGGTGGATGAATTTATGTCTGAATTCTCAATTCTGTTCCATTGGTCTATGTGTCTGTTGTTGTGCCAGTACCAGGCTGTTTTGACTACCGTGGCGGTATAATAGGTTCTAAAATCAGGTAGTGTGAGGCCTCCAACTTTGTTCTTCTTGAATAACGCTTTACTTATCTGGGGCCTCTTCCCTTTCCATATGAATTTGGTGATTTTTTTCTCCATCTCATTAAAAAATGCTGGTGGAATTTGGATCGGGATTGCATTGTATCTGTAGATCGCTTTGGGTGGAACTGACGTTTTCATAATGCTGATTTTTCCTATCCATGAGCAAGGTATGTTTTTCCACTTATGCAGGTCTCTTTTGGTTTCTTGCAGTAGTGTCTTACAGTTTTCTTTGTATAGTTCTTTTACGTCTCTGGTTAGATTTATTCGTAAGTATTTTATCTTCTTGGGGGCTATTGTAAACGGTATTGATTTGGTGATTTCCTCTTCGAAGTTCTCTTTGTTGGCGTAGAGGTCCAAGTCTCTTTTAGACATGGCATTCCCCATTTTATAATGACAGTAACAACAAAGCAAACTTTTACTTGCAAGAACCAAAACCAATGCACAATAAAACTTGAAGAGCTATCAAACCAAGGTAGTGGAGCTTGGATTTGAGAGTTCTTTTTTTACCTTAAATGATTCCCGAGAGTCGCAGAGGCAGAGAGCCCAAATGGCTCAACAGGTACCATGCCTGAGTCTGGATGCCCTGGGGATTGTCAAAGATAATGCACCTTCGAAGTCCTGTTCTGCAGAGGAATAATACAGGTGGAGCTTGACTGCGCTAAGTAAAAGTACAAAGCACTCTGCAGTTCAAGTGGAGACAGTGGCCTATATACATAGAGAACAAAGGAAAGGTAGGGGGTTAGTGATTTATTATAAATAAGATCAACTTCATCTTGAAGTCCTTTGAAATGTAAAGGTTGGCCACTTGGCTAGGAGGAAGTGAGTTACCACCTAGGTGAGTGGTGCCGGCTGGTTCATTTATATACATCATGGGAGCCATGAACACATTTTTCCCAGGAACAAATTGTTTACATCTTTACCTTTTCTTCCCATGAACAAGTGGTTTACATCCTGATCTTTTGCTTCCTGGGAATGCATGCTAGCCTAGTCATTCTTATGTCTGATATGAATGACTCCAGTTTGAAACTTTTTCATTTACATGTTTTTCTATGTGTGTAGTTTTTTCACCGAACATTTCCCCATACCATTAAAAAGCCTTTACATATGTAATTTTTGATGGCTTCATGTTATTCTACTGCATGAATGTACTACAATTTATTTAACAATTTTTCTACTTTTTTTTATTGTACTTTAGATGAATGTTTACAGAGCAAATTAACTTTCTCATTAAACAATTTAATACACATATTGTTTTGTAACATTGATTGCCAACCCCGTGACATGTCAACACTCTCCCCCCCTTTTTTTTTTAAATTTTTTTGTTGTACTATAGATGAAGGTTTACAGAACAAGCTAGTTTCTCATTAAATAGTTAGTACACATATTGTTTTATGACATTGATTAACAACCCCACGACATGTCAACACTCTCCCTTCTCAAACTTCGGTTCCCTATTACCAGCTTTCCTGTCCCCTCCTGCCTTCTAGTCCTTGTCCCTGAGCTGGTGTGCCCCTTTAGTCTCATTTTGTTTTATGAGCCTGTCTAATATTTGGCTGAAGAGTGTAACTCGGGAGTGACTTCATTACTGAGCTAACAGGATGTCCGGGGGCCATACTCTCGTGGTTTCTGCAGTCTCTGTTAGGCCAGTAAGTCTGGTCTTTTTTTGTGAGTTAGAATTTTGTTCTCTATTTTTCTCCAGCTCTCTCTGGGACCCTCTGTCAGATCAGTCAGTGCTGGTAGCCAGGCACCATCTAGTTGTACTGGACTCAGTCTGGTGGAAGCCATGGTAGTTGTGGTCCATTAGTTCTTTGGACTAATATTTCCCTTGTATCTTTAGTTTTCTTCATTCTCCCTTGTTCCTAAAGGTGTGAGAACAGTGGCGTATCTTAGGTGGCTGATCACAGGCTTTTAAAACCCCAGACTCTACTCACCAAAGTAGAATGTAGAACATTTTCTTTATAAACTATGTTAGGCCAATTGAGCTAGATGTTCCCCGAGACCATGGTCCCCACAGCCCTCGGTCCAGCAATTTGGTCCCTCAGGGAGTTTGGATGTTACTATGGAGCTTCCATGACCTTGCCTTGGTTTTTCTACTTTTAGATATTTAAATTGTTTCCATTTTAAAGTACATAATTATATGAATAGTTTTAAATATGTTTTCTTTTCTTTTTATTCATGTAGGTGAATCGTTGGTATTTATTTTTCTAAATACTTTATTTTAATGTCTAACTTGTCAGTATACTTCCATAAATTATTATAGAATGTCACTTTGACTTCAATTTTGATTTTAAAATACATATAGTTTGTTGTTGTTCTTAACATACAAAATGAGAATAATGCAGGGAACAAAAAGAAGTATTATGAAACAAAGATTATTTGATTTAACATTAGAGTTCTACATACTGGTAGATTTTAAAATGGCATATCACAGATATCTCGATTAGATCTTGTTATCAATTAAGTTATTTGAAATATAACTGCTGTTTAAATTCTCTTAGTAAGCATTAAAGTAATTGTGAACAAGAAACATGTCATCGCTTTAGCTTTTCTTTGTTAAGTGTCCATATCAGTGAAAACAATATCAATACCTACATTATCTCAACAGGCTAAAAAATGAAAAAACTTTATTGTTAGCTATTATAAATAAAAAATAGATTAATGGGTAGAAAATAAATTGAAAATAAATCAAAAATTTTATAAAAGATCTAGGGTGAGTAAAATTAACAAGCCCAGATAATCTTATGAGTAAGTTCTACCAAATCTTCAAGGAATAGATAATTCTATGCTATTTGGGGGCAGTGGTAGTTCAGTGGTAGAATTCTCATCTTCCATATGGGAGATCTGTGTTCAGTTCCCAGCCAATGCACTTCATGCACAGCCACTGCTTGTTTGACAGTGAAGACTTGTCTGTTGCTATGATGCTGAATAGGTTTCAGTGAATTTTCCAGACTGAGACAGACAAGGAAGAAAAGCCTTGTGGTCTGCTTCTGAAAATCAGCTAGTGAAAACCCTATGGATTACAATAGTCCAATCTGAAACTAATTATGGGGCTAGCACAGGACGGGGCAGCATTTCATTCCATGTGCATGGGGTCACTATGAGTTGGGGGCAGCCTTGAAGTCAGCTAACAACAACAACTTAGGGGACCCTCTGGGGGACAGACTGAGAAGGAGAAAAATAGTAATTACTCAGAAAGTTTTGGTATTGGATAGAATTGGGGGATTAGCAAATGCAATGTAGTCAATTTTGTAGCATCTACAAATTTCTCTCTCTCTCTCTCTTTTTTTTAGTATACCTTAGGCTCTTCTTTTTTGAAGGCAACCCCATATGTGCTCATGAGTTTTCCATTTTGTTCAGGCTTAGTCTAGGGGTGTACTGGGCAGTCACATTGTCCTTTTCTAATTATATGTGAACTTGAGGTAGGATTGAGAGAAAGTGGTCACAATGATAGGAAACTTCCATGCCGCCTTTCTCTTTCCTTATTATCTTGCTCCAAAGTTTTTCCAGTGGAGGAAACCACAGTTTAATTATCTCCTAAAATTATTTTTTGAGGGGGAAAAAATTGAACTTTATCGACTACCACAACATTTACTACTCTCTCCTGGTTCTCCTCCTATGGTTCAGTCTTCTTAAATGGGCAGGTCTTGCTCTGTTTGGGGGGATTAAACATCCTATTTTGAGAGTTTAATTATATCTGTGGACTCATAAAAATGCATACGTGCATATAAATATAATATTTATTCCTACAGTGTTAGGGGTTTGCAGCCTAATGGAATATATCTTCAGGAGTCAGGGGTAAGAGCCTTTGTCTTAGATAGTTTCTCTTTCATTGTTCACATCTTTAATGTTGAGGTGTCCAGGAAATTGTCTAGAATGTCTCTTTTTATTCTAAGTTCTCTCCCTATGTACCTTTATCTATTCCCTTGAGTTTAACTCCCAACTATATATAGGAGACTTTCAGGTTTGTATTTCTAGTCCTGACACCTTCTTTAAGCTTTAGACTCCTATGTTGTTGTTGTTGTTAGCGGCTGTAGAGTTGGCTCCTGACTTATGATGACCCCATGCACAACATAGGGTTTTCATTGGCTGATTTTTGAAGTAGATTGCCAGGCTTTTTTCCCTAGTTCATCTTAATTTGGAAGCTCTGCTGAAATCTGTTCAGCATCATAAAGTAAAATAAAAAAATACCAAACCTGTTGCAGTTGAGTTGATTCCAACTCATAGCGACCCTATTGGCCAGAGTAGAACTGCTCCATAGGGTTTCCAAGGAGCAGTTGTCGGATTCGGACTGCCGACCTTCTGGTTAACAGCCAAGCTCTTAACCACTGCACCACCAGGGCTCCAATGTTCAGCATCAGAGCAACACACAAACTGCCACTGACAGACTGGTGATGGCTGCACCTGAGGTGCCTTGACTGGGAACTGAACCCAGGTGTCCCGTGTAGAAGGTGAGAATTCTACCATGGAACCACCACTGCCCCCTTTAGACCTCTAAGTCCACTGCCAAAAGAGCATTTCCACCTGGGTGTCTTAGTTAGTCCCAATGAGATCATAATCTTTTACAAAAAACCTGTTTTTCCTCAACCTGGCAGATGCCATCACCCTCCCCTCCAAGTAACTCAAGCTGGAAACTTGGAAGTTGTCATCAGTTCTGTCCTCTAACTTGCAATATCCAACAATTGCCAAAGGATTTTGATTTTAATCCCTAAGGATCTCTCCAATTCACTCTTCCCCTGTCTCTTCTACTGCCACTGCCTTAGCTTGTGCCCTCAGTCTCTCTCCTGAATTAATTCATTTGGTTCCCAAATGGTCTTTATGCCTCTAATCTGCCCTGTCTCCAGTTCACCCTCTGTACTGCTGCTTTAATTGTCTCTAAAGTGCAAGTCAGATCATGTAACTCCCCTGCATAAAATCCTTAGTGGTGTCCCATGACTTTTTCAGTGAAGGTGAGCTCTTCATCCTCTTGGTATTCAAGGTCTTTCATGATTTAGCTCCTCCTAACCTCTTCAGGAAAACTTGGTGGCGTAGTGGTTAAGAACTACAGCTGCTAACCAAAACGTTGGCAGTTCAAATCCACCAGGTGCCCCTTGAAAACCCTGTGGGGCAGTTCTACTCCATGCTATAGGGTCACAATGAGTCAGAATCGACTGGACGGAAACAGGTTTGGGTTTTAGTTTTTGTTTTTAACCTCTTCAGGCTCACAACATTCTATCATTCTCTTCCCATTCTTGCCTCTCTTGCACAGCCTTCCTTCTTAATGCCTCATCAATGTGTGAGTACTTGTAGATCCCTGAAGAAGCCCTTGTGGTGAAGTGGTTAAGTGCTGGGCTGCTAACAGAAAGGTTGGCAGTTCAAACCCACCAGCTACTCTGTGGGAGAGAGATCTGGCAATCTGCTTCTAGCCTTGAAAACCCTATGGGGAAGTTCTGCTTAGTCCTATAAGGCTGCTATGAGTCAGAACTGACTTGATGGCAGCAGGTTTAGTTTTGCTTAAATAGGCTGAAGAATCCCTGAGTCGTGCAAACAGTTAATGCGCTCGGCTACTAACCAAAAGGTTGGAGGTTCGAGTCTACCCAGAGGTGCCTCAGAAGAAAGGCCTGGCTATCTACTACCAAAAAATCATACATTGAAAACCCTACAGATTTGGAAAAGGATAGGGGTAATGGTTGCACAACATGATGAATGTAATCAACGTCAATGAATTGTACGTGTAAAAATCATTGAATTTGCAAATATTTGTTATATATATTTTTTACCACATTTAAAAAAAATTAAGAATCACTAGCCATTAGAGAAATGCAAATCAAAACCACAATGAGATACTATCTCACCTCGACATCACTGGCATGAATCAAAAATAAAAAACAAACAAACAAACAAAAAACCCTAGAAAATAACAAATGTTGGAGAGGTTGCTAGGAGATTGGAACTCTTATGCACTGCTGGTGGGAATGTAAAATGGTACAACCATTTTGGAAAACAATTTGGTGCTTCCTTAAAAAGCTAGAAATAGAAATACCATACAATCCAGCAATCCCACTCCTAGGAATATATTCTAGAGAAATAAGAGCCATCGCACGAATAGACATAAGCACACCCATGTTCATTGCGGCGTTATTCACAACAGCAAATTGGTGGAAACAACCTAAGTGCCCATCAACAGATGAATGGATAAACAAACTATGGTACATACATGCAATGATAAAGAACAGTGACGAATCTGTGAAACATCTCACAACATGGATGAATCTGGAGGGCATTATGCTGAGTGAAATAAGTCAATCACAAAAGGACAAATACTGTATGAGACCACTACTCTAAAACCTCATGTAAAAGTTTACACACAAAAAGAAACAATCTTTGATTGTTACGAGGGAGGGGAGGGGTGAGGAGGGAAAAACACTAACTAGATAGTAGATAAGTGGTAACTTGGCTGAAGGGTAAGACAGTACACAATCCTGGAGAAGTCAGCACAACTCTACCAGGGCAAAGTCATAGAAGCTTCACAGATACATTCAGATGCCCTGAGAGGCGGAGCTACTGGGCTGAGGGCTGGGGACCATGGTTTCAGGGGACATCTAGCTCAATTAGCATAACATCATCTGTAAAGAAAATGTTCTACATCCAACTGGTGAGTAGCGACTGGGGTCTTCAAAGCTTGCGAGCTGCCATGTAAGATACATTTACTGGTCCCATCCCAGTTACAGCAAAGGAGAATGAAGAAGACCAAAGACATGAGGAAAAGATTAGTCCAAAGGACTAATGGACCACAACTACCACAAGCTCCGCCAGACTGATCCCAGAACAACTAGATGGTGCTCGGTTACCCCTACTGGCTGCTCTAGCAGGGATCACAATAGAGGGTCCCAGACAGAGCTGGAGAAAAATGTAGAACAAAATTCAAATTCACACACACACACAAACAAAAAGACCAGGCTTGCTGGTCTGCAGATGTTGGAGAAACCCTGAGAGTATGGCCCCCAGACACCCTTTTAACTCAGTACTGAAGTCACTGCTGAGGTTCACCCTTCAGCTAAAGATTAGACAGGTCTATAGGGCCAACAATAGCACACTTGATGGATGTGCTTCATAGTTCAATCTATACGAGACTAATGGGCACACCAGCCCAAAAGCAAAGATGAGAAGGCAGGAAGGGACAGGAAAACTGTACGAATGGGAACAGGGAACCTGGGATGGAGAAGGGGAGAGAACTGACACATTGCGAGGTTGGCCACCAATGTCACAAAACAATTTGTGTATTAACTGTTTAATGAGAAACTAATTTGCTATGTAAACTTTCACCTAAATCACAATAAACAAATAAAGAAAATCCTATGGAGCATAGTTCTACTCTGACACACATGGGGTCACCATGAGTCTGAATCAACTCAATAGAAACTGTTTTTTTTTTTTTTTTTTTTTAATACAGGCTGAACTCTTTTACATGTCTGAGCTTTTATGTATACCTTTTTTTTTGGTCTAGAATTCTAGTCCCCTCAACACTTATCCACTTTCAACTTCTTTTTAGTTTTCAAGCTCAGCCTAAGCTCCTCTGAGAGCTTTCTCAGGTGGAGTCAGATGTCTCTCATCTCTGCTGGCTTTGATTTTGTACATGGTTCTATAATTTTACATGTTCTGCATTGCAATTAATTTTATTACTCAATGTCTCCTGTGCTAGACTGACCACCTTTTGAGGCAGGGACTGTGTCCACCTATCTTCTGTTCCTCAGGACCTGGCACATGCCTGGCATATAGTAGGAGTTCAGTAAATATGAAATGGAAATGAATAGCCAGGCCTATAAGATAAAAGTTGCGTGGGATATCCCTTGTGAAATGTTGGGGTACTGCTCAGTTCTTCCATTAACCTCTATAAAAAGAGCAAAACCAGTGTCTCTGCAGCCCCACTGCTATTTGTACTTATACAAATAATGGACTAAGATAATGGACTAATTCATACACTCCAATTACCCATGCTGTGAGTTGCTGACAGGATAACCTGCCCTTTCTTGTTTCACTTTATGGGTGTTGTCATAGCTAAATATTCTGCACTTCAGGAGAAATCACTTCAAATAGGTGGAGAGACAAGCCTTGATAATTTTAGTGAAGGCTTTATTCCTTGAACTATACAAAACTGCTATGAAATGTTATCAAATAACTGAGCCTTAGGGAGCAATAATTATTTTCATTCTACAATTGCAGATGATTTAAAATAAAAGCAACAGAAATTGAAGTTTTAGATACTAATAAAACATAAATAGGAAACAGGGCTAGATAAAACCAGCCAAACTCTTTTCTGTCCTCAAAAACTATCAGGGATGACACAATATTTTGTACTTCTGGCATACCTGCTTGATAAAATTCCCCAGTAGAGCACACCACTGAATTTTATCGAACTTTTAATCTATGCCTGTGAGCCTATCTCTTAGGAGGATTTTCTTAAACACTTTATGACCAATTTGATATAAAATGTTATCTTCACAATTGAATCTATTCTGTCTCACTACCCAGCTCACTTGTTCTATCTCTTCAATATTCTCGAGGTTGAGCAATATCCTTTTTTAATATTTCACAGATAAATTGTCCTTTTGGATTTAATAATGGGTTTTTCCTCCCATGTCATGCTAGTAGTAAATGAAAGCAGAGATAGGATAAATGTGGGTGGAAAGGCCTCTTCATCAATGTCTTACAGAGAGTTTAAACTATTTCCTTTAGAAGACATACTTACGAAATGAAAAAAACAGAGAGGAAAGCTAAATAGTTTATATTCTTAGCAGTCAGTCACAGAGATGCTGCGAGATCTTGATAATTTCTTCCTACATGTGAAAGGATTCTATCCAGGGAGTACATGAAGGCATTGATGAATTATTTGAAGACATTGATGAATTATTGATACTCTGCAAGGGTACTCTCTCTGGAGTCTGGAAGTTTCTATATTTGTAAGAGGAAAATAGTAATGAGAGTGAGGCATCCATTTGCCCTGGCTCCTCCACCGTTATCCTATTAACTCCTCTTTCTAAGGCTCTTCTTGCAGTCTCTGCCTGAAATAGATCCGTAAGCTTCCTTTCCTGGAAATTCCCAGCAGAAAAAAAGGGAGCAAACCAAGAAACATGCAGTGTATGCTGAGGGGCCCGTGTAAACTGCAATGGGAAAGATAGTACTCTCAACTTTTACTTCCTGTCCCTCAAATAGATCTGCTTTCCCAACATGGTCACTGACATTTTGTCCATATTGGTTTCCATTTATTTTCTTCTCTGTTTCTTTTCCTTCTCTTACTGTTCACTGTCAGTCATTTAACTACAAAGCTACCATTATCATTTCTTAGTTAAATGCCACCCAGAGAATTTCATGGTTTGTCCTGAGAAAGCTGTTCACCTCTACTGTCTTCTCAGCATTTAGATGAATTTTCTCTCCTCCTCCCTTCTCTCTTGTAACACACTGAGGCCACACATCCTATGAAAGGACAGTTTGCCCCCAATGACTCACCTTTGCCTCAAATGAGGTTGGCAGAGGATAAAAATAATTTTGGTATCTAATTCTCCTCTAACATCTTATTTCTTCTTTTTCTTTGTGCTGTTTATATTTTTTATTATGTCTGGACCAAAGGTAATTTATCATGGATGTTGCCAGAAATGATTTTTCAGTTTTCCCTCCTCATAAAATTTTGAGGTGACAAAGTTGTCATTCTGCTTTTAGTTTATTCTTACAAGATATGAAGAATTCCAAAATGCTACATTTTGTAGAAAGACTTGTGACCTAAACACAAATTTTAAAAGTATAAATGAAATACTGTTCTTAAAGTTTATGTACCATGTTATTCATGCTTATCTACCAAGCAATTAGACTATATCTAATATTTGCTCTTTAGCCAATCATTATTATTGAAATTTTATGAACATTTGTTGCTCAAAAAAAGATACAGTATTCTTACTACATTATTTAGTCAACAATCTCTTAATTTTTACATTAACTATTAATCAGCTTTCCTATTAATTTTAGTAAGTACTTAAAAGTTCTTAGTAACATTAACAGCTTATTCCGTTATCATTGATTATTACAGCATTTTATTCTTGCAATAATACATATATGTTTGTACTTAAATTACCTGATAGAATTTCAACATACAAAACATGTATACAAAGAGGTTTTCACTTTAAGTTATATCTGAAAGACTTATCTATATTTGAAAGTGAATATACAGATAATAATGGTAAATCAGAATGACATGCCTTGTAGCTATTACTGATGTTGTCATGCTAACTATGTCGTCCTATGATCATAAATTCAGGCATAAATTCAGGTATAACTGGAATAGGCATTTGGCTCTTCAGACTTCCAAAGACTAAGGCCAAAGCTGAAGCTAAAAAACAGTTTTGGCCAAATGTCAAGGATGATCAGCGCATCTCCACACAGATTACAAATCAAGTATCCGCATCAGGTGGTTCAGCATGAAATACTCTGATTGCCTTTGTTGAGTCAGCCAGAAGTAATTTTCACTTTCTTTGGAATAAAGCAATAGAACAATCTATTCCCTAAAGGAAACTCCAGCAATAGTTTTTGGATTAGGCATTGCATGAATTTAAATGCAATCGTTAAGTTTAAAAATTAAGTGCTTTTTACTTGTGTGTCTTTGACAACCAGGCATGATTAAATGCAAAGTGGTTTTTAAGAGCTGGTATTATCTCCTCCACAGCATAAAATTTAAAACAATTTTTAGTCAGTAAACTTAATATGACTTTAAGATCAGAGTTATCACAGTTAGATATGTGATCTCCTTGTTATTCAGAAGATTGCCTTCAGGAATACAAATATTTACCTTAATAAAGTTCTGCTATTACATAGTCTTAAATGTATTTATTGAAATGTGATATAATCAAGATTTTTCTACTATTATTATAATCAGCATGGGAGATAAATGACAAGAGGAACAATGCAAATAAAATAAATTGATTTGCTATTTGATGCTATTCGATGACTAAGGTGCGCCTGACACAAGCCTTGGTATTTTCAATCGATTCACATGCATGCGAAAGATGGACAATAAAAAAGGAAGACCAAAGAATTGACACGTTTGAATTGTGATGTTGGTGAAGAATACTGAATATACCATGGACTGCCAGAAGAATGAACAAATCTGTCCTGGAGGAAGTATAGCCAGAATGCTCTTTAGAAACAAGGATGGAAAAACTTTGTCTTGCTTACTTTGGACATGACTTTAGGAGAGACCAATAGCTGGAGAAGAACATCATGCTTAGTAAAGCAGAGGGTCGCAGAAAAGAGGGAGACCCTCAATGAGATGGGTTGACACAGTGGCTGCAACAATGGGCTCAAACATAGCAATGTTTGTGAGGATGGTTAGGACCGAGCAATGTTTCGTTCTGTTATACATAAGGTCAGTATGAGTCAGAGCCAACTCAATGGCACCTAACAACAACTTTTGACGATGCAAGAGATAAAGGGGATAATTGAAGAATCAATATCATTGAGCAGCCGGGGGGCATCATGTGTGCAGAGCAGGGATGATTCTTCCACTGTAACAGGAGGGCCAACCACATGGGTCCAGATACAAAAAGGCTGGTGGAATTGGTGAGGATGATGAGGAGGTGAGGTTGAGGGAGTATTGGTAATTTGAGAAAAGAGGCATGAAATAAAGATCTTGAAGATCAGGAGAGTAATCACCTATACTAGGAAAAAGTAGTAGAATTTTCTGGCAGTTTTGAGCCTGTTTGAGATTTGTGGTTAGGAATCTGAAGTGAGTCTGATCAGGTTGATTGTGTGATTCTCTCCAGCAATATTCAGCTACTCAGATTCAGGCAGATCACAGACTCATTCCAACCACGAGGGAGAGAGCTTTCAACACACTGTAAGGCCTGGTTTTCATTGGCTCAGGACCTGAGAGGGGTCACCATGATATTTGAAGATAGCTAGGTAGGTAAGAGCATTGCTAAATTGGTGACCACTTAGCACAGAGGTCTGATGACCTGGGGCAGTGATGTAAATGAAGTGGTCTTAGTTAAGAAATAGGGAGTGCAAATTGGAAAATGCATGATCTCTTTAAGGACCAGCTGCTACTTAGCTTGAGCCGATTGGCCAGTGGGACAGATTTTCAAGAGAAGCTGAAAATATGGATTTCTATTTGAAGTGTTCATGTTTTTAAAACCATCTGTATCCAAAACAAAAGCGTCATTGGACCATTAGTTTGCAGTCTCAGTCACTGCATATCTTTTGAGCCCTCTGTAAATTGTCATCACACATTACATTTCTAAGGTGTTATAAAGTGCTTTCACATACATTGCTTACTTTAATCCTTACAAAAACCTAGTGGTAAATATCATCTTCATTTGAAAAAGCAAGGCAATTTGGTGAAGGGAAAGAGTACACAATATAGGGGAACTCAGAACAACTTGACCAAGGCAAAGTTATAGATGCTTCATAGACACATCTGAACACCCTCAGTTACTAGGGCTGAGGGTTGGGGACCGTGGTTTCAAGGGTCATCTAGGTCAATTGGCATAACAAAGTTCATAAAGAAAATGTTCTAAATCCAACTTTGATGAGTAGCGTCTGGGGCCTTAAAAGCTTGCGACTGACCATCTAAGATACATCTACTTGTCCCATCCTGTCCAGAAAACGGAGAATGAAGAAAACCAAAGACACAAGGAAAATATCAGTCCAAAAGACTAATGGACCACAAGTACCACAGCCTCCACCAGCCTGAGCCCAGAAGAACAAGTTGGTGCCCAGCTACCACCACCAACCGCTCTGGCAAGGATCACAGTAGAGAGGCAGAACAAGAGAAAAATGTAGAACAAAATCCAAATTAACACACATACAAAAAAGATCAGACTTACTGGTGTGACAGAGACTGGAAGAACCCCTGAGACTATGTCCCTGAACACCCTTTTAACTCAAAATGGAAGCCATTCCTGAAGCTCACCCTTCAGCCAAAGATTAGATAGGTCTATAAAACAAACAATAACACACGTGAGGAACATGCTTCTTAATTCAATCATGTACACGAGATCAAAAAGGCAATACCTGCCCAAAAGCAATGGTGAGAAGGCAGGAAGGGACTGGAAAAATGGATGGATAGAAACAGGGAATTGGGGTGTGGAAGGGGATAGTGTTGACATATCACAGGGATTGCAACCAATGTCACAAAACAATGTGTGTATAAATTGTTGAATGAGAAACTAATTTACTCTATAATGTTTCACCTAAAGCACAATTAAAAAAAAAAAAAAAAAAGGCAACCAAGGCTCACAGAGCTCAAGTCACTTGCCCAAGGACTCAGAGCCAATGTTTATGACTCCAAGTCCTATGCTCTTTGGACCCCATCAGAGTTCCTGTATACCTCTGTCCTATCTTTACCTTCATTTCTAGTTATTCATGCCCCTTATATTCAGGTAAACTATACATGCGTCTTGAACCTGCCAATAAATTTTTGTTACACTGCCCATACTATGGATCCCTCTTCTCTGAATCCTTTTCTCTCCACTCTATTTCTCTACTTTATTACTTTTTTAATTTCCACCTATGCTTCAAGGCTCAACTTAAATGCCTCCTCAACATATGGAGGCTCTGGGCTCCTTCCCCTTAAATAATCCATAGTTCATATTTTGCTGGGATTTTAAATGCACATGTATGCCTCTCTAACTAAATTATAAACTTTTGAGGGAAGGGAGAAGTCTTATTTCTCTGTCTGACACATTATGACACTTGCACACATTTCTACACAAAATAGATACTCAGTATTATTTGTTGAATTGAACCGTTTACCTATTCTCATTGCAGAAGGAAGTTTATAAACTTATTGTGCAGTCCATGGGATGAGTAAAGTGGTAAATTAAATTTAATAAATTCTCTGAATCAACGTAATAGGGAAGCACATTTCCATTTACAGAAAGGGGTGAAGGCTCATCCTGTGAGCTTAGTGGATAGCTGCAGTGGAGTCTCAGAGCCGGGTATAGGCCAGTAACAGATGATGGTTAGATCATGTCTCATTCACAGGCTGCTGGCCAGTGATTACTGCTAACACAGTTTGCTATGGCTTAGTGCCTTTCTTCAAATGTAAATCAAAAATTTCAAAGAGTTTATTAAATAATTTCTTAAAAATCATACCTTATGTTACAAAGAGGACGCAGCCAATAGAACACTTTACCCAAGCTCTTGAGAAGGTAAAGAGGTAAAATGCGGTTAGACATTTACATGCTACTAGTGAGTGAGAAAAAAGAAGCCAGTGTCCCTCTGACAGTAAGATGAAAGCAGGTTCATATATTAGCTGGGAGTAAAGTAAGCTGCACTATTCACTGCCACCACATAATGAGTGAGAATGAGCACAGAGAGTGTTCAGTGTTGCATTTCCCAGTTATTGCTTTCTTCCTGTTTTCAAATTGCTTCTATTCATTTCTGTATCGATGGATATGAGATACTTCAGGCATGCTAATGCAATGCTTTTTTGTCAATCTATTTGATATCAGTGAAGAACTATAGGCATATTTTGCATTAACTTATTAATAACTTGAACTAGTCAGGAATTAATGAAAAAAGCAGGAAATAAGGCAATATTTTTGTTTTAAATAAATTTGTGTTAATTTATGTGCTTCATATTTTGCATTAACTTATTAATAACTTGAACTAGTCAGGAATTAATGAAAAAAGCAGGAAATAAGGCAATATTTTTGTTTTAAATAAATTTGTGTTAATTTATGTGCTTCATATTAAGTTAAAAGTCCTTGTTGTTGTTAGGTGCCATTGAGTCGGTTCTGACTCATAGCCACTCCACGTAACAACAGAAAGAAACACTGCCCGGTCCTGCACCATCCTCACACTCATTTCTATATTTGAACCCATTGTTGCAATCACTGTGTCAATCCATATCATTTAGCTGACCTTCTACCTTACCAAGCATGATGTCCTTCTCCAGGGACTGGTCCCTTCTGATAGTATGTACAAAGTATGTGAGATGAAGTCTTGCCATTCTCACTTCCAAGGAACAATCTGGCTGTACTTCTTCCAAGACAGACTTGTTCGTTCTTCTGGTAGTTCATGGTGCATTCAATATTCTTCACAAACACCATAATTCAAAGACATCAATTCTTCTTCAGTCTTCCTTATTTATTGTCTAACTTTTATATGCATATGAGGCAATTGAAAATATCATGGCCTGGGTCTGGTGCACCTTAGTCCTCAAAGTGACATCTTCACTTTTCAATGCTTTAAAGGGGTCTTTTGCTGCAGATTTGCTCAATGTAGTACGTCCTTTGATTTCTTGACTGCTGCTTCCATGGGCGTTGATTGTGGATCCAAGTAAAATAAAATCCTTGACAAACTTCCATCTTTTCTCCATTTAACATGATGTTGCTTATTGGTCCAGTTGTGAGGATTTTTTGTTTTCTTGCTGTTGAGGTGTAATCCATACTGAAGGCAATAGTCTTTGATCTTCATCAGTAAGTGCTTCAAGTCCTCTTTGCTTTCAGCAAGCAAGGTTGTGTCATCTGCATATTGTGGGTTGTTAATGAGTCTTTCTCCAATCCTGATGCCAAGTTCTTCTCATATAGTCCAGCTTCTCAGATTGTTTGCTCAGCATACAGGTTGAATAAGTATGGTGAAAGGATACAACGCTGAAGCACATCTTTCCTGATTTTAAACCATTTAGTATCCCATTGTTCTGTTGTAGTGACTACCTCTTGGTCTATGTACAGGTTCTGCATGAGTACAATTAAGTGTTCTAGAATTTCAATTCTTTGCAATGTTATCCGTAATTTGTTATGATCCACACAGTTGAATGCCTTTGCATAGTCAATAAAACACAGGTAAATATCTTTCTGGTATTGTTTGCTTTCAGCCAAGACCCAAAGATCCATCTGACATCAGCAGTTATCTCCCTCCTTCCATGTCCTCTTCTGAATCAGGTTTGAATTTCTAGCAGTTCCCTGTCAATGTACTGCTGCAACCATTTTTGAATGATCTTCAGCAGGATTTTACTTGTGTATTATATTAATGATATTGTTTGATAATTTCGGCATTCTGTTGGATCACCTTTCTTTGGAATGGATACAGATATGGATCTCTTCCAGTTGGTTGGCCAGGTAGCTGTCTTCCAAATTTCTTGGCAAAAATGAGTGAGCAGTTCCAGCACGGCTCTGTTTGTTGACACATCTCAATTGGTATTCCATCAATTCCTACGACCTCTGTTTGTTGAAATATCTCAGTTGGTATTCCATCAATTCCTGGAGGCTTATTTTTCACCGATGCCTACAGTGCAGCTTGGACTTCTTCCTTCAATAGCATCAGTTCTTGATCATATGCTACCTACTGAAATGGTTGAATGATGACCAATTCTTTTTGGTACAGTGGCTCTGTGTATTCCTTCCATCTTCTTTTGATGCTTCCTGTGTCATTCAATATTTTGCACACAGAATCCTTCAAGATTGCATCTTGAGGCTTGATTTTTTTTTCTTTCAATTCTTTCAGCTCTGGAAATGCCAAGGGTATTCTTCTCTTTTGGTTTTCTAACTCCAGGTCTTTGCACATTTCATCATTATACTTTGTCTTCTCGAGCCGCATTTTGACAACTTCTGTTCAGTTCTTTTACTTCATCATTTTTTCCAATTGCTTTAGCTACTCTATGTTCAAGAGCAAGCTTCCAAGTCTCTTCTGACATCCATTTTGGTCTTTTCTTTCTTTCCTGTCATTTTAATGACCTTTTACTTTCTTCATGTATGATGTCCTTCATATCATCTCATAACTCTTCTGGTCTTCGGTCATTAGTGTTCAGTGCGTCAAAATTATTCTTGAGATGGTCTCCAAATTCAGGTTATATTTTGGCTCCTGTGAAACTGTTTTAATTTTCTTCAGCTTCAACTTGAACTTGCATATGGGCAATTGACGGTCTGTTCTGAAGTTGGCCACTGGCCTTGTTCTGACTGATGATATCAAGCTTTTCCATTGTCTCTTTCCACAGATGTAGTCAATTTAATTCCTGTATTTTCCATCCAGTGAGGTCCATGTTTATAGTTGCCATTTATGTTGCTTAAAAAAAGTATTTGCAATGAATAAGTCATTGGTATTGCAAAATTCTGTCATGTGATATCCCGTGTCTTTTCTATTACCAAGGCCATGTTTTCCAACTACAGATTCTTCATTTCCAGCTTTTGCATTCCAATCACCAGTAATTACCAATGCATCTTGATTGCATGTTTGATCAATTTCAGACTGCAGAAGTTGGTAAAAATCTTCAATTTCCTCATTTTTGGCATTAGTGGTTGGTGTGTAAATCTGAGTAATAGTCACATTAACTGGTCTTCCTTGTAGGTGTATGAATATTAACCTTTCACTAACAGCATTGTACTTCAAGATAGTTCTTGAAATGTTCTTTTTGACAATGAATGCAACAGCCATTCCTGGCACAGTAGACCATATGATTGATTCAAAATAGCCAATGCTAGCCACTTTGGCTCACTAATGACTAGGATATCGATCTTTATGCATTCCATTTCATTTTTGATGACTTTCAATTTTTCCTAGATTCATACTTCCTACATTATACATTCTGATTATTAACGGATGTTTGCAGCTGTTTCTTCTCATTTTGAGTTGTACCACATCAGCAAATAAAGGTTCCAAAAGCTTTACTCCAGCCACATCATTAAGGATGACTCTAATTTGAGGAGGCAGCTCTTCCCCGGTTATATTTTGAGTGCCTTCCAACCTGAGGGGCTCATCTTCTGGCACTGTATCAGACAATGTTCTTTTCACTGGCCAAGGTTTCATAAGGAAATTGCCAGGTTTACTAGTATGGAAGTTCCACTGAAACCTCTCCAGAACGGGTGACCCTGCTGGTATTTGAAATACTGGTGGCATAGCTTCCAGTATCACAGCAACACGCAAGCCACCACAGAATGACAAACTGATAGACGTGTGGTGGTAAAAGTCCTTAATATGTGTATAACTAAAATAAACATTAATGAACTCAATACAATCTAGACAGATGAATCGAGAAGAAAGATGGTGGGGAAGTTGCAAATGTTTATTATAAACAATTTCATATTCTGGGTTGGGGAATAAATTTTTACTAAGTCAATCATGATTGATTAGCTTATAAAGACTTGTCCTTTGTATCTTTAGGTGTCTTCTGCCATACCCTATGATATGTTCCACAGCTTAGTGGGAACAAGGGAACTCTGGTAGAAAAAAATACCTATCCAGCTGTTAGCTTCACTGGCAGTACTGGCTGACTCACTTTGAAATTAGCTTCCAATCATAAAGGAAGCCTTTTTCTTCAGTGTTTAACATAAGGTAACATGTCTATCCAATGTAGTGTAACTTTTTGGAAAATGGTAGTTTACAGGAGCCAGACATGATAAATCAGTAGAACACCTAATAATTTTGGATCAATAGAAGTTCACTGAACAAATAAAGAAAATGGTCTACTACATTTAACTATAAAGTTTGTACTTGCTCCTCACAATCTATTTTAAAAAATAACTCTCACACCTTCCAAAGGTAATACATGCATTAAATACCAGGACTTGAGAAGCTGTCACACTGAGATTGGGATCTCTTTTTGTCCCCACCAGCTATTACTGCTACATGTTTTAATTTTATTCCATGTAAAATGGCACTGCTAAGGCCTCAGATCTCAGGCGAGTCTCTGGGTGGTGCAAATGATTAATGCATTCAGCTACTAACCAAAGGTTGGAGGTTCAAGTCCACCCAGGGTGACTCAGAGGAAAGGCCTGGCAATCAACTTCCAAAAAATCAGCCATTGAAAACACTTACTGGACCTGGGCACATAGAATAGTATAATAATAGCTCTTATTATTATTATTACATCATTTTTACAAAACACAAATAAGAAAAAAAAGAATTAACCACAATTCCACAACATTGGCATAGGCATTGGTAAGATTTGGTTATTTTCTTCTGGTTTTTTACTGTACATATTTGTACAAAAATTAGATTGTATTCTACAGGCTGCTTTTTTCTCACTTAAAATAGTAGCAATGTCTTTTGATGTCATTACATATTAGAAAAAGCTTTTAAAAAGGATTTTATTCATTACAAGTTTTTGTGAGATGAGTTTGGGATATCATGTCAGAGGTTTAGAACTTCCATCCTCTTAGTTGACAAAAAAATCCTACCTGAAGGACTAACTGGGTAGGGACTGCCACTGCTGGCTGCAGCACACTCAATCTTTATGCCAACAAGCAGTTATGAAAAATATGGGGTTGTAAGTCTAGAGAACAAAGGATTTTTTCTTTCTGTACTTGGAAAGCCAGTTTTGATGAACAACCATGTATCAGTGAAAATCTAAAATACTGTGTGCTCCCTAACCCTAATACAGATTTAAACTGAAAAGTCTTAAGGCAGGTGTAAAAGCTAAAACAATGTAGCCCTTCATATCTGCGCCAGTCCCAGGACCTCTCTTCTATTTCTGACATGTTAATTATTTCTTTTTCCCAGTTCCTTACGTGTATGGTTTTTGCATAGGAGTCAGGACATGTTTTGGTGAAATAACTACATTGAAGACTTTCTACAGCAAGGAAAACAAAGTCAAGCACATTACACTGTTTTTGTGTGCTGTCAAGTCGATTGTGACTTATAATGACCCCATGTGACCATAGAACTGTCTCATAGGGTTTTCTTGGCTATAATTTTTAAGGGAGAAGATTGCCAGGTCTTTCTCCCATGGAGCTGCTGGGTTTGAACCTTTAGCATTTTGTTTAGGAACCAAGTGCTTAACCATTGCACCTGCAGGGCTCCTTAAGTGCTTCTATTAAAAGGTGGGACAAGACTGTGCTGGTTAATTGTCTTAGGGCCTTGAACTTACATTTCTATACTCTGTGATGCTAGGACTCCATCCCTGAAAACAGTTCTCCTTTGCCAGCTGGATTCCTGCTACTTTCTGCCAAAGGGGGCAACTAAAGAAACTGGAAATGGGGACTTACTTCCTCTTGTTTCTGTCAGTGCCACCACAGCAATGGCTCTTTACTCTCACAGTGACAGCAGATTCCACCAGTAGCAGTTCATTCAGATCCCACCTCAGTGCCCCTCCTTAGAGACTACAACACCATTCACAGGCAGCAGCCTTCATCAGAGGTCTGGGGTTCAGTTCTGTGAGGCCCCCCTTCCAGTTTCTGAGTTTTAATACTTCCAACATTTTCCCTTTATTTCCCGACATCAGGATTGGAGGAAGACTCAATAACAACCTGTGTTAACACCGATGACACAACCTTGCTTGCTGAAAGTGAAGAGGACTTGAAACACTGATGAAGATCAAAGACAACAGACTTCAGTATGGATTACACCTCAGCATAAAGAAAACAAAATCCTCACAACTGGACTAATAAGCAACACATGATAAATGGAGAAACTATTGAAGTTGTCAAGGATTTCATTTTACTTGGATCCACAATCAATGCCCATGGAAGCAGCAGTCAAGAAATCAAACGATGCATTTCATTGGGAAAATCTGCTGCAAAAGATCTCTTTAAAGTGTTAAAAAGCAAAGACGTCACTTTAAGGACTAAGATGTGCCTGATCCAAGATATGGTGTTTTCAGTCACCTCATATGCATGTGAAAACTGGACAATGAATAAGGAAGACCAAAGAAGACTTGATGCCTTTAAATTATGATGTTGGTGAAGAATATTGAATATATGATGAACTGCCAGAAGAATGAACAAATATATCTTGGAAGAAGTACAGCCAGAATGCTCATTAGAAGCAAGGTTGATGAGACTTTGTCTCACATACTTTGGACATATTATCAGGAGGGGTCAGTCCCTGGAGAAGGATATCATGCTTGGTAAGGTAGAGGGTCAGCTAAAAAGAGGAAAGCCCTGAACAAGATGGACTGACACAGTGCTTGCAACAATGGGCTCAAGCATAACAAAGATTGTGAGGGTGGTGCAGAACCAGGTAGTGTTTCATTCTGTTGAACACAGGGTCGATATGAGTTGGAACTGACTTGATGGCACCTAATAACAACCACAAGGGTAGTAGTTGCTCCTTGTAGTCACTAGCTCTGTGATACCTCAGTGATGCCCCTACATATCAAAAGTGATGCGCCTTTTGTATTTCCGGTTCTCCAGTACCAGTTAACCATTCTTTATGTCAAATCCTCCTCACTAAAATATCTGGTGTATTTCTGCTTCCTGACTGGGCCCTGGCTAACACAAGGACTAACACCAGGCTGGCTTTGTTATTTTACTCATACTTTTATTGTATTTGGCTGTTATGGTTCAGCCAGTGCTTTTCATTTGGTGCTAGGTGACTACTGGTGGAATGCTGGATTACCATAACATATACCGAGGATTGAAAATAGAATTTACTCCCAACAGCACTTCAGCAATTTGTATTTCTGTGAAACTTATGTATATGGTATATATAATAGTACAATACCTACAAACTGTCTTAGGAATAAGCCTACTTTTATTTCTTTTCAAATGATATAAAAAAGTAGGGACCATGGTCTCGGCAGACATCTAAGTCAACTGGCATAACAGTTCATAAAGAAAAATGTTCTACATCCTACTTTGGTGAGTAGTGTCTGGGGTTGTAAAATCTTGCAAGTGGCCATCTAAAGTATGTCTACTGGTCCCATCATGTTCAGAGCAAAGGAGAATGAAGAAAACCAAAGACACAAGGAAAATATTAGTCCAAAGGACTAGTGGACGACATGAACCACAGCCTCTACCAGCCTGAGCCCAGAAGAACTAGATGGTGCACAGCTACCACCAACAACTGCTCTGACAGGGATCACAATAGAGGGTTCCAAATAGAGTGGGAGAAAAATGTAGAACAAAATTCAAATTCACAAAAAAAGACAAGACTTACTGGTCGACAGAGACTGGAGGAATCCCTGAGATGATGGCCCCCGGACACCCTGCTAACTCAGAACTGAAGCCACTCCCAAGGTCTACCTTTGAGCCAAAGATTAGACAGGAGTATAAAACAAACAATAATTCACTTGAGGAATGTGTTTCCTAGTTCAATCAAGCATACGAGGCCAAATGAACAACACCTGCCCAAAAGCAAAGACAAGAGAGAGGTAGGAAGGGACAGGAAAACTGGATAAATGGGCTTGGAGAACCTGGGGTGGAAAGGGAAAGGGAGTAAGTGCTGACACATTGCAGGGATTGCAACCAATGTCACAAAACAATTTGTGTATAAATTTTGAATGAGAAACTAATTTGCACTGTAAACTTTCACATAAAGCAAAATGCGTTTTAAAAATAATTTTAAAAAAATTTAAAAATTACAGAAAAAAAGTTTAGAGGAAATGGCACTCTTATAAAAACACGGGATAGCTGGGAATAAACCAAAAAAACCCAAACCCATTGTTGTCGAGTCAATTCCGACTCATAGTGACCCTATAGGCCTGAGTAGAACTGCCCCGTAGAGTTTCCAAGGAGCTGCTGGTGGATTCAAACTGCTGATTTTTTTTTTTTAGCAGCCGAGCTCTTAACCACTGCACCACCAGTTCTCCAGCTGGGAATATAAACAAGTACAACTTTTCTAGAAGGCAATTCAACAATATGTTCCAAAAACCATTAAAATTTAGAAAGACTAACAAATCTACTTCTTAGAATTAAGGAAAGATATACACAAAGGGTACAAAGATGTGTGCCTGGGAGTGTTACAGTGGAAAAATTGGAAATGACCTCAATATCTGCAAGGAGGGATTAGTTAAGCAAAACAGGGTCCATCTGTATGATGGAACGTCAGGCAGGCGTTAAGTATGATGATGCAAATATATAAGTAGTGAGTATTGTCTGGAAAAGATGTTCTTGATATATTGTTTTGCAAAAATCAGGGTAGAAATTAGTATGTATAATATAGATGCATTTTTCTATATCTGTCATGTATGTATGCATGTATATGTGTATTTGAATTATGGTGTTGGTGAAGAATATTGAATATACCATGGACTGTCAGAAGAATGAATAACTCTGTCTTGGAAGAAGTACAGCCAGAATGCTCCTTAGAATTGAGGATGGTGAGACTTTGTCTCACATACTTTAGACATGTTATCAGGAGGGACCAGTCCCTGGAGGACATCCATGCTTGGTGAAGCAGAGGTCAGAGAAGGAGAGGAAGACCGTCAAGGAGATGGCCTGACACAATGGCTGTTATGTTGGGCTCAAGCATAGCAACAACTGTGAGGATGGCACAGGACCAGGCAATGTTTAGTTCTATTGTACATATGGTCACTGTGAGTCAGAACTGATTCAATAACACATAACAACAGCAACAGTGTGTATATATACAATACACATATAAGATACATATGTTTGTTTATATGTCTGAAATAATATATGCCAAAATGTTGGTGAAGATTATCTCTGGGTGGTGAGATTACAATAAACTGTGGGTGATGGGGCATTACTTACTGGTATTTTCTAATTTTTTTAAATGAGTTCTGTACACTGGAATAATAAGTAAAGTATAAAAAGTGAAAAAAAAAGTGGAACATTACTCTCTAAAGGACATAATTTGACTCACATTTATTTATATATCTATATTAAAAAAACCAATTTAAAACAACTTCTTGCTCTATTTCCATACCTCTTGCTGTATTTCCATACGGAAAACAAAAACTCGCCTTCTAATGAACCCTCAAGGATAAAAAAAGAAACCTAAAAAATTTACAGCAGAGCCAGAGAGGTCAGTCTGTAAATGTCAACAGCATCATAACAATAAAAAAGGGATTAAACTGTTTAGGTATAGAACTTTCAAATGGAGAGGAAATCAAGGCAATATCAAGTAATAAAAGACTGGTTTAAACTTAGAAAAATAGGGGTAAATTTCAAAGTAACCACAAAGAAAGTTAACAAACCTACTCTTCAAAATAAAGAAGAAAAACAAAGTCACAGTAAACACAAAATCTCCAAAAAAAAAAAAAAAAAAAAAAAAAACCCAACAAAAAACTACAAACAAAATGAATTCAGCACAGAAGAGTAAGTGGAACAAGGAAAATGTCAGTACCACAAAAAAAAAAAAAAAAAGAACTACAAAATGACAGCAATAAACTCACACCAATCAATAATCACACTGAACGTAAATGGCTTAAATGTACCCATAAAGAGACAAACAGTGACATAACAGAATGGATAAAAAAACAGGACTCATCAATAGCTGTCTACAAGAGACATACCTTAGAAACAAAGATATAAATTTATTAAAAAATCAAAGGATGGAAAAAAAACAAAAACAAACAAACAAAAAAAACCAGCTACCAAAAAGAGCAGGAGTGGCGATATTAATCTCAGATAAAATAGATTCAAAACAAAATCCACCATTAAAGACAAAGAAGGGCATTATATAATGATTAAAGGGACAATCCACCATGAAGATATAATAAATATCTTCACACCCAATGACAGGGCTCCAAAACACATAAAACAAACTCTAACAACACTGAAAAGAGAAACTGATCGTTCCACAATAATCATAGGAGACTTCAACACACCACTCTTGGTAAAGAATGGAACATCTAGAAAGAAACTCAACAAAGATACAGAAGACCTAAAGACCACAATCAACCAACCTAACCTCGTAGACAAATATAGAAGGCTCCACCCGACAGCTGTGAAGTACACATTCTTTTCTGACACACAAGGAACATTCTCCAGAATAGACCACATCTTAGGCTTGAAAGGAACCCTCAACAAAATCCAAAAGATTGAGGTAACACAAAGTATCTTCTCTGATCACAACACCACCAAAGCAGAAATTAATAACAGAAAGAGCAAGGAAAAAAAATCAAATACATGGAATCTGAATAACACCCTGCTTAAAAACCACTGGGTAATAGAAGAAATCAAAGACGGAATTCAGAAGTTCCTAGAATCAAACAAGAATGAAAACACATCATACCAGAACCTGTGGGACTCAGCAAAGGCAGTGCTCAGAGGTCCATAGATGCACACATCAAAAAAGAAGAAAGGGACAAAATCAAAACATTGGCTACACAGCTCAAACAAATAGAAAGAGAACAACAAAAGAAGCCCACAGCCACCAGAAGAAAGGAACTAATAAAGATCAGAGCAGAAATAAATGAAATAGAGAATAGAAAAACAACAGAAAGAATCAACTAAACCAAAAGCTGACTCTTTGAAAGGATCAACCAAATTGGCAAACCACTGGCCAAACTGACAAAAGAAAAACAGGAGAGGTTGCCAATAACCCAAATAAATGAAATGGGGAACATTACAACAGGCCCAAATGCAATAAAAAGGATCATAACAGAGTACTATGAAAAACTATACTCCAGCAAATTTGAACACCTAGAGGAAATGGACAAATTTCTAGAAACACTTTACCTTCCTAACCTAACACAAACTGAAGCTGAGAATCTGAACAGACCCATAACAGGAGAAGAGATTGAAAAGGTGATTAAAAAAAAAAAATTCCCAACAGAAAAAAAAGCCCTGGCCCATCTGGCTTCACTGGAGAATTCTACCAAACATTCAGAGAAGAGTTTACAGCAGTACTACTCAAACTATTTCAGAAAATAGAATAGGAAGGGATGCTTCCAAATTCACTCTATGAAGCCAGCATGACCCCAATACCAAAACCAGGCAAAGACACCACAAAAAAAGAAAAGTACAGACCAATATCTCTCATGAATATGGATGCAAAAATTCTCAACAAAATTCTAGCCAATAGAATTCAGCATCATACAAAATAAATAAATAACCTGACCAAGTGGGATTCATACCAGCTATGCAAGGGTGGTTTAACAGTAGAAAAGCAATCAATGTAATCCACCACATAAATAAAATAAAGGAAAAGAATCACATGATCATCTCAATCGACGAAGAAAAGGCATTTGACGAAGTCCAACACCCATTCCTGATAAAAACTCTCAATAAAATAGGTATAGAAGGGAAATTCCTCAACATAATAAAGGACATCTATATAAAACCAACAGACAACATCATTCTTAATGGAGAGAGGCTGAAATCATTACCCTTGAGAATAGGAAGACAAGGATGCCCTGTATCATGACTGTTATTTAACATCGTGCTGGAAGTCCTAGCTAGAGTAATAAGACAAGAAAAAGAAGTAAAGGGCATCCAAATTGGTAAGAAAGAAGTAAGTATCCTTATTTGTAGATGATATAATACTATACATAGAAAACCCGAAAGACTCCAAGAGAAAACTACTGAAACTAATAGATTCAGCAGAGCGGAAGGATACAAGATAAACATACAAAAATCTGTTGGATTTCTGTACACAAATAAAGAGAACTATGAAAAGGAAATCAGGAAAACAATACTATTTATAATAGCCCCTAAAAAAATAAAATCCTTAGGAATAAATCTAACCAGGGATGTAAAAGACCTATACGAAGAAAACTACGAAACACTACTGCAAGAAACCAAAAGAGACTTACATAAATGGAAAACATACCTTGTTCATGTATAGGTAGATGCAACGTCGTGAAAATGTCAATTCTACCTAAAGCAATCTACAAATACAATGCAATCCTGATCCAAATACCAATTCCATTCTTTAAAGAGATGGAAAAACTAATCATTAACTTTATATGGAAAGGGAAGAGGCCCCGGATATATAAAGCACTACTGAAGAAGAATAAAGTAGGAGGACTAGCACTACCTGACCTCAGAAGCTACTATACAGCTGCAGTAGTCAAAACAGCCTGGTACTGGTACAACGATAGACACATTGACCAGTGGAACAGAACTGAGAACCTAGATGTAAATTCATCCAACTACAGTCACCTGATCTTCCACTAAGGCCCAAAGTCCATTAAATGGGGAAAAGATAGTCTTTTTAACAAATAGTGCTGGCAAAACTGGATGTCCATTTGCAAAAAAATGAAACAGGACCCAGACCTCACACCATACACAAAAACTAATTCAAAATGGATCAAAGACCTACACATAAAAATAAAAACTATAAAGATCATAGAACTAAAAATAGAGCCAATGCTAGAGGCCCTAATACATGGCATTAACATGATACAAACCATAACTAACAATACACAAACACCAGAAGATAAGCTAGATAACTGGGATCTTCTAAAAATTAAACGCTAATGCTCATCAAAAGATTTCACCAAAGGAATAAAAAGAGAACCTACAGACTGGGAAAAATTTTTTGGCTCTGACAAATCTGACAAAGATCTAATCTCTAAAATCTACAGGAAAATCTAACACCTCTACAACAAAAAGACAAATAATCCATTTAAGAAATGGACAAAGGATATGAACAGACACTTCACCAAAGAAAACATTCAAGTGACTAACAGATACATGAGGAAATGCTCATGATCACTAGCCATTAGAGAAATGCAAATCAAAACCACAATGAGATACCATCTTACCCTGACATTACTGCCATGAATTAAAAAAAAACAAACAAACAGAAAATAACAAATGTTGGAGAGGCTGCGGGGAGATTGAAACTCCTATGCACTGCTGATGGGAATGCAAAATGATACAAACATTTTGGAAAATGATATGGTGCTTCCTTAAAAAGCTGGAAATAGAAATACCATATGATCCAGCAATCCCGCTCCCAGAAATATATCCTAGAGAAATGAGTTGTCACATGAATAGACATCTGCACACCCATGTTCACTGCAGCATTGTTCACAATAGTAAAAAGTGGAAACAACCTAGATGCCCATCAGCAGAGGAATGGATAAAAAAACTATGGTACATACACTCAACAGGATACTACGCAACAGTAAAGAACAATGATGAATCTGCAAAGCATCTCACAACATAAATGAATCTGGAAGGCATTATGCTGAGTGAAATAAGTCTCACAAAAGGACAAATACTGTATGAGGTCACTACTATAAAAACTCATGAAAAGATTTACACACAAAAAGAAAAAATCTTTGATGGTTACATGGGAGGGGAGGGATAGGGACCGAAAAACACTAAATAGACAATAGATGAGTGGTAACTCTGGTGAAGGGTAAGACAGTACACAATACTGGGTAAACCAGCACAACTTGTCCAAGGCAAGATCATGGAAGCTCCATAGACAGATCCAAACTCTTTGAGGGACCAAATTACTGGGCTGAGGGCTGTGGGAACCATAGTCTCAGGGAACATCTAGCTCTATTGGCATAACATAGTTCATAAAGAAAATGTTCTACATCCTACTTTGGTGAGCAGCATCTGGGGTCTTAAAAGCTTGTGAGTGGCCATATAAGATACTCCGCTGGTCTCACCCTGTCTGGAGCAAGGTAGAATGAAGAAAACCAAAGACACAAGGGAAACAATAGTCCAAAGGTCTAATGGACCACAACTACCACAGCCTCCACCAGACTGAGTCAGCACAACTAGATGGCGTCTGGCTACCACCACTGACTACTCTGACAGGCATCACAATAGAGGGTCCCGGACAGAGCTGGAGAAAAATGGAGAACAAAATTCTGACTCACACACACACAAAAAAGACCAGACTTATTGGTCTGACAGAGACTGGAGAAACCCAAAGAGTATGGCCCCTGGACATCCTTTTAGCTCACTAATGAAGTCACTCCTGAGCTTCACCCATCAGCCAAAGATTAGGAAGGCCCATAAAACAAAATGAGACTAAATGGACACACCAGCCCAGGGACAAGGATGAGCAGGCAGGAGGACAGGAAAGCTGGTAGTGGGGAACCCGAGGTTGGGAGGGGAGAGTGTTGACATGCCATGGGGTTGGCAATCAATGTCACAAAACAATATGTGTATTAATTGTTTAATGAGAAACTAGTTTGTTCTGTAAACCTTCATCTAAAGTATGTTAAAAAAAAATTGCTGAGAAAATCTCAAGAACTCAAGACAAATTATACAAAGGTGAATAACTGACAGGGCCTTAGTTGGTTATGAATTGTACCCAACATACTACTCTTAATAGTATCAATTTCTAACTTTTATTCACCCCTTCCCAAACCACTTTCTTCTTGGGAAAATGTACAAGCCCCACCCTTCCAAGACAACCCACTCTCACACTAGTTCCTCAATAAAACATTTATCTGCTTAAAAAAAAAAACAAAAAACAAAAACTAGCCTGCAAACAAAAAGTTGTATTTTTTCAAGTGATTTAAATAGAACATCCTGTCAAATTTGCTTCTTCAACCTAAAGTTGTCTAAAAATGCTAAACTGGCTTCTTCAAAATGATCAATTAGTTTCACCTAGGAAACAGCTCTCCTAGAGTACAGAATTGTTGGACATGAATAGACCTTTTAATCCCCAAAGAATGTCTGAAGAGCTAAGACCAATGAATTGGATAAGAATTCTTCATCTTCTGCCTGCCATAGGAAAAGTGAAAGCAGTTTTTTCTGTATTTTTCTCTCAGTCTCTGTCTGAGTCTCTCCCTCCCTCCTCTCCCCTACTTCTTGATTCTGTAGCAGACATTTAAAAAGAATACATGGGCTAAGAACAAAGCAAATTTGACTTTCATTCCCTATTAGTTCCGTTGGTAAATGTGGGTTATGACTGCAGCAGCTTAAAATGACTCCATGCCTCTTTTCTCATCTTCTCCAGAGATTTCCGAGGTGTGCTCTCTTTCAGGGGCTGGGTAAACCAGTTTTATTGTTTCCTAATATTAAGTTGGAGCTGGAGCTATTATGGGTTGTTGGAAAGTGTGGACAATGGTGCTGGGATGGACATTGCAGGGACAGGAAAGGGGTGTGTGGAGGTGGGAAGTTGAGAGGTAGAGTGGGAGACGTTAAGGTGGTTGAAGTGGCAAGGCACAGGGAATTGGGAGTTTTCCAGCTTGTCTTTTGGTTATTTTGAACCATTCTCTCTTCCAGCTAAAATCAAAGCTGTGAACTCTGACAGGTTATGCTTAGCTTGAGGGAAATGTGTGTAATTCAGAAGCTCTGTCTGGGACCCCGAAGAGTCATACTGTGGTTTACAGAGTGACAAGGCTTTTAGATGTGTGGAACTTATTTTAAGGCTTCAAGACATCAATTGATTTTTTTTTTTTAAATGCGCCTTCGAGCAGTTTTCATAGCTTGAATATGTTGCTGTTTTTCTCTCAAAAATAAGGCTGGCAGTGCTGAATGTGGTCACCAGATTGCTGGCTGTATTTAGTGGAAGGTCATGGACCAAGGCCTGGACCATCTCTGTCATTTTGTTTCTACTTACATCTTTCTGGTAGTTTCCTTTTTATTCTGATTCAAGGTTTTTTCTTTTTTTCCTTAATAATCATTTCTCATGGCTGCTCTTTCGGGGTTTTATTTGTGTGGTTGATGCCTGAATCTCTATCTCCACTTCTGGACTCTTTCCTGGGTGCTACTCTTTAACTCCTACTACTTCTTGAATATTTCTGCTTGCTGGTGCCAACACTGCTTCAAACTGAGCACGTACAACACATCTCTTCACTAAGACCTGCCTCTTCCTGAACGTCCCTATTTCTGCTAATGACACTTCCATCACTGAGGTCAGATTTAACCTTTCTTCTCATCCCCATTTGAATCCATTATTTAGTTCCTGCACGTAGTCCTTAACCATATCCAAGCTTTTCCTTCTTTTCTTTTCACACTTGTGTCCTCTTGTTACCCAGATTGTTGCAGTGCTGCCCCCTTAATTGGTTTTTGTACTTCTGGTTTCTTTTCTTCAATCAGTTCTGTATTTCATTTTAAATTAATCTGCTAAGACATCACTTTCACTGCTTTTTGTCCCACTTCCTAAACATGCCAGTTCCCCTTTTTTCTGCAAGATTCCTCATTTAACTTTTAAATTCCTTCACAGTCCATCAACCTTTTCAGATTAACCCCTACCACTCAGTCCTCAACATGAAAAGTAGTGGAACCACACTTTTTGGGGGTCCAAATCTGAGAATCTGATGAAAGATATATATATATATATATATCTTTCTTGAATATATACATATTCATTCTTCTAGGCCTAGCTCAAATAGCTACTCCTTCCTAAAGTTTTCTATCACCTCCTCCTCTGTTTGAATATTTAACTGTTTGAATATTGTTATTATCATTGTTAGGTTCTGTCAAGTCAGTTCCAACTCTTAGTGACCCTAGGTACAACAGAAAAAAACACTGCCTGGTCCTGCACCATCCTGACGATCATTGCTATGTTTGAGCCCATTGCTGCAGCCAGTGTGTCAGTCCATCTCATTGAAGGTCTTCCTCTTTTTAACTGACCCACTACCTTACCAAGCATGATGTTCTTCTCCAGGGATTGGTCCCTCCTGATAACATGTCCAAAGTATGCGAGACGAGGTCTTGCCATCCTTGCTTCCAAGGAGCACTCTGGCTGTACTTCTTCCAAGACAGACTTGTTTGTTCTTCTGGCAATCCATGGTACATTTAATATTCTTCACCAATGCCATAATTCAAAGGCATCAATTCTTCTTCAGTCTTCCTTATTCATTGTCCAGCTTTCCCATGCACGTGAAGCAATTGAAAATACCATGATTTGTGTCAGGTGCACTTACTCCTCAAACTGACATTTTTGCTTTTCAATACTTTAAAGAGGTCCTTTACTGTCGATTTTCCCAATGCAATATGTCATTTGATTTCTTGACCGATGCTTCAATGGGCATTAATTGTGAATCCAAGTAAACTGAAATTCTTTACAACTTCAATATTTTCTCTGTATATCAGGATGTTGCTTACTGGTCCACTTGTGAGGATTTTTGTTTTCTTGATGTTGATGTGTAATCCATACTGAAGGCTGTAGTCTTTGAATATTAACACTCTGTTAAACGTGTTAAGTACAGCACTTGCCACATTTAACAGCTGTAAGGATTTTATACAGGCCTCATTATTTGAGCTAGACTTTAAGCTACTAGAGGGCACATCTGTGTATCTCCAGGGCCTGACATAGTGCCTTGGACATTTTCACTGGATGTGTCAACATAGTCCTGCCTCTGCAACTCTTCTCTTGACGATCAATTTTCCTGGAACCCTATTCTGCTTTATTTTTTTTTTTTTAACTACTCAAAGACCTTTAAGGATCACTTAAAATTCCCCTTTATTTCAGACAATTTCTCCTTAATTAATTAAAATAATCTCCTTGTCTATGAATGAATATTAATTATTGTCCACATTATTCTTATAGAACTTAACTTGCTACTTTGTATTATATAAAACATATATTTGGGGTTTATTGTTATGGAGTGGGGGAGAGGAGAGAGATCACAGTTTGATGCAAATGGGATTCAGCTATGTCCATGGAAGTCATTTGGGAGTATGATCTTACCAGAGGCATATTTATATGAGAAGTGAAGTTCTTCTTGGGCTTAAACCCATTCTAAGAAAAAGGAGAAAGTAGGTATCCTGAATTTGACCTAGTAAAAAATCTTTAGTTGTCAACGGCTTGAGCTTGACTATAGTTTGAGTTTTATTTCAGACTACTGTGTAGCTATGTGAGAGCTTCAGGTTATCATTGGAGCAGTAGAATCCAACAGGAAGGAACACATGGTGAGTACATGTAAGGCACCCCCTTGACAATTCCTCCAATAATGAAGGGAAATTTACTGAGGGCAGAGGTCTTGTTTTAGCAGGTGGGGAAAGTTGTGAGATTTGAGATATTACTCTTTGCATGACCTTTACATGACCCACAGACTGATAAAGTCTGGAGAAACTTAGGTTGCACTTTGTCTTTCCATCAGCACAGTGAATGTACTCAAAGACTAGGACCAATATATTTCCTCTTTTCCATCCTACTGATGTGGCTCTAGTTCTGGCTTTCATCATTTCTCATCTAGGTTATCACGGTAGTCACTGTTTCTGGCCTTCAGTCTTACATCCCAGCAATTCATTCTCTGCGTTGCTGCCAGAGTTCTCTCTCTAAATGAGAATTAACTACTCTCAGTTCCAATTGGCAGATGAAGTCTGCACTTACCTCTCTTCTCCCTTTGAGTTGCCTTTGAAATTACAGAAGAAATATAAAACTAAAAGATAAATGCAAAGCAACAACAAAATTAGGAAGGATGTCATGAGAAGAGAAGAAATACTGAAGATTTCTGGAATATATAAAACAGATAGGGTTGAAGGACAATCGTGAACTGAGATACTCAATGATATAACACAAGCAAAGGAAGGGATTCCTGGAGAAGTGTCCAATTTTAATGTAGGAGAAATTTCCTTAAGTGTTGTTATTATTATGTTTATTTTTAGGATAAAAAATAAAAGTCACACTGAATATGGTTCATTTAGAATGCACTGTTTTTGGAAAAATAAATCAGAAATAATTTTGTACTGGTCATCATAACCTGGCTACATAAAATATTTTGATTTCTAGCATTATTTAAACTTTGCCTCCCTAAGTAAAATAAAGCAGTTGGGCTAATAATAAAGAAGTCCCTATTTTTCTCAGTGGGTCTTAGAAGTAAATGTACCAATAAAAAATAAGCTTCCATCTGATGTGGAGCTTGGAAAGATACACCTGCAGAGAGTTGGCTCTGCTCTGGTGGACTGTAGGGAAGCGGTAAGGACCGAGTTCTCATGCTTGGTGAGACTGCTCTGGAGGACCCTTCCTGTTCAGTTGATGCCTTGAGTCCAACTCAACCCTTCAGTTCTTCTGGACTGGAGCTTGTCAGGGTACAAAGCAGCTGAGTCCTTCTGTCAGCTGGGTCACGACAGGATGAATCAACTGATCAAAGGAATGTATGGGCTCTGGAGGAGTCCTACTTGGGGGGCCAAAAGCTGGAAGGGAGGGTTAAGAGGTGTCACTTCATTTTCAGTCTTTGATACTTAATGAAGAGCTCACTTTAGCTTTTGTAGTGAAGAATATTATATGTCATGGGTTGATGTTATTAGGTGCCATTGAGTCAGGTCTGACTCACAGCAACCCTATATACAACACAATGGAACACTGCCTGGTCCTGCATCATCCTCACAATCTTTGCTATTTTTGAGCCCATTGTTGCTGCTATTGTGTCCATCTGTCTCACTGAGGGTCTTCCTGTACCTTCTACCTTACCAAGCATGATGTCCTTCTCAGGGACTGATCCCTCCCCATAACATGTCCAAAATACATGAGACAAAGTCTCACCATTCTCCCTTCTAAGGGACATTCTAGCTGTACTTCTTCCAAGACAGATTTGTTCATTCTTCTGGAAGTCCATGGTACATTCAATATTCTTCACCAACATCATAATTCAAAGGCATCAATTCTTCTTCAGTCTTCCTTATTCATTGTCCAGCTTTCCTATGCACATAAAGTGATTGAAAATACCATGGCTTGGGTCTGGTGCACCTTAGTCCTCAAAGTGACATCTTTGCTTTTCAACACTTTAAAGAGGTCTTTTGAAGCAGATTTGCCCAATGCAATACATTGTTTGATTTCTTGACTACTGCTTCTGTGGGTGTTGATTGTGAATCCAAGTAAAATAAAATCCTTGACAACTTCAATATTTTCTCTGTATATCAGGATGTTGCTTTTTGGTCCAGTTGTGAGAATTTTTGTTTTCTTTATGTTGAGTTGTAATCTGTACTGAAGGCTGTGGTCTTCGATCTTCATCAGTAAGTGCTTCAAGTCCTCTTCACTTTGAGCAAGCAAGGTTGTGTTATCCGCATACTGAGGTTGTTAATGAGTCTTCATTCAATCCTGATGCCAAGTCCTTCTTCATATAGTCCAGCTTCTTAGATTATATTTGCTCAGCATAGAGATTGAATAAGTATGGTGAAAATATACAATCCTGACTCACACCTTTCCTCATTTTAAACCATGCAGTATCCCCTTGTTCTGTTAGAACAACGGCCTTTTTGTCTATGTACAGGTTCTACATGAACGCAATTAAATGTTCTGGAATTCCTATTCTTTGCAATGTTATCCATAATTTGTTATGATCCACACAGTTGAATGCCTTTGCATAGTCAATAAAGCACAGGTAAACATCTTTCTGGAATTCTCTGCTTTCAGCCAAGATCCACCTGACATCAGCAATGTTGACAAAAATGTACGTCAACTTGGCTAGGCCATGATTCCCAGTATTGTGTGATTGTCCACCATTTTGTCATCTGATATGATTTTCCTATGGTTATGAATCCTACCTTTAGATATTAATGAGACAGGATTAGAGGCAGTTATATTAATGAGGCAGGACTCAATCTACAAGATTAGGTTGTATCTTGAGTTAATCTCTTTTGAGATATAAAAGAGAGAAAGGAGCAGAGAGACAGGGGTACCTCCTACCACCAAGAAAGCAGCGCTGGGTGCAGAGCGTGTCCTTTGGACCTGGGGTCCCTGTGCTAAGAAACTCCTAGAATAGGGAAAGATTGATGACAAGGACCTTACCCCAGAGCTGACAGAAAGAGAGAGACTTCTGCTGGATCTGGCACTCTGAATTTGGACTTCTAGCCTCATGGACTGAGAGAGAATAAATTTCTGTTTGTTAAAGCCACCTACTTGTATTTCTGTTATAGTAGCACTAGATAACTAAGACAGAATTTGTTACTGGAACAGTGGGGTGCTGCTCTGACAGATACCTAAAATAAGGAAATGGTTTTGAAACTGTGAATGGGTAGAGGCTGGAAGAGTTTCAAGTGCCTAATAGTAAAAGCCTAGCTTGCCTTGAAGAGACTGTTAGTGGAATTATGGACATGAAAGACAATTCTAGTGAGGACTGAGAAGGAAGTCAGGAGAGTTGTTACACTGGAGATGGCGCAGATGGTGAGATGGAGCAGCAGAGAAATAGCAGCAGCAGAGAAACAGCAAGAGCAGAACCAGAAGGCCAGCGTGAGACAGCACTGGAGCCAACCCACGGAGCAAGAGAGCCGAGTGCCTTCCAGTTGAAGTTTACTGGCAGAGTGGGGTGCCTCCAGGCACTTATCAGTGGAGCTGAAGAGCTTTGGAACACTTCCCTGAGCAGAGCAGACTTGGGTGGTGAGACTTGACAGGCCAAGAGGCCAAGGCACCAGGAAACAGAAGCTGAAGAGACAAGGAACACAGGGAGCAGAGCTGCCTCAGTCTCAAAGGGTAGGGCCACGACCTCTGGGTTCTCAAAGGGTGGAGCCATGGCCTCTGAGATTTCAAAGGATGGGGCCACAGCCTACTAGGTTTCAAAGAGTCAGATCTTCAGCTCAGTTCCAGAGTGTGGGTCTTTTATGAGTGCCATGGGATGGGGCCAGATCTGCTGCCCAAAGCTGAGTGGGTGGAGCTACCATGCCGAAGGGGCAGAAGAATGGAGCCTGCCGGTTCTGAGGGGGTGCAGTTTCCACTTGATGCAGGAGAATGGGGCCACCCAAATTCGAGGGAGCAGAGTTGCCATTCCAGTGGGCCAGGAAGGTGCAACTGAAGCCCAGGGCCAAGGTGCCTCTACCCAGAATCCAGAGAGTTTGGTCAACATCCAGAGTCTGGAGGGCAGTGCCATTGTCTAAGTGGTCTCAGAAGACAGAGGATTATTTTCAAGCCTTGAGAGCTAATGTAATGTGTTCTGACTTGCTTGGTTCCTGTTATCCCTTCTTTCCCTCCAATTTCTCCCATTTGTAATGGAAATGTCTAGCTTGTGTCTGTTCCACTGTTGTACTTCGAAAGCAGATAACTTGTATTCTAGATTTCATGGATGAAGAGGAATTTTTGGATTTTTGACTTGGAGTTGATTTAAGATTTTTGTTATGATATGTTGGGGTGAATGTGTTTTACATGTGGAAGGAGGGTTCAATGGTACAGGTTGAATTATGTCCCACAAAAAAGTGTGTCAATTTGACTAGGCCATGATTCCTAGTATTGTGTGATTGTCCACCATTTTATCATCTGATGTGATTTTCTTATGTGTTGTAAATCTTACCTCTATCATGTTAATGAGGCAGGATTAGAGGCAATTATATTAATGAGGCAGGACTCAATGTGCAAGATTGGGTAGTATTTTAGGTCAATCTCTTCTGAGATATAAAAGAGAGAAGGGAGCAGAAAGACAGGGGTACCTCCCTACCACCAAGAAAGCAGAGCTGGGTGCAGAGCGTGTCCTTTGGACCTGAGGTCCCTGCGCTGAGAAGCTGCTAGACCAAGGGAAGATTTATGACAAGGACCTTCCCCCAGAGCTGACAGAGAGAGAAACACTTCTGCTGGATTTGGCACTCTGAATTTGGACTTCTAGTCTTCTAGACTGTAAGAGAATAAATTTCTGTTTGTTTAAGTCACCCATCTGTGGTATTTCTGTTATAGCAGCACTGGATAACTAAGACATCTCCCATTCCACATCCTCTTCTGAATCTGGCTTGAATTTCTGCAAATTCCCTGTTGGTGTATTACTGCAAGCATTTTAAAATTATCATTAGCATAATTTTACTTGAATGTGATGTTGATGATAATTTCTGCATTCCATTGAATCACCTTTCTTTGGAATAGTTACATTTAGGGATCTCTTGCACTCAGTTGGCCAGGTATGTCTTCCAAATTTCTTGGCATAGGTGAGTGAGAGCTTCCAGGGTCACATCCATTTGTTGAAACATCTCAAGTGGTATTCCATCAATTCCTGAAGCCTTGTTTTTCACCAATGCTTTCAGTGCAGCTTGGACATCTTTCTTCAGTACCGTTGGTTCTTGATGATATGGTACCTCCTGAAATTGTTGAACGTTGACCAATTCTTTTTGGTACAGTGACTGCATTCCTTCATTCTTTTGATGCTTCCTGTGTCATTCAATTATTTGCCCATAGAATGCTTCAGTATTTCAACTCAAGGCTTGAATTGTTTCTTCAGTCCTTTCAGATTGAGAAATGCTGAGTGTGTTCTTCCCTTTTGGTTTTCTAACTCCAGGTCTTTGCATGTTTCATTATACTTTACTTTGTCTTCTCAAGTCACCCATTAAAATCTTCTGTTCAGCTCTTTTGCATCATCATTTCCTCCTTTCATTTTAGCTACTCTATATTCAAGAGCAAGTTTCACAGTCTCTTCTGACATCCATTTTGGTCTTCTTCTTCTTTTTCTTTTTCCTTTTCTGTCTCTTTAATGACCTTTTCTTTCTTCATGTATGACGCCCTTGATGTCATCGCATAACTTGTCTGGTATTTGATCATTCGTGTTCAAAACATCAAGTCTGTTCTTGAGATGGTCTCTAAATTCAGGTAGAATATACTCAAGGTCATACTTTGGTTCTCATGGACTTGTTTTAATTTTCTTCAGCTTCAGCTTGAACTTGTATAAGAGCAATTGATGGTGTGTTCAGCAGTCAGCCCCTGGTCTTGTTCCTAGTGATAATATTGAGCTTCTCCATTGTATCTTTCTACATATGTAGGTGATTTGATTCCTGTGTATTCCATCTGGTGAGGTCCCTGTGTATAGCAGCCGTTTATGTTGTTGAAAAAAGGTATTTGCAAGAATAAGTCATTGGTCTTGAAAAGTTCTATCATGTGATCATCTAAGTCATTTCTATCACCAAGGCCATATTTTACAACTACTTATCCTTCTTTATTTCCAACTTTTGCATTCCAATCACCAGTAATTATCAATGCTTCTTGATTGCATGTTTGATCAATTTCAGGCAGCAAAAGTTGGTAAAAATCTTCAATATCTTCACTTTGGCCTTAGTGGTTGGTGTGTAAATTTGAATAATAGTCATATTAACTGGTCTTCCTTGGAGGCGTATACATATTATCCTATCACTAACAGTATTGTACTTCAGGATAGATCTTGAAATGTTCTTGTTGACAATGAATGCAATGCCATTCCTCTTCAAGTTGTCATTCTCAGCATAGTAGACCATGTGATTGTCTGATTCAAAATGGCTGATACCAGTCCATTTCAGCTCACTAATACCTAGAATATCGATCTTTATGAATTCCATTTCATTTTTGACAGCGTCCAATTTTCCTAGATTCATACCTTGCACATTACACATTCCTATTATTTGTGGAGGTTTGCAACCGTTTCTTCTCATTTTGAGTAATGCAAAATCAGCAAATGAAGGTCCTGAAAGCTTTACTGCATCCATGTCATTAAGGTCCACTCTACTTTGAGGCAGCAGCTCTTCCTCAGTTGTATTCTGAGTGCCTTCCAACCTGAGGGCGTCATCTTCCAGCACTATATTTGACAGTGTCTCACTGCTGTCCATAAGGTTTTCACGGGCCAATTTTTTCAGAAGTAGAAAGCCAGGTCCTTTCCCCCAGTGTGTTAGTCTGGAAGCTCCGCTGAAATCTGTCCACCATGGGTGACCCTATTGTTATTTGAAATACCAGTGGCATATCTTCCAGCAACATGGCAACATATAAGCCACCACAGTATGACAAACTGACAGATGGGTGGTGAATGTAATGGGTAGATGGAAGAATTTAAAATGAAATAAATCAAGCATGTTGTTGTTTATGCCGTTGAGTTGATTTAGACTCATAATGACCCCATGTGACAGAGTAGAACTGCCTATAGGGTTTTCTAGGCTGTAATCTTATGAAATCAGATTGCCAAGTCTTTCTTCCACAGAGCCACTGTGTGGGTTCGAACCACCAACGTTTCAGTTAGTTGCCAAGTGCTTAACCATTGTGCAACCAAGGCTCCTAAATCAAGTAGAGTACAAAGTAGTATAATCACAGGATCTATAACCTTCTCTATGTAGTTGAGAATATAACTATAAACACATCATTTCATTGTGCTTTGTTCACTTAATATTTTATCATATGAATTTTCCCATATCATTATGTACGTATATGTGTACTTTGGCACTCATGACACTCACTGTCACCCATACACACACCTGAATACAGGCGGGTGAGAGAAAGAAGGAAATCCACAAAACTATTAACAAAGGGTCATGGTAATATCACTAATTTTATTCTTCATACCACGTACTTTTCAGTATTTTCTAAACTTTTTTCCCAATCAGGAATTAAACAGTGTAACGTAATTTTTAAGATAAAAATATAAAAATTTCTAATAAATATCACTTTGGCAGCATATATAATAAAATTGGAATGATACAGAGAAATTAGCATGGCCCCTGTGCAAGGATGACACACAAATTCGTGAAGCAGTCCATATTTTTAGCAAAACCGTCTCTCAAATATGATGATGAAATTAGGGAATTTCCAGATAAACAGAAGTTTAGGGAATTTGCAAAAACCAAACCAAAATTACAAGAAATACTAAAGGGAGTCCTCTGGTTAGAAAATCAATAACATCAGATAACAACGCCAAGACTAGAACACAGGACAGAGTGACCAGATATCGAGTCAGATAGGGAAGTCACAAAAATACATCAAAGCTAAAACAATGAACATAGGGAAACAGAGATATCAATATGTTAAAAAGGACAACATTAAAACAAAAAAGAGAGACTTAAAAAATGTAGACATAGATTTTTCATATGGAGGGGACATCAAGGCGATATAAAGAAATAAAAGACTGGTATAAACTTAGAAAAATAAGGGTAAGTATTACGGTAACCACAAAGGAAACTAACAATGCTACAAATCAAAATAAAAAACTAGAAAAATATAAAGACTCAGCAGACACAAAATCAACAACAATGAAAAGAAGGTACATAAAGAAAAACGACAGCACAGAAAATTAAGGGGAACAAAGAAAGTGTGAACAACACACACAAAAAAGACATCAAAATGACAGCACTAAACTAATACCTATCAATAATTACACTGAATGTAAATGGAATAAATGCACCAATAAAGAGACAGAGTGGCAGATCAGATAAAAAAGCATGATCCATCTATATGCCGCCTACAAGAGACACACCTTAGACTTAAAGAGACAAACAAGCTAAAACTCAAAGGATAGAAAAAAATATATCAAGCAAACAACACTCAAAGGGCAGGAGTGGCAATATTAATCTCTGACAAAATAGACTTTAAAGTAAAATCCACCACAAAGGATAAGGAAGGACACTATATAATGATCAAAGGGTCAATACACCAGGAGGACATAACTATAATAAATATTTACGCATCTAATGACAGGGCTCCAAAATACATAAAACGAAATCTAACAGCACTGAAAAGAGAGATAGACAGCTCCACAATAGTAGTAGGAGACTTCAACACACCACTTTTGGTGAAGGAAAGAACAGCCAGAAAGAAGCTCAACAAAGACATGGAAGAGCTAAATGCTACAATCAACCAACTTGATCTCAATCAATCAAGTATACTTTCTTTTCCAATGCACATGGAACATTATCCAAAATAGACCATGTATTAGGCCATAAAGCAAGCCTTAACAAAATCCAAAACATCGAAATATTACAAAGCGTCTTTTCTGACCATAAAAGTAGAAATCAACGACACAAAAAGCAAGGAAAAAAATCAAACGCATGGAAACTGAACAACACCTTGCTCAAAAACTACTGGATTATAGAAGAAAATAAGGATGGAATAAAGAAATTCATAGAATCAAACGAGAATGAAAACACATCCTACCAAAACATTTGGGATGCAGCAAAAACAGTGCTCAGAGGTCAGCTTACAGCAATAAATGCACACATCCAAAAAGAAGAAAGGGCCATAATCAAAACATTAACCCTACAACTGGAACAAGTAGAAAGAGAGCAGCAAAAGAAGCCCTCAGGCGCCAGAAGAAAGGAAATAATAAGAATTAGAGCAGAATTAAATGAAATAGAGAATAAAAAAACAATTGAGAGAGTTAACAAGACCAAAAGCTGGTTCTTTGAAAAGATCAACAAAGTTGATAAACCGCTGGCCAAACTGACAACAGGAGAGGAAGCAAATAACCGACGTAAGAAATGAGATGGGTGATATCACAACAGACCCAACTGAAATTAAAAGAATCATAATAGAATACTATGAAAAACTGTACTCTAACAAGTTTGAAAACCCAGAGGAAATGGACAAATTTCTAGAAACTCACTACCTACCTAAACTAACGCAAACAGAGGTAGAACAACTAAATAAACCCATAACAAAAGAAGAGTTTGAAAAGATTATTAAAGAAACTCCCAACAAAAAAAAGCCCTGGCCTGGATGGCTTCACTGGAGAATTCTACCAAACTTTCAGAGAAGAGCTAACACCACTACTACTAAAGGTATTTCAAAGCATAGAAAAGGATGGAATGCTCCCAAACTCATTCTATGAAGCCAGCATAACCCTGATACCAAAACCAGGTAAAGACACCACAAAAAAAGAAAATTACAGACCAATATCCCTCATGAACACTGACGCAAAAATCCTCAACAAAATTCTAGCCAATAGTATTCAGCAACATATCAAAAAAAAAAAAAATTCATCAAGATCAAGTGGGATTTATACCAGGTATGCAGGGATGGTTCAACATTAGAAAAACAATCAATGTAATCCATCGCAAAAATAAACAAAATACAAGAACCACATGATCTTATCAATCGATGCAGAAAAGGCGTTTGACAAAGTCCAACACCCATTCATGATAAAACTCTCAATAAAATAGGAATAGAAGGGAAATTCCTCAATATAATGAAGGGAATTATACAAAGCCAACAGCCAATATCATCCTAAATAGACTTTGAAAGCATTCCCCTTGAGAACGGGAACCAGACAAGGATGCCCTCTATCACCACTCTTATTCAACATTGTGCTGGCGATGCTAGCCAGAGCAATTAGGCTAGAAAAAGAAATAAAGGGCATCCCAATAGGTAGGGAAGAAGTCAAAGTATCCTTATTTGCAGATGATATGATCTTATACACAGCAAACCCCAAAGAATCTACAAGAAAACTACTGGAACTAACAGAAGATTTCAAAAAAGTTTTAGGATACAAGATAAACATACAAAAATCAGTTGCATTCCTCTGCCCCAATAAAGAGAACTAGAAGAGGAAATCACCAAATCAATACCATTTACAACAGCCCCCAAGAAGATAAAATACTTAGGAATAAATCTAACCAGAGATGTAAAAGAACTATAGAAATAAAACTACAAGACACTACTGCAAGAAACCAAAAGAGACCTGCATAAGTGGAAAAACATACTTGCTCATGGATAGGAACACTCAACATTGTGAAAAATGTCAATTCTACCCAAAGCGATCTGCAGATACAATGCAATCTTGATCCAAATTCCACTGGCGTTTTTTAATGAGATGGAGAAAGAAAACACCAACTTCATATGGAAAGGAAAGAGGCCCTGAATAAATAAAGCATTCCTCAAGAAGAAGAACAAAGTGGGAGGCCTCACACTACCTGATTTTAGAACCTATTATACTGCCACTGTAGTCAAAACAGCCTTGTATTGGTACAACAACAGATACGTAGACCAATGGAACAGAGTTGACAATCCAGATGCAAATTCATCCACCTATGAGCAGCTGATATTTGACAAAGGCCCGAAGTCCGTTAATTGGAAAAGACAGTCTCTTTAACAAGTGGTGCTGGCATAACTGGATATCCGTCTGCAAAAAACTGAAACAAGACCCATACCTCACAGCATGCACAAAAACAATCTCAGAATGGATCAAAGACTTAAATACAAAATTGAAAATGATAAAGATCATGGAAGAAAAAATAGGGACAATGCTAGGAGCCCTAATACATGACATAAACACAATATGAGCCATAAGTAACAATGCACAATCACCAGAAGAGAGACTAGATAACTGGGAGCTCCTAAAAATCAAACACTTATGCTCATCAAAAGATTTCACCAGAAGAGTAAACAGAGAACCTACAGACTGGGAAAAAATTTTTGGCTACAACAAATCCGATCACTGTCTAATCTCTAAAATCTACAAGATACTGCAAAACCTCAACAACAAAAAGAAAAATAACCCAATTAAAAAAAGGGGAAAGGATATGAACAGGTACTTCACCAAAGAAGATATTCAGGTGGCTAACAGACACAATGAAGAAATGCTCAGGATCATTAGCCATTAGAGAAATGCAGATCAAAACTACAATGAGATATCATCTCACCCCAACAAGGATAGCAGTAATCCAAAAACACAAAATAATACATGCTGGAGAGGTTGTGGAGAGACTGGAAGACTTATACAATGTTGGTGGGAATGTAAAATGCTACAACCACTTTGGAAATCAATTTGGCGCTTCCTTAAAAAGCTAGAAATAGAAGTACTATACAATCCAGCAATCCCGCTCCTTGGAATATATCCTAGAAAAATAAGAGCCGTCACACAAATAGATATATGCACACCCATGTTCATTGCAGCACTGTTCACAATAGCAAAAAGATGGAAACAACCTAGATGCCCATCAACGGACTAGTGGATAAACAAATTAAGGTATATCCACACAATGGAATACTACGGCACTTTAAAGAAGAACCATGAAGCCGTGAAACATCTTATAACATGGAGGAAGCTGGAAGGCATTATGCTGAGTGAATTTAGTCAGACACAGAAGGACAAATATTGTATAAGACCACTATTATAAGAACTCAAGAAAAGGTTTAAACACAGAAGAAAACATTCTTTGATGGTTACGAGGGTAAGGAAGGAGGGTGAGTGTCATTTACTAACTAGATAGTAGATAAGAATTATCTTAGGTGAAGGGAAGGACAGCACACACTACAGGGGAAGTCAGCACAACTGGACTAAACTAAGCTAAGAAGTTTCCTGAATACAATCAAACACTTTGAGAGACAGAGTAGCCAGGGTAGGGGTCTGGGGACCATGCTTTCAGGGGACATCTAGGTCAATTGGCATAACAAAGCTTGTTAAGAAAATGTTCTGCATCCTACTTTGGTGAGTGGCGCCTGGGGTCTTAAAAGCTTGCAAGTGGCCATCTAAGATGTCTCAGTTGGTCCCAACCACCCGGAGTAAAGGAGAATGAAGACCACCAAAGACACAAGGAAAGTATTAGCCCAAGAGACAGAAAGGGTCACATAAATCAGCGACTTCATCAGCCTGAAACCAGAGGAACTAGATGGTGCCTGGCTACCACCAATGACTGCCCTGACAGGGAACACAACAGAGAGTCCTTGATGGAGCAGGAGAAAGGTGGGGTGCAGAACTCAAATTCTAATAAGAAGACAAGATTTAATGGTCTGACTGAGACTGGAGGAACCCCAGAAAGCATGGCCCCTGGATTCTCTATCAGCCCAGAACTAAAACAATTTCTGAGGCCAACTTTTCAGACAGGTATTGGACTGGACTGTGGGACATAAAGTGATACTCGTGAGGAGTGTGCCTCTTAGCTCAAGTAGATATAAGAGACTAAACGGGCAACTTCATCCGGAGGTGAGATGGGAAGGCAAAGAGGGTTAGGAGTTGGTTGAATGGACATGGGGAATCAGAGGTGGAAAGGAGGAACGTGCTGTTGTAGTATGGGGAAAGCAATTAGGGTTACATAACAATGTATATAAAAATTTTTGTATGGGAGACTAACTTGAAATGTAAACTTCATTTAAACTACAACAATAAAAAATTAATAAAAAATAAAATTTCTAATAAGTGTCTATATTTCTGCATTTACATTTTTAAAAATACATGTATTATTTTTATTATGAAAAAACTTTATTTTTTAAAGAAAATGTAATAAGTAAATAAATCATTGTTACGTTGAAAGTTCATTCTTATAACCGTAGGTGACTTTTATGACACCTTTTTTGTTGTGATTACAAGAGACTTTTTTATTATACTTTTCTGCACTTTACAAATTTTCTAAAATAGCATATAGTGATTTTTGTGGGTAAAAATATATTTTTTTTTAAAAAAGCAAGGTATATGGTGTCTCTTTTATAGAGAGTGTTTATCATTTTAATTTTTATTTTCTGGTAATATATTAAAAAAATGCTATTTTTAAAATAAAAATATTGCCATTGACCCCCAACCCATACAAGTGCATTATATGTGTTTATATATGTATGGGATATTGTGTTCTTTGTTTTCTTTTTTAATAAAATTTTTATTTTAGAACTGTTTTAAATTTACAAAAAATTGTGTAGTTAGTACACAGTTCCTATTATTTGGACAAATAGAGGACAGGGTATACATGAGATTGAATTGTGCATGAAATACTCTTAGTCTTATTGGTGAGCAGCCTCTCCTCCTCATTTTAACGATATTTAAATAAGAAAATTCATGTGCAAATGAAGTAAATGGTAATGGTCATTCAGCATTGACCAGAGCAACATGTAGTCTAGTTAATTTTATCTTGTGAGAAGGAATGGGTAGAAATTTGGGAGAAGGTTGTGCAGAAGATAAAGAATGAAATCAAAGGAGATGATGTATAGAATTGTTGGTAAAAACGATTTTATTGAGACTGCATGCTGGGAATCTGTAGACTTAAAGAATCACCCAGTAATTTGGTGATAAAACCAAACAAACCAAACTTGTTTCCATCAGGTTAATTCTGACTCATGGTGACCCCATGTGTTACAAAGTAGAACTGCTCCATAGTGTTTTCTTGGCTGTAAACTTTATAGAAGCAGATCACCAGGCCTTTCTTCCATGGCACCACTGGGTGTGTTAGAACTGCTAACCTTTAAGTTGGTAGTCAAATGCAAACCATTTGTGCCACCTTGGGACAGGATTTGGTCATAGTGTAAATAAACAAAATGTAGTGGATCAATGTTGCTTCATCTAGGACAGTGGTCCTTAACCCTGACTCCACATCAGAATCACTAATGTGATGGTTAAGGTTGTGTGTCAAGTTGGCTGAGCCATGATTCTCAGTGATTTGGCAGTTATGATATAGTTTGGCAGCTATGCAACGATGTAATCATCTTCATAATGAGATCTGATATAACGCAGTCACCTCTGTGATGGGATCTGCTATGAGTAGCCAATCAATTGAAAGGGAATTTCATTGGGGATGTGGCTGCACCCAATATATGTGGACTTTCTGACAAAGCTCACTGGCTTTTGCTGTCTCTGGATCCTGCACCTGGCTTACTATCTGACCTCCAGTTCTTGGGACTTGAGCTTGCAACTTCTGCCAATCTTGGGTTCGTCAGCCCCTCCAGCTACGTGAGTTAGGAGAAGCCTCTAGCCTGACTTGGGACTCTCCATTTTCTACAACCACATAAGCCATTTCTTTTGTATAAGTCTCTCTCCATATATACGTATGTATACATGCTTAACTGGTTTTGATTTTCTAGAAAACTCAGCCTAAGACATTTGGTACCAAGAGTGGTTCTAGAGAAACAAAATTGTAAGACTGAATTTTCTAAATTGGTTCTCAAGTCTGGTTAGTCTTAAAGATGTTGATGACTTTGTTTCCAGTAATAAAGAGGGCACTGCTAATACATGGCATGAGGTGGCAATAGAAATATGCAAAATATCACCACCAATAGATCAGGTATTGGTGAGAGGCGAGGCTCTGGATCATTGCATGTTTTATATCTTTCTACAATTTTGTCATAGTGAGAAGTATAAAGAAGCTTGTTGGTTGGTCCTACTTTTTCTAGACAAAGTGGAAAAAGAAAGAGTTGAGCTCAGGGCTTCAGAGTCACAGCTCAAGTATTGAATAAATGACCTCAAAGTTGCCACTTGTGCCTTGAAATAAAGCCTTATTTCTTGTAGTAATAGAGCTGATATTGTCAAAAACCAAACCCAGAGTCTTATCATAAGAGTGGCTGAATTACAATGCCAAATGAATTCCCAACTTCAAATGCTGTTTGAAGTTAAAGTCAGGGAATTGATTGGAAAGAAATGGGATCCTGAAACTGGGGATGGTGTCATGGTTTGAATTATGTCTCTCCAAAAATGTGTGTATCAATTTGGCTGGGGCATGATTCCCAGAATTGTGTGGTTGGCCTCCATTTTGTGATTGTAATTTTATGTTAAAGAGGATTAGGGTGAGATTGTAACACCACTCTTACCCAGGTCACATCCCTGATCCAATGTAAAGGGAGTTTCCCTAGGGTGTGGCCTGCACCACCTTTTACCTTACAAGAGATAAAAGGAAAGGGAAGCAAGCAGAGAGCTGGGGACTGCATACCACCAAGAAAGAAACACCAGGAACAGAGCACGTCCCTTGGACCTGAGGTTCCTGCACGAAGAGGCTCCTAGTCCAGGGGAAGAATGACGACAATGAGGACCCTCCTTCAGAGCCGATGGAGAGAGAAAGCCTTCCACTGGAGCTGATACCCTGAATTTGGACTTCTAGCCTACTAGACTTTGAGAAAATAAATTTCTCTTTGTTAAAGCCATTCACTTGTGGTGTTTCTGTTAGAGCAGCACTAGATGACTAAGACAGATGGGGACATATGTGCAGATAACCAGGAAGCTGGGGACACAGAGCCCCTCCAGAACAAGTCTTCTCACTCCCACCTGAAGGAATTACTCCATCTTTTTCTGTTAAGCCACTCTCCCCAGTAAAACCATTACCCCCTCAACCCCATCTAATGAGATTAACTCAGCTGTGTCAGAAGAGCCTTTGTCTCAGGCATCCCCTGCGGAGGTGTCTGAATCATTGCCTGAGGCAACTGCCTTCCAATACGTTGAGGAATGTTCTCAGAACACATCCCCACCACCCATTTTTGCTTCTAGACCTATAAATAGACTTAGGTCCCAGTGAACCCCAAAAGGTGAAGTACAAAGTGTGACCCAGGAGGAAGTACGCTACACTCCAAAAGAACTGCTTGAATTTTCTAATAGCTACAAACAGAAACCTGGGGAATATGTGTGGGAATAGCTATTAAGGGTATGGGTTAATGGTGCAAAGAGCATAAAGTTGGATCAATTTGAGTTTATTGATATGGGCCCACTAAGCACAGATTCTTCGTTCAGTGTTTCAGCTCGAGGGTTAGGAAAGGATCTAAGAGTTTCTTTGGTTGGTTCAAGGAAACATGGATTACACAGTGGCCTACGCTAAATGAACTTGAAATACCAGACCTATCTTGGTGAACTGTAGAGGAAGGTATCCAAAGGCTTAGGGAAATTGGCATGCTAGAGTGGATTTATCAAGTTAGACCCGCAGACCCACACATGGATTGCCCAGAGAACACACCTTTTACCATAACCTTGAGGAACAAATTTGTGAAGGGAGCCCCAGCATCCTTGAAGACTGCTGTGATTGCTATTTTAAGTAACTAGTCAGATTTGACAGTGGGAACTGCCCTAACTGAATTAAGAAACCTAACTAAGATGGGGCTGATTTGATCCTGTGGTGGGGGCCAAGTGGTGGCACTCAACTGACAAAGACAAGGTGTGCATAGTTACTGGAATGGACAGAGGAGTCAAAGCAGTAATCAGAATAGTTTGACTCATATGGGCTTATGACTTTAGCTACTTAGTCATGGTGTTTCTGGGAGTGAAAAAGATGGGAAATCTACTAAATATTTACAAGTGGAAGAATTCTAGGTAAAGTGAATGCCAGTATAACCTGAATCTCCAGAATAGAGAGTCAGGGCCCCTCAATCAATTCCCAGACTTGAGCCAGTTTACAAACCCACAACCCCTTGAACAAAGGGGAGGCTGCATCCCCTTGAGGAAGGACCCCACTACGCTACACCAAATTTATGCTGTTAATCTTTCTCCCAGCCTTTCCCAAAGGAATCTATGGCCTTTTACGAGAGTGATTGTTCACTGGGGAAGGGAAATAATCAGACTTTTCAGGGATTACTGGATACTGGCTCTGAAATAACACTAATTCCAGGAGACCCAAAACATCATTGTGGCCCTCCAGTCAGAGTGGGGGCATATGGAGGTCAGGCTATTAATAGAGTCTTAGCTCAGTTAGGCTCACAGCGGGTCCAGTTGGTCTCCAAACCCATCCTGTATTGATTCCCCCAATTCCAGAATGCATAATTGGAAAAGATATACTCAGCAACTGGCAGAACCCCCTCATTGTATCCCTGACAAGTGGAGTAAGGGATACTATGATAGGAAAAGCCAAGTGGAAGCCATTAGACCTGTCCCTACCTAGGAAAATAATAAACCAAAAGCGATACCGCATTCCTGGAGGGATTGCAGAGATTAGTGCCACCACCAAGGACTTGAAGGATGCAGGTGTTGTGATTCCCACCATATCGCCGTTCAGCTCTCTTATTTGGCCTGTGCAAAAAACAGATCTTGAAGAATGACAGTGGGTTATTGAAAACTTAACCAGGTGGTGAATCCAATTGTAGATGCTGTTCCAGATGTAGTTTCATTGCTTGAGCAAATTAATACATCTCCTAGTACCTGGTATGCATCTATTGATCTGGCTACTGCCTTTTTCTCTATACCTGTTTTGAAGGACCACCAGAACCAGTTTGCCTTCAGCTGGCCAGGCCAGCAATATACCTTCAGTTGCCTACCTCAGAGCTACATCAACTTTCCAGCCCTGTGTCATAATTTAGTCCGCAGGGAACTTGATTGCCTTTCCCTTCCACAAATTGTCACACTGGTCCATTTCATTGATGACATTATGCTGATTGGACCTAGTAAGGAAGAAGTGTCAATGACTCTGGACTTATTGGAAAAACATTTGTGTGCAAGGGGGTAGAAAATTAATCCCACAAAAATTCAGGCACCTTCCACCTCAGTGAAATTTCCAGTAGCGTGGAGTATGTTGATATATCCCTTATAAAGTGAAGGATAAGCTATTGCATCTGGCCCCTGCCACAACTGAAAAGAAGGCACAATGCCTGGTGGGCCTCTTTGGATCTTGGAGGCAACATCTCCCTCATATGGGTGTGCTACTCCGGCCTATTTATCAAGTGACTCAAAAAGCTGCTAGTTTTGAGTGGTGCCCAGAACAAGAGAAGGCTTGCAATAGGTTTAGGCTGCCATGAATGCCGCTTTGCCACTTTGGCCATATGATCTGGCTGACCCAATGGTGCTTGAACTGTCAGTGACAGATAAAAATGCTGTTTGGAGTCTTTGGCAGTCCCCTATTGGTGAATCACAGTGCATACTCTTAGGATTTTGGAGCAAAACCCTGCCATCCTCTGCAGATAACTACTTTCCTTTTGAAAAACAGCTTTTGGCTTGTTACTAGGCCTTAGTAGAGACTGAACACTTAACCAAGTCACCATGCAGCCTGAGCTGCCTGTCATGAACTGGGTGTTGTCTGACCCACAGAATCATAAAGTCAGATACGCACAGCAGCACTCCATCATTAAATGGAAGTGGTATATATGAGATCAGACCTCAGCAGGACCTGAAGCACAAATAAATTGCATGAGGAAGTGGCTCAAATGACCATGGTCTCCACTCCGGTCTCATTAGCTACCCTCTCCCAGTCTGCACCTAGGGCCCTATGGAGAGTTCCTTATGATCAGTTGACTGAGGAAGAGAAAACTTGTGCCTGGTTTACAGACGGTTCTGGGTGATATGCAGGCATCACTTGAAAGCGGACAGCGGCAGTACTGCAGCCCCTTACTGGGATCTCCCTGAAGGACAATGGTGAAGGGAAATCCTTCCAATGGGCAGATCTGATATAATGTAATCACCCCCGTGGCGAGATCTGTATGAGCAGCCAGTCAACTGAAGGAGAATTTCTTTGGGGGTGTGGCCTGCATCCAATATAGGTGGACTTTAGCAAAACTCACTGGCTTTGCTCCCTCTGGATCCTGCATCTGGCTCACCATCTGACCTCTGGTTCTTGGGACTTGAGCTTGCAGCTTACCTGCCGATCTTGGGATTTGTCAGCCTCTGTAGCCTGTGAGCCATAGGCCTGCCATCTGACCTGCCAGTCTTGGGTTTGTCAGCCCCTGCAGCTACATGGGTCAGGAGAAGCCTCCATCCTGACCCACAGACTTTGGACTTTCCAGCCTCTACAACCATGTGAGCCATTTCCTTGCTATAAATCTCTGTCTATATGGTTAAGAGCTTTGTTGCTAACCAAAATATTGGCAGTTTGAATCTACCATCTGCTCCTTGGAAAATCTATGGGGCAGTTCTACTCTGTCCTATTGGGTTGCTATGAGTTGGAATTGACTTGACGGTAATGGTTTTTTTTTTGTTTTTAAATATATATGTATATATACAACTTCACTGGTTTTGCTTCTCTAGAGAACTCAGCCTAAGACAACTAGGAAGCCTTTTTTGTTTTGTATTTGGAAATAATGTGTCTTACAGAAAAGATGCAAAAAATAATACAAAGATTTACTGTATACTTTTACCAGATTCCCCAAATGTTAACATTATTTGCTTTATTATTCTGTCTCTCTCTCTCCACACACACCTGCACGCGTGCGCACGCACACACACAAGCACACACACACATGCACACACGTTACAGAAATAAAGCTTCTTTACCCTTAAAATACTTCAAGGTGTATTTTCTATGAACAAGGACATTTTCTTATACAAACACAATACAATGATCAAAATTAGGAAAATAACATTGATAAAGTGCTATAATCTGTTCTACATATTATATTCAAATTTTGCCGGTTTCCCAATCATGTTCTTCATAAAAAGAAAAAAATAATTTTTTTCTTTCTAGAATCCATATTAGGATGACATATTTCATTTAATTGTCATGTCTCTTTAGTCTCCTTTAATCTGGAACAGTTTCTCAGTCTTTCTTTGTCTTTCATGTCCCTCAATTTGGGTGCGTATGTTGTTTACTCATGATTAGATTCAGGATGGAGGGCCAGTTTGTCTAAAATCTTTCATTAAAATATTTCCCTTTACCTCATTTATTTGAAAGGCCATCTTTTTCATCTACTTAGTTTCCATGTGTATACAGGCATCTGTAGGTATAGTTTGCATTTAGCAATAAATGTTTCAGCCCAAAATTCTACATTTCCTTAGCACCAAAGGAAAAATGTTGAAATTTTATGTGTCTCAATTATTAATTTTAGGCTCCAATACTTACATATCTTCTTCATTCTGGGTGATATATTGGGCATTACTAATAGCTTTCCAGGTATTAAAAGATCTGGTCCATTCATTGAAGCTTGTCCCATTTCCCAGCTCAGAAACCTAGCAGGGTGGGAGGAAAGCATGGTGATAGCACCTCACTCTGACACTAGCAGGTAGCCTCTGGCTTCTTCAGGTTTGGAGGGGGCTAGTGAGAGAAGGGAGGTCTTACTTGGTCAGTGCAGTTGGAATCCAGCTTTAATGTCCATTGGCTGTGGTGGGTGCTTTTTTTCTTTTGGGGCACTGGAACCTCCGGTTGCCTCATTCCCTGATGTGGGTGATGCATCCCCCAAATGAGCACTCCTTTCCCCCACCCCCAGTCCAGCTCACCTTCTTGAACAAGATCCTTTGCAGAATGATTCCAACCTGGCTGCCTTCTGCAGATCCACTTATTCCAGGGAAAAACTCAAACATCCTTGACCCCTGGCTGTTGATGGAAGCACAACCAATCCCCCCAAAGCCTCTCTGCCCTCTCTGCTCTCTAGGTGAGAACTAGACACCATATCACTTCTCCCCAAAGCTCTGAAGTCTGCAGATTTTTGCAAACCATTCAGACAGAGTCTTTCTCATCCCACCAATAAACATTTAGGAATGAGAAAGAAATGTAACTATAGATGGATAAGAGATTTAAGAACTACTATGTATGAATCTGAATGAAAATCAATTGAAAATCTAGATGAAGAGAATGCTATTTTAAAAAGAAAATATATATTATGAAAGTTGAATGGGGAAGGAAAACTAGAATAGAACGGTAACCATGGAAAAAATAAAAAAGGTAGTGTCTTAGTTTTCTAGTGCTGGTATAACAGAAATACCACAAGTGGATGGCTTTAACAAAGAGAAATTTATTCTCTCACTGTCTAGGAGGCTAGAAGTCTGAATTCAGGGTGCCAGCTCCAGGGGAAGGGTTTCTCTCTCTGTTGGCTCTGGGGGAAGGTCCTTGGCATCAATCTTCCCCGGCTGAGGAGCTTCTCAGTGCAGGGACCTCAGGTCCAAAAGACATGCTATTCTCCTTGCTCATGTTTCTTGGTGGTATGAGGTCCCCATGTCTCTCTGCTCCCTTCTCTCTTTTATGTCTTGAAAGAGATTGATTTAAAACACAACCTAATCTTGTAGATTGAGTCCTGCCTCATCAACACAACTGCCACTAATCCCACCTCATTAACATCATAGAGGTAAGATTTACAACACATAGGAAAACCACATTAGATGACAAAATGGTGGACATTCACATAGTACTGGGAACCACGGCCTAGCCAAGTTGACACACATTTTTTGGGGACACAGTTCGATCCATGACAGGTAGTCAGAGAACTTTCTCCCCTCCTAAAAAGCTCCAGTTCTAGATTTAATCATTTATTTTTACAGGGATGGTGAGATGCACCAGTCCATCAAGGAATGGAAAATTCCTATGCTATGTCAACTGTGGAGTCCCTGGGTGATGCAAACAGCTAACACACTTGACTGCTAACTGAAAAGTTGGCAGTTTGAGTCCCCCGGAGGCACCTCATAAAAAAAGCCCTGGCAATCTACTTCCAAAAAATCAGCCTTTGAAAATTCTATGGAGCACAGTTTTACTCGGACACACATGGGGTCACCATGAGATGGAATCTATCGACAAGAAGTGATAAATGTCAGCTCTACTGGATCAGAGAAAAAGATGGAAAGATTCTTAATACATTCTCTGAAGCTTTCATAACCCTGATGCCAGTAGCAAAGCGTAGCATAATAAAGAAAACTACTAAAAATATCACTTGTAAAGATGTAAGAACCTTGAATAAATTATTAGCAATTGGTTCTAGCATTGTATTTCAAACTAATATGATTAAGTAGAGTTTATTTCAGGAAGTATGGTTCAATTTAGGAAATACATCAATGCAATTTATAAATAGATTAAGGGAGAACACATTGCTGGTGGGATTGTAAAATGATACAACCGCTACGGAAAACAGTATGGCGCTCTCTCAAAAGCTAGAAATAGAAATACCTTATGATCCAGCAATCCCACTCCTAGGTATATATTCTAGAGATACAAGAGCAGTGACACGAATAGACATATGCACATCTATTTTCATTGCAGCATTATTCACAATAGCAAAAAGCTAGAAACAAAGTAAGTGCCCATCAACAGATGAATGGATAAACAAATTGTGGTACGTACATACAATGGAATACCAGGAAACTATAAAGAATAATGAGGAGTCTGCGAAACATCTTATAATATGCATGAATCTGGAGAATGTTATGCTGAGTGAAATAAGCCAATCACAAAAAGACAAGTATTGTATGGTTCCACTATTATAAAAAGTCAAGAATAGATGCACACACAGAAAGCAAAGTTCTTTGATGTTTACCAGGGATGGGAGGGAGAGGGAGGGGGAATCACTTTCTAGATAGTAGACACTTGTTACTTTTGGTGATGGGAAAGGCGATCTCAAATATGGGTGAAGTCAGTACAATCTGACCAAGTAAATAAAGATACTAAGAAGTATACAAGAAAAAGGGACAATTTCGGTAAATGCTATAGCATATACAATTTTGCAACAACTAAAATATGTGTGTGGTTATACAGGTAGATATGGATGCATAAATGTGTGTAGGAAGGCATATGCAAGCTAATGCATGTGCATGTATAACAGTATCTGTAGGTGTATGTATATATGTGTTTGTGTGTGCTGCATATATATCCACATATATAACAAATCACATAGGAGGCACAGTTATGGAGTCTGACATATCCAAACAACCTGCAGGACTGGTTTACTGGGTTAAAAGGCTTGGGACCATAGTCTCAGGAGACAACTTAGTCAATTGGCATAACATAGTTCACAAACATAATATTCTCCATCCTAGTTTGGTGAGTAGCTTGTAAGTGGCCACCTAAGATAAAACTATTGGTCTCTACTTGTATGGAGCAAAAGAGAATGAAGAAATCAAAGGCTCAAAGATGAAACTAGTCCATGGGACTAATAGCCCACACTAACCACAACCTCTTTTAACCTGAGACCAGAACTAGATGGTGCCTGGCTACCACTACTGACCATCCTGACCAGGGATGCAATAGAAGCTCCCAGATAGAATGGGAGAAAAATGTAGAACAAAACTCAGATTCCTAAAAAAAGGTCAGTCTTACTGGACCAATAGAGACTAGAGGAACCTCCGAGACTATTGCCCTAAGATACCCTTTGAACTTGACATTTAAGTTATTTCTTCAGGTCACCTTTCAGCCAGATAATACATTGGCTTATAAAATAAACAATATTACTCATGAGTAATGTGCTCCCTTAAACAATTAACTATATGAGACCAAACTGTCAACATTTACCCAAAAGCAAAGATGAGAGGGCAAAGAGGGGAAGGGAAGCTAGATGAATGGAAACAGAACAAACAGAGTGGAAATGATGAGAATGTTGACACATTGTAAAAATTATAACCAATGGCACAGAACAATTTATATTAAAATTGTTAACCAAACCTAACCCTTTGCTGTCGAGTCAATTCTGACTCATACTATCCCTATAGGACAGAGCAGAACAGGGTTTCCAAGGCCATAAATCTTTACAGAAGCAGACTGCCACATCTTTTCCTGCAGAGCTTCAGGTAGGTTCGAACCGCCAACCTTTTGGTTAGCCACTGAGTGCTTTAACTACTGCATCACCAGGGCTCCAAAATTGTTAAAAGGGAACCTAATTTGCTGTGTAAACTTTCACCTAAAACACAATAAAATGTTATTAAAAAAATAAATTATGGAGAAATAAATAGATTAAGGGAGAACAACTATAAAATTGTATTGAGAGTGTTGTAGAACAAAAGTTCTAGACTCTTAAAGCAAAGAAATTTATTGAGCAGTAATACAATCTGTGAATTGGACAGCACTTTGTAAGAATACAAAGTGCTCCGAAGCATAGAGGGAGAAATATGCGTTTATATAGTAAAATGAGGAATTCTTGTCTTTGACCTTTACCCAAAAGAGGGAGAGCAGGGCAGGGCAGGATCAGGCCTCCTGGGGAGGAGCCCAGCGCCCGAGGCCATGTAGCTCCAGAGAAACTTTTCAGGGACCGCTCCCAACTAAATGAAGACCTTTCAAGACAAAAGAAGATAAGACGCCATCTTACTATAGAACCAAAACCAAACCCATAGCTGTGGAGTCAATTCTGACTCTTAGCGACCCTATAGGGCAGAGTAGAATTGCCCCGTGGTTTCCAAGAAGTGCCTGGTGGATTTGAAGTGCCAACATTTTGGTTAGCAGCCATAGCTCTTGACCACTATGCCACCAGGGTTTTCCTTGTCTTACTATAGTTATCAGATATTGGGCGGACCCCCATCACAAAAGAACTGTAAATAATTTCTCTCTATTGTAAAGGAACTCTAAGGAGCCAAATCATAGAAATCACAATGAGACATACCTGAAATGAAATAGAGAAGGGGAGTGTGTGATGGTCGCATAATTACAGCCACAAGGTGGGTACATCATCACAGGCACAGGGTGGTTGCATGATCACCCTCTTTCTGAACATCAGCAGTCTTATTCTGGAATGCATGCTGCACAAGCATTCTTGATAAACGTCTTTTAACAAGCTTTCCCCCCACATTCCTGACACCCCACCCTTATTTGCTAAGGGCAGTTAAAGTTTTACAGTAGTCTAGCTGAGGGCCAAAGCAGAAGTAAGGCTGAGGTGAAAATGGAGTCTATAGTAAGGTGGAGTCTAATCTGGACCCAGGTCAGCTAGTTTAGTTATGTAACTGGACTGTTCCGGATCTGCTCGGCATGGCCATAGAGAGACAACATGGGTGAAAGTGAAAGAAGCAGCTTTATTTGGTTGACCAAGCAAAGGAGCACACCAGGACATACCTTGCCAAGATAGTTCTCAGAGCAATAGCTCAAAGGGTTTATATAGGTTAAGTAAATTGGGTCTGGGTCTTCAAGAACGCCTCGAGGTAGGGCCATCTTGCTGATTGGTCTGGCCCGAAAAGGTGTTCCCAGGGCGATCCAGCCCTTCTGCCCCTTGCTCAGTCTAAAAAGGAAGGTATCTCAAACTGGATCTTAGGCTCAGAACCCTCGCTTCTGAAAGCCTTCTCCCAATCTTGGGCTGCTAAATTTGGCTCCTTTTGGTGGGAGAAGAGTTCTGGGGTCACCCAGAGCACTAGGTCGATAGTTCTGTGCATGTTAGTCTGGCCAGATCTAGTTCTTGCCAGTGTCAGCTGGTCCTGGGACCCAAGTCTCTTGTCTTCCTCAACTTGCCCAGAAACATGAAGCATACCTAAATGAGGAGATAGCTTAAAGACAGAGAGTTAGTTCCTATGTCACAGAAGATGGCAGGCACAGCACTTTGCCTATGTAAGACGGCGGGCAGGCTGCTGGTCTCAGTTATGCCAAATGCCTCAGTTTTTTGGGGTTTGCTTACAAGAGATTGCCACAAAAATATTAGAAAAAAATTCACCACTACCACTTTATATACTTCTTTGTTTAAAAGTTTCACTAATGTGAACTTCTTTTGTAATAGAAAACTTATAAAGATTTAATAAAAAAAAAAGTAATTTTTTCACGGCATGACCTAGATTAAAAATCTTTGCTAGTACCTTGTTTTATATAGCAGGAGTTCTCAAGCCTGACTCTCCATCAGAATGATCTCGCAAGCTTTAAAAAATCTTTGATTTCTCCCATGTTTGACCACAGATGGACTGAATCAGGAGCTCTAGCATGTGGTCCAAGAATCTGTATTTTAATAAAGCTCCACTGATTATCTTTATAAGGCCAGACTGACATTAATCAGCAACAAGTGTTTGGAAACCAATAGACCTGACAAAGTCTGTTTTAGGTTTCTAGGCCTGTCATAATAAAATACTACAAAGAAGGTGGCTTTAAAAACCAGAGATTTATTTGCTCACAGCTCTGCAGACTAGAAATTTGAATTCAGGGCGTGGGTAGTGCGATGCTCTCTTTTTGCTCTAGGGAAGAGCCTTCTTTGTGTCTTTCAGTTTCTGGTAGCTGCTAGTGTTTCTTGGTGTTCCTTGGCTCGTAGCTGCATCCTCACATGGTATCTCCCCCTGTACACGTGTCTGACTCCCTTCCTGTGTCTGTCCTCTTTTCTAAGAAGCCACACAGAAGAGATTAGGATCAGGACCCATCCTCCTCAGGAATGACCTTGTTAATTTAATTGATAACGTCTGGAAAGAATAAACCTGTTTCCCCAAATGAGGTCACTTTCACAGCTACAGGAGTTAGATTTCACCATATCTTTTTCAGGGGCACAATTCAATCCATAACAAAGTCCTAATTTAGTACTGGATATTGTGACCACCTCTTTTGCAGTTTATATTACTTATAGCCAAAGTATCCAAGTGGTTGAGGTTGGAAGAGTAATGGACTTAGATGGGGCAGGAGAAGAGTGTATAAATGTGGGAGGAATTCGTCTTTACAGGATAAAAACTGAAACATAATATAAAGTGACGGCATATACAAAATGGGAACCATATTCTGTACTTAGAGCCACAGATGGGTGAAGAATAGCTCTGACATGGAACTCCTATCTCTCAAATTTCAGAGAGTTTTAGTTAACCATGTCATGAATTAAAATGGAAGAAAATATTTAACAAAGCAAATCACCAGTAGAAGTTTGTGCTGGTCCATCATATTTTGTGACTGAAGAATTATACTTCCCTATGTTTCAAATTACAGAGAGTTTTAACCTTGTAACACCAAGCTATTAAGTCATTCTATTTGCTTTGTACATATATAATTTAGAGTTTTGCTAGTTAGAATTTATGAAACATATGGTTTGTGATTTTAACCATGCAGACACAGTCTTTCTTTATGTTGTCAGGTGGAAGCTCCAGGTTCTGCTTATCATGACTCATCTCAGCCAATAAACGAAAGATGAGGTCTGAGATTGGAAAAATGCCTTTATTTCGTTGCACAAGGAAAGAAACAGTTGGGGCTGCTGCCTCCAAGACTGCTCAGCAAGGGTAAGAGGGAAGGTTACTTTTATGGGGTTTACAAGCAGGAAGTTCATACAAGTTACATCAACAACATTCTTAATCATACTATGTAGGCACAATGGGGTTTACGTATAACTTAATGCATCACATATTCAAAAATGGCAATTAAACTCCACTCAGAGGTGGGGACGTTACTATGTATGAGGTACTTTATGAGCTAAAAGGTTATCCAGAATGTCAACATGGTGCCTAAATTGTTTTTTGCAGATTTTCTCTAGTTTTGGGGAGCAGTTAAGGAAAGGGGAACCAGGATGATAATGTAAAGCTACCAGATGTGTCAAGCAGCTTTTCCACAGCCTAGGGATGTCTGTCTTATTTACAAATAAGGTGATATTTAAAAACTACCTGGAAAATAAGATTTATAGAAAAAAATCTTATTTTGGACAGAATATACATCATAAGCTTGTTGTTTAGCAATTAACATATAACCTTCTCAATGCACAAAGGTAGAAAACACTTGAGAAGGAATGTTCCCTCTGAAGGTGATTCAGGTTGAGAACTAAAATCGGTTTGTGGCAAGGACATGTCTTTTTCATTTCTGTATCCTGTATTTCATGTAGTTCACAAAGCTGTAGAATGCAGAGATAATATATTTTTTATTCCTGGTATTTCCCTTCTTTCCATTCAAGTAGGTAGTAGCACACTCCGGGTGGAAAGAAAAAAAGACACTTTCCTGTCTGGCTTGTGTTTCCACAGAGACCGAACCATTGTGCATTCTCACTAGCAGTGTATGAAGGTTCCAATTTTTCCACAGCCATGCTTGCTATTTTCCATGCTGATTGAGGAGAGAGGGAAGCCTTGGTGGGAATGTCACACAAAAAGGGATGCTCTCAATCACTAAACACTAGAATCACCTGGGCCGTTTTAAAATAGCGTGATTTCTCCGCCACACATGAGACAAATTAAATCAGGATCTCTGGAGATAGAAGCATAAATTTATAATCTGTAATTTTTCACAGTTCTCCAGGTGATTCCAATGTGCAGCTATGGTTTATGACCATTGTTCTAAGGGAAACAGAAGAGCGAAGCATTTTATCTGACTTAAAAAGGAGATTCCTCTGGACTGAGAAGGGAGGAGAGTGAGGTCTATGTTCCAGAGAAGCAGGAACTTGGCAGTACTTCTGGCAACACCCCTGAGAAGGATGGCTGCATGCTGCTCCTTCTGAGGAAATGAGACCAGATGGGCCATGGGAGGTTTCTAGGCTCATGGATGATTCCTGTATCCCACACTTGGTGTAGAAGAGCCGAGAAGAGCCCAGTCAGACAGGGACAACATCTTGGTAACTTGGCTAAATAGATGACCTCTCCTCCCAAAGTCTTTTCTTCCTTTGAAACCACCTAATCCCCCCGGGCCTTTACAGGATTTAGAACTGGGGGTTAAGAGAACCATCTTAGAATTTCTCTCCAGCCTGAGATGGGGCCCAGAGTTGATATTAGTCTGATTTATAGAGAACAAACTGATGTGCTATTTCTTGTAACATATCTAGGTCTTAATATTTATGGAATGGATGAATAAAAGCACCATATTCACACACTGGAGGACAATACAAGGACAATAGACCACATATTGTAAGAAGACCTGGTGGCACAGTGGTTAAAGGGATCAACTGCTTACCAAAAGATCAGCAGTCTGAAACCACCAGTGGCTCCGAGGAAGAAAGACGAGGAAGTCGGCTTCCTAGAGATTTACAGCCTTGGAAACCTATGGGGTCGCTATGAGTCGGAATCCACTGGACAGCAGTGGGTTTATACTACGAAAATTCATCTGAATTTTCTGGCCCTTTAGTTGTAGAAATAGTTCCTGGATGCTTCTATTAAGAAAGCCATGATGACACAATCCTAACGATAGACATGAATTCAGTGTGAGCCACAGAAACGGAATACATCCTATTACAGGCTCAGCACGATTGTTGAATTAGCAAAGGGCTCCATCTGCTGATGGTTTACGCACACAAGAGCTGGGTAGAGTTCATGCTGGTGTTTCTTTTAGGTGACGTTCCTTAAGTCTGGTTTACAGCTTTCCTTGTCCAGTCTTCAGGGAGGATTATGGATGATTCAAGTAGTTCATCAGGAGAGACTGTGGGTAGTTGGGTGAGAGGGCAGTGGTGTGTGAATTTATGAGTTTTTGACAATCTCCTTTGAGATATAAAAGAGAGAAGCAAGCAGAGACACATGGGAACCTCATACCACCAAGAGAGCAGTGCCAGGAGCAGAGTGCGTCCTTTAGACCCGAGGTTCCTGCGCAGAGAAGTTCCCAGACCAAGGGAAGACTGATGACACGGACCTTCCTCCAGAGCTGATGGAGAAAGTGTTCCTCTGGAGCTGAAGCCCTGAATTTGGACTTGTAACCTACTAGACTGTGAGAGAATAAACTTCTCTTTGTTGAAGTCATCCACTTGCGGTATTTCTGTTATAGCAGCACTAGATGACTGGGACACATATACAGATAATTATTAATATTTGAGTTTGTTATTGGGGGGGCAACTACTGTGATATTGGTTTACCTGGAAGTCTTATTAAGTTTTGAGCTCTTCTACTTCTGACATTTGGTTAAGAATTAGCCAGTGGTATGCTAAGAAACTCTCTCTCTTGAAAAACAAAACCATAAAATCCCTGCTTTGTAGTGTTTGCCAGTTTCTGTGGTATAAATACTCCCATCATGGCTAATGTCAAGCTACCAGCCTGACGTCACTGAACATGGACTTGGGAAGAGATACACACAATGGGTGCCTGTGGGCATGTAACAGGCAGCTCCAGCACAGCACTGGGATACTCCACCCACCTCCATCCTCTGTGGTTGACAGGATCTTGGGCTTGACCAGGGTACTGCTTATCCCATGGCCATGGTGTTGGGGACTCCATGACCTCAGCACATGTCCCTGAAGTGCAGGCTTGATAACAGTCAGTCTAGCCATACGCAATATATGTTTGCTTTTGAGATATTAGCTTTTTCTCAGGTCAACAGTCTCTGGAAAGTGCATCTTAGGGTAGTGATCTTTTCTTTTACTTCACTACAACTTACTGTATTATTCTTCCTTCTATTTTTTTCTGGGAGGCAGTGTGGCATAGAAGAGAAGGCGTATTGGAGTCAAGACATATGTAGTTTTGTTTCCAGGTCTACCACTTGCTGGCTGTGTGATCTTGGCAAATCCACGTAATCTTTCTGAACCCCAGTTTTCTTATCTTTAATATGGAGATAATATTCGACAACCAAGGTGTTGTTCAAAGTATTGAGTGGGATAACTTACACAAAACACTGAACACATAGGAGGACTAAATAAATGCCAGCTCTTATTATTAATATTCCTAATTTGTCCCCACTTTCTTCTAGCCCTGTGTTTCCTTTAACTGAGTCTGTCTCCTGGATGGCTTCCATTATTTTTGTGTGAGCTTCTTTATCCTACATTATGGAACAGGTTCTTCCCAAAGAAGGATTTAAAGCATCTTTTAGGAAGTATGCTTCTATAGCATGTTAACCCTAAGAGACCACTTGTGACAAAAATATCTATGTTCATGTAATCCTTTTTTTTTTTTAAATAATACTTTACTCTGGTTTTAATGAAGGTTTATATAGCACTTTAGGTTCCCATTTAACAATTTCTACACAAATTGTTCACTGACATTGGTTACATTCTTCACAATGCATGAACAGTCTCATTATTTCCATCCTGGTTGTTCTGTTTCCATTAATCTGGTTTCCCTGCTCCTTTACCTTCTCATTTTTATTTTAAAATAATCAACCATTTGGTATGTTCATATAATCTTAATAAATGAGGCTGATTATATTCTATTTGTGGAGAGTCATAATGCACAAATTCTCTAAGAAGTCCTGCAGGAAAAAAAAAATCCTGTTTAGCTTTATTAAATCCAGCATCTCTCAAAATTATTTGACTACAGTCCTTTGTGTGTGTGTGTGCGTGTATGTAAAATACCTGTTAACATCCTGAGGCACCAGTGTTTTGTGGAATGTGCATTGAGCAATGTTGCCTTGGATGATCTGAAGAGTAGGGTGAGTGTCTTCCACACAGGTTGGGCACATGATGAAATATAATGAGTCTCTCATTTTGGGAAAACCTATATTCCTGAGAGGGGGTCTGCAGTAATATTAGAGGGGTGTGTGACTCGGAAGACACATCCGTATACCTAGTCTTTATTAGAACCAAATGAAACATTTTTTTCTATATACCTTATTGAAATATTATGTTCTAAAACTAATGTGCTACCAAGGGAGTTTATATCTAATCTGTAGCCAAATCATAGGTGTTTCATAATTATGACTTTATACAAGAATCAAAATGCCATTGAATGAATATCTCCCAAAAGTGAGCTTCCAAAAACCTCTGCTAAGACCTATAGATGTCAATAAGTCACTTGGCACTAATTTCTTAAATGCGTAGGTAACAGCCTCAATTCCAGTTTTTCTCAATTGTCAATGAGTAGTGCTTCTAGAATTTTCTGATGATACATGCAGCCTTTTTGATGATTCCAGTCCAAGTTCTTTTTCTAGTAGGCACAATTCCAGTGCACCTGTGAAGAAGGCTTTATTTAAACAAACCCAAGAGTACTTGAAAATTGAAAAGCTATAAAATTAGACTTTGAAGAAGTGATCTGTGCTTGGAGTGTTCTTATTAGGAAGTGAACATTCCATGAGAGGGGAAATTTAGGAAGGAATTGATTTTGACATTCTTTACAGAAAGAAAAAAATTCTAAGGAGATGATTTTTATTTTGTTAGAAAAACATTCTGAATGATATCATTCTCATGTGTGAAATTTCAAAATACTTGCTAATAAGCTTTTTGATTTCTGACTCAATAGTCTTTGGAAAAAATAATTTTCAGGTTCTCCTTCCTGGTTCAGTGTTTTATTAATGTAAAATAATCAATGTGACATTTCTCGGTTGGAGGATCCATCAGTGCTTTTCAATGTAAGATCAAAAGTCAAAGTTCATTTGGAAATTGGGCTAAGCAGCTTAGAACAGTTTTGAAGAAGTGAGTGAGCCTTATTTCAATGTGTAAATCAGTGAATTTATCACAGATTCTGATCAGGTTTGAAAAGTAAGTTATTCATTACATGCAAATGATCGTATTTTACCACTTTTTCCCCCTACCATGTCATGGTAAGGGACAGGAAACATTCATTTTTATTTCAGTTACTCATGAATTTTAACGAAATGTCAGCTTCTGAGTGATGGGTGCTAGTGAACTAACATGGGGCTGTGACAAGATTGTAAAACTAGGACAAAGCCTCCAGGAAAGGAGCCAGTCTGGGAGTATCCTGAAGCTAGATGACAAAGTGGAACCAGGGAGCTCCTGAGTGAAGCCAGTCAGACCAAGGAGGGATTTCGAAGGGGACAGAGAGTTAAGAAGCTATGATATCTACAGCAAAGACAAGACAAGGCAGGGTGTCAGAATACAGGCAGGGAGACTGATTGCATTGCAGGAGATGGGGTATTTGGATGGGGAGCTGAGAATCAAGAGTCCCACAGCTCTGCCTTGTGTCATGGGCCTGCCCCCTCCAAATTACATTTCTCAGGCCCCCTTACTCTTTGGCTTCCAGTTAAGCTTGGCCAATGACAAAGACTGGCTCAAATCCCAACTCCAGCCAGAAAAGCTGGATAAGTTACTTCTCTGAGCTTGTTTTCTCATCCATTAGATGTGGATAATACTGCCCACCTAATAGAACAATTTAAAAAAATGTATTGAAGTGCTTGGGACATGTTAGGTATTTAATAAACCAAAAACCTGTTGCCATCAAGTTGATTCCTACTATTTAATGAGTAGTAGCTATTACAGTTGTGTTTAATATGCTGTAGCTATTATTGTTATCCTCTTTTGAAGTAAATGAAAGGCTCCAGCTCGTGAATTAGTCCTTGTTACAGAGGTAAGTTCTAAAAGAAGGCATCTCTTTCATGGGATAATTTCAGCATTTCTACTTCTGGTGTTATCAGAAAAGACAGTATTATTCTAAAATATTAAAATGTATGCACATGAACTTGACTACCTATAAATAGAACTTCATTAGGTTAGAAACATGTTGCAAATCACTATATAATACATTCATTTTAACAACTAGACATGAGATTATTTGAAAATGCACCTTTTTTTCCTGGCAAGCTTTTATTTCCAGTTTATAGTTATTTTTCATTTTTTTGATATTGTTTATTTCAACATTATATTTCTTTTACAAAAAAGCAAAGTGGTTTATAAGTAGTAGCTTATTTTAGTGAGTCTCAATGTAATATCCAGTTCTGTATAATGAAGCCATATCTGTATTTTTAACTACAATGATGGTTTCTTTAAAATGTCTCCTCACCAAAACTTGTATAAGAAATGAAAATACAAACTCTTATCAATTTAGAAATCAACCCATTTAACTGTGATCTTTTGTATAAATTTTTAATATATATGTATACATATAGATAATTTATAGATATACATATACAGTTTTTTATATGCTTATATATGCACATTTAAAACAACTGTTGCGGAGAAAAACTTGAATCCTGTTTCAAGTTAAAACAGAGAGGTTTATTAAGGGTTTAAAACAACTGCAATTGGGGAACTACGTATCCCATTGAAAATAGAACCAGGTAGTTCCAGGGCAGTTTCCTTATACAAGTATTCTTATGGGGTAAAAAGAGGAACCAAACCATAGGGAGGGCAATTATAGGAAAATCAATGAATATTGTAATAATCACACCCTGATTGGTTACTGATTATTAATGGTATAGTTAGTAGTTAGTGATTACAGATAGTTTCACAGGATGCTTACATCATGATCACAGATGCTTACATGTAATTTCTTTGTCTATTTCACAAAAAAGAAAAAAATACCTTGCTGGCAATAGCACTCAGACAGCACTCCTCTAGAGCAGTGGTATTTTGAGGGGTGCCTATGAACACTTGGTTAAGACTCCTTGGGGCATATAGTTTCACACCCTGGTTTTGACCTCCGAGGAAAAGCATGTTTTTCTCAAAAAATATAGTTATTAGTCTAGAATCCAGATTAAAATTAGATAGCATGATCAGCATATTATGCCTCTGTCTCACTGACTGCCCCCTGAAAGCTGTCTTCCTGAGACAAAATATTGTTGTTAGGTGCTGTTGAGTCAGTTCTGACTCACAGCGACCCTATATACAGCAGAACAAAACACTGCCTGGTCCTGTGCCATCCTCATGATCGTTAATATGCTTAAGCCCATTGTTACAGCCACTGTGTCAGTCCATCTCTTTGAGGTTCTTCCTCTTTTTCGCTGACCATCTACTTTATCAAGCATGATGTCCTTTTCCAGGGACTGTTCACTCCTGATAACATGTCTGAAGTAAGTGAGATGAAGTCTTGCCATTCCTGTTTCTAAGGAGTGTTCTGGCTGTACTTCTTCCAAGACAGATTTGTTCATTCTTTTGGCAGTCCATGGTATATTCAATATTCTATGCCAATGCCACAATTCAAAGGCATCAATTCTTCGGTCTTTATTCATTGCCCAGCTTTTCCATGCATACGAGGCAATTGAAAACACCATGGCTTGATCAGGTGCACCTTAGTCCTTAAAGTGACATCTTGCTTTTTAACACTTTCAAGAGGTCTTTTGCAGCAGATTTGCCCAGTTCAATGAATCATTTTGTTTCTTGACTGCTGCTTGCATTGGTGTTGATTGTGGATCCAAGTAAAATGAAATCCTTAACAACTTCAATCTTTTCTCTATTTACCACGATGTTGATTATTGGTAGAGTTGTGAGGATTTTTGTTTTCTTCGTGTTGAGGTGTAATCCATACTGAAAGCTGTAGTCTTTGATCTTCATCAGTAAGTGCTTCAAGTCCTCTTCACTTTCAGCGAGCAAAGTTGTGTCATCTGCATAATGCAGGATGTTAATGAATCTTCCTCCAATCCTGATGCCTCATTCTTCTTCATATAGTCCAGCATCTAAGATTATTTGCTTAGCATAAAGAATGAATAAGTATGGTGAAAGAATACAACCCTGACACACACCTTTCCTGACTTTAAACCATGCAGTATCTCCTTGTTCTGTTGAAACGACTGCCTCTTGATCTTTGTACAGGTTCCTCATGAGCACAATTAAGTGCTCTGGAATTTCCATTCTTGGAAATGTTATCCATAATTTGTTATGATCCACACAGTCGAATGCCCTTGTATAGTCAATAAAACACAGGTAAACAACTTTCTGGTATTCTCTGCTTCCAGCCATGATCCATCTGACATCAGTTATGATATCCCTCATTCCATGTCCTCTTCTGAATCTGGCTTGAATTTCTGGCAGTTCCTTGTCACTGTACTGCTGTAACCGCTTTTGAATGATCTTCAGCAAAATTTTTCTTTCGTGTAATATTAATGATACCGTTCTATAATTTCCAAATTTGGTTGGATCACCTTTCTTTGGAATAGGCATAAATATGGATCTCTTCCAGTTGATGAGTGAGCGCTTCCAGTGCTGCATCCATTTGTTGAAACATCTCAATTGGTATTCCGTCAATTTCTGAAGTCTTGTTTTTCAGCCATGTCTTCAGTGCAGCTTGGACTCCTTCCTTCAGTACCATTGATTCTTGATCATATGTTACCTCCTGAAATGGTTGAACCCCGACCAATTCTTTTTGGTACAGTGACTCTGTGTATTCCTTCCATCTTCTTTTGATGCTTCCTGGGAGATACAATTTATGTATATGTATCTGTGTATGTGTATATATGTATATATATGATACATGTATGTAAATATATATTTAACAATATGGTATGATTTATCTAAATACTACAACAGCAGATTTCTGTTTCAAAGAGATTTGAAAAGAACAAGTAGATATGTGAGTAGGAGTACTGCCCATCCTTCTACAACTTCATTTCTATTTCTCCATACTTCCAAAAGGACATGCTAGCCTGACCAGATTTCAGGACTTTGGGCTCAATTTATCAGGGAGCCCACAGGTCAATCAGTGTTGAAAGGACACACCACCCTGTTCAGCCCGCCCTTGTCTTCCTGTTGCTGCCAAAAATATGCAAGATGAACAAGGACTCCTTCTTGTTGTTGATGTTATGTGCTATCGAGTCGATTCTGATGTGATCCCATGTGACAGAGCAATCTCATTGACAGTAGAACTGCCCCATCAAGTTTTCTAGGCTGTAATCTTTATGGGAGCAGATTGCCATGTCTTTCTCCTGTGGAGCCACTGGGTAGGTTCCAAGCCAATTGTTGGGTGCTTAACCTTTGCATCACCAGGGCTCCTGTGAACTCCTTAGGGTCTACCTCTCACATAAGCACTTAAGTTCTTGGGAGTTCTCATTGCTTCAGGCAGTGGTTGATAATAGTATTGAAATTTAATAGGGACAGAGAAGCCTTGCTTTGTCCTTGAGCCTAAGCCACATGCTCCAGCCCAGATTTATTACAGATCCCTGTGCTGGAATATTTGCCTATGCACTCAGCTAACAATACAGTGGCAACAATACAGTGGCAGTTCATCGTGGGTCATGATTCCATGCGGAAGCTCTCTCAGAACCTGGAGTGAGAAGAACTGACCTGGCCAAGGCAGGATTTGGTCCCCATCTTTTGTGTATGATACCACTGAAGCCCATGCTTTCAGATGAGGAAATTTTGCTATTCTGTTAAAATTAAATTCTAAGTGTCATTTTTGGTGAAAAATCTGGTTCTTTTCTTCAGGATTACCATCATAGCTTAAATTAAACGTTCCAGGCAGTTATTAAGTAGTACTAAGTACTAGATCTTTATGCCCTTAAGTACTGGGTAGATGTGCTTTGATTCATCCCTTGACAGTGGACAATTATTTTTTTAATCTGTAAGATCCCTTTGTTGCCAGGTGGAATCCCCAGTTTCTGCTTGGAGTGACTTGTTACAGCCAATAAACGAAAGGCTGAGGTGGAGAAGAAAGATGCCTTTATTTTGTTGTGCAAGGAAAGGAGCAATTGGGGCTGCTGCCTCCAAGATTGCTTGCAGGCAGCTTGGGGAGGTGGGCTTTTATAGAGAGCAGACAAGGAAATGCAAATTCATCATGAATATTCAGGATTGACCTTCATGCAGGCACTCAGGGCTTGGGATGAATATGCATTTTCTCTAGGCAAGTGTTCGATTCTCTGGGCTGGAGGAAGAGGTGGATTTTCTCTCATTAGCATGTTAAGTCTCCACCTAGAGGCTGGTTGAGGCCATTTATGGCCCATTCTGTGGTTATCTTGTCAAGGACAATTTCAGAAGAATGTGTGGCCTATTCTGCTCGGTGTAGGAGGATAAGCCAGAGCAGGTGTTTCTTAGGAGGGTTGGGCTCTGAGGCTGCCTGCCTCACCCTAAGGGCTAATATTCTAGGAAAAAATGAAGCAAAGGAAAAAGAAGCTTTAGAACTGTTCATAGGTGGTATTTTGAGAAGTGAAGGAGCTAAAACATGTGCAAAGTACCCAGCTAGGTAAGTCCTGGCAAGGTGGGACCTAAGGTACGAGGAGGTTTGAGGAACCAGGGGAGATCCCATCAAGAAGAGCAGGAAGGGTACCATGATAGATAATGTATTTCCTCCAGTGACAAATTTTCTCCTGATAGTAAAATTGAAAACAAGTTGGTCCTTTTACAGGGACAGTGAAATTAGCATTTTTAAAATATGGTGGACAACATAAAGATTTTTATAACAGTGTTAGAGCAAATCCAGAGACTTCTTTCACATGGCAATTTCTTATATTACCCAGAGAAAAACTGAGATCATAACATTAAAGTGTAAATTTATTGAAGATATTTCTTGTGGGCAGCAAATTTAGAGACTCTCATGTGTAGAGTTCAACAGTAATCTATCTGGTATAAAAATAAAACCAAAAAACCCATTGCCACTGAGGCAATTGCAACCCATGGCAACCCCATATGTTTCAGAGTAGAACTGCACTCCATAAGGTTGCCAATGGCTGTAATCTTATGGAAGTAGATCACCAGGACTTTCTTCTGCAGGACTGCTGGGTCGATTCAAACTGCCAACCTTTTGGTTAGTAACTGAGTGTAAACCGTTTGTGTCACCCAGGGACCTACAGTAATCTGTCTGGTATGAAGATAGTTCTAGAGAAATAGATGGATATTCTCTTAGACTCATTTCCTTGAATATCATTGGCTTTAAAGAGCTAGATATTAAACAATAAAGGTTCATCTTTCTGGGTGATCTTGGAGAACTGGCATTTTGAGTTGCTTATTGAAGAAGACTCGTATGTTTTGTAGACCAAATGATGAGGTAAAGAGGGTGTATTCCACTGAGAAACCTTCATTCTTACCCAAATGATTCAAGTCTGCAAAACAAAGCCCACAAGAGTGGTTGGTGAGCATGATCAACATCTTCCTCAAAAAACAGCTTTGAATTAACTTGGAGCAATTTGTCCCAGAATATGATGCCAATGACTAGGGCTGAGATTATTTCAGATTGTAAAATTATAGGATAGTAAACTTTAGAAAATACTCTTGTAGTACATTTATTTAATCTTGCGCTTACTGCATTGCCAAACTTACGCATGACATAAATATTTAAGAGGTTATTAATTTGAGATTTGATATAATTTGATCAAGGACAGAGAAAATGTCATTGTATAAAATAGTATCATCTTATGGTATTAACATTTTAAATATTAAGAGAATAAATTGTTAATTACTGCCAAAGTTTATGTACCTACATACATACCCAAAATGGACGTGTTGTTGTTACCCATTAACCCATTGCCATTGAGTTGATTCTGACTCATAGCAACCCTACAGAACAGAGTACAGCTGCCACATAGGGTTTCCAAGGAGCAGCCGGTGGATTCAAACTGCTGACCTTTTGGTTAGCAGCTGAACTCTTAACCACTGCGCCAGCAGGGTTCCTTGTTGTTGTTAGTTGCCAACAAATCGATTCAAACTCACGGTGACCTCATGAGTACAGAGTAGAGCTGCTCCATTGGGTTTTCAAGGCAGTTCATCAGGCCTGTCTTTTGAGATGCCTGTTGGTGGGTTCGAACTGCCAACCTTTCAGCTAGTACTTGAGTACTTAACCGTTTGCACCATGCAGTCACTTTCTTAACTCTGCTTCTTAACTGTTCCTTGGGAAAAAAAACCACACATAAATCAGAAATAAATGTTTAACACGTAAACTACACATTTGCCTTATCTTTTAGTTAAACAGGTTCTGGACAGACATCTATCAGGCAACATCTTGGGTGAAAGTATTTTATTAAGTTAATGAATGACTGTAGATACTTTGAAGCAAAAATTGTTTTTTTTAAATATACAATTTCAGAAAACTATGGACTTTTTATAATTAATTAAAATTTCTGTCATGGTTAATTTTATGTGTCAATTTGGCTAGGCTATAATGCCTGGTTGTTTGGTCAAACACTAGTCTAGTCACTGCTATGAAGTAGTAACATGTGATTAAATCAGTTGGCTTTAAGTAAAGCAGATTGCCTTCCATAATGTGAGCTAGCCTCATCCAATCAGTTGAAGGCCTCAAGAGCAAAAAAGGAGTTTTGGAGGGTGTGTTCTGTCTCCAGACTGTAAGTAGACATTTTTGCCAGAACTCCCTCACTCTTCTCTTCCTGTCACCTGACTGAAGGATTTTGGGACACAAGCCTGCAGGAATCTGTAGCCTGTCACCTGATCTACAGATTCTGAATTTACCAGTTCTGCAATTCCTTAAAATAAATCTCTCTTTTTCTCTCTCTGTCCTTCGAGTCGATTCCTGCTAACAGCGACCTTATAGGACAAAGTAGAACTTCCCCACAGGGTTTCCAAGGCTGTGAATTTTTACTGAAGCAGACGGTCACATCTTTCTCCCTCAAAGTGGCTGGTGAGTTCAACCTTTTAGTTAGCAGGCAAGCACTTTAACCACTGTGAAAGTGTTAAAGGAGCCTTTAACCAGGGCTCCTTTCCTGTATATGTATGTATGTGTGTGTATATATATATATATATTTGTCCTACTGTAGTGGCTTGCATGTTGCTGTGATGCTAGAAGCTATGCCACCGGTATTTCAAATACCAGCAAGGTCACCCATGATGCACAGATTTCAGTGGAGCTTCCAGACTAAGACAGACTAGGAGTAAAGACCTGGTGATCTACGTCCGAAAACTAGCCAATGAAAACCCTATGGATCACAACAGAATATTGTCTGATATTGTGCTGGAAGATAAGCACAGTAGGTTGGAAGACACTCAAAATACACAGTGGCCACAACAATGGACTTGAGCATACAAATGACAGTGAAGGTGGCACATGGGCCGGCAAATGTTTTTTTCTGCTGTAAGTGGGGTTGCTAAGAGTCAGAGCTGACTCTACTTAACATCAACAATGATTCCATTGTGTGGACATACCACACTTTATTTTTATCCATTCACCAGTTGATGAGCATTTTTTTTTCTTTCACTTTTTGGCTATTATTAATAAAGTTGCTATCAACATTTGTGTACAAGTCTTTGCTGGACACATGTTCCCTTTCTTTCCTCTATTTTATTTTGTTTCCGTACCACTTCTAAACAAAGCGGGGTGCATTAGAAGAATCACTTTGGCTAGTAATTTATTCTATTGTTTGGAATTGTTAATTGATGGAGATAGACTGTTTACTTGGTACTGAGAAGATGATAGGGATAAGAAGACTAAGCTGCCAAGTTCCAACTCCAACCCTGTAAAATCTGTGCACAATGTCTTTATTAGCAAATGCAGTCCCTGACAGAAAATTGATTTTATGCTCTCTTGTACAGAATTTCTCTACATCTTTCTTCTTTATTAGTTTTTTTACATAATTAGTATCCAAATTATCTGTTACCAGGAAAACCTCTTACATGCAAAGTTGTTTTTTTTTTTTTTTTTAACTTAAACATGTTGTTTGGCTTTTTAAGTAATCTTTCTAACCAACTACCAGACACATTATTTGAGATTCTGGGTTTTGTTTTTCCCTCATGGCAAAGACCTGCATTATTTCTAACATTGATTTTGCTAATGCATATTTAATAAATATCTCCAGTGTTTTAAGTAATGTTAAACCACAGTCTTTGCTTGCATTTCATAAGGAAATGATGCTTTGATGTATTATGCTTACCTCACAAATGCTTGGCAGGATAGTTGAACACATGTCTTTTAACTTAAAGCAACTGCATTTGGGAATTTTAATGTAACTTTTGAATTCAAGTGCTGTATAATTAAATTAATTAATAATTAAAACCCACAAAGTTTACATACAAAATTAATTTAATTCTAAATTTGTGATTCTGTGAAATTTTGGTTGCCAAAAAGAAAGGATCAGGCCAATTGGCAAAGTATTATATTTCAGTGTATTTTAAAAATGCAGTATTTTTAACGTTGTGCAAATCTAAATGAAGACAGGAATCAAGAAATAAACATGGATTCAGTCTATAGATCTATCCTGTCCTTCAGTTCTTAGTGGAACTATTTTCTCCTGGGACTTCTCCTGAATCTCTGAAGTGGGTTTTTTCCTTTATTCTGTACCACACCTCTCTATTTATTATTTTAATCATACTTTTAAAATTTGCGATTATATATTTATTTTATTTCTCTTTTTATTAGGTAAAATCTCACCCTGGGGTCTTAGAGGTAAAAGAGGCAAAGAGAAACAAAAAACCAAAATCAAAACCCAAACCAAACCAGCTGTCCTCAAGTTGGCTCCGACTGAAGGCAACCCCATGTCTGTCAGAGTAGAGCTGTACTCCATAGAGGTTTTTTTTTTTAAATTTTTTTATTGTACTTTAGATGAAGGTTTACAGAACAAATAGTTTCTCATTAAACAGTCAGTACACATATTGTTTTATGACATTGGTTAACAACCCCATGACATGTCAACACTCTCCCTTCTCAACCTTGAGGACATTTTTTTTGGTGAAAATATACATAGCCAAAGTTACACCATTTTGAAAGTTTCTACATGTACAATTCGGTGACATCGATTACATTCTTCCGGCTGTGCTGCTATTCTCACTATCCGTTTCCAAATTATTCCATCACCATTATCTTCAACTAACTGTCCCCTAGGCTTCTTATCAAACCTTTTGAGTTGCTGTTGTTAATTTGATATCACACAGATAATTCTTTTGTACCTTATATGAAGGTTTGCAGAACAAATAGTTTCTCATTAAACAGTTAGTACCTATGACATAGTACCTATGACAATGGCTAACAACCCTATGACATGTCAACAGTATTCCTTCTCAACCTTGGGCTCCCTATCACCAGCTTTCCTATCCCCTCCTGCCTTCTAGTGCTTGTCCCTGGACTGCTGTGCATCATTAGTCCTGTTTGGTTTTATGAGGCTGTCCAATCACCAGCTGAACAGTAAACTTCGGGAGGGGCTTCATCACTGAGCTAAAAGTGTGTCTGGGGGCCATACTCTCAGGACTTCTCCAGTCTCTCAGGCCAGTAAATCTGGTCTTTTTTTTTGTGAGTTAGAATTCTGTTCTACATCCTTTTCCAGCTCTGTCCAGGACCCTCTATTGTGATCCCAGTCAGAGCAGTCAGTGGTGGTAGCTGGGCACCATCGAGCTGTACTGGACTCAGTCTGGTGGGGGCCGTTGTAGCTGTGGTCCATTAGTCCTTTGGACTAATCTTTTCCTTGTATCTTGTTATCTTCATTCTCCCTTGCTCCCAAAGGGATGAGACCAGTGGAGTATCTTAGATGCCTGCTCACAGGCTTTTAAGACCCCAGACGCTACTCACCAAGATAGAATGTAGAACATTGTCTTTATAAACTATTTTATGCCAATTGAGCTAGATGTTCCCTAAGACCATGGTCCCCACAGCCCTCCGCCCAGCAATTCAGTCCCTCAGGGAGTATGGAAATGTCTATGGAGAGTTCATGACCTTTCCTTGTACAAGCTGTGCTGGCTTCTCCAGTAATGTGTATGCTTTTACCCTTCACCAAAGTTACCACTAATCTATTTAGTTCTCCCACATCCCTCCCATCCCTCGTAACCAACAAAGATTGTTTCTTTTTGTGTGTAAACTTTTACATGAGTTATACAGTAGAGGGTCTCATACCATATTTGTTCTTTTGTGATTGACTTATTTCACTCAGCATAACGTCCTCCAGTTGCATCCATGTTATGAGATGCTTCACAGATTCATCATCGTTCTTTATCTTTTTATAATACCCCGTTGTGTGTATGTACCATAGTTTGTTTATCCATTCATCTGTTGATGGACATCTAGGTTGTTTCCATCTTCTTGCTATTGTGAACAGTGCTTCAATGAATATGGGTGTGCATATGTCTATTAGTGTGATGGCTCTTATTTCTCTAGGATATATTTCTAGGAGTGGGATTGTATTTTACAGTGCTTTTTTTGTGGTGCTGACTTTTTCTTTGTTCCTCTTACTCTCCTGTGATGAGTTCCTTTTGTTTGTGGATTTTTTTTTTTCATTTCTTTTGTTTTTGTAGGTTTTGTTTTTACTGAGACTTTATGTTTTTCTTACTTATTTTGATGAATAGTTTTTTAACTTTCTTTGTGGTTACCTTGAAATTTACCCTTATCTTCCTAGATTTGTACCAGTCTATTAATACTTGGTATCGCTTGACTTCCTCTCCATTAGAAATTTCTATACCTACACCGTTTATTCCGTCTTTTATTGTTCTGATGCTGTTGTCATTTACAGATTAACCTCTCTGGTTCCCTTTTGGAATTCTTTCCGTTTTGCGTAGTCCTTAAGAGTTCATTTCCTAGGTTGGTATCTGGCTCGTACAATCCTGTGTCCTATATTCAGCCTGTGGTCTGATATTGTTTGTTCTCAGATTGAAGGACTCCCTTTAATAAGTCTTGTAAGTTCAGTTTGGTTTTTACATAGTCCCTTAATTTCTGTTTATCTGGAAATGACCTAATTTCACCATCATATTTGAATGAGAGTTTTGCAGGATATGTTATTCTTGGCTGGCAATTTTTTTCTTTCAAGATTTTATACATGTCATCCCATTGCCTTCTTGCTTGCATGGTTTCTGCAGAATAATCCAAGCTTAGTCTTATTGTTTCTCCTCTGTATGTGACTTTTTATTTTTCTCATGATGCTCTCAGGATTCTTTGTTTGTCTTTGGTTTTAGGGAGTGTGATTATGATATGCCTTGGTGATTTTCTTTTGGGGTCTATCCTATATGGGGTTCGTTGAGCTTCTTGGTTGGTCAGCTTTTCATGTTTCATGATATTGGGGAAGTTTTCTGTCAGCAATTCTTCAATGATCCTCTCTGTGTTTTCTGTTTTCTCCCCCTGTTCTGGAACTCTGATCACTTGCAGATTTTTGCTTTTGATTGTATCCCACATAATTCTCAGGGTTTCTCCATTTTTCTTCATTCTTTTTTCTGATTTTTCCTCAGACAGAGTTGTATCCAAGTGTTTGTCTTCAATTTTGCTGATCCTATTTTCTATCATTTCAAACCTGCTTCTCAGCCCTTCTATGACACTGTCCATTTCTGAAATCTTGTTGCTTATCTTTTGGATTTCTAATTGTTGTTTTTGTATGATTTCTAGCTGTGACTTTATTTTAGCATTTTGTTCCTGTATTATTTTCTTGAATTCTTCCATTTTTTGTCTTTATTTTCCATGAATTTGTCTGCCTTTTCCATGAATTTGTCTATTTTTTCCTCATTTTTGTCTGTTTTTTGCTTCAACTCTTGGATAATTCTGAATATTAGAGATTTGCATTTCCTATCAGTTAGGTCTAGTGCCTTTTCTTCTACTGGAAAGTCATCTGGTGTTTTATTTTGGAAGCCTACTGGAACCATCCTGTCTTGTTTTTGTAAATGTTTTGATATTGTCTCCTGTATTCGGGGTATTCAATGGTTATTTTCCTTGTTTATTGATTGTAGATTTGTTTGTTTCATCCTGCTTTTTTGTTTTATTTGGTTATGTCTGAGCAGGCGAGCTGTGCATTCTTTGTTGTTTGCTCGTCTGTTGGCACGATACTTTTCACCTCCTTCTCCAATGGGCAGTGTCAGTCACTCAGGTATGGAACTGCAGGGCAGGTGCAGCTGAAGGGGAGTTGCTGGGATAGGTTTTTTTTTGGCACATACCAGGGCTGACAGTGCGGGCCAGGAATCAGTGCAGTGCAGGTTCCAGTAGGCCATGCCTGTGTTGCTTGGGAGTGTGATGCTCAGCACAAGGTGCAGGTCAGCAGGGAGGAGGGGATAGATTGTGATGTGTGGAGCTAAGATTGGTATGGGAAAGATGAGAGAGAAGAGAGAGGAACAGGAGCCAAAGACATACACACAAACAAAAAAGAGTGCTAAGAGAGCTTGCTATTGGAGTGGAGAGATGAGAGACTGAGAAATGGGGAACAACAAAAATGAAAAAGAAAGAAAAATGGTAAAAGAAAAAAATGAATAAATCGAGAAACTGGAAATGAAGAAAGACAAAAAGGGAATAAGAGAGAGAAGAAAACTAAACAAAGAAATGAGAAAAAAAAAAAAAACCAAGAAGAAAAGAGATGCCCTCAGGGATGTCCCTGTGCGTCTGCTCAGAGTAAGGGACTAGCTTCCAAGCCACGTGGTACTGCCCAGCTAGAAGGAGCTCCCACACCGAGAAAAGAAAAAGAAAACAAACAAACAAATCAAAACAGACCAAATCAGAGCAAACAAACAAAAATCACCAGAAGTCCCACCAGCGTGGTGGCACAGACTGGGAAGCAGTTTCACAGTTGAGTGGTGTTTTGCAGCCTTTCAGGAAGAAGCAAAAATGGTGCATGGAGCCAAGTATTTGAGAGAAAGGAGGGGGAGGTGGTGAGAGGTAAGGAAGAACTCTAAAGAAGTGGAAAAAATCAACACCAGCAGCCAACAAATGACATTCAGGGAGCTGGCCAGCATGGGTGAGTGGAATCCAAGCGGTAGTGAGGGGAAGCTCGTGCTTCCCGGCCAGCAGACTGTGGCTGCAGGAAGCAGAGGAGGCTAAATGGGGATGAAGAAGGGTGGGGACTGGGAAAGCCTGTATCATGGGTTACCAGTTGTTCTGTCTCCTGCTGGAAGCTACGTGAAGCTGCTTTCTCTTACCTCCTGTTCGGTCATCTCTGATAGGAGTCCAAGATGGTGGATCTGTGCTGCGGGAGCTGATAGGGGACCTCTGCATGTATCTTTCCTCGCGCTTTGTTCTCCGTCAGTTTCTTATTCCATTCGGTGCTTGGCTGAGTTCTTTATCTCTTCATTTGATGGTTAGGTTTCAGGATTGACGTGTGACTCTGTTTGACTTAGTTTTTCTGATCTTTGCTGTGGAGGGACAGTATGGTGCTTCTGACTATAGTCCCGTGTTGTCTGGAAGTCCACTCCATAGGGTTTTCAATGGCAGATTTTTTTGAAGTAATCACCAGGCCTTTCTTCTGAGGTGCCTCTGGGTGGGTTCAAACTGCCAGCCTTTTGGTTAGTAGCTAAGTGCTTAACCATTTACATCACCCAGAGTTTCCTAAAATAGGTAAATGTTCACCAATGAATCCAAATTATATCATTGCCCAATGTGGGGCCAAGTAGGCATATGCACAAGAAGGAGCATTTGGGAGGAGGGCCAAAGAAATCATAGTTCTTGGCACAGATGAGGCAGCTGACACTGTAGATCATTGGGTAGAGGCATTTTTTGAGCTCCTTTTGAGCTTCATCTTAAAACAAGCAATGTACATGCTTTTCCTCTCCTTTATTTCCCTTTCCCCTTCTTTTTAAAAAGGACATTTGAAAATGGAACCAATTTTGATAACTAATTTTTTCCTTTATCCTCTATCTTAGTTAGGAGTGCAAAATCAGATCTTCAAACTACAAAACAGTTAGATTTTGCACTAGCAAGCACCACTAAATGAAACAGTTCATCTTTAGGCATAAGCATAGGTAGGCATAGCCAGACATGGATAGGCAGCACTAGATTGCTTTTCCAAAGTTTCCCTTCTTTATCCTAGTTTAAATGACTTCCTGGCTAAAGAGAAACTTGGGTTCTGGTCTGTCCAAAGGCACTTGGAGTCATCCCTCTATCCCCTGTTTGTTCTCATACTGGCTCTGAACTGGGTATTATCAGGGCTTTGAATTTCAGGGGCCCAGATGGTAGACTTAATCATTGAGATAGAATTTTACCAATGCAGAGATGAAGAAGAATGGGGAGCTTTATTATACAACAAAGACGTCATATTCTTGAGTTGTGATAGAGAAGAATCCTAAAGAAATTATTACAAAACAAAGGATTGTTGTTGTTAGGTGCCATCAAATCGATTCTGACTCACAGCGACCCTACGTACAACAGAACGAAACACTGCTTGGTCCTGCACCATCCTCACAGTTGTTATGCTTGAGCCTATTGTTGCAGCCACTTTGTCAATCAATCTCGTTGAGGGTCTTTTTCTTTTCTGATAACCTTCTGCTTTACCAAACATGTCATTCTCCAGGGACTGATCCCTCCTGATAACATGTCCAAAGTATGTGAGATGTAATCTCATCGTTCTTGCTTCTAAGGAGCATTCTGGCTGTACTTTTTTCAAGGCAGATTGTTTGTTCTTTTGGCAGTCCATGGTATATTTAATATTCTTTGTCAATGCCACAATTCAAAGGCATCAATTCTTCTTTGGTCTTCCTTATTAATTGCCCAGATTTGCATGCATATGAGGCAATTGAAAAAACCATGGCTTGGGTCAGGCACACTTTAGTTTCAAGGTAACATGTTTGCTTTTCAACACTTTAAAGAAGTCTTTTGCAGAAGATTTGCTCAATGCAATGCATCTTTTGATTTCTTGACTGCTGCTTCCATGGGCATTGATTGTGGATCCAAGTAAAATGACATCCTTTACAACTTCAATCTTTTCTCCATTTATCATGATGTTACTTATTGGTCCAGTTGTGAGGATTTTTGTTTTCTTTATGTTGAAGTGTAATCCATACTGAAAGCTGTGGTCTTTGATCTTCATCAGTAAGTGCTTCAAGTCCTCTTCACTTTCAGCAAGCAAGGTTATGTCATCTACATAATGCAGGTTGTTAATGAGTCTTCCTCCAATCCTGAAGCCCCATTCTTCTTCATATAGTCCAGCTTCTCAGATTATTTGCTCAGCATACAGATTGAATAGGTATGGTGAAACGATACAACCCTGATGCACACCTTTCCTGACTTTAAACCATGCAGTATCCCATTGTTCTGTTCAATGACTGCCTCTTGTTCTATGTACAGGTTCCTCATGAATACAATTAAGTGTTCTGGAATTCCAGTTCTTTGAAATGTTATCCATAATTTGTTATGATCCACACAATCAGATGCCTTTGCCTAGTCAATAAAACACAGGTAAACATCTTTCTGGTATTCTCTGCTTTCAGCCAGGATCCATCTGACATCAGCAATGGTATCCTCTTCTGAATCTGGCTTGAATTTCTGGCAGTTCCCTGTTGATATACTGTTGCAGTTGCTTTTGAATGATCTTCAGCATAATTTTTCTTTTGTGTGATATTAATGATATTATTTGATAATTTCCGAATTCGGTGGGATCACCTTTCTTGGAAATAGACATAAATATGGATCTCTTCCAGTCAGTTGAACAGATAGCTATCTTCCAAATTTCTTGGCATAGACCAGTGAATACCTCCAATGCTGCAACCATTTGTTGAAACACCTCAGTTGGTATTCCATCAATTCCTGGACTCTTATTTTTTGCCAATGCCTTCAGAGGAGCTTGGACCCCTTCCTTCAGTACCTTTGGTTCTTGATCATATGCTACTTCCTGAAATGGTTGAATGTCGACCAGTTCTTTTTGGTATAGTGACTCTGTATTCCTTCTATCCTTTTTTGATGTTTCCTGCATCATTTAATATTTTCCCCATAGAATCCTTCAATATTGCAACTCGAAGTTTGAATTTTTTCTTCAGTTCTTTCAATTTGAAAAATGCCAAGTGTTTCTTTCCTTTTAGTTTTATGTCTCCAGGTGTTTGCACATGTCATTATAATATTTTACTTTATCTTCTCAAGCCACCCTTTGAAATTTTCAGTTCAGCTCTTTTACTTCATCATTTCTTCCTTTTGCTTTAGCTACTCAACGTTCAAGATCAAGTTTCAGAGTCTCTTCTGACATCCATTTTGATTTTTCTTTCTTTCCTGTCTTTTTAATGACCTCTTGCTTTCTTCATGTATGATGTCCTTGATGTCATCCCACATTTGTCTGGTCTTCGTTCATTAGTGTTCGACTTGTCAAATTTATTCTTGAGATGGTCTCTAAATTCAGGTGGGATGTACTCAAGGTTATACTTTGGCTCTCATGGACTTGTTCCAATTTTCTTCAGTTTCAACTTTCAAAGTGAGCAATTGATGGTCTGTTCCACAGTCTCTTGGCTTTGTTCTGACTGATGATATTGAGCTTTTCCATCATCTCTTTCTACAGACGTAGTCTATTTGATTCCTGTGTATTCTATCTTATGAGGTCCACTTGTAGAGTCCCTGTGTCTGTTGGTGAAAAAGGTATTTGCAGTGAAGAAGTCGTTGGTCTTGCAAAATTCTATCATGTGATCTCTGGCATCATTTCTATTACCAAGGCCATATTTTCCAGCTACTGATCCTTCTTCTTTGTTTCCAACTTTTGCATTCCAATTACCAGTAATTATCAATGCATCCTGATTACATGTTTGATCAATTTCAGACTTCAGAAGTTGGTAAAAATCTTCAATTTCTTAATCTTTAGCCTTAGTGGTTGGTGCATAGACTTGAATAATATTTGTATTAACTTGTCTTCCTTGTTGGCGTATGGGTATTATCCTATTACTGAGCGTTGTACTTCAGGAGAGATCTTGATGTGATGAATGCAATGCCATTCCTCTTCAAGTTGTCATTCCCGGCATAGTAAACCATATGATTGTCTTATTCAGAATGGCCAATATCAGTCCATTTCAGCTCATTAATTCCTAGGTTATCAATCTTTATGGGTTCCATTTCATTTTTGAAGATTTCGTATTTTCCTAGATATACTTTATACATTCCATGTTTCGATTATTAATGGATGTTTGCAGCTGTTTCTTCTCATTTTGAGTCATGCCACATCAGCAAATGAAAGTCCCGAAAGCTTGACTCCATCCATGCCATTAAGGTTGACTTTACTTTGAGGAAGCAGCTCTTTCCCGGTCAGATTTTGAGTGTCTTCCAACCTGAGGGGCTCATTTTCCGGCACTGTATCAGACAATGTTCTACTGCTATTCATAAGTTTTTCACTGGCTAATTCTTTTAAGAAGTAGATTGCTGGATCCTTCTTCCTAGTTTGTCTTAGTCTGGAAGCTCAGCTGAAATCTGTCCACCATGGATGACCCTGCTGGTGTTTGAACACCAGTGGCATAGTTTCCAGCATCACAGCAACACACAAGCCTCCACATTACAACAAAGTGACAGATGCATGGGGGGAACCAAAGGATTAAGAGGGAAATTTAAAAGGCTTGCGCTCTAAACATTGTTTACAGGAGTCAGGTTTATTTAGAGACAGTGAGAAGAATGGTACACGTTTAAAGAAATAACACATTTAGGTCTTGCATCAAGAAAAAAGCAGATGACAGAAGAAAGGTACATTGACTGAGCGATAATGAAAAGACAGGGACTTCTTATGAAAAAGATTGTGACTTTAGAGGCCAGGGTAGACACAGATGGGAGAAAAAAGAGAATGTATCCATATCTAAATGATTTTAAAGAAGGAACTCAGAAAGAAAAGGATATTTTTGTTGTTTCTACATCAGTGTGTTTGGACTGGGGCCCAAAGATATTTAACTGCAGACCAGATACAAGATTTTAGAGAATGAACTAGGATGGTTCTCCTCCCCACCCTAGGGAGCCCAGAACCCAAGAAACTATTGAAAGGTACCTTCAAAAGCTGCAGGCAGGGAGTTAATAATAAGAAAAATTGGAGAGCCTTCCCTTGGTGACTGGGACAGCCGCAAGATATTATGTAAGCTTTGGATAATTTGATATTGGAAGGCTGGGGTAGTCTGCATAGAATAATTTATAATAATTTAATAAGGGGGCTTTAAGATGTTGTGGTTAGTACAGCTGAGGAGGTAGGTTTGGCTCATGCCACAAGGGAATACTTTTGGGAAATTTATGGTGATGAAACTCTTAGAAATTATTAAGTACGAATCAGAGAGCACTCCTATACATTGAGTTCAGACATGGATTACAGATGTGACTGATGGATGGTTTACTCCTTTATGGGATTATCTTTTTCAGGGAGAAGAAAGTAGATTTGTTTTGGCATATCTGGAATTGATTGATCTCATCTCTCTGTAAGGAGTCACAAAAGTCAGAATCTGAAGAGAGATATTTGGGGAGTAAAAACACTTCTGGGCCGGAAAGCAAAGATAACAGAGAAGGAAAGTAGCCTTTCTGATCCAGCAAATGATGACAGTTTTACATAAATAAAAATAAATAAATAAATAAAAAACCTAAAAAACCTAACACCAATTAAACCAAAAAAACAACAGCAGGTTTTTTAAAAGCTTAAAACTCAGCTACATGTGCTTGAGAGGACCTTGGGAACAAAAGAAGAAAAAGGGACACTAGAGGGAAGACGTGGGAGAAAGCAATTTAAGTGTGGCCATTGAAAGAGTGTGAGATATTTAGGGCTTGGGAAATTAAAAAATGGTAAGAAGGCCTCCAGAACTTACTGGGTCCTAGAAGCCCAGGCTTTGGAAGTAATGATAGTTATATGTTGGTTCAGAAACATGTTGGACAGGATGAGGACTCGTGCTTCCTGAATCTATATGGTAGGCTTCTTTTTATTGTTATTGCTGAGTCTAGTGTGATAAGCACCCCTGATGGAAGTCTGCCTTCTACAGGTAAGTTCAGTCACCCTCCACTTTCTTTGTTTCTATTTCTTTATCCTTGGCCCTACATGGAGGTGGTAAGTCAGGTCAGCTTTTGTTCTACCAAACTGGTCATCTTAGATTTGGAGGGAGAGAGTGGCAAACCTCTCCTGGGAGACAATTCCGCATAGGTCTCTCATGTGTTTGCACGTTTTGCAAGAAGATGCGTTGTCTATATTTTCAAAGATGTTTGTATAGTGAAAAGTCTTTGAAAATAGAGGTAGTGTTTTCTTCTGGAGCAGAGGGCAGGTTTACTTACTGTCCAGTATAATAAAGATAACGTCTCCCTCTGGGGCAATGTTTGGGAGGTTTGCTCGTAACCTATTATATAAGATGCAACCCACTGTGTATGCACCATCCACGTGGGCTGTTTTGCGTTGCCTCTGTGGGACTTGTGAGGCAAGGGAAACTATGAAGCTCGTGTTGTGTGCTGTGCAGTGAGTAATAAATACATTGTTTCTGACCCAAGAGTCTTGTGTCTTTTCCAGCATCCATGAAACTGTAGCAGGATAACTTGTTAGCTTGCAAGTGGGGCAAGATCTCAGACTTTTCACAGTTCTTGACAGCCTCCTTTAGGCCTTCTAGTTTAAACTGAATTCACTAACTCAGCTTTTATCAGAGAAGCCAGGCATTGAGGGGTAGGGACACTGAGTGCTTATCCAACTATTAAAATAGTCAAATTCTTGTTCCCATTTGACCATCATTCCTGTGTGTATGCTTTTCCTGTCTGAACTCCAGGGGAAAGAGAAGTTATTGGTAGGATTTAGGGTAGTGACGTCTGTCATAGCAGTATGATTGGAGTTGGGATTGTGGGCAGAAGCTTAATTGCAGCAAGTTTAAGGCCATACAGGGAATCTATGAACATAAATAAAAGTGCGAGTATGTGAAACATATGTACGAAGGAGTTTATGGCAATATGGTTATAATAGTGGAAATCTGGAAGCAACTTAAATGTTCATCAAGAGGGTTGAATAAAATAAGTACATCCATGCAATGGAATATTATGCAACTATTAAGAAGAAAGCAATAAATCTATATGTTGGATCTCAAAAGATATGCTTAACACATTGTTAAATAAATTAAAAAAACTATAGAATAATGAAAGAATGTTTCTTTTTTAAAAATAACCGTATATATTTGTATTTATGTTTGTATAAACAAAAGAAAAGCATTGGGAATATACATGCTAAATTATTACAGTTAGCATTATTTTATAAGTCAGATTACTAAAATAGAATAGTAAAATAAGAAAAAAGAGTGAATAGGTTTTGAATGAATGGAGGCTGTTATTTAGAGAGCTTGGTTGTGAAAAGAAGGAAAAAATAAGAGTAGTATATTAAGGGAAATATAGAATTCAGGTAAGATAGTGATTTTATATTTTAAAAAATGAGAGTATATTGTGCAGAAGTAGCCACTAGAAGATCTACTCTTACATCTATTTTCTCATTTTACTTTTACCCGTCTTCCCACTCATCCTTCCTCCCTAGCACTTAAGAAGGATAAAAGAGAGCAATTGAAGGGAGAGAAAGCTAGTGGCACAAAGTCCTGAAGGGAACTGGAGGAAATGGTCTCCAGAGCACAGGTGGGCAATTTAGTTTCAGACAAAGTTCTTGGCATTGTTCGCAAAATCAAGAGTGAGAGTTAAATATTCAGAGTATAGGGCCTCTCCCCTAGACATTTTGATTCAATAAATCTGGATTGGGGTTTAGGAGTTTTTTGAAACCTACACTCCAAAAGATTCTTACCTTGACAAATTTGGGAAACACTGTGCTGAAGGATAGGCTAGAAGGATGTTAGGTTGTAGATATAGAGTAGCTTACAGCTATGGGGGCCAATGTTTAGGAAATTCTTGTTGACAACCTCAATTTTGTCTGTATAAGTAAGGGCAAAAGAAGCTGCTGGAGAGGAAGGTGAGTAATAAATGGGGAGAGGGTGGCGGTGGTCAGGGCCTTTGAGAAGAGGGATGAGGCTTTGAAATAGCAGTTGTGGGGATTGGAAGGCAGATCATACCAAGGCTACTTAAAAATTTTGCTAAGGGGTGGTGAGACTCCAGCAATCTTGGCTTACCAGAATAGATGGCATGATAATATAAGGATCTGAGTTCAGCAGTTTGCTAGCAAAATAGGGTGGAAGGAAATTTGCTGAGGATTCTGGCAAGAGAAGTTGAAATGATACATCCTGAGAAAGGAAATAAAAACCCACAGGGGACGAAGGACTAGGCAAAAAGGGTAGAGTCAAAGGACAAAAGGTTTCAGACCGATGTCCTCATAGTCTTACCACCACCCCCCACCCCCAAACCTTTCAGCTCTTGGAAACAAGAAAAGCCCTTTCTTTCTGCAATGTGCCTGTAGCACCTCTACCAAGAAAGCTTAACATCATGCTCATGTTCAGGAGAAATGCTTAAAGGAATTCTGCCCATTATCTCAGAGTAGGGATTTGGAGCTGAGAGACAATTAATTGATAATTGGTTCGGGGTCAGACTTGCCTTATGGCCTGATAGCTCTTCCAGCTTTCTCCCAAATTGCTTTCCGTTTTATCTCACACAGGTGTTTAACAAAATTCCTACATATTTAATCACATCTTGGTATTGGATGCTTGCAGGACTGGGACTAAAGCTGGTGGCCTATGTGGTAGGATTTGAGAGGGATCAGAAAGATCTTCAAATAGCTACTCCTTCCTCTGTTGAGATGTCAGAAATTCTACCATTAGAGATTAATTTCCTCAAGTACCAAAAGATTTAGAGGTCTTCTGTTGAAGAGCCATGTAACATGATCTGACTAGGAAGCAAAATATGTGATGGGACAGAAAACAATTTCTAGTATTTAGGACTTAAAGAGCAGGGGAGGGAGAAAAACCCCAGGAAGGAACTTGAGCTTGACTTTTGCTTACTTTTTTTTTTTTTCCTTCTTCACCCTCTTTTTTAATTAACCTACTACTCATATAGTCTGATACAGAGATTTGGCTAGAATCATGAACCCTCAAGCCCCTAAATCTATTATTAGCTACTCCCCTGCCAACTATTCCCAAGGGTCATGGACATATAGATGACTCTGAAAATGCATCCAGTAAACCCCTTGCCAGGTCCCTCACCAAGTGTGACTTGGGAGTCACTGTCATCTTTAATCTTCTCCTAACTGAAAGCCTAGCGAGGGGGGCAAACTGTAGCCTCCTTGTCTTAAGTCTCCAAAGGCTCACACTAGAAGCCAGCTTGATGGTGAGACTAAATATGGAGATCAAAACAGGCCTCCTTCTAAGGCACTGAGAAGGACTAGCCTGACTCCCACCATGTTCTCTTGTCAGGCTTCCCCTTTGGGAGAGCACTCTTCACCCATTTCACTGGACCAGCTCTTAATTAATGAAGAAGTGATGAAATCCCAGACAGACAATCCAACAGAAAATCTCAAAGGGGAATGTACTTTGAAACCTGAATATTTAAACTCTGTTTCTCCCACTGCAAACCCTACCTCTTGATACTGCGACACCTAAATTGTGACTCTGAAGATTTCATTATGTCCTTGATCCATATTCATTCATTCATTCACTCAATAAATCCAGAGGGACATTGGTGTTTTTCATTGTTGTATTTCCTGCACGTGGAAAAGCTCTGCTCTTGCAGAGCTTCATTCTAGTTGGGAGACTGAAAATGAACAAGTTACAAAATAAATAATATAATTGTAGGTAGTGACAAGTGTTAAGAAACAGTAAAAGCAGGGTGAGAAACTAGATTATGATAGGGTGGTGGTGGGGGTATTTTAGACAGGGTGGTTGAGAAAGGCTTTTTTGAGGAGCTGATGTTTGAGCAGAGGCCTGAATAACATGATATGCAAAAATCTGTGGGAGAAGTTCCCAGGCAGAGGGTCAAGCAAGTATAAAGGCCCTAAGATGAGAACAACTTGTCAAGGATGATGGCGGCAGAGAGTAATGCAGAGGTAAGCAGGGGCCGATCCCCGGGTGGAATTAAGAAACAATTAAGGTTGTGTTAAGGAATTCTTCCTCTTGGGATGGACTGAGCTGAGGAGAGAAAACTGTGTTTTTTTTGTTTTTAAAGAGGGAATAGTCAGCATGTGGTGGTGCAATGGTTAAGCACTCAGCTGCTAACCAAAAGGTCGGCAGTTTGAACTCACCAGTGGCTCCATGGGAGAAAAGACCTGGCGATTTGCTCTCATAAAGATTACAGCCTAGGAAACCCTATGGGGCAGTTCTACTCTGTCATACAGGGTTGCTATGAGTTGGAATCGACGCAACAGCACACAACAACAACAACAATCAACACTGCTTACTCATTTTGTGGGAAACTTTGGTTAACAGGTGATAAAATTGCGGAAATGAAAGTACATCCTATTTTCATAGCACAGTGTCTCCACATGGTCAAAGTAAACCTTCTGCCTAGACAGGCTTTTATTCTTTTGTTCCATGTATCTTGAAAACAAACAGTATAAATAGTATTGTGTCAATTTTATTTTGGTCATCTCATCAGGATTGTCTTTTCCCCAGAGCAATTGATATGAAAAGCATGTACTGTAATTTAAATGCAAATATCTCTCTAGGTTCTGATACATTTCCCAAAGTTTCCAAGTAGAGATTGCTTCCCAAACAAAGCTGAAAGTGTATTTAGGATTAATGTGCACATGTGCAGCTGATACAACTGTATTAGCATCATTGCTTTGCACTTCATTAAAAATGGATTAATACTCCAGGGTGTTTGAGATTAGTTTCTACTGAAGGTCTCATGGTTCATGGTGTTATGTGCTCACCTCTGAAAAACCCGTTTCTTTCCTTTTTATTGACAATTTAAAAAACTGGAATTTCTGAGAGGTCATCACTAGAACAGTGCCTTGTGATGAGTAAGGTTTCTACATTGTTACCTCATCAATGAGAGTTTTGTTGAAAGATGGTGCATCACAGTGTGTCCAGCAGCCGAGAACAATACAGAGCAAAGGGGCAGCTGGTACAGCCTTTACATTCAAACACTGAGAATCATCTCACCGAGGGACACTTGTGGGAATGTTATGGACTCTCCTGTTGTTATGGACCCTGGCTTTTGGGATTTTTCCTTTTTGCTGAGATACTGGAACAGTGGTAGCATAGTGGTTAAGAGCTTGGCTGCTAATCAAAACGTTGGCAGTTCAATTCCATCAGCTGCTCCTTGGAAACACTATGGGGCAGTTCCACTCTGTCCTATAGGGTAGCTATGAGTCAGAACCGGCTCAATGGCACCTAACAACAACAACAACAACAACAACAACACTGGTGCTGTCAGTTGGTTGCTTTAAGGAGTATGGGGAGCAGCGGTGGTTCAGTGGTAGAATTCTTGCCTTCCACACGGGAGACCTAGGTTTGATTCCTGGCTAATGCATCTCATGTGCAGCCACCACCTGTCTATAGGTTGAGGCTTGCATGTTGCTATGATGCTAAACAGGTTTCAGCATACCTTCCAGACTAAGATGGACTATGAAGAAAGGTCTGGAGATGTACTTCCAAAAATTCAGCCAAATAAAACCCTATGAATCACAACAATCCCATCCTCAACTGATCATGCAGATGGCCCAGGACCAGGCAGACTTTCGTTCTATTGTGCATGGGGTCTCCATGAGTCAGGGGTGTACTCAATGGCAGCTAACAACAATAGCAACTGTCATTTCTATTATCTTCTCAAGCATTCTTATTTCAAGCATTCTTGCAACAAAATGGCTGACTTATGATGAGAAGTCACTTTAAGATGAGCTCTGATTTTTATATATTATTTTTCCAGGTAAACAATTGCAAGTACTCTCTCAACATAATGCTATTTAGTGTTGTAACATTCCAGATACTACCACTGGAGACAGCATTTAGAATTACCCTGGTTTTTGAGCAAGATTGATATTAGACAAAGTACTTATGCATTTTCTTTTCTTTTTCTTCTTCCACGTGTGCAAACACAATCTTCACTGGTGCTGCTATCAAACACCACACACTTTATAGCTCCAGGTTGTTGTTGTTAGCTGCCATCGAGTTGGTTCTGACTGATAGTGACCCTTTGTACAACAGAATGAAACACTGCTGAGTCATGCGCCATCCTCACAATCATTGTTATGTTTGAACCCATTGTTGCAGCCAATGTGTCAATTCATCTCATTGAGGGTTTTCCTCTTTTTCACTGACCCTCTACTTTACCAACCATGCTGTCCTTCTCCAGGGACTGATCCCTTCTGATAATATGTCCAAAGTATTTGAGACGAAGTCTCGCCATCCTCGCTTCCAAGGAGCACTCTGGCTGTATTTCTTCCAAGACAGACCTATTCGTTCTTCTGGCAGTCCATGGTCTATTCAATATTCTTCACCAACACCAAATTCAAAGGCATCAATTCTTCTTTTGTCTTCCTTGTTCATTGTCCAGCTTTCGCATGCATATAAGGCGATTGAAAATATCAAGGCTTGGGTCAGGCATGTCTTAGTCCTCAAAGTGACATCTTTGCCTTCTAACACTTTAAAGAGGTCTTTTGTAGCAGATTTGCCCAGTGCAATATGTCCAGGTGGGAAGAGCTAAATTCCACGTGAAGAAAGCCTGCAAAGCTTAACATTGTTAAGTAAAGGCCTTGGCTGCATAGCAGCCTAGGCATAGGGTGTCACAGAGACAGGTACAAAACGAACAGCAAAGCTGGGAATGCTCCGGCCAGCCATGGTGTTTCCTAGATTAACAAAGAAGTTTCATAGAGTCAGGAGATAACCCAGCCAAGAAGTGACTCATTTCCTTCCCCAAACCCAGGGTTCTATAGAAACCCCACTGAAGTACAGTGAAGACCAGAGAAGCCACAAAAGGGAGAGAGTGTCTCCAGCACAGCACACCCAGAGACAGCATCCTGGAGTGCCAGGAGGCAAAGTAGATGGGTAATAGATTTCCGCAGTAGAAAATATGGAACTAAGAACCACTCTGAACCTAAAGTGTGAACTTGGAACAAATAGGAGGAGAGGCAGAGAGTTCTTCATAATAACAGAAAAATTTGAGATATAAGAGAATGGCCACAACAGTGCAAAGCAGAGTAGTCTACAGACCACCTTCGAACACAGAATCAGTGGGAAATGTGGAATTAGAATGGCAGAGGAAGTGAATAAGGCAAAGGACGTGGACAAGACCAGAGCAGAAACATTTTCCTCAGCTATCTGGTTAAGAATTTTGTAAATTCCATGTTGTGTGGTTTTTTTGTATGCACACTTGTGCTGAAGTTAACTCTCCGGCACACTGCTGTACTGAGTTCTTCCATAGCATGTGTTTAGACATGTCCAGAATACCCCTTTGTTGTCTTCAAGTGTCAAATTAGAGAACTCTTTCTAGGTTTGTTAACGACAGAGACACTGAATTGGGTGGATTCCAACTTAAAATTGCATTCAAGGTTTAGGTGCTCAGAGTGGGCATACAATCTCTAGGATAATCAGCTGAAAGGAAGTTAACTGAAATTCATTTTTTCAAAGGTTAGCTTACCAAGAGAGATTTCATCATCGATCAATTAGCAAGGAAGGAATGTCAAAGATTGTATAAAAGATAGGGTAGTTTTCTTTAAGTTTCTTTTCATTGCCTTTAATACTTCTTTTCTTCAAGATTTGTCAACTGTGGTAATCAAACGAATATTTTGGATGTGTTTCAGCATTTTGAAATGTTTCAGCATTTCACTGCCTGAAATGCCAATTATACATTGGACACCTTGAGGTGTCATGGCTTGGGTGAACAGGTGGAGGTGCCACACTGGAGCAAGGAAGCTAAGCAGAGAAGGTTGGTGAGGGAAAATAGTTTATTTGTGGTATAATGAATGTGGGTTTAGGCAGAATAGAGGAGTTTGTTTTTGTCCTGCCAGTATGTAGGACCTTTTAAATTTATTTTGTACTGAGGAAACACAGAATCCTTTGTAATTTGATATACCACGCCTTTTCTGATATAATATATAGGTCAGGAAAAAACTATGTTTTCCTCTTTTTTGAACTCTTGGAATTTATCATTTTAATTTCCACTTTCCTCTTTCTCATACATCTTAATAGGAAGTAAACCAAAATCTATATAATATTGCATTGTTATCTACCAGATTTTGCCCCAAATATTGGAAAGTATATTTGCATTTCTTTCTCTTTGTACTTATGTGCAAGTGTTTAGTGAACTGTAAAGTACTATACAAATATAACCTATAATTACTTTAAATGCCATCTAAATTTAACAATTACCAGTCAGGCACTCTCAAAGAGCAGAATATTCTATTAGGTACTTGAGGCAACATACTGAGGAACAGACATAGCCTCAGACCTCAAAGATCCTTTAGAAAAGAGGAGCAGAATAAACAACTTGTAATCAACACTAAATATTCTGCGTCTAGTGAGATCTGAGATAATTGAAGTCTTGAGTCATGATCACCAGGTTAGTCATTTACACAGAATCAATAGAGTTCTGGGGGTTCCCCTTTTCCTTTTAAATTTCAGAGAGAAACATTCAATTGCAAAACAACAGCTGGCAGCAGACTTGAACTGTCGGATAGCAAGGCTGGATTGGAATTAAAATTTCTGCTAGACTTTAAGGATGACCGTGAGAAACTTACCTTAGGCATCTACTTGATGTTGCAACACAGATATTGATCTTTAAATCCTATCTGCAGACAAATTTTTAATCAGAACCACCAGAAATTTACATTAGAATGATTCAACATCTACTGGTAAAAATAGATGAGAAACATAAAGACTCTGAAGTAGATCCCTGGGCCTTTCTTCCAAGGTGCCTGTGATGGTTAAGATTGTGTGTCAACTTGGCTGGGCCATAATTCTCAGTGTTTATATGTGATCACTCCCATGATTGAGTCTGCTATGAGTAGCCAGTCAGTAGAAAGGGAGTCTCCTTGGGGGTGTGGCCTGCATCCGAATATAAGCAGATGTTCTGGCTTTCTGCTTGCTCTGGATCCTGCAGCTGCCTCCTGTTTATTTGACCTCTGGTTCTTGGGACTTGAGCTATCAGCTTACTTGCCGATCTTGGGATTTGTTGATATTCACAGCCTGTGAGCAAGAACCTGCTTTCCGACCTGCCAATCTTGGGTTTGCCAGCCCCTGCGGCTACGTGAATGGGGAGAAGCCTCTGTCCTAATCCACGGACTTGGGATGTTCCAGCCTCTACAAATGCGGGAGCTGTTTCTTTGATATAAATCTCTCTCTATATATATAAATATATAGGCTTTACTGGTTTTGCTTCTCTAGAGAACCTAGCCTAAGACAGCACCTCAGGATGAACTCAAACCACCAAACTTTTGGTTAGCAGCTGAGAGTATTTACCATTTGAATCACCCAGGGACTCCAACGACTCCGAAGACGATATTAAATTTGCTGTCTATCAAGGGGATCAATGCAAAGCCTCTAAAATCTGATAACAGCATGACACAGGAGTCACTACTGCCCTTATGGAAAGAGTGACATGCTCTGGGAATCACTTGGGAGGACCTCTAGTGGACCTCAGGTTTATGTTTTCCAGTAAAAGTTATTTATTTATTTGAGTTAAGCAGCTCCTATGTACCAGGCAGTGTACTAGGTAGTGGGCTCTGAAGATGAATATGATGCCCTCCTGCTGTCCAGAAGTTACAGCCTTGTGGAGATGACCTCTAGTAAGAATAAATACAAGTTGAGCAGTTCTCTAACAGGGACATGGACACAGTACTGAGAAGCATGGAGACTGGGAAGACTGCTTGGGTAGTCCCTCATGAAGAAATAATTTAAAAATCATTGTATGGCAATTTACTTAACTATTTTCCTCCAGTGGCACATATAGGTTTTCTGAGTTCTCTCAAAATACATAATATATCAATGGACATATTTATACATAAAACTTTTTTTATGTACTTCAGAGTATTTCCTTAGAAAAGATCCCTAAAAGTAAAATTACCAGATTGAAGAGTAATGAAAAATTCAAGTCACTTGATACATCTTTTCAAACTTCTTTTCAAAAGGGTTCTATCAATTACCACTTCCACCTGGTCATGTAGAATCAGGACTTCAAACCAGTTCTTTGAATTTGCATTTCTACTGTAGATATACTGAATCAGAATCTACATTTTAACAAGATCCCTAGGTGATTCTTATGTGTACATTTTCTTCCTTTTGAAACAACAATTGAGACGTAAACGTTTCCATGACCCCAAAAGTTCCCTCGTGTCCTTTTGCGGTTAGCCCAGCCCCTATTCCCGGTCCCAGGCAATCACTGGTCTCTTTTCTGTCACTGTAATCTTGACATTTCTAAAATTTTATATAAATGAAATCATAATATGTGTCAACTAATGTGCCTGCTTCTTTCTTTTAGCATAATTTTTTTGAGGCAATTTTGTTTTATGTAGGAGCACTCAGCTGCTAACCGAAAGATTGACAGTTTGAACCCACCCAGCAGCTCTAGGGGAAGAAAGACCTGGAGATCTGCTTCCATAGAGATTACATTTTAGGAAGGCAGCTATGCTCACCACTATACCACCAATGCTAGATTACATCTTAGGAAACCGTATGGGGCAATTCTACTCTGTCACATGAGGTCACTAAGAGTCGGAATTGACTTGACAGCACCTAACAACAACAACATTGTTTTATGTGCATATCTTTGATTACTTTTGGAGTTGAATACTTCTTCATGTACTTTTAAATCAGTTGTTTGGAGAAGGTAGTATTTTGAACTGAGTATTAAAGAATGATCGAGACTTTCCTAGTTAAAAGTTGGGGGAGAGAATTCAAGGTGGTGAAACTATTATACAAAAACAAACCTCATAAAAGGCTTGATATATTCAGGGAATGGTAAGAAGTTCAGTGTCCAGAAGTTTAGTGTGCTTGTTAGGAGGGTTGGAAAGGCCTTAAGACTCACACACACACACACACACACACCCCTACACACACACACACACACACACACACACACACACACACACACACACATATATTTTTCCTGTAGGCAATTGGGATTCCTCAGAGCATTTAAGGAGGGCAATGACTATCCCCCCCAGGTTTGAGGACGCTCATTCTAGCGGCAGTGGAGGTTGAACTGGGTAGGGAGAAACTCAAGTCAGACAAAATAAATTAAAGGCTATGTATAAGAAGCTTTATTTGAGGAACATTTGGGAGGAGGAATTAACATGATTTGGAAATCAAATGAATGAGTAACGAGAGGAAGAGGGATATATAAAAATGATATCAAGTTATCTAGCTTGGTAGATGGGCTACATAGTTACTTTATTAATAGTGGTAAAGAATATTGGACGCAGACCACATATAGGAAAAAAGATAATGAGCTCCATTTATCTGTTCAGTTGTGGAATCTGGCAGTTTGAATTCTGAGTCTAAAGCTAGGGCTACAATTGTGGGATGGAGATGTAAATTTTGGAATCACTGATAAATAGGGAGCAGAGAAATATATAAAATCATGCAATCTGAATAGAGTGAAGATAGAAGGTAACAGAGGATAGAATCTTGGGCAACTCCATCGCTGAAGAGCCTCGTGATTTAGTGCAAGCTTTTTACTTGCTGGGAGATTCTGATTTTGTGTTCTAGGAGAGCCTCCCCCACATGACTCAAGGGTAAATCTGCAACAATACTAAAGGCATCACGGTAGTTCCATTCCCCTCGTCAGTGATTACTTTAGGGTAGGGAATGTGACCCAGTTCCAGTCAATGAGACATGAAGGGTGATTGGATAGAAGCATTTGAAAAGTACTTCTGCATTCTTATAAAGAGACCTAAGGAAGGGATAGTCCATTGTCTGCTAGTTATTGCTCTGTCTAGATACGATGACTAAAACAGTAGTAGCCATCTTGTGATCATGAGGGAAGATAGCAGAGACATAGCTGACATGCGAAGGATAAAAGCAGAAAGATGAAAAGAATCTTTTTTTTTTTTTTAATGATATTACTTGATATTACCAATTTTAGAGCTGTTCATCCTCAGGACTTGTCATATGAGATAGTTGATTTTCCTTTTTAAGTAAGCCAGTTAAGGTGGCCTTTCCTACTATATGAAGTTGAAAACATTCTAAATGTCACATTGTTCTAGGTTATTACATATTGATTATTTCTATAAAAATCTATACCACAATGAACCAACAATGCTCTGAACATAAGTAAACATGTTGCAAATAATATTGTGAAACATCAGGGCCAGGAATAAATCAAAGCATACTACTTAGTATCTTTAATTCTCTAAAATTACATATCTAAGGTAATTTTATAATTGCATTTTTGTTTTAAATTGATAACACCATCTAAATGTATGGAATTAATTGCAATTGCTGATAGAAGAGGTACTCCTGTGTATGCGTTTGCATTAATAAGGAAAAAGAATGAAACAATTCTCTGTTATATCAATGTGATTCATGTTTTGTTTCTCGGATGAGGTACCCTCAAGAATGGAGAGAAGAATCATTGCCTGAGTTAAAAGTACCACATTGTAAGTTTCATTCCTGTTAGGTAAAATCACAATTTCTTGAGCAAATAGGTAGTATCAGCCTTGTTGTGGAGGTTCCTAGAGTGCATACTCAGTACCTTTTCAGAGAAATTTCCTAACTGATCTAAAATGAAGAATGGAGTACAGTGAAGAAGATTCTATCAGCAGTAGCTATAACCCAATGTAAGTCTCTAAAACAATTCCTGTAAATCCCTATTGAACAGGCTAAAGGAGGTTCATTTGATAATCTTGTAAATAAATTTATGACTGCAGGAAATATAGAGATTTCTTTAGGAAACATGAAAGTTTCTGAAGATATTAGAATCTGTCACTACACTTATACCACTGTACTTTTTACTAGAAACTTTCCTACTCTGTAGAAGTCCAATCAGAGAGATATTAGGATATCAAAGTGGCTCATCACTCCATATGGTTGATAAAGTCTGAATGTAGTCTTTTCACCCTATAGTGCCATTTTCTGAAACTAGCCCCAACTTAACAGCTGTACATCATCAAAGCAACAGAAGGGAATGCTTGACATATTTATAAACAGAAAGAAAATATTTATGAATGCCTAGGGGCACAAATGAGCATCTGAAAATTAGTGTAACATCAGAGACCAAGACAAGAGCTTATTAAAGAAGGCATTATATTTGGCATTCTTACTTTTATATACAAAGCATATTTTGTAATTGTACAGTAAATTTTAATCAATATCACCCTCAAAAGGTAGGGAGTTTTCTTAGATTATCAGCAGAGACGTGGTACCAGTTTTGACTGTGCATGTACTCTCTCTGGACTGACTTAACGTGCACTTTTTCTCTCATCTCCCTTTGCATTGTATAGACCATTAGTTGTCAAATAAGGGATTCTGAATAAATTCCTTTTTGCAAGTGAGTTTGCTTAGACTGCTGTGTATAAATCTGGTCAAAGAAATTGTGCCCAAATGCAGAAAATAATTTCAGTGTATTAAAAATGATAAAGTTTATTAGCTCAGACTTGAGTTGATTTCTTGTCAGATAAAAATAAATAGCGAGCCCTGGTGGTTAAAGCACTCAGCTGCTAATGGAAAAATTGGTGGTTTGAACCCCTCAGTCGATCCATGGGAGAAAGGTGTGGCAGTCTGCTTCCATGAAGATTTACGGCCTTGGAAACCTTATGGGGCAGTTCTACTCTGCCCGATGGGGTTGCTATGAGTTAGAATCGACTCAACGGCAGTGGGTGGGTTAAGAAGAAATACTCCTAGGAGGAAACTGGGACATAAAAGATTCAGAGCAGATAGGTATAGAGGAGCAAACCAGAGCCAAGAGAAATGTGACAAAGTGAGGGTGGGGTGGGGAGAGCCTGGAGGGAAGGGTCAGAAACTCTGGACCAGTTGCCAAAATCTCAATGTCTGCCCCTTCCTCTTTCCATCTCACTCCCTCTAGAACACTGACTAGAAAAACTTCTTCTTCTTCTTTTTTTTTTTACTGTAACAGCTCCTCCAACCCACTGATTTGGTGTTATGTTGGTAAATATTTAACAACAGGCTCTCTGATTAAAAATAAAAGATCTGATTTATAGTGTTGGCCCATTTCTACTATCAACCTGATGTCACTGAAGACAGAGTTGCGAAGAGCTGTGGCTCTCCAAAAGTGGTGTGAGTCAGCTCCAGCACAGAACTGTGATTCACCCTGTTGATTTTTCAGTGTCCATTGTCTCCCTCCTCCCTTGGGTCCTCACTGTCCTCTTTACCTAGCTTAAATTTAATGGGCTATCAACATAATCTTTCCTTTGCATGCCTCCATTTCCTCAGCAGTTCGCAAATTCCTCTATGATTGCGTTCAACTCACTGTGTATTAATTAGTTGTTTATATATCTATTTTCCCATTAGACAGTAAACTCTTAAATAGATCTTTTTTTAAATTGTACTTTAGATGAAGGTTTACAGAACAAATAGTTTCTCATTAAACAGTTAGTACACATATTGTTTTATGACAATGGTTAACATGACATGTCAACACTGTCCCTTCTCAACCTTGGGTTCCTTATTACCAGCTTTCCTGTCCCCTCCTGCCTTCTAGTCCTTGTCCCTGGACTGTTGTGCCCCATTAGTCTCATTTTGTTTTATGGGGCTGTCTAATACTTGGCTGGAGGGTGACCCTCAGGAGTGACTTCATTACTGAGATAAAAGGGTGTCCGGGGGCCATACTCTTGGGGTTTCTCCAGTCTCTGTCAGGCCAGTAAGTCTGGTCTTTTTTTTGTGAGTTAGAATTTTGTTCTACCTTTTTCTCCAGCTCTGTCCAGGACCCTCTGTTGTGATCTCTGTCAGAGCAGTCAGTGGTAGTAGCCAGGCACCGTCCAGTTGTACTGGACTCAGTCTGGTGGAGGCCGTGGTAGTTGTGGTCCATTAGTCCTTTGGACTAATCTTTCCCATGTGTCTTGTTTTCTTCAGAGAATGACTCTTTCAGTCTTTGAGGTCTCATTGCTTACCACATTCTGGACATGTAATAATCGCTCAATATATTTTTATTTAACTAATAAATGACTAAATTAGGAAGGCAAATTAGGAGGAAAATGAAGTACTTAAATTAAAAAAGAAAAAAAATGCAGTACAACATGAAAATATTTTAATTAAGAATTAAAAAAAAAAGGGAGAGAGAGGCAAGGATTGCAAACTATTAGGTGCGTGGCTACTAACCTAAAGGTTGGTGGTTAGAACCCACTCAGAGGCACCACAGAAGAAAGGCCTGGTGATCAGCTTCCGAAAGGCCATAGTCATGAAAGTCCTAAGAAACACAGTTCCACTGTGCAACACAGGGAGTCACCATGAGTTGGAATCGACTTGATGGCAACTGGACTGGACTGAACTGAAGCAAAGAGAGAGAGAGGGACAGCCAGACCGTACAAGAGATGGAAGGACTCACAAGTAACTAATTGCAAATACGTGGATATGGACTTGTAGGAACACTCAGAATCTGAAAAAGGGGAGAAATGTTTCCATTGTTTGAAGAGGAAAATATAACATTAAGGAATGATAAAAACGAGAGCGGAACCTTCAATTTATAATTTTCCCCATTTTTCCTCTTGGGACAATATGAGCCTCAGAATGGAAAGAGCATGATGAACTCTGATACAAGAAAATGGAATCTCAACTCTGTGAGTGGACTGAAAGAACATAATTAGCTGTGTCATAGGAGTTAGTCAGCTGGCCCAGATCAGAACGCCCCCAGACTGAAACCCTTGACTGTTGCCAGTGATCTTTGAGGAAACTTGGGGGGAATATTCTAAGAAAGCTTGGGGAAAGATTTGATATACCAGGCAAATACTATAGTGACTTTTTGAAAGTTGATTTTTGAGAATTACAGCTTTATTTTTGACTCTCAATAAATTTTGAGAATGAATGATGTTAAAAAAGGTTGTTTCTGAGCCCTTAGAATAAAAAATGCCCATTACTAAGAGTCAAACAAAAATTGTCAAGAAAAAGCAATGCCTAGCCTCAATTTGTTTTAAGTAGTTTGGGTAAAAATTATGAATAAATACATCTTCTGGAAGCATTTCTAGCAGGTAAAGCAGATGAAAGAGATAGACACAGTATATTGTAAAACAGTGATGTATTTGACAACTTCTTTGTGGAATCTTGATGGACTGAATGAAAACATAGTTAGATGGTTTCATAGATTCATAGATCAAATTTAATCTACAGAGAGTTTCTAGTCCAACAGGACTCCATATTCAGTTCTATATTATTCACCAATTTAAAATGACTTTGTTCAGTGTTGTCATGATGATTAAGTTGGCAGATGATATAAAGGGAGAATGTATGGGATATTAGAGGATAGGATTTAAAATGGATTTCAACAAGTTTTAAGAGTGGGCTGATCCAAACAAGACATTTAGCATGACATTTGTAAAGTCCTAGGCTTAATGTCTAAATTGCTAACTATATGAGGATAGAGGATAGGATAGCTTAAACAGCAGCATATGATTAAAAAAAAAAAAAAAAGGATTAGTTAACTCTGCAATATGAGCCAACAGCATGATCTGACTGCCTAGAGAGTCGTTGTAATCTGGAGTCACATTTTTAGGTGTTAGTCATTTTAGCTTGGCTATTTCTGGTCTATAGTACTCCACTCTGGTTGTCATACTTTAAGACAGACATTAGGAAAAGCAATCAGCATGGTGAAGGGACTTAAACATGTCATGAAAAGATATATTGAAATAATATTATATTTGGCTTAAAGCACAAAAACATTTAGTGGACACATCGACTGTCTTCATTTATGTGATACCTTCCATATTGAAGATGTATTAGACTTATTCTGCCAAAGAAGAAGATTAGAACAGGAGAAATTTCAACTCAATGTAAAGACAGATTTAATATTCAGCTGCTTGAAGATGCAATCAATTGCTCTGGGTGGGAGTAGATGTTCCTTGCTTCTGGGGGAAGTTCAGGGGTTGGATAACCACTCAGCAGAAATTTTGCAGAGGGATGTAAGCACTGCTAGACTGGTTTAATTAGGAATTATAAATGATCTTTAAAGTCCTTTAAAGTCTTTTTTTCTTTCTTCAAGTCTCATAAAAGAGCCACCATTTTCTCAAATAATTCTCAAGTTTTTTTAAATTTTTATATTACTGAAAAATTATAAAACACATGGATATATATTATTAAGGAAATAAAGCAATAAGAAGTACCTAAAGTAATTCCTTCTTTATCCTTATCCTCCCTGCAAGCCCCTTCTCCTTCTTAGGGGTAGCCACTATGATTAGTATGGGAAAATCTTTTCAGACTTTTTTGTTGCTATTGTAAATAGGATCTTTTAACATATTTTCTAATGTGTTACCGTTGCTATATAGGCAACTTATTGATTTTGTAAGTCTATCTTAAGTCCAAGAAGCCCTGGTGGTGCAATGGTTAACCTCTGGGCTGCTTACTGAAAGGTCAGAGGTTAGAACTTACCAGCAGCTCTTTGGGAGAAAAGACCTGACGATAAAGCTTGCCTATAAAGATTGTCGTTGTTGTGTGCCATCAGTACATTTCGATTTCATAGTGACCCTGTAGAACAGAGTACAACTGCTCCATAGGGTTTCCTAGGCTGTAATTTTTACTGAAGCAGATTACCAAGTCTTTTCTCCCACTGGATGGCTGGTGGTTCCAAACGCCGACCTTTTGGTTAGCACTAGAGTGCTTAACTGTTGAGCCACTAGGGCTCCTTCTGTAAAGATTATAGCCTAGGAAACCCTATGGGGCAGTTCTACCCTGTCCTATGGGGTTGCTATGAGCTGGAATCGGCTTGACACCACATAGCAGCACAACAATCTTAAATCCAGCCATTTTATTGAACTCATTATTTCTAATAGATTTTTAGTTGATTGCACTGAATTTTCTAAGTATAGAATAGTTTTATTTGCAAATTTGCTCCATAGTTCCAAGTTGATAAATTTTATTTAAATTTTTAATCTTATTTCATTGGTTCCAATCTCCAGAACAATGTTGAATGGTGATAGCAGGCATCCTATGTTTTTCCTGACTTTAGTGATAACACTTTTAATATTTGCTTACTAAGTTTAAAGTGTGTTGTATTTATATGTATAATTTGACTGTTGCCGTCTTAAATGACTGAGGCATACACTCTTTTAAGTTGTTTGCAATTTTTTAACATTACAAATAATTAAGAATAAATATTTGTGTTTGTCTTTTCACAAATGTGCAAGCATTTTTATAAAATAGATTCCAAATTTCTACGAGTATGCATATTGCAAAATTTTGTAGACATTGTCAATTGTCTTCCATCACTATTCACATTGCTCTAGAGGTTCTAACAAATGTAGTAAGATTTGAAGAATAAATGACATTTGTATCAGCCACCTCTTGTTGAATAACCAACTACCCCAAAACTTCGAGGCCTGAAACAACAATTTATCATTTCTCCTGATTCTGTTCATTGGCTGGGCTGTTCTTTGGCTGGTTTGGGGGAGAAAATGTGACTGTAGAGAGGTGTTCGTATGTCAAAAGTTATAGGTAGGTCAGGGCAGGATAGGTTGTCTCAATGCTTGTAGGTTGCTCCTCACAGGGAAAGTGCATCCACTTTCCGATACTGCAGGAAAAGATGGGCTGCCTGAGGGGCGAAATACTTTGTATAGTTTCTTTTTTCTTTTTTGAGCTTGTAGTAACACACATTCTTTTCCCATAAGCCACCATTCTAAGATGTGCCACACAAAATTCATCCCTGATGCAGTCAGTGAACCAAATTACAGTCCCAAAGAGACTGGAGATAAAAAACTTAAGAAGCAGCTGATAATATTTTACTTTACAAAATGCAAGCTGAACACAATCAGAATGATTTGACATGTTCTGTCTTGCTGCTAGCAAAATGGGGAAATGCTACAACCATCAGCAGAGATTCACTTCCCCTTCCTCCCAAACTTTTCAGCTGTTGGTCATCATGCCTCAGTTGGGTCCTGTGACAGTAAAAATTCAACATTTTTCTCCAAATGGCTTCTATAAGTTTGGGCTGAACAAATCTGCCTCTGTAAATTCCGCTCAAAGCACAAAAGTCAGCAGGGAAGAAGTCACTGCAACAGAGCCCATCCCCTCTCCTTGCTGTATTAATCCACTGTCCTTCAAATTTCAGCTTTGACATCAGCTAAAACCAGTTGGCATTGAGTCTATTCTGACTCATGGCGTTCTTGTGTGTGTCAGAGGAGAACTGTGCTCCATGGGGTTTTCAATGGCTGATTTTTTTGGGAAGTAGATTGCCAGGCCTTTCTTCTGAGGTACCTTTAGGTAGACTCAAACTAGCAACCTTTTGGTTAGCAGCCGAGTGCATTAACTATTTGCACCACCAAGGGACTCTTGGACATCAGCTATCCTGCATTAATTTATTAACTTACTTACTAAACATATAATTATCAATTGTCTGTTATGTGCCAGGCAACTGTGTTAAATACAGGGGATATGATGTCAGCAAAACACATTTAATTCCTGTCCACATGGAGCTTACAGTTCAGTGGAGAAGACAGAAATTAAGCACTCAAATAAATTCTACTCAAGCAAAATTATGAAGAGGAAGCCAAGGAAACTCCTCTTTAAGGAAGCAACTTTTTGTTGAGCTCCAAAGGAAGTGTAAGAGTTAACCAGCCAGAGAAGAGTGAACAGGGTTTTAGACTGCGTGCAAAGTTCCTGTGGTGGAGGCATGATGACACCAGTGCAGTACCCAATGATGGTTACTATGGCTGTAATGGAAAAATCAGGTAGGGGTGGCTGTAGTACGGAATGAACCTGGAGAAGTATTAAGGCCTAAACATGAGGGGCCTCGTAGGTTAGATTAGGCAGACTTGCCTTCATCCTAAAAGTAACAAACAGAAAACTATTATTAGATAAAGTTCGGTACTTCTGACCTTGCATTGTAATTGCCTTTTTAATTATCTTTCTGCCCTCTCTAGACTGTATATTCCATCAAGGCAGGTTCTGTAGCTCTTTCATTTTGTAACTCCATTATCTAGTACACTGCCAGGCACAAAGTAATTTTCAACAATTTTGCTGAATGAAAGGATCATCAGCAAGACCTCCTTACTGGGTGACCTGAGACAGGGTTCTGTAGTCAGGGAAGATGAGCAAGGCTGACAAATGTAACCCTCAAAGTAGTTGAGGGAATGACCACCTGCCAGTGAACCGGGAGGCATGATAGGAAGGCTGGAGGTCTGTTAAAGAGTTGGGCTGTACATGGAGACCCAAAAAAGGCTGTGGGCAGTTCTGACTCTTGGATGAATGAGAGGATTATCCTGGGAAATTCTCCCAGCCTCTGTAAGAGTTTCACCCTCTACTTCAACAAGAAAATACTCTGCCAGGGTATCTACTGGGGTTGGTAGAATCCTTTCTGACCATCTCCATGACCCATCAGAGAGAGAAAAGTCACTAGCTGCTGCTGACTGGAAAGGAAGAGAAAAATGGCTAGATCATAAACAATGGGCAGTAATGAGTAAATTTAGATGAAAACGAAATTGTCTGAGGCCTGGATTTGATTTTAAATAACCCAGTGTCTGTGTGTGTGTGTGTTTGGGGGGGGGGGTGTTTGTGTGAGAGGGGTAATAGGTGGGGTATAAATGAAACAAGAGCAGCCATGTGTTTGTTAATAATTGGAGTTGGGTGAAGGGTACATGGGACTCATTACACTAGTCTATTTTTATGTTTTAAAATTTCCATTATAAAAATATAAAACTTCAGCCAAATATAGGATTAAAAAATACACATATACTAGGTTTCTGAAGAAGTGAGAGGTGGGGGAAAAGATGCACTGAGAATCTGGGGTAAAGTTTTCCTTCCTGTCTTGGGAACACTTACATTTTACTTTCTTTGTTCATGACTTGCTTTGGGAAGTAGAAGCAGCCCCTGGAGTGGGATTGGTGAAGCTGGAAGGGCTGACTCTCTCTGGTTCAGGCCTCACAGATCCTGGGTTTAGGGAACTATCTGAAGTCCAAGTGGATCCTAAAATGCATTAAGATGGGATGGTGGGACTGTGGACACAGATATTAGGCAAGACCTCAGAAGACAGGGCAAAGGTCAGCTTGGCAATAAATTTGCAAACAGCCTTGGTTCATTCACCTTATTCATGCTGTCAGTTTTGGGAAACCCAACTCCAAATATTCACAGAGCAAGATACCAGAGGAGTAGAAGGGAATCCAAAGGAATTCACCCACACTACATCAAAGCTGCCTTCCTTAATCAAAATAAGATGATAAAATATCATAGCATCTGTGCAAATGTACTGTAGCCCTCCCCCCTCCAAATAAGCATTGAAACATAGTTTGCAAAATACAGATGAAAAATCTAATCCAGAAGAAATGAAAACTTAAGAAGAAATGTCCCTAAGGGTGTTTTACTCTATAGAAGAGCTTACTAAATACAAATGTGTAATTAAACAAGAGCTCAAACATGAGATAATAGAGAAAAAAGAGAAATTGCTGAGCTAAGAAAACAGATCAGTACCAACAGTTAGGTACCACTGCAGAGTTAATAAATAGAATGAAATATAAAGGACAAGAAATTTGACAGACATAGTTGAAAACTAAGTGAATGTAGAAGAACGGGTTAAGACAGGCAGAGTGAATGCAGAGGGAAAAAGACAAAGAGAGTAAGGCATTACCTTAGTGAGAGAATAATAGATATGGATGGCAGACAAAGACAAGTCAACACTGAATTAAACCCCCCAACAAATGCAACAGACAATATCTTCAAAGATAACATTGGATAGAATTTTGCAGAACAAAGGAAGAACTGAATCGGGAAATGTAAAATGGCTGATTGCTTCTGGGAAAAATGTATTGAGAGGAATAAATAAGGAGACATATTCTTATTATGGTATTGAATTTTAAGGATAAAGAAAGAATTATCCAGGCATTCAGAACACATAAGCAAGTAACTTTCGAAGGTGAAAATCAGTCAGTCCCAAAAGGAACCACGTCTATGGAATATCATGGCCAACAAATTCTAAAAAATTGTCATTTCAGTATAGATATAAATGGGTAGAATTTGCAAATATATATTAAAAAAAACCTCAGGTTTTATAGAATCCAAGATCTCTTGGGAAAAAAACCCCAAAACTCAGTGGCAGAATCCTGCCCACCAAGAGATTAAGGAAGACATTGTGTTAATAGGATTGTCCATAAATGTTGAATTCATTTAAGTTTAGAGCAAATACCAAACAACTGTGAGAGATATGGTCACAAAAGGTTATTATTATAAACATTAATAAGCAAAAACTAAAGATAAAAAAATTGGAAAAAAAAAAAAACCACATACACACTTTGGAAAGAAGATGGAGGAAGTGTAAGTAAGGCAATTGCCTGGTCTTTTTTAGCTGAATTCAGTAGGTATAAACAACAAAAAAAATTTAGTATTTTACTTAAAGTTATCAAGGTATTCACTAGAGGAAAGAAAATGACAATTAACCAAATCAGGAGATAGAAATGGGGAGAGAAGATAGAAAGAGGAACAATGTATAGTGGGAAGTTGATTGATACTGTATAATGTTGTAAAATAAGAAATAGAGGTCTAAGAATAAAAAACAAAAGGAAAACCAAACCAAAGAAACAAATCCTAAAAGAGCTAACAACAAACTATAAGCGTCAGAGGGAAATCACACAAACTCTTGGTGATGTTAAATTTGCTGAGTGGTAGTAGGTGATGACAACATGATGCTCCCCTGTCCAGTCTCCATCAGCTCTCATCTAGTGGTTCCATCTGTTGATCAGTTCAGTAGGTATTGCAAAATGTCTGTTAGAAGCGAGAATGGCGAGGCTTCGTCTCATGTACTTTGGACATGTTATCAGGAAGGACCAGTACCTAGAGAAGGACACCATGCTTGGTAAAGTAGAGGGTCAATGGAAAAGAGGAAGACTCTCAACGAAACGGATTGAAACAGTGGCTGCAGCGATGGGCTCAAACATAGCAACGACTGTGAGGATAGCACAGAACTGTTGTACACGGGGTCACTGTGAGTTGGAACCAATTCAATGGCACCTAACAACAACAACATCATGCCTTCCACTTTTATTAGGTGGAATTCTTTTGTAAAGGAGAATTTTCCTTATCAAATAGGGCTATTTTTACTCTGAAATACAGTTTATTCATGAAAAGCAGGGTGTATACTTAATTCTTTCCTTTTAATAACCAATTTTCAGAGTAAGGAGTTTGCCGCTTAGTTACTTTCAATGCTGTCTGATAAGAAATTGTACCCTTCCTTTTTTCTTCCCTCCACCCCCTCCCTCCCTCCATTTTTTCTTTCTTTTATTCTTCCTTTCTTTTTGGTGATGGGCTTTTTTTTTTTTTTAATTTAGAAGCATATGAGCTCATGGGTTTTTATATGTTTAATTGCATTCAATCCTTGTTTTGATTCTGATTAGAACAAACCAATGGTAAAAAAAAAAAAAAAAAAAAAAAATCCGGAAAATCTGATTATGGACTGACAACTAGGTAACACCAAAGACTTATTATTAATTTTGTTGTGTTAGTGAAAAAAATGTCTAATTTTTAAAAGAGATTCATACTGAAGTTTGAAGACATATGTGATACTTGGGATTGCCTTAATCACTTCAGCAAGAAAAAAGGGAAGATAGATGGAGCAAACATGGCAAATTTTGCCATTTTTAAATTTGGGGAATGAGCATGTGAGGGTTTAGTGTACCATTCTCTCTTCTTTTGTGTATACTTGGAAATTATCACAATACAATTTTTTTTAGAAGTTTAGGGTAAAAAAGGAATGAGATGAATCAATACGATTTATAAGGAAAGATCACCATGATATATTACGTGAAAAACAACGCAATATAGACAGCGGTGTAAATTAAATAAAGAATGTAGAACTAGTATTGTCTGTGTGTGTGTGTGTGTGTGTGTTGTGGATTGATGCTTAAAGCATACTCCTTATTCTGAACTGTGGCAAGTGGACCGAGGTCAAGGTACCCAGCAGATGGCGCTCGTCGCCCATTTTATGTAGGAATGTGCAGGAGGCATTCCGCTTCGCCTGTGTAGATGCAAACCCAGACCATTTTAAAGCGTCAAAATCAACATTTTAAGATTTAATAATTACTATTTTGCCTTTAGAAATGACCGTCTTGGGTTTGGACATTGTATTCCTCAATTATGGCTCAAGTTTTGGGATCTAATTCTCTAACATGTTTCACACGAACTCGGGATGAATGTGATGCGTGGGAAGAACGCTGGTCTGGGAGTAGGGATTTCCGCACTTGTGTGACTTTCGGCAAGTTATTTTACCGCTAAAGCCTCCGGTTCCTTGTCTGCAGATTAAAACTGTTGGACCAGATGGTTACTAAGGGCCTTCCCATTGTTCATCTTCTGAGAGTCTATGATTCTGCCGCCAATTTTCAACTTAGAGTTTCCTAGGACCCCCAAAACCAGTCCTGTTGCCGTTGAATCAATTCCGGCTCACAGAGACAGAAAAGGCACCACACAAGTGACCTTAATAAAGCCATGTTAGAGAGAGGAGCGTGAACCAGAAAACTTGATAGCAGAGGGAGGGGATATCAAGGGAGAGGAGGGGCAAGGAACAATGAAAGGCACAGCAATAGTAGTGCAGCACAGAGATAAGAATTAGTGTCCGAATTTTACCACATGCAGAACTGGCTACGTCTTGATTTAGTGAGTGGCAGAGCTGGGATTCAAGACCATTTCCGTCCCTGGGCCTGTGGCCTTCCACTACAGCACAAAACCTCCCAACTCCAGGAAATGCAGGCTTCGTAAAGTGGATTAATCTAGTGCAGGCGCTGGGGTAACACTGCTATTGCTTCTAGCTGCCAACACTTCCGGTCCCTTCTGCAGCCCTAGAAGCCTAGTTTCAACTTTCTCCTCTGGTTCTGTCTTCGGTTATCAAGCCCTCATCTGACATGTATGTCTCTTCCATTCGCAGAGTAGCTCAGGTGTAATTCTCAACTCCTTCAGCTGGATTTTGCTCTGCTCTTTGATTTACTCTTCTTCTCTCTTTTGTACCATTGTTGATATGGAAAACTATAACAGATCAGAGAAGAATGGTGGCTGCCAGGCAGGAGATGGAGGCTTAGAACAAAGTGATGGGGTCCTTGTGGGGCATCAGTAGTGTCATGATGACTGTGAGCCCACATATGGTGGCAGGTGGTCAAGAACAAGCTAGATGTTTCATGTTTCATGGCCCAGATCAGATCCTGCTTTCTCGTATCTTCTCTGAACTTCTAAAATGTTTGTCACCTGAAAAACACCTTTGATAATTATTTTTAATATGGTTGGTTATATCTTTCAGGCATAATTCTCATGCCATTGGCTACTCAGTGTGCTTCTTGTGGATGGAAACTCTGTCATCTTTACATCTACTGCATCCTTGAGCACAGTCTTTGCACATAAAAAGTACATTTGCTTTTAGCCATAAAAGCAAGCATATTTGTATTTACTTGCCTCTAAGTTTTAGTTTGCTTTCCCACCTGTGAGAGTCAGTTTAAATTCCTGTTTACTTTAGGGGTGATTTCACCGTTTGGTTATTCAAGTCCTTGGCTCCTTCTCTCCCTAACTTTCACTGTTGAAGGGGATGAAACCAACTCATATCTATTTGGTTGCTTGTAACTGGTGGAGTTTGTAGAACGGAAGCAGAGAGGAAGATTGGAGAAAGAGGTGGCAGTGGTGAAAATGAAGATTCTGAATAATTTGGGGTTTGTTATTCTTGTTGTTTTAGGTGCTGGCTGGAGAAATTAGGATAAAAAAAGGAATTAGCTTTTTACGATTCTGATATTTCTCATTATATATCAGGGCAGCTCTACACGTACGTTGAAAAGGCTTCATGCTTTCACTGCCATTCTCCATTGAAAAGTAGAGCAATAAAGACTACTCAGCAACAAGGTGAGCAATCCTTTTCACGGACAAAGAGGCCAACTTCTGAGTCATATCCCAGAATGAGAATTTGCTTCACGGAGCACCTACTATCTTACTAGTTGTGCACGATGATCTGCACTGTTCAGAAGGGGTCAGAGGGCTGGGCAGAAAAGGAGGCAACTGCCTAGAAGTCTTCTGCATGGCATTAGATGGTGGTTTCTGTGTTTCGAATCTGTGCAGCAAGTTAACTTGAGAAGATTACCACTACATAGCTGTGAGAGGTCAGGAAAGACAATACCTGGGTGTCACTGCTGGTGGAGTCATAGACCCTGGCCTCTCCAGCTAGAGTGCCAGGACACAGAAGGCTGGGGTGGTTGCTCTCCATCCTGTTCTCTTTTCCACTCAACAAGTACTTGCACAGTTATAAAACCCAAGAACAGCCCCTTCTAGTACATTCTAGGAAAAGGCAAATCTAATGTCTATTCCTGAATCCGTTCTTCAAACTCTAAAATGCCACCTACTCAAGACTGTGTCTAGAGCTGACTTTTCTAATGGTTTTGGAGTCACAGAGGGTGGTTACACCACAGAACGACATATCTGAGCTTAAATTTGAGCACCAAATACTCTGTCCTCTGTGCACCCATGCTACTGGGAATTCCCCCATATAGCCTTTCTTCGGAGCCCTGGTGGCGCAGTGGTTAAAAGCTCACTGCTAACCAAAAGGTTGGCAGTTTGAATCCACCACATCTGCTACTTTGCTGTTCTTTCCCATTTCTTTCCCCTTCTCTTTGAAACACTTTCTTCCATTTCTGGACTGTGACCTGGGAGCTCCAAATGCTTCTTTCATTATGCAGAGCAGTTTTATTCTCTTTGTCTTTACCTTTCCAGAAGTTTATCTTTATGTAAACAAATGGTACAATGAGGTGCTTTGTTAAATAAGAAGATATCTCCTCCAGAGAAAAATGTAAGGTACAAGTAGTTACAGTTAGTGGTGTGTGTTTCTACTCAGCTACACTTGCTATGGATAGGGCTCTGTGATAGATATTTTAGGATAGTATTTCCACTTTTTTTTGACAGATATATGGGAACCACAGTAAGGAGCATGTTTTACTTTACAACTCATGAAATATGTATATGACTGTGTGTATTTTACGTGAACAACACCTTTATTAAAAGGGAGATATTCTGATATTAATATTCTATTTTATGTATCAAAAAAGGCTAGTCCTGACCCTCTAACTTGATTTCATGACCCCTAAGGAGCACTGAGAATGGGAATTCCAAAACACTTAACTGTGTTCATGAGGAACCTGTACATAAACCAAGAGGCAGTCGTTTGAACAGAACAAGGGGATACTGTGTGGTTTAAAGTCAGGAAAGGTGTGCATCAGGGTTGTATCCTTTCACTGTACTTACTCAATCTGTATGCTGAGCACGTAATTTGAGAAGCTGGTCTACATGAAGAAGAACGGGTCATCAGGATTGGAGGAAGACTCATTAACAACCTGTGATATGCAGATGACACAACCTTGCTTGCTGAAAGCAAAGAGGACTTGAAGCACTTACTGATGAAGATCAAAGACTACAGCTTTCAGTATGGATTACACCTTAACATAAAGAAAATAAAAATCCTCACAATTGTACCAATAAGTAACATGATAAACGGAGAAAAGATCAAAGTTGTCAAGGATTTCGTTTTACTTGGATCCACAATCAATACCCATGGAAGCAGCTGTCAAGAAATCAAAAGATGCATTGCATTAGGCAAATCTGCTGCAGAAGACCTCTTTAAAGTGTTAAAAAGCAAAGAAGTTACTTTGAGGACTAAATCGAGTCTGACCCAAGCTATGGTATTTTCAATTGCCTCATATGCATGAGAAAGCTGGGCGGTGAATAAGGAAAACCAAAGAAACAATGCCTTTGAATTATGGTGTTGTTGAAGAATATTGATTATACCATAAACTACCAGAATAATGAACAAATCTGTCTTGGAAGAAGTAGCCAGAATGCTCCTTAGAAGCGAGGATGGTGGGACTTCGTCTCATGTACTTTGGACATGTTATCAGGAGGGACCAGTCCCTGGAAAAGGTCATCATGCTTGGTAAAGTAGAGGGTCAGTAAAAAAGAAGACCCCGGTGAGATGGATTAACACAGTGGCTGCAACAACGGGCCCAAACATAACAACGGTTGTGAGGATGGTGCAGGATCAGGTAGTGTTTCGTTCTGTTGTACAAAGGGTTGCTATGAGTCAGAACCCACTCACTGGCACCTAACAACAACAACAGCAAGGGGCCTTGGTGACTCAATGGTTAAGCACTCGTCTGCTAACCGAAAGGTCGATGGTTGTAACCCACCAGCTGCTCTGCAGGAGAAAGATGTGGCAGTCTGCTTCTGTCAAGATTAATTTGTTGTCGTCCAGCTGATTCAACTCATAGTGACCCTACAGGACAGAGTAGAACTGCTCCCATAGGGTTTTCGAGAAGTGGCTGGTGGATTCGAACTGCCAACCTTTTGGTTAGCAGCTAATCTGTTAACCACTGCACCACCAGGGCTCTCTGGAGAACCCTATGGGGTGGTTCTACTCTGTCCTATAGGGTCACTCTGAGTTGGAATCGACTCTACGCACACAACAACAATAAGTCTTTATCTGAAGTTTGAAAAACAGTGCCTTGAGGTATACTAAGATCTGTAAAAATGGGATTTCGGCCCTCAAGAAGCTCACAACAGCTGCATTGCACATTTCCAACTTCTACACAATGATTTTATATGAATAGAAATGCTGTAGCCTGCTTTAAGAAAGTAATCCTAAAAAGCTGGGCTCTTGCAGGGGACTGGTCCAGCCCTGACTCCAAGTTACCCCACCTATACTGTCTTCATAAATAACTTAACTCAGCGTTTGAAAGCTTCAATGGGAGCTTTCATTTTGGATTTTCTCAAACTAGTTAATTTTAAAGATTGCATGCTTTAGTGCAACCTGGCAGAAACTTTGTTAAAATAGAGGCAATTGAAACACAGCCTGCAACTAACTCCCATCATGTACGCTGTTATGTTTTGTGGTATTCCTGTCACCATCTCTGGTATGCATATCCAAACTGACTTCTTATTGTAGGTATTTTTCTTTTTATTAGGAAATCTGTCCTTTTCCTTCTCATATCTAAGTGAGACTATGAACTAACACATAGGGGCCCCCAGGTATGTATGCAGAGGGGCACACTCGCAGATACACACTCACATATGCACATGGACACAATCACAGAATGAGGAGAAAAACCTTCACTGCTGGACTTTAATATTAAATCTCAGTTTTCTCACATTTCCTATGTTTTCACACCTACAGCCTGGCTTATCTATTTTCTAGGCAATTCTCAGCAGAAAAAAAAAGTGAAAGTGATAGCTGGATGGTAATGTGTGAAAAAGCTCTCAGCACAGATTTGAATGTATTTGGGAGGGGTAAGAGTATCCTAGACTGTCAGAAAATTAAGAGACGTCTTTGAAATAATGACTTACACATACCAGTCTTTAAGAATCCCTATTACAATGGATCAACTGTAAAGTGAGGAAAGATATTAATGTTATTTCTGAGAATGGCATACATTAGAATTAGGAGAATTGTCTGGGCTTTACCTAGAAATTGGAGCGTGAGTTGTAGCTGCTCGAGGATTACGTAATGTTACAGTGTTGTCTCTAGCATTTCCTTGTCTAATGAGCAGAACCACTCACTAATACCTTACACGTTTTTTTTTTAAAATAAAATGCTTTTCACTTTTATTTAAATAATAAAGTACAATTTGGGGCATTTGTCCTGATGACCTTTTATACTAGACATAGGAGAGGGGTTCTATTTCTGTTTAGTGGTGCTTCCTGGGAGCCGTTGAGGAAAAATAAACGGGGACCCTGACTTCAGGACATATAACTCTGAGTTAAGATTAAAGATTGTAAGCACAAGCTGGTAAAAAGATATAATACTTTTGCAAATATTAAAATGATTCATTTAAATTTCCTACCTAAATTATCTTCTTCTTGCTCCCTTCCAGTTTTCATCTAAGCCATGAAGCTTATCCTTCTGTGGTGGGAGAGAATAGTATAATACACAAGAAAGCTAGAGAGAGATAGAGCTAGAGAGAGAGAGGAGAGAGAGATAGAGATAGAAGGACATAGAGGAGAGAGAGGAGATATTTTTGATCATCTTTATTCTGATCTCCCTCTTTAACATTTTAAGAGTCATGCTGGTGGACTCGAACATAACATTTTAGGACAATGGTGTAAGAGTACACTGGAATAGGAAGTGGGGAAAGGCTGCTCTTCCAGGACCCAAGTGTTGGTGAGAAAGAGACATAGAAGAAAAGAGAAGAAGCCAGCTCTCTGCTCCAGGTTTTGGGACAGAGCATAGATGATGTTTTTGAAAATCTGAGGAATACCAAAGTTAGAAGTGATTTATTTCTTATTTTGGACCCTTGAGCAGGCCACTATGAAGGGGGCCCAGTACCAACTTATGGCAGCCCTGCAGAGCAGTGTGGTCAGACAGAGGGTCTAGTTTGACTCACGAGCCTCCCTCAGTGTGGCACAGAATGAGACGAGAGTCAGAAAGCCTACCTTGGGCAACCCCAACACTTGCAGGGTTAAGGTGACCCCACAGCAGAAACTGAAGGTGCAGCACTCAAGCCTGAGGGACTGCATGGAGGGTGTATTAGAGACTCACTATGGGCTACAACCATTGCAAGTAAAGGGGAAGGAAGTTGAGTCAGCGCTAAAGTTCCACCAGGCCCCAGCTAAGTCAAGAAGAAAACTCCACGAATTTACAGCTGTGGGTACTAGCAATGGATACCAGCAGGATACCTGTGGACAGACCAGGTCAACAATATCCAGTGTGTATGCCAGACCAGCCATTTCACAGTGGGGACTTCAAGGCTCTAGAGGTAGCCGCAAGAATGTGAGGGCCCCTTCATTTTGCCCACATGAGGTCATTCATTCACTCATTCATTCAACAACTACCGTGAATCCAAAAGTCAACTTGGAGTGGAGTGGTGTGTATAAATAAGAGAAAGGGCAGGATTAAGTTAGAGTGAACATTTTTACCTAAAAGATGACTGATACCAAAGAAAGGATTGCTTTATTTATTAGATTGGAGGACCTATTAAATGGGACCGGAGTACTCCCTAACACATGGGGGCTTATGAAGGAGACCAGATCTGTTAGAAACAACCTGCACTGTGTTTTTGCTGAACAGTGGAGGTTGTTATGAATGAATTTGCAATCCTGTTACCCTAACTTAATCTTGTCTCTGTTTCAACCCTTCATAACATGGGAGTGGTTTAGGTATTGTGTTGGAAGAGAGTTGTAACTAGAGGCAACTGGAATATAGTACTACAAAAAGAGGATTTTCCTCTTTTCTTATTAAAAAAACAACCGTTTTAGGGTTTAAAAAGCCATTGTCATCTAGTCAATTCTGACTCATAGCGACCCTATAGGACAGAGTAGGAACTGGCCCATAGGGTTTCCAAGGAGTGGCTGGTGAATATGAACTGCTGACTTTTTAGTTAGCAGCCGAGCTCTTGACTACTAGGGCTCCACCAGGGTTTAGGTGCATAGTGTCCATACCTAGCTCCCATGGTGTTATGGGGCTCATGGTACCAATTAAATCTCCTAGAGTTTTTGAGTTTGACCAATACTTACCTTATTTTAAATACCTACAGGACCCTTCCCCCAAAGCTCTATATACTGAAAAGGGACTTGGTGCACTTATTTCATTATTAGCTAAACAGCAGCCTCCATTTCAGTCCTCAGGAATCATTTATCAGTTACCATTGAGTTGATTCCAACTCATGACAACCTCATGTATGTCAGAGCAGAGCTGTGCTCCATAGAGTTTTCAGTGGCTGATTTTTTGGAAGTAGATTGCCAGGCCTTTCTTCCAACATGCCTCTGGGTGGACTCGGACATCCAACCTTTCAAGTCACAGCCGAGAGTGTTAACTGTCCACCCTAGGATTTCCAGGAATCATAAGCCACTTTATCACATAGGTTGTCAAAAGTGGAACCAATTTTGTGCAATCAGATTCTGGGATGAAAATATTGCTTTATCTGCTTTCTTAATAACCTTCAACAAATATTGAATGCCTACTTTGGGCTAGGCACCATCCTAGGCATTGATGATACAATGGTGAACAAGACACAAACCTGCCCTCAAGGAATTTACTGTCTTTTTTTTTTTTTCTTTTTATTGTGCTTTAGGTGAAAGTTTACAGCTCAAGTTAGTTTCTCATTCAAAAATTTATGCACATATTATTTTGTAACATTAGTTGTAATCCCCACAATGTGACAGCACACTCCCCCTTTCCACCCATAGTTCCCTGTGTCCATTCAACCAGTTCCTGTCCCTTCCTGCCTTCTCATCCTGCCTCCTGAGAGCAGCTGCCCATTTGGTCTCGTGTATCTGACTGATCTAAGAGGCACGCTCCTCTCGTGTATTATTTTTTGTTTTATAGTCCTGTCTAATCTTTGTCTGAAGAGTGGGCTTTGGGAATGGTTTCAGATCTGGGTTAACAGAACATTGGGGGGCCATAGTTTTGGGGGTTCCTCCAGTCTCTGTCAGACCATCAAGAATGGTCTTTTTGTACGTGAGTTTGAGTTCTTTTCCACACTTTTCTCCCGCTCCATCCAGGACTCTCTGTTGTGTTCCCTGTCAGGGCAGTCATTGATGGTTGCCGGGCACCATCTAGTTCTTCTGGTTTCAGGCTGGTAGAATCTCTGGTTTATGTGGTCCTTTAGTCTCTTGGGCAAAAGGTTTTCTTCATTCTCGTTTGCTGTAAGTGGGATGGGACCAACTGATGCATCTTAGATGGCCGCTTCAAAGCTTTTAAGACCCCAGATGCCACTCACCAAATTGGGATGCAGAACATTTTCTTAATAAACTTTGTTATGCCAATTGACCTAGAAGTCCCACAAAACTGTGGTCTTCAGGCCCCAGCCCCAGCTACTCTGTTTCTCAAAGTCTTGGGATGTGTCCAGGAAACTTCTTAGCTTTTGCTTTGGTCCAGTTGTGCTGACATCCTCTGTATTGTGTGTTGGCCTTCCCTTCACTGAAGTTGATCCTTGTCTACTATCTAGTTAGTGATCATATGGTATTTCTATTTCTAGTTTTTTTAAGGAAGTGCCGTATCATTTTCCAGAGTGGTTGTACCATTTTACATGCCTACCAGCAGTGCGTAAGTGTTCCAATCTCTCCACAACCTCTTCAACATTTATTATTTTGTGTTTTTTTTGGGTTAGTGCCAGCCTTGTTGGGGTGAGATGGTACCTTATTGTAGTTTCGATTTGCATTTCTCTAATGAGCGTGAGCATTTCCTCATGTGTCTGTTAGCCGCCTGAATGTCTTCTTTGGTGAAGTGTCTGTTCATATCCTTTGCCCATTTTTTAATGGGATGGATAATTTGTCTTTTTGTTGTTGAGATGTTGCAGGATCTTGTAGATTTTAGAGATTAGACCCGGATCAGATACGTCATAGCCAAAAATTTTTATCCAGTCTGTGGTTTGTCTTTTTACTCTTTTGGTGAAGTGTCTTTTGATGAGCATAAGTGTTTGATTTTTAAGAGCTCCCAGTTATCCAGCTTCTCTTCTGGTGTTTGTGCATTGTTAGTTATGGTTTGTATACTATTTATGCCATGTATTAGGGCTTCTAGCATTGTCCCTATTTTTTTTTTCATGGTTTTTTATTGTTTTAGATTTTATATTTAGGTCTTTGATCAATTTGAGTTAGTTTTTGTGTGGATCGACAATTTTTTTTTTCTCCAATGATAACCCAATGGGTCTTTATTTTTATTATTTATTTTTTGCATTTTTTTATTGTTGTGCTTTAAGTTAAAGTTTACAATTCAAGTTAGTCTCTCAAACAAAAATTTATACATACATTGTTATGTGACTCTTGTTGCTCTCCCTATACTGTGACAGCACACTCCTCTTTTCCACCCTGGATTTCCCATGTCCATTCAACAAGTTCCTGATCCACTCTGCCTACTCATCTCACTTCTGGACAGGAGCAGCCCATTTAGTCTCATGTATCTATATGAGCTAAGAAGCACACTCTTCACAAGTATCATTTTATGTCCCATAGTCCAGTCTAATCTTTGTCTGAAGAGTTGGCCTCGGGAATGGTTTTAGTTTTGGGCTAACAGACAGTCTGGGGCCCGTGTCTTCCAGGGCCCCTCCAGTCTCAATCAAACCATTAAGTCTGGTGTTTTTTACTAGAATTTTAGTTCTGCACCCCACTTTTCTCCTGCTGCATCAGGGATTGTCTGTTGTGTTCCCTGTCAGGGTGGTCTTTGGTGGTAGCTGGGCACCATCTAGTTCTGGTCTCAGGCTGATGAAGTCTCTGGTTTACGTGGCCCTTTCTGTCTCTTGGGCTAATACTTTGCTTGTGTCTCTGGTGTTCTTCATCCTCCTTTACTCCAGGTGGGTTGGGACCAATTGATGCATCTTAGAGAGCCACTTGCTAGCTTTTAAGACCCCAGACTCCACTCACAAAAGTGAGAAGCAGAACATTTTCTTAATAAATTTTGTTATGCCAGTTGACCTAGATATCCCCTGAAACCATGGTCCCCAGACCCCTGCCCCTGCTACTCTGTTCCTGAAAGTGTCTGGTTGTAATCAGGAAACTTCTTAGCTTTGATTTAGTCCAGTTGTGCTGACTTTGCTTGTACTGTGTGCTGTCCTTCCCTTCATCTAAGATAATTCTTGTCTGCTATCTAGTTAGTGAATACCTCTCTCCCTCCCTCCCCACCCTCATAACCATCAAATAATGCTTTCTTCTGTCTTTAAACCTTTTCTTAAATTCTTATAATAGTTTTCTTATACAATATTTGTCCTTTTGCAACTGACTAAATTCACTCAGCATAATGCCTTCCAGATTCCTCCACGTTATGTTTCACAGATTCATTGTTGTTCTTTATCATTGTGTAGTATTCCATTGTGTGAATATACCATAATTTGTTTATCCATTCATCTGTTGTTGAGCACCTAGGTTGTTTCCATCTTTTTGTTATTGTGAACAGTGCTGCAGTGAACATGGGTGTGCATATTTCTATTCATGTGATGGAATTTACAGTCTTGTGGAGAATACAGACAATAGGCAATTATCAAAATGGTGACAGAGATAACTATTGGGGTCTACAGGGATGCATTCTTGGAAGCTTGGGAATTACTTGTTAGAGAAAGTGTCATTAAGCTGAGTCATAAAGGGACAGTAGAGTGAAAATCAGAATGTGAAAAGACCAAAGGAGAAAACATTTCATTCATCTGGAGAAGCAAAAGGTGAGCTACTAACACTTGCACTACAATTAGTTCTAGTGTAAAACAAACTCCCATGTGCTTTCTTATTGCCAAAAGTATTCTCCAAATCATGTAACTTACTCAACCACCTACAATTTTGGGGACTGACTGACCTGAGCTCATATTTTTAGCTTTGATGCATTAATGAATTTATTCAACATTTCGGAGTTTCTGTTTCTACAACTGTAAAACGAGGGTGACACTTCCTTGAAGAATTATTATGAAGATTAATTGAGACAAGTATGTGGATATCTTGCATGTTTCCTTTCTTTTCTTCCTACAGTTAATGGAGTCTTTTAGGTTTTATGATATTGTTCCTAATAAAATCCTAATAGATTTTATCCCATTTAAAAAACCCATAGCAATTAATGGGAGGTCTGTTTTTTTCCAGTGAGCTTCAAGAGTAAGTACCAAGTAAGGAGGGGTGGGGGGAAGATAGACTTGTTGCACAAGTGATTCTTAGTAGCTAAGTTGAGAATGTACCTCTGATGGCTAAGTCATCAAAGGAGAGAAGAGCTACTCTGGAAGATCAGAAATGACACACAGTGATAGAATTTATAGCTTGGAAAATTCTCATCATTTAATTTTCAAGGAAAACTCAAAAAACTAAACCCACTGCCATCAAGCGGCTTCCAACACATAGTGACCCTATAGGACAGAGTAGAACTGTTCTATAGGGTTTCCAAGAAGAGGCTGGTGGATTTGAACTGCCAACCTTTTGGTTAGCAGCTGAGCTCTTAACTACTGTGCCACCAGGGCTCCTTCAAGGAAAAGAGTGCTAATTAATTACAGCACTTTTTCCGTCCAAGCTCAGATTAGGCTTCAGAATCCTTCTCAACACCATCTTCCTGGTAACAATTCCCAGTAGAGTGATGGTGGGAGAAACTAACAAAGGAGAGACTTCCTTGGGGAAAGGAAGAGGTTTCCAAAGAAAGAGGTATCCTTTTCTGCCCAGAGACGTTCTCTTCAAAGGTCCCTTCACCTTCATGGAGTGGGAGTCAGCTTCCGCTTGTGGGTTGAGTTGCTTGTTCCAAGCTTGATACAATTAGCGATTACTTGGGGCAGCTTAAGAAGAGCTTCTAGTATATCATGGGATTTTGTTTTTGTGGGGTGGTGGTTGCTAAATCAAAACCTGATTCACAAATCAAGGTCCAAACAAATGTAAAGAAACTATTTGGCAAAGATTATGGGTAGTGGTTGCAGAACATGATTAATGTAATTGATATCACTAAATTTTATACCTTAAAAATGTTGAATTGGCAAATGTGATGTATATATTTACAATAATAAAAAATTATGAAAGTTACAAAGTTGGCATCACATTTCAAATTATATTTTGTTAGAAAAAAATTTCATAAACCAAGATTCTATTTTTCTTTCCTATTGAACTATTCGTTAAGGTAACAATTGTATAACTACATTTTGTATTTTTCATGAGTGATTAGAACAGATGTCAAAGTCTTCACAGTCTGTATATATACATACATGTATATATATGTATGGAAACCCTGGTGGCATAGTGGTTAAGAGCTATGGCTGCTAACTAAAAGGTCAGCAGTTTGAATCCACCAGGCGCTCTTGGAAACCCTATAGGGCAGTTCTACTCTGTCCTACAGGGTTGCTATGAGTTGGAATTCACTCGACAGCAATGGGTTTGGTTGGTTTTGGTATATATATATGTATATATGAAACTTATATATCCCATTTGAATGCATGAGTAAGCAGAGGAAGGGCACTCAGATTATCAATATTTAGGGCCCTCACATGCCTTAATCCCGCCCTGGTAATAATCGTTGAATTACTGTGCTCCACATCCATTTGAAACTAAAGGTTATAAATCTGTGTCAGACTGTGGTTGCACAACATGTAATTTTGTTCTTCAGGTCTGAGATAGTCAAAGGAAATAGTACTTACAAGGCAGTCAGAAATAATTTCATTTGTTTTGGTTCACTTTGCACAGGACAGGACCAGATACGTCATGAGTCAAGTGATTATAGTGTTGCTGGTGTGTTCTTATGCGGTTGAGGAGAGAGAACTGAATGTGAGGTTATACCTGATTGGTCCAAAATGAAAAGGAAAATATAATTGTTATACAAAACTTTTAAAATGTACATTTTATTTCTGTGTGGAATTGTTCAACTCCCATATTCAGAGATACATACATAACTGATGTAACAGTAGCACCAATTCTTGAAGAGCAAGTTTGTTCTGCAAATCGTAACAATATCAATCACCTTCTTAAAAGAAAGGCAGTCTGAAGGGAAATGGAAAATAAAATATATTTATATAATTTTTATTATCTAAATATTCATTTAATTTATTTCCTTGAGGAATTGTTCAATTTCCTGTCATGGAGATATGTAAATATTCTGATAAAATATAAATATAACATTCTGATAAATGCCTGTTGTTGCTTTCTTGGAAGATGAATTTAGAAACACACTCATTGTTGCAAAACAGAGACATATTTTGCATGATAAATAAATATTTAATTTTGTGTCCTCTTAATGTGCCTAGTATCCCATTTATTAGCATACATAGAGTAATATTGAGTACTGTGTCCCACACAACAGACAATAAAAAACAAAACTCACTTGATACATAAATTAAAACTTCATGTTAAATAAATATTAATATTTCCAGTATTTTTGGATGTTTGCTATGTTAGTATTATATTAAATTATTACCCATGCTAGTATTATATTCAATATATGCTAGATTATGTCCGTGTGTATGCCAAACACACTTTAAAGTTATAAATATTATTGTTTACAAAACTTAGGGCATAATTCTGTATGTAAATGCTATACAGTTAAAAAGTAACTTGATTGAATTCATTGCAATAGTCGACTTATTTGAGTTCCTCACTTTTGTGCATCATCTGGGACTGGAGTGCCCATTGGTTATTTATTAGGATGTGTGCAAGAGCATACATTTGTGTTTGTATCAAGGCAAAGAGCATTTCTGGCCCTCCTGGCTGGAGTTGCTGGATCAGCAGGCGTGGATATATAAGACTGTTCTCCCAAAGTGGATCAGAGAACTGTTGTCAATAAAATCCTTCTTTGCCTAGTAACTGCTCCAGTTACATATTGGGTGAATGTAGCAAGAGTTAGACTCAACATCCCACCTACTTCTTGTTTATTAGAAAGAAATAGTATACTCCCAAGAGATCTGCTGAGATAAGCAGTTTCAATTACGCAGTAGGGGACTGTAGGAGACAGATGTCAATGAAGGTGTTGAAGTGGTAGGGGCCTCATAGCTTAAACAACCTTGCATGTGGGTGCTCTTGTGACTCTGTGTGAACTTTTTTTCTGGCCCGGACATTCTCACTGATTGGAGCTAGTGTCAGTTTCACTTAATGATCTGCCGATTGCCTTCCACTGAGGTGCTACTTTCCTTGTGTCCTATCTGCTTGGCATATATGGGTCTTTGCTTTGGACAACTCGTGCCCCTGTTTTGTTAATGTCCTAAGCATGTGCTTACTTTACTTATTGGGTAATCCATCCCTGATTATTACTTTATTATTCCTCACCAGAAAAATAACTGAGAAATTTTATAAAACCAGGAAGTAATAGAAACTTTTTTTGTTCACTGTGTTCATCCTAAGGAGGCTTGTAGTTATTACTCCCAAATTTATACATAGAAAAATATTCACATTAACAAATCAGGAACTTTAGTCACTCAAAGCTGATAATTTTTATTATTCTTTGTCTGGTGGAATTAATTATAATTTAATGCTTTTATGTATTGAGAACAAATGTAACATTCCATATATTATAACAAGACACATTAAACATTACCATGCTCCTGGAAGTTATTATTTGCTCCATTCCCAACTTTCCAGATCCTGGACTTGACAGGGAGCTTTATAACCAGGGGCCCAGTAAGGCAGAAGTGCTTCGCACAATGAATAATTCAACTGTGACCACAACTCAGTTCAGTGTCATGGTCAGACTAAGCAACTTACCATAGAACAGATAACGTCTAGCCTAAAAATTCTCACTAAATGAGATATGTAAATTACATGCCAAAGCTGTAAAAGGAGAAAATTTTTTGAGAAATGTTGGAATGTTTATAAAATCAACCAGATGATTAAGTGTACGTTTTAATACATGACAAGTTGCAAAGATGTTGATGTATAGTAAAGGAATCTCCGTATATATAGTTGGTACTTATACCACTTATTGCACAGTGTTTATATATATATATTTTCCTCTCCTTCTCTTTCTTTTATTTTTTTATTGTGCTTTAGATGGTTAACAGAGCAAATTAGTTTCTCATTAAACAATACACATATTGTTTTGTGACATTGGTTGCCAACTCCACATGTCAACACTCTCCCCTTCTCAAACTTGGGTTCCCCATTACCAGCTTTCCTGTCCCCTCCTGTCTTCTCGTCTCTACCCCTGGGCTGGTGTGCCCATTTAGTCTCGTTTTGTTTTATGGGACTGTCTAATCTTTGGCTGAAGGGTGAACCTCAGGAGTGGCTTCAGAACTGAGTTAAAATGCTGTCCGGGGCCATACTCTCGGGGTTTCTCCAGTCTCTGTCAGACCAGTAAGTCTGGCCTTCTTTCGTAAGTTAGAATTTTGTTCCACATTTTTCTTCACCTCTGTTTGGGACTCTCTATTGTGATCCCTGTCAGAGCAGTCAGTGGTGGTAGCCGGGCACAATCTAGTTGTGCTGGGTTCAGTCTGGTGGAGACTGTGGTACTTGTGGTCCATTAGTCCTTTGGACTAATCTTTCCCTTTTGTCTTTGGTTTTCTTCATTCTCCCTTGCTCTAGATGGGGTGAGACCAGCAGAGTATTTTAGATGGCCATTCACAAGCTTTTAAGACCTTAGATGCTGCTCACCAAAGTAGGATATAGAACATTTTCTTTATAAATTATGTTATGCCAATTGAGCTAGATGTCCCCTGATACCATGGTCCCCAGCCCTCAGCCCAGTAATTCGGTTGCTCAGGGTGTTTGGATGTGTCTATGAAGCTTCAGTGACCTTGACTTGGTCAAGTTGTGCTGACTTCCCCAGTCTTGTGTACTGTCTTACCCTTCACCAAAGTTACCATCTATCTATTGTCTATTTAGTGTTTTTCACTCCCCACCACTCACTTCCCTGGTAACCATCAAAGATTGTTTTTTTCTATGTGTAAACCTTTCCGTGTATTTTTATAATTGTGATCTCATACAGTATTTGTCCTTTTGTGACTGACTTATTTCACTCAGCATAATGCCTTCTAGATTCATCCATGTTGTGAGATGTTTCACAGATTCATCATTGTTCTTTTTCATTGCATAGTATTCCCTTGTGTGTATGTACCATAGTTTATCTACTCACCTGTTGATGGACACTTAAGTTGTTTCCATCTTTTTGCTATTATGAATAATGCTGCAATGAACATGGGTGTGCATATGTCTATTTGTGTGATGGTTCATATTTCTCTAGAATATATTTCTAGGAGTGGGATAGCTGGATCTTATGGTATTTCTATTTGGGCTTTTTAAGAAAGTGCCATATCGTTTTCCAAAATGGTTGTACCATTTTGCATTGCCACCAGCAGTGCATAAGAGTTCCAATCTCCCCAAACCCTCTCCAACATTTGTTATTTTCTGTTTTTTTGATTCGTGTCAGTAATGTCGGGAGCAAGCTGGTATCTCGTTGTAGTTTTGATTTGCATTTCTCTAATGGCTGGTGATGGTGAGCATTTCCTCATGTATCTGTTAACCGCCTGAATGTCTTCTTTGGTGAAGTGTCTGTTCATATCCTTTGCCAATTTTTTAATTGAATTATTTGTCTTTTTGTTGTAGAGGTGTTGGATTTTCCTGTAGATTTTAGAAATTAGAGCTTTGTTAGATTTGTCATAGCCAATTTTTTTCCTAGTCTGTAAGTTCTCTTTTCACTCTTTCGGTGAAGCCTTTTGATGTGCGTAAGTGTTTAATTTCTAGAAGATCCCAGTTATCTAGTTTATCTTCTGGTGTTTCTGTATTATTAGTTATGGTTTGTACCCTAATTATGCTGTGTATTAGGGCCTGTAGTGTTGACCCTATTTTTTCTTCTATGATCTTTATAGTTTTTGGTTTTATTTTTAGGTCTTTGAATCATTTTGAATTAGTTTTTGTATATGGTGTAGAGTATGGGTCCTGTTTCATTGTTTTACAGTTGACATCCAGTTTTGCCAGCACTATTTCTTAAAAAGACTGTCTTCCCCATTTAACAGACTTTGGGCCTTTGTCGATCAGGTGACTGTAGGTGGATGGATTTTTATTTGAGTTCTTGATTCTGTTCCATTGGTCAATGTGTCTGTAGTTGTACCAGTGTCAGGCTGTTTTGACTACCATAGCCATATAGTAGGTTCTCTGAGGTCAGGTAGTGCAAGTCTTCCTATTTTATTCTTTTTCTTCAACAGTGCTTTACTTGTCTGGGGCCTCTTTCCTTTCCATATAAAATTAGTGATTAGTTTTTTCATCTTGTTAAAGAATACTGTTGGTGTTTTGATCGGGATTGCACTGTATTTGTAGACTACTTTGGGTAGAATTGACATTTTCATAATATTGAGGTTACCTATCCATTAGCATGGATGTTTTTCCATTTCTGTAGGTGTCCTTTGGTTTCTTGCAGTAGCATTTTATAGTTTTCTTTGTATAGGTCTTTTACATCCCTAAGTATTTTATTTTTTAGGGGCTATTATAAATGGTAGGGAGTCTTGGAGGCACAGTGGTTAAGCTTTTGGCCGCTAACCAAAAGGTCAGCAGTTCAAATCCACCAGCCACTCCTTGGAAACTCTATGTGGGCAGTTCTACTCTGTCCTATAGAGACCCTATGAGTCGGAATTGACTCAGTGGCAACCAGGTTTGGGTTTTGTTTTTTATAAGTGCTATTGCTTTCCTGATTTCTTTTTCCTAGTTCCGTTTATTGATGTATAGGAATCTGACTGATATTTGTATGTTTGTCTTGTATCCTGCTACTCTGCTGAATCTTTCTATTAGTTCTAGTATTTTTCTTGTGGAATTCTTTGGGTTCTCTATGTTTAGTTTCATGTCATCTGCAAATAGGGTAGGTTTTACTTCTTTCTTACCAATCTGGATGCTCTTCATTTCTTTTTCTTGCCTTAGTGCTCTAGCTAGGACTTCCAGCACAATATTAAATAGGAGTGTCAATAAAGGCATCTTGTCTTGGTCCTTTTCTCAGGGGGAATGTTTTCAGCCTCTCTTCATTGAGAATGATGTTGGCTGCTGGTTTTGTATAGATGCCCGTTATTATGTTGAAGAATTTCCCTTCTATACTTATTTTATTGAGAATTTTAATCAGGAATGGGTGTTGGACTTTATTGGATGCCTTTTCTGTGTTGGTTGAGATGTTCAGGTCGTTCTTTTCTTTTGTTTTATTTATGTGGTGGATTACATTGATTGATTTTCTAATGTTGAACCATCCTTGCATACCTGGTATGAATCCCACTTGATCATGGTGTATTATTTTTTTTGATATGATTCTGAATTCTATTGGCTAGAATTTTGCTGAAAATTTTTGCATCTGTAATCATGAGAGATATTAGTCTGTAATTTTCTTTTTTTGGTGGTGTCTTTGCCTGGTTTTGGTATCAGGGTTATGCTGGCTTCATAGAATGAATTTGAAAGTATCTGTTCCTTTTCTATATTCTGAAATAGTTTGAGTAGTACTTGTGCAAACTCTTCCCTGAATGGTGGTAGAATTCTCCAGTGAAGACATCTAGGCTAGAGTTTTTTTTTTTTTGGTGTCTTTTTTTTTTTTTTTTAATTATTATTACCTTTTCGATCTTTTCTCTTGTTATGGGTCTGTTCAGATTTTTGACCTCAGTTTGTGTTAGTTTGGGTAGGTGTGTTTCTAGAAATTTGTCCATTTCCTCTAGATTTCAAATTTGTTGGAATATAGTTTTTCATAGTACTCTGTTATGATCCTTTTTATTTCAGTTGGGTCTGTTGTAATGTCCCCCATTTCGTTTCTATTTGGGTTATTTGTGTCCTCTCCTGTTTTTCTTTTGTCAGTTTGTTCAGTGGTTTGTTGATTTTGTTGATCCTTTCAAAGAGCCAACTTTTGTTTTTGTTGATTTTTTCTATTGTTTTTTAGTCTCTATTTCAGTTATTTCTGCTCTGATCTTTTTATTAAAATTTTTTAAATTGTACTTTAGATGAAGGTTTACAGAACAGTTTCTCATTAAGCAGTTAGTACACACATTGTTCCATTCCATTGGTTAACAACTCCACAACATGTCAACATTCTCCTTTCTTGACCCTGGGTTCCTCATTACCGGCCTTCCTGTCACCTCCTGCCTTCCAGTCCTTGTCCCTGGGCTGTTGTGCCCCACCAGTTTTGTTTTATTTTATGCGCCTGTCTAATCTTTGGCTGAAGGGTAAACCTCAGGAGTGACTTCACTACTGAGCTAAAATGGTGTCTGGGGACCATACTCATGAGGCTTCCCCAGTCTCTGCCAGGCCACTGAGTCTGGTCTTTCTTTGTGGGTTAGAATTTTGTTCTACATTTTTCTCCATCTCTGTCCGGGACCCTCTGCTGTGATCCCTGTCAGTCTGCTCTGATCTTTATTATTTCCTTTCTCTGGTGGCTGTGGGATTCTTTTGCTGTTCTCTTTCTATTTGTTTGAGTTGTATAGGTTTTGGTATGATGTGTTTTCATTCTAATTTGATTCTAGGAATATTTTTTCCCTCATCATTTTTTTTTTGGTACTTGAGATGAAGGTTTACAGAGCAAATTAGTTTCTCATTAAACAATTAATACACATATTGTTATGTGACATTGGTTGCCAATCCCTCGACATGTCAACACTCTCCCACTCTCGACCTTGAGTTCCTCATTACCAGCTTTCCTGTCCTGTCTTGCCTTCTCATCTCTGCCACTGAGCTGGTGTGGCCATTTAGCCTTGTTTTGTTTTATGGGCCTGTCTAATCTTTGGCTGAAAGGTGAGCCTCAGGATTGACTTCAGTACAGAGTTAAAAGAGTGTCCAGGGGCCATACTCTTGGGGTTTCTCCAGTCTCTGATTCTAGGAATTTTTTTTATTCTTTCTCTTACTCAGTGGTTTTAAGCAAGGTGTTACTCAGTTTCCATACATTTCTTTTTTTTTTCCTTGCTGTTCCGGTTATTAATTTCTACTTTTACAGTGTTGTGATCAGAGAAGATGTTTTGTATTATCTCAGTGTTTTGGATTTTGTTGAGGGTTGCTTTGTGGCCTAAGATGTGGTCTATTCTGGAGAACATTCCATGTATATTGGAAAAGAATGTGTACTTTGCTGCTGTTGGGTGGAGTATTCTATATGTCTATGAGGTCAAGTTGGTTGATTGAGGCCTTTAAATCTTCAGTATCTTTGTTGAGTTTCTTTCTAGATGTCCTGTCCTTTACTGACAGTGGTGTGTTGAAGTCTCCTACTACTAATGTGGAACTGTCAGTTTCTCTTTTCAGTGCTGTTAGAGTTTGTTTTATGTATTTTGGAGCCCTATCATTGGGTGCTTAGTTATTTACTATGGTTATGTCCTCATGGGAAATTGTCCCTTTAATCATTATATAATGTCTAGCCTTGTCTTTTATTGTGAATTTTGTTTTAAAGTCTATTTTATCTGAGATTGGTATTGCCACTCCTGCTCTTTTTTGGTTGCTGTTTTCTTGATATATATATTCTTTCCATCCTTTGATTTTTAATGTTTTTGTCTTTTTTCTAAGGTGTGTCTCTTGTAGACAGCATAGTGATGAGTTGTGTTTTTTTAAAATCCATTCTGTCACTGTCTGTCTCTTTATGAGTGCATTTAAGCTATTTATGTTCAGTGTGATCATTGATTTGTGAGTTTATCGCTGTCATTTTTTAGTGCTTTTTTTGTGGTGCTGACATTTGCTTTGTTCCTCCTACTCTCCTGTGCTGAATTCCATGTTTTTTTATTTTTTTCATTTCTTTCATTTTTGTGGATTTCATGTTTACTGAGATTTTATGTTTTTCTTCTTTATTTTGATGAGTAGGTTTGTTAACTTTTTTTGTGGTTACCTTGAAATTTACCTCTATCTTCCTAAGTTTAAGCCAGTCTTTTATTACTTGATATCACCTTGGCTTCCTCTCTATTTGAAAGTTCTATACCTACACCATTTATTCCCTCTTTTATTGTTCTGTTGTTGTTATTTACAGATTGACCTTTCTGGTTCCCTGTTGTAAATTTTTTAGTTTCATTTTATCCTTGAGAGTTCATTACCTAGGTTGGTATCTAGCTGAGGCGATCCTGTGTCCTAGATTATGGTTGTTGTCTGATGTTGTTGGTTCGCTAATGAAAGGACTCATTTTAATAATTCTTGTAAGTTTGGTTTGGTTTTTACATATTCCCTTAATTTCTGTTTATCTGGAAATGTCCTAATTTCACCATCATATTTGAGTGAGAGTTTTCCAGGATATATTATTCTTGGTTGGCAATTTTTTTTCTTTCAAGGTTTTATATATGTTATCCCATTGCCTTTGTGCCTGCATGGTTTCTACCAAGTAATCACATCTTAGTCTTATTGTTTCCCCTTTGTATGTGAATTTTCATTTTTCTCCAGCTGCTCTCAGTATTCTTTCTTTGTCTTTGGTTTTAGCAAGTGTGATTATGATATGTCTTCGTGATTTCCTTTTGGGGCCTATCCTATATGGGGTTCGTTGAGCTTCTTGGATGGTCAGCTTTTCATCTTTCATGATATTAGGGAAGTTTTCCATCATCAAATCTTCAATGATCCTCTCTGTGTTTTCTGTTTTCTCCCTCTGTTCTGGAACTCCGATCACTTGCAAATTTTTGCTTTTGATTTTATCCCACATTGTTCTTAGAGTTTCTTCATTCTTTTCTCTGCTTTTTCCTCAAAAAAAGTGGTATCCAAGAATTTGTTTTCAGTTTTGCTGATCCTGTCTTCCACTGTTTCAAATTTGCTCCTAAAACCGTCTATTGCACTGTCCGATTCTGAAATCTTGTTTTTTATCTTTTGAATTTCTGATTGCTGTTCGTGTATCATTTCTAGTCATTTGTTTATTTTGACATGTTGCTCTTGTATTATTTTCCTGAATTTTTCCATTGGTTTTTCTGTGTTTTCACTGATTTTGTCTTCATTTTCCATGATTTTGTCTATTTTTCAAAAAAATTTTTGTCTGCATTTTCTTTCATCTCTTGGAGAGCTCTGATTATTAGAGTTTTGGATTCCCTATCAGGCAGTACAAGTGCCTTTTCTTCTACCAGGAAGTCATCTGGTGCTTTATTTTGATCACTTTCTGGAGCCATCTTGTCTTTTTTTTTTCTTTTTTCTAATATGTTTTGATATTGTCTGTTGTCTTCAGGACATTCAGGAATTATTTTCTTTGTTTTTTTATTTTAGATTTGTTTGTTTCTTCTCGATTTTTTGTTTTATTGGGTTATCTCTGGGCAGGCGGGCTGAGTGTGCTTTCTTGCTTGCTCATCTATGGGCATGATACTTCTCACCACTTTGTCCAGGTAGTCAGGGCAAGTGTCTCAGCTATGCTGCTGCAGGGCTAGTCCAGCATGGGTGGAAGGGTGGGGATGAGTCATTTGCGGCATGTACTGGGGCTGACAGGGCAAGCCAGGAGGCAGTGTAGGGTGGGGTCCAGTGGTCGGTGCTGGTGCTGCTCAGGGACATGGTGCTCAGCGTATGGTACAGAGAGGCCAGAAGGAAAGGAGAGGATGTGATGTGTGGACCTATGTGAGTGAGATAAAGAAGATAGAAACAGAAGCAGAAAAAAAAAATGAAGGGAAAAGACAAAGAAAAGTAAATAAAATGGTGGCATGATAGAATTCAGTGGGTGGAGGCAGGGCAAACCTGACAAGGCCGTGTGCCAGTGGCTCTCTAGCCAAGTAATGTGTCTTGGCCTGTTGAGAAGTAGCATTGGCAGCATATGGCTCTAAGTGGTCAGGAGAAAGGAAAACAAAGAATGGAAAGAGAAAGAAGAACAAAGCAAAACAACAACAACAACAACCACCACCACAACAAAAAAGAAATATTGTGTTGGGGGAGCCAGGTGTTTTGGATGGGGCAGAATTGGGGTGGCAGTGAGCTGATGTTTCCCTCTCCAGGTGACACAGCATGGCCCATCAGGAAGGGTGGAGACAGTGCAGGGCTTAGATGGGAGGGAGAAGGAAAAGGGAAAGGGGGAAAGAGAAAGAAAAATAAAAAAATATGGCACTGAGAGAGCTGGCCTGTGGGGTTGGTGCAGACCTGGGGAAGCTGGGGCCAGAGGCTCTCTAGCCGAGCAGTACAGCACAGCCCATCAAGAAGGCGGTGGGCGGGGGGGGGGGTGGCGGTGGTTGCCGCACAGGGATAGGTGGGTGGGAGAAAGGAAAGAAGAGAGAGAGAAGTAACAAAAACAAAAAGCCAAAAAATAATAACCAAAAAAAAAAAAAATGACACTGAATGTGCTGGCCAGTGGGGTGGGGCAGACCCTTGTGGCAGTGAGCTGGTGTCTCTCTGGGCAAGTGCCCATGGCCCATTGGAAAGAGGCAGAGGCCATGTAGATGGAAGAAGGGTGGGGGTTGGGAAAGAATGTACCCCTGGTTACCGAGTTGTCTGTCTTCTGTTGGGAGCTCTGTAAAGTTACTTTCCTGTATTCCCTGTCTACAGTTCTTGGTGGCTGTAGTCCAAGATGGTGAATCCATGCTGCATTAGCTATTAGAGGACCTCCACTCTGTATCTCTCTTTGTTCTCTGTTCTCTGTCAGTTTCTTATTCCATTCAGTGCTTGATTGAGTTTTTTATCCCTTCATTTGACACTCAGGGTTTCAGGATTGACATTTTCATCTGTTTTATTTAGTTTTTTGGGTCTTTGCTGTAGAGGGACAGCATGGTGCTTCTGCCTATAGTGCCATGTTGGGTCTGCACCCATAGTGTTTATATTTTAACAAGTTTGTAACTTTGGTTCAGAGTATAAATATTGATATTGATTGTTGCTGACGTTTCTTTCTGAAAAATCACCTTGCCTATTGCTATGCTTTATTTTTTCTTGTTTTCTGTAATTGTGGGAATATTGGCATATTTGACATTTTCTTTTTCTATTTCCTCTTCCCTCCCTCTATTTCTCCCTTTCTCCCTCTTTCTTTCTTTCTCTCTCTCTCCCTCCCTCTGTCCCTCTTTCTTTCTTTCTCTCCCTCTTTCTTTTTCTCTCTCTCTCCCTTCCTCACACTGTCCCTCTTTCTTTCTCTCTCTTTCTTCCCCTCACTTTTTTCTTTCTGTCAAAAAAGATTTCTTTAGGTAAGTGCTTTTAGTTTGGGCTACAAAGGTGAATAAGTCATAGATTAGAGTTGAGTAGGGAGTTAAGATGTGGACACAGGCTACCATAATGTAAACCATGGAATGACTGCTCTGAGAAGGTTGATATAGTGTGCCTTTTGTATTCTCAATGTGGAAAGATTGCTTTAAAATAAGTTTCTAACAAATGTGATTTAGACGATTGTCCTAATGCCAGATTACTTGTCATGAGAGTTAGATGGAACTCCTTCCAACTTAATTATTTCAGAGGTAAGGCTGATCAACTAGCTTCTTGGGTTGCAGCATGTGCAGAGCAACTCTTGGTGGGTATCCTCCCACAGCAAGACAGCAGGCTGCTGCTGGTGAGGGTAGGGCAGCTAGGGGAAGCCCATCTACAACTATAATGTTTTGAACCAGATCATGCCAAAAGGAAGCACGATGCCAGAACCCTGCTTAATCTCTCAGATCCATATTTTCTTCATATCTCAGTAAGATATACTTTTCCTTCCTATCACTTATCACAGCTTATAATTATACATTTACTTGTGTGACATTTAATACTGTAGATCACCTTCACTAGGCCATAAGCCCCATGTATGTAGAGATTGTGTCCAAGTTTTTGTTCACATGGTGTGTGTATCCTAGCTCAATAAATATTTTCTAAGAGGATGAATAAGTTAACAATGGAAAATTATTAACCTCCAAGTATTTTGATAAGAATTAAGAAGCAGTAAATATTTTTGAATAAGTGCATGCATAAAAATTAAACACCTAGTATGCTGCCTGGCTCAGAAATGGATACTTAATAAGTGATCATGAGTTTCAGGTTAAATCATACATGAATTGTTTAAGAATAAGTATATAAACTAAAAGCCTTTAAAAGTCTGATTACTTCTATCATTCAGTGTAGTATCAATGCCATGGAAGCCAAAATGTTCACATGTGTTGCCATTAGAGCAGTGTTTATCTAGAAAAGCCAAGGAGAGTTTTTAGGGATATTGGGCCTTTGGCAGGTGCAGAAGTTATCTGGACTAGAAATAGAAATGCTTCTTCTATGAAGACATAGGTTGACGTCAAATATTCCATAAATGAATCATCTTATATTTCTAGTTAAACAACTTGCAGCAATGAAAGCCCAGATTCCTGTTGCATAGCTTAATAAACAACTGGAAAACATGTGCTTAAATGTAACTTTGGAGCGTCAACTTCTATTCACTAAATCCCATGGACTTAGACTGAAAAATCGATTCATAAACAGAACCATCACACAGAACACTGAAGTATTCTCTAACTTGTCTAGGAATCTTTCAGTAATGATGATTGCCTAGAAAATTCCAAAGAGGGCTGCCAGCTGAGGGTTGTCAGCTGTTAGCACTGTCAGCAGCTGGTGGAATAAGTCCTTCAGTCCAATAGGGGATCCTGAGTCACTTAAGAAGTGGTAGGATGGCAAGATGGAGGGTGGCTGACGGGTGCCTGGTGGGTGGATGGTGACTGGTGGTGGCTGGCGGCTAATGATTGGAGGGTTCCACTTAGTCAATAAGTCAGCTCAGTGTTCACCTAAGAGAAAGTAGACTAGGTATGATTTGGAAAGATGTAGATACATGCATCCAGCCTCGAAATAGCCGCCTTCATCTTCACTTGCTTTCTTATGACTATTATCATCATATCTTCCATTTACTTTCCACCTCTCTCTTACAGTTAGTTTCCTTTGTTGTGGTTTCTTTTTCCTCTTGAGTAAAAAGGGTTCCCAAATGGTCTTTTCTCTGATAATTCCTCTCTTTGTACACTCGCTACTTCTGAGGAGAAAGTGTTATTTATTCAGGGACTCCTGATTTTGTCAGAATCCCAGTGGGAAACTGAAGAAATACTCAAATTGGGATAATTCTAGCAGAGTTTGTTTATGAAAGAACTTATTATATAGGTATGGGTGGGGTGTAGGGTAACCTCAAGGAATGGTGCAGGAATATGGGGCTAGTATGAGTGGAGCTGTAAGCTCCCAGCCCTGAAGGGACAGGGGAGGGAGAGGTTCCTGAAACCCAGAGGGAGAGAAGGGTATAGCGTGAGGAGCAGTCACTTTCTGTGAGGGACACACCAGCCTGAGGCAACTTCACAGGAAAGGACCCAAAGGAATAAACACACTGATCTCACTCTCTTACCTCCCTCCAATATCCTGCTGGTAGAACCCAAATAGAAGCCAGAGGGCGTCATGGTCCATGTTTATAGCCTTGTAGTGTGTACTCTTCAGGCTTCTGGAGCAGATAGCAGGGTGGAAAGACTGGAGAGTGGATCTGGAGGGGGAAACAGAAGGTATATGAATGGCATAACTTCTGTATCTAAAGTTCTAGCCCTAACTCCTTTCATGGGATTGAAATTCAGGATACACGAAATATCTTCCTTCCCAAACTAATTCTACTTGTCTCTGTTAATAGAGTAAATTTTCAGTTACTTAGGTTCATAACACCAAAGTATTCTTTGAGATCAACTTATCTCTTCCACTAGGCCGTGAACTCCTTGAGGGCACAAGCTGTGCTTTACACACCTTCCATGCAGTGAGCAATATTTGCACATAGTGGGTATCTATAGCATATTTGCTGAAATTTCCAGACTTAACTGAATCAGGATTTGTTACTGATTAGAACTACTGTAACCCTGGAGGGTTTTTTTTTTTTTTTTTTTTTTTTTGTAATTTGTTTACTTGATTGTTGCAAGGTTGCAAAACTGGGCAGCTTCCAGAAAAGGTTGCTGTTGCTGTTGTTGGGCACTGTGGAGTGACAAAAAGTGGCACCAGTAGAACAGTATCAGGGATAGCACAAACAGCTCCTGTTCAATCAGGATGGAGAGTGGAAGGGATAGAAGTCAGCAGGTTCCCACCATCCACCATCCATTTCCTTAATTGTTCAATTCCAGTATGCATGTATGGAGCCCTGGTGGCGCAGTGGTTAAGAGCTCAGCTGCTAACCAGAAAACTGGCAGTTCGAATCCACCAGCTGCTCCTTGGAAACCCTATGCGGCAGTTCTACTCTCTCCTTTAGGGCCACTATGAGTCAGAATTGATGAATGGCAATGGGTTTGGTTTTTCTTTAGTACACGTGTATAGCAGTACCAGAATTATTACTGCTACACAAGAGAAACAACTCTATAAACTAGAGTACGGTGTTTATTTGTAGTTCATTTTGCTTTTAGTCTTACAGACTTCATTAATTTCCATAGTCACTTGGACTAGCACCTTTTCCCCTACCCCTTTCAGTGAGGTTGCTCCATACCTTTGTAATACAGTTAGATTCTCTTGTCACAGTCTGCTTTCTTTCCTGGGATCCTCCAACCTCCTAAAAGTGTTTCTAAAATCTGCATACATTAAAGCTCACTCTTTATGTTGTAAACTCCTATGAGTTTTGACAAAGGCATAATGTAATGTGTCCTTGTGAAGGTAGGAGTGATAACTTCCAAACTCTTTACATGTCAGAGCTGCAAACGAAAGTCCTACTGTACCACTTTTAATCTGCTATTTAGTAATTTTAGTGGGCTTGAAAGTTTTATTACTAAACTTTTTAGAAGTGGTGTAAATTAGGTATAAATAAGACAGTAAAGTGCAAGACATTTTAATATTTGGGCTTTGAGATATCAAGTTTTCTATTTAAGAGCAAGTCAACAGTCTTTCACCTCCTGCCTCTTTGCTTTGTTTTGTGGGGCTGTGAATGCTGTATAGAGATGAGTGACCTCTTCCCTTCCACGGAAAAATTTCGTCTCAGCTGATAAATTTGGCCTTTGGGCTATGAGGAAAAATTAATTTTCAATAAATTTTTTTGAAAATTAATGATACAAATATTTTGGTTATATTTTTATGTTTTGAGCTAATACTTCTAAAGTATTTATCACTTAGAATCATCCTGAGCTTATAAAAAATAAATCAGAAGCATTGTAGTTGTTTGAGTTATGAGTAGGCTGTGGTTGTGGGCTGCTGGGAGCCAGACAATAGTCCCTAAACATCATTATGTGCAGGGCACTTAACTGGGTTCTGAACCTTTAATTAGTGCTATTTGTCATTGTAACATCCTGTTTCTCTATGTGTTCCTGTTAACTATTAATATATTTATAGATTTGGCTATAGAACAAGGCTTCAATAACAAACAAAATCACTTAATAAGCCATGTTTTTCTACTAGAGTATAGTAACCCATCATCTTTCTGTTTTTAGTCCTATGACGCCCATGTACCTAAACAAAATTCTTTAAATTTTTTATTATTTTTTTGTGAAAATATATACAACAAAACACATTCATTCAACAATTTTCACCTGTACAGATCAGCATCACTAGTTACGTTCTTCACATTGTGTCACCATTCTCATTATCTAGATCCATATTAACTTTTACGCTCTATGCCCTTTGTCTCAGTTATCTAGTGCTGCTATAACAGGAACACCACAAGTGGATGGTTTTAACAAAGAGAAGTTTATTTTCTTACAGTAAAGTAGGCTAAAGTCCAAATTCAGGGTGTCAGCTCCAGGGGAAGGCTTTCTCTCTCTCGGCCTTCTCATCAGTACTTCCCCAGACTAGGAGCTACTTGGCGCAGGGACCACGGTCCAAAGGATGCACTCTGCTCCCGGCCCTGCTTTCTTGATGGTATGAGGTCCCCAATTCTCTGCTTGCTTCCCTTTCCTTTTATCTCTTGTAAGGTAAAAGGTGGTGCAGGCCACACCCTAGGGAAACTCCCTTTACGTTGGATCAGGGATGTGACCTGGGTAAAGGTGGTGTTACAATCCCATCCTAATCCTGTTTAACATAAAATTACAATCACAAAATGGAGGTCAACCACACAATTCTGGGAATCATGGCCCAGCATGCCAGCCAGATTGATACACACATTTTTCGGGGGACATAATTCAAATCATGACACCCCTTAAAGTTCTCTGTGCTTTAGAGTTACTGTTGTCAATTTGATCACATATAGATAATTCTTCAAAAGAACAAAATGTTCAAGGCCAACATTCTTTATTAAATGAGCTAAGCTGTAGTATTATTTACAAATGACTTTGTGGGATAATTTTGGTTCAAGGTTTAAAGATTATTTCGGGACAATAGATTTGGAGTTCCCTCAGTTTCAATGAATCTAGTAAGTGTGGTTTCCACAGGAGTTTGACGTTTTGCTCCACATTTTTCTTCATTTTGCTCAGGGTATATCTATTGGGTCCTTGATCAAATGTTCACCAGACAAAATACTTGATGTGTCTATTTTATAATGAAAGAAGTAGTCAGCTGATGATAATCATGATTAGAACAATTAGCATCAATCAAATATTGACTCTGTACATGAAACTATACCAGTTTTATGCTCTTGTTCTCTCTAGATTTTAAGAAACTTGTGGTCTAAACATGAATAGTGAAGACTAATTCTGAAGTAAGCATAAATAGGTCTCTCTTGAACATACAGGAATCACACAGATTAACATTTGTCTCCTTTTCAAGGGTGGGGAGATGGGCTGGAAATTTACAGCAGCACAGGGCACAGAAGAGCTACCTATAAACATGGTATGAGGAAGGACTGCTGGGTTTTCTCCTGTGTGTGAGAGAGACTGTGATCAGTCCTACCTCTTTCAATTTCAGGCACGCAACGGTATCCCTGTAAGTTAAGAGATTTGTCTATACAAAAATTGTAGTTTTTCTCTTTGATTCTTACTTTACTATATTAAGAGCCCCTGTGTTTCTGCCACTGCTCACTGTTTAATCCTCTGTAATCTGACTTTACATCTTGATTGTGATTACATTTTCAGAGAGCACCAATGCTTTAGTTATAACAATGGCTTTTCCTAGATACTTGTTGCTGATTTCCTAAAAAAGACAGCACAATAGTGCACCTGCCCCTTCTATACATTCTCCCTCCCTCCGTCCCCATGTCAATTCCTTTTATGACTCAAATGAATCTTACAGTCTTCTTTGCTGGCATTTCTTCCTCATCCTATCCATGCTAACCAGACAGAGAAATCAGAAAAGAGGTCCTTATCACAGTCCAGGCTGGAGTTAACAAGGCCTAAAATCCAAAGGCAGTGGATGGAGGGGAGTAGATTTGGGCACCCGACTCAGGAATCTCAGCCCTGAGTGATGTGAGGGGCATGAAAGAAGGAGAGGCTAGGGGGCTGATGGTTCCCAGACTCCATGAAGGGAGATCTGTGTCAGTACTGCTCACCTATGCCTACTTGTACCTAGCAGCTGCGTGGATAAACACTTTCAGTTTCTGTCTGTGATTATCTCAGCTTGAGGGGCAAGGAAAGGAGAACAATTGTCAAACTGTTTTGTGCTACAATAATGAACCAACAATTATATCCAAAACTTTGCAACAAGAATGTTTCAATTTCTAGTATTACTAAGCTGTGTCTGCCTAGGCAAGATCAGACAGTTGAGACAATAGACTTCTGCTTCTAACAATCAGATATTAGGAATAAATTATACAATGAAAAATAGGCATCCCTCTTTGATGTAACAACTTGGAGGAGGTAGACCAGTTGGGAGATACCCTGCTTCTGACGAATAGCAGGGGAGCCCTCTAAGGGTAGAGCCTCAGGCCATGAGGCAACACTGCGCATCCTTCCTGTTTGAGTGATGCTGGAAGACCCAAATGGCCCCTTTCACTTTCTCTTGGTTGGAGCCTGGGCAAGTTAGGGGCTGGAAAGCAAGATCCTAGAGTAGTCACTAACATTGCATCGTTGGCTAGCTATGCATTTCCTGAAGAGGATGTTTGAACTTGGAACAAGACTGGAGGAAACGAAAAGGAAAATATGTGTTAGTGTTACTTCTTTCTTTGTCCACTGCACCCAATTTGAAGACCTCCCTCCTTCTCTGTCTTTTTTTAAAGTCAGTGATGACTGCTCAATTTAATTGGTCTACGTGGGTAAGATGGGGAGCTTGGGATAAGCCATTTCCCCATCTTTCCATTTTTAATTAGTTCACAGGCATCCAGAACACTGGCATATTTCTGGGTGCTCTTTGTTGAGTGAGCATAAAAATAAAGAAAGCAGGATTTCAAGTAAGGAAAGATGAAGAGTCTGGTTTGAACCACTTACGGAGAACGAAAGAGACACACTGGCTGTAACAAGTCTCACACCCTTATTTCATTTGTTTACCTGGAAAAATGATTCAGAAATACTAGTCAGTTCAGTAAGAACTTATCAGGTGTCCAGTTATGTGCACAGCATTGGGCTATGCACAGCCATTGGAGGGAGGAAGTGAAACCAGAGAGGAACAGGGGTTGTATGAGACATCAAGATTTCATTCCAGGGAGTTTCACTTACAGTGACAAGTTCTGTTAAGACAAATTACATTACATGTGACATATAACATAAACAGTCTAGATGTTGTTGCTGTTAGGTGCCATGGAGTTGGTTCCTACTCATAGCAACCCTATGTACAACAGAATGAAACAGTGCCCAGTCCTGCACCATCTCACAATCATTGCTATGTTTGAGCCCATTGCTACAGCCACTGTTTCAATCCATCTCATTGAGGGTCTTCTTACTCACTGACCCTCTACTTTTCCAAGCATGATATCCTTCTCCAGGGACTGGTGCCTCCTGATAAAATGTCCAAAGTACTTGAGACAAAGACTCACCATCCTTGTTTCTAAGGAGCCTGGTTATACTCTTGAAAGACAGATTTATTCATTCTTTTGGCAGTCCATGGTATATTCAGTATTCTTAGCCAATACCATAATTCAAAGGCATCAATTCTAGTTTGGTCTTCCTTATTCATTGTCCAGCTTTTACACGCATGCGAGGAGATTGAAAATATCATGACTTAGGTCAGCCACATCTTAGTCCTCAAAGTGACATCTTTTTTTTTTTTAACACTTTAAAGAGATCTTTTGCAGCAGATTTGCCCAATGCAGTATGTCATTTGATGTCTTGACTGTTGCTTCCATAGGCATTGATTGTGGATCCAAGTAAAATGAAATCTTTGACAACTTCGATGTTTTCTCTGTTTATCATGATGTTGTTTATTGGTTCAGTTGTGAGAATTTTTGTTTTCTTTATGTTGAGGTGTAATCCATACTGAAAGCTGTGGTCTTTGATCTTCATCAGTAAGTGCTTCAAGTCCTCTTCACTTTCAGCAAGCAAAGTTGTGCCATCCGCATATTGCAGGTTGTTAATGAGTCTTTCTCCAATCCTGATGCTGTGTTCTTCTTCATATAGTCCATCTTCTCAGATTATTTGCTCAAGATACAGATTGAATAAGTATGATGAAAGAATACAACCCCAATACACACCTTTCCTGATTTTAAACCACACAGTATTCCCTTGTTCTGTTTGAACGACCGCCTCTTGGTCAATATACAGGATCCTCACGAGCACAATTAAGTGTTCTGGAATTCCCATTCTTTGCAATGGTATTCATAATTTGTTATGATCCACACAGTTGCATGCCTTTGCATAGTCAATAAAACACAGGTAAACATCTTTCTGGTTTTCTCTGCTTCCAGCCATGATCCATCTGACATCAGCAATGATATTCCTGTTCCACGTTGTCTTCTGAAAAAGTCTAGATACTTTCTTATTAATATTGTCCCGTGCAGATCAAATTCATTGTAAATACATTATATGAATAATAAAGCAATAAAAGAATTTGTGTGATTATTCTTAACCTTAAAAATTTTGACACTGCACTTAATGAAATATTTAGAAAACATGTTAAGCTGTTGTATCAAAGGCAGAGGCATAACAATGTATTGCTGAATCAGAGAGAACTTGGCAAGGGGTGGATGTGATGGAGGAACCATCAATATTACTGATTCTCAACCATGGCTGCACATTAGAATCATCTGGGTAGTTTTGAAAAATGGTGGTGCCTGGGCCTAGTCCTAGAGATCTTGACTTAGCTGGTCCTGGCATGGGACTAAACATCAGTGTCTGTATACAGCTCTATCAATTCCATGTTCACATCCAAGCGAAGCTATTGAACTAAGGAGAGAAATTGCTCTTTATTGAAGGTTTTGCCTCCTCTGTGTCTTTTCTTAGGACAATAAAGAAGTAATAAAGTGTTTCTTTTCCTTATGATTATTAGCACATGATAATTTATTTTCACATGATAATATGCCCAAGTTGAAGCAAAAGTAGCTGTTTGACTTATCATTGACATGATTGTGAATACAATGGTTCATAACTAAATGTGCCATAAAAGTGAGTAACATCGATGGGGACCGTCACACGAATGACTGGCTTATCGCACAGATGTTTTGTCCAAGTACAGTCGCTGCTTTTCATTGTATATCATCAGGGTGGAGAGTTGGAAATCCAAGACCCACAAATGGAACAGATAACTTGAAGTAGTTTAGAAATCCATGTAAAGATGAGTGATAAAGACAACACTCTTAACTATGAAATTAATGATTCATAACCACTATAGATGGAGTCCAGGAGTGGCACAATCGATTAAGTGTTCCACTACTAACCGAAAGGTTGGCACTTCAAACCCACTCAGAGGCTCCTCGGAACATAGGCCTGGTAATCTGCTTCCTAAAAGTCACAGCTTTGAAAACTCTATAAAGTGCACATGTAGGGTTGCCATGAGTTGGAATTGACTCGACGGCAACTGATTTGGTTTGGTTGTAATTGCTATAGATACATAGCCAATTCTTATCCTTGATAATTTTTTCATTAAAACAAGGGTTTAATTTCTCTACATGCTCAGAAGGAAAAGCCACGATTATCTGTGGACATATTCGAGTTCTTAGAGTCCTGAAGATCTCAGGACTATGGTGCCACCCCTATGTACAATTAAAAATAAAATAATGTTTTTTATAACCATGATGCAAAATGTATATGCATACTGAAATTAAAATAACTTCTTTCTAGAATTTCTGAAAGTCAAACATAGAAGAACTTTTATAATTTTATATTCTTGGTGGTATTGCTTTGTTGAAGTCCTCAGTATGGGCCTAATCTGCCTATAGGCCTACTTTAATGGTCACCAAGGAGGATGACACATCACTTCTAACTACTATACTGTGAGTTTATTCAGGACTGGGACTATGTCTTGCTTATTTGTGAAAGCCCCACAATGCCTCTTAACAGTGTTTGTTGATTGAGTGTATATATACAGCACCATTGATTCTGATATTTGCTTGTGAATTTAAGGTAAGTCTCTCCATCTTTCAGGATTCAAAAAGTGCTATTCAATTTTGTTGACCATTCAAAAACTGTTTTCCAGTAAATTGCTTTATTGAGGACATAGTCATAATGATATGAGTATGATTCATTGTTCACCACAGGTTAATTTCTCTTCGGGAATGATGGGTGGGTGTTGGTTGTTGGGAAAAGTAGAGGATGTGGGATGGATCAGAGGAGAATACATTTATCAAGATAAATAAACATCAAATTGTACAGGCTCTCAGAACATGCTTTCTGAAAAGGACCTTGCTGGCATTGTTCCTCTGTTGGTTTTCAGCTTCTGTACTTTGTTGAAAATTCTTCTAGACAAAACCTGTTTCCACCCACTGGAAAAACATTGCCTTTATTATAAGGAAAATTTATTACCAACTGTGCCCTTTGAATTTCAAGCATGTTTTTCATTTTATGCCCAGCATTAAAATTGGCTTTTAGCTTTTATTTGAATTTATGCTGTGGTACATGTATAATTTTCTTTTTGAAAAATTATAATTTTGTTTTCTGAGAAAGCCACTGGTAGAAGAGAAGCTGCTTTGTATGTATTTTGGTATGAACCCAGGTTTTATGAATAACTTTCCAGAGTAAAAATATACATTATTAGTTCTGCTTCACAATATATTTAATTGTATCCTCTGTACCGCAACCTAATGTTGAAGAGTACTGGTTCACAAAAGGAAGAGTATAACAAAGTTTTCATTGGCCCTAAGTAAAAGTTGGCAAATATGAATAATATTAATTTTTTCCCTAGAGCTAAATTTATTCGATTTAAAGGACTATCCTTCATTCTATGATTTTGGTTAAATATTCTTTCTTTCACAAAATGATAGTGATGGAAGAGTGGTAGTGATTTTAAAAAATGTCATTATTTAACAAAATAAAAAGTTAGAAACCCTATGTAAGACTTTTTTGTTTTCTAGGCTGTGAAACCTGCAGAAACTATGGTAATAAAGGTGGCAAAGACTACTCCTGATCCCCAAATCAGCAGTTGCAAAATAAAAACTGACTTCTCTAAAAGAATTGTTTTAACCAACTATATTAACCTTAGAAAAGATGGAAAACCTGATGGCAACTCAGTTCTTCCTTCTGGCTAGAAATCCTCCCCAAACAGAGAATCAGACCTTTGTGGGCTGGGGGCAATAGTTAACGTATTTTGGACATGAGCCCTATCCCAGGCTGATGGGACCTACAGATCCAACTGGGAACACGTTCATGATTAACTGATGCTGGGGCATCAGGAAGATGGGCTCATCTGTGCAACATAGTGTTCCCTTTTGGGGAAAGATAAGAACTTTCTTGGGGAAAAGCAAATTATTGGTGGTTGAGTGACGCATGAGCAGACAAACCACAATTTGGACCTGGGTTGGGTGAATTCCTCTATGTGAATTGGTGACCCACTGACTTCAACAGTAAACAGAGGTGCGGCAGCCTTGACCTCCATCATCCATGGAGAGCAGTTTCCTGCTCCTGATTCATTTTTCACCACAATTTAACTCCTTCTGGGAGATGGTAGATGAATGGCTGAGTAGAAGCACAGAAAAATTTTATTCAGGAAGAAATTGTTCAAGATTTTAACCCTTGTTTTCCAGTTTTGCAAAAAGGACTTTGTTAGCATTGGTTACCTATTTATTTTCTTTCTTTGTCTAATTTTGTTGATAACTCTTTGTGAAAAGCCTGCACCCACACAAGGGGTAGGTATTTTTCCTAGCACATGCCAGGACTGTTACTTTATCAGGCACTCACAAAAGCCCACTGTCAAATGGGGGCAATGTAGTGAGGAGGGGGTCTGAGGGCAGTTCAGCCTCTGTGAAGGAGCCCACCAGTTAACACCTGGTTGGTGCTATGCTGGGGGTGGGGATGGGCAGAGTACATGAAGCACACGTGCTTACTTTCTTCTCTTTTCAAAATGTTCCTCCTTGTGGACCTATGGATGAAGTGTCAGCTGTTCTAATGGCCTGTGGTTGTCCTAGGAGTATTCTCTGAGCCAATTACCCATTTATGATAATGACTAATGCACTGAAATAACAATAGGGCCTTCTCTGTCTTAAGAGGCGTTCTCAGTCAGCCAACCATTTGCTCGTGCTTTTCTTCATAAAATGATATCCTGCTAACTATGTTGAGAGAACCAAATCCGGGCCATGAAGGCCTGGTGCTACCACTCCCTGAAGAGATCTGACTTCGAGCTTTTCCATACTGTTAGGGAAAATGGATGGCCCACAGACCTCAACAGTCAATAGAGGAGTAGCCAACCTGACTTTAAGTGTTCTGGAATTCCCATTCTTCACAATGCTATCCATAATTTGTTATGATCCACACAGTTGAATGCCTTTGCATAGTCAATAAAACACAGGTATACATCTTTCTGGTATTGTCCACTTTCAGCCAGGATCCATCTGACATCAGCAAGGATATCCCTTGTTCCATGTTCTCTTCTGAATTCGGCTTGAATTTCTGGCAGTTCCCGGTTGATGTACTGCTGCAATTGCTTTTCAGTGATCTTCAGCAAGATTTTACTTGCGTGTGATATTAACGATATTGTTCGATAATTTCTGCATTCGGTGGGATCACCTTTCTTTGGAATAAGCATAAATATGGATCTCTTCCAGTTGGTTGGCCAGGTAGCTGTCTTCCAAATTTATTGGCATAGACAAGTGAGCACTTCCAGCACTGCATCAGTTTTTTGAAATATCTCAATTGGTATTCCATCAGTTCCTGGAGCCTTGTTTTTTACCAGTGCCTTCAGTGCAGCTTGGACTTCTTCCTTCAGTACCATCGGTTCCTGATCATATGGTACCTCCTGAAATGGTTGAACGTCAACCAATTCTTTTCGGTATAGTGACTCTGTGTATTCCTTCCATCTTCTTTTGATGCTTCCTTTGTTGTTTAATATTTTCCCTGTAGAATCCCTCAATATTGCAACTTGTGGCTTGAATTTTTTTCTTCAGTTCTTTCATCTTGAGAAATGCTGAGTGTGTTCTTCCCTTTTGGTTTTCTATTTCCAGGACTTTGCACACTTCATTATTATACTTTACTTTGTGTTCTTGAGCTGCTCTTTGAAACCTTCTGTTCAGCTCTTTTACTTCGTCATTTCTTCCTTTTGCTTTAGCTACATGATGTTCAAGAGCAAGTTTCAGAGTCTCTTCTGACATCCATTTTGGTCTTTTCTTTCTTTCCTGTCTTTTTAATGATTTTTTGCTTTCTTCATGTATGATGTCCTTGATGCCATTCCACTCATCTTGTCTTCATTTATTAGTGTTCAACGCATCAAATCTATTCTTGTGATGGTCTCTAAATTCAGGTTGGATATACTCAAGGTCGTGTTTTGGCTCTCGTAGATTTGTTCTAATTTTCTTCAGTTTCAACTTGAACTTGCATATGAGCAATTGATGGTCTGTTCTGCAGCCAGCCCCTGGTCTTGTTCTAACTGATGATATTGAACTTTTCCATCATCTCTGTCCATAAATGTAGTTGGTTTGACTCCTGTGTATTCCATCTGGTAAAGTCCATGTGTAGTTGCTGTTTATGTTGTTGAAAAAAGGCATTTGCAATGAAGAAGTCGTTGGTCTTGCAAAATTCTATCATGCAATCTCCAGCATTGGTTCTATCACCAAGGCCATATTCTCCAACTACCAATCCTTCTTCTTTATTTCCAACTTGTGCATTCCAGTCACCAGTAACTATCAATGCATTCTGACTACATGTTTGATCAATTTCAGACTGCAGAAGTTGGTAAAAATCTTCAATTTCTTCATCTTTGGCCTTAGTGGTTGGTGTGTAAATTTGAACAGCAGTCACATTAACTGTTCTTCCTTGTAGGCGTATGGATATTATCCCCTCATAAGAGCATTGTACTTCAGGTTAGATCTTGAAATGTTCTTGACAATGAATGCAACGCCATTCCTCTTCAAGTTGTCATTCCCGACATAGTATACCATATGATTTTCTGATTCAGAGTGTCCAATACTAGTTCATTTCAGCTCACAAAAGCCTAGGATATCGATGTTTACGTGTTCCATTTCATTTTTGATGATTTCTAATTTTCCTAGATTCATACTTCGTACATTCCATGTTCTATTAGTGGATGTTTGCAGCTGTTTCTTCTTAATTTGAGTCATTCCACATCAGCAAATGAAGGTCCTGAAAGCCTGACTCCATCCACATCATTAAGGTCGACTCTACTTTGCGGAGACAACTCTTCCCCAGTCATATTTTGAGTGCCTTCCCACCTGAGGGGCCCATCTTCCGGCACTGTATCTGACAGTGTTCTGCTGCTATTCATAAGGTTTTCACTGGCTAATTCTTTTCAGAAATAGACTGCCAGGTCCTTCTTAGTCTGTCTTAGCTTGGAAGCTCAGCTGAAACCTGTTCAGTGTGGGTGACCTGCTGGTATTTAATACCAGTGGCATAGCTTCCAGCCTGATTTGGATAGCTTTTTCTTGCCTAATTGCTCTGCTAGTATTTCTAGTACAATATTGAACAATAGTGGTGAGAGCAGACATCCTTGTCTTATTTCTGATCTTAAGGGGAAAGCTCTCAGTCTTTCTCCATTGAGTAAAATGTTAGCTGTGGGTTTTCATAAATACCTTTATTGTTAAGAGGATTTTCCCTTCTATTCCTAGTTTGTTAAGTGTTTGTTATAAAGAAAGGGTGTTGGATTTTGTCAAATGCCTTCAGTGAATAGATTGACATGATCATGTGGTTCTTTTCCTTTGTTCTATTAGTGTGGTGTATTACATTGATAGATTTTCTAATGTTGCATTCCTGGAATAAATCCCACTTGGTTATAGTACATAATCCCTTCAACATGGTAGATTTGGTCTGCTAGTATTTTTCAGAGAATTTTTAATCTATATTCATAAGGTATATTGATCTGTAATTTTCTTTTCTTGTGGTGTCTTTGGCTTTGGTATCAGTATAATGCCTGCCTCTTAGAATGAGTTAGGAAGTCTTCCCTCCTCTTCTATTTTTTGGAAGAGTTTGAGAAGGATTGTTGTCAATTCTTCTTTAAATATATATTTTTTAAACAAGTCTATTTCAACTTTGAGGACAATGGCTTATTTATCTTTGGATCCTAGTGTTTAGAACTGGCCTTGACACAAGGAAGCACTCTAGAGGTGTTTGTTGAAAGTACTCAGGATATATTTCTTCATTCTTCTGCTCCTTTTGGGTAGATGAAAGTTGGAAACATCCAGAGCCCAGAGCTCTTTACACTTCTCTTGGAGAGTTCCAGGAAGGGAGAAATAATGGACCTCATCAGAAACCATTTATTTTCAGCTGACAACTTTCCCCTAATCAACTAAAATCTCTGACTTCAGTTTAAATCTCTTTCCTCTGATTCAACAAAGCCTGTTGTGAATATATGTATGTTTCTCCGACCCCAATATGTTCCTCCTGGAGCACATCTTCCTTTTTCTTCGCCATTCTTTTCTGGACCCATTGTAAGTATTATGCTGTTTTATATTAGCATTGTTAAAGTGAGACCAAAAGACACAACAAAACAAAATAAACCAACAACCAAAAAAACCAAAGAGCCTTATCCTCCAACTCTCTTGTTAGAGAAATGGCTGTGTGTAAAACTGGATTCAATTCTCTGAGCTTTATGCAGGGTAAGGGGATTACCCAGTGACTCTACTAGAGTGGACAATAGTGGACGGCACTTTTTTCCTAAATACTCAAAATGAGTGCACAGGGGGCAATGTCTCACCAGAATGCTAATAGCTTCAGCATACTTGCTATGTCATCTTCTTTGCTTTCAGAGAACAATGCCTGATAGTTCAAGCCAGAGGGGCTTACTGTTGTAAATCCAAAAGGCGCTTGCTCCAACCCTGAGTCACGGTGAAATCAGAATCTTATGCCTGTCAGCCTGCCATCTGTGTACCCTAAAGGCTCACATAGTCTGTCAGAGAATACTTCAGTGAGGATCACTGTCTACAAAAACAAAACTTCTCTGAGTGCTGAGTGCATTGCAAAAAAAAGAAGATTCTATTTTCTCTCTTCTGTTTATTTCTTTTTGTTGTTTTTAATCGTGTTTTAGGTGAAAGTTTACAGAGCAAATTAGTTTTTCGTTCAACAATTTATACACAAATTGTTTTGTGACCTTGGTTGCAATTCTTGCGATGTGTCAATACTCTCCCCTTCCACACCCCAATTCCCTGTTTCCATCCATGTATCTTTTCTGTCCTTTCCTGTCTTCTTGTCATTGTTTTTGGGCGGGTGTTGCCCTTTTGGTCTCCTATACATGGTTGAACTAAGAAGCACATTCCTCACATGTGTTATTGTTTGTTTCATAGACCTGTCTAATCTATGGCTAAAGGGTGAACTTCGGGAGCAGCTTCTGTTCTAAAAGGGTGTCTGGGGGCCATAGTCTCAGAGGTTCTTCCAGTCTCTGTCAGACCAGTAAGTCTGGTCTTTTTTGTGTGTGAATTTGAATTTTTTCTACGTTTTTCCCTGCTCTGTCCAGGACCCTCTACTGTGATCCTGGTCATAGTGGTTGGTAGTGATAGCTGGGCACCATCTAGTTCTTTTGGTCTCAGGCCAGTGGGGGCTATGGTACTTGTGGTCCATTAGCCCTTTAGAATGAATATTTCCCTTGTGTCTTTGATTTTCTTCATTCTCCTTTTTCCTGATGAGATGGGACCATAGATGTATCTTTGTCGGCTGCTGGCAACTTTTTATTTCTTAACTGTGCTTTAGGGGAAAGTATACAGCTCAAGTTAGTTTCTCATACAAAAATTTATACACACATTGTTATGTGACCCTAGTTGCTATCCCTATAATGTGACAGCACATTTCCCCTTTCCACTCCAGATTTCCCATGTCCATTCAACCAGCTTCTATCCCTTTCTGCCTTCTCATCCTGCCTCCGGACAGGAGCTATCCATTTAGTCTCATGTATCTACTTGAACTAAGAGGCACACTCTTCAAGAGTATCATTTTATGTCTTATAGTCCAGTCTAATCTTTGTCTGAAGAGTTGGCTTCAGGAATGGTTTTAGTTCTGGGTTAACAGAGTCTGGGGGCCATGTCTTCTGGAGTTCCTCTAGTCTGGTCTTTTAACATGAATTTGAGTTCTGCACCCCACTTTTCTCCTGCTCTGTCAGGGGCTCTCTGTTGTGTTCCCTGTCAGGGCAGTCATTGGTGGTAACCGGCTACCATCTAGTTCTTCTGGTCTCAGGCTGATGGAGTCTCTTGTTTATGTGGCCCTTTTTGTCTCTTGGGCTAATATTTTCCTTGTGTCTTTGGTGTTCTTCATTTTCGTTTGTTCCAGCTGGGTTGGGACCAATTGATGCATCTTAGATGGCCACTCTCTAGCTTTTAAGACCCCAGACACCACTCATGAAAGTAGGATGCAGAACATTTTCTTAATAAACTTTGTTATGCCAGTTGACGTAGATGTCCCCTGAAAGCATGGTCCCCAGATCCCTACCCCTGCTACTCTGTCTCTCAAAGTGTTTGATTGTATTCAAGAAACTTCTTAGCTTTGGTTTAGTCCCATTGTGCTGACTTCCCCTATAGTGTGTGCTGTCCTTCCCTTCACCTAAGATAATTCTTGTCTACTATCTAGTTAGTGAATTACCCTCACCATCCCTCCCCAGCCTTGTAACCATCAAAGAATATTTTCTTCTCTGTTTAAACCTTTTCTTGAGTTCTTATAATAGTGGTCTTATACATTATTTGTCCTTCTGTGTCTGACTAAATTCACTCAGCATAATGCCTTCCAGATTCCTCCATGTTATAAGATGTTTCACGGCTTCATCATTGTTCTTTATTGTTGCATAGTATCCCATTGTGTGAATATACCATAGTTTGTTTAACCATTCGTCCATTGACGGGCATCTAGGTTGTTTCCATCTTTTTGCTATCGTGAATAGTGCTGCAATGAACATGCGTGTGCATGTATCTATTCGTGTGATGGCTCTTACTTGTCTAGGTTATATTCCAAGGAGCAGGATAGCTGGATCGTATGGTATTCTATTTCTAGCTTTTTAAGGAAGCACCAAATCGATTTCCAAAGTGGTTGTACCATTTTATATTCCCACCAGCAGTGTATAAGTGTTCCAGTCTCTCCACAACCTCTCCAGCATTTACTATTTTGTGTTTTTTGATTACTGCTATCCTTGTTGGGGTGAGATGATATCTCATTGTAGTTTTGATCTGCATTTCTCTAATGGCTAATGATCGAGAACATTTCTTCATGTGTCTGTTAGCTGCCTGAATATCTTCTTTGGCAAAGTGCCTGCTCATATCCTTTGCCCATTTTTTAATTGGGTTATTTGTCTTTTTGTTGTTGAGGTTTTGCAGTATCTTGTAGATTTTAGAGATGAGACACTGATCGGATTTGTCATAGCCAAAAATTTTTTCCTGGTCTGTAGGTTGTCTTTTAACTGTTTTGGTGAAGTCTTTGGATGAGTGTAAGTGTTTGATTTTTAGGAGCTCCCAGTTATCTAGTCTCTCTTCTGGTGCTTGTGAATTGTTACTTATGGTTTGTATTGTGTTTATGCCATGTATTAGAGCTCCTAACGTTGTCCCTGTTTTTTATTCCATGATCTTTATCATTTTCGATTTTATATTTGACTCTTTGATTCACTTCGACTTAGTTTTTGTGCATGGTGCGAGGTATGGTCTTGTTTCAGTTTTTTGCAGATGGATATCCATTTATGCCAGCACCATTTGTTAAAGAGACTGTGTTTTCCCCAATTAATGGACTTTGGGCCTTTGTCAAATATCAGCTGCTCATAGGTTGATGAATTTATGTCTGGATTCTCAATTCTGTTCCATTGGTCTATGTATCTGCTGTTGTACCAGTACTAGGCTGTTTTAACTACCGTGGTGGTATAATAGGTTCTAAAATCAGGTAGTGTGAGGCCTCCCACTTTGTTCTTCTTCTTGACTAATCCTTTACTTATCTGGTGCCTCTTCCCTTTCCATATGAAGTTGGTGATTTGTTCCTCTATCTCATTAAAAAATGCCAGTGGAATTTGGATCAGGATTGCATTGTAGCTGTAGATCACTTTGGGTAGAATTGACATTTTCACAATGTTGAGTCTTCCTATCCATAAGCAAGGTATGTTTTTCCACTTATGCAGGTCTCTTTGGTTTCTTGCAGTAGTGTCTTGTAGTTTTCATTGTATAGGTCTTTTACGTCTCTGGTTAGATTTATTCGTGAGTATTTTATCTTCTTGGAGGCTATTGTAAATGGTATTGATTTGGTGATTTCTTCTTCAAGGTTTTCTTTGTTGGTGTAAAGGACCAACTGATTTTTGTATGTTTATCTTGTACCCTGAAACTTTGCTGAAATCTTCTATTAGTTCCAGTAGTTTTCTTGTGGATTCTTTGGGGTTTTCTGTGTATAAGATCATATCATCTGCCAATAGAGATACTTTGACTTCTTCCCTACCAATTTGGATGCCCTTTATTTCTTTTTCTAGCCTAATTGCTCTGGCTAGGACCTCCAGCACAAAGTTGAATAAGAGTGGTGATAAAAGACATCTTGTCTGGTTCCCGTTTTCAAGGGGAATGCTTTCAAAGTCTCTCTATTTAGGATGATGTTGGATTTTGGCTTTGTATAAATGCCCTTAATTATATTGAGGAATTTCCCTTCTATTCCTATTTTGTTGAGAGTTTTCATCATGAATAGGAGTTGGACTTTGTCAAATGCCTTTTCTGCATTGATTGATAAGATCGTGTGGTTCTTGTCTTCTTTTTTATTTATGTGATGGATTACATTGATTGTTTTTCTCATATTGAACCATCCCTGCATACCTGGTATAAATCCCACTTGATCATGGTGAATTTTTTTTTGATATGTTGCTGAATTCTATTGGCTAGATTTTTGTTGAGGATTTTTGTGTCAATGTTCACGAGGGATATTGCTCTGTAATTTTCTTTTTTTGTGGTGTCTTTACAGGGTTTTGGTATCAAGGTTATGCTGGCTTCATAGAATGAGTTTGGGAGTATTCCATCCTTTTCTATGGTCTGAAGTACCTTTAGTAGTAGTGGTGTTAACTCTTCTCTGAAAGTTTGGTAAAATTCTCCAGTGAAGCCATCTGGGCCAGGGCTTTTTTTTTTTTGCTGGGAGTTTTTAAATTACCTTTTCAATATTTTCTTTTGCTATGAGTTTATTTTTAGTTGTTCTACATCTGTTTGTGTTAGTTTAGGTAGGTAGTGAGTTTCTAGAAATTTATCCATTTCCTCTAGGTTTTCAAATTTGTTAGAGTACAATTTTTCATAGTATTCTGTTATGATTCTTTTAATTTCAGTTGGGTGTGTTGTGATATCACCCATCTCATTTCTTATATGGGTTATCTGCTTCCTCTCCTGTTTTTCTTTTGTCAGTTTGGCCAGTGGTTTATCAATTTTGTTGTCTTTCCGAAGAACCAGCTTTTGGTCTTGTTAACTCTTTCAATTGTTTTTCTATTCTCTATTTCATTTAATTCTGGTCAAATTCTTATTATTTCCTCCATTCTGGTGCCCGAGGTCTTCTTTTGCTGTTCTCTTTCTACTTGTTCCAGTTGTAGGGTTAATGTTTTGATTATGGCCTTTTCTGCTTTTTGGATGTGTACATTTATTGCTGTAAGCTGACCTGTGAGCACTGCTTTTGCTGTGTCCCAAAGGTTCTGGTAGGATGTGTTTTCATTCTCGTTTGATTCTATGAATTTCTTGATTCCATCCTAATGTCTTCTATAACCCAGTAGTTTTTGAGCAAGGTGTTGTTTAGTTCCCATGTGTTTGATTTTTTTCCCTTGCTTTTTGTGTTGTTGATTTCCACTTTTAAGGCTTTATGGTCAGAAAAGATGCTTTGTAGTATTTCCATGCTTTGGATTGTGTTAAGGCTTGCTTTATGGCCTAATATGTGGTCTGTTCTGGAGAATGTTCCATGTGCATTGGAGAAAAAAGTATACTTGGCTGCTGTTGGATGGAGTGTTATGTATATGTGTATGAGATCAAGTTAGTTGATTGTAGCATTTAGCTCTTCCGTGTCTTTGTTGAGCTTCTTTCTGGATGTTCTGTCCTTTACTGAAAGCGGTGTGTTGAAGTCTCCTACTACTATTGTGGAGCTGTCTGTCACTCTTTTCAGTGCTGTTAGAGTTTGTTTTATATATTTTGGAGCCCTGTCATTGGGTGCATAATTGTTTATTACAGTTATGTCCTCCTGGTGTAGTGACCCTTTAATCATTATATAGTGTCCTTCCTTATCCTTTGTGGTGGATTTTACTTTAAAGTCTATTTTGTCAGAGATTAATATTGCCACTCCTGCTCTTTTTTGAGTGTTGTTTGCTGGATAAATTTTTTTCCATCCCTTGAATTTTAGTTTGTTTGTGTCTTTAAGTCTAAGATATGTCTCGTGTAGGCAGCATATAGACAGATTGTGTTTTTTTTTATCCAATCTGCCACTCTCTGTGTCTTTATTGGTGCATTTAGTCCTTTTACATTCACCGTAGCTATTGATAAGTATGAGTTTGGTGCTGTCATTTTGATGCATCTTTTTGTGTGTTGTTCAGTTTCTTTGTTCCACTTAATTTTCTGTACTGAGTTGCTTTTATGTATTTTCTTTTCATCTTTTTCAGTGCTGTTGATTTTGTGTTTGCTGAGTCTTTATATTTTTCTAGTATTTCATTTTGACTTATAGGATTGTTAGTTTCCTTTGTGGTTACCCTAATATTTATTCATATTTTTCTAAGTTTATACAAGTCTTTTTTTCTTTATATCGCCTTGACTTCCTCTCCATATGCGAAGTCTATGTCTACATTTTTTAAGTCCCTCTTTTTTGTTTCAATGTTGTCATCTTTTACATATTGACACTGTTTCCCTATTTTCAGTGTTTTAACTTGATTTACTTTTGTGACTTCCTTATCTGGGTTGTTATCTGGTTGCTCTGTCCTGCGTTCTAGTCTTTGGTTGTTATCTGATGTTACTGATTTTCTAACTGGAGGACTCCCGTTAGTATTTCTTGTAATTTTGTTTTGGTTTTTGCAAATTCCCTAAACTTCTGTTTATCTTAAAATGCCCTAATTTCACCATCATATTTGAGAAATAGTTTTGCTGGATATATAATTTTTGGCTGGCAGTTTTTTTTTTCCTTCAAGGGTTTATGTATGTCATCCTATTGCCTTCTTGCCTGCATGGTTTCTGCTGAGTAGTCCGAGCTTATTCTTATTGATTCTCCTTTGTAGATTACTTTTGTTTATTCCTAGCCACTCTTAAAATTCTCTCTTTATCTTTGGTTTTGGCAAGTTTGATTATAATATGTCCTGGTGACTTTTTTTGGGATCTGCCTTATGTGGGGATTGATGAACATCTTGGATAGATATCTTGTCATCTTTAACAATATCAGGGAAGTTTTCTGCCAATAAATCTTTAACCATTCTCTCTGTTATTCCCCCCTGTTCTGGTATTCCAATCACTTGTAGGTTATTCCTCTTGATAGAGTCCTGCCTAATTCTTAGGATTTCTTCATTTTTTAAAATCCTTTTATCTGATTTTTCCTCAAATAAGTTGGTGTCAAATTCGTTATCTTCAATCTCACTAATGCTGACTTAATTCTGCTCCTCTGACTTTCTGTTGAGTTGTCTAATTCTGAAATTTTATTGTTAATCTTCTGGATTTCTGATTGCTGTTTCTGTATGGATTATTGCAGCCTGTTAAATTTGTCACTATGTTCTTCTCTAATCTTTTAATTTCCTCTATTGCGTGTTCTGCATTTTGATTAATTTCCTTCCTAATTTCTTGAAGAGTTCTGTATATTAATCTTTTGTATTCTGCCTGTGGTAATTCCAAGATATTTTCCTCCTCTGGAAAATTTCTAGAATCTTTATTTGGGAGCTTGCTGAAGCCATCATGGATTGACTCTGTATGTGATTTGATATTGACTGTTGTCTCTGAGCCATCAGTAAGTTATATTTATTTATTTTATGTTTGCTTACTGTGTCCTAGCTTCTTGTTTGGTTTGTTATGCCAAGCTAGGCTGCTCGTATGACCTAGTTTGATTATTCGCAGCTTTGAAGCTCTAATGTCCTATCACCAGGTGGTTAGATCTGTTACTAGGTATGTGAGCTCAAGAGTCCGCCCACTCCTCCTGTATGGATTCAGCTCAGGTGCCGAGGTAGATAGCTACTAACTGTGTAGTGTAGACTCTCACTTACAGTCCAGAGAGGCATGGGTGATTGGTGTAGGCATAGGCATCTGGCTGCAGCAGGGGGACACACTGTCAGTAAGGCAGGGGTCTGACAGCTGTCCCAAAGAGTCCAGGAGGAAGGTGTGTCCCTCTTTCCTACAGCGTGTAGGTGGGTGGGTTTTGCAGCCGGTCTACAAGCACCTAATGCTGTTGGCTGTTAGGCCTGGGGAGCACTTTTATTCATGGACCCCTATTGAAGGTGGCTAGGTGGCGTGGGTGGAGCCACCAGTCCTCAGGCCCCTGATGTGGGTAGGTGAAGACCCTGCTTAATGGGCAAAGCAGTGTCAAATATCAAGAACCTGCCACTTCACAGCTGAAACAGTTGAAGATAGACTTCTGGTATATATCCTGTTGTACTATGGCAATGAGGGGCCTACGCTGTTGAAATGGGACCACACAAGTCTCTCCAGGGGAAAGGTACTCAAAATCTGTGGATCCCTTATGCCTGTGCCTGGGCAAGGGAGCTGTGCCCACCCTGGGTACCTGGCTTAGGGGAGCCAGCAGTTTATTTTTTCCCCTGTTTGTTACTTTGTTCACTCTCCGGGGCAGAGAGAATGGCTCTGGGCCTGTGACAGATCCTACTTCTGGCCCAGGGGATTCGGCAGTTGCTGAAGCTGCTCCAGGACACAGTGCAGAGCAGGGAGCGGGGAGGTAAACGGGAGAGAGGTTTTTCCCTAAGGGGGATGTTTTTGATCCGTGTGGTAGGCCGTACACAAGTACTTATCTTTCACCCATCTAGCGCTGCTTCTCACTGGTTCTAGGTGGCCAAGAAGACTCTGCAGCTGGGTCTCTCCCAGTGTGGAATATGCCTCCTGAGCATCACTGCTTGCCTGCCTCACCACTCACCCACCAGCTGATCAGGCCTGAAGGGCTCAGGCTCTCGCCAGGTCAGGACTAGCAACTCCTCGCTGCTTCCAAACCGTCTCTCCCTCCCCCTGCCACTCAGTCGGGTTCCTTACCTCTGCCTTAGATGTTCAGGGCTCCCAGATTGCCATATATAATAGACTCACTTGTTTTTTAGGGTCTTTGTTGTAAGAGGGTCCACTGGAAGCATTTGACTACTCTTGGTCCTGCCTCTCAATATTTTGTTTTGATAACAACGTATATAATTACTCTATAGTAGAAATAGAATTAGAAGTATCTAAACTGTGGTTTATTATTATTAATGACTCATCGATAATATAGTCCAGAACAATGACTATGGTTATTAATAGTTTTATTATGTTTTTGTTAATTAAAAGTTATGAATCACTAAGTATATATATGTTAGTTATTCTACTAGCCACTTTGATATTTCCTTTTTTTTTTTGCTTTACTGATGTTTATTCACATATATTTTAATATCCCCAGGCAAGGATTTTTTTTTAAATAAGATTTGTAGCAAATGCTAACAAATCTTTTCATTTTGATAGAAAAAACTGTAAGAAAAGCAATTTTTTAGAGAAGGAAAAGACAGAAAAGTAGTGATATCTTGACTCTAATTTCAAAGCAAGCATCAGATAAAAGTGTAAACAATCTAAAATGCAGAGAATTATAAATGAAGTGACTGTATCTCATCTAACCCTGTTGCAGGGTATGAGAAATAGTGTTGGTTGAGGAGCTGAAAATGAAAGGGGGAAAGGAACAGGGGCCCAGACAGATAGACTGCATCTGAAAGTTGACTGCAGATTTTACTTAGATGCTGAAAACTTAGAAACGATTTTCTTTCAAGAAGAGTGTTTGGCTCCCGGACAAGGCCCTGCAAACCTGATTAATCTCATCATATTTTAGCGTTAGTGTTGCTTGTTTAGATCTGTGTGAGGGGTGAGGGGGATACTTAAGAAGTAAACAAGGAGATATTCCTTCTCCATGTTCTAGTGAACAGGCTAGCCTTGTGCAAATTTTTGCAATGTGTGAAGTTGTCCCTTGGTATTCTCCTTTTCTTTTTTTAAAAATTTTTTTAAATTGTACTTTAGGTGAAGGTTTACAGAACAAATAGTTTCTCATTAAACAGTACACATATTGTTTTATGACATTGATTAACAACCATCCGACATGTTGACACTCTCCCTTCTTGACCTTGGAGGACTTCTTTTGGTGAAAATATACATAGCCAAAGTTACACCATTTCAAAAGTTTCTACATGTACAATTTAGTGATATCGATTACATTCTTCCAGTTGTGCTGCTATTCTCACTATCCTTTTCCAAATTATTCCATCATCATTAACTTCAACTCACTGCCCCCTATGCTTCCCATCAAACCTTTTGGGTTGCTGTTGTCAGTTTGATCTCACATAGATAATTCTTGTTTTTAGTATCTTAGATGAAAGTTTGCAGAACAAATAGTTTCTCATTAAACAGTTAGTACACATATTGCCCTATGCCAATGGTTAACAACCCACAACATGTCAACACTGTCACTTCTCAACCTTGGGTTCCCTATCACCAGCTTTCCTGTCCCCTCCTGCCTTCTAGTCCTTGTCCCTGGACTGCTGTGCTTCATTAGTCCCATTTTGTTTTATGAGGCTGTCCAATCCCTGGCTGAACGGTGAACTTCGGGAGGGGCTTCACCACTGAGCTAAAAAGGTGTCCGGGGGCCATACTCTTGGGGTTTCTCCAGTCTCTCAAGCCAGTAAATCTGGTCTTTTTTTGTGAGTTAGAATTTTGTTCTACATCCTTTTCCAGCTCTGTCCAGGACCCTCTATTGTGATCCTGGTCAGAGCAGTCAGTGGTGGTAGACGGGCACCATCTAGCTGTACTGGACTTGGTCTGGTGGAGGCCGTGGTAGCAGCGGTCCCTTAGTTTTTTGGACAAATCTTTTTCTTGTATCTTGTTCTCTTCATTCTCCCTTGCTCCCGAAGGGGTGAGACCAGTGGAGTATCTTAGATGGCTGTTCACAGGCTTTTAAGACCCCAGACACTACTCACCAAGGTAGAATGTAGAACATTGTCTTTATAAACTGTGTTATGCCAGTTGAGCTAGATGTTTCCCAAGACCATGGTCCCCACAGCCCTCTGCCCAGCAATTCAGTCCCTCAGGGAGCTTGGTTGTGTCTCTGGAGCTTCCATGACTTTTCCTTGTACAAGTTGTGCTGGCTTCCCCAGTATAGTGTACCATCATACCCTTCACCAAAGTTACCACCTATCTATGGTCTATTTAGTTCCCCTCTCCCATCCCTTGTAACCTACAAAGATTGTTTCTTTTTGTGTGTAAACTTTTACATGAGTTTTTACAGTAGAGGTCTCATACAATATTTGTCCTTTTGTGATTGACTTATTTCACTCAGCATAATGTCCTCCAGTTTCATCCATGTTATGAGATGCTTCACAGATTCATAATTGTTCTTTATCGTTGCATAGTACTCCATTGTGTGGTGTATGTACCATAGTTTGTTTATCCATTCATCTGTTGATGGGTATCTAGGTTTTTTCCCATCTTTTTACTATAGTGAACATTGCTGCAATGAATATGGGTTTGCATATGTCTATTCATGTGATGGCTCTTATTTCTCTAGGATATATTCCTAGGAGTGGGATTGCATTTTATAGTGCTTTTTTTTTGTGGTGCTGATGTTTTCTTTGTTCCTCTTACTCTCCTATGCTGAGTTCCTTTTGTTTGTGGAGTTTTTTTTTTCATTTCTTCTGTTTTTGTAGGTTTTGTTTTTACTGAGACTTTATGTCTTTCTTCTTTATTTTGATGAGTAGGTTTGTTACTTTCTTTGTGGTTACCTTGGAATTTACCCTTATCTTCCTAGATTTGAACCAGTCTATTATTAGTTAGTATCGCTTTGCCTTCCTCTCCATTAGAAGGTTCTATACCTACACCATTTATTCCCTCTTTTATTGTTCTGATGCTGTTGTCATTTACAGATTAACCTCCCTGGTTTCCTGTTGTAATTCTTTTGGTTTTGCATAGTCCTTAAGAGTTCATTTCCTAGGTTGGTATCTGGCTAGTACAGTCCTGTGTCCTATATTCAGCCTGTTGTCTGATGTTGTTCGCTCTCAGATCTAAGGACTCCCTTTAATAAGTCTTGTAAGTTTTGTTTGGTTTTTACATAGTCCCTTAATTTCTGTTTATCTGGAAATTACCTAATTTCACCATCATATTTAAACAAGAGTTTTGCAAGATATATTATTCTTGGCTGGCAATTTTTTTCTTTCAAGGTTTTATATATGTCATCCCATTGCCTTCTTGCCTGCATGGTTTCTGCTGAATAATCCGAGCTTAGTCTTATTGTTTCTCCTGTATATGTGACTTTTTGTTTTTCTCAAGCTGCTCTCAGGATTCTTTGTTTGTTTTTGGTTTTAGCTAGTGTGATTATGATATGCCTTGGTGATTTTCTTTTGGAGTCTGTCCTATATGGGGTTCATTGAGCTTCTTGGATGGTCGGCGTTTCATCGTTCATGATATTGGGGAAATTTTCTGTCAGCAATTCTTCAGTGCTCCTCTCTGTGTTTTCGGTTTTCTCCCTGTTCTGGAACTCCGATCACTCGTAGATTTTTGTTTTTGATTGTATCCCACATATTTCTCAGGGTTTCTTCATTTTTCTTCGTTCTTTTTTCTGATTTTTCCTCAGAGTTGTGTCCAAGTGTTTGTCTTCAATTTCACTGATCCTATCTTCCATCATTTCAAACCTGCTCCTCAGCCCTTCTATGACACTGTCCATTTCTGAAATCTTGTTGTTTATCTTTTGGATTTCTAACTGTTGTTTTTGTATGATTTCTATTTGTGAGTTTATTTTAGCATTTTGTTCCTGTATTATTTTCTTGAATTCTTCCAATTTTTTGTTGGTATTTTTCATGAATTTGTCTGTTTTTTCCTCATTTTTATCTGCTTTTTGCTTCAACTCTTGGATAATTCTGAATATTAGAGATTTGAATTCCCTATCAGTTAGGTCTTGTGCCTTTTGTTCTACTGGAAGGTCATCTGGTGTTTTGTTTTGGACGCTTACTGGAACCATCCTGTTCTCTTTTTGTAAATGTTTTGATATTGTCTGCTGTCTTCAGGGCATTCAGTGGTTATTTTCCTCATTTATTGATTGTAGATTTGTTTGTTTCATCCTCCTTTTTTGTTTTATTTGGCTGTACGTTCTTTGTTGTTTGCTTATCTGTGGTCATGATACTTTTCACCTCCTTCTCCAATGGGAAGGGTCAGTCACTCAGGTATGGTACAGCAGGGCAGGTCAGGAGAAGGGGAGTTGCTGGGATGGGTTGTTTGTGTACCAGGGCTGACAGTGCGGACTAGGAATTAGGGCAGGGCAGGTTCCATTAGGCCATGCCTGTGCTCCTTGGGAGTGTGATGTTCAGCACATGGTGCAGGTAGGAAGGAAGGAGGGGGTAGATTGTGATGTGTGGAGCTAAGATGGATATGGGAAAGAGGAGAGAGGAGAGAGGAACAGGAACCAAAAACATACACACAAACAAAAAAGAGTGCTAAGGGAGCTTGCTATTGGAGTGGAGAGATGAGAGACAGAGAAAAGAGGAAAAACAAAAATGAAAAAAAAAAAGAAAAAGGATAAAAGAAAAAAATGAATAAACTGGAAATAAATAAAGACACAAAGGCAATAAAAGAGAGAAGAAAACAAAACAAACAAACAAACAAAAAACCCCAAAAACATACAAACAACAACAACAACAACAACAAAAAAAAAAACAAGGAAAAGAAATGCTCCCAGGGATTTCCCTGTGCGTCTGTGCAGAGTAAGGGAATAGCTTCCAAGCCGCATGGTACTGCCCAGCTTGAAGGGGCTCCCAAGCTGAGAAAAGAAAAAGAAAACAAACAAATCAAAACAGAACAAATCAGAGCAAACAAACAAACAAACAAAAAAGCCCCAGGGTTCCTACCAGCCTGGTAGCATCGGCCGGGAAGGAGTTTCACAGTGGAGTGGTGTTTCACAGCCTTTCAGGAAGAAGCAAAGATGTCACATGGAGCCAGCTATTTGAGAGAAAGGAGCGGGAGGTGGTGGAAGGTAAGGAAGAAATCTAAAGATGCAGAAAAAAGCAACACCAGCCAACAAAAGGCACTCAGGGAGCCTGCCAGTGCGGGTGGGTGGAATCCAAGCCACACCGGGGTCCTTCCCGGCCAAGAGACTGTGGCTGCAGGAAGCAGAGCAGGCTAAGTGGGGGTGAAGAAAGGTGGGGGGGTAGGAAAGCCTATATTGCTCATTACCAGTTGATCTGTCTGGAAGCTCCGTGAAGATGCTTTCTCATACCCCCTGTTCACTGATCTCTGATAGGAGTTCAAGATAGTGGATCTGCACTGTGGTAGCTGATAGGGGACCTCTGCATGTATCTCTCCTCGCTGTCTGTTCATGGCCAGTTTCTTATTCCCTTTGGTGCTTGGCTGAGTTCTTTATCTCTTCATTTGATACACAGGATTTCAGGATTGATGTGTGACTATGTTTGACTTAGTTTTTCTGCTCTTTGCTGTGGAGGGACGGCATGGGGCTTCTGACTATAGCGCCATGTTGCCCAGAAGTCCTTTCTCTCTATTTTTCACAGCAACCTTCAGGGAAGGTATTATTATCTCCTCAAAAGATGTTATGGTTAATTTTATGTATCAACTTGGCTAGGCTATGCTTCCCAGTTATTTTGCCAAACACTAGTCTAGTTGCTGTCATGGAGTAAGTTACATGTGATTAAATTAGTTGGACTTGAATAGCAAGATTACCTAATGTAATGTAATGTAGTGTAATTAATTTACATCTATTACAATGTAATCAATCAATCTGTTGAGGTCCTACCAGTGTAGAGTGATTCCTAAACCTAATCACTTCTGAGTTATAAAACGACCAGAATAGATACAGAAACACACACACACGGAGCAAGACAGATGACATGTGAGGTGGTGTATAAGCAAAGGAATGCCAGGAATCACTGGCAGACTTCAGAAAGTAGGAGAGAGGCTAGCAGAAGGAATGGACAGGGCCAAGACCTTGATCTGAACTTTTAACTTCAAGAACTATGAGGAAATAAAATAAAATAAAGCCATCCACTTGTGTTATTTGTGTTACAGCAGCACTAGGAAACTAAGAATTGCAGAGCCAAGGTTCATGACAAAGTCAGCCTGACTCCAAAGCTCGTATTTTTCACCAGCTGGCTGCCAAAATCAGCAAACAGTTGCTGATTGCCTACTATGAGCAGGGCACTACGCCAGGTGCTGAGGTATAAAATAAGGTATGTGGAATATGAATATGAATGATAACAAATTACAATCCAGAGTGACATATAAAAGTCATGCAAGCAATAAAAACAATAAATGCCAAAAAAGTCAGTGGATGGAGTTTTCACTGAGGGGTAAGGACAGGCTCCATTGACCTGAGTCTGGAGGGAAAGGCAGGATTTGGAAAAGTGAAGAGACAAGAGGGTTGAGTGGGGTTGGAGTTTTTGAGGATTAACAAGACTTCAGTGGGGAGAACAGATTTTTTCCTTTTGGAGGATATGAGTGGGAAGATGCCTGAGAGATTGTTCCTACAGCCTCCTTATGTCCAGGTCATGGGGTAATGAAAAACCAGGTGTGGAAATGTAGAATTATAAGCTCTGTATGCTTTATCTCAGCCTTGTCTAGGAAATATATCAGAGCAGAAACTGCTATCTTCGGTTAGCAGCTGTAAATGAAGAATAAATGGGGACTGTTGACACAGGTGCTTGCAGGGGATAAGCAGGTCACTAGCCATTACATATTGTTAGATAAGAACAAGATCAGTAAGTATTTGTATACCTTCCACTACCAAGTTTAAGTTTAATCAATATTTATTTGTATCTCATCATTAAAAAGTTGTATTTCTCTCTAAGTCTCTTTGCTAATCAGAGCAAAGAACTTTCTTGTAACAATGAAATTTTTTTTTTTGGTTATTAGTTCTTCAAACTGTTGACATATAACCAACCTCTAGACTAGGGTGTTTGTTATAAGAAACTACATTTACCAGAGCATTGCTGTATAAAATTGTGCTCACTTAGGGTTGTAAGCTGTATTTGGTTTTGCCCATTAACTTTGGTGTTAATTAATTATGGCATTACTAGCTTTGATGAATTCAACCTGTTTAAAAGGTCTATGAAAATTTTTTTAAAAATAGGCAGACAGCTGAAGGCATATTTACTCCTTGAAAATGAATTTATAAATACAGTGTTTTACAGACTAACTTTAATCCAGAATTTTGTTGTCTGAGTGGAATGGAATCCAGAGACTAAGAAGGGTGAATAAATAGAGTGTGATTATCTGGAGGACATGCTATGAGAGATAGTGTCCTGCATATGGTAATGGAGTTCCCCAGATCTTTGTCATCCATACGCCTGAGGCAGAATGAACTGAGTCGGGACTTTCGAGTTCTTGTCTTGACTCCCGATTATCAGTACGGGACTTTGGAGAACTCTTTTAATATCTTGAAAAGACTTCTAAGGTCCTATGAAGTTTTAAAATGCCATTATTCTTTGATTCTTTCATTATATTTTCTTGGGACCTAACCCAGCCAACCCACTGCCATCGAGTCGATTCCGACTCATAGCGTCCCTACAAGACAGAGTAGAACAGTCCCATAAGGTTTCCAAAGCTGGGATCTTTATGGAAGCAGACTGCCACATCTTTCTCCTGTGGTTCTTGGGACCAGTAAAATATATTTGTAGGGTGGTTGCCTACGGTTTGAGAGCAGCCTACTGCCATGCAACTAAGTGGAATGTTTCTGTTACCATGTTCTGAATGATTGCTTTCAAATACGTCTGATAGTTTAAAAAAAGGCAGTAAATGGTTCACAAGACTCATAATCTCTGATTCCTCAGACAGCAGTACTGTCAGTTGCTAGCTATTTTAAATCTAGGTGGGCAAAAAATTGTTTTTGGAAAACGTAGTTTTGTCATTTTATCAAACTAAAAAAATAATTTTTTTTACATTACATTTACCAAACTGAAGGTTTTATGCCCAACTCCAAGCACATTTAACTTTGGTTTCAATAGTTTTAGGGCTCACATGTGTCTCAGAGATAATTTAATACTATATTTCATTTAATGTTCACTTACACGTTCTGCTTTTGCCACACTTCCGAGTTAGTGTTCTAAATTGATTCAGAAGAATTCATCTCCAAGCACTCTTGCCTTCTTCTGCCAGCTGGTCCCTTTGTAGGTTCTTTAGAAGTTATTGGGCTGGTAAAAATAAAGATCTTACTTTGTTAAGTGGTTATCCTATCATCAGAAGATCAAAACAGGCTCTAGTCAATTTTTGGACCAATCGATTGAATCCCCTTAGGTATAAACGGGTAATATGAGCTATATGATAGCTCTTTGAAAGTCACAAAGCAAAGGAATAATTTATTTGGGTAAAGTTTCTTTACTTGAAAAATGATAGTTTTTTATTATGATATTGAAGAGGTAGGCTAGGTAATCAGATTGATATTTTTAGATACGTTGTAAAACTGAAGTTGTGCTCGGCTGAAAAAAGAATACTTCCAAATCATCACTAGTAGAAGACCAAGATTCTTAGCATTAAGCATTCAGCATAGGCAATCTTCTCTTTTCTCTTTCTTTAGTCAGAACTATCATACTACGTCATACGGGACAAAAATTCAGGATCTCATTTGTGTTCTGAGTGATCCCTTTGCAAGTGACTCATGTGATCTCTGTTTTTGAGGAAAAAAGTCAGTATCAAGAAAATTCATTAACTTTCCCCAATAAATGCTTCTAGTCATAATATTACTTACATAATGGAAAATATGAACACTTGTATACTCAGATGCCAAATTTTCCTTGGAGAAAGGATTGGGAAATAATATAATAAGGGTAGGGAAAAGAAAATGTGTCTATCCCCGATACCATAAATTTCATAGGAATCCTGTAAATTTGAACCAAACATTTAATTCCTAAATTAATAAAATATAAAAGATAAGTGAGAAAAGATGAGCAACGAGGGGAGGTACAGCCTATATTAGTCAGGGTCCAATCAGGAAAATAGAAACCACTCTAGGTTTTTCAAGCAGAGGGCAATTAAGGCAGGGAATTGGTTGAAAAGTCATTAGAAGGGTAGAGGAACAAAACAGAAAAGGACTTATTACTCAGAGATCAACTCACTGCTGCTACCGCTGCTACTGCCACCATATCTGCTGCTGAACCTCTGCTGATGCTGCTGAAACTGCCACCAGCATTCCCTCTGCTGCTGCTGCTGTTACCACGAGGAGGTAATAGCAGGTGAGATGTTCTAGTTGATCTATCAAGGATCCATATGTGACACATGTGAACAGAGAGGGGTGGAAGTGTGCTCTGACGTTGAACTGGAGAATGATGGCTCTGTATTTGTTGTTGTAGATAAGAAGTAACGAAGGAAGTAGGGTAAGTAATGTCTGAGACGTAATGAATTTTTACAGAAAGTTGTTTAATAAAGGATGTTGTAGCCCACTTCAAGACTTTTGAAAATTGATTCTGATGATATAATTGGTATGTTCTATTTCACCAGCATGGGGCACTTATGCTTCCTTTAGTATACAAGTTACAAAAATGCAAGCCCTCTCGTATCAAAAGCCTAATCTTTTCTTGGAGTTTTCTCTTTTCATATAGTTCAAAGCATAATTTACTGGTCTGAGAATCGGTTCTTGTTATTCACGTGCCACTACTGTTAAGGCGAGAAGGAGCCGCCATGTATTCTGATGGCACCTAATTAAGACCAATCTCTATAGAACTGGCTTGTGGGCAATCCAGTCTGCTGGACGATTTCATTCTCTCTTTTATCCCACCTCCTGGCTCTGGAAAACTGGGGTTACACCACCCATCCCTTCTCACACTGTGGTAGAACTGGTCGTGATATGTTGGCAAGGCATCAGAAACAAATGCTAGGAAATTGAATTCTTATTTTCTTACTCTTTTGGAGGTGGCTGAGAGGTAGCTCTATGTAGAACTAAGGAATCAACCATTTAACCTGGCTTGACTAAGTAGTTAAGCCAAATAGCTACTTGAATATTTTCCTTTTACTAAACTGACCAGGTGTTTGGCAGGACTGAGAGATTAATTAAATAAAAATGGTCACTTCAGCATATAACTTCGTTCTACCCTGTTTCTTACTTTAAAAGTATTTTTATTGTAACAACGGAATGACTGAAAATCGGTGTGCTTCATGTGACAAGATAACCACAAGAACTTAATGTTTTCCTAGAAATTTATCCAAGATAAAGTGAGTGGCTTGAAATGCAGATCATTGGCACCCACATTTTCTTCGTACCCATCACTTTCTACCACCTCATATCAACTCTTCTAAGTCCAACCAGACCTTTTCCCAATATTTAATCCCCTATAATGTCTGTGTCTTTCGTCTACTGTTACCTAACTCCATAGCTCTGTTGGGAAATTGCATGCCTATCTATGAACACTTAGATCTGTTCTGCATCACTTTTGGTAGTAGGGGGCTGGTATTTTGGGTGTACTATTCACATTCTCATGAACCCTAATTAAGAATGTCTTTCTCTTGTGCAGTCAGCGGGGTTGGTTGCAGCCTGGAGAGAGTCCATTACAGTTGAGGGAGTCACAGATCAGAACTGGGTGTGTTTTTCTTTGCTAAGGATACTACCATGCAGTCAAATGCTCACATAACTTTAAAAATATCCTTCTAGGGACTGTGGGGGTGTCTACAGGATCTGAGGTAAGATTCCAACTACATTTGGACCAAGGCATAAGACGGGCGTTTACTGCACTTGACGAGCCTCGCAATCATTCCATGAAGTTTGTAACTTACCACGAGTCTCCACAATCAAAAGAATGGCTGTGAAGTGATGGGATTTATTGGTGAGGCACAGTGTGATAGAAGCAAAAGGGTAGTCCAAAAGGGGGACTCTGGGCTTGGCAGAAAGCTAATTTATTAGGGATGGACGGGCACAGGTTAGGATGGGAAATGGGCTTGGCTAATGTCAGAGGTTCAATTAGTCAGGTAAGTCATGGTGATCAAGGAGCTTGGATTCCAAGCTGTGCTTTAGGGAGGCAATTGACATCTTATGTACAAGCCAAAGAGGCAAGAGGAACATGGTGAGGGGGAGTATATGTGCATACCTTGGTTCTACCTGTGATGTTTTATAAATTTACGTGAATAATTCACAGTGTAGATAGCTCATTTCTAGGTAGCTGAGACTTGGCTGTAGAGAGAAGAAAATTAAGAAGGCATGCCATGTAGATGGTGTTTTACGCTTTCTGAGTCTGTGCTTTGACCTGGTCTAAACTGTTATCATTAGAAATAAATCACCACTGAAATTTCATTCTGTCATAACTCTGAAATCTTATTCTGTGTTCTTGAAAAATCTTTGGTTTGGCAAATAAAAATTGGCAGCTACTATCTGTAGAAAACCATTCCCTTGAGATTAAGTTGACAGCACCATTTAATATAAGTCCAATTCTCCCCCACAGGAGAGTTATGAAGATTAATGAAGTCTTTGTTTTAAAAAAATTCTTTGATAGCTTGTGGTACAGAAGACTTTTAAGAAAAATATCATGTCTGGTTTTAGTGATAGGGTGATAATCTTTTCTTAAATAAATTAGACTATCTATATCTCTCTCTACCTACCTGCCTACTTACCTGTGTATCTGATCTGTCTGTCATCTGTCCTATAGAAGAATGTCTTTCAAGTGCACTTGACTTTGACCAAGAGTAAGAAATACATTTTACAATACACTCTAGTGCTTGCACATGTGCACACCACACACACAAACATATATATGAAACTCAATCATGTTCTATTAATTAAGGGAAAAAAACTGATTGAGAGCCACTAAATTGGTCTCATGCTTTCAAGGGATGACTTGTAGCTTGAAAAACACTATTAGTGCATGTCCTACATAAACAGATATGCATTTAAAAAATGTCTATGCCAAAACACTGTATAAAAATAATGGAAAATAGGAAACCAGAGCACAAGACTCAGGAAAGTGTTTAACTAGAGCAGAGGTCTTCTCTTTAGGGACCCAGTGGTGGTGATGCGAGTCTATAACAAGTTGCCTCTGAGCTCATCCTAATTGAGTACCGTCTCCCCGATGGGGTTTCTGATTGAATCTTCCTCTCTTTATTGCTGTGAATGATATACACATTAACAGGCTAACTCGTGTATCTGGTTTGATATATACTTTTTTTTTTCAAAAAAATAAATAGATTATTATTATTTTTTAAAATATGCATTTAAAAGGATTGAAGTTATTTCGCATGCATTTTTGTATCCATATGCACATTTGGATAACTAGAAGATAACTCCACACCTGGCCCCCCTTACATTGTTCTACAGGGATTGAGATGACAGTCTGTTTTCTCGGTACCATCTGGGTTTGGACAACCCCAGAGAGCATTCAGATATTTGCCTATGTTGTGTTGGGCTATTTCCCCAAGTCAAATTAGACAATAGCTCTGTTTAGTTGCTTAGCTTTGTCAAAATGATTGGCCCACTTCATGGAAATAGCCTGACTTTATACCTTAATGATCACCTACACACAAATTAACTACTATCCCTGTTTCCCTAAGTTAGGAGGTCTAAAAATAAGAATAGCTCATACCTCACCACATGCTTTTGATAACTTAAATTTTGCCTTCATTTTTAAGGAGTGCTCTATATTCAAAATCTCACACTGTTTTATAAGCCTTTCAGCAAGAATCCATACAGAACAGTAACATGGTGTTTTGATTACATCTCAGCTCATCCATTTAAGAAAGCTGAAAAGTTGTTTCAGTAGATTTCCTGCAGGTGTATCTGATTACCTGGGCTTCGTTGGTTCAGTAAGATAAATGGAAAATTTTAGAACTTCATGAAATTGGGGCTGGAAGGGGAAATTCTGTGATGAATTGCCTAAGAAGCAAAGAGTTCCACATCCCTGAAAATGTTTAATCATAGACTTGGTGACTTCTTGTTAGAAACATTGTGGAGAGCATGGTGATGTAGGATTAGGTGGTTTGTAAGGTCTCATACAGTTGAAAGATTCTATGAGTCTAGATTATGTGAAAAGATTGATGTATTTAGTCTTAGGATATATTGAATTTTCAGTGACATGCAAGTGGGCTGGCACCCATGAAATTTGGCACCCAAAGTTCTAAGTCATTACTAGTTAAGTCTGGGTTCAGCATGACAACAACTTTAGACAAGCTTGTGTTGAACATGTTTTTCAGTTTAAAATTAGGTCACTATTCTTCAGCCACATTCTTCTTCCTTTTTGTGGAACGTCAAACTCTGGATTTGTAGAAAGGTCATTAAAATTTAAAGATTGGGTAATCCAGATAGTGTGAGATATGAAAATTCTTTGAAGAACCTCTAATGGTGGTTGTTAACCATTCTGAGGTCACAGATCCTTTGAGACCCTAACCAGAAAAATGCACATCGTATTTTATAGGCTCAGAAGATTCACCTCAGATTAAGCATCCTTGAAAAGAAGATGTATTCTCTTGAGAGTTTCACATTATCACTTCTTAGGGACTGTCAAAACATAGCAATTAGTCTTCAAATTATTCTTATGAGGCACTGAATCTCTTTGTGCAAATTGACAAAAGCAATGAATACTTTCCCCCACCCAACAATAACTGTGAATTATGTGAAGAACATTGAAAATCATCTCAGAATTGAAAAGAAATTTATAAGTGTAAAACCAATAGAAGAAATTACAAAGAAAAAGGCCATTGGATTTGACTATGTAAAAATGAAAAACAATTCATCACTGCAAATAAGATTTAAGGGAAAATGAGATATTGGGGGAAAATAATTGCAACAAACATTTAGTATATTTAAGTGACTTTTTCAAACCGGTGAGGAAAACATTAAACACCAGTATAAAAATGGCCAAAGCATATGAAAATACTATTCTCTCCACTGCAGTTATTGAGTGATTATCATGTGGCATACACAGAGGGTTATGGAACAGAAAACACCCATCCTCAAGAAGCTTAATTCACAGTAAATTCAATACAAAAGACCAACTAACATATGGAAAATGCCCAATTTCACTTAACAATAAAATAATGCATAAAATTATTTTGGCTTATCATATCAGCAGAGGCAAAGAATAATAATATTGAATATTATTGAGGGAATGGGAAACAAGTGAATTTATCTACTATAGTAGGAGGTTTTACTGGGGCAACTCTTCTGGAAAGTATGCTGGCAGTGTGTATTAAGGGTTTTAAAAAGTGTGTATCCTTTGATCTACTTCTTCTTCTTCTAGAAATCTGTTTCAGAAAAGTAGTGAAAACCTTGGACAAATATTTTCATGCAAAATGTCCATTGTAGTATTAGCTATAATCAAAAAGTGAAAGTAACTTAAATTTTATTTAAAAATATACACCACAGTCCAAATGGTGTTAAAGTAATATATTTGTCTGCAGAAAAAAACTAATACAGAAACATTGCTGATTTCAATTTTATTTTTTGCTTTTATAGTTTTAAAGTTTCTGTGTAACTTGTATAACTTTTATATTGAAATATTATTATAATAAAATATTACCATTGATTATCACTGGCTGCTGAATTATACATTATTTTTATTTACTTGTCTGTTTTCCAAATTCTTTATGACAGTATTTTAGTACCTTTAATAAATTCAGAGAAAAAAATAGACATTATTAAAAACATATCTTGACTGTAACTGTAGGAATATATTAATTTTTTTTCCAAATGCCCATAATAGATAGAACTTACTCATGTGGAGAAGACACCTGGTAGAGCCAACTGTCTGTAGAACCTGTTATTTAACTTGATAACATTTATGGGATTTTGATTTATTGAAAAAGAAGGCAGAACTGAGTATTTTTCACTTGATAGCTAATCTAATTGTATAATTTCGAAAAGGTTGTTCTTTGAACTTTCAAATGTTCTTAAAATGTACTGGCATTTGTGATGTTTAGAAATTGATTCACAAAGATATAGGTTTTAATTTAAACAATTGCATCATTTATTAAATGTCTTTTTCATAGATTTACAGTAAAGCATTTTAAACCACATTAAATCTTTTCATCTCATTTATTTTTATTTATTTATTTTACATTAAACCTTGAGGAGAGCAAATCAGTTGCCTTTTAGAAAACCCTAGCAAAAACCTACATAAAAGTAAAATGTCTGTAAGGATCTTAATACAGAAGGGATATACCAGTGCTTTATTACTTCATTCAGAATAAAAATTGAAGAGAGAGGTTTAAAGAGATTTATAAGGCATCTCAATCTTAAAAATCTTTTCAAAGTTTATATGAGAAATCTTCCTATTTGTTAACATCTAGCTATATATCCTTCCACACTCACATGTAACTATGAATATGGATATAAATGTGAACATAAACATATATACCACACACACACACATACACACACCAACATCAATATCCCTTGGAATATGCTTTGTCTCCCTTACCTTTCTCATTCATTCAGTCATTTATTCATTCCACCAATTAAATGTTTCCTGCATACTTGTTATGTGAAAAATACTTAGGCACCACAGATACCGAGATTAGTCAGATATATTCTGGGTTTGAGGAATTCACAATGAAGTGAGTAAGACAAGTATTGTTGTTGTTGTTGTTAGTTGCTAGTTACCATTGCGCCATTTCTGAAGAGTAGAATTGCCATGTGTGAAGAGTAGAATTGCACTCCATAAGGTTTTCAAGGCTGTGACCTTTCGGAAGCAGCTTGCCACATCTTTCTTCCAAGTGCTTCTAGGTTGGTTTGAACTGCCAACCTTCTGGCTAGTCATCAAGAGCTTAACCATTGTGCCACCCAGGGACTCGTAAGACAAATATACAAATGATACTACTGGTCATGCTATAACAGAGAGAGCTACAAAGTACTATGTAACTACTAACGAAGGGATGACTAACGGCTTGCTTGGTGGGTGTGAGTGGAAGGAAATAACATTTAAAATTGCATCTTATGAGTAGGAGTTTGATAGGTGGAGGGGAAAAGGGAATTCCAGGTAGCAGGAACTGCACATAAACAACATGAATTTATGAATGTATACCCATGTATAACAGGACCAAACTGTAGGGTGAGTAGAGGGGAACAATTGTGTAGGATCAATTGTGAAGGACTGTACACCAGGCCATATTTAAGTATCAATCGTAGTGGCCTGGGATATGACCATTATCCAGCCCCTAAGTGTCCATTATTTCAATGCCAAGGGTCATATTGTTATCAGTCTGGTCCAGTTATACTAGAGCACTCCATGTGGCAGGCCCCTTCTGTGCAGAGGCTCCCCTCCCTTCCTGCTGAAGAAGTGATTCACATTGTCTCCTCAGGTGTACCTCTTTCAGTATCAAGTAGTAAACAGTGCCTAGAGTCAGCTTCACAAGACTTTCTCGTTTGCAATGACCCAGGAAGACCAAACTCTGTTAATAAGCAGTGAATACCTACTAGGCTGGCAACTGGGTCACAATGTTAATAAATCTCCAATAGCCACATTTTTTTTCCTCTCTTCACGTGCTCTTTCACCTTCTCAGAGACTGTAATTGAGTTTGAATTTTCCTTACTGCTGAGACTACTGTGGTGTTAAAAATAAGTTAGCCCTTTGCCTGTCTCCCTGGCATCTATGATCTCAGACGTCATCAACTTCTCTCCCTTTCCAAGTTAATTATACTCAATGTGAGCTGAATTTTCAAATCCATCTGTTTCCCCCATCTCTGTAGGCAGTTTATTTATATTTGTTCTTTGAAATAGAAAAGGGATAGAACAACAGTTTCTTCATACTTTCAACATTTTGACATCTAAACAATAACTATTCCTTTTAGAATAAAATTGTTGAGAGAGAACTTGATTTCACAGCTGCTCTGAACCTAAGCACTAACAGTGAAGAGGCCAGTACAGCTATGTCTCCTCTGTTATTCTGTCCTATAGGCACCTGTCTTGATTTATAATTACATGCTCATTTATGTGTTAGCATGTTTAATGCTAACTGGATTCTGTAAGAGCAGGAAGATATTTTGTTCACCAATCTATACCTGAAACTTAGTATACTACCTGAAATATGGTAGGTGCTCAATAAATATAGAATAAAGGAAGGAAGGAAGGAATCAAGATTCATCACAGCTGCAATGATTTATACCTTAGAAGTGCACAACGTTTTTACCACCAAAGGACCAGTCTGTTAATTTTTACTTTCATGGATGATGTTTCAGTTAGCTATTGCTGCATAACAAATTACCCCACAACTTATGGCTTAAAACAACAACTTATTCTTTCTCTTGATTCTGTGAATTGGATAGATGGTTCCTCTGCTGGTTTTACCTGGGCCACTCACATGGCTGTATTTAGCTGGACAGTCAGCTGGGCCGTAAGGCCCAAGATGGTCTCACTCACATGTTTGGCAGTTGGTGCTGGCATCATCTGGAGGCATTCCATGTGGCCTCTCAGCCTCTTGTAGGCTAGATGTCTTTCTTACATGGTGTCTCAGGCCAGAGCTGCAAGGCCTATGGAGGGCTAGGCTTTGGAACTCATACAATGTCACTTCTGCCATAATCCATTGGTCAAAGTAAGTCACAAGGCCAGCTCAGATCCAGAGAGTGGGGAAATAGACTCCACTTCTCAATGGGAGAAATTGCAAAATACTCTAGCTGTGCTTTTCAAACTGCCAAGTAGTTTTAAAAAATGATGGTGATGATGATAAAAGTACTGAGTATTTGTCCTATCTAAGCAGTATTCTAAGTAATTTAAGTGTTCAAGTCTCACCACAACAGTATGAAGTAGGTGGTATTATCATCCTCAATTTATAGATAAAGACCTGTAGTTCTATAGAAGAGTTAGAGCAGTTAAAGAACTTGCCCAAAGTCATGCAGCTAGTAAATGGCAATTTAGGTATGTGGACACAGATCAACTGACTTTATAACATATGGTTTTCTCTCCACTCTTCTCCCCCAATTTCTCTGCACTTTTTTTTTGCAGCAATTAACAACTGTCATCTATATTATGTTTTTCCATCTCAACATTAATCTTAATTTTAAGTAATGATACAAAACTATAAAGGGTTTACAATGATTTTTATGAAACCAGAGAAATTATCGCTGTGGCTGGGTTGCAAATAAACAATAGAGTTGAATAGGTAAATATACGTGTAAGCTCTATAAACTGCTACTGGTAGCCTGATTTTGATAATTGCTGAAAGTGTGGGTTTGGCTTTTTTTCTTTTAAAAACAGATTTAAGAACAAACAGAAACTCTATTTAACGTATACAGATAATATGTGGTCCCCCTTCTGGGTTCCCCTGTTAATCAGTAGTTTTCTCATCTTCAGTTCTCTGGGTGAGAAACATTTTCTCCTTTCCTCTTCCTCACTCCATATAATCACCTCTTCCTTTACATTTCCATTACACATAGCTCCTTGCTACTCAAGGTGTGGTCTGTGGACCAGCAGCATGGACATCACCTGGCAGCTCCTTAGAAATGTAGAATCTCAGACTCTACCCAAGACCTACTAAATCAGAATCTGCATTTTAACAAGATCCCCAAGTGATTTGTATGCACTGTAAAGTTTGAGAAGGATTGACATAGTGGATAAGAGAATCAGACTGGGGTTTGATTACTAATGGCAGGCTACTTAAGCTTTCCTAGTCCTGAATCCCTCATCTATAAAATGGGGACAGTAATAGTATGTAGCTCTGAGAGTTGGTGTGAAAACTATGTGAGATGATGCATAATGCCTGGCACACTGTAGGCACTCAACAAATGGTAACTAAGCATATGCAACTTTGTTTTCATTGTCCCAGTTGAAAGCATTATCTCCTCCCACCTGGACCATTATGATAACCTCCTTCCAGCTTTTCTAGCCCCATCATCTTCCCATTCATTCCATTGTACTCTCTAGTACCAGTTATTTCCAAAGCATAGGTATGATTGTATTAATGCCTTCCTCAAAATGCTTTAGGGCATCTCATGGCATTTAAGCCAAACTTCTTGGCATGGCATCCATAGCCCTCTACTCTCTGAGTGAGGCCTAACCAAGAAGGAACAAAAAAAAAAAAAAAAAACACCCTGAAACCAAACCTGTTGCTGTCAAGTCGATTCCTACTCATAGTGACCCTAAAGGACAGAGTAGAACTGCCCTATAGGGTTTACAAGGAGCACCTGGTAGATTAGAACTGCTGACCTTTTGATTAACAGCTGTAGCTCTTAACCACTATGCCACCAGGGTTTCCAAGAAGGCACAACTGAATTTCAAAATCTTGCCCCTGTTGACCAAATTACTGCGCCGAGGGCTGTGGGGACCATGGTCTTGGGGAACATCTAGCTCAACTGGAATAACATAGTTTATAAAGAAAATGTTTTACATTCCACTTTGGTGAGTAGCGTCTGGGGTTTTAAAAGCTTGTGAGTGGCCATCTAAGATATTTTACTGGTCTTACCCTGTCTGGAGCAAGGGAGAATGAAGAAAACCAAACACACAAGGGAAAGATTAGTCCAAAGGACTAATGAATGGACTAATGAATGGACTAATGAACCACAACTACCAGGGCCTCCACCAGACTGAGTCCAGCACAACTAGATGGTGCCTAGTTACCACCACCAACTGCTCTGACAAGGATCACAATAGAGAGTCCTGGACAGAGCTGGAGAAAAATGTAGAACAAAATTCTAACTCACAAAAGAAGACCAGAATTACCGGTCTGACGGAGACTGGAGAAATCCCAAGAGTATGGCCCAGGACACCATTTTAATTCAGTACTGAAGTCACTTCTGAGGTTCATCCTTCAACCAAAGATTAGACAGCCCCATAAAACAAAATGAGACTAAATGGGCACACCAGCCCAGGTGGAAGGATGAAGAGGCAAGAGGGCATAGGAAAGCTGGTGGCAGAGAACTCAAGGTCGAGAAGGGGAGAGTGTTAACATGTTGTGGGGTTGACAACAAATGTCACAAAATAATATGTGTATTAATAGTTTAATGAGAAACTATTAATACACATATTGCTCTGTAACCATCTAAAATACATTAAAAGAAAGATCAAAACAATCTTGCCCTTGTTTTAACAATAAAAAGCTGTGTGACTTTGGGTTATCGCTTTATTCTCTTTGAACTCCAGTTTTCTAACCTATAAAATGAAAGTATTTGACTAATGGTTTTCCCAAGGCCTCTATCTAGTAATTGACCAGGCTGGAATTTAAACCAAGTCTACTGACACGCTGGGAATTCCAGAGTTCTCTACACAACACTGAAAACTGAAACAAGGAACGATTTCCTTATTCCTGGAAAAAAGTATGTCAATTGTTTTGGAACAAATCTACATGGGACATTTTAAACAGACGTTGTTAAAAAGTGCCTAGTATTAGTTAGACCTACTAGCAAAAGACAGATATTTGGCTTGAATGTATTTCAGAGAAAATAGCAAATGTATTCAGTTAAGCAAATTAAGAATAAGGCATTTTATTTAATGTTCTGCAGGAACCAATTGCATTATCAGTAAAAATCATGCAGTATTTTACCAATGCTCCTTTTTGCTTTTGGTTAAAGGGCCACTTTAGACTTTTCAAAATGGCCTGTGATAGAATACTTTTGAAGCAGTGTCTCAGGACGGTATGACGCAGCCCAAGATACCTTTTTATCCCCAAGAAGCTCTAAATTTTACTTTAAAGATGTAGTATTAAATTTTTCAGTTGTTAAAATCACAAGTTCTTGTGGTTTTGCTGCTATAGAAATATAATTTATTTCAAAATTATACATACTTTTCTCAATCCTATGCTTGAAAAAAAGTAAAACATTTTGTGAGATGTTTAATCAATTTTTATCCTTATCTATCATTTACTTGTTTGAATTTTGATATTTATTAGTAGTGATGAAATCATTTGATGGAGAATCCTTTCATAGAATAATGCAGATGAGTACATTTAATCTTAGAAAAATATTCATGTGTTGATACTGTTTTTTCTCAATTCTGTGATGTGCATTTTTTGACGTTAGTGTTTCCGAAATTAGGGTATATCTTATTATTAATGTGTATATTTAACGTTGCACATATGTTTCTCAAAAACAGTTATTAAATTAGTGGTGCATCTTATAATTAATTGTATCTTAGAATTGAGAAAACACTCTAGAGTGTTCTCTGGTACACACAAGTGGGTAGAGGTGATCTACAGGAGACACTGGATCTTTAGATCTTGAGATAGAGGTAATGTCTTAGGCATTTTAAAATTTCCAGTGGAGTCCAGCACAATGTCTGGCAGGTACAGTGCTCTGGAAATATGTATTAAATTATGAATGTACAAACAATGGAAACCAAGACACGATTAAGCATAGTCTTTTGAATGGGCTATAGCTGTAGTTGAGCTAACTGGGAAAAGGGCAAACAAACCGATTTGATGCTGTATGAGTTTCTTATACTGCTGTAACAATTGACCATAAACGTGGTGGCTTAAAACAACACATATTTATTCTCTAACAGTTCTGGAAGCTTTAGAGGAGAATCTGTTTCCTGACCAGAAGTCCACGTAAATTATGAGGAGTTAGTTTTTTTTTTTTTTAAACTCTACAACTTTTAAAGCATAATTATACAATCTTTAATCATTAAACTTTCAGGAATTTGTTATAACCATTAATTGTCAACAGAAATTTTCTTACCATATTTTGTCCACTATCTCACAAAGGAGGAATCATGGTTCAGTGGAAAGAACTCAGGACTAGCTTCTAAGTGTTCATTAGGTGTGGGTCTTAATACACACTGCACTGTTTGATAAAAATAATTTGATCCGTCTGGAGTTCATCTGTAACACTTGATAATCTCTAAAGTATCTTTCAGATCCAAAGTGCCATGACTCTAACCCATGAAAATCAGAAATTTCTGTGACTTCAAGAGTAATACAAGTTCTTACATTTATGCGAATATTATATGGTAATAAGAGCCTTCATACTAATTGGCTATATTTAGGGCACACTTCACTAACTCTGAAATTTTTATTCTTCATGCAGGAGAAACTATTTCTGTTAAGGAAATCTGAAATCCTTTATATAAGAAAACCTTAAAAGTAGAAGCTACAAGGCAGTAAATTATACAAGCAATTTTCAGTCATTGATTTATATTAATCAATCATCAAAGATTAAATGAGGCACCTAAAGCTGAATAAGCATTGATGAGGGATACAATTATCATTTTATATAATAGCAAGCACCCACAAATTAATTAGATATGTGATACTGATCATTATTAACTTCACTTGAAAGTAAACGTGTATACACAAACCCAAACCCAAACCTTGTTGCCATTGAGATGATTCCGACTCATAGTGACCCTATAGGACAGAGTAGAACTGCTCCATGGGGTTTCCAAGGAGTGGCTGGTGGATTCGAACTGCTGACTTTTGGTTAGCAGCTGAGCTCTTAACCGCTGTGCCACCAGGGCTCCATGTATACACAACATGGACAAAAATGCAAAACAGCATTTCTGTCAAACCACCTCTGCATATAAATGTGCTTATGCATAGAAGAGCTATATAAAGGAACAAAAATGAATTTAATAGTCACCCTTTTTATTTTGTACTTTTATTAAATGCTAAAACTTTGAAATTCTTAATAAATATAAATTAAAATAATTTGTTGACTAATTTCTGTATTGGAATTATTTGAGGCCCATTGGAAACACTATTAGAAAAATATGTTGGTTTAAAACCATTTAAATATTTAAAATCATACTATTTTCTGTAATAGAAAAGAAAATAGAAGCAATTACTCTTCAATTATCAAATTATAACCTCTGTTTAAGACCCTTTGTGTGGGTTTTTCAGACGTCAGGGTTATTGCCTGAACCCTGACTGTTGCACCTCAGAGAAATGAGAATGAAGGCCCCTGGAATTGCAGCCATGGCACGGCTTTTGATGACAGCTATAAAGGATCATGAAGCTTCGGTGAGTAGTTCTCCAGGCTCAGCCACAGAACTAAAGTGTCTCAGACATGAGCTGTCTGAGGTTGTAGTTCTTATGTTGTTTACATGCCCATTCATCCAGATATGCATTTAGATATTATCTTGTGCCAAAACAGTGTCTAAAAAAACTAGAACCAAATTCATTGGGTTAAAAGTCATTCCTTTGGTTTTAAAATTTGATTCAAATACAACTGAGATATAAAAAACAGAGATCAGTTATTCAAAAAGCTGCTCTCTGTGACTCTTTTTCTAAAAAGGGCTGATTAAAAGTCAGGTTCAGATGTCCATGGAGCAAGAAATTTTATGTACCTAGATGAAAGAGGTGGGTTTACAGATTTTATCCACAAACGAAATAACAGCATATGCCTTTGTTGAGAATATAGGCTTTTAGAAGCAGTTTTTTCTTTCCTTAAACTGTATCAAAGTGCATGTTTTATACAAGCTAAAGAGGAAAAGATGGATATAATGAATATCTTGAATTTGAGGGCTATTTACTTTTCATACCCTTGAACAAATAGACTCTGTAACTTAAAGAGAATGTGTCTAAGTGTATGCACAACATCTTGAAGTGAAGAACACTATTATTAAAATGGAGATGCTGGTTTCTATAATTAGCAGGAATGAGAACAAAGCCAAATCCAAAATAATATGCTTAAATCATCTACTCATTGCTTTTAGACTTCAGTTCTTTTCTTGTAGAGTTGCAGGAGAAAAGCAAAGGACACTCCAATTTACTGGCTTTCTCCAGGATGTTAGGTACAGAACAGATTGACACCCTGGAGCATGGAAAAAGACAAAACCAGGCAGATCTGGATTTCATCCCAGCTCTTCTGTAGCTGTGCAGCTTTAAGCCTATCACTTAACCTTTGAGTGCCTTAGTAAACCAAAGTAATAATGCTTACCTCACAGTTTGCTACACATCAATTACACATTGCATGTGTGCAATAGATTGTGACTGTTACGCTAAAAGGTGGGTCTTGGTTATTGTATGTATTAAATTGAACCATATGAAATTGCCATTTTTATGAGTCAGAAAATGCTGAATATCAGACCTCATTGTAAGATGGTCTCCTCCCTGGAACCTGGAGGGCACTGTTAAAATGAGGTCACAGTGTGGACACAAAGGTCAGTAGCTGTAGGTTCCTTGGTGGATTTTCAGTAGATGGTCATGGACAGGCATTTTCATCAGTGTAGTCTGTAACATGCTCTAATAACATATACGGCAACAGAGCTCAGGTATCTTAGACTATTCCACTCCCTACCCCAAAACAGATTAACATTTTAAATCTTACTAAAGTTAGCACATTAAACTCATTGCATTTGGATGGTTGGTTACAATTCTGTTTCATGACGCTAAGTCACAAGTACACAAGATTAGTGGGCACACACATACCATCTCACCTGCCTGTCCAATAATGCCGGTAACAAAGTCAAGCCTATCTAGACTCTCGGTGATCCACTGATTCTCCTAAAAGCTCGATTTCGGAGTGTTTTTCACATGGTTGATTTTCCTGTCAGTCACCTTCCTTTGAATTCGAGGAAGGCGGTTTCAGAAATTTCCACTCAACAGGATGTAGAGGAAAGGGTTAATGCTGCTGCTGGTGCAGCTAAGACAGATGGAGAGGTAATAGCCCACATAAGAAGGCTAGCGTGGGCTGCTCCATCTGTAAGTTCACCAGTTGTATCACATGATAGGGAGCAGCACTTAGGATAGATACTGCCACCAGCACCAACACCATCTTTGTCAGCTTCATCACTCTCTGCCTTGGAACACTGGGATTATAACTGCAATGGAAACATTAAAATAGACATGAACATAAGCAACAGTAGAAATGATGAGGCAATGATTTCCTAGAACTTTGGGACAGTTCGTAACAGCTTGTAGTGAAATATGAAGCTCATTTTTGTTTCTACTTATTCAGAGCATTATGAGAGTTCTTTCTTATACCTGTTAAAAACTTCCCAAAGCTGGAACATTTTGAGAAATAAAATAAATAACAGAGGATAGACTTATTACCCCAAGTATAAAATAAATATACACGAGTCTATACGGACAAAAGCAAATGATTGTATAAAATGGAGAGGAGACAAATCTTCTTTACTGAAGAATTCCAAATAATATATGTAGATACTCTCATGAATTGGAATCAACTTGATGGCAACTAACAACACTCGCATTTCTAAGAGGTAGAGTTTAATTCCTGCCTCCCTGCTCCCTACTTGAAGGTGAGCTAGACTTACTGACTAATTTTCAAATAACAGAGAAAGAGATAATAACTTTATACTGGAGAAACCTGGCAATACCTTAACTATGTGATCAAGGTTAACATCATCAGTGACGTCATGTGGCTATCATGTACTCCCTAACACGATGTGATAAGAAGAGCTGATATTTTCCAAACCCAGATTGGGGACTGGATTGAACTGTGTCCCCCCCAAAAATATCTGTCAACTTGGCTAGGCCATGGTTCCCAGTATTGCGTGATTGTCCACCATTTTGTCATCTGTTGTGATTTTCCTATGTGTTATAAATCCTACCTCTATGATGTTAATAAGGCAGGATTAGAGGCAGTTATGTTAATGAGTCTGGACTCAATCTACAAGATTAGATTGTGTTTTAAGTCAATCTCTTTTGAGATATAAAAGATAGAAGCTAGCAGAGAGACGTGGGGGACATTATACCGTCAAGAAAGAAGCACTGGGAGCATAGCACATCCTTTGGACCTGGGATCCCTGTGCTGAGAAGCTCCTCGACCAGGGGAAGATTGATGACAAGGACTTTCCCCCAGAGCCAACAGAGACAGAAAGGCTTCCCCTGGAGCTGGCGCCCTAAATTCAGATTCCTGGCCTCCTAGACTGTGAGAGAATGAAATTCTCTTTGTTAAAGCCATCCACTTGTGGTATTTCTGTTATAGCAGCACTAGATGACTAAGACAGGGGACATTTTACAGGATATCTAGACAGTACTTTTGAAGACTGTCAAGGTTATGAGAAACAAGGAAAGACTGAAAAAAAGGTCACAGACTAAAGGAGACTGGGAAGAACCGACAACTAAATGCAATGTGGTGCCATGAACTGGATCCTGGAACGGAAAGAGAATTTTAATAGAAAAACTAGTGAAATCTGAATGAAGTCTAGAGTTTACTTAATAGTAATGTACGAATGTCAGTTTCTTTATTTGGAGAAACGTACTATCGTAATATGTTAACAATGGGGAAACTGAGTGAGGAGTTGTATTGCAGTGAGTTCCCTTGTGTGGCCTTTTGCACTTGGTTCTTGGCAAAATGGCTTAGATTTCCCAAGTTTTTTTTTTTCCTTCTATACTTGAGGGTTTCTTACTTTTGTTTGGTTTGCTGCCTGGTAATTGACAGGGCTTCAGTTGATTAACATTTCCTAGATAATCAAGGATTGGCTGGGCTCCAATCCGGCTTAGGGAAGCCCCACCTTGAAATTACTGATATATGAGGGACTGAAACACAGAGGTTTTAGGGCTTTTTGGCTGAGAGCTGAAAGGATGGCATGTCCATCAGGAACAGAAGCCCTGCACCAGAAAACCTCCTAGACCTGGGTAAAAGAGCTGTAACACGTTTAGAGCTGTGGATGGAAGCAATGACGATGCCAGAAGCGGTGGAGACAATAGGTGGGTCCTGAGAGTGGAGCAGAGCTGCACCGGCATGGGGCATATCGGCCCCAAGACTTGTACCAGCAGGGTGCATGTCTGCTCCAGAGAAACATTGTGGAGCATTTGAGAGTGATCATCTGTTCTCAGGAGGATAGGTATGTTCCTCTGAGATGCTGAGGCCCATGCTGGGACCCCTCTCAGGCCTCACCTCATGCATATCTTCATTTCTCTTTATATCTTTTGTTTATATCTTTCTCTGTTTTATTAAACTTGTTATTGCACGTATGGAGCCCTGGTGGTGCAGTGGTTAAGAGTTTGGCTGCTAACCAATAAGATGGCAGTTCAGATCCACCAGCTGCTCCTTGGAAATCCTATGGGGGCAGTTCTACTCTGTCCTACAGGGTCGCCATGAGTCGGAAGGCAACTTGACGGCAATGGATTATTGCAGGTATGGTGATTCCATGAGTTTTGTGGACATTGCAATGAATTATCGAACCCAGTAGAGGGAGTGGTCTGGGATGGCTGGTGTCAGAAATAATGCGGAAGTTGAAAAGTGGAGGTATATTTGACCTCTACCTCATAGGAACCAGATTTGCAGATTCTTATATTCAAAGTTATCCCTCATGAAGTCAGTTATGAAGTTATCCCTGGAGTTACCACTTCAGGAGTATAGGGGAGCTCTCTTTGCAACTTTTCTGTAAATTTAAAATTATTCCAAAAAAATTATTAAAAAGTTCTCAAATTTTGTCATGTTATGTCATAGTTAGACATTTAACAGAAATCTCCCTAGGGACATGATTGAGGTAGATTAACAAGCCTTATGAATAACATGAAAAAAGGCAAGGCAGCTAAAAATCATTTGAAAATAGTGATTTCTCTGCAGTTTATCAGAGTAGGCACAATTCCTCTAACTTCTGCATTTTGAGGCATATCTGAACTGTGTAAGCTTTGTTTCATAAGATGCTCTTTACATTTCTGGGAAAAGCATTAGGAGCAAAATGATCTGATTTGGAGAACGGTTTTAAAAGGATTCAACATCCTCTCCAACTTTTGGTGTCTTAGTGTTCCGTATGATTCCAGTTCAATCTTCTTACCAATTCAGCTCCTTGGATGCATTTAGAAGCTAATTTTTTTTTCTATAACTATGGCTTCTTCCCTGTCCCAGTCTAAATGGACCACCCTTTAATAATGTAAGATTATCAAAGAATTTCAAGAAGCTAATTGGGAAAAAGTTTGTGAACCCAGAGACAACTTAAACTATTGGTATCATGGGTTTGCTGCAGATTTTGACTAATGGTGGTTATATTGTTCACATTTTTTTTTTTAATCTTCAGAGTGTTACATGTGGTGTGCAGAGAAAACCCAGAAATCTGCCTTTCCAAAAGGAATACAAAAGTCTATTCAAAAGACAAATTTCAGTAATGACTTTGACCCAACATGTTAGATAATTACTGACTTACTTATTTAAACAGCTTAGTATATAAAATTTCAAGGTGAAATAATTTAGATTTATTCATGCAGTTTTAGAGACAAGTATCTTTAAAGGTCCTTCCTAAGTTTGTTGTCTCTAGGTAAGTCTTTGGTTTCATTTACCTCCAATTTCCCACTAAGTATTTAAAATTAATCAGATCCTTTTTCTGTAAATTAAAAAAAAAAAAAATTAAAGATTGCTCATAACATCTAAGATATTTACATATATACAACTCTGCAAAATGTATAACTAAAACATTAAATGACATTTGTTGATGACAAATACTAAATTCTTTAGATAGAATCTTGAGTTCTGTTCACATTTTAATGAAACCATTACATTAGTGATTTCATCATTTATCACTGAGAGATCTTCAAATAGCTGCTTCAAAACATGTCTTATTTACAGCAAATGCCACATATATATAAATGCCCTTTTGTCCAAGTGTAGTATTTTTCAAGTGATTATCACTTAAGGTGCCATTGCAGATGTCTTAGGTTATCTGAATTTTTCTTTTACTAACTAAAGTAGGGAGCCACACTAGTGAAAATGGTGGAATAGAGACCTCTGGGGGTACTCCCTCCCCAGAAATGTCAAAAAAGTTGGCAAAAGCTCTCGGAATCAATCTTACCAGAACTCTGGAAAATTGTCGAAAGTTTACAGTGACCAAGTAAACATTTGCCAGAAGAAAGGTCACTGAAACAGGGTAGAAGATCTCTGTGGTGTTTTAACTTACCTAAGTCTCACCCTCCTCCCCAGTATCACGGTAGTTTTGAAAATGGCAGCCTGTGTTCCTGGTGTTGGTATCTGGTTCTAGAGGGAACACAGTGAACCTTGTTCCCAAGGAATTATGTTTGTCTGTTTTGACCTGACTGAGGTTTACCTAGCTGCCTGTCACAAGGAGATTCTCTTTGTTTCACCTGCTTGGAACTCTGTCAGGGTGGAGCTGTTATATGGCTTTGTGGTCTTCAAAAACAATGAAAGTCAAATGAAGAAGCTATTGCTACCTGGGGCAACAACAACAACAAAATAATAATAATAACAGCTGGGGGAAACAGTTTACCAACTGGGGCAAAAAATAACAGTTACAGCAAACAATAGATAGATTGAAAGTCTGGGAGGAAGAGCCAAGCAGTGGGATTTTTTTGAGAGGGATGCAGGCTTTGAAAAGTTGCTATGTATATTGGAACCAAGAAAGCCACATATGTGCTTAGGGCAGGATGCATTCTCAGAAGAGACTTTAGAAGACCCTAAGTTGGTACATCGGACTGGTCTTTAGGCTCAAATCAAGCAGGAAGTGAAAGGTACAGCAGAGTTGTAAATGGCCTGGCTAAGCATTGAAAGGGTACCCTCAGCTCGGAGCATACAGCATATTTCTTCTTTTCTGAAAAGACCTACAGAATATTTCTTCTTTTCTTTTCTTTCTTTAATATCATAATATTCAAAATGTCTAGTTTTCAACAAAAAATTATGATGCGTGCAAAAAAAGAAAGACCCAAAAAAGTATGATTCATTAACAGAAAAAATAAAAAAAGAAATGAACATAAACTGCCCCTAAGGAAGAACAGACATTGGAATTACTAGGCAAAGACTTTATATCAACTATCTTAAATATCCTCAAACTGCTAAAGGAATCATAGAGAAAGAACTAAAGGAAACCAGAAGAATGATGTCTCAACAAGTAGACAATATCAATAAAGAGATAGAAATTATAAAAAGGAACCAAATAGAAAATTTACAGCTGAAAAGTACAATAATTGAAATGAAAAATTCACTAGAAGAGTTCAGTAGCAGATTTGAGTAGACAGAAGAAAAAATGAGCAAACTTGACAATAGATCAAATGAAAGAATACAGTCTGAGGAACAGAAAACAAAAAGAATGAAGAAAAATGAACAGAGTCTAGGAAACTTGTGGAACACCAACAAGCATACCAATATACAGATAATGGAAGTCCCAGAAGTAGAGGAGAGAGAAAAAGGGGTAGAGAGAATAGTTGAAGAAATAATGGTGGAAATCTTCTCAAATTTGATAAAAAATATAAATCTACACATCCAAGAAGCTCAAGAAACTCCAACTAGGATAAGCTTAAAGAGATGGACACAGAAACACATTATAAACAAATAAAGCAAAATAAGGCAAACTCTTACCATCCAGCATCCTTATTTTGTTGATACATCTCCCAAGTATGGCATAAGGTTAAAATATAGCACACCAAAATCAAAGGTAAAGGGAAAAAGAAAGTTGTTATTGTCAAATAAAGAGTATACCTGTAAAATGAGAAAGAGAGAGAGAAGACATTACTGTTAAATTAACTATGCTAGGAATTAGCTTTTACAATTTATGAGGCATAATTCTCCGATTTTTCAGGGCCCAGGATAAAAGTCCTTGGGAAAAAGCTAAGGATATTTGGGTGCTTTCACATGGTGAAGAAGTCAAGCTCTTCATTGTTCACTAACAATGGTGCTTGTCTCTTCTTCAGCCAAGCCCAGCTCTACTGAGTGCAGAACAGGTGAGGCTACTTATTATTATTATTATTGCTATCTTTATTATTATTATTAACAACAATAGGCAACAGCATAACATATGTTATGTAGTAGGCACTGTTCCTGCTACCCGTCTGTCAGGTTGTCTTACTGTGGTGACTTGTATGTTGCTGTGATGCTGGAAGCTGTGCCACCAGGATTTCAAATACCAGCAGGGTCACCCATGGTGTATGAGTTTCAGTGGAGCTTTCAGACCAAGACAGACTAAGAAGAAAGACCTGGCAATCTATTTCTGAAAATTAATGGCTCACAAGAAAACACTGTCTAACTTGCTTGTTTTGGACACATCATCAGCAGTGATGGATCGTTAGAGGAGTACATTGTGTTTTATGAAGTAGAGGAATAACCAGTGCATGGGAGACCTTTGATGATATGCATCAGCACAATAGCTGCAACATGATGGTAATGTGAGGATGATGCAGAAAAGGGCAATGTTTTGTTCTGTTGTATATACATATGGTTGGAGTACATAAGGTCATGTGTACATGAGTTGGAGTGGACTTGATGGCAGCTGACAACAACAACAGGCACTGTTCTAAGTGCTTTATGTATGTTAACCCACTGAACTTATGTGACCCTATGAGCATGATGCCATTAGTATCCTTGTGTTATAGAAGAAGAAACTGAGGCATGAACGGGTTAAGTGGCTTTCCCAAAGTTACTCAGCTAGTAAGTGGCAGAGGTGGGATTTGAATACAGACAGGAAGTTGGGCTCCAGAGCCCATGTTATACCATGGCACCTGATGACCTCTCAATGGGCTTGAAGGAGGGCATGTTGTAAAGTCTGGTTTTGGTGCTCCTCCAGAGAAAATTCTGAGATGAGTTAACTCCAGTCCTGCATAGGTACCATCTGTCCTCCTTCCTGGCAAAACCCTGGCCTCTAGAAAAGGAGGCAGGCCCAGATTGAGTGGGTGTGGACAGGGTGAATACCTGGGACCAGGCTGCAGCATGGTAGTTCCAGTGACAGATCATCTTAAGGGCTTAATTCTAGGAGGAAAAACAGAGGCTGCCACCTAGGAGTATCCTTTATGATAACCAACCCAAAATAGCAGAAGCAGCTGTAGATTCAGAATAGTTCATTTTTTTTTAAGATCACATAGTGAGCATCAGGTTGTCCTTTTAGGCAGGCTGGGGCTCATATTAGCATATCAACCATGAGTGATTAAATATCACTTCACCTCTTGGTTCCTGTTAGTTGGCTGTTGGTTTTTGTCTGTGAGTGCAGCCAATGCTGGTGGGAGAAATAGTGAATGAACAATCCCATCATTATTGCACTCACATGAAGATTTCTTTCCTGGATTTGTGGCCTTACTGGGCCTGTACCTTCTCTACATCATAAAGAAATGACTCAACCATCTGACAACTGATAGAGTGGGGAAAAGAAATCTAGGCTGACTTGAGATAATATATGTAGAAAGTACCTAGCACAGCACCTGGCCCTCAAAAACCCAAAAAGCCCATTGCTGTTGGGTCAATTCCGACTCTTAGCAACCTTATAGAACAGAGTAGAACTGCCCCACAGGGTTTCCAAGACTATAATATTTACGGAAGCAGACTGCCACATCTTTCTTAGTAAACCAAAAAAACCAAACCTGTTGCCATCAAGTTGACTTTGACTCATGGTAACCCCATGTGTTACAGAGCTGAAGTGCTCCATTGGGTTTTCTTGGCTATAATCTTTATGGAAGCAGACAGCCAAGCCTTTCTCATGTGGCCCCGCTGGGTGGGTTCGAACTGCCAGTCTTTAGGTTAGTAGTAGAGCACAAACCGTTTGTGCCACCCATGGACCTGGCCCTTAGTAGGTGCTCAAAAATTTTTAGTCATAGGCTTCCAATGCTATATTAAAAAATTCCAAATAGGAAAATTTTGACTTAATTTTTCTTTTCAACTTAAAATGTAAGAACCAAAATGACCGTGTGGGGTGCATATTGATAAGGTTCATGTCTTTGTCTCTTAGATCCTCTTGGAAAACTCTGACTTTGCTTGATTGCTGAATTCCTGGCTTGACTAGCTGCTATGTATCTTTTAAATCCATATCTAAATATATTTGCAACCACTGTGGTTACATGATTAAATTCAAACTCTTTTTATAAAGGTTACCAGAAGAGTCAGCACCCCTCTCCTTAAAATCAAACTATCAACTTGATTGTGGAAAGCAGAAAACTAAGTGGGGAGACTGACAAGAAGAGGATCCCCAAGGACACTCCATGAGGCTGCTCATGTGCTGACAAGGAGATTGAAGTACTTCACAACTTAATTCAACTCTATTTTTCTTAAGTCTTAACAACTTACCAGAGTACATCGTCAGGGGATGTTAAATCAAAAGCACAACTCTCGACGCCGTCTTTAAATTTGATGACCTTTGAGTAGAACCAGACAGGTAATGTCAGAATAAAGGAAGCTGCCCAGAGGCTCAAATTGATGCAGATGGTCTTGTACCTTGTCCTCCAACTCCTAAGTCGAAATGGCTGGACGAGAGCCAAGTACCTGCAAAGCCAGATAAGAAGGGTTTGGGAACAATCAATAAAAGCACTGAGCTCCAAGAATGAAAGGTTCATGACAAGAGTAAATTATTAGTATTATTATCCTCCCTGAAGCACACCTCAGTCAAGGCAAAAGAAAGTTATATTTTCTAAGAGTTGGCTGCTACCTGTAGAGAAAACAATTCTTTACCCTGAAAGTCTGAATAAACCACTCACCAAAATAGCTGTCACTTCCACGAACACACTGATAATTCTGGTAAAATTCTGCAATGCAAACTCTTTATTTACAAAGGTACTTCCCTTGTAAAGGAAGTTCTGGAAAACTTCGTCTCTGAACAGGGATTTCCTCCACAAGGAAATGACCCTCTTTCCGGTAAGATTTACAGTCACAGAGGCAGGAAGGAGGAAAGTACAGGGCTTATAAGAGTATCCTCAGCAAGATGAGGTTAGGCGCATCTGATAGACATTTTAATATGGCTGTACAATAGGGTCCCCAGGCTCTTGGAGATTCAGTTCATAGAAATCAAATCCTAGAAGACGAAAAAGTGTGACTAGTTTAGACAATGCAAATTCCTCAGGAAATTTAGGCTAGAGGCTGGAAGGAAGAAATGGGTTAGTATCATGGGGAAGAGGTTTTTTGTTTTTTCAAATTATTTTTATTTTAGATGCAGAAAAAAGGTTAATCAATCAAACTTGAAGTCATGACATATAAAATATCTTTGGTTCTCCAGTAAATCCAAGAACTTTTCAGAGCCAATTGAAAACTAAAAGATGAAAAGTGTTCGGATTCAGAGGGGAGGATATTTGAGAAAGCAGTTTTGCTGTGGGGTGGGGGTGGAAGGTGGTATTAGTAGAAATTAAATAAATGTAAAAGATAGTTTTGCTGTTGTTGTTAGCTGCCGTCAGGTTGGCCTCCCACAAACGGGGACCCCATGCTAAATGCTAAATGCTAAAGAGCTAAATGCTGCCTGGTCCTGCACCATCCCAATGATCTGTTGTGGATTGGACTGCTGTGATTCACAGGGTTTTCGTTGGCTGATTTTTGGAAGTAGCTCACCAAGCCTTTCTTCTTCTATCGTCTTAGTTTGGAAACTCCGCTGAAACTGCCCAGCATCATAGCAACACTCAAGCCTGCACTGACAAACCACTGGCTTTGCATGAGGTGCATTGTCTGGGAATCAAACAGGGGTTTCCACATGGGGATGAGAATTCTCCCACTGAACCACCACTGCCCTCAAAAGGTAGTTTTCAATGGTCACTTAATTTTCTCTCAGTTTTTGTGGAGCTACTTAACGAAGACTCATAAAAATGTAAGAATCCTTGTTCTCTTGCTCATTCAATTTTGGAAAAGAGGCAGAACATTTTACACTCAGTTTAGGGACTCATCCACATGAGGGAGAACCTTTTGGTCTGGATGCCTCAGCAGCCCCTCCTGAAGCACGCTGCACTTACATCACCTGTGGCTAGAAGGAAAGAAGACACCTGAAGATGTGAGCTGTGGGTGGAGTGGGCACCTTGCCTCCCTCCCTTCTTGCTGTTAGTGATTGCACAGCAGCCTAGTCATCATTCTTTCTGGATTTAAAAGCTAATGGAGTCATGGTGGCAACAGATTGGGGAGCTCTTCTCTGACCGTTATCCCTTCTCAGCTGAACACCCTTTGGTAGCTTTCCATTGCCTTTCAGATAAAATTTGGAATTCTTGGAATTCTTTCTTCACCTGGCGCTGCCTGCTGCCCAGGCTGGAGCTTGTGACAGTCTCCCTCTGATTTTCCTTCAATCCAGAGCCCTTTTCCTTTCAGGGTCGGGTGCATGCTGTTTCACCTGCCTGGAAGGATCTGCTTCTGCTTCTTCCTGTTCTTCCTTCAAGTCCCAAGTTAAACTATCCCCTCCTTGGAGAAGCCTCCCCTGACCATTCACCCTCTACAACGGTCCTTGACTGTAAATACAGGCTGTTGGGGTCCTCGCTTTTCTTTTCTAGTTATTATCACTGTGTGGAATTATGCAGTTACCCTTGTGACTCTTCACCTAATATCTATCTACATCCCTGGAATGGAGGCTTCACAAGGGCAAGAACCTTGACTATTAGTTTAATGGTGCTCTGTCCCCTGCATCTCTGGTGGAGTTCCTGGCATATGATTTATGCTCAGTAAATAGTTGTTGAATAATGAATGAATAGGGAACTTTGGCTTCTACTAACTGACTTTTGATGTTCTAGAGAATTTATTTACAAAAGTAACCACAAATAAAATTCTAGGTAGAGTATATCTGGCAGCAAATATTTTTAATATTTTTAATATTTACAAAATTTCTGAAGTATTTCTTAGAAAGAAAAATGAAAGCATTATCAGAAACTCTTGAAACTTATGATCCATTAAATTGGCAATTAAAACGTCTGTTTTGTCTAAATAATAAGGCATACTGATGGCACTGACATTTGGTTATGGCCTTAAACAGAAAACCCCATTTCTCTTCTACAGTCCATTTATTACAGATTTTGTTGCACCTTTATAAATTTAGTTGTGCTATAATTATGATAAATGCTAGGGAGAAAAGGTTTGGTTCTACAGACTCTTCATTTGGCTCTGGCCACATGGTCCTATATAGTGAGGGCAGGGAGAAGGAAAGGGCCTGAGTGTCTTAACTCTAAAGTAAATTTTAGCATTCTGTGTCCGTGTCAGATTTTTTTAAAAAATGCTACTCAGGCATGTATATATATATATATATATATATATATATATATATATATATATATATATATATATGTGTATATATATACAGTTGTTCTTGTTGTTAGGTGCTGTCAGGTAGGTTCCGACTCATAGCGACCCTATATATAACAGAAGGAAACACTGCCCAGCCCTGCGCCATCCTCACAATCATTTTTATGCTTGAGCCCATTGTTGCAGCCACTGTGTCAATCCACCTCGTCGAGGGTCTTCCTTTTTTTCGCTGACCCTCTACTTTACTAAGCATGATGTCCTTCTCCAATGACTGGTCCCTCCTGATAACATGTCCAAAGTATGTGAGATGTAATCTTGCCAGCCTTGCTTCTAAGGAGCATGCTGGTTGTACTTCTTTCAAGACAGATTTGTTCGTTCTTCTGGCAGTTCATGGTATGTTCAATAGCCTTTGCCAACCACACAATTCAAAGGTGTCAATTCTTCTTCGGTCTTCCTTATTCATCATCCAGCTTTTGCATGCATATGAGGCGACTGAAAACACCAAGGCTTGGGTTAGGCGCACCTTAGTCTTCAAGGTGACATCTTTGCTTTTTAACACCTTGAAGAGGCCAGTGCAATGCAGATTTGCCCAGTGCAATGTATCATTTGATGTCTTGACTGCTGCTCCCATGGGTTTTGATTGTGGATCCAAGTAAAATGAAATCCTTGACAAAGTCAATCTCTTCTCTGTTTATCATGATGTTGCTTATTGGTCCATTTGTGAGAATTTTTGTTTTCTTTATGTTGAGGTGTAATCCATACTGAAGGCTGTAGTCTTTGATCTTCATCAGTAAGTGCTTCAAGTCCTCTTCACTTTCAGCAAGCAAGGTTGTGTCCTCTGCATATTGCAGGTTGTTAATGAGTCTCCTCCAATCCTGATGCCGTGTTCTTCTTCATATAGTCCAGTTTCTCAGATTATGTTCTCAGCATACAGATTGAATAAATGTGGTGAAAGGATACAACCCTGACACACACCTTTCTTGACTTTAAACCACTCTGTATCCCCTTGTTCTGTTTGAATGACTGATTCTTGATCCATGTACAGGTCCTCATGAGCACAATTAAGTGTTCTGGAATTCCCATTCTTTGCAATGTTATCCAGAATTTATTATGATCCACAGAGTTGAATGCATTTGCATAGTCAATAAAACACAGGTAAACATCTTTCTGATATTCTCTGCTTTCAGCAATGATCCATCTGCAATGATATCCCTTGTACCATGTCCATTTCTGAATCTGACTTGAATTTCTGGCAGTTTTCTGTTGATATACTGCTGCGGCCGCTTTTGAATGATCTTCAGCAAAATTTTACTGGAGTGTGATAATGCTATTGTTTGATAATTTCTGCATTCAGTTGGATCATCTTTCTTGGAAATAGGCATAAAATATGGATCTCTTCCAGTCTGTTGGCCAGATAGCTGTCTTCCAAATTTCTTGGCAGACGAGTGAGCACTTCCAGTGCTTCCTCCATTTGTTGAAACGTTTCAATTGATATTCTGTCAATGCCTGGAGACTTGTTTTTCCGCCAATGCCTTCTTCAGTGCAGCTTGGACCTCTTGCTCCAGTGCCATCGGTTCTTGATCATATGCTACCTTGTGAAATGATTGAACATCGACCAATTCTTTTTAGTACAGTGAGTCTGTAAGTTCCTTCAATCTTCTTTCGATACTACCTGTGTTGTTTAATATTTCCTCCGTAGAATCCTTCAAGATAGCAACTCGAAGCTTGAAATTTTTCTTCAGTTGTTTCAGCTTGAGAAATGCCGAGTGTATTCTATCCTTTTGGTTTTCTATCTCCAGATCTTTGCCCATTTCATTTTACTACTGTACTTTGTCTTCTCAAATCGCCCTTTGAAATCTTCTGTTCAGCTCTTTTACTTCGTCATTTCTTCCTTTTGCTTTAGCTACTCGACGTTTAAGAGCAAGTTTCAGAGTCTCTTCTGACATCCATTTTGGTCTTTCTTTCCTGTCTTTTTAAGGACCTCTTGCTTTCTTCATGTATGATGTCCTTGATGTCATTCCACAACTTGTCTAGTCTTAGGTCATTAGTGTTCAACGCATCAAATCTATTATTGTGATGGTCTCTAAATTCAGGTGGGATATACTCAAGACTGTACTTTGGCATTGTAGAATTGTTCTAATTTTCTTCAATGTCAGTTTGAACTTGCATACAAACAATTGATGGTCTGTTCTGAAGTTGGCTCCTGGCCTTGTTCTAACTGATGATATTGAGCTTTTCCATCATCTCTTTCCACAGATGTAGTCAATTTGATTCCTGTGTATTCCATCTGGAGGTCCATGTTTACAGTCACCATTTGTATTGGTGAAAAAAGGTATCTGCAGTGAAGAGGTTGATCTTGCAAAATACTATCATGCTATCTCTGGCATCATTTCTATCACCAAGGCCATATTTTCCCACTACCAATCCTTCCTTGTTTCTAACTTTTGCATTCCAAACACCAGTAATTATCAAAGCATCCTGATTTCATGTTTGATCAGTGTCAGACTGCAGAAGTTAGTAAAAATCTTCAATTTCTTCATCTTTGGCTTTGGTGGTTAGTGAGTAAATTTGAATAAGAGTATTAGCTGGTCTTCCTTGTAGTTGTATGGATATTATCCTATCACTGACAGTGTTGTACTTCAGGATAGATCTTGAAATGTTCTTTTTGACAATGAATACGACACTATTCCTCTTCAATTTGCCATTCCCAGCATAGCAGACCAGATGATTGTCTGATTCAAAATGGCCAATACCAGTCCATTTCAGCTCACTAGTGCCTAGGATATCGATGTTTATATGTTCCATTTTATTTTTGATGACTTACAATTTTCCTAGATTCATACTTCGCACATTCCACGTTCCAATTATTAATGGATGTTTGCAGCTGTTTCTTCTCATTTTGAGTCATGCCACATTAGCAAACGAGGGTCCTGGAAGCTTGACTCCATCCACGTCATTAAGTTCGACTCTACTTTGAGAAGGCAGATCTTCCCCATTCCAGTTTGGAGTGCCTTCCAACCTGAAGGAGCCCTGGTGGCACAGTGGTTAAGAGCTCGGCTGCTAATCAAAAGGTCGGCAGTTTGAATCTACCAGACACTCATTGGACTCTATGGGACAGCTCCACTCTGTCCTATAGTGTTGCTATGAGTCAGAATTGGCTCAACGGCAATGGGTTTATGTTTTTTTCCCCAACCTGAGGGAATCATCTTCCGGCACTATGTCAAAGAATGTTCCACTGCTATTCATAAGGTCAATTTTTTCAGAAGTAGACTGCCAGGTTCTTCTTCCTAGTCTGTCTTAGTCTAGAAGCTCAGTTGAAACATGTGATCCTGCTGATATTTGAAATACTGGTGGCAAAACTTCCAGTATCACAGCAACACACAAGCCAGAACAGTATGACAAACTGATAGACACATGGTAGACACATCTATATATCTATATATACATATCACACACAGAAAAAAAGATCCTTTCCGCATTAGGAACTATATACAATCGGTCTGTTCCAAAGCAGGAAATTCTCCTTTACTTTATTTGCAGTAAGAGGTCTTCAGAAGGAAGACAAATGACCATATTTAAAACAGGCCTGGACTCTCCTATCTCCAAGGTAGAGGGTATGGAGAAGCTTTTTTTATCCATGAGATTGGGACTACTATCAGTAGGGCTGTGTTTTAAGCTGCTCCTTTAAAGTGGGCCTGGCCTGTGCAGGGACATTTCCCCAGTGTTTGAATACTGGCAAGCTCACTGGGCTTTCCTCAACACATGGCCAGCATTGGTTGCTATCAGCTGAGCTAACCAGTCCTACACAGTAAATTAATTTAAAAATATGGTATGAATTCTGAATTGAGAAGCACACTTCATATTTTGAGAATTTTTTTGCAAAAAAGCAGCAGGATATAAAAATGCGTAAAACTTTACCATCATTATTCATTTCTGTCAGAGTGAAGGATTATATTAACCTTGCCATTCCTTCTTTCCTTCATCTGAAGACATGCTGATCACTTCCCTACTCTAAAGGCCCACTTGAAAGGGGGAAAGAGGCAGTGCTCAGGAAGAAGTCCTTGATAGACCCAGGGGAATTTAACACTTTCTTCACAACTGACATTTATTTATTCAATTCTTTCATCAAATATTTTTAAGCACCTACTATATGCCAGGCATTGTTACATAGTACTTGGGACATATCAGTGAACGAAGACTCTATCTCTGTGGAGTTTACGTTTCAGGGGTAGGGGAAGCTAAATAAACAGTGAGCAAAAAGAAAAGTAAATTATACATTTAAAGCAAGAGAAAAACATAAAGTAGACCAGGGCAAGGGGCTTCAGAAACATTCAGCTGAGGGAATGGAACAGGAAGTAGAAGGTGGATTGAGATTTTAAGTGAGTTGTTCTTCCACACAGCATATTACTGTTGTGTGTATTATGGTTGTCTTTGGGGCCTGTTTTTATATGGGGATACCTGCTAAGACCTGGTATGGAGTCTTGGCATCTGGATGATGAAGGACATATCCTAGTTCTCATGCTTCCTAGAGGCCGAATAATGAGGTAGTTATGAGCTACCTGCCTTCTCTAAAGTCAGACGGTTTGTATGTGAACCAGGCTCTGCAGCTCACTGGCTCCACCATAAGTGGAGCCATCATCATTATCACCATGAATATCATAAGCTTACACGGTTGGTGAATATGGGTACAGCACATTCCAGGACACAGTAGAGTAAATTTCTAATGATGTAAAATGGCACCATTTTCATTAACCAATTATATTGATGAGTATAAAAGATGGCCTTCCTAGCTGCACAGGAACCCATATCCACTCCACTGATTACTTTGAGAGAGCTGCTAGGTGGTAACCTGAGTGTGCGAGACAGTGACCAGAATTAGCCCTGGATAGAGACTGAGGCTAGGAGCCCTGGTGGTTCAGTGATCCAGTGCTCGGCTGCTAACTGAAAGATCAGTGGTTCAAAACCACCAGCTGGTCCATGGGAGGAAGATGTGGCAGTCTGCTTCCATAAAGATTTACAGCCTTGGAAACCCTATGGGGCAGCTCTACTCTGTCCTATAGGGTTACTATGGGTCAGAATCAACTCGACTCGATATTAACGGGTTTGGTTTAGGGTTTAGGGAGTGAGGAGCTCTAGTTTGGTTTTTGGATCTGCCACTTACTGTCCATGTACCTCCAGCAAACCCCCTTATCTCTCTGGGCCTCAGCTTCCTTATTGCAAGAATGATGGAGGAGTTCATTCTGGTTTCTAACATTTCATGATTTTGTGATTTTTTTTTTCTTGCAGTGAACTGTAAATAAAACTAAGGTCAAAAACAATGATGAGAAAAAAAGATTTTAGTGCTTTAAGTTTTCCATTAAAAAATAATAGACCTTAAAGGGGCACACTAGCCCAGGGGCAAGGATAAGAAGGCAGGAGGGGACAGGAAAGCTGGTAATGGGGAACCCGAGGTCGAAAAGGGGAGAGTGTTGACATGTCATGGGGTTGGCAACCAATGTCACAAAACAATATGAGTATTAATTGTTTATGAGTAACTAATTTGCTCTGTAAACCTTCATCTCAAGTACAATAAAAAATTAATTAAAAATATAATAATAGACCTCTGTGGAAGATGAAAAAAATATTCTTAAGGAATCAGTCCTACCATGACATAAGCAAAGGAAGAGATGCTTTGCTGTTATAAACCAGTACTGATGTTGCTTCTATTGGAAGACCTTGGAGGAGTGCAGGTGGCCCTGAATTATATTAAGATCTTTCAAAGCCTCTTGACTTACCTGTCCACTCTCATTACAGTTATAATGGCACTACAGGCAAACTGGTTGCATGTATCGAGGGATGTGATGATGGTGCAGAGAGGCCCCCCAAAAACTCACTCTCCTCTTCGGGCCCACTGGTGAATAAGAAACGGCATTCCAATGATGTGAACCAAATCAGCCACAGCCAGGTTGCTGATATAAATGTCAGGGATTGTTTTTTTTTCTAGACCTGAAAGAAATGGAGAGAAACTGAGGACTGACATCAAAAGCATGCACCGGCTTCAATTTACGCTACCTGTTAGAAAATTTCCATTGCCATGATGAATTTTAAAAGTTAAAGTAAAACCTACATAAAGGTATCGAGTTAATTCCACTCATGGTGACCTCACTCATGTGTGTTAGAGTAGAACTGAACTCCATAGCGTTTTCATGTTTGTGACCTTTGGAATCAGATCTCCAGGCCTTTCTTCTGAGGCATCTCTGGGTGGACTCAAACTGCCAACTTTTTGATTAGCAGCCAAGCACTTAAGTGTTTACACCACCACCACCAGAGACTCCAGCTAACTGTAGTGATTTTAAAGTACAGTCATGGGTTGCTTAACATCCACAGTACGTTCTGTGAAACAGGACATTATGTGAATTGGATGTTGTGCGAACACCATATCATACACCGGCAGTCCCCGGGTTACGAATGTTCAACTTACAGACAACTCATACTTAAGAATGGACTGCCATAAAGCCTATTATATTAAAATTTTGAGTTAAATATAATGACAGCGCAATCTTTTTGTATACAAGAGACATGAGATACATGTGTTGCTGCACATGGAAAGCTGCCGCGTTTGCTATGTCCAGTTATGTCAGCTACATCCTATTCTCCAGTCGGGATTTCTGAACTCTGTTATAACCTTATGGAACCACAGACATATATGCGGTCGGACATTGCCCAAAAGGACATTATGTGGCACATGACTGTATGTTCACAAATTCTTTGATACTCCTTCTTTAAAAAGGTGGAGCCTAATTCACCTCGCTTTGAGTGCAGATTGGATTTAGTAATTCACTTCTAACAAACAGAATGTGGTGAAAGTGACAGTGCGTGACATCTGAAATTAGGACTTAAAAGACATTGTGGGACTGTCTTCTTGCTCTCTCTCAGATCATTGGCTTTGGGGGAAGCCAGCTTCCATGTTGTGAGGGTACTCAACCAACACTATGAAGAAGTCCAGGTGAAAAGGACCGAGTCCCCTGCTAACAACCAGCCCCAGCTTGCCAATCTTGTGGGTGAGCTACCTCAGAGGGAGACCCTCCAGACCAATCAAGACTTTAGATGACTATAGCCCTGGAGGACAGCTTGACTGCAACTTATTAGAGACTCTCAGCCTGAACCACCCAACTAAGCTGCTTGATCAGAAACCCTGTGAGGTAATAAACGCTTATTGTTTTAAGCCATTGAATTTTGGAGTAATTTGCTATGCAGCAACAAATTACACTAACTGTAAGCTCACTCAGGCAAAAGGCTTAGTCTTTACTCATCCCTAGTACCTGAAAAAGGAGCCCTGATGGTGCAATGGTTAAGCACTTAGCTTCTAACTGAAAGGCTGTGGTTCCAACCTACCCAGCAGCTCTCCTTGAGAAAAGACCTGGCAGACCTACTTCTGTAAAGATTACAGCCTAGGAAACCCTGCGGAGGCAGTTCTACTCTGTCCTATACAGTTGCTATGAGTCAGAATCAACTCAAGGGCACTTAACAACAAGTACCTGAAAAGGAGCCCCGGTGGCACAAAAGGTTATGTGCTCATCGGCTAACCAGGTTTGGCAGTTCCAACCCACCTAGAGGCTCTGTGGTAGAAAGACCTGGCAATCTGCTTCTGTAAAGATTACTGTCAAGAAAACTCTATGGGGCAGTTCTGCTCTGTCACATGGGGTCACCATGAGTCAAAATTTACTCGACAGCGCCCAAAAACAACAACAGTACCTGAAGCAGCTGAACACTGAAAATGTATGGTTTCATTTGTACAATAAATTTTTTTCCCGCTGCAGCTGTTAGTTCAATTCCTAACTGAAGCCATTGTTAAAATAAAGAAACAACAAAAATCAACAATTAGAAATATTCTGGTAAAATCTAATCCAACAGCAAAACCAAAAAACCCAAAACCATTGCTGTCGAGTTGATTCTGACTCACAGAGACCCTAAAGGACAGAGTAGAACAGCCCTGTAGGGTTTGCCAGGAGCGCCCGGTAGATTTAAATTTGACCTTTTGGTTAAATTCAATAGCAAGGACTTAATGAAGACCCTGCGATCCAGACAGCGAGGAGAAGAAATCTGAAATGAGTGAACTGGTAGAAGAGACTGAGGATGCGCTTATGTCTCCTATTGACGGGAGTGAGTGCAGTGCTATCTAGATGGAGCACTCTCTTTCTGCTCTCATTCTGAGAGCAGGAATTTAAAATTAAAATTCACTTGGTCCCTGTCTTAAAGGAGCTGGTACATTCAACAATAAACAGGTATGATCTTTATCTGGTAGATGTTATTCCTTAATTGAACAAACATTTTACTGAGCACTAATTGTATGTTAGGCACAATATTGCCCTCTAGGGTTACAAAGCTAAATAATATATAAACCCTATCAGAAAGAAGGAGTCCCTGGGTAGTGTAAATGGTTAAGTGCTCAACTACTAACTGAAAAGTTGGCCGTTCAAACCCACCCAGAGGTGCCTTAGAGGAAAGGCCTGGAGATCTGCTTCCAAAATGTCAGTCTTGAAAACCCTATGGAGTGCAGTTCTACTCTGCAACACATGGGGTTGCCATGATTGGAATCAATTGACGGCAACTGTTCTCATTTTTATCATTAAAGAGTTAATACTCTAGGTGTTATAAATAAATAATCACATTACAGTGTGATGAGGGAAAGTTAGAAACCTGTACAAGGAGCATATAGGAGGGGTCCCTCTTCTGGGGACAGTCAAAGCAAGCTTTTTTCCACGGAGGTAGCATCTGAGCTGAGGACAAAAAGAATTTGAAGGACAATAAAATTTTAAAGAACAAGTAAGAATCAGCCCTAAAATTATGCCACCATTTCTAGTCTACTATGGCTCCAGAGATACTGCTCTGTTGTTTGGAAGCTAGTGTGTGTCTTTATTATTCACGTGGGCAAACTCTGTAGCCTGTGAACTTCATTTCTGGGTTGCCAAATTCTTAGGCGAGACAGTAGACTGGGAGAGGATATTTCACCCATGCCTTGGCAACACACATTGTGTGGAGAAGTTACTGCAGCTGAGTCTTTATTCAGCAACAATGCTCTGGGCATCGTTGATGCCGCTAATAAAACAGGCTGGTCCCATACCCCCAAGAGGCTGGTGGCTCACATAGAATAACCAAGAGGGAAAAGAGGCTTGAGGAAAAGATCTGGTCAACCAAAGGAGAAGTCAAGTGACTTTGAACATGTTATCAGGAGGGATCAGTCCCTGGAGAAGGACATCATGCTCAGTAAAGTAGAGGGTCAGCAAAAAAGAGGAAGACCCTCGACGAGATGGACTGACATAGTGGCTGCAACAATGGGCTCAAGCATAACAACGATTGTGAGGAGCAGCTGGGGGGTTTGAACCCCTGATCTTTTGATTGGCAGCCAAGAACTTAACCACTGCATCACATGGCTCCTTCAGGCACTATTAGGAGGGTTAAAAAAATAAGCTGTATTTAGTACTTCATGACTAAATATAGTGAATTAGCTGACCTGGCAGGGAGATGAGGGGAGGAAATGACAGAATGGGGAACTTTTTATTTATCGGGGAATAAGTCATCCCTTAGAGAGTCTATGCCCACTTGTAGAGGCCTGTCGGTGGACAGGAGAAGGAAGTGTTTGGGAGGTGGGGGACTGACGAAGGAAAACGTCATCTCCTCTATTAAAGCATTTCCCTGGAGCCTGCAGTGGCTGCGAAGAGTGGTTGAGTAACAGGGTTGAGTTCATTAATCTGTTTCCTAGGAATGTGAGGGGAACACAAAATGTTACAATAGGTGCAATTTTCCTCTTAGATTTTCTAAACTAACTTCCTTTTGACCTGCTATAAATCCTTAGGTACAACACACTAGTAATGATCTGCCTGACTACTTTACAGAGCACTTCTTGCTTTTTAAAAAAGCCACAGAGAGCATCTTATTCTTGAAGCTCCATCTTCCTTAAGACTTCTTTTTACAAATACACGTTTCTAGTCTACCTTTGACAAATTCATAAATTAGTTCACTATTTGCTTCCCAGCATCACTAATGATCTCATTCACTTTTAATTCTGTTGATGCTCATTCTCTGACGTTTTCCCTTAAATGGGAAAATTCATTAAATCTTATTTAAATGTATCTACTTCCCCTTATTTTAGTATTTTAATTGACCCATTCATTTATTAAGAAGGTAACAAATAAAAAATCATGGCAAGGCAATATAAAAACATTAAGAAAAAATTTCCAAAAAAAAAAAAAAAAAAGATACATTCAGTTGCTTCCAAATGGTTTTTGAAAGATTAAAATATTCATTTAATAAGCTCCATGAACATTCCTTTATTTGAAATACTTTCTCACATATTATCTGTAAAACAGTAATAGTATGAAGAAATTATATTTTATAACCATCATGAACAAATGAGTTAGTATGATGGCAAAGGTTTTCTTTGTTTCCAGATAAGTGACTATTTACTCCATGCTGAGAATTTGCTTCCAGGCATTATAGCCAGTGGCATCACTAGGGTTGGTGTAACCCAGTGCAGTAACTCATAGTGTTACTGCCCCCATTGACCTCCTCCCATACAAGACCATACAGAATCCTTAGTGACGTTTATGATCAATTTTAATCATAGAATACTATGGGATAAATATAGTTGTAAATTGCTTAAAGGTAATATTTCTTAGATTATATGAATACTAACAACAAAATCATTTTGCAAAATCTTTTTACGCTGAATTACAACATTATTAGTAACTGATGGGAAGCCTTTTCTGATTTTTCTCCTTCTTTGCCTTTAATTACTACTTCATTCTCAAAAAAGTTATCGGCATAGGTTCACAAGTACACATTACCACAATATTGTAGCTAAAACACCAGAAAATTTGACAAAATCAGTGACTATAAAAACACTGGCAGCAATGAAAACAACAGCGTGTGCTTGTAGCAGGTGCAGACGAAACCACGTCATTGTAATTGGGTAGTAATGACGGCTCTGACTGGAACTCATTAGGAAGTTCAGAAGGTACATTAGCATAGAGTTTTAGCCCTATAGGTATATTGATACATGTAAGCTGGGCTTGTGAAAAATGTTTTTGTCGTTATAACTAACTACAGGAATATTTTTATAAAAAATAGTAAATTTCTGCTGGAACATTGCATGAGAATTTTATAGCCAGCCATTTTGGTGTCACCCCCTCTGACAGTGTCACCCAGTATGGTCTGCATCTCCTACACTCCCCTAGTGACACCGCTGATTATAGCTTAGCATTGGCTTTTAGAAGAGTTCATGTTCCACATTTTCTTTTTTTCCAACTTTGTCTCTACATGAATAGGTGGAAGCAGTTCATTGTCTATTGGTAATATTCGAGGGGCCCAAGAAGTTTCTCTGGCTCCAAATCTTGAAAGCTCACCATTGGAGAGTCTTAGTATATAGATGTCGCTTGTAAAAATGCAACTATTTCTGAAGGCTAACACCTTATAAAGACTTTTTTCTCAATGGTTTGTGAGACCAAGGCTCTTTGGGCATGAGACACTATATATATTACTTTAGGAGACTAAGGCAAAAACACTGAGGTGCACAAGGGAAAGATGGGAAGAGAAGTGCATAGGTACAATAGACAAACATGAATGAGCTAGAACTATCTCAAGGACTGGCTGGTTTCCAGAATTCCATAAAAAATACTTTCAGTTCTAGTCTGCTAATCTCCTAGCATCTACTATACATGCCATGTTCTCTCCTGACATACCTATGGCTGCCCACCCCAGTATATCATCACCTCTCCTCTCTGGCTATTAACTTTCTACTCAGCACTGTGGCCTCCTTGAGGCTTCCTGGGACTCTTTCATTACTTCCATTTCTCTTCCTGGAATGTATTATTTGAACCATATATTTTTCCCCTCTTTATTATTTTTAATGTCTTATGTTATTGTTCTAATTATTTCACGTTTCAATCTGATCTTCTCCACTAGACTATGAAGTTTTTGGAGGCAGATGCTGACATAATGTTCTTTTGTATTTCTATAATCCCAAGGGTAGTGCTGGCCATACAATTTGTATTTAATAATATATATTAAGTTAAATTACTACTTCCACTTTAAAATGCTTGATATTCTTGAATGGCTTTTCAGGACACATTAAGGAATGCCTGAACCTATTAAGAATAGAATCCCAATGTACTAAATATATCTTCATTACAGATGATGTAGAGATAGTGACAACAAAAGTTTCAAAGAGGGCAGGCTAGGTCCTCTTTTCTACCTGGGGAAAGTGACCAGTTATGAGCTTTCTTGGGGACACTGACCATCAGCTACAGTACCTTCCTGAGGGCTGCTCTTGCTCTTAATTGGTCCTGTGCAGGTTTTTCTATCTACATGGTTAATCCAACAACTATTTGTCTAATTCTGCTTGTTTATTGGTTTGTCTACTTTCATTAGTGTGGAGAAACAGTCTGGATTTTGGAATCACAGGATCTGAGTCCAATTGCCGGGACCATGACTAGCTGCGGGAGGATGGACAAGTTATTTACTCTCCAGAGCCTCTTTTCTCTAACAGGCATAGCAATAATATTGATATTTTAAGATTAAATGAGTTTACAAGTGTGTTTTGTAAATGTAATGTGCTCTATAAAAGTGTGTTGTAACTATGTGTTAATATCACAATACTGAGATAGTATTCTGGAACCATGTCTTTTACAATATGTAAGTAGGGTTGAAATTGTTTTCTAAGTGGTAGTTGTAAGTATGATCAGAGACCAGGATGAATTATAAGTATGATCAGAGACCAGGATTAAAAAAACAAATTTACTGATTAAAAATTTAATTTTACTGATTAAAAACCCGTTAAAAACTAAAATGTAAATATAATCAGTATAGCAAAAATATCAAGTATGATGGTACATGCATTAATTCTAAGTCAATTTAGTCAAATCCATAGAAAACAAATATTCTGTTCTTATTCTCCAGGTTAAACGGTCTGCTTTAGGTTTGGGAGAAAAGAGGAAATTACCAGAATGAGGTGGGAGATGTGGAGCAAAGGCAGGAGGTTCTGGGGAGCAGATGTCTCACAGCTTGCTCTGGATATGGTATGAATTGAGGGGACAGGTCCACCATCTATGCACTGCACCTTCGGGTGATTAAGTGGAGTCTCTCTCTTGTTCAAAGAGTGATAATGCAGGTCAGCTTTTTGGATAGCTCTTATTGCAGGGAAAGGAAATGGTTGCATTGCAGTTTTTGAACCCTACCTGGGGCCCACCCCTAGAGATTTTGATTTAATTGCCCTGGTATCTGACTGGGTATCAGGATTTTTTTAAAGATCTCCAGGTGATTTTAGTATGCAGCTAAGATTGAGAATTGTTGCTCTAAAAATTCACTGGCGCAGCAATAAGCATTGGCCTAGGTCTTACCATTTTGGGATTTGCCGATCAGATTTTACCTCATACATGATAAAAATGTCTCTAGAATTTTCGTTAATTATTTTAATAAAATATTTCCAAAACTTCATTTTATTATGCAAAGTCCTACAGGGGAGAAAGAGTTCATTTAGAAAGTACAGCATATGGTTCCCTAACTACGGAAGAAAAAAAAAGGAAGCCCTTACCTTATTATAGTGACTACAACAAGGATATTGCCAATCAGCCCTGTCGAACAGATAATCCCAATCATGGAAGGGAGGATGACTGTATTAACAATGCTGGGGGTTTGATAAGCAAACTCTTTATTCCAGGATTTGTTCAAAAGTTCAGTGGAGGTGTTCCAACAGGATGAGGGAAATGGATTCATTGTTCATGAATTTCCAGTGGTTAAAGCTGTGAAGTAACAAAGTTTTTATTTATTTAATTAGTATTATAATATAAAGTGTTTTACTTTAAAGGGAGTTCCCTTAATATGGATTTTCTTTACTTAATTAAAAATATATTTATTGAGGTCTTCCTTGTACCAAGAATCATGCAACATAGGATTCCAGGGTGAGTATGATTGTCACCTGTCCATAAGGATCTCACAGACAACAAAGGAGACAGGTAAATAAAAAATTACGAGGCATGAGAAGTACCATGATAGTGTGCACATCTTATCCCACCTTTTCGTAGTATATGCTTTCAGCATAGCCGGTATTCACTCAGTACATACTGGCTGCTAAATGTATCTCCTGTGTCTGCTATAGAAGTACATTGGGACACCAAACTCTGTTTAGGAAGGAAATGGGATATGACTTATTGAGACGATTCATGGACTATCTTGAAGGATGAGGAAGAGTTAACTCAGCAAAGGACAGTTGGAGGAAGGAAAATGTGTTGTAGCCAGTTGGGGCAGCATATAGTGAGATGAAAAGTGGCATAGTAGACATGAAAAAAGAACTAAATTAAAATGAAGAATAAAAAGAAAAATACAAGAAGAAAAATCATGTGATTATTTCATTAAATGCAAAAAAGAATTTTAAATTTTAAATTAAAATCCATTTATAATAAAAACTCTTAGTGAACTAGGAATACAAAAAAACTTCCTTAATATGATAAGATGTAATATACCTAACAGTGACATGGTGAGCATTTTCCCTTCAAGATAAGAAAGAATGTCTGCTATCACCACTTCTCTTCAATATTGTACTTCTCCAACACAATAGGGCAAGAAAAAGAAATTGAATGTATAAGGACAGGAAAGAAGGACAGAAAAAAAAACTCCCATTATATGCAGATGGCATCATTATGTACACAGAAATTCCAAAGAATCTATAAGACAGTTTAGCTAAGTTCCTGGATACAAAAACAACAGGCAAAAAAAAAAAAAAAAATCAGTTGCATTTCCATACACCTGCTACAAACCGTTAGAAAAAGAAATATAAAAAAGAAAATTTCTAATTGTTTAAAACAATATATACCTAACACTAAAGCTAACAAAAGATATGCAAGAACCCTGCTGAGAAAATGATAAGACTTTACTGAGTGATATTAAAGAAATCAGATGTAAACAGAGAAAAAATACCACACTGATGAATTTAAAGACTCATTATTCTGTGGATGTTAATGCTCTCCAAACTGATTTATAGATTCAATGCAATTCAATGCAAAAACAATCCACAAAGTTTTTCTTGTGTGTGTGAACCATGATGACAAGCTACTTCTGAAACGGAATTAAAAGGCAAAAAGCAAAGAATAGCAAATAAACTCTTGAAAACAGAGAAATAAAAAGGAGTACTTGATTTACCAGATATTAAGACAAATTACAAAGAGAGTTAAGATTGTGATATTTGAACAGTGATAAATTAATGACCAATGGAACCAAAAAGAGAAACTGACTTATATGTACATTTATGACACTTGATATGGAAGAGGTGTCATTTTAGATAAAGGAGGAAAGTCTGGGCTGTTCCAGAATGGTGCTGGGACAACTGGCTGTCCAAATGGGAACAAAGGAAATAATCTCACTACATACTTACATACGTATATATGAACATTGATTCATAATACATATATACATAACAATCAAGTTAAGGCAGATTACAAATTAAACATAAAAGGCAAAATTATGTAGCTTTTAGAAGAGAATTTAGAAGAATATCTTGTGACCTTGGGGTAGAAAAGATTTCTTAAATGAGACACAGAAAACACAGTTAGTTGTTTAGGAAAAGATTGAAATATTTGACTCTAATAAAAAAAAAAATCTGTACATCGAAAGACACCATTAAGAAAGTGAAAAGACAAGCCTCAGAGTGGTAGAGGAATTTCTAAAACATATAAACAAACAAAAAAAGCTCCTGTTCAGAATATATAAAAAAGTCTAAACAAATCAGTAAGAAAAACACAGACAACCCAACAGAAAAACGGCAAAAGACTTCAGTAGGCATTTATAAAACAGGTATCCAAATGGTCGATAAACAGTAAAAGGTATTCATTATCACTGGTAGTAAGGAAAAGGCAAATTAACGCCACGTAAAGTCTCTACATACCTATCAGATTGGTAACAATTTTCAAGTCTTGTTACCAATCTTGTTCCAAGTGTTGGTGAAGATATGGAGAGAGAAACTCCGGCTGCTGGTGAGAGTATAAATTGATACACTAGTGTGGAAAACAGTGAGGCATTGTTTATTAAAGTTGGAGAAATACATATTTTCAGATGATCAAGAGTTGATGGTGCTGATGGAAGAGGTCCAAGCTGCACTGAAGGCATTGGTGAAAAACAAGGCTACCGGGGTTGACAGAATACCAGTTGAGATGATTCAACAAATGGATGCAGCGCTGGAAGTGCTCACTCGTCTATACCAAGAAATTTGGACGACAGCTACCTGGCCAACTGACTGGCAGAGATCCATATTTGTACCCATTCCAAAGAAAGGTGATCCAACAGAATGTGGAAATTATCGAACAATATCATTAATATCACACACAAGTAAAATTTTGCTGAAGATCATTCAAAAGCAGTTGCAGCAGTACATCAACAGGGAACTCAAACCCGATTCAGAAGAGGACATGGAACGAGGGATATCATTGCTGATGTCAGATGGATCCTGGCTGAAAGCAGAGAATACCAGAAAGATGTTTACCTGTGATTTATTGACTATGCAAAGGCATTTGACTGTGTGGATCATAACAAATTATGGATAACATTGCCAAGAATGGGAATTCCAGAACACCTAATTGTGCTCATGAAGAACCTGTACATAAATCAAGAGGCAGTTGTTCGAACAGAACAAGGGGATACTGTGTGGTTTAAAGTCAGAAAGGTGTACATCAGGATTGTATCCTTTCACCATACTTATTCAATCTGTATGCTGAGCAAACAACCCGAGAAGCTGGACTATATGTCAGGATTGGAGGAAGACTCATTAACAACCTGTGATATGCAGATGACACAACCTTGCTTGCTGAAAGTGAAGAGGATTTGAAGTACTTACTGATGAAGATCAAAGACCACAGACTACAGTAAGGATTACACCTCAACAGCAAGAAAACAAAGATACTCACAGCTGGACCAGTAAACAACATGATGATAAATGGAGAAAATATTGAAGTTGTCAAGGAATTCATTTTACTTTCAACCACAATGAGCACCCATGGAAGCAGCAGTCAAGAAGTCAAATGATACATTGCATTGGACAAATCTGCTACAAAAGATTTCTTTAAAGTGTTAAAAAGGAAAGATGCCACTTAAAGGACTAAGGTGCACCTGACCCAAGCCATGGTGTTTTCAGTCACCTCATATGCATGTGAAAGCTGGACGATGAAAAACAAAGACTAAAGAATTGATGCCTTTGAATTATGGTGTTGGCAAAGACCACTGAATATACCACGGACTTCCAGAAGAATGAACGATCTGTCTTGGAAGAAGTACGGCCAGAATGCTCATTAGATGCAAACATGGTGAAACTTTGGACATTTGATCAGGAAGGACCAGTCCCTGGAGAAAGACATCATGCTTGGTAAAGTAAAGGGTCAGCGAAAAAGAGGAATACCCTCAATGAGATGGAGTGACATAGTGGCTGCAACAATGGACTCAAGCATAACAATGATTATGAGAATGGCTCAGGACCTGGAAGTATTTCGTTCTGTTTTACATAGGGTCCCTATGAGTCGAAACTGGCTTGAGGGCACCTAACAACAACAACAACATAAAGATGTTAAAAATGTAAAGACAAGCAAAGAAGTGATACAGTAAGTTTCTGAGTTATGAACATCTGACTTAGGAACAACTCGGCTTGCCCTATGTTATATGATTGAACCAACCCCTACTCGCAACAAATTCTTCATCACAATCACTTCACTTGCTGCATGTGCAGCTTTTAAATCATTGAAAAGGCTTTTAGCCTTTTCTTGTACTAACCCAACCCAAACCCGTTGCTGCTGAGTTGATTCTGGGTAGAACTGCCCATAGGGTTTCCAAGGAGAAACTTGTGGATTCGAACTGCTGGCCTTTGGGTTAGCAGCCTTGTGGGGATATGTGCCATTAAAATATGGATGTATAAAGGCCTCTATGCTGCACAACATGTTAAGACTTGTCCCCAGCATGTTGAGACTTGTCACGACTTGTTTTTCCAAACCCGTTACTGATTGGCTTGTTTACCTGAATTCCTCCTCCCTTGCCCGAAACTTATTGTTATTCACCCAAAGTCCATTGTTCTGTTATTTGCTTCACTGCTTGCTGTATTGACTATAAATAAACTCCTGGGACTGAAGCCAGAGTCCACTCCTCAGAGTCATCCTCCTGGCCCCACTTCTGTGCAAGAGTTGTGTTTGGTTACTGTCTCCGCTGTCCCAACATTCGCCGCCACTGCGACACAGCCTGAGCTCTTAACCACTGAACTCTATGCATCTGTTCTGACTTACCTCCAAATTCAACTTAAAGAAACACTTAGGAATGGATGCTGTTGTTAACCCGGGTACTGCCTTAACTGAGAAAGTCAGAATGATGGTTATCTCTGAAAAGAAGATGGGCTGTGATTGGTAAGAGATTCATGGGGAACCCTGACTCGCCACATGTTCTGTTTTTTTTTTTTTTGTATGATCAGTGTTTTATGTATGGCTTTGCAGTTTATATTCACAGTAAAAAATACGTTTTAAAAACCAGTCTAACATCTGACCATATGGTTTCAAGGTAATAATATAAATCTATGTTCTCTTTTCTTTATGTTTACTTATCTTAATTGTCCTACTTTGCCTCTGTTACCTTTTTACTTTTCTATTCAGTTATTTCAAATTTTAAAAATCACTTAATATAAATGTTAACTTTGATTATGTTTCTGTTATGTTGAAACTTGATGCCAAAATATATGCAAAAATTTAGCAAAAGAGCCATTTTCTGGCAAATCAGCTATGCATGACTAACTGCCTGAACTCACTGAAAAGACATATTCACAGCCAGGCCGGGGCGGGTTAACTTGTGTTTACGCACCTTGTTTACTGGGTAATCTGTCCCTGAGTCTAGCACTTCATGTTGTTTTAAAAACACCAAATGTGGCTATTTGAAAATCAAGATGATTGATTTATTTCAATTTTCACTGTGTTATCAAGCATCATGAAAAAATAGTGTTTATCAGACATTTTGGAGGATACACAAAAATCCAGTATTTAGGAATCATAATAATTTAACAGGTGAAAATTACCTTTTCTGACAGCCGTTTCTAAAGCATTTCTACAAACTTCAAAAAAGAAACTATGGATTACATGTTCAAATTAGTTTTGGTGGATATGTATTTTTTTTTTTTATTGTTGTAGTTTGAATGAAGTTTACATTTCAAGTTATCTCCCATACAAAAATTTATACATTCATTGTTATGTGACCCTAATTGCTCTCTCCTTACTGTGACAGCACACTTCTCCTTTCCACCCCTGATTCCCCATGTCCATTCAACTAGCTCCTAACCCTCTCTGCCTTCCCATCTCACTTCCGGACAGAAGCTACCTGTTTAGTCTCTTGTATCTACTTGAGCTAAGAGGCACACTCCTGACGAGTATCACTTTATGTCCCACAGTACAGCCCAATCCCTGTCTGAAGAGATGGCCTTGGAAATTGTTTTAGCTCTGGGATGATAGAGAATCCAGGGGCCATGCTTTCTGGGGTTCCTCCAGTCTCGGTCAGGCCATTAAGTCTGGTCTTCTTACTTGAATTCCAGTTCTGCTCCCCACCTTTCTCCTGCTCCATCCGGGACTCTCTGTTGTGCTCCCTGTCCAAGTGGTCATTGGCGGTAGCTTGGTACCATGTAGTTCTTCTGGTCTCAGGCAGATGAAGTCTCTGGTTTATGTGGCTCTTTCTGTCTCTTGGGCTGATACTTTCCTTGTGTCTTTGGTATGCTTCTATTCTCCTTTACTCCACGTGGTTGGGATGAATTGATGCATCTTAGATGGCCGCTTGCAAGCTTTTAAGACCCCAAACGCCACTCACTAAAGCAGGATGCAGAACATTTTCTTAATAAGCTTTGTTAATGCCAATTGAGCTATATGTCCCCTGAAAGCATGGTCCCCAGATCCCTACCCCTGCTACTCTGTCCCTCAAAGTGTTTGATTGTATTTGGAAACATCTTAGCTTTGGTTTAGTCCAGACGTGCTGACTTCCCCTGTAGTGTGTGCTGTCCTTCCCTTCACCTAAGATAATACTTGTCTACTATCTAGCTGGTGAATAACCCTCACCCTCCCTCCCCACCCTCATAACCATCAAAGAATGTTGTCTTCTGTGTTTAAACCTTTTCTTGAGTTCTTATAATAGTGGTCTTATACAATATTTCTCCTTCTGTGACTGACTAAATTCACTTAGCATAATGCCCTCCAGATTCCTCCATGTTATGTTTCATGGCTTCATCCTTGTTCTTTATCTTTGTGTAGTATTCCATTGTGTGGATATACCACGATTTGTTTATCCATTCTTCCATTGATGGGCACCTAGGTTGTTTCCATCTCTTTGTTATTGTGAACAGTGCTGCAATGAACATGCGTGTGCATGTATCTATTCGTGTGATGGCTCTTACTTGTCTAGGATATATTCCAAGGAGCAGGATAGCTGGATCGTATGGTATTCTATTTCTAGCTTTTTAAGGAAGCACCAAATCGATTTCCAAAGTGGTTGTACCATTTTATATTCCCACCAGCAGTGTATAAGTGTTCCAGTCTCTCCACAACCTCTCCAGCATTTACTATTTTGTGTTTTTTGATTACTGCTATCCTTGTTGGGGTGAGATGATATCTCATTGTAGTTTTGATCTGCATTTCTCTAATGGCTAATGATCGAGAGCATTTCTTCATGTGTCTGTTAGCTGCCTGAATATCTTCTTTGGCAAAGTGCCTGCTCATATCCTTTGCCCATTTTTTAATTGGGTTATTTGTCTTTTTGTTGTTGAGGTTTTGCAGTATCTTGTAGATTTTAGAGATGAGACACTGATCGGATTTGTCATAGCCAAATTTTTTTTCCTGGTCTGTAGGTTGTCTTTTAACTGTTTTGGTGAAGTCTTTGGATGAGTGTAAGTGTTTGATTTTTAGGAGCTCCCAGTTATCTAGTCTCTCTTCTGGTGCTTGTGAATTGTTACTTATGGTTTGTATTGTGTTTATGCCATGTATTAGAGCTCCTAACGTTGTCCCTGTTTTTTATTCCATGATCTTTATCATTTTCGATTTTATATTTGACTCTTTGATTCACTTCGACTTAGTTTTTGTGCATGGTGCGAGGTATGGTCTTGTTTCAGTTTTTTGCAGATGGATATCCATTTATGCCAGCACCATTTGTTAAAGAGACTGTGTTTTCCCCAATTAATGGACTTTGGGCCTTTGTCAAATATCAGCTGCTCATAGGTTGATGAATTTATGTCTGGATTCTCAATTCTGTTCCATTGGTCTATGTATCTGCTGTTGTACCAGTACTAGGCTGTTTTAACTACCGTGGTGGTATAATAGGTTCTAAAATCAGGTAGTGTGAGGCCTCCCACTTTGTTCTTCTTCTTGACTAATCCTTTACTTATCTGGTGCCTCTTCCCTTTCCATATGAAGTTGGTGATTTGTTTCTCCATCTCATTAAAAAATGCCAGTGGAATTTGGATCAGGATTGCATTGTAGCTGTAGATCGCTTTGGGTAGAATTGACATTTTCACAATGTTGAGTCTTCCTATCCATGAGCAAGGTATGTTTTTCCACTTATGCAGGTCTCTTTTGGTTTCTTGCAGTAGTGTCTTGTAGTTTTCATTGTATAGGTCTTTTACATCTCTGGTTAGATTTATTCGTGAGTATTTTATCTTCTTGGAGGCTATTGTAAATGGTATTGATTTGGTGATTTCTTCTTCAAGGTTTTCTTTGTTGGTGTAAAGGAATCCAACTGATTTTTGTATGTTTATCTTGTACCCTGAAACTTTGCTGAAATCTTCTATTAGTTCCAGTAGTTTTCTTGTGGATTCTTTGGGGTTTTCTGTGTATAAGATCATATCATCTGCCAATAGAGATACTTTGACTTCTTCCCTACCATTTGGATGCCCTTTATTTCTTTTTCTAGCCTAATTGCTCTGGCTAGGACCTCCAGCACAAAGTTAAATAAGAGTGGTGATAAAAGACATCTTGTCTGGTTCCCGTTTTCAAGGGGAATGCTTTCAAAGTCTCTCTATTTAGGATGATGTTGGCTGTTGGCTTTATATAAATGCCCTTAATTATATTGAGGAATTTCCCTTCTATTCTTATTTTGTTGAGAATTTTTATCACGAATGGGTGTTGGACTTTCAAATGCCTTTTCTGTGTCGATTGATAAGATCATGTGGTTCTTGTCTTTTTTTTTTTTATTTGTGTGATGGATTATATTGATTGTTTTTCTAACGTTGAACCATCCCTGCATATCTAGTATAAATCCCTCTTGATCATGATGAATTATTTTTTTGATATGTTGCTGAATTCTATTGGCTAGAATTTTGTTGAGGATTTTTGTGTCAATGTTCACGAGGGATATTGCTCTGTAATTTTCTTTTTTTGTGGTGTCTTTACAGGGTTTTGGTATCAAGGTTACGCTGGCTTCATAGAATGAGTTTGGGAGTATTCCATCCTTTTCTATGGTCTGAAGTACCTTTAGTAGTAGTGGTGTTAACTCTTCTCTGAAAGTTTGGTAAAATTCTCCAGTGAAGCCATCTGGGCCAGGGCTTTTTTTTTGCTGGGAATTTTTAATTACCTTTTCAATCTCTTCTTTTGTTATGAGTTTATTTAGTTGTTCTACCTCTGTTTGTGTTAGTTTAGGTAGGTAGTGAGTTTCTAGAAATTTATCCATTTCCTCTAGGTTTTCAAATTTGTTAGAGTACAGTTTTTCATAGTATTCTGTTATGATTCTTTTAATTTCAGTTGGGTCTGTTGTGATATCACCCATCTCATTTCTTATATGGGTTATCTGCTTCCTCTCCTGTTTTTCTTTTGTCATTTTGGCCAGTGGTTTATCAATTTTGTTGTCTTTCCGAAGAACCAGCTTTTGGTCTTGTTAACTCTTTCAATTGTTTTTCTGTTCTCTGTTTCATTTAATTCTGCTCTAATTCTTATTATTTCCTTTCTTCTGGTGCCTGAGGGCTTCTTCTGCTGTTCTCTTTCTACTTGTTCCAGTTGTAGGGTTAATTTTTTGATTATGGCCTTTTCTGCTTTTTGGATGTGTGCATTTATTGCTATAAACTGATCTCTGAGTGCTGCTTTTGCTGTGTCCTGAATGTTCTGGTAGGATGTGTTTTCATTCTCGTTTGATTCTATGAATTTCTTTACTCCATCCTTAATGTCTTCTATAACCCAGTAGTTTTTGGTCAAGGTGATATTCAGTTTCCACGTGCTAGTTTTTTTTCCCCATGCTTTCTCTGTTACTGATTTCTACTTTTATTGCTTTATGGTTAGAAAAGATGCTTTTTAATATTTTGATGCTTTCGATTTTGTTAAGGCTTGCTAATATGTGTAGTTCCCATGTGTTTGATTTTTTTCCCTTGCTTTTTGTGTTGTTGATTTCCACTTTTAAGGCTTTATGGTCAGAAAAGATGCTTTGTAGTATTTCCATGCTTTGGATTGTGTTAAGGCTTGCTTTATGGCCTAATATGTGGTCTGTTCTGGAGAATGTTCCATGTGCATTGGAGATAAAAGTATACTTGGCTGCTGTTGGGTGGAGTGTTATGTATATGTCTATGAGATCAAGTTAGTTGATTGTAGCATTTAGCTCTTCCGTGTCTTTGTTGAGCTTCTTTCTGGATGTTCTGTCCTTTACTGAAAGCGGTGTGTTGAAGTCTCCTACTACTATTGTGGAGCTGTCTCTCTCTCTTTTCAGTGCTGTTAGAGCTTGTTTTATGTATTTTGGAGCCCTGTTGTTGGGTGCATAATTATTCATTATAGTTATATCCTCCTGGTGTATTGACCCTTTAATCATTATATAGTGTCCTTCCTTATCCTTTGTGGTGGACTTTACTTTAAAGTCTATTTTGTCAGAGATTAATATTGCCATTCCTGCTGTTTTTTGAGTGTTGTTTGCTTGCTGTATTTTGTCCCATCCTTTGAATTTTAGTTTGTTTGTGTCTTTAAGTCTCAGGTGTGTCTCTTGTAGGCAGCATATAGACGGATCATGTATTTTTTTATCCAGTCTGCCACTCTCTGTCTCTATTGATCCATTTAGTCCATTTACATTCAGCATAATTATTGATAGGTATGAGTTGGTGCTGTCATTTTGATGCTTTTTTTTTTGTGTTGTTCACAGTTTCTTTGTTCCACTTAATTTTCTGTGCTGTGTGCTTTTATGTATTTTCTTTTCATCTTTTTCATTGTTGTTGATTTTGTGTTTGCTGAGTCTTTATAGTTTTCTAGTATTTCATTTTGACTTGTAGGATTGTTACTTTCCTTTGTGGTACCCTAATATTTACTCCTATTTTTCTAAGTTTATACAAGTCTTTTTTTTCTTTATATCACCTTGACTTCCTATCCATATGCGAAGACTATGTCTACATTTTTTAAGTCCCTCTTTTTTGTTTTAATGTTGTCATCTTTTACATATTGACATCTGTTTCCCTATTTTCAGTGTTTTAGTTTTGATTTATTGTTGTGAGTTCCCTATCTGGGTTGATATCTGGTTGCTCTGTCCTGTGTTCCAGTCTTGGGTTGTTATCCGATGTTACTGATTTTCTAACTGGAGGACTCCCTTTAGTATTTATTGTAATTTTGTTTTGGTTTCTGCAAATTCCCTAAACTTCTGTTTATCTGGAAATGCCCTAATTTCACTATCATTTTTGAGAGACAGTTTTGCTGGATATATAATTCTTGGCTGGCAGTTTGTTTCCTTCAAGGCTTTATATATATGTCATCCCATTGCCTTCTTGCCTGCATGGTTTCTGCTGAGTGGTCCAAACTTATTCTTACTGACTCTCCTTTGTAGATGACTTTTCATTTATCCCTAGCCGCTCTGAAAGTTCTCCCTTTATCTTTGGTTTTGGCAAGTTTGATTGTAATATGTCTTGGTGACTTTCTTTTGGGATCTACCGTATGTGGGGTTCGATGAGCATCTTGGATAGATATCTTGTCATCTTTCATAATATCAGGGAAGTTTTCTGCCAACAAATTTTCAGCAATTCTATCTGTATTTTCTGTTATTCCCCCCGTTCTCGTACTCCAATCACTTGTAGGTTATTCCTCTTGATAGAATCCCACATAATTCTTAGGGTTTCTTCATTTTTTTAAATCTTTTTATCTAATTTTTCCTCAAATAAGTTGGTGTCAAGTTCTTTATCTTCAGTCGCACTAATTCTGACTTGCATTGCCTCAATTCTGCTCCTATGACTTTCTATTGAGTTGTCTAATTCTGAAATTTCATTGTTAATCTTCTGGATTTCTGATTGCTGTCTCTCTGTGGATTCTTGCAGCCTGTTAAATTTCTCATTATGCTCATCTCTAATCTTTTTAATTTCTTCTATTTCGTGTTCTGCCTTTTGCTTAATTTCTGTCCTAATTTCTTGAAGAGTTCTGTATATTAATCTTCTGTATTCTGTCTCTGGTAATTCCAAGAAATTTTCCTCCTCTGGAAAATTTCTAGAATCTTTATTTTGGGAGCTTGCTGAAGTCATCATGGATTGCCTCTGTATGTGATTTGATATTGACTGTTGTCTCCGAGCCATCAATAAATTATTACATTTATTTATTTTATGTTTGCTTCCTGTGTCCTAGCTTCTTATTTTGTTTTGATAGGCCCAAATATTCTGATATGGCCAAATAGGCTGCTCGTATGAGCTAGTTTGATTATTCGCACCTTTGAAGCTCTAATGTCCTGTCACCAGGTGATTAGATCTGTTACTACGTGTGTGAGCTCTGGGGTCTGCCCACTCCTCCTGTATGGATGCAGCTCAGGTGCCCAGGTAGATAGCTACCAATTGTGTGGTATAGGCTCTCACCTGTATCCTAGACCGCCATGGGTGACTGGTGTAGGCACAGGCCTCTGGCTGTAGCAGGGGGACACACTCTGAGCAAGGCAGGGGTCTGACAGCTGTCCCCAAGTGTCCAGGAGGAAGGTGTGTCCTTGTTTCCTAGAGCACATAGGTGGGTGGGTTTTACAGCCAGGCTATGAGCATCTAATGCTGTTGGCTGTAAGGACTTGGGGCACCTCTTATTCTTGGGCCCCTATCGCAGGTGGCTAGGTGGCATGGGTGGAGCCACCAGTTCTCAGGCTACTGATGTGGGTAGGTGAAGACTCTGCTTAATGGGCAGAGCAGTGTCAAATGTCATGAACCTGCCACTTCACAGCTGAAACAGTTCAAGTTAGACTTCAGTATATACCCCATTGTACTGTGGTAATGAGGGCCTACGCTGTTGAAATAGGCCCACAGAAGTCTCTGCAGGGGGAAAGGCACTCAAAGTCCATGGATCCCTTATGCCTGTGCCTAGGCAAAGGACCTGTGCCTACACTGGGTTCCTGGCTTAGGGGAGCCGGCAGTTTATTTTTTCCCCTGTTCATTAATTTGTTTAGTCTCCAAGGCCAGGAGAATGGCTCCGGGCATTTGATGGATCCTACTTCTGGATCAGGGGTCTTGGCAACTGCTGAAGCTGGTCTGGGACCCAGTGTAGAGCAGGGAGCAGGGAAGTAAATGGGTAAGAAGTTTTTCCCTAAGGGGGGTGTTTTTGATCCGTGTGGTAAGCCGTATGCAGGTACTTATCTTTCGCTGATCTTAGGCTGCTTCTCACTGGTTCTGGGTGGCCGAGTAGACTCTGAAGCCTTGTTACCTTGGAAGTCACTGTTTTTCCTCGGTGTCAATTAGAACCTTATGTTTAACATTTCTTGTAGATGTTGGAATTAACAGTAAAGACAAAATGAATGTATCAGTGAAAATTCTAGAAAATTTTGGGAATCCTTCTGACACGTTGATAAGAAATACCTTGTTTTGCCAATTCACATAAATAATTTCAAATCTGTGCAATTCAATAATCAAACAATAATTTCATTTCAGGGAAAATTACCCCCTTGTCCTTCATCTTGTCCTGTTAGCTGCTGGCAGGTTTCAGTCTGCTTTCCCTCCAGGTGTGTGACTGCTAAATTCTGAGAGCCAATGCCCACCAATATTTGGTATTTTATAAGGTTAATAAGTGCCATAATCTTATGTCTCTGTCTTTATTAAAGACGTTCTTAGTTAAATATACAGAAACAAAATATTAATTCACTTATTATTGTTAAATAGTAGCTGTTGAAAAAAATTAAGTATTAGTATTTAAATTGTTTATGGAGTAGTATTTTAAAAAATGTTAATATTTACAAAGAAGGTTTTTGTTGCTTTTAGAATCTTTTATATACAGAGTCTTTCAATTCATAAGTATGAATTCATTCTATTGAAGGACCATTTTCACCTAGGATAGCTCCTTCCAATTTAATGATGGAAGCCAAAGCTAAACAAGATTAATTTCATAAAAACTCTTTTGCAGAAAACAAAACAATCCTTTTGCAGAAGACCCTGTGTAACATTTCTTTGTCTGTGGTTGTGTGGTATCTCTAGGGTGTTCTAGATTAAACCCAACCACTCTGTGTATTAAAGTATTTTCCTCTTAAAACTCTTCTAAGTATAAAACTCTTTCTATTCCTTAAATTGCAAGTTTTGACACTTATTTGGACAATGAGCCTAGAAAACTGATCTTAAATAGTTAAGAGAGCTTCTCTTACGAGAAGTTTTTTTTTCCTTAAAAAAAAACGAAATTTGCACTTGTGAGATGGGTGTTGAAAGAAGACTGACAGCGTCAGTTTAATGTATTCTGATTCACATCGTTCCTCTATATACACTGGCATCTTCATACATACACAATTTATTCATGACGACTAGGACAAGCAAAAGGAGGAATGAATTTAAAGGAAATTAGACATTTTTTAAGAAAACAGTGTTAAGAAGTCTGAAAAGTGATAAGAAAACGTATGGCATAGAGCAGCATGATGTAGAGAATAAATCAAAAGAACCAACAGATCATGAGTTTACTTACACAGCAGTGACAATTTCACAGTTTTGAGTATTTTGAAAAATAAACTCTAAAATAATAATCTTCAACTTTTTTGAGTAAATATATTCATGATGATGAGATTCAGTGAATCTGATGATCCAGTTTTATGGCCTCTTGTGTTGTTACTATTTTCAAGTTAAATATCAGGGAAAAAAATCAACTTGGAAAAGAACCTACTGCTAATAACTGGCAAAAAATTGAGAATTTTTCCATAGCCATAAAGAACAAAATATATTTTACATTCACCTGACTACAAATTATATGACCAGATTATGACTCAACTAGCTGGAGGACTTCACTATTGTCTTTTCACCCAATCCACCCATCTCCTTCCATTCTGTCGAACCTCTCTATTGGGGAATCTCTGTTTTAATGATCTAGAGACATGGCTCTATTTTAAGTGGTTCATTCATTCAACAAATATTATAGTGTCTACAGCAAGGAATAAGATCAACAGGATCTTAACCTATATCATAGTATGGCTGTGATGATTAAGTACAATAAAGTGCTGAGAACAACGTATGGAATCTAGTAAGTGTTCAACTTATATCAGTCATTATCATCATCATCACTAGAGTGTTTACTGGGGTATGGAATCCTGTTATGGAGTGGCAAGACTTGTAGGAATAAGAGTTGTGAACCAAGACAGGGTTGAGGATAAGGCTCCCTCTTTTTAGTCTTTAATCTAGAGGGAGTAGGTTTAGAAACATGGCACCACCTTTTATCTCAAAACATTTCAGCCAGTGAAGAGAACCAGAGGAAAGAGATCACGCCCATGGCCTCATGTCCATCTATCAATTGTTGTTTAGACAAGTAGCTACTATGATCAGATCTAGACATGAGAAAACCAGCGCTGGAAAGAAAACAGCTAGAAAGAAAAATCTCCTATGGGATCACCCCATCTCTCACCTCTCAGTTTTCCACATATATCTAAGTGACAGGGAGAAGCTGGAGAGGAGAGGCTAATGGAGTTTATCCTAATGGTGAATACACTGTGAGCTGATGATGGTGATGCAACATTACGGTCAAATTGGCTGGGAGTGTATTTTAAACCTACGCTCCATTTCACTTCTTCTCTCACCCATTTCCTCAGGAAAAGTAGTGGCTAAACAGTATAATCAATGTAGCCTAAATAACCTAACTTTATGCCCAGTATTGATTGATACAAAGGAATTTAATTTTTAATCCAAAATATTTATAGTTTCCTTCATTTGGGTTCTTTTTTAAGTAGCTGGAGAGAAGTTTCTCTAAACTGGAATGATGCAAGAATTATTCTCAGCTGGGCATGAGTATGCAGACAGTCAGGAGCAGATGCAGGATTTATGACACCTTAAGTTAATATAATTTTGGGAAGGGACTCGTTAAGAAAAATACAAATACAAATTTAGGTGTGAATATTTATTTAGAATGAGAAAATAAATGATGACAAACTATAAATTTTAGAAAGCTGACAGACACCCCAACCACAAAATCCAGAAAAATAATATCATATTTCTATTAATTAGTTGCTTAACAAACCTCTATAATACTTTTCCCATGCATATTTTGGCTGCATAATCTTTAATTATCTCTTCAAATGATAGTGATTGTGTAATATTATCTATATCACAATTCAGAATAGATAGTCTTAGGAAACTACATCATTTTGTGCAAATCTCAACTTCATGTCTGAGTATTTTCAATCTGTGGAAAACCAGTTATAATCTAGTGGACACCAAATCCTCAGCATTGGGACATGCCAGATGGCATTAGCACCCTAGGGGATGAAGCCACTGATGTTGATTGATGGCAGGAAGGAATAAGGCTGCTGTAAGCTTTGTTTGTGTAGCCACAGCTGCCCCACAGCTTGGTCGCTTAAACCACTCCTACCCATGCTTTTGTTCAAATAAAGCTACCCCAGGTGTGGCTGCTGCAAACTAGTCAAGTCTGTCAATTTTCACGAAGCATCATCTGTGGCTTTTTGACGGCGTTCCCCAGCTACCTCCTGTGTGCTGATGCACTCACCTGACCTCCAGGTGTCTTCATGCCCAGATGTCCTACTTCAGCTCACCTTCTGGCAGCTTCTTTTGTACCCAGCCCCGTCCAGTCTCTGGACATAGACTGCCCAAGACATGCTAAGGTAAGGGGTGCTGGCTGAGATCCAGGGCCAATTGCTCAAATTCCAGTTTTGCCTTTAATTTAAGGGATTTGCACCCTTTGCTAATGTTCTTGCTGCCATACTCTTGCTGGCCCCCTGCCATGTACATAGCTTATCAGCAGTTCACACATTCCACAACATCAAAAACAATCTTAGGCTTATAGGAGCCATAATGTTAATACTTACGTGACATGCTGATTTTCTTTTAACCTTGACTTCAGTTTTATTATGAAGTTATATTTTAGTGACTTTGGTTTGATTTAAGTAAATACTTAGTTTTTGACAAGTGATTAGGGTCTGGGATGCAATCTGACAGGTTATCCCACTTATCTATGAATCACTCTCAAAATGTGTGAATGAAAATTAGTTTTCTTCTGCTCAAGCAATATCTAACATTTTAATTAGCACGTTCAAAATCTCCTTTGACCCTAAGCTGTATTAGCTGGAAGACAATATTCTTTGCAGATTAGGAAACAGGTTGGAGGGACAAGACTCTCACATTCTAGGCCTTCTTTTTTTAAGACTCTTTAGGTTCTTAGGAAAACTCCAGCTTATCATTTTGCTACAGAGATTTTTTTTTTTTTTTTTACAAATAGCTGGATGGAAATTTTGAAGTAAGTGTCAAGCCATTTTGAAGGAAATTTTACTCTTTGCTTAGGAAGAACAAAGTGTCTGTATGACTGTTTAATTGGCTGAAGTGAAATGTGATATCCAGAGCAGGGCAGCATGATGATTACAATGGGCCCTAGACACTTTTGCCTTTGTGGGCTCCTTCCATAAATAGGAGTCCTTTGGTGATGCAAATGGTTAAGTGCTTGGCTAACCAAAAGAGTGGTGGTTCAAATCTACCCACAGGCACCTCGAAAGAAAGGCCTGGTGATCTACGTCAGAAAGATCAAAGCCATTGAAAACCCTGTGGCGTGTAGTTCTTTCTACTCTGAAATGTATGTGGTTGCCATGAGTTGGAATTGACTCAATGGCAACTGGTTCTTCCATAACAGTATTAAAAATTATATGTTACAACTGCATTGGTTCAAAGGCAAATATAATCATATAATCCAGGCTGGATTATATTTATTTTTTTCCTTCTGATTTTAAAAGAAATCAAAACATTTTTGTAGGCCCTTAAAAGTATCACAGGCCCTGAACACTGTGGCTACTGTGCTTAGGGGATAAATTGGCCTTATTCCACTTATCCCTGTGCTTTTTTTTTTTTTTTAATGTAGCAAGGAATTGAATCAGAAACTCAAAATGTGATGCTATTTCTTCAGCTTTTGAGTGAAAAAGACTCACTTAAAATCAAGGCTATTGCCAATTAATTCAACCTCACTGAAGTTTATTAGATGATAAGCATAATTTATTATGTTAACATACAGTTTGGGGCTAGTCACTGCTTTTTTGGAAATTAATATAAACTGAATGCAAATACTTCTAATATGTGATAAAGTCAAGATTATGCCCACAGACTGAAGAGGCAGAAAGAAAACAAACTTTAAGAATTAATTTAAGCAGAGAGTCCATTATATGGCAAATGTTTGCAGGGATGTGAGGGAAGAAACTGCATCTAATGGGCCTGTCTGGCAGAAGCGCAGCCAGAGGCAAGGTGGGTTTCCACTTAATTGGCAACATTTTAGCAGCTCCAGCAAGATGCTCCTCCTTTTTCTTGCTTGATGATGCTTGAAATGAATGTGGATTCTCACTTCCATAGGACAAAGGATACTTATAATGTGAAAACCCCAGAGAAAGATGAAGTATTGTATTAAATGCACAACATATAATTTGAACTTTTCCTGAAAACAGATTGTGTTAAGGGGGAATGTCCTGGTATTACTCAGCTTTTAGAGTCTAGAAGAGGCTATTGGAGGTCAAGGTAACTCTTTAGAAGTGTAGGTCATCTTTGGCCCTTCCTGAAAGAGGAAGATAGTATGCTAGTCTATGGGGGTGGGGGGAGGAGGACACAGATAAAGGACACTAGGCCACCAAGAAATTTTACTCTTCTTCACAATTTGTGCTGCAATCAGGATGAACAGGGCAGTGGCCTTTCTGAAGCAGGATTCTCTTGATGTGAGCTGGGACTAGATAGGGAAGGAATTGGGGAGAGGAGAAGGTGCTATGGCCAGGAGTAGGCTAGGGGAACCGGCAGGACTCCTGGTACAATTGTGCAGGCTGCACTGCTCAGAGGTGCCATGTCTGAGGGGGTAGGGTCATATACTTTCTAGACGTCGTAGGTTTATACATTTATTAAAATAGTTTTCTGGCTGATGGTAGCAGAGTATCTTGTTTTAATAAAATTAGCATATTACGTCCATTTTCTGACTGGGGAATAAAGTGAGAGAATGTCTCTTATCTGCAGGGAGGTTCATACAGGCAAGGAAGGCCCCCAGCCTGAAGGAATCTCTGCACTTTGCCCTCCTTGAGGGCAGGAGTCATATTTTATTCATCTTTATTTCCTATCACCTGACATAGTAGAACAGTATGCATGTGAAATTGAACTTTCCTAGAAATGTCATGGCTACTAGCCGTATGTGGTTATTGAGCACTTGAAATGTGGCTAGTCCAAACTGAAATGGGCTGTATGTGTAACTTACATACCAGATTTTCAAGACTATGTATGAAAAATGTAAAATAACTTAAAAAATTTGTTTATATTGATAACAAGTTGAGATAATAATATTTTTATATAATGGGTTAAATAAAATATACTATTAAACATTAACTTCGTCTATTTCTTCTTTAATGTGACTACCAGAAAATTTTAAATTACATATATGGCTTGCATTTGTAGCTGGCATTGTATTTCTCTTGGAAAGAGGTGCCTTAGAAGGCTGACTAAAGAAAATGTCCTTGATAATTTAGTACAATGATTACTTACACTGTTGCTAATTTGACACTTTGTAATTAATATAATTTTGATCCACTTCATATCCTTTTTTAGAATCACATGAAGTATAATCCTAAATAGAGTTAAAAATTTTCTAAGAAATTTATGTTCCTTCTTTGTAGAGACAGTAAAGTAAAAGAGAAAAACAAAATTTGTTTTATTGCTTGGCACTTTGCCCAGCTGATCTACAGGCCTTTTTTTTTTTTTTTTTTTTTTTTGGAGACTAAAGTTGTTTGTTGCTGCTAGCATTATTTAATTAGTCTCATATGAACATAGTGACTCATGTTTTGTACAGATTTTTGTTTAAGTTGATCATTTCAATGTATACACTGATTATTGTGTTTTGTAGTTTATCCATAAATTAATGAGAAACTGAACATTCTAAAAGCATATTAATAGGCTTTACTCAACTACTCCTTTACTCGATTATGGACTTATGTGAAATACTAGTTTCCAAGTATATGGATTTGCCTCAGCACCACACTTACCCATGAGGATGAGTGAGGTGGGCCACAGGAAGGTGAACACACTCCATTCAGTTCTGGACTGTGCTCACTTTAAGTAGAGAGAAGCTTACTGGGGAGCATCTGGTTGCCAGGTCAGGGACGGCTGAGATAGAAGCTACTTCTACTAATACCCGGGATCGGGTCGAGCTTTGAGAACCTGGGGGAGGGTATAGGAGGTTAAGACAATTCTATGAACTATAGATCATCCACTGGACCTTTCAGAGAGGCAAGGAGAGAATTGTCCAGGTATTCAGTGGAGGGGACCTGAAAACCTTGCATGGAAGTGTCTGTGTGTGTATATGTGTGAGAGAGAGACAGACAGAACCAGAGAGAGAATATGAGAGAAGGAGAGAGAGAGAATATGAGAGAGCGAATGAGAGAGAGAGAAACAGGGAATTTTCTGGATATAACCTTTCATGATAAACAGAGAAAAGACTGAAGCTGTCAAGGATTTCATTTTACTTGGATGCACAGTCAACACCCATGGAAGCAGCAGTCAAGAAATCAAAGGATGCATTGTATTGGCAAATCTGCTACAAAAGACCTTTTTTAAAGTGTTGAAAAGCAAAGATGTCACCTTGAAGACTAAGGTGTGCCTGACCCAAGCCATGGTATTTTCAATCATATCATATGCATGCGAAAGCTGAACAATGAATAAGGAAGACCGAAGAAAAATTGATGCCTTTGAATTGTGGTGTTGGCGTAGAATATTGAATATACCATGGACTGCCAAAAGAATGAACATATCTATCCTGGAAGAAGTACAACCAGAATGCTCCTTGGAAGCAAGGATGGTGAGACTACGTCTTACATACTTTGGACATGTTATCAGGAGGGATCAGTCCCTGGAGAAGGACATCATGCTTGGTAAAGTACAGGTTCAACGAAAAAGAGGAAGACCCTCAATGAGATGGACTGGCGTAGTGGCTGCAACAATGGACTCAAGCATAACAATGATTATAAGCATGGAGCAGGACCAGGCAGTGTTTCGTTCTGGGTTGCTATGAGTTGGAATCGACTCGACGGCACCTAACAACAACAACGACAAACTTTTCCAAGGACTAGACTATAAAATACCATCATCTGTCATCTATGTAGGGATTTTCTGAGCTGAATCAAACCCTGGAGGTCCTAAAAATTAAGAGTCTATAGTAGCAATGAGAATGAGGAAGAATTATTTATTCTGTCTATATTCAGTTTTCCGTTGACAGGTACTGATTATATAAAACTAGTTTCTAAAACATCAAAGAAAATATATTTATTCAGACAGAATAATCCCAAAAGGGTTGGTTGCATGAAAAATTTGGTATTCATTTCTGCTGTAGGTTATACAATAAAAAATTATTACGTATTTGAGTGGATGTCAAGATGGGGGTGTGAATTTAACAAAGGAAACACCTTAGATAATTTGCACTTCTTTCAGATAGGTCAAATGTTCATAAAATAGGAGACATTTTAGCTTGACAATCAGAAATCTACTACAGTAAAAACAAGGGTCTGCGGGTCTTTCTAGCTACTAATCCTCAAGTTGGGCATAAGATGTATCATTTGCTTGTTTATTATTATTTTTAATTTAAAAAGCATAGAATTTCCTAAGCTATGGTCAAAGTAAAAGTTCAGTATTTCCTATATCTTCAACTAACATTCTACATTGAAGACAAAAATAAACAAAACATTTTAATAGAATTGATATAAAACTGACCAGTACTTTTTTACTAAACACTTCCCTGTGGAGGTAGGAGTTTCAAGAACAAAGAAGAGGGTATCCAAAAGGAAAAGTTCCACTGCTGGACAGCAGCTTGTGACTGGGGCTCTTTTTCTCTCACCTGGCGCCTGGCATTTGGGAAAATCCTCTTCTTGTCATGCAGATCTGACCAGAAGTGTGCGTGGTTAAGCATGGGGTGCTGGGACTGATCCAAGTTCTGCCCTACCAGGAGTGAGAACTTGGGCAAATTACATCCCTACATGTTTAATGAGGGTAACATAAACCATCTTGTAGACTCATTGTGTGGAAATGAGATAGTACAGGTAAAGCACGTGGCACACAGTAACCATGAAATAAATGCTGATTATTAGTAGTGTTACTATTAATTTCATATCTGGGCCTTTGCTCGCGTTCTCTCTGCATGAAAGTTTCTTTCCTTCCTTGTTGATATTGACGACTCCTTTACAGAAATTGTTCACCTTCTCTGAGAAATTCTCTGATTTTTCCAGCACTGTGAGCCTCTTCTTCCTCTATGCTCCCAGGTTCATACATACTTGATTTTTAATTCTGTGTTTACCTGCCTTCCACCCCGGAACTATAAGTTACTGTAAGCACATGGCATAAGCTCAGTACATGCTCGTTGACAGAATTAATGAATGGTTGCTCTCTCCAGCTCTTATCCCTCCTGACAACTCCTCATATATCTTGCATCTAGTCCAGATTCTAATTTTACAGCCCCCTAGACCTCCTAGGTCACTATGAGTCAGAACTGACTCGATGATAACACGTTTTGGGTTTGGTTTAGACCTCCTAGAGGAGCCTTGGTGGCGAAGTGGTTAAGTGCCTGGCTGCTAATCAAAAGGTTGGTGGTTCGAACTCACCAGCCACTCAGTGGAAGAAAGATGTGGCAGTCGGCTTCCGTAAAGATTACATCCCTGGAAACCCTATGGGGCAGTTCTACTCTGTCCTATAGAGTTGCTGTGAGTGGTAGTCAACTGGACGGCAATGGGGTTTTAGGCCTCCTAGACTCACACGGGGTCACCAGAAGTCAGAATCAACCTGACGGCTACTAACAATAGATCCCTTTCTCCCTGCCTGTCCCCATGTTCTATTCAGATGGACTTTCTTCTGGTTCTCCTCCTCATAGCTCTTCTGTTTCCTTCAAGATTTCTACCTTTCAGTTATGGCAGCCTCCTCTTCCAACTCAACAAAATTCTTCCTTAGTGTTTTATAGTCTATTTGAAAGCTATCTCCTAAATTAAGCCTCAGTTAATCACTCCCATCAAACCACCCTCCCAAACTCCACTCAGGATGACTATTCAAAAATGTGACACCTATGGCATAGAAAAAAAACAAAAACAAAAACAAAACTCAATTAGGGTGCTGTTATGGGCAATATCTGAATTGGATGGATGAACTCTTGATGAGGAAGTGGCTTCTGCGGTAAGAAGGGAAGTGGCTCTGGATGCATATCCTCCCATTATCCCCTCTGGGCTCAAGGCGGGACATTCTTGTGGTCAGAGTGGTCTCCATACAGGTGAATGTAGCTGGTGCCAGCCATGATGTCAGTGACTCCTCTCGGAAACGGACTTGGTTTGCTCCTGGGTCCTCACACTCGGATGTTTATTCAGAGAATATCATGAGCAGAATCAGATTTCAAAGGATGTGAACTAGCAGAATATGCATGGCAGTAGTCCTTCTTGTGACTAGGGTCCTTTCCTATTTTATTGTATAGCTCTGTCCCTTATCTGAGCTGTCAGAAGCAAGCCTGTTCCTAACTGCTTTCATTTTGAGATCATACTGTCTAGCTGTTGCCTCCCCACTCAAATGGAAACTATTCTTGTCACGGTTACACAATTTCATTGTTGCTAAACCCAACAAAATCTTCTCTGTCTTTATTTTATTTGGTTTCCTGGAAACAGTTAATACTGTTGGCCAATTTTCTCCTTAAAACACTCTTTTCTCTTGACTTCCTTGACATCACACCCTCCTTGGTTTGTTCTTACTCTCTGATCAGTCTCCTTTGTTGGCTCCTCTTCCTCTGCCAGTCCTTAGATGTTGACACTCTTTAGTGTTCTTTCCTAAGCACTACCTCTTCCTCCCTTCCCCATGCTATATTCTGGTAGGTCTCATCCATTCCATGATTTCAATGACTACCTATATACATATAGTCATTTCAATTATATATATCTGCTAAAATGATAATGATAATGGTATGTATTGACTACTATATGCCAAGCATATAGTTAACTTATTTATGAAGTAGAACTATAACTAATCTTATTTTACAGGTGGATAAATACCTTGCCCAAGTCACAAAGCCAGTAATACAGAGTCAGGACCTGACCTACAGTCTAGCACTGGATCATGCACCGTTACCCACTACCCTTTAGTGCATTTTTCAGGTCTAGAACTCTGTCCATGTTACTAAATATCAACCCTTGGATTTCCCACAGACCCCTCAAAGAATATATTAAGAATTAACTTATCGTCCTCTACATACTTGCTTTCTCCTGTGTTCTCTGTTGCAAGGATGACACCTTCTCCACCTAGTTAGACAAGCTAGATGCCTGGCATTGTCTCTGCCTGCATTCTCAGTATCTGTTAATCGGGCACCAGGTCTTATCCATTTGGTCTCCTAAATATCTCCCCAATATAGATATAATCACTTTTCTCTGTCCTCACTGCTACTATCTTGATTTTGGACAGTATAACCTTTTGTCTTCTTGATTGTAACAAAATCATACACAGCTTCTCTGCTTCCTGTCTTGTTCTAGTCTGTAGTCAACACTAAACAGATGATATAATTTCTCTGCTTAATACTCTTTAATAGCTCCCTATTGACTCCGGACTATAGCCTAAACCCCTTAGTGTGGCTAAATGACCAAGCTTCTTCTTCTCTCTCCAGCCTCAACCTGCATAAGTGCTGCCCAGAGTGCTGGGCTTCTTTCAGTTTCTGGAACTATTACACACACTCCATCATCTTTGGATCTTTGTACTTGCTGTTATCTTTGCCTCTTAGTGACTAGTCTCTCCTCTTTAACTGAATAATTCTGATCTTTGCTTAGCTATCGCTTCACTGTAAAGGATTTCTCTGACCCCCTGAGACTAGATGCTTCTACTGTGAAACTGCCCAGCACAATAGCTAGCATTTTGTATTATACCTACCTGTTTTGTGTCTATCAGTATTTTTCAACCTCAGTACTACTGACATTTTGGGCCAGATATTTCTTTGTTGTGGGACTGTAGGATGTTTAGCAGCATCCCTGGCCTCTAAACACTAGATACTAGTAGTACCTCTCCAGTGGTGACAACCAAAAACGTCTACAGACATTGTCAAATGTCCTTTAAAGGCCAAAATTACCCCTGGTTGAGAATCACTGGTCTAGATGATAGGTCTGTCTTGTTCTTTCTTGTATCCTCACCACCCTGCCCAATGGCTGGCACCTAGAAAGTGCTTAGTGAATATTTATTGAATTAATTATAGAAATGCATATTTTACAAGAAGATTAAATATGATAAATTAAGAAAATCTGGGTGAATATATAGTCCCTATTCTTTTATTAAAATAGAATTTTAATTTTTTGAATGGGTAATGCATTTGCATGATTGCACAGTCAAAAGTTATTAAAAGTGTGCAGTGAAAAGTCATTCTATGGTTCCTTTTTGACTCAAGAGTTATGTAAAGGTTTTTTTTTTTCTTTCCATTTTTACAAATAAATTTTCAGGTAGTAGGGTCTTTTTATTTTCTGATTTTGTTATTAATTTCTAGTTTTATTGCCTGTGGTCTGTGCTATTTCTAGTTTTTTAATTTACTGAGGTTTTCATTATGGCTCATTTATAGTCATATATATATATTTTAACCTGTTTTTCTTTATACTATTTCATGCAAAGTAGATGTATTCTCTATTTTAACAGGGTCTGTGGTATATACAGTGTACCACCCACTTTTTCTGGCTCTCAGGTTCTTTGGTAATATACTTTTACTATTGAAAGTATTTTCTGTCCTCCAGTGGGGACTTGCATAATGGCAAAAGGTGAAAGAAACATTAGTTGAAGCAAAATAACTGCGGTATGAGACTTGCAAGTAAGGCAGTGCAACCAGGAAGTGTGATTGGGTAAAAATTTTGTCTCTTTTGGCTTTTGTACCCCTAGATAAGCCTTGTAAGCATATTTATGGTTTCCTGTGTGATAGTTATGGAGCCCTGGTGGGACTGGTTTTGTTTTTTTGTGTCATATTTGGGAAACCAGAGGTTTCCCATGTAACCTAATGAAAAGTGCTATGAAAAAATCAGCAACCAAGATCCAGTGGTAAAGACAGGTGACCACTAAGTATGGGTTCGAGAACCTTAAAAGTTCTGTGGTAACCATGTAATACAAGATAATATTTCTCAAAATTCATATTACCAACTAAAAATTTAAACACATTCCATGACTCAGCATGCTTCTATTAATGAAAACACATTATCAAAAAAATTAAAAAAAAAACCAAAGTGGAAGATAGTTGGACGTTAAAAGGGTTAGAGTCATGTATCAATTATAACTACATCATACATTTTGTTAATGAAGTCTTTTATAGCCCACATCGTTTTTTCTACTTGACCTGTTATAAAATTAAAGTGATAAATTAGTCTTCCTTCCATAATATGTGTGTTTTTTATTTCTTCTTGGATCTCCTGTAGTTTTTGTTTTTGAGTGTTGATGCTACATTATTTGGTGCATAGATATTATAACTGTCATAAATCTATTAGAAAATGCACTTTTTAGAATTCTAAGATGGTTTTTTTTTTGTTTAATAATTTTGGCTGGATTTCACCTAAACATAAGATCTTTATTTGTGCTTCATTTTGCAAATGCATTGATCTGATATACCTTTGCCCATATTTTTATTTTAAAATCATTCTTGGTTGAAATGATGTCTCTTATCCACAACATAGATCTACATATTACTTTTAAAGCCAATCTGAAATTCTTTTCTTGTTATAGAGGTGAGTTTAACTCTTTTACATTTATCATTATGACAGGTATGTTTGATTTGAGCTCTGGAAGAAAGGATTGGGTGCTTTCTAAGGGATTTCTGGTTCAGTATCCTTTAGCTGGTAGGTGAGTCATTTGTGATGCCACTGGCAGCTGGTTTTGAAAGACCAAACTCAAATGGCTTAAACACGAAGGTGATTTATCATTGTGTAGAACAAGTAAGTCCAGAAGCCTTTCATATTATGTCTTCTGTTCCACACACACACACACAGACACACGTATATATGTATATATACACACACACATCGAGATTATCTATCATCATCTATGTTTTTCAATCTTTTTGTTTTATTTTTTTGTATGCACTTAGAAATGTGTATTTTGATCTATAAGTTGCCTTTGTTTAATTTTATATACTCCTTTTAGTCTTTGCTTCTTCAGACATTATCTCTTAGTTCTCTAATATGTACAAAGATAATATTAGCATATTTCCTCTTCCTTGATCCTTCTGGCTCTCCATCACTCAGTTTTAGTCAACAATATTGCATTTTTAGTTATAGCTTTCTACTTTTAAATTTTCTTATACTTTTAATCTTTCAGCTTGAAAAATACATCCTTTGACTCAAGGTTATTACACATGAGGCAATAAGTGAATTATACTACCTTCCACTTTTTGTAAGTGATATGTAATTTAAAAATTTCAGGCATAGACCATGCCACCCTAATCCCTACATTTGCTTTAGTATTGGCTTTACAATTAATTACATTCCATGTGCCATTCCTTTCCCTTTTGGTTAAGGGATTTATCAAAAGCCACATAGAAAGTAGATGACCGAGCCAGGACTTAAACTAAGGTTTTTTTTTTGACACCAAATTTCATCCTCTTTCCACTACATCATGCTCCTTTCAAGAGGAGGAAAATACATGTATTTTTACAAGATAAACTATACTGAAAGCAAAAGAAAGCAAAATAACACAAGGAAAAATTAAGGAAAATATAAAATTTAAAGATAAAAAAGAATTAGAATGGAAATAAATAAATATATGAGAGACTAAAAATCACTTCATTAGCATACAACGTGCAAAAATAAGGGATGCTTTATAAGTTTTTATTGCATACAAAAGATTACATATTTCTTGAAAAGATACTTACACATCAATAATAAAATAAAATAAAAGGAAGCAAGAGATTAACAAGAGTTTATAAAGGGTTTACCTTTTTTTTCAAAAAGGCATTAAAATAGACAGCAGGCTAAATTAAAAATCACTAGATATAATTTGTATCCCTTGAACGAAGGCAGCCATAGACTCCAGCAGAATTTTCAACCCTTCTGATATCCCAAGGGATGGGTTTCTTGGAAAGAATTTTTGGTTTGATCTTCTTTGGCTGGTGTGTAAATCATTTGGGATCCTTTCAATTGACAGACCCAACCCTAAAAAAGCTTAAACATGGAGAGAAGTCAAGAGACAAGGTGGTAGCTCCAAGATTGTTTATTTCAACGGCCTAATGGTGATATTAAGGTTTCAGGTCCTTATTGCACTGCAGCCAGCCTCATCATGTAAGCTTTTCCCCAAGGCTAGTCCCCTCAGGGGTACAAAATGGCTGCAGCAGCTCCAAACACCACATCCTCACATAACCACAACAAAGTCCAGAAAAAAAAGACTAGCCTCTCCTTGTGGATATTTTAAAGAATGTGGAATCCTTTCCCAGAGGCCTTCCTGAGAGACTTTCCCACAAGTATAAATGACTGAAATTGTGCCACTTATTCACTGCTAAATCAATCATTGGTAGGAGGAAAGCAATTACAGTGATTGGTTTAAAATAATATAGATTCTCCCCTGGGGCTAGGGATGGACACAGATTTATTTACCTGAAACACATAGCCACCCAAACCTAATGCAAAGAGAAGAGTGTAATCAACCAACAGTATCTGTCATAGTTGGAGACAGAGAACAGAAAGACCTCACCCTTCACCCTTTACCTGTATGCCTCTGACTTTTGACCACTCTCAAATACCAGGCAAGGAACCCTGGTGGCAGACTGATTAAGTGCTCAGCTGCTAACTGAAAGTTCAGTGGTTCAAACCCCCCAGCTGCTCTGCAGAGAAAGATGTAGAAGTCTGCTTCTGTAAAGATTTATAGACTTAAAAACGCTGCGGGGCAGTTCTACTCTGCCCTATAGGGTCGCTATGAGTTGGAATCAACTTGATGGCAATGGGTTTGATTTTTTGGTTTAAATACCATGGAGGATCAGGAGTAGGGAAAGATACACAACTCCATCTTCTTAGCAAGCAGCTTGTAATGGTTGGTTGTTATTGGGCACAAATGGCTGTCATTAGGTATACAACTTTTCCGATATAATTAATGACACACTGGATTTCTCTTCAAGAATGACCATGACTAATGTTAAATTCTCAAGGTGCTTATGAGTCAATGAAGCGACCAGGCTTTAATGTCTCCATGAGCTAGATGTATATTTACACACATGCACAGTCACACTCACAAACATACTTGTGATGCCAATAAGGAAAATAAACATAAACGCATGTTAAAAATGAGCACTTTCAAGGGATGAAGGGGATCCAAGATCATGTTTACAGAAATACACCACAAATTTAAAATTACTGCTTAGATTTTCATGAAAAAGGGGAAGACACAGAAACCAACACAGAAGTGTCGATTATAAGAATAAGAAAAAGGTACTGAATGCTTATAATATACCAGATACCACACTGAGCTCCTTATGTGCATTATCTCATTTAATTTTCACAAAAACATTTAAAGATAGATTCTACTATTATTTTCACTTTGCAAATGAGGACACGAAGGCTGAAAGGATAAAGACATTGCTCAGGTCACCCTGTTAGTGAGTGGCAGGGCCACAAGCTGAATCCAGGTCTGTCTGTCTCTTAAGTTGTGTGGTTGACCTTTGACCTCTCACTCGGAAAGACAGTGGCAACAACAACCTCCTCTGAAATGTTTCTCTTTTTTTTTAGGGTCCCAAACTGCTCCTGAAGAGCTGCTTGGGCATTGCATTAGGAGGTATGCTATGAAGTGATCATCCCTCAAAGAAAGAAGCTTCTCTTAAGCTTCTGAAAAAGTTTTGTTGGGGAAAAATTTACCAGACCTCTAAAAATAATAGCCTTATATATTTGGCAGGTCACAGGCTTTAAAAAACAAACATCTAAGTTCTACCTTAATAAGATGAGTGGCCAGTGCACTGCAAAATGAGTAGCTGTTAGGGATTGACTTGTATCCCTCAAAAACATATGTTGAAGTCCTAACCCCTGTACCTGTGAATGTAACTTTTGCTTGGGAAATAGGTTTTTTTTTTTTTTTTAACAGATATTATCAGTTAATTAGGGACCCTGGGTGGTGAAAACTATTAAGGCAGAAAGAAGAAGAAAGGCCTGGCCGATCTGCTTCTGAAAGGTCACAGCCATGAAAACTCTATGGAGCACAGTTCTACTCTGAACACACGGGGTCACCATTAGTTGGAATGGTAACTAGTTTTTGTCTTGTTTTGTTTTCATTTTGCACAGTTCATTTTTAAGTGCGTCTCTTTTCTCTTGAATTTTACTATAAGTGGCAAGGAGAAACCATGCAGCCCCTTTAAGATCTTGCTTAGAAATCTCATCAGCCAGATATCCAAGTTCATCACTTATAAGTTCTACCTTCCACCAAACATTTGAACATAATTCAGACAAGTTCTTTGCCATTGCATAAAAAGCACCATCCTTCCTTCACTGTCCAATCATATGTTTATCATTTTCTTTTGAAGCCTCACCAGAAGCACATTTAACATCCATATTTCTAGCAACATTCTGTTGCTGGCACCATATGTATTCTCTAAGAAGATGTAGACTTTTTTTTATAACTCTCCTCACTTCTGAGCCCTCATCATAATTGCTTTTGACGTCCATAATTCTATCAACTTTCTCTCTCTTTTGGCTCTGGAGAAAGGTCCTTGTCTCTTTTAACTTCTGCTCCTGGGCAATCTTCATGTGGCTTGGCATCTCTCTTTCCCCACCTTTGATTGTTTCACTTGCTTGTTGAATCTCTTTTATATCTCAAAAGAGATTGATTTAAGACATACCCTACACTAATCCTGTCTTATAAGCACAATAAAGACAACCCATTCCAAAATGGGATTATAACCACGGGCATAGAAGTTTGGATTTACAGCATATATTTTTGGGGCACACAATTCAATCCATAACACAGCCCTAGAAACTAACACAGTAGCCCAATTATTTAGAAGGTTTGGGATGTCAGGTATATTTAGAACAGTGTGGGGCCCAGTTAATGACATTTCAATGTTTTGAATGCTTTGCAACTCAGTGGTACTTAACTTACTTCAAAATTGGGGTAAAGAGCTATTAATGTATGAGACTGAGTTTAGTGTAACAAAAGCCTTGCCAGTATTTGACATGTTTAATATAAATCTCCAAGGATAAAACTCCTCATGAAACAGTTTCCTTCCGGATCTCCCAGAATGTTAGAATCATAGCACAGATATACTATTTGTTCTCTCTCTTTCTCTGTCTCTGTGTGTGAGTGCGTGTGTGTGTGTGTGTGTGTGATTGATTGATTGATTGATTGATTGATTGCTATGGGTGATCTGATAACCGTGCCAAATGCTAGGATCATGAGCAACTCTATTAGGCTTGAGCATGTAAAAAAAGTTAAGAATTTTATTATTTTAATTAAATAAAATAGTTATTCTGACACATATTTAATGAAATGCACAATTGTTACTGCAATGCATGGGAATTAGCTGCAAGCGGAAGTTTACAAAAGACTGTCATTCATTACTTTTAATTTTACACAGTCAAATCTAATTGTTAAAAACTTCTCTATAGTCATAAAGTGGTCCCTGGATACTAAGAACCATTTAATTCTTTCTCTTCTTCCCTCTCTGTCTCCTTCCACGCCTTTTCTTCCTGCCCTTCTCTAGGATGTAGGAGCCCCTAAGCACTGCCACTCATTTGCCTTCTCGCCCTTCTTGCCCTGAAAGCACCAACCCTAGGATTCTGCAGACCCTGGAGCCAACCTAGTTTGGGGCCTTAAATGTGCATCTCCTGCTTTATTTGGAGGGGTCATCCCCAATCATGTTGGGGTGGGATAGAAAGGAGAAACTTAGGCATGAGGTAGGTACCCCAGGGCAGAGAACGGGCAAATACCAATGGTTCTGTAGAGCTGGCATTTGGCAGTTTGGGGCCAGGGAATGAGAGGGTGAAGGGATGGAGATACAAAGTGAAGAAAGCAGGGGAGCAGAGCGGTCTGTGGAGACCAGTACCTGTGTAAGAGATTCCAAGGTGTCTGTACATGCATCTGGAACGTAGCCCAAACTTGTCCCCCTCAGGGGAGCCTAGAGGCAGATGGTGAAGGAGAACAGAGCCATTATTACCTTCTGGGAGGAATCAGACAACCAATCTTAGGGCCTAGTCTTATCCCTGTCACTTTCTAGCTGTGTGACTTCAAGTATTCACCAATTTCTCTGAGCTCCAGTTTCCCCACTGGTAAAGTGGGAATAATACTCTCTACCTTATATAGTTATTGTGAGGATTTAATGAAATGAAGCTCCCTAATGAACACTGCCTAAGACAGAGTAGGCTCTTGACTAAAGTTCTTTCTTTTCTTTCCTTCACCCCTGAGGCACAAAGAAAGCTTCCCTCTTCTCCTATGCCATCCCCGAAGACCAAAACCAAACACGTTGCCATCAATTCAATTCCAACTCATTGCAACCCCATGTATGTTAGAGTAGTACTGTGCTCCATAAGGTTTTCATGTATGTGACATTTCGGAAGCAGATCACCAGGCCTGTCTTCTGAGGTGCCTCTGGTGGATTTGAGCAGCCAACCTTTCAGTTAGTAGCTGAGCACTTAACTGTTTGCACCACTGAGAGACTCCATGCCATCCCTAGCTTTCCTCAATTTCCCCCACTGAGTCCTATTGGCACAAAGGTTAAGTGCTTGGCTGCTAGTGTTCAGTTGGCAGTTCAAACCCACCCAATGGCTCTCTGGGACAAAGACTTGGTGATATGCTTCTGTAAGGATTACAGCCAAGAAAACCCTGTAGGGCCGTTCTCCTTTGTCACATGGGGTCACTATGAGTTGAAAGTGACTGAGTGACACACAACAACATATTTATGTAATCTCACTTTTGAGAATCAGGACGTTAAAATAAATGGGAATGAGTAAATTTGAGACAGAAGGTCAATGATGGCCTTTGGCTCCTTCCAGTTGGGGTAGGGGTGGGGTGTCATGGTGGGAGGAAGAGACATCCTAGTGTCTCCAGGGTACAGGAACATTTCCTGTCTTTTGTGAAAGGAGGGCTGTTCCTGAGTGGGGACTGTTGCTGCCCTCACAGGGCATCTGTGACCTCTGACCAGACATTGCCCCAGACCAGGGGGTCTAAGGTGCTTTCAAAGGTCCTGGGGAGGGAGGGCCTGCACCCACTCAGGAACTAAACTAGTAAACTGAGGGGCTAGGGGGATCTGGTGAGACAATTGCTACACCTTCCAATTTCAGCCCATCGCTTTGTGTTAAGAACTACAGGCTTATCTTTAATTGGAGCCTATACAGCAATAGGGGAAAAAAAGAAAAAAATCTGTTCCTGGTATTTGAGGAAAGCCAGGCTGATACTAAAAGTTAAATCGGTTCTCTCACAGCATTTCGGACCCACAGGACTATTCCTCGCTCTTCTTTAAAGTGCCTGGTGGTTTTTCCTTCCCTACTCAATCTCTGTTTAACAACCTACATTAATATTTCAGAAACATCAGGTGGCCTGTGCCTTGATGGTACTTTATTCCCTGAGCTAGAAAAACTCTTTTCTTGGAACTGGATTGCTTTTTGCAGTTTAACAACATGTCCTAGGCTGAGTCAAATAATGTTGCCCTTGTAATTATCTTGTCATAGCCACGAGACAATAGATGAGGGCATGTCTGCTCTGCAAAAGGCCAGTCCAACTGGGACATTAAAGACATGTCATGATCCAAATGAAACACAAACAATGGGCCACCAACCCAATCCAGTCATATCCAGCCAGTCAGCTTCCCTCCCGCACGTGCCTACCCACTAAGTTACACTGACAAACAGCTTGTTATTTAAGTAGAAAATGCAATAAAAGTTAGAAAACACTTACTGAAAAGACATCCTCCTCCCTCAAATCTGCGCTGAGCTAAGTTCAGTGACATTTCACTGCATACTCCAAAGTGAAACAATTTTATGTTTCGCCTGATTCCTTCCTAGCAGCTTCAGAGGCATTTTAATAAAATTCCACCACTAATAAAAGGTATTAGGCTTTGGGGGTAAATCTCATTAAGAAGTGCAGGAAAGCAGATTTCTCTCCCATGGCTAAAGAAAGTATTTTTAGAAAGAATTTCTAAAGGCTCAAAGAAGCCTCCGGCAGATGTGGGAGTTCACGCCTCCTCCCTCCCACTCTTCCCAGTTCCCGACAGCCGCTAACTTCCTAAGGGCATCTGATGAGTTCAGATGAACTTGCACAGGTCACATGACATAGGAATACTGCTATAACTTTACCCAAGGCGGAGGAGGACTTCACAGAGGGCAGAGCAAAGACGCGAACGTGGGACACAACGGGAGGGGGAGGTACTCGGAGACAAACTGTAGTTGGCTTTTCCAGGTTTGCAGTTCACAAAAGGCATGCTAGTCTCCTGGTTAGTAAAACACAAACCAGTTATCACCGACTCGCCTCTGCTACTTTATTGAATCCTATTTTCTTCCGTGAAGACCCAGGGACGGCCCGCCACGCCAAGTTCCGCGCATGTAGCGAGCTCCAGCTTTCTGGGCTGCTACATCCTTGAAAGCCAAGCCCCCTTTCTTTCCCCACCTTTGTTTCCGTTTCCTTTACACAGTATGAAACCAGCCAGCAACCGGCCCCGCTTCGTCCGGCAGGCTCCTCCACAGACCCAAACTTTGTACCTTCCGGGGTGAGGAAAGATCCTCCCAATCAGACCCCGCTGGATGAAGCCTTTCTTTGGGAGGAGCCGGCGCCGGACGTTCCTCGCGCCGACCCAGCCCTCCGGAGCACCGGCCCGCGGGAACGTCACCTGGGTGCTCACTGTCCTCCCCCTGTGGACAGTGACACTGTGGAAAACGGGGCCGAACGCCCTTCTCCTCCGTGAGACTGGAGACCTACTCGAAAAGCCCTCGTCGCAAAACTGCTCGCATCTGGTTCCAGCTGCCAGAAGGTGGGGGGAGGAGTGGGAGGGTCCGAATCCGGGATGGCTGCCTAAGACAGGTCGGGAGCTAACCTTGTCTTCGTTTCCAAAGACAGTGTCAAGAGAAAGAAACGGACGCACACGCTAAACAGCAGTGCTACCTTTGCCCCTTAAAGCACGGTTCTTCCAGGAGCAGATCTTTATTGGGCGCCTTCTATGTGCCTGGCGCTCTTCTAGGAGCTTGGGATACTTCAGCGAATGAAATGTTGAAATACACCTGCTTTCGCAGAGCTTGCTTTTTCAAGTGCTTGCTTCTCTTGACTATCATAGTCACATAGATTCCTGTGAACAGAACATTGGTAGGTATTTACAGCTAAAGAGTTTAGGAATAGAAATTCTACTTTCTCTCTCTCTCTCTATACGTATATATACTTATATATATATATCCCAAAACAAAGCAACCCCATTGCCGTGGAGTCAATTCTGATTCACAGCGACCTTATGGGACAGAGTAGAACTACCCCATAGGATTTCCAAGAAGCGGCTGGTGGATTTTTGATTAGCAGCGGAACTCTTGACTACAGCGCCACCAGGGCGCGCTCTCTCTCTCTCTCTCTGAATATTTGAGGCCTCAAAGATTAAAAGGAAAGGAGCAAGGTGGAGGGAGAGAGGGAAGAAGAAACCTATAAAAACCAAAACCCGTTGCCATTGAGTAGGTTCCGACTTATAGCGACCATATATGACAGAGTAGAACCGCCTCATAGTGTTTCCAAGGAGTGGCTGCTGGATTCGAACTGCCTACCTTTTGGAGCATAGCTCTTAACTACTGTGCCACCAAATACTTAAGTTAAATACTTCCTTGTGTTAAATTCTTGAAATTTATTCCCCTATTCAATTTTTCTATCCCTGACCTGATTTGAGTCTTTCCCAAGTAAACTCAAGGGTGAATTGTCTTGCAATTTTCTCTTATATGCATTTCTTTTATATCCCATATAAAAGGACAAGAGTATCTGGAATGCTAATTTCTGCCACTTCAGTCCTTTGTTCCAGTGATTGATGGTGATGACCACAGTGATTATAACAATCAGTTATATGTGATTCACATGCTCTAAATGAGGGGTGTCTTCTTTTTCCCCGTATTGTAAAAGTGAAGAAACCATTTTCCCCCTAGTCCTGTACCTTTCATTGTGTTTTACCAGGCATTAAAGCCAAAACCAAACCCGTTGCCATGGAATCAATTCCAACTCACAGTGACCCTAGAGGATAGTGTAGAACTGCCACACAGGGTTTCCAAGGAGCAGCTGGTGGATTCAAACTGCGGACCCTTTGGTTAGCAGCCATAGTGCCTAACCACTGCTCCATCAGGGTTCCTACTAGGCATTAGCAGCTAAAAAATTTTTGTTAAAGACCATTTTTAAGGAAAATATTACCATATGAGCTTTAATTGCATCCTTGTTTGTGTTTGACAATTTCCATAGATGTTGATGGAGGGTATGTGGTTTCATCTCGCTTTTTTTTAATCCCATTTTTATGTGATTTTTTTTTTTAAATTAAATTTTATTGTATTTTAGGTGAAAGTTTACAGTGGAAATTAGTTGTTTTGTGACTTAGGTTGCAATCCCTGCAATGTGTCAGCATTCTCCTCCTTTGCCTTTACACCCCAGGTGCCCTGTGTTGGTTCATTCAGGTTTCCTGTCCCTTCCTGCCTTCTTGTCTTACTTTTGGACAGGTGTTGCCCATCTGGTCTCATATACTTGGTTGAACTAAGAAGCACATTCCTCAAGTGTGTTATTGTTTGTTTTATAGGCCTGTCTAATCTTTGGCTAAATGGTAATTTTGGGAGTGGCTTCAGTTCTGAGTTAGCAGGGTGTCCGGGGGCCGTAGTCTCGGGCTTTCCTCCAGTCTCTGTCAGACAAGTAAGTTTGTTTTTTTTTGTGAATTTGAATTTTGTTCTACATTTTTCTCCTGCTCTGTCCAGAATCCTCTATTGTGAGCCCCTTCAGAGCGGTCAGTGGTGGTGGTAGCCAGCCACCATCTAGTTCTTCTGGGCTCATGATGGTGGAGGCTGTGGTTCATGTGGTCCATTAGTCCTTTGGACTAATATTTTCCTTGTGTCTTTGATTTTCTTGATTCTCCTTTGCTCTGAACATTATGAGACCAACAGATGTATTTTAGATGGCTGCTCACAAGCTTTTAATACCTCAGATTCTACTCACCAAAGCAGGATGTAGAATATTTTCTTTATGAACTATGTTATGCCAATTGACCTAGATGTCACCCGAAACCATGGTCCCCAGCCCTCAGCCCCCGTAACTCAGTCCCTCAAGGTGTTTGGATGTGTCTAGGAAGCTTCTATGGCTTTTCCTTGGTCAAGTTGCACTGACTTTCCCTATATTGTGTGTCTTTCCCTTAGCCAAAGTTGATACTTGTCTACTGTTTAGTTAGTGATTTCCCCTCCCCATCCTTCCCCTCCCTTGTAACTATCGAAGATTTTTTTTTTCTGTGTATAAACCTTTTCTTGGGTTTTTATAATGGTGGTCTCATACAATATTTGTCTTTTTGTGATTGACTTATTTCACTCAGCATAACGCCCTCCAGATTCATCCATGTTGTGAGATATTTTAGTGATTCATCATAGTTCTTTATCTTTGCATAGTATTCCACTGTGTGTATGTACGAAAGTTTGTTTATCCATTCATCTGTTGATGGGCATTTAGAGTGTTTCCATCTTTTTGCTATTGTGAATAATGCTACAGTGAACATGGGTGTGCATCTGTCTATTGGTGTGACAGCTCTTATTTCTCTAGGATTCATTCCTAGGAGTGGGATTGCTGGATCATATGGTATTTCTATTTCTAGCTTTATAAGGAGACATCATATTGTTTTCCACAGTGGATGTACTATTTTACATTCCCACCAGTACTGCATAAGAGTTCTAATCTCCCCACAACTTCTCCAACATTTGTTAATTTCTGTTTTGGTTTTTTATTAGTGCAAGTAATGTCAGGATGAGATGGTATCTCACTGCGGTTTTGATTTGCAGTCTCTAATGGCTAATGATCATGAGCATTTCCTCATGTGTCTGTTAGCTGCCTGAATGTCTTCTTTGGTGAAGTGTCTGTTCATATCCTTTGCCCATTTTTTAATTGGATTGCCTGTCTTTTTGTTATTGAGGTGTTGAAGTATTCTATAAATTTTAGAGATTAGATCCTTGTTGGATATGTCATAGCTAATTTTTTTTTCCAGTCTACAGGTTCTCTTTTTACTCTTTTGGTGAAGTCTTTTGATGAACATAAGTATTTAGTTTTTAGGATTTCCCAGTTATCTAGTTTATCTTCTGGTGTTTTTTACTGTTAGTTATGGTTTGTATTGTATTTATGCCATGCATTAGGGCCCCTAGCATTGTCCGTATTTTTTCTTCCATGATCTTTATTGTTTTAGGTTTTACATTTAGGTCTTTGATCAATTTTGAGTTAGTTTTTGTGTATGGTGTGGGATATGGGTCCTGTTTCATTTTTTGACAGATAGACTTCCAGCTTTGCCAGCGCCTTTGTTAAATAGACTGTCTTTTCCCCATTTAATGGACATTGGCCCTTTGTCAAAGATCAGCTGACCACACAGATGAATTTACATCTGGGTTCTAGATTCTGTTCTATTGGTCTATGTGTCTGTCGTTGTACCAGTACCAGGCTGTTTTGACTACCATAGCTGTATAGCAGATTCTGAGGTCAGATAGTGGGGGCCCTCCTACTTTGTTATTTTTCATCAATAATGCTTTGCTTATCCAGGGTCTCTTTCCTTTCCATATAAAGTTGGTGAGTAGTTTTTCCATCTCGTTAAGAATGCTGTTGATATTTGGAACGGTATTGCATTATATTTGTAGATAGCATTGGGTATATTTGACATTTTCACACTGTTGAGTCTTCCTATCCATGAATGTGGTATGTTTTCCCATTTATGTAGGTCTCTTTGGTTTCTTGCAATAGTGTTTTGTAGTTTTCTTTGTATAGGTCTTTTATGCCCCTAGTTAGATTTATTTCTAAGTATTGTATCTTTTTAGAGGCTATTATAAATGGCATTGTTTTCCTGATTTCCTTTTTGATGTTCTCTTTGTTGGTGTATAGGAATTTAACTGATTTTTGTATGTTGAGCTTGTAGTCTGCTACTATGCTGAATCTTTCTATTAATTCCAGTAGTTTTCTTGTGAAATCTTTGGTGTTCTTTAAGTATAGGATCATATCATCTATGAATAGGGATAGTATTACTTCTTCCTTTCCAATTTGGATGCCCTTTATTTCTTTTTCTTGCCTTATTTCTCTATCTAGGACTTCCAGCACAATGTTAAATAGGAGTGGTGATAAAGGCCATCTTTGTCTTGTCCCTGTTCTCAGGGGGATGCTTTCAGTCTCTATCTGTTGAGAATGATGTTGGCTGTTGGTTTTGTATGTTGTTGTTGTTGTTAGGTGCTATTGAGTTGGTTCCCACTCATAGTGACCCTGTGTACAACAGAACGAAACACTGCCCGGTCCTGCACCATCCTCACAATCGCTGTTATGTTTAAGCCCACACAGCCATTGTGTCAATCTATCTTGCTGAAGGTCTTCCAGTTTTATATAGATGCCCTTTATTATGTTGAGGAATTTCCCTTCTATTACTATTTTATTGAGAGTTTTTATCAGGAATGGGTGTTGGACTTTATCAAATGCCTTTTCTGTATCGATTGATATGATCATGTGATTCTTTTCTTTTGTTCTATTTATCTGGTGGATTGCATTGATTGATTTTCTAATGTTGAACCATCCTTGCATACCTGGTATGAATTCCACTTGGTCATGGTGTATTTTTTTTTTTTTTATATGATACTGAATTCTATTGGCTAGAATTTTGTTGAGAATTTTTTTTCATCTATATTCATGAGAGATATTAGTGTGTAATTTTCTTTTTTTGTGCCTGGCTTTGGTATTAGGGCTATTCTGGCTGCAAAGGATGAATTCAGGAGTATTCCTTCCTTTTCCATGTTCTGAAATAGTTTGAGTAGTACTGGTGTGAGCTCTTCTGTAAATGTTTGGTAGAATTCTCCAGTGAAGCTGAATTGGCCAGGGCTTTTTTTGGGGGGTGGGGGGTGGGGGTGGGGTTTTAAATTAACTTTTCAATCTCTTTTTTATAAGTTTGTTCAGATTTTCTATCTCAATTTGTGTTAGTTTAGGTCAGTAATGTGTGTTTCTAGAAATTTGTCCATTTCCTCTAGGTTCTCAAATTTGTTGGAGTACAATTTTTGACAGTAATTTTGTTATGATCTTTTATATTTAAGTTGAGTCTGTTGTGATGTCCCCCATCTCATTTCTTTTGTGGATTGTTTGCTTCCTCTCCTGTTTTTCTTTTGTCAATTTGGCCAATAGTTTGCTGCTTTTGTTAATATTTTCAACCAACCAACTTTTGGTCTTGTTAATTCTTTCTATTGTTTTTCTATTCTCTATTTCATCTTTCTGCTCTGATCTTTATTATTTCCTTTCTTCTGGTGACTGCGTGCTTCTTTTGCTGTTCTCTTTCTATTTGTTCAAGTTGTAGGGCTAACATTTTGATTTTGGCCCATTTTTCTTTTTTGATGTGTGTGTTTATTGCTATAAATTGACCACTGAGCACTGCCTTTGCTGCGTCCCAGTGGTTTTGGTATGATATATTTTCATTTTCATTTGAATCTAGGAATTTTTAAAAATTCTCTCTTTGATTTCTTCTGTTACCCACTTGTTTTTAAGCAAGATGTTATTCAATTTCCATGTAACTGATTTTTTTCCTTGATGTTCCGGTTACTGATTTCTACTTTTATGGCATTGTGATCAGAGAGAATGCTTTGTATTATTTTGATGTTTTGAAATTTATTGAGGGTTGCTTTGTGGCTTAAAATGTGGTCTGTTTTGGAGAATGTTCCATGTGTATTGTATGTATACTTTGCTCTTGGATGGAGTGTTCTATATATGTCTATGAGGTCAAGTTGGTTGATTTTGGCCTTTAGGTCTTTTGTATCTTTGTTCAGTTTCTTTCTAGATGTTCTGTACTTTACCAAGAGTGGTGTTTTAAGTCTCCTACTACTATTGTGGAACTGTCTATTTCTCTTTTCAGTGCTGTTAGAATTTGTTTTATGTGTTTTGAAGCACTGTTGTTGGGTGCATAGATATTTATTAAGGTTATGTCTTCTTGGTGGATTGTCCCTTTAATCATTATGTAATGTCCTTCCTTGTCTTTTTTTGTTGATTTTGCCTTAAAGTCTATCTTATCTGAGATTAGTATTGCCACTCCTAACCTTTTTTGGTTCTATTTGCTTGATACATATTTTTCCATCCTTTGATTTTTAATATATTTATGTCTTTGTTTCTAAGGTATGTCTCTTGTAGACAGCATACTGATGGGTCGTGGTTTTTTTTTAATCCATTCTGCCAGTCTCTGTCTCTTTACAGGTGCATTTACTCCATTTAATTGGATTTACTCCATTTAATCAGTGTGATTATCAATAGGTATGAGTTTATTGTTGTCATATTGTGCTTTCTTTTTTATGGTGCTGACATTTTCTTTGTTCCTTGTACTTTCCTGTGTTTCCTTTTGTTTGTGGATTTTCTCTTCTTTTCTTTTATTATCATAAATTTTGTGTTTACTGAGTCTTTATGTTTTTCTTCTTTTTTATTGTGGTGAGCAGGTTTGTTAACTTTCTTTGTGGTTACCTTAAAATTTACCCTTATCTTCATAAGTTTGAACCAGTCTTTTATTACTTGATATCATGTTGACTTCCTTTCCATTTGAAAATTTATACCTGCAGTGTTCATCTCACATTTTGATGACACTTTTACATATACTTTAAGAACTATCATTACATGTACTGTTTATTTGTATAGCAGCTTTGAAAGGGCCATAGGGTGTGTGGTATCCTATGTTAGTAAAAAAGAAACTAAGGTAAAAATTAAAAGAATAAACCAAAGACAGTGAAGCAGGAAAAGAATCCCATCAAGTTCTCACTCTGAGCCTTGAGCTCTTTCCATGATGTTACCTCCTTTAGCAAGCACTAAGGGAGCTGAAATGCTGAGCTAAAACCCCATCTCTGTCCTTGTAACATCCTTTATCTTAATTGGAAAATGGGCTAGGGTATTGAGTTTCATTCCACTTTGGCTAGAGACCTCTGACACTGATTGTCAGGTAAACTTTCATCTGGTTCAAAAATTTATGGTGGAGTCCATTGATTCTGGAGTCCCTGGGTGGCATAAATGGTTAGGTGCTTGGCTACTAACTGAAAGGTTGCTGGTTGGAATTCAGTCAGAGGTGCCTTGAAAGAAAGGCCTGATGATCTACTTCTGAAAGATCACAAGCATTGGAAACCCTATGGAGTGCAGTTCTACTCTGAAACACATGGGGTTGTCATGAATCGGAATTGAGTTGAAGGCAACTGGTTTGGTTTCTGGTTTCCATTAATTCTGGTCTTAGTAACAAAAGGAATGTGTGAGATGACTGACACCACATGCTGATGAGACTGAAGTTCATTGTGCTTCACATACTTATATACCACGGGCTGCAGGGCGTACACAGCGAGTCCTGGTGTCCATTCCTTCTCATTAAGGAATTGTTCAGAGACATCTCTGTGTTGACCTGGTCTGACTTTCTTATGAGGAGCTAGGTTGTTCTTAAGCTGTCAGGGTGGCCTGAGGTGGGATGTTACTTTTCTCCATCATCCACCTGTTGCTGAGATTAGTCTAGAGAAGGATTTGCTCCCTTCCAAAATGATTTACAGAATTCTGGCTGAGACTATCTAGAATGTGCTTTCTTTCCACACTGGACACACTGTATCCATATTCACTTTAGGGGATGAATTCTTAGTGAGCAATGACAAGAGCATTAAGAATCTTTTGCCGTTAGTGGATTCCATTAAGATTATGATGTTTTTACAAGGAAATTATTAGCCCAAGAGACAGAAAGGGCCACATAAACCAGAGACTTCATCAGCCTGAGACCAGAAAAACTAGATGGTGCCTGGCTACTACAATGACCACCCTGACAGGGAACACAACAGAGAGTCCCTGACGGAGCAGGAGAAAGATGGGGTGCAGAACTCAAATTCTAGTAAAAAGACCAGACTTAGTGGTTTGACTGAGACTGGAGGGACCCTGGAAGACGTGGCACCCAGGCCCTCTGTTAGCCCAAAACTAAAACCATTCTTGAGGCTAACTCTTCAGACAAAGATTAGACTGGACTACGGGACATAAAATGATACTTGTGGAGAGTGTGCTTCTTAGCTCAGATAGATACATGAGACTAAATGGGCAGCTCCTGTCCAGAGGCGAGATGAGAAGGCAGAGAGGGTCAGGAGCTGGTTGAATGGACATGCGAAATCCGGGGTGGAAAGGAAGAGTGTGCTGTCACACTACAGGGAGAGCAAGTAGGGTCATAAAACAACGTATGTATAAATATTTGTATGACAGACTAACTTGAATTGTAAACTTTCACTTAAAACACAACAATAAAAAAAAAGAAAAAAGATTTTGATGTTTTTAAACATCTCTCAGGTTGTATCATCTCAGGATGTTACTGTTTGATGTCAACTTATGCTTGTTAATATAAGCATTGCATAAACACCAATGAGATATTGTAATGCTCCTTAAAGTGTTTTCAGAGAAAACTAGTCCCATGAAGTGATCCATAAAGAAAGGGTTTTATGGTTGTGATAGTGTTACCGAATGCAATGGGTTCGCTGTCTGTACTCTTGTTAAGAATAACTAAGAGTCATGCGGATTTGAGGCGAGGCCTGGTTTATTGCTCACAGCAGGCAAGGAGACTGGGAGCTTGTTCTCAAAGCGCTGTCTCCCGAACAAAGGGCTGGAGGAAGTTTTATACTAAGCAGAAAGGAGAAGTCATACATATGCATTAAACGTCCGGGAAATGGCATACATATTCAAAAAGGGGTGTGGAATGAGTGTGTAGGCTGCAGTAGCAACTGGTGGCTCAAGAAGGCTGCCTGTGTTCCTTCAAGATGGCTCCTCGTGTACTCTTGACATCTGTGTGTTCCCAAGAAAATGGCAGCTTATACTGAAAACATGGCGACCAAGTTCACCTTCAAGTCACCTACTGTTTCATGGCACATGCATGAAGTCTGGTTTTAGTTGGATTGCCTGGAAAACAACTGTAAGCAGGAAGATGAGAAGGAAACAGGGTGGGGTGACTCATTATCTTGGTCTCAAGACGCTGTTTGTATTTGCTGGGACGTTTTCTATTGACACAGCTTGTTGTCTGAAGCCTATCTAGTTCCTAGCTGGTCTCAGTAGGTTGAATTATTGGGTGTGGCCATGTGACTGGATTTTTCCAATTCAGTGTGGGTTAGAGACACAGTCTGTGAATTACAAGACTAGGATTTAAGAGGCGTCACAAATTGTCACCACCTCTTTTGCACCTCTGCTATTGCTTAAGAAAAACATGCCCTGGCTAGCCTGCTGCATTAAGAAAGATGACAGAGAGAGTCACAGTACATGCAGGTCCACAGACCTAAAACATGAAGCAGAACTGTTCCAGCCAAACTACAGGTCTGTGAGAATAAATGATGAGTGTTTTAAGCCACTGACTATTGGTATGATTTGCCATCCAGAATTATTGTGGCAATAGAAAACTAATACGATGGTCAAAAGAGTTTGGGATACATTTTACAATATAACTGCCTCTTTGACAGTCATAACACACATTGATTATATTAAATGCTTTGTGAAAGACTGCATTAACCCATTACTTCTCAAACTTATTTCACTTAAGTACATTTATATAATACTAATATCCTATAGGACATACACTTTCAAAATTTATTTATTTATTTTTTAATTATCAACAGCAATTTGTCTAAATCCTAGACTTGCTATTAAGAAACTCTTGAACTCTTAGGCACAATTGACAATGCTTTTCAAGCCTTACCAATCAATTAAACTCCCTACAATATTTGCTTACTAGTGAGTCCCCATTTGCCATCTCATGGCTGCTGAATTTCGTATCAGTGACCTGTCCTTTATGGCTCCAAATCTTTAAATGATTAAGAGTTATTTTCCACTCCTGATGCTAGCCATATTTCAGAGTGATTTTAGAATTGGTATGAGAACATCTATTTTAAAATAAATGACTAGTGAATTAAACTGATCAATTTTAATTAAATTCATTAGTTTTTTTCAAATCACATATCTAATATTTACTGTTAAAGTCACTTAGAAGCTATGCTGCTGTTGAGAATGGGAAAGAATAACCTGAAACACTGGTTAGTTAATCCCTATTTCTCCTCATTCTTTAGAAATGTGGAGCACATATAGGAGTGTTCTTCTTTCAAGTTCTTTTTCACAATGCCAAGGCTTACAGCTGCTTTCTAAGCACCAAAGAAAACACAAGAGTTTCACGAAACATGTAGAAAATGGCTCCCTTTTTATTTAATTCAGGTAACTATGAGTCACTTTTAATAACTGTTTATATTCTCTAAGAGGCCTTAGCATATGTGTTTATTTCAAACATGAGAAGATTTGGTGTTGGCTACAAAGTTAAACATAGAATTACCATGTGATCCAGCAATTTCTAGGCATATACGCAGATGCTTATGTTCGAAACCCACCATTGGCAATAAGGTCTGTGCAATAATTTACACTTCATTCCCCCTTTCAAGGAGAAATTTGATTTGATTTTAAATTCTACCCATTACACAAAAAATTATCCCTAAGATAACTCATTCAGAATCTAAAGGGTTGAATGGCTTGAATTTATTCTGAAGACTTTGCTTCACCTTCAGAACTAATTCATTCTCTCATTTGGGAAAAAAAATCAGCCAACCAACCAATCAATCAGCCACTTAGCCAGCCAGTCAACCAACTACCAAAGTAGTTATTTGGCCAGCCAGTCAACTACCAACCAACTAACTAATTGGAAACCAGCCAACCAGCTAATAAGCCAGCCAACTAACCAGTTTATCAACAAATCAGACCAACCAGACCAGCCAGTGAACAAACCAGCAAACCAACTAGCCAACCAACCAATCAGGCAACCCAACCAAACAACATTTACTGAGACTCTCTTTAATTGATATGGGTCCTGGGGCAGCTTTTTATGTGTTCTGCTTACTCTGTGGGGAAGGGATGAGTGTGCTATAGAGCATTTCCTTTTCCTTTGAGATTAGGTCTGAGCTAGAAACCGATCAGAAATGTAGGTGCCATGATACATCCAGTGGGGCACTGTGATGATTAAGATTGTGTGTCAACTTGGCTGGGCCATGATTCTCAGTGTTTTGGCAGTTGTATAATGTTGTGATCACTTATCTGTTGAAATCTGACATGTGATCACCTCCGTGATGGAATCTGCTGAGCGGTACCTGCGGGAGTGTGGCCTGTGGTGGCTCACCGCACCCTCAGCCTTCATCTCTCTGCCCTCCTCTGCCTATTTCCTTCCTGCTCACTTTGCTGGGGCTTTTACTTGTTCTAGATTCTGCAGCTAGCTCCTGTTTGTCTGACCTCTGGTTCTTGGGACTTGAGTTAGCATCTTGCCTGCCGATCTTGAGATTCGTTGATCTTCACAGCCTGCTACAGCCTACTCTCTGGGCTGTCTATCTTTGGTTCACCAGCCCCTGTGGCTACTTGAGTCAGGAGAATCCTCTTTCCTGTGCCCACGGACTTGGGGTGTTACCTAGCCTCTAAAAACCATGTGAGCCATTTCCTTGATATAAATCTCTCTCTATATATACAAATATATACACTTTATTGGTTTTGCTTCTCTTGAGAATCCAGCCTAATGCAGGCACCATTAGCATCTTCCCTGAAAGTAATAGTTCAGAATTCTAAGGTTTTCCCATTTCATGTCTCAAAAAATGAGTTTCATTAAAAAATATACACATGCACATACACACACACACATTCATTCTCTAAGATCACAGAGGAAGTCATGACTAACTACGGTGGGAGGCTTCTGAGGAAGACTTATAATGGCAGTGGTCTTTTAAGATGATTTTTGGCAGATGAGCAGAAAAGAAAAAAAAACACGTCATTCCATAGTACTAAAGTGTACAAAGGCAACTATTTGGTTGTGTCTCCTTAGCACAAGTCTGAATATATATTTTGTCTATGAGTCATAAACATAGAAAACTTACCACTGGTTCTATAGAAATGTGCTGGCAGACATACACACTCAAAGGTAATGTTACCAGTTTGGATACCAAAAAGCAACTTTGGCAAAGGAATCCATACCACTAAATCCATCAACTGCAGGAATAGCCTCACTCCTTCCAGGCTTTGATAGATAGCTGGGGAAATCATTTTGTGTGTGACTTATTGAGTAATACTTCTCCAATCACTTCACACCCATTAAATGACTGATTAAAAAAACAGGGAGAGAAAACAACAGGCGATGTGAAGGTATGTGGAGAAATTTGAACCCTCCTCTATTACTGGTGGGATTGTAAAATGGTACAACCACCATGGAAAACAGTTTGGCAGTTCCTCAAAAAGTTAAGCAGAATTATCATATGATCCAGCAACTCCTAGGAATATACCCAAAAAAATTGAAGAGGAACACAAACAGATACTTGTAAATCAGTGTTCATTGCAGCACTATTCACAATAGTTAAAAGGTGGGCACAGCCTAAATATCAACAGAAAAATAGATAAATAAAATGTGGTACATACAAACAATAGAATATTACTTAGCCATAAAGAGCAATAAAGTCCTGAGACATGCTACAACATGGATAAATCTTGAAAACATGCTGAGTGAAATAACTCAGTCACAAAGGGACAGGTATTGTGTGATTTCACCTAAATGAAATATCTAGGATAGACAAGTATATATTGATCAAGTTTATTAGTGGTTACCAGGGGTAGGTGAGAGAGAGGGGAAAAGGGGACTCATTGTTTAGGGGTCACTGAGCTCCTGTTAACGGTGATGGGAAATTTGGAAATAAATAATGGTAATAGTTGGACAACATGATAAACATAAATAATTCCACATTGTAGACATGAAGAATGCCGAAATGGCAAACAATTTGTTACATATATATTTACCACAATTTAAAAAAGTCCAATTCTTAATTCCATATGATTGTATTAAGCTGTACAGAGCTCCTTTTAAAGAGAAATTAGTACAATTTTAAATGATCATATTTTTATATTTATAACATTTATTTTTTTGAAGCATTGTTTCAGTAATTTATAAATGTCCTTCATTCCATCATATTGACACAGATACTCAGAAACTGATTGAATTTATCCCAGTTTTGGTGAAAAGCCGCAATAAAGCCAAGGGAGATTGAAGAGAACCCACTGGCTTACTATTTGCTTCTCAATCCATCTCACGTTGCATCTCTTTTTAAAGGTACACTGTGTCCTTGTGTATTGAGCAAAAATAGCTTCATTATACAGGGGAAAGGCATTCAGTATGTGACTAATTTCAGATTTCAAAACATGTTTATAGAAGAACTGATATTAAAATTCAGAGCAGCAGCATGACAATGAAGACAGATTAAGTATGAAATCAAATCCAGAGACCTCTTTTATAAGATGCTTTTATAATCAAGTCATTTAATGTCTGTGATTCTCAACTTCATTGCATATAAAATGGGGACAATAAAACCTGTCCTACGTACTTCAAAAATATTGAATGATGCAGGAAGCATCAAAAGAAGACGGAAGGAATACACAGAGTCACTGTACCAAAAAGAGTTGGTCAATGTTCAGCCACTTCAGGAGGTAGCATATGATCAATAACCAATAGTGCTGAAGGAAGAAGTCCAAGCTGTGCTGAAAGCATTGGCAAAAACAAGGTTCTAGGAATTGACGAAATACCAATTAAGATGTTTCAACAAACGGATGCAGCAGTGGAAGTGCTCACTCGTTAATGCCAAGAAATTTGGAAGACAGCTACCTGGCCAACCAACTGGAAGAGATCCATATTTGTACCCATTCCAAAGAAAGGTGATTCAACAGAATGCAGAAATTATCAAATAATATCATTAATATCATACAAGTTAAATTTTGCTGAAGATAAATTCAAAAGTGGTTGCAGCAGTACATCAGCAGGGAACTGCCAGAAATTCAGTCCAGATTCAGAAGAGGACATGGAACCAGGGATATCATTGCTTATGTCAGTTGGATCTTAGCTGAAAGAGAATACCAAGAAGATGTTTATCTTGTGTTTTATTGACTACCCAAATGCATTCGACTGTGTGGATCATAACAAATCATGATTATGATAATATTGCAAAGACTGAGAATTCCAGAACGCTTAATTGTGCTCATGTGAAACCTGTGCATAGACCAAGAGGCAGTCATTTGAACAGAACGAGAGGATACTGGGTGGTTTAAAATCAGGAAAGGTGTACATCAGGGTTGTATCCTTTCACCCTACTTATTCAGTCTGTATGCTGAGCAAATTATATGAGAAATTGGACGATATGAAGAAGAACATGGTATCAAGATTGGAGGAAGACTCACTAACAACCTGCAATATGCAGATGACAGAATCTTGCTTGCTGAAAGTGAAGAGGACTTGAAGCACTTACTGATGAAGATCAAAGACCACAGCCCTCAGTATGGATTATACTTCAACATAAAGAAAACAAAAATCCTCACAACTGGACGAATAAGCAACATCATGGCAAATGGAGAAAAGATTGAAGTTGTCAAGGATTCATTCTATGTGGATCTGCAATCAACAGCCTTGGAAGAAGCAGTCAGTAAATCAAATGACGTATTGCACTGGGCAAATCTGCTACAAAAAAACCTCTTTGAAGTGTTCAAAAGTCAGCATGTCACTTTGAGGACCAAAATTTGCATGACCATGATATTTTCAATCACCTCATATACATGTGAAAACTGGACAAACAAATAAGGAAGACCAAAGAGGAATTGATGCCCTTGAATTATGGTGTTGGTGAAGAATATTGAATATACCATGGACTGCCAGAAGAATGAACAAGTCTGTCTTGGAAGAAGTACAGCCAGAATGCTCATTTGAGGCAAGGATAGAGAGAGTTCATCTCAATACTTTGGACATGTTATCAGGAGGGACCAGTCCCTGGAGAAGGACATCATGCTTGGTAAGGTAGAGGGTCCGCAAAAAAGAAGACTCGCAAGAAGATGGATTGACACAGTGGCTGCAAGAATGGGCTCAAGCATAAAAACGATTGTGGGGATGGCTCAGGACCAGGCAGTGTTTTGTTCTGTTGTACACAGGGTCGCTATGAGTCGGGACCAAATTTACAACACCTAAGAACAACAACAACCACCTACTTCACAAGGTAAACAATGAGACTAAATATAGGAAAGTGCTTTAGCAACGTGAAGATAAGTGGTAGCTGAGGGATTTATCCTTGGGCCTATCTGGAAGTATTACATTCATGGAAGAAGAAGAGAAAAAAAAGGTATTCACCAGCAAGGTGAACTTTCTTAGTCTGTCTCTCTTTGATGGGCCACTCTACTCCCTCTTTGTAGACTAAAGTCAAACACGTTTAGTTTGACAAGAGTTTATTGAGAACTTATCAGGGTATAGCAATGTGGGGTAAAGTGGTTACAGGGAGACGTGTTCCAGGTGCTAGTCAATGGGGTCACTTCAAAGTTGTAAATTCTGTACAACTCTGGTTCCTACTCTTGCTGTGGCTTATGCTTGGTGTTGGCTACAAAGATAAGTAAAACATAGTTCTTGCTCTAAGCCGCTGACAGCCTAGTGCAGTAGACGGATCCATACACAGATTAGTTTCAATGTAATGCAGTAAATAGCATAATAAAGACAGGTACAGAGGAATGTGGAGACACTTAGATTCTCATCAGGTAAGATTAAAGAGATATTTTAGGTACCAAGGATATTATGTGTATTAGAAGTCTTTTGTGAAGACCCTTATGCCATAATTTTCTGGAGTTAACAATGGATGGAGGTTATGTCTCTTTGTAGGGTAGAGAAACAAGCCCAGGTTTTGAAATTAAAACAGATCTGCACCCGAAACGTCACTCTGTCAATTACTTGCTGTATTTCTGAGCTTCAACTTCTTTATCTGTAAAACAGGGAAAACAATCTACTTCCAACCACTGGAATGTAAACTCCATGATCGCAGAGATTTTTGTCTTTTTTGTTTATTGCTATCATCTCCAGCACCCAGAACAGTGCTAGGGTAAGTACTCAATAAACAACAGTTGAATTTGTTGAATGAATGAAGATAGCCGTTCAGCGTCCAATCTTCCTTTTTCTCCTAGTTTTAGTGAAAAAACATTAAATCCAAGGGGAGATTGCAGAGGATCCACTGTTTTACAATTTGCTTCTCAATCCTAATGAATTTCACCTCTTTGTCTCCCAAATGGGTATTTCAAAGGTACATGGTGCCTTGTGCATCGAACAAAAATAGCTTCATTGTATAGGAAAAAGGCAAGAGGTATATGAGCAGGCCATGTTCATGATACTTCCCTGTGTAGAGCCATGTCATTGACTATATTGCAATGCCATTCAATGTTCTTGAGAAGCATGCAAAGATCTGAAGACTCAGGTCTGTCTTTCAGCATTCTTTCTTTTACTGTTTTTCAGTGTTCGGGAGTTTCTTTTTTTGTAACTGTGCAATTATTTTTCATTCAAAATGTCAAAGAGGAAATGTGAATATACCAGAAGAGATTATCTGTCAGACTACATATTTTATGTAATTTTCATTTAACTTACTGTCATATTTCATATTCCACTGGGAAGATATCACATAAATATTGTCCAGGAGAGTGAGTGGAACTCCACAGCTGGAGAGCTTGGTCTTGGAAAAGCTATGAGGCAAATGCATCATTGACAATTAGTTCTAGCACCAAATGCAGTGCTCACCGCTAGCCACTTGGTGGCAGTGCCAACTAAGTGCCAACTCGAGGTCAGGGCTAACAGTTGTGGGATCTCTAACTTCTCTTTATTCATTTAAATTTAAGACCTACAAGAGGTGGTCTCCCATTTTAAAACAACGACACAAAAGTTTGCTTTGACCCCATCAAGCTACTGTTCTATCTTCTTGATTTCATAGCCGTGCCTTAAAAGCCTTGTCTACATGGGCTGTCTATATGTTCTCACTTCTCATTCATGATTCTTCAAACCCCTGTACTCTGACTTTTGTGCTCCACCATCCCACTGAATCTGCTGTGGCCGGCATTATCCATATTGTTGTTAGGGGCCGTCCAGTCGGTTCCAACTCATAACGACCCTATGTACAACAGAACAAAACACTGCCTGGTCCTGTGCCATCCTCACAATTGCTGCTATGCTTGATCCCATTACTGCAGCCACTGTGTCAATTCATCTCATTGAGGGTCTTTTTCTTTTTCACTGACCCTCTACTTTACCAAGGATGATGTCCTTCTCCAGAGACTGATCCCTTCTGATAACATGTCCAAAGTATGTGAGACGAAGTCTCTCTATCCTTGCCTCAAATGAGCATTCTGGCTGTACTCTTTCCAAGACAAATTTGTTCGTTCTTCTGGAAGTCCATGGTATATTCAGTATCCTTTGCCAACACCGTAATTCAAAGACATCAATTCTTCTTTGGCCTTCTTTATTCATTTTCCAGTTTTCACATGCATATAAAGCAATTGAAAACACCATGGCTTGGGTCAATGTGTACCTTGGTTCTCAAAGTGACGTCTTCTCTTTTGAACACTTTAAAGAGGTCTTTTGCAGCAGATTTGCCCAATGCAATGCGTCACTTGATTTCTGGACTGCTGTTTCTATGGGTGTTGATTGTGGATCCAAGTAAAATGAAATCCTTTACAGCTTCAATATTTTCTCCATTTATCATGAGGTTACGTAAATGTCCAGTTGTGAGGATTTTTGTTTTCTTTATGTTGAGGTGTAATCAATACTGAAGACTGTGGTTTTTGATCTTCATCAGTAAGTGCTTCAAGTCCTCTTCACTTTCAGCAAGCAAGGTTGTGTCATCTGTATATTGCACATTGTTAATGATTCTGTATATTGCACATTATTAATGAGTCTTCCTCCAATCCTGATGCCGAGTTCTTCCTTATATAGTCCAGCTCCTTGGATTATTTGCTCAGCATACAAACTGAATCAGTATCGTGAAAGGATACAACACTGATGTACACCTTTCTTGACTTTAAACCATGCAGTATTCCCTTGTTTTGTTTGAACAACTGCCTCTTGATCTACGTACAGGTTCCTTATGAGCACAATTAAGTGTCCTGGAATTCCCATTCTTCACAATGTTATCCATAATTTGTTATGATCCACACAGTCAAATGCTTTTGCATAGTCAATAAAAAACAGGTAAACATCTTTCTGGTATTCTTTACTTTCAGCCACGATCCATCTGATATCAGCAATGATATCCCTTGTTCCATGTCCTCTTCTGAATCTGGCTTGAATTTCTGGTAGTTCCTTGTTGATACACTGCTTCAACCACATTTAAATTAGCTTCAGCAAAATTTTACTGATAAGTGATATTAATGATAGTTTGATAATTGATAATTTCTGCATTTTTGTTGGATCACCTTTCTCTGGAATGAGTACAAATATGGATCTCTTCCAGTCTGTTGGCCAGGTAGCTGTCTTTCAAATTTCTTGGCATAAACAAGTGAGCACTTCCAGTGCTGCATCCGTTTGTTGAAACATCTCAATTGGTATTCCGTCAATTCCTGGAGCCTTGTTTTTCGCCAGTGCCTTCAGCGCAGCTTGGACCTCTTCCATCAGTACCATCAGTTCCTGATCACATGCTACCTCCTGAAATGCCTAAACATCGATCAATTCTTTTTCGTACAGTGACTCTGTATTCCTTCCGTGTATATATTTTTTTTTAATTGTGATTTAGGTGAAAGTTTACAGCTCAAGTTAGTTTCTCATACAAAAACTGATACACACATTGTTATGTGACCCTAGTTGCTATCCCAATAATGTGACTGCACATTCCTCCTTTCCACCCCAGATTTCCCGTGTCCATTCAACCAGCACCTATCTCTTTCTGCATTCTCATCTTGCCACCGGACAGGAACTGCCCGTTTAGTCTCATGTATCTACCTGAGCTAAGAAGCACATTCTTCACGAGTATCATTTTATGTCTTATAGTCCAGTCTAGTCTTTGTCTGAACAGTTGGCTTCAGGAATGGTTTTAGTTGTGGATTAACGGGGAGTCCAAGGGCCATGCCTTCCGGGGAACTTCCATCTACTTTTGGTGGTTATTGTGTCATTTAATATTTTCCCCCATTGAATCCTTCAATATTGCAGCTCGAGGCTTAAATTTTTTATTCAGTTCTTTCAGCTTGAGAAATGCCAAACGTGTTCTTCCCTTTTGGTTTTCTATCTCCAGGTCTTTGCATATGTCATTATAATACTTTACTGTGCCTTCTCGAGCCCCCTTTGAAAACTTTTGTTCAGTTTTTTTACTTAATCATTTCTTCCTTTCACTTTAGCGCCTCTACATTCAAGAGCAAGTTTCAGAGTCTCTTCTGACATCCATTTTGGTCTTTTCTTTCTTTCCTGTCTTTTAATGACCTCTTGCTTTTTTCGTGTATGATGTGCTTGATGTCATTCCACAACCCTTCTGTTCCTCGGTCATAGTGTTCAATGCATCAAATCTATTCTTGAGATGGTCTCTAAATTCAGGTGGGATATACTCAAGGTCATGCTTTGGCTCTCGTGGACTTGTTCTAATTTTCTTCAGCTTCAACTTGAACTTGCATATGAGCAATTGATGGTCTGTTTTGCAGTCAGCCCCTGGCCTTGTTCTGACTGATGATATTGAGCTTTTCCATCATCTTTTTTCACAGATGTAGTCAATTTGATTCCTGTGTGAGGAATCTGGTGAAGTCCACGTGTATAGTTGCCTTTTACGTTGTTAAAAAAAAAAGTATTTGCAATGAAGAAGTTGTTGATCTTGCAAAATATGTTGTGCAATCTCTGACATCATTTCTATCACCAAGGCATATTGTCCACCTACTATTCTTTCTTTGTTTCCAACTTTCGCATTCCAAATGCCAGTAATTATCAATGCATCTTGATTGCATGTTTGGTCAATTTCAGACTGCAGAAGTTGGTAAAAACAAAACAAAACAAAAAAAACTTCATCTTTGGCCTTAGTGGTTGGTGCATAAATTTGAATAATAATGGTATTAACTGGTGTTCCTTGAAAGCCTGTGGATATTATCCTATCACTGACAGCTCTAGATTCATACTTCCTACATTCCACGTTCCTATTATTAATGGATATTTGCAGCAGTTTTAATTTTGAGTCGTGCTACATCAGCAAATGAAGATCCGGAAAGCTTTACTTCATTCATGTCATTAAGGTTGACTCTACTTTGAGGAGGCAGCTCTTCCCCAGTCATATTTGGAGTGCCTCCCAACCTGAGGGGCTCGTCTTCCAGCACTATATCAGACAGTGTTCTGTTGATAATCATACGGTTTTCACTGGCTAATTTTTTCAGAAGTAGACTGCCGGGACCTTCTTCCTAGTCTGTCTTAGTCTGGAAGCTCCACTGAAACCTGTCCACCAAGGGTGACTCTGCTGGTATTTGAAATACCAGTGGTTGATGCGTAAATTTGAATGATAGTTGTGTTAACTGGTCTTCCTTGTAGGCATATGGATATTATCCTATCTTTGACAGTGTTGTACTTCAGGATAGATCCTGAAATGTTCTTTTTGGCGATGAATGCAACATCCTTTCTCTTCAATTTGTCATTCCCAGCGTAAGTAGACCATATGATTGTCTGATTTAAAATGGCCAATACCAGTCCATTTCCACTCACTATTGCCTAGGATATCGATCTTTATACATTCCATTTCATTTTGACGACTTCCAATTTTCTTTGATTCATCCTTTGTACATCCCACATTCTGATTACTAATGGGTGTTTGCAGCTGTTTCTTCTCATTTTGAGTCATGCCACATCAGCAAATGCCACATCATTAAGGTCGCCTCTACTTAGAGGAAGCAGCTCTTCCCCAGTTGTATTTTGATTGCCTTCCAACCTGAGGGGCTTATCTTCAGGCACTATATCAGAGAATGTTCTGCTGCTATCTATAAGATTTTCACCGGCCATTTTTTTCAGTAGCAGATTGCCAGGTTTAGCAAATAATTCGAGAAGCTGGACTATGTGAGGAGGCGCATGGCATTGGGATTGGAGGATGACTCATTGACAACCTGCAATATGCAGATGACATAGCCTTGCTTGCTGAAAGTGATGAAGCACTTACTGACGAAACCCCGAGACTACAGCCTGTGGTATGGATTACACCTTAACGAAAAGAAAACAAGGATCCTCACAGCTGGATCAATAAACAACATCACAATAAACAGAAAAAATATTGAAGTTGTTGAGGATTTCATTTTACTTGGATCCACTGTCAACGCCCATGAGACAGGAGTCAAGAAATCAAACAGATTGCATTGGACAAATCTGCTGTAAAAGACCTCTTTCAAGTGTTAAAAAGCAAAGATGTCACCTTGAGGACCAAGGTGCACCTGACTCAAGCCATGGTGTTTTCAATCGCCTCAAGTGTGTATGAAAGCTTGACAATGAATAAGGAAGACGAAAGAAGAACTGATGCCTTTGAACTATAGTGTTGGCTAGAATATTGAATATATTATGGTCTGCTAGAGGAACAAGCAATCTGTCTTGGAAGAAGTACAGCCAGAATGCTCATTAGAATCAAGGATAGTAAGACTTCATCTCACGTATGTTGGACATCTTATCAGGAGGGACCAGTCCCTGGAGAAGGACATCATGCTTGGTAAAGTAGAAGGTCAACGAAAAAGAAGAAGACCCTTAATGAGACAGATTGACACAGTGGCTCCAACAACGGGCTCAAACATAGCAATGATTGTGAGGATGGTGCAGGACTGGGCAGTGTTTCATTCTGTTGTGCTTGGAGTTGCTATGAATTGGTACTAACTCGATGGCACCTAACAACAATAACAACAACAACTTTAGTGCAATTGACTGAACTAATCACCTATCTGAGATCAGCTGACATCAGGTTATTAGATTGTCTTTGTTGTCTGTTCGGCCATCAGTGATTTTCACAATAAAGATATCTCAGTTACTCAGGAGACTCCAAAGGTTTAGGGTTATCTTCTCAGTAAATGAGGAGCCTGGTTGGAGCAGTGGTTAAGGGCTCAGCTGCTAACCGAAAGGTCAGTGGTTCAAACCCACCAGCCACTTAGTGGGAGAAAAGATGTGGCTGTTTGCTTCTGTAAAGATTTGCAGCCTTAGAAACTTTATGGGATAGTTTTACTCTGTCTTCTAGGGTCACTATGAGTTGGAATCAACTCAATGGGTTTGGTTTTTTTGTTTCTCAGGAAACAGGGACAAAAGACTAGATTACTTTTTGGTAAATTCTTTGCACAAAGTAAACTTTAAAGGAATTCATAGTTAACAAATGTCTTGTCATAGAGGAAAGTCTGTGATTTTTATGATTATTGTGTCTCTATCCTCTCTCCTTTTTATCTGTTTCTGGGTACATTCCACACTGGTCAGTGACCTTTGTGAAATTTCTTATGTGCTCAGAGGAATCTGACAATCTGGGTCTCAGTATCTTTATTATAACCGTATTTTTGAAAATCAACTGGAAACCTCATCAAACTATTCTATGAATGTAGTACCAAAACAGTCAGCTTTGGAAGCATTAAGAGTTGCAATTATTAAAAAGTTTGCACCCAGCTGCCGAAATTTGGCTATGAAATACCATTCTCCAATAAAAGGAACCCTGGGTCCTTGAAGAAATGGCTGATTCTAGAGCTGGGGCAGGGAAAATGCAAGATGAGCTTGAAGTCTTTGTACTGCCAGAAAGTAAGGAAGTACTAAAAAAGGATGGGGGCATGTGAAAGGGACAGGGGAATCAAATTGAAAGAGCTTTCAATGGCCAAAGCTGGAACAATTTGAAAATCAAAATAAATAACATAGTACTGGATTATTATTAAAAGTATAAAATGAATATCGATGAGTCTGTACTGAATATATACAATATATAAATACAATAAAATATATATTATACATATACATATATATACATATCTATAATTTGAGAATAAATAAACAAATTAAGATGAAGGGACAAAAATTCCTTACAGAGGAATTCCAAATAATATACGTAGATATACCCTCTCCCCCCAGGAGTTGGAGCTTAATCCTCTCCTCCTTGAGGGTGGGTTGCATTTAGTGACTTATTTCCAAAGAACAGAGTATGGAAAGGGAAAATTAGTAACTTTACAGTGGAAAAACCTGGTAAACACTATCTTAACCAAGTGATCAGGGTTAACATCACTAGTGATGTCATGTTGATATCATGTACCCTTTGATACTCTGAAGTGAGAAAGGCACTTCACCTCTGTCATATTCTTCTCAAAATACCAAATCCAGTCTAATCATAAGAAAAGCATCAGACAAACCCAAAGTGAGAGAGATTATAAAATATCTACCCAGAACACCTTAAAACTATCAAAATCATCAAAAAGAAGAAAAGACCGAGAGATTGTCATAGACCAGAGAAGACTAAAGGACATGATAACTAAGTGTAATATGGTATCTTAGAAAGGATCCTGGAACAGAAAAAAGACACTAGGGAAAAAATTAAGGAAATATGAATAAAAGATGGAGTTCATTTAATAGTAATATAACAATATTAGTTTCTTAATTTGTATAAGGTATTAACATCAGAGTGGAGCCAACATGGAACTATAGACAGAAGCACCATGCCATCACTCTGAAGCAAAGACCCAAAAAACTAAGTAAAACAGATACAAATGTCAATCCTGGAAACCTAAGCATCAAATGAAGGAATAAAGAACTTGATCAAGCACCAAATAGATAAAGAAACTGACAGAGAACAAAGAACAAGGAGAGCTATGGAGTGGAGGTCCCCTACCAGCTAAAGCAGCATGGATTCACCATCTTGGACTATAGCCACCAAGGAACGCAGACAGGGATTATGGGAAGTCAACTTCATGGAGCTCCCAACAGGAGACAGAGCACCTGGTAACCAGGGATACAAGCTTTCCCATCCCCCACCCTTCTTCCCTGTACGAGGTCTCTGCAACTTTTCAACAGGCCATGATTGCTTGGCCAGAGAGACATCAGCTCACTGCCATTCAGATCCACCCTGCCACCATTTTTTGTTTGTTTGTTTTTTCTTTTTTGTTTGTCTGGTTTTAGTTATTGGTTTTTGTTTTGTTTTGTTTTGGCTTATTTGTTGTTACTCTCTTTCTCCGTTTTTCCTTTCCTTTCTCCCACCAGCTAGCCCCATGTGCTGTACCCTCCCCTTCATGACTGGCTGTGATTTTTTTGTTTGCTTTGTTCTTTTTTTTTTCTTTTGTTTCTTCTCTCTCTCTCTTTTCCTTCTTTCCCTTTCTCATGCACAACCAGGTCTGTGCACCACCCTCGCCCCTTCTCGAGGGGCTGTGCTGCTGTGCTCTGCTGGAAGTCACTGTGCATGGACTCCCCAGGCCTGTGTCATCGTCACTGACTGGCTCCTTCAGTGCCATTTTATTTATTTATTGTTTTTTTTCTTTTGTTTTTGTTGTTATTGTTTCTTCTCTCTCTCTTTTCCTTTCTCCCACCCACCTAGCCCTGTGCTCCACCCCTTCCTTCTTGGTGGGCTGTGTTGTACTGCTTGGCTGGAGAGCTTCTGGCACAGGCCTCTGTAGGTCTGCGCTGCCCCCAAAAGCTGGTTCCCTCAGCACCATATTTTTAAATTTTTCTTTAGCCTTCCCCTTTTCTTTTTCCTTCCCACCTAAGCCCTGCACTGCCTCTGCTCCTTCCTGACAGGTTGTGCTGTGCCACCCAACAAGAGAGCAAGAGAGACATCAGCTTGCCATCACCCCAATTCTGCCCTGCTGGCTTCCTTACCACCATTTATATATATATATATATATATATATATATATATATATATATACATTTTTCTAATTTTTTTTTGTTTGTTTGTTAGTTGGTTGCTTTTCTCTCTTTTCCCTCTTTCCTTTCCTTTCTCCTGCCTACGTAGCCCCATGTGCAGCCCATGTCACTTCTCAAAAGGCCAAAGCACACTGCTCAGCTAGACAGCCACCGGCACATGGCCTGGCCGGGTCTGCCCTGCCACTGGCCACTAAATTCTACCGTGCTGTCATTTTATTTACTTTTTTCCTTTATCTTTTTTCCTTCATTTTTTTCTTTTTCTTCTTTTTTTTTTTGCTTTTGTTTCTCTCTCTTCTTTCTCTTCTTTCACTCACTCACTTAGCTATGCACATCACATCTTCTCTCTTTCCTCCTGCCTATCTGCACTCTGCACTGAGGACAAAGCCCCCCAAGCAGCACCAATGTGGTCCCTAGGGCCCTGCCTGCACTGCCTCCCAGCCCTGCCCCATTGTCCCCAGTTCATGCTGCAAACTACACATCTCCACCCCTGCTGGACCTGCCCTGCTGCACCATAGCTGAGTGACCGGCCTTGCTAACCTGGATAAGGTGATGAGAAGTATCATGCCCACAGGCAAACAAGCAACAAAATATGCTAGCCAACCTCCCCAGATAACCAAATAAAACAAAAAAAGCAGGACAAAATGAACAAATCTATAATCAATAAACAAAGAAAATAATTCCTGAATGTCCTGGAGACAGCAGACAACATCAAAACATACAAAAAACAGAACAGGATGGCTCCAGAAATGGACCAAAATAAAACACCAGGTGACCTTCCAATAGAAGAAAAGGCACTGAAACTACCTGATAGGGAATTCAAAACTCTAATACTCAGGGTTCTCCAGAAGATGAAGGACAATGCAAACAAAAATAAGGAAAAAATAGACAAAATCATGAAAAATACAGACAAAATCAAGGAAAACACAGACAAAGCAATGGAAGAATTCAGAAAAATAATACAGTAACAAAAATCAAAATAAATAAACAACTAAAAATCATACAAAAACAGCAATTAGAAATTCAAAAGATAAACAACAAGATTTCAGAAATGGACAGTGCAATAGAAGGTTTTAGGAGCAAATTTTAAACAATGGAAGACAGGATCATGAAATTGAGGAAAAATCAGAGACAAGAATGAAGAAAAATGAAGAAACCTGAGAACAATGTGGGACACAATCAAGAGCAAAAATTTGCATGGAATCAGAGTTCCAAAACAGGAGGAGAAAACAGAAAATGCAGAGGATCATTGAAGATTTGCTGACAGAAATCTTCCCTAATGCCATGAAAGATGAAAATCTGATCATCCAAGAAGCTCAACGAACCCCGTTTGGGATAGACCTTAAAAGAAAATCACCAAGACATATCATAATCACACTTGCTAAAACCAAAGACAAAGAAATAATCCCGAGAGCAGATCAAGAAAAATGAAAGGTCACATACAAAGGGGAAACAATAATACTAAGCTTTGATTACCTGGAGGAAACCATGCAGGCAAAAAGGTAATGGGATGACATATAAAACATTGGAAGAAAAAAATTGCCAACCAAGAATAATATATCATGCAAAAATCTCACTCACATATGATGGCAAAATTAGGACATTTCCAGATAAACAGAAATTAAGGGAATATGTAAAAACCAAACCAAACTTACAAGAATTATTAAAGGAAGTCCTTTGGTTAGAGAACCAACAACATCAGACAACAACCTGAATCTAGGACACAACATAGCATCAGCCAGGTACCAACCTACATAATGAACTCTGAAAGATAAAATAAAACTAGAAGATTTACAACAGGGAATCAGAGAGGTCAATCTGTAAATGACAACAATGTCAGAACAATAAAAGAGGGAATAAATGGTGTAGGTATAGAACTTTCAAATGGAGAGGAAGTCAAGGCGATATCAAGTAATAAAAGACTGGTTTAAACTTAGGAAGAGAGGGGTAAATTTCTAGGTAATGACAATGAAAATTTAAAAAATTCCTCATCAAAATAAAGAAGAAAAACAGAAAGTCTCAGTAAACACAAAATCTACAAAAATGAAAGAAAAAAACAAACAAAAAATCCACAAACAAAAGGAATTCAGCACAGGAGAGTAAGAGGATCAAAGAAAACGTCAGCATCACAAAAAAAAAAAAAAAAGCACTACAAAATGACAGCAATAATCTCACACCTATCAATAGTCACATCGAATGTAAATGACTTAAATGCACCAGTAAAGAGACAGAGAGTGACAGAATGGATTAAAAAACAGGACCCAGCAGTATGCTGTGTACAAGAGACACACTTTAGAAACAAAGACATAAATAAATTAAAAATCAAAGGATGCAAAAAATATATCAAGTAAACAGCAAACAAAAAAGGAGCAGGAGTGGCAATACTAATATCAGATAAAATAGACTTTAAAACAAAATCCACCATAAAAGACAAGGAAGGACATTATATAATGATTAAAGGGACAATCCACCATGAGGACATAACCATAATAAATAACTGTGCACCCAAAGACAGAGCTCCAAAATACATAAAACAAACCTCTAACAGCACTGAAAAGAGATATTGACAGTTCCACAATAATAGTAGGAAGTTTCAACACACAACTCTTGGTAAGGACAGAACATCTAGAAAGAAACACAACAAAGATACAGAAGATCTAAAGGCCACAATCAACCAACTTGACCTCATAGACATACATAGAACACTCCACCCAACAGCGACAACGTACACATTCTTTTCCAATGCACATGGAAAGTTCTCCAGAATAGACCACATCTTAGACCACAAAGCAACCCTCAACAAAATCCAAAACACTGAAATAATACAAATCATCTTCTCTGATCACAATGCCATAAAAGTAGAAATTAATAACAGGAAGAGCAAGGGAAAAAAATCAAATACATGGAAAGCGAGTGAAACTTTGCTTAAAAAGTACTGGGAAATAGAATAAATCAAAGATGGAATAAAAAAAATTCCTAGAATCAAATGAGAATAAAAACACATCATACCAAAACCTCTGGGACACAGCAAAGGCAGAGCTCAGAGGTCAAATTATAGCAATACATGGGTACATTAAAAAAGAAGAAAATGTCAAAATCAAAACATTAGTGATACAACTCAAGTAGAAAGAGAACAGCAAAAGAAGCCCACAGCAGCCAGAAGAAAGGAAATAATAAAGATTATAGTAGAAATAAATGAAATAGAGAATAGAAAAAAAATAGAGTTTAACAAAACCAAAAATTGGGTCTTTGAAAGGATCAACAAAATTGACAAACCTTTGGCCAAACCGACAGAAGAAAACAGGAGAGGACACAAATAACCTAAATAAGAAATGAAATGGGGAACATTACAACAAACCCAACTGAAATAAAAAGAATCATAACAGGGTACTATGAAAAATGATACTACAACAAATTTGAAAACCTAGAGAAAATGGACAAATGCCTAGAAACACACTACCTACCTAAACTAACACAAACTGAGGTAAAAAATCTGAACAGACCCATAATAAGAGAAGAGATTGAAAAGGTAATTAAAAAAAAAAAAACTCCCAACAAAAAAAGCACTGGCCCAGATGGCATCACTGGAGAATTGTGACAAACATTCAGAGAAGAGCTTACACCAATACTACTCAAACTATTTCAGAACATAGAAGAGGAAAGGATACCACTAAATTTGTTCTATGAAACCAGCATATCCCTGATACCAAAACCAGGCAAAGACATCACAAAAAAAGGAAATTATAGACCAATATCTCTCATAAATATAAATGCAAAAATTCTCAACAAAATTCTAGCCAGTAGAATTCAACATTATATCAAAAAAATAATACACCATGACCAAGTGGGATTCATACCAGGTATGCAAAGATGGTTCAACATTAGAAAATCAATCCATATAATTCACCACATAAATAAAAGAATCACATGATTATCTCAACAGACACAGAAAATGCTTTTGATAAAGTCCAACACCCATACCTGACAAAAACTCTCAATAAAATAGGTATAGAAGGGAAATACCACCAACAAATTCCTCAGCATAATAAAGGGCATCATAATAAAGGGCAGCATAATAAAAAAACTAACAACCAACATCAGTCTTAATGGAGAAAGGATGAAAACATTCCCCTTGAGAATAGGAACAAGACAAGATTGCCCTTTATCACTACTCCTATTTAACATTGTACTGGAAGTCCTAGCTAGAGCAATAAGGCAAGAAAATGAAATAAAGGGCATCCGAATTGGTACAGGAGACGTAAAACTGTCCCCATTTGCAGATGATATAATACTATACATAGAAAACCCAAAAGTCTCCACAAGAAAACTACTCGAACTAATAGAAAGATTCATCAGAGTAGCAGGATACAAGATAAACATATGAAAACCAGTTGGATTTCTATACACCAATGAAGAGAACTATGAAAAGGAAATCAGGAAAACAATACTATTTATAATAGCCCCTAAAAAAATGAAATATTTAGAAATAAATCTAACCAGGGATGTAAAAGAGCTATACAAAAAAACTACAAAACACTGCTGCAAGAACACAAAAGGGACCTACATAAATGCAAAAACATACCATGCTCATGGATAGGTAGACTCAACATTGTGAAAGTGTCAATTCTACCCAAAGCAATCTACAAATACAATACAATCCTGATCCAAATATCAGCAACATTCTTAACAAGATGGAAAAACTAATCATTAAATTTATATGGAAAGGAAAGAGGCCCCAGATAAGTAAATCACTACTGAAGAAAAAGAATAAGGTAGGAGGCCACACACTACCTGATCTCAGAACCTACTATACTGCTAAGGTAGTCAAAACAGCCTGGTACTTGTACATTGACCAGTGACACAGAATTGAGAACCCAGATGTAAATCCATCCATCTATGGTTACCTGATCTTTGACAAAGGGCCAAAATCCATTAAATGAGGAAAAGACAGTCTTTTTAACAAATGATGCTGGCAAAACTGGATGTCAATCTGTAAAAAAATGAAACAGGACCCATACCTCACACCATACACAAAAACTATTCCAAAACAGATTGAAGACCTAAATATAAAACCCAAAACTATGAAGATCATAGAAGGAAAAATAGGATCAACGCTAGAGGCTCCAATGCATGGCATAAATAGCATACAAACCATAACTAACAATACACAAACACCAGAAGATAAGCTAGATAACTGGGATCTTCTAAAAATTAAACACTTATGCTCATCAAAAGACTTCACCAAAAGAATAAAAAGAGAACCTACAGACTGGAAAAAAATTTTGGACATTACAAGTCAGACAAAGGTCTCATGTCTAATATCTACAAGAAAATCCAACACCTCTACACCAAAAAGACAAATAATCCAATTAAAAAATGGGCAAAAGATATGAAGAGACACTTCACCAAAGAAGACATTCAGGCAGCTAACAGACATGTGAGGAAATGCTCGAGATCACTAGCCATTAGAGAAATGCAAATCAAAACTACAATGAGATACCATCTCACACCAACATTATTGGCATGAAACAAAAAACAAAAACCCAGAAAATAACAAATGTTGAAGAGGCTGTGGGAGCGTGGAACACTTATGCACTGCTGTTGGGAATGTAAAATGGGACAACCATTTTGGAAAATGATGTGGAACTTCCTTAAAAAGCTAGAAATTAGACATATCTTATGATACAGGAATCCCACTCCTAGGAATATTGTTGTTGTTAGGTGCCGTCTAGTTGGTTCTGACTCACAGTGACCCTAGGTACAACAGAACAAAATACTGCCCGATCCTGCACCATCCTTACAATCATTGTTACGCTTGAGCCCATTGTTGCAATCTCTGTGTCAATCCATCTCGTTCAGGGTCTTCCTCTTTTTCGCTGACCCTGTACTTTACCAAGCATGACGTCCTTCTCCAGGGACTGATGCCTCCTGATAACATGTCCAAAGTATGTGAGGTGTAGCCTCATCATCCTTGCTTCTAAGGAGCATTCTAGTTGTACTTCTTCCAAGACAGATTTGTTTGTTCTTCTGGCAGCTCATGGTATATTCAATATTCTTTGCCAGCACAGTAATTCAAAGGCATCTATTCTTCTTCAGTCTTCCTTATTCATTGTCCAGTTGTCACATGCATATCAGGCGATTGAAAACACCATGGCTTGGTTCAGGCGCACCTTAGTCTTCAAGATGATATCTTTGCTTTTCAACACTTTAAAGAGGTCTTTTGCAGCAGATTTGCCCAATGCAATGCATCTTTGATTTCTTGGCTGCTGCTTACAGGAGTGATGATTGTGGATTCAAGTAAAATGAAATCCTTGACAACTTCAATCTTTTCTCTGTTTATTATGATGTTGCTTATTGGTCTAGTTGTGAGAATTCTGTGATATTGAATATAGCCTAGAGAAATAAGAGCTGTCACATGAATAGACATATGCACACCTGTGTTCACTGCAACATTATTCAACAATTGCAAGAAGTTGGAAACAACCTAAGTGCCCATCAACAGATGAATGGATAAACAAACTATGGCACATACACACAGTGGAATACTGCGCAACGATAAAGAACAACGATGAACCTGCAAAATATCTCACAACATGGATGAATGTGGAGGGCATTATGCTGAGTGAAATAAGTCGATCACCAAAGGTCAAATACTGTATGCGACCACTATTATAAAAACTTATGAAAAAATTTCCATACAGAAAGAATCTCTGATGGTTACTAGGGAGGGGAGGGATGGGGAGGGAAAAACACTAACTAGACGATAGATGAGCGGTAACTTTGGTGAAGGGTAAGACAATACACAATATTGGGGAGGTTAGCACATCTTGACCAAGACAAGGTCATGAACGCTTCACAGATGCATCCAAACTCCCTGAAGAACCAAATTACTGGGCTGAGGGCTGGGAACCATTGTCTTGTGGGACATTTAGCTCCATTGGCACAACATAGTTTATAAAGAGAATGTTTACATCCTACTTTGGTGAGTAGCGTCTGGGGTCTTAAAAGCTTGAGAGTGGCCATCTAAGATACTCCACTGATCTTACCCTGTCTGGAGCAAGAAAGAATGAAGATAACCAAAGCCTTGGTTTTGGTATGTTACTCAAAGCAGGTCCTGCTAGGTGTGGCTTCTTGTCAATGAAGACACGCGGAGGTGAGGAGGGCGGAAGAGTGTTTATTGCAAGTACGCAGGCAAGGAACAAGGAGGCGTATACCTCCAATCAATCTCCACGAACAAAGGGAGGCAGAACCTTTTATACCGTCTCTCACAAGGAAGTAATACAAACATTATGGACATGGGTTATTATGGCGCACAGGTGCAATAAGATAAATTGTGTTTTTTTTTCTTTGGCATGTAGGCTAGTAAAATGGGTTTGTCTTGAGCCACAAGCAGCGCTTTGAGGACAGTGGACAGGAGGCTGCAAGTTCTACTTGGTCTGAGCAGCTCCCAATTGAGCCACACCCAGAGCTATCAGTTAAGGCTTTGTTTGATAATGGCTAAGCAGCTCCTGGCTGTGTTGGCTACCAGTTGCATCCCCAGTATCTAGAGTGGACCCTGCCACAAAGCAGACATTTAGTACATGTTTATTGAAGGATAATGATCAAGTGTAAATTATGGCCTATGGAGTATTCAGTGGTGCTGCCAATAATGAAAATATAAGCAGCAGCATAGCCTAACCTCAACCCTTCCCTGTTAGCAGTGTATGAACATTAAATCCTGTCCTGGTGCTGCATTGTGGAAAATATTTCTGACTGTATTAGTCACTCCTCCTTGGGTTCCTATTTATTCAACTTGAAAGGATAACATAATGAACACCCATACCCTCTCATCTAAGAAAACTAATGATCCTCTATCATCGAACACGCACTTAAATTTCTCCAATTGTCCCCCAAGTGTCTTATTTTATATCTGTATCTAATGAAGTTTCCTGCACTGCATTTGTCTACATCTCTTTTACTTGTCTACTTCTCAACTTTTAAAATGTTATAAAGTGAATCAGGAACATGAGGCCAAAGTCCCTTTTATTAGGCAAAGAGGTTTTAAGGAACCGGCCTTCTAGGCGTATGCGCCACTCAGAGAAACAAGGAAGAATTTCATCTAACATACAGGACAGAATGTCTCCTTTCTATATGGTCAAGGAAAAAACAACGATTTCAATGAAGTGATCATTTATAATTTATTGGTAATTTCTCCCTTTCAAAAACATTAGGTAATATTTCCATTAAATAATTTCTGAAACACAATAGCTACATATGAAAATAAATATTTTATGCGTTTAAAGCATGGTGTTTTTAGTTAGGCTTTCAACAAACATTACACATGAGCACATTTGGAATAAAATAATGTCATTACATGCTAATTATTGTTTCTGTTACTCAATAGTTAAGAAAGGTGCTAAAGAGTTATTTTTTGTTTTATTTAATTTTCCAATACAATATCATCTTTTTGTCACTCTTGGTAGTGAATTAACTGTGAAGTTTTTGGCAGGGAATAAAGTAGACATAGGCATTGATCCAAACCAATTGTCTTTTCATTTAAACAGACTGATTTGCTGTATTGAATCAGTGAATAGCATTTATTTGGCTTTATTGCACTAGGACCTGAAAGAAAGATAAAGAAAACATAGCAGGTATAGAACCTGCTTTGGAAGATTTTATTTTCTAATTGTATAAATCAGACAAGCATACGGGTACATGTTTTTCCATTTTCTACTTTTAGCAGTGCATATATATATATATATATATATATATATATATATATATATATATATAAACTTTGGGGGATATTAAATTTTATTTTAAATACTTCATTATCCATGACCTTAAATCAACCATCTTTCGGCATCTTGTGCAGAAAACGTTAGGAGCTCAATAAAGGCCTTTTGCATGAATGAACTCAAATTTGTTCTGTGCATATTGCTATTTTCAAATTGCGGTCACACATGGCCTAGATGAATTTCATCTGCACTGAAATTTAGAGGAAGCTCTTGACAGATGACAGTGTGGGTTCCTGCAGGGTGAAAAGCGAAGCCCTACCAGCCTGGTGGAGAATAATGTGACCTTAGGGTTGCTCTTGAAAGATAGCAGGAGTGAGTGGCTCATACAGCCGCCTCAGCACCTCCACACTGGGGGAGGTGGGTGTGGAATATACAAGGGAATAGAAAACAATAACTACATTAGCATTCAAAGCCATTGATCAAAGTGCTGCCTCCTCCATTGTTGCCAGCAGATGAGAAATCTCAGGATCTTTAGAAGGTTTTTATAATTATAACGCCACTTATATGCTCATCCTTCTCTAAAACATTGCTCATGAAGTATCTGTCTGTTTTTTATGCTGTTAGAGGATGAAAATTTAGAATTGCCAATCTTGTTTACGTGAGTCTTACTTTGTGGCATACATTCACATACATTTAGACGATATATATCCTTTCTGGCACCGCAGGGCATTGGAGCATTCCCTTCACCTCTCTGAGATTGTTTCCTTTTAAGTAGAAAAACCCTGTTGCCGTTGGGTCAATTCTGACTCATGGTGACAATATAGGACAGAGTAGAACTGCTTCATAGAGTTCCCAAGGAGCGCCTGGTGGATTTGAACTGCCAACCCTTTGGTTAGCAGCTGTAGCACTTAACCACTACACCATCAGGGTTTCCCCTCTAGTCTTATGGCAAAGAAAGCAGTGTTCATGAAGGTAATTAGCTACACATTCCATAGCCTCCTCCTGTTCCTGACTCTCCCTCCTCTGTTGCTCCAGGCAAATAGAGACCAATTGTCGTACCCTGGAAACTTGCAAACTTTTAAGACCTCAGGCACTATGCAGCGAACTAGCAGATAGAATAAAAGCACTAAACATGATATTAGGCTAATTAATTGGGATGTCCCATGAAACCATGACCCTAAACCTCCCAACCAAGGAACAAAATTTCATGAGCTTTTTGGTTGTACATAAGCAGCCTCAGCAGCTACTCTATTTTTTTTGTTGTTGTTGTCGTAAATATGTCTGTTATGGATTGAATTGTGTCCCCCCAAAATATGTGTTATAAATCCTAAACTCTATGCCTGTTTTTATAATCCCATTTGGGAGTGAGTTGCCTTGGTTATGTTAATGAGACAGGATTAGCATATAGTGTATCTTGAGTCCATCTCTTTTGAGATATAAAAAAGATTAAACAAATGAACAGAGGAGAGATGGGGTAAGAAAATGGCAAGACACATGGAGATCTCCAAGGAACCAGGAAGTAGAAGCTGAAGAGACAAGGACCTTTCCCCAGGGACAACAAAGGGAGAAAGCTTTCCCCTAGAGCTAGCGCTCTGAATTTGTACTTCCAGGCTCCTAAACTGTGAGAAAATAAATTTCTGTTTCTTAAAGCAACTCACTTGTGGTACTTCTGTTATAGCAGCACTAGATAACTAAGACAATATCTATCACATGACTTTCTGCCAGTTTAACTTTTTACAGGTGTACAAATTATTGCCAGCACTTAACAATAATCGGCTGTGCAATCCTGCCCTTAATCAATGTGATTTTTCCATCAGGGTTAACTCCACCTTTCTCTCTCCCTCCCATCCCTGGTAACCACTAAGAAACTTTGGTCTCTATACGTTTGTCTTTTCTTGTCATACAATATTTGTCCTTTTGTGATTGACTTATTTCATTCAGTATAATGTCTTCAAGTTCCATCCACATTGTAGCATGTATCAAGACTTTGTTTCTCCTACTGTCTGAGTAGTATTGCATTGTATGTATGTACCACATTTTGTTTATCCATTCATTTATTGATGAGCATTTAGGTTGTTTCCACCTTTTGGCTATTGTGAATAGTGCTGCAATGAACATTGGTGTACAAGTCTCTGTTTGTGTCTCTACTTTTAAGTCTTTCGGGTACATACTGAGAAGTGGAATTGCGGGGTCATATGGTAGTTCTATTTTTAGTTTTTTTAAGGCTCTATAATGTTTTCAATGGCTGGTCTTTTGGAAGCAAATTTCCAGGCCTTTCTTCTGAGGTGCCTCTGTACCTGACCTCCTGGACTTGACCTGGACTTGAACCTCCAATTTTTTGGGTCGCAACTGAGTGTGTTAACCATTTTCACTTTTATACTTATCTTGCTTATTGCTGCCAAGTCAATTCCAACTCATAGTGACACTACAGGACAGAGTAGGACTGCCCCATAGGGCTTCCAAGCCTGTAATCTTTACAGAAGCAGACTGCCACATCTTTCTCCCACAGAACAGCTGGTGGATTTGAACCACCAACCTTTCTGTTAGCAGCTGAGTGCTTAACCTCTGAGTCACCAGGACCGCTTTTATATCTTACAGAGGTGTTTTTCAAATTAATGAGGCAATATATGTAAGCCCCGGCACAGAACCTGACACATGGTGTATAATTAATTCATTTAAGCTCCAACATTTTAATGGTAATACAGTGAGAAGGGTCTGGGGAAGAAAGAGGGAGGGGTTTGTGCCTCAAATAGAGGCATAGGGCAAGCCCAGATAATTTAAAGCCTGTCAGGAAAATCCAAGCCCTATTTTAACAGTAAGGTCGCTGGGTAGAGCAAATGGTTAAGTGCTCAACCACCAACCAAGAGGCTGGTCATTCGAACCCACGTAGAGGCTCTTTGGAACAAAGGCCTGGTGATCTGCTTCTGAAAGATCACAGCCATAAAAACTCTATGGAGCACAGTTCTGCTCTGCACACAGGGTGTTGCCATGTGTGGCACCAATCCACAGCAACTGGAATTGTAACAGTAATTGGTTCAGATAACTTGGGACTAACTCAATCAACCCCTGACATTCATCTGACCAAAGGACTTGTCTGAGGTGGTTCAATTAGTGCAAAGATTAGGGAATTTGTCTAATGGTCAAAGGAAGCCATCCTGATCGCTTGTCCTGGGTGTGAAGGAGAATGCATTAAGTGGTATGTAGGTTGCTAGACTGAGGATGAAGTCACCACAGTAGGAGGCAAAGCCAGGGATATCTTAGAGATATGGAGCTAAATCACTAATCAAACCATGTCTAAATCTCTTTCTTCCTTTGAACTTTTTGGAAACATGAACCAATAAATCCCCTCTAAGCTGATTTATGTTAGGTTTTGGGTTTCTTATAAAGATTTCTAATGGGTATATTCTTGATACTATAGCCAGAGTGATCTTTCTAAAACATAAATCAGACCATGTCATGCCATTGCTTAAAAATTTCCAGTAAGAATTTAGAATAAAGGACAAACTCCTGACCATATTCGACATGACTCTACATGATGAGATGCCTGCTTCCCTGACCTCAGAGGGTACCACTGACTCCCTTTCTCACTAAGCTTCAGCTACAACAGAATTCTCTCTACTCCTCAAATTCACCAAGCTCACTCCAACCTCAGATGTGCATTTGCTGTTCCCTCTGGAATGGCCTTCCCTCAGATCTTCAAATTTTTCACTCCCTCTCTTCCCTTCAAGTCTTAGTTCAAATGTTGCCTCATCAAAGAGGTCTTTTCTGACCACTCAATTGAAATTTTCCCTGAGCAATGCCACTCTCTATCCTATTGACCTGTTTAGTTTTGTTCATAGCACTTATTACTCATCTGTAATCACCTGTCTTAGGCTGTGTTCTCTAGAGAAGCAAAACCAGTGAAGCATTTCAAATACCAGCAGGGTCACCCTTGGTGGACAGGTTTCAGTGGAGTTCCCAGACTAAGATAGGCTAGGAAGAAGGACCTGGCAGTCTACTTCTGAAAATATTGGCCAGTGAAAACTTTATGAATAACAGTGGAACATTGTCTGATATAGTCTGGAAAATGAGCCCCTCAGGTTAGAAGGCACTCAAAAGACGACTGGGGAAGAGATACTACCTTAAAGTAGAGTCAACCTTAATGATGTGGGTGGAGTCAAGCTTTCAGGACCTTCATTTGCTGACGTGGCACTATTCAAAATTAGAAGAAACCACTGTAAACATCCATTAAAAATCAGAATGTGGAATGTAAGAAAGTATGAAACTAGGAAAATTGGAAGTCATCAAAAATGAAAGGGAACACGTAAAGCTTGATATCCTAGGCATTAGTGAGCTGAAATAGATTGGTATTGGCTATTTTGAATCAGATAATCATATGGTCTACTATGCTAGGAATGACAAATTGAAGAGGAATGGCGTCACGTTTATCATCAGGAACATTTCAAGATCTATCCTGAAGTGCAACACTGTTAGTGATAAGAAAATATCCATACACCTACAAAGAAGACCAGTTAATACGACTATTATTCAAATTTACGCACCTACCACTAAAGCCAAAGATGAAGAAATTGAAGATTTTTACCAAGACTGAAATTGATCAAACATACAATCAAGATGCATTGATAATTACTAGCAATTGGAATGTGAAAATTGGAAACAAAGAAAGAACAGTAGTTGGAAAATATGGCCTTGGTGATAGAAACAATGCTGGAGATCACATGATAGAATTTTCAAGACCAATGACTCCTTTATTGCAAATACCTTTTTTCAACAACATAAATGGCAACTATACACATGGACCTCACCAGATGGAATACACTGGAATCAAATTGACTACATCTGTGGAAAGAGACAATGGAGAACCTCAATATCATCAGTCAGAACAAGGCCAGGAGACGACTGCAGAACAGACCATCAATTGCTCATATGCAAGTTTAAGTTGAAGTTGAAGAAAATTAGAATAAGTCCACAAGAGCCAAAGTATGCCCTTGAATATATCCCACCTGAATTTAGAGACCATTTCAAGAATAGATTTGATGCATTGAACACTAATGACCAAAGACCAGATGAGTTTTGGAATGACATCAAGGACATCATGCATGAAGAAAGCAAGAGATCATTAAAAAAACAGGAAAGAAAACACCAAAATGGATGTCAGAAGAAACTCTGAAACTTGTTCTTGAATGTAGAGTGGCTAAAGGAAAAGGAAGAAATTATGAAGTTAAAGAGCTGAATAGATGATTTCAAAGGGTGGCTCGAGAAGAAAAAGTAAAGTATTACAATGAAATGTGCAAAGACCTGGAGATAGAAAACCAAAAGGGAAGAACATGTTCAGCATTTCTCAAGCTGAAATAACTGAAGAAAAAATTCAAGCTTCTAGTTGCAATATTGAAGGATTCTATGGGGAAAATATTAAATGACCCAGGAAGCATCAAAAGAAGATGGAAGGAATACACAGAGTCACTGTACCAAAAAGAACTGGTCAAAGCTCAACCCTTTCAGAAGGTAGCATATGATCAAGAACCAATGGTATTGAAGGAAGAGGTCCAAGCTGCACTGAAGGCATTGGTGAAAAACAAGGCTCCAGGAACTGACGGACTATCAATTGAGTTGTTTCAACAAACGGATGCAGCACTGGAAGTGCTCGCTCGTCTAAGTCGAGAAATTTGGAAGAGAGCTACCTGGCCAACCAACTAGAAGAGATCCATATATATACCCATTCCAAAGAAAGGTGATCCAACAGAATGTGGAAATTTTCAAACTTTATCATTAATATCACACACGAGTAACATTTGCTGAAAATCATTCAAAAGCTGTTGCAGCAGTACATCGACAGGGAACTGCCAGAAGTTCAAACTGGATTCAGAAGAGGAAGTGGATCGAGGGGTATCATTGCTGATGTCAGATGGATCCTGGCTAAAATCAGAAGATATCAGAAAGATGTTTACCTGTGTTTTATTGACTATGAAAAGGTATTCCACTGTGTGGATCACAATAAATTATGGATAACATTGTGAAGAATGGGAGTTCCAGAATACTTAGTTGTGCTCATGAGGAACCTATACATAGAACAAGAGGCAGTCATTCAAATAGAACAAGGGGATACTGCATGGTTTAAAGTCAGGAAAAGTGTGCGTCAAGGTTGTATCCTTTCACCATACTTACTGAATCTGCATGCTAAGAAAATAATCTGAGAAGCTGGAATATATGAAGAAGAACCAGGCATCAGGAAGGAGGAAGACTCATTAAAAACCTGTGATATGCAGATGACACAACTTTGCTTGCTAAAAGTGAAGAGGAGTTGAAGCACTTATTGATGAAGATCAAAGACTACAGCCTTCAGTAAGGATTACACCTCAACATAAAGAAAACAGAAATCCTCACAACTGGACATTTAAGCAACATCATGATAAACGGAGAAAATATTGAAGCTGTAAAGGATTTCATTTTACTTGGATCCACAATCAACACCCATGGAAGCAGCAGTCAAGAAATCAAAGGATGCATTGCATTGGGCAAATCTGCTGCAAAAGACCTCTTTAAAGTATTAAAAAGCAAAGATGTCACTTTAAGGACTAAGGTGTGTCTGACCCAAGCCGTAGTGTTTTCAATCACCTCATGTGTATGTGAAAGCTGGAAAATGAATAAGGAAGACCAGAGAAGAATTGATGCCTTTGAATTGGGATGTTGGCAAAGAATATTGACTATACCACGGCCTGCCAGAAGAACAAACAAATCTGTCTTGGAAGAAGTACAGCCAGAATGCTCATTAGAAGTGAGCATGGCAAGACTTCGTCTCATGTACTTTGGACATGTTATCAGGAGAGAATAGTCTCTGGACAAGGACATCATGATTTGTAAAGTAGAGGGTCAACAAAAAAGAGGAAGACCCTCAATGAAACAGATTGAAACAGTGGCTTCAACAATGGGATCAAGCATAAAAAGGATTGTGAGGATGGTGTAGTACTGGGCAGTGTTTTGTTCTGTTTACATAGGGTCAGTATGAATTGGAACTGACATGAAGGCACAACAATAGCATAGACAGAAAGAGAGAGAGAGAGATTTAGCTCAAGGAAATGGCTCACAAGGTTGTAGAGGCTGGCAAGTCCCAAGTCCATGTGGGTCAGGTGTCGGGTTGGAGGCCTCTCCTGATGTATGTTGCTGCAGGGGCTGATGAATCCAAGATCAGCAGGTCAGATGGCAGTCTGCTGGCTCACAGGCTGGGGAGGCTGATGAATCCAATATTGGGTAGCAATACAGCAGGCTGCTAGCTCAAGTCCCAAGAATTTGAGGTCACACGATGATGAGCCAGATGCAGGATCCAGAGCAAGCAAAAGCCAATGAGCTTTGCCAGAACTTCCATGTATATTGTTTGCAGGCCACACCCCTGAGGAAACACCCCTTACAACTGATTGGCTGATTACATCAGATCACATCATGGAGGTGATTACATTATATCCAAAAATGGAGGACAACTACATCATTCGATAGCTGCCACCCCACTGAGAATTATGGCCCAGCCAAGTTGACACACAACCTTAACCGTCACATCACCAAACCAAAAAAGAAACCAAACCCACTGATTTCCAATTGATTCTGACTCATAGTGACCCCATACAGTTTCTAAGGCTGTAAATCCCTACGGAAGCAGACTGATGCATCTTTCTCCCGCAGTGATGCTGGTGGTTTCGAACTGCTGACACTATAGGTCAGTTTTTAGTGTTTTCCCACTAAAATATAAGCTTCAAATGAACAGTGACCTTATCTGTCTTCTTCATGCTGTATTTCATGTCTAGAAGAGTTCCTGGAATCATGTCGTTGTTAGCTCTCATCAAGTCAGTCCCCAACTCATGGCTACCCCATGCACAACAGAAAAAACACTGCCCAGTCCTGTGCCATCCCCATGATTGTTTGCAATTGGCTGTGGATCAGACCACTGTGAGCCATAAGGTTTTCATCCGCTGATTTTCAGAATTAAATCTCCAGGCTTTTCTTTTAGTCCATCTTAGTTTGGAAGCACCACTGAAATCTGTTCAGCATCATAGCAACACTCAAGACTCCACTGACAGATGAGTGGTGGCTGCACTTGGGGAGCATTGGCTGGGAATTGAACCTGAGTCTCCTGCATGGAAGGTGAGAATTCTGCCACTGAACCACCAATACCCCTCCCTGGAATCAAAAAAAAAACCCTGAAAAACAAACCAATTGTCATCTAGTCAGTTCTGACTTATGGAGACCCCATGTGTTGCAGAGTAGAACTGTGCTCTATAGAGTTTTCAAGGCTGTGGACTTTCAGAAGCAGATTGCCAGGCCTTTCTTCCACGGTATCTCTGGGTAGGTTCAAACTGCCAACCTTTTGGTTAGTAGCCGCATGCTTAACCATTTGCAGTGCCCAGGGACTCCAGAATCATGTTATTGTTGTTGGGTGCCGTTGAGTTGATTCCGACTCATAGTGATCCCATGTGACAGAGTAGAGTTTTCTCTACCATAGGGTTTTCTTGGCTATAATCTTTATGGAAGCAGATTTCCAGGTCTTTCTTTTGTGGAGCCACTGGATGGGTTCAAACCGTCAACCTTTCGTTTAATAGCTGAACGCTTAATCATTGCACCACCAAAATCCTAAAAAACAAATAAACAAACAAAAACTGATTACCATGAGTCAATTCTGACTCATAACAACCCTATAGGACAGAGTAGAACTGCCCCATAGGGTTTCCAAGGAGCGGCTGGTGGATTCAAACTGCAGACCTTTTGGTTAGCAACCGAATGCTTAACCACTATACCACCTGAATCCCAGTAGGTGCTAAATAAATATTTGTTGAATTAGTAAAACCCGATGAATATAGATTGATGTAAATGTTTTTAATAGCTCCAAAATACTCTGTTGTATGGACATATCGTGTTTATTTTTTATTAACTTTTGATAGACATTTACATTGAATCCAGTTTTCTAGACCCTATGTTCAATGGTCTCCAATATTTCAGTCCAAATCTAGTATCTTTAATGTCTGAGTGACAGAATACCAGAAACCCATTTCTTCTCTGCTTGTCCATTTCCTTGGACATCTTTCTTCATTAGAATCAATCTCGGTTTGGGTGGTGTAAGCTCAAGTGCATAGATTTCAACTTTAGTGGTGCCTCTGGAACATTTCAAGTCCCAGGCCTAGGTCAGATCGCAGGACTGCTTGCTGGTTCTCACGCTAGTCACTGGCTGGAATCTGAACCAAAACTTCCAAATCACAGGACTGTTGTGAAACATGAGGCTGCTACCAGCTTGTTCTTACTACCGCTACTGCCTTGGTGTTGAGGGTCCTGCCATTTTTCCCTGCTTACTAGCTGGGCTTGCATGACATCTATTGCTTGCCTAGAGACAGTCAGAGTGTGCCTCCCATTCATCACCACACCCAAAACCCTCAAGACTTTCCTCAACAAGCTCCCTGTTCTTTTGAGTGGTTTCTCTTTTTTTCTTTCCAGCCTGCTATGGAGGAGACAGAATGGCTCGTAGCTGACCCCACTTCAACTTAACCATTCTCCTCTGGGGTGTGCTGTCATCAAAGAGGACTGAAGGATAAAGAACAAGCTAACACAGGAAAGTGGGTTATGGAGTGAAAGAACACTTCAGTTGTAGAAAGACGCAAATCGAAGAGATAGGACAGCTACATTTTCTGTTAACTCTGTACATAAAACAAAGACAAATAACAATTCAACTACACCTCCTGTTCTATCACCAGATCTACCTTTCTGTTGGCTGTTACTCATGCATGGAGTCAGTGTAGACCAAAGATTAATGGGAGAAGACATTGTGGAGAAGCTCTCAGTTTAGAAGGTACTGTTTCTTATACCACAGAGGATTTATATTGCAATGTGCAACTGAGAAAACTGGAGGCGGCGGGTGGGAAGGGCTACCTTTGTCAAATGGAATGCTGTCATTTAGGAAACCAAACCGAACCTGTTTCTGTTGAGTTGATTCTGACTCATAGCGACCGTACAAGACAGAGTACAACTGCACCACAGGGTTTCCAAGGAGCGGCTGGAAATGAACTGCCGTCCTTTTGGTTAGCAGTCAAGCTCTTAGCCACTGTCCCAGTGGGTTGGCTAGTAATCTAGAATTTAAAAAATTCAGATCTTTCTTTTGTTGATGGAACTAAGAAATATCTTTTTGTCTGGGTCTTCCTTTCAAATATTTCTGCCATTTATTTTGATTTCTAAAATAACAGAAGTAAAATCCTCTACATGCAGGACTTTATTACCATGATTTAGATTAATCAAAGGCTTGAGGGAACAAGCTAGCAAAAAATGCCATCACCTTAAATCTCCCAACTCTCCTCAGTACTCTTACATGATTGGAAAGGGCCATCACCGCTCTTGAGAAGACACTGCTGAGGATCCTGACACCCACTTCCTGGGTGACCCTGGCAAGAAGCTCACTTCTCTGAGTTTCAGTTTACACATCTCTGAAACAAAAAATGGCCGAGAACACTTTCAACTGTTTCTGTGATTCTAACTTCCTTAGGGTTCTGAGAGTAAATACATAAACAAGGTGGTTGTGCCAATAGCTTACTGCTTATATGCTACTAAAAAGCCCAAATGCAAATGGACTTTTGTCTGAAACTCTGTCTTTATTGCAGTATGCACTCAATCACTAATGGAATTTTAAAAGTCAGGGTAGTCCTTTGAATAATGCTATTGGATTTCTTTGATGAGATGGTGGTTTTGGGGTGGTGGTGGGTAAGATAAAATACTTTCTCTTTAATAAGGAAAGTCCTAGACTTATAAACTGCTGATTTATGAACTTTCACAGATGTGAAGAATGCCAGGGGAGAAGTGTGTCAGCTCTACCTAACAGGTAGGGTTAACCGATGCATCTGTATGTTTGAACAAATGGTTTAGGATCCACCTTTAAGACATTGGAGCCCTAGTGGCACAGTGGTTAAGAGCTCGGCTGCTAACCAAAAGGTCAGCAGTTCAAATTCACCAGCCGCTCCTTGGAAATGCTATGGGGCAGTTCTACTCTGTCCTACAGAGTCACTATGAGTTGGAATCCACTTGTCAGCAATGAGTTTGGTTTAAGACTTTCAACTGTTCTTAAGTATCTGGTCCCAGCTCATTCTTTCCTCAAGGTCACATCACAAATATGTATCTAAATTGGACTTGTTATTATTGTTGTTAGCTGCAGTTGAGTTGGCCCCTGATTCATGGTGACCCCTGATTCATGGCAACCCCATGCACAACTGAACAAAATGCTGCCTTGTCCTGTGGCTTCCCATGATCATTTGAGGATCAGATCATTGTGATCTACAGGATTTTCACTGGCTGATTTTTTGAAGTAGGTTTCAGGGCCTTTCTTTCTCAACTGTCTTAGTCTGGAACCTCCCTGAAACCTATTCAGCATCATAGCAACATGTAAGTCTCCATTATAGACAGGTAGTGGCTTTCCATGAGGTTCATTGGCCCAGAATTGAACCCAGGTCTCCTGTATGGAAGGTGAGAATTATATTATTGAACTACTGCTGCCCCCATAAAAGTTTAGATAATTGTTGTTGTTAGCTGCTGTAGGGTCGATTCCCAACTCATGGAGACTCCATGTACAACTGAACAAAACACTGCCCAGTCCTGCACCATCCCCATGATCGGTTGTAGATCCATACAGTCTTAGACATCATAAAATGGTGTGACTTGCTGATGGAATTTTTATTACCATGATAATATCATTCTTTAAATTTTAATTAGTAACCAGAAATAGTAGATTTTCACCTCACTTTGGTGGGAAAAATAAAGTCAGTTGATAATATATCATAAAAAAAGTGATTAAAAATATACTTGGTACTTATCTTAACCTAATTTATAAGTGAATATTCAACTAAGAAAACTTGTGAAATATTTGCTCTTCTAGGAGAATTCTGAAATTTAGGAGAATTTTTAAAAAGTCCTCAATTATTTTTCAGTCAAACAGAAAGGTCCTGAGCTTTCTTTTAATGGGCTAGGAGTTCCCTAATGCATTTCCAAAAGTCTTCCACTCACATATCACCCTGCTAGGAGGCACACTGGAGTAAAAGGGAGAAACCCAAGATGGCATTTGGCAATGTGTAGAAATGTCAAGAAAAGGTCACACTCTTTCATATGATGACAAATAAATGTTTCCATTGGACATTTCCCATTAATGTTGTCATGACTGAGGCCTGCCTGGGGCGCAATAAATAGTAATTTCTCTCGGAAAATATGAGGCAATTGAGGAAGGAGGAAGAGCAAGTGCGACATGTGGCTGGGGGGTGGGAGGAAGGGATAAAGCGAGGAGACCTCACTAGGTTCTACTGATCTGTGGAATGGAGTTATTCTGTGATGAGCTGAAACAATACGACCAGAGGAGACAGTGGTCCTAAGGGAGTGTCATTGCTTTAGATAACCTGAGTTAAGTATGTTAATAAGTGGCTCTTTAAAACTACTCATACTAGAAACATGTATATTGCTCTGGTGACTTCAATACATTTACCTAGGAAGGGTGTCCTGGTAATACCAGTGGTGGGTGACAGAGTAAGAGCCACTATGCAAGTGGAAGGAAGGGCTAAGAATACGTATAGAGGTCAGAGGACATCCCCAGCAGAGGAATAAAGGCCCAAAAGAGGAGAAAGAAACTCCAAATGTCAGCTTCTGAGAGAAAAGGGGTATCTCCATGGCTTCCAGACACCCTGTTGGTCAGATTTCCTGCCTGGAATCCTGTGGGCTGTGTTGAAGTTATGGCCAACCTATTCCACTCGCGATAGCACAGGCAGTTTCACCAGTATAACCCATATTAATCAGATCTGTCATTTTAACTTTAATAAGTGATTTATGGCCCACTAACCAATCTGTTGCCATCAAGTTGATTCTGACCCCATGTGTTATGGACTAGAACTGCTCCATAGGGTTTTCTTGGCTGTAATCTTTATGGAAGCAGATCTCCAGGCCTTTCTTCTGTGGGTGGGTTTTTCTTTCTTCTGGGTGGGTTTGAACTGCCAACCTTTAGGTTAGTAGCAGAGTGCAAACTGTTTTTGCTACCTAGGACCTTAATTATTTATGGCAGAGACTATTAATGTCATTCACAATATCAACATGTTATTTTTACTACTGACTTTTTAAGATTTGTAACATTTATAATATATAAACATATAAATTATTTAGGTAGATCAAGCTGTATATAAAAACAGTGTAACATATAAGCTATTTAAGCAGCACTGGGTACATTTAATAACCTTTTATATATGCTAAGAGCATAAAATTTTATATTCACAGAATAGTGCTTCATAGATGCATCATAGTTTCAGTAAAATGTAGTGAAAAATTCAGTATTGGTAAATTTACCTGTATATATTTTTTTCAGAAGGTGTCTTGAATTTAAACGTCACCATAATAGAATTTTATCCTCAAGTTTACCCACTTTTCTTCTTTAAGTATTAAGGTAGTCTTCTCAAGTATCCTAAGAAAAAAGCACATTATATATTTTTGTATGTTGCTTTTATAAATTTCTGCATGTCACATAATTATGCATATTGCTTTATGAGAGAAACTTTTGTTTCCTTTTGATTCAGTCAGCAGACATTGGTTGAACATATAGAAAATACAAGCCACTGTATCAGTCACAGAGGGAGTACTTGGGCATGAAAACTATGAGTCCTGGCTGACCTGAAACGATCTTAGCCCCATCTATCATCCATTTATAAACTAGGAGGCAAATAAGGCTGGAGTGAAGTGTGTGCTTATGTCATAGATGTCCTTGAGAACCAAGATACGCAGGAAGTTACTGTAACTTTTATGAAATGTTTAATGAGAAATTAATGACTAGCATAGTATATAGAAGCTGGATAGGATCGATTTAAATTGGAATTAGCATCTTAGGTAGACTAAATAAGCAGAATTTTGCTTCTAATGAATATAAAAAATTTATTACTGAAGAAAATTAGTATATGATACTCTACAGAGTCTAGCTAATTGTTTGTTGAATATAGTCACTACAGCCTGGAAATGCCAGGTAATTTAAAAGGCCAAAGAGTTCAGCTGGAAGACATTAATTTATTAAAAATGTGTGTTCCACATTACTTGTAAAAAACCATGTTTAATAACTACAGTGTAACCTTCAGCCTAATTACAGATGTAACCATAAATAGCATTATTCTAGACATTTCCTACAATGCAAAGTGTCTGTGGAGACTTTAAAACATATCAAGCTTTAATTAGAGTAAGCCGTTTTTAGTGTTAGATTTCAACTAGAATTTTATAAAATTCTTTCATTACATTAATATAATTCAGTGTCTACATAACATCAATAACCAGGTGAAAAATAAAACATTGAATTATTGACATTAATTGCATAATTTAGCAGATACCATTAAACACCTACTTTTGTCCTTAATGGGCCTGCAGTGTGATGAACTGTCTGTTACATAAATCATGCTTCCCCAACAATTGAGTTTTGGTGTTGCCTGTATGCTTTTGAGTTTGTTATAACTGTGATAGTAGAATTTGGGTGAAATCTTTCTGAAACAAAGAAGAATGATCAGTAGTTGGAAAATATGACCTAGGTGATAGAAACAATGCTGGAGATCACATGACAGAAGCAAAACCAACAACTTATTCATCAGAAATACCTTTTTTCAACAACACAAATGATGACTATACAGATGGACCTTGCTGGATGGAATACAAAGGAATCAAATCAACTACATCTATGGAAAGAGATGATGGAGAAGCTCAATATTATCAGTCAAGATAAAGCCAGGGACCAACTGTGGAACAGACCATGAATTGCTCATACGCAAGTTGAAGTTGAAGCGGAAGGAAATCAAAACAAGTGCAAGCGAGCCAAAGAGAAACCTTGCATACATCCTGCCTGAATTTAGAGACCGTCTCAAGAACAGATTTGATGCACTAACAACTGATCATTGAAGACCAGAAGAGTTGTTAGATGACATCAAGGACATCATACATGAAGAAAGTAAAAGGTCATTAAAAACACAGGAAAGAAAGGAGAGACCAAAATGGATGTCAGAAGAGACTCTGAAATATGCTCTAGAGTGCAGAGTAGCTAAAGCAAACAGAAGAATGATGAAATAAAAGAGTTGAACAAAAGATTTCAAAGGGCAGTTTGAGAAGACAAGGTAAAGTATTATAATGAAATAAAGACCTGGAGTTAGAAAACCAAAAGGGAAGAACATGAGCATTTCTCAAGCTGAAAGAACTGAAGAGAAAATTCAAGTTGTGAACGGCAATATTTAAGGATTCTGTGGGAAAAAATGTCAGACCATGCAGGAAGCATCAAAAGAAGAATGAAGGAATACACAGAGTCACTGTACCAAAAAGAATTGGCCACCATTCAACCATTTTATGCGACAGCATATGATAAAGAACCAATCGTACTGAAGGAAGAAGTCCAATCTGCACTGAAGGCGTTGGTGAAAAATAAGGCTTCAGGAATTGATGGAATATCAGCTGAGATGTTTCAGCAAACGGATGCAATGCTGGAAGAGCTCATTCATCTATGCCAAGAAATTTGAAAGACAGTTAACTGGCCAACCAACTGGAAGAAATTTATATTTGTGCCCATTCCAAAGAAAGGTAATCCAACTGAAAGCAGAAATTATCGAATAATCATTACTATCACACACAAGTAAAATTTTGCCGAAGATAACTCCAAAATGGCTGCAGCTGAAGATTGACAGGGAACTGCCAGAAATTCAAGCCAGACTGAGAAGAGGGTGTAGAAAAAGGGATATGTATCATTGCTGATGTCAGATGGATCTTGGCTGAAAGCAGAGAATACCAGAAAGAGTTTATTTGTGTTTTATTGACTATGCAAAGGCATTCAACTGTGTGGATCATAACAAATTATGATTATGATAATATTGCAAAGAATAAGAATTCCAGAACACTTAATTGTGCTCATGTGAAACCTGTACATAGACCAAGAGGCAGTCATTTGAACAGAACAAGAGGGTACTGCGTGTTTTAAAATCAGGAAAGGTGTGCATCAGGGTTGTGTCCTTTCACTATACTTATTCAATCTGTATGCTCTGCAAATAATCTGAGAAGCAGGACTATATGAAGAAGAACACAACATCAAGATTGGAGGAAGACTCATTAACAATCTTTGATATGCAGATGACACAATCTTGCTTGCTGAAAGTGAGGAGGACTTGAAACACTTACTGACTACAAAGACCACAGCCTTCAGTATGGATTACACCTCAACATAAAGAAAACAAAAATCCTCACAACTGGACCAATAAGCAACATCATGATCAATGGAGAAAAGATTGATGTTGTCAAGGATTTCATTTTACTTGGATCCACAATCAATACCCATGGAAGCAACAGTCAAGAAATCAAACCACGTATTGCATTGGGCATGTCTGCTGCAAGAGACCTCTTTAAAGAGTTAAAAAACAAAGACGTCAGTTTAAAGACTAAGGCGTACCTGACCCAAGCCATGGTATTTTGAATAGCCTCGTATGTACACTAAAGCTGGAAAATGAATAAGGAAGACCAAAGAAAAATTGATGCATTTGAATTATGATGTTGGTGAACAATATTGAATATACCATTGACTCCCAGGAGAACGAACCAGTCTGTCTCTGAGGAGGTACGGCCAGAATGCTCCTTAGAGTGAGGATGGTGAGACTTCATCTCACATACTTTGGACATGTTATCAGGAAGGACCAGTCCCTGCAGAAGGTATAACATTATGTGTGGTATAGAGGGTCGACGAAAAAGAGGAAGACCCTCAACCAAATGGATTGATAGAGTGGCTGAAACAATGGCCTCAAACATAAAAATGATTGTGAGGATGGTGCCTGACAGGGCAATATTTCATTGTGTTGTACATATGGTCCCTATAAGTTGGAACTGACTTAACAACACCTAACAACAACAACAAGTTTTTTTTTTTTTTGAATATTATTTTATCATTTTACACATCTGGCATTTTTCAGAGACAGAGCACATCCGTAATTTCTAAGTTCCAGCACACTCTGGAATCTTAGAGAAGGGGTGATACATGAAGTGTTTGAATTGTCGGTGAATTCAACAATTGCTTTGAGGTTGGCATTGCTTTGAAACTTTGAAGCTGTCCTTTGCTTACATGTACAGCTAGTTCAGTGTCATAAGCCAAACCAAACCCATTGCCGTCAAGTTGATTCCGATTCATAGCAACCCTATAGGACAGGATAGAACTGCCCCAAAGGGTTTCCAAGCCTGGAGCCCTGGTGGCACAGCAGTTAAGCACTCAGCTGCTAACTGAAAGGTCCGTGGTTTGAGTGCAGCAGCTGCTCCATAGGAGAAAGATGTGGCAGCCTGCTTCTGTAAAGATCACAGCCTTGGAAACTCTATGGGGCAGTCCTACTCTGGCCTATACGGTCACTATGAGTTGGAATAGACTTGACAGAAATGGGTTTGGTTTTGGTTTGGTTAATCTTTATGGAAGCTGACTGCCACATCTTTCTCCCATGAAGCTGCTGGTTGGTTCCAACCGCCAACCTTTCAGTTAGCAGCAGAGAGCTTAACTGTTGTGCCACTGGGGTTCCTCCTTCTATCTAATAGCCTTGGAAAAGACAATGTGTGCTCTCATTGTGGTGGGAGAAGGCATCCAAAGGCAAATGACAATTTATCTTTGAGATAAATTACTGTGGTCTGTTACGGTGAAGGCTGTGGTCAAAGGACAAGTACTGGTGGCACCTGTTTTGAAATTCTGAGACTACCCCTTATTCTCTCCATTGAATTTGGAAATACTATTTGAATTAAACTTTTTAAAATGTTGGTAATGAAGTATGCATAATTTTCCTGTACTTATCAGAATGAAAGTTGTGTTGTCAGATTGATATTTAAATAAAAATGATTTGAAATCAGATAATAATGGCTACTGGTACTTATTTTCTGTAGATTTTTTCTTTTTTTTGAGCCATCAGTTGGGAAAAGTAATTTGTATTATATTTCAAAGAAATACAACCTAAAGAAAGGTTGATAATTCTTTAAAAAATACTTTTTAGCCAAAAAACAAACAAACTTATTTTAAGTAGTGCTTAAAAGTCATAAGGACTTCCACCTCTGACCAAGATGGAGTAATAGGAACTGGATTTTCCTTCACTTGTGAAACAACTGAAAAATTGAGCAAAATATGAAACAATAGTTTTCAAGACTTTGGACGTCAGACAATGAAGAACAGTATTGCAAAGAGACGGGAAACAAAAGAGGCACAATTGCCCCAGCTTACTGCTAGGAGAGTTTCCAGGCTGTGGTACAGGGATGGGGATCCAAATGGAAGCTGGTAGTACCTCTGAGTTGAGGAGATGGAGCTGGCAGTACAGAGTGACTGTCTTAGGCTGGGTTCTCTAGAGAAGCAAAAGGGAGCCATGAGAATATTTTTTTCTTCCTTTACTCTGAGTGTATCTTGACTATTGACCAGATTCACAAGGTAAGAAATCTGACAGTGATTCCCCAAGGATCTTGCTATTCATGTTTTTGGCTACTCAAGCTCAGCATCCTCATGGGTAGATCTAGAAGAGCAATTTTATTGAGGTAAACATGGGACAATGTTGGAGTAATTTCAATTAAAGTTAATCATAAAATTTCATAAACTAAAAAATGTTTTTTGGACTGGACTTGCTGGTCCGACAGAGACTGGAGGAACCCCTGGACACCCTGCTAACTCAGAAATGAGCTCACTCCCAAAGTCCACCTTTCAGCCAAAGATTAGACAGGCCTGTAAAAGAACCAATAACACATGTGAGGAACGTGCTTCTTAGTTCAATCAAGTATATGAGATCAAACAGGTAACACCTTCCCAAAAGCAAAGACAAGAAGGAAGAAAGAAGAAAGGAACAGGAAAATTGGATGAATGGACATGGGAAACCCAGGGTGTAACTGGAAAGGGGGAGAGTGCTGACATATTGTGGGGTTTGTGATCAATGTCACAAAATAATTTGTGTATAAATTTTTGAATGAGAAACTAACTTGCACTGTAGACTTTAACCTAAAACACAATAAATTAAAAAGAAAAGCTTGTCAGCCAACTTCTGAGAGAATTGATTAACATGCAAATCCGTTGAATAGTTGTATTAATGAAAATGTTATCTAAAATATAAGACTAAAAGTAGTTTACTGAGGAGGATTACATATTTTTGTGTAATAATTCAGAATTTGAAAATACCAGGAAAAGAAAGTGTGATTGCAACAACAAACTAAAGCATCTCAAAATGCAGGGAATTAAAGTATTTTTTAAAAGAATATCAGTTATTCCACTGGATAAAAAAATAAAAAGACCACGAAAAAATTAGATTGTATATCTAATAAAGTCATTGGTTTGGGATTTATTTTATTGAAACAGAGTTACAGGGTTTTTTTTCTTCCTTTCTTGTGACTCTTGTTTTCTCTGGGTAATTTTTGTGGCCACCTTCTTAAAGATTCTGAAGTGGAAAATTATTCTTTGCTTCTGTTTCATAACAGGCAAAACTCAAACAAAAACCATAAAAGAGCATCTTAGTATTTCCATTAAACCTGTTTTATTTATTCCCTTTGGACATATAAATTTGTATATTACACAGCTTCATTGAGTACTAGCCTTTGACTTAGAAAATACAGGAAATGTATTAAAGTGAAGAATCAAGAAAATATAAATTACCTGTTTTCATCTGATGCACAGATTCCTGTCTTCTTGTGCAATGTCTGCATTCTCTTTTCCCACCCAGCCTCTTCTGATGATCTGAGACTCCAGCTTATTTAGGCATGGGGGGGGGGGTCTCATCATGAAAGCAGGGTCTTGGGGAAGTTTACCTTAAGTCATGATGTGCAGGGTGGACTGGAAAGCTGGAAAAGATTAGGAGCAGAGACACCAATTTAACGCAGTAATCTAGGGATTGAGCATTGAGTCATTGCAGTTTCAGCATAGTTGTTACTTTTGGGGAGAAAGGAAGCAAGATTGGAGAGCTTTAACTGCATGAAGTTTTACTTCTTAAAGAAAGAGACTTGTGCAAATAAAAAACATGCTTACTTTTGCTAAACCTGTATGGTGAGTACTGGCATATTTGTTAGAATATGATCTAGTTTTCTATGTATTTGAAAGATTTCATTTAAAAATAAAGTAATGCATGTGTCTAAATATTCATGTGTTTATTCTCAATAATTTTTCAAGGAATAAAGTGAATTATTTTAATTGGCATAGTCAGCTAATTCTTTTCAGTTTCAGAAATTTCTTCTTCAATTATGTCTTTCATTGTTATGTTGTTCCAGTGTCCCTGATTTCTTTGTTGGGAATGCTTAGCACTTGAGGGCTAGATCTCTATTGTCTGTTCTTCTTAGTATTATCTTCTCTATCATTTTGCATTTTTAGTTCCTTTTAATTCTTCTTTATCTCACTCAGATCCCTTTTTATGTCAGCATATTATTTTTATAACTTTTTGTATTGTTATTTTATCTACATGTTCTCTCTTCATGACTTTCTTCTCCTGTTTCAGAGAAATCATAAAATCTTATGCCTTATTGACAATATTTCTTTTTTTTTAAGTGTCTTCTGGTTACTGTAGTAAAATTTTGAAAGGTATGCTTTTATTCTAAACTTTCAGGATAATCTTCCATTCCTCTTGCTGCTCCGTATTTTCAGGTTTCCATGTTATTTTCTTTTCATTTACCTACTCTGAAATGGATGAGTTTTCTCCAATCCTGATACTTGCCAAGAGACATGGTAAGTGCCTTTCTCTTCATCTGGCTCCTTAACTGCTTGGACATTGGTAAAATCCTCTTCTCAGATCTTTAACTGGAACATAAATTGATGTTTTATAGCTTCTCTTCAAATTCCCACCATGTAGCAGGCATTTCTTTCAGATGACTCTTTGGATTTAGTGGTGTTTATCCCTGAGAGGGGCCCAATAACTTTTTATGTCAGTTAATGCCATTGCTAGGCTCTTCCTATTTATGAAAAAAAAATGTTATTCTTTTTGTTATGACTTTAACAAAATGCTGGGTCTCTAAGGTGTTAATGTATCATTGCTAGCTCTCTCTACCTCCTATTTTTTACTTTGTTCATTTCCAGAAGTTACAGTCTCTAAAGAGAAGTAGAAAAAAGACAGTTTCCAAAATTATCCTATACTGAAGGACAGCTGCTGGATTTCCTGATTGCTATGGCCTCTCGGTCTCTATGAGGGTGTCAGGAAGTTATGAGTGTTCAATCTTTCCCCTTCTTTGCTTTCAGCCTGGTAGGTATGTCCCATTTATGGCCGCAAAATATGCACAAGCCGCCATGTGAGATTCAGAAGTCAGCTCCATTGATCTTGCAGTTAGTAGAAAATTGTCTCATCTCTTGGCAATAAGATGGCCTAGAGTCATGATTTTCTGTAATGACTTGTAATCTTTTTTGGTGTTGCTATGGATTTATTAGTGAAAAATTGGAAGAGATCAAATCTGAAATGGAAAGCTATGTTCTATACTTTTGATTTATAAAACTGCCCTGAGTATTTTAGTTGACCCACCCAATGAGATGAAAAAGTCTGTGATTCGGAAGTACTCAATGATTTACTTGGTCACAAAGTCAGAGATAAGAGTACAATATTCAACCCCAAATCACAGACTCATTTGTAAAAGAAATAACTAAAATAAACTCAATTATCAAGGAGAGCTAGCTGTCATCTAGGTCAGCCACCCTCTTAGTTTTCTTTTCCTAATGTCCTGTCAGCCGCTTGTCATACTCATTTTCATTAACACTTACATCAAAGGGCAGAAAGAAGTGACATTTCAATCTGTCGACTTTACTGCTCATTAGCAACTCATGTAAAGGGCAGTAAGGGGGAGGATCAAAGGCTAAATTGGGGTTACAAGCTTTCTGTGGCCCTCACTTACCCCAGTGTGCCATTAGCACAGATAATAGAATAGGAGCTGTATTAAGGTATTTAGAGTTCATGGAAGGAAATGCATGATGAAAACCTGAAGAAGGATCAAGAACCTAGATATGAGAGTGATGGGAGCTAAAGACATGCATAGGACTTAATATAACTCTGTGCAATGTTGCATACAGATGAGCATGGCCTTTGTGTGGTTGTGATAAAAAGGATACAGTAGTAGGCGACATTTAAAACCCACATCAAATGGTGAGGTGCTGAAAGAGGACAGAGTGGTCAGCTTTAAGTATGTGCTTTATTCACCTGTGAAAGGGAATGTGTACAGATCTGGGTGTGGGACATATTTGAAGAAAGCAGAAATATTTACAATAGAACTAACACTACTTTCAGGTCGGCAGACTGTACTCTTGATTAATTATCTTTCCCGCTTTTCACTAGTTCTTACATTTAACTTTGGATCGAAGTTTCCCTTGATATATTATGCATTTTTCATCCAACATTATTTGATAATTTTGGTCTTTTCAAAAAGTATCAACATGAGACTAAATCATGGGGGCATTGCCATGATCAAATTAAACAATTTGAGTAAAAGGACTAAGTAAATGATAACGTGCCATATAAATATGAGAAACTGTGCTCTTTCATAAGAAATTTTTACCTAAGTAAAACATATTATTGTTGAGGTTTACATATATAGCACAGACATTTTATCTTCTCTCTTTTCTGTATCAGAATTTTAAAATAACTTGACATTTGCAATATTTGTAAACCACTTTCATAGTGTGATGCCATTGAAAATCAATCAATGTTTTAAAACATCAATTCCTCTACAGTATTCCAGACAATGTTGGGGATGAAGATACAATCTTGTTTCCTGCACTTAAGAATTCACAACACAGTTAAGGAATCATAAAATCCTAAACAAAGCTATGAAAAAAAGCATGTGGCATAAATATAATGTAATAGCATTTCATGTAAGGCCTGAGTAGCTCTTTGGACTTGATATGGGCTTTAAGGATGGGCAGGACTTGAACTTTGTTCGTAAAAGTAGTTCTCCCTTTAACAGTTTGAAGGCTCATTTCCTGAAATGACCGACCATTTTCAAGCTACAGTTCACCTGTACTTCATTAGATATTTTTTGAGCTTAAAGGGGTCTCAGTGGGAGGCAGCACATACAGTAGTTAAGAACTCAGCCTCTAGAGTCAGCCTGCAGGATGTCACTTCACCTTTCTAAGCCTTCATTACTTCAACCTGTAAAACTGAGCCTGCTACACCTTGGTGCAAGCTGCCGTATCTCTCTCTGGATTTTTGTGGTGGGCTCTTTCCTCACAGATCTCCCTCCTTGCGTTCTTGTCCCCTCATGATCTATACCCAAAAAAGCAGCTGGAGTGAACCTTTTAAAACCTAAGGCAGAGCCTATCCCTTCTCTGCTCAAAACCTTCCAAGGTTGCTTATTTCACTTAGAGTCAAAGTCAAAGACCTTACACTGGCCTAAAAGGCCCCATACAATCTGCATCCCATTACCCTCGGACCTCATTTACCATTCCCACCTTCTATCACTCACCTGCAGACACTCTGACCTCCTTTCTGTTCCTGGAATATTCCAGGCACGTTGTCTGTTTAGAATCTTTTTATAGGCTGTACGCTTTCTTCCTTGTATGCTCTTTTCTCAGATATTCACAGGGTTACCTACCTCACCTCCTTTATGTTTGCTTAAATGTTACTTTTTCAATGAGAATTATCCTGAAAGTCATATTTAAACTGTGAAGGCCCCTGTTCTCCCTGTTCTAGCTTATCTTGCTCTACTCATTTTTCTCCCATAATGTTCTAACATATTTTATAACTTACTAATTTATTATGGCCATTATTTATTGTCTGTCTCTCTCCAGTAGAATACATTTAATTCACTGTTGTAATCTCAAGCAATTAGTATATTCTGGAATATTCTAGGCACTTGAAAAATATTTGTTGAATTACATTGAATGCAAAATAATTAGCACAGTGTCTGGTACATAACCACATACTATAAATATTAGCTATTGCTATTATTATTAACTAAGCCAGAGGGAGCGTCAAAATCCCACTATAATGTGAGCTCCATGCAGACAGGGATCTTTGTTTTTTTCAACCTAAGCATTTAGAAGAGTGACTGGCACATAACTCGTGTTCATTGAACGTTTGAAGAAAGGAAGGAACAAAGGAAGGAGGGAGACAGCGTGAGCATGGCTTGTGAACTGTACAGAGCAAAGGCTGTATCTGTGGACCAGAGAGTTCCTATTGCATAGCATATAAAATCTGGTGATAGGGTTATGCTTGAGGACAGATGAAGAGTGAAGAGTCAAGGATGGCTGCAAAGGATGGCAAAGATGGTCTGGAAGAGATTCAGTTTACAGAAAGTTATCCAAATGAAAGTGTTTTGTACGTATCTGGCAATATGAGAATAAAATTACAGTAACATATCAAGGACGGAGAAAAGAATCAGAGGTCATTTTCCTAGAGGAAAAATGTGAAGCCATAGGAAGGAACGAGAAATGGAAAGAAGTAAGTAAATGGAGGACTTACTCATTTCTTGGGGTTTGAAGATGGTTCACCAATGATTCAACTGGATATGAATGTGTTCCTAAGTATGTGGCAGAACGTAAACTAAAACCTAATTAATTTTTGTTCTTAGAACAGTGCCTTGCACACAGTAAATTCAATAAATATATGTTGAATTAATATGAATACTTGAATAAAGGGTATTTGCGGGTAGAGGGGACAAGATTCTGTCTAAAAAAACCAAAAACCAAACCCATTGCTGTTGAGTCGACTCTGACTCGTAGTGACCCTATAGGACAGAGTAGAACTGCCACATAGAGTTTCCTAGGAGCTCCAGGTGGATTTGAACTGCCAACCTTTTGGTTAGCAGCCATAGCTCTTAACCACTACAACACTAGGGTTTCCATCTAAAAACATGAAAACTGTGACTGCACACTACTTCAAAGTAGTGTGATGTCAAGTAATAAAAGTATATGTTAAAACCAAGATAAAATTCAATAACATAAGTTCACAATAACACTATGGAAAATAATATATCAAAAGTATGAATTCAAATACACACATTCTTCCAAAACTTTTGTTATATTATTATCTGAATTTCCTCAAAACATGAATGAGTTGGATTCAAGTTAATTAAGTACTTATGGTTTGTAGGTTTGGATTTCTTTAAGGTTTAGTTTCTACATCAGCACATTTCTGGTTTCCTGAGGGCAAGGAGCATGTCTTTTGTTTAATTTGCATTTTCTCAGAGGGCTTAGAGTCAGAATCAACTGGAATAGGGTATTAGCAGGAAAAAAAAAAAGATATTGCCTAACAACACTCTTCATGAATATAAAAAGTATCATTTTTATACATTCAGTTATCTTGATGTTTATACATTACCATTTCATGAGCTGATATACTTACCACAAAATATGTGAATTTAATCGTGCATATCTCAGTTTATGGTTGGTAGTTGCCTTTTATATAAAATAATTACCTGTTATATAAAAGGTAAACACTCTTTTTGTGGCCATCACAACTCCTTTGTCACTTAATTCTGCTTCAGTTGGTGACTTCCAAACTTATTTTGAGCTTTATGCATACTTGATTCAAGAAAGTGATATTTAAAACTCTGCTCACAGGTGGCCTACGCATTTGAGATGTCAATCATCATCAGAGTATGGTTGGAGAAAGGAGCTAAAACCAAGATAGAAATATAATAATTTAAAGCCTTTAAAATAAGGGCAATCCCATGCTCATTTTACATTGAAGTTATAACGCATATAGATTTATATTGAGGTTCTAGAATGTGGCAGTGAGAGCAGAGGTCTCTTAAGTTTTATCAGTTCTAAACCCAAAAAGCCTGGGTTATAGTAAATGTCTTTGTGTCATAGATTTTGAACATAAATTACGCTTATTTTTAAAAACATTTCAACCATTCACTTGGAATCGACATATAAAATCATAAAGCTAAGAGGAACTTTGCCAAGTCATGTCTTTACCCCAATTAGCCCCAGAGTCTCCACCCAGTCCTTTCTAGGATGATGAATGTCTGTGCTATGTTTAACCATCTCTGAAGAATGGTCTCTTGTTGATCCTCTGAGAAATTCCATTTCAATACTTAATTATTGTCATTGTCAAGTAAGGCTTCTGTACACAGGGTAAGCTAAGATCACCTTTCATTATACATAAAAACACATATCCTCTAAACAAAAATCTAAAGATATGTGTTTTTATTCAAAGACCTCCATGCAGTGCTTTTTGATAGTCAGGGATTGCGGGACTTTAAAGCTCAGGGGTTGTCTGGGTTTGAGGGACATATTATTATCCAGTTGACCTTAGACTTCTGATTTTCACAGGAAGGTCACCTCCACTGGGAGGTGAAATAGCTGGTCCCACATTGAAGGGATCAGTAGTAGCTTCCTAGTATCCATTTTCCTTTTGTAAAATAACCTTAAAATATGTGACCAAGCTAGAAGGCTTTATTTCTCAGAGTCTCTTTCAGCCACTTGTGGCTAGGTAATTAAATTCTAGGCAATGAGGTAAGTGGGAGCATATGAGACTTCAGGGAAGGATCTTTAAATGGGAGGGTACTTATCTTAGTTATCTAGAGCTGCAATAACAGAAATACCACAGGTCGGTGGCTTTAACAAATTAAAAATTTATTCTCTCACAGTTTAGGAGGCTAGAAGTCTGAATTCAGGGTGCTGGCTCTAAGAGAAGGCTTTCTCTCTCTGTCGACTCTGGAGGAAGGTCTTTGTCTTTTCTGAGCTTCTGCTCCTGGGCAGTCTTCATGTGGCTTGGCATCTCTCTTCCCTGGTCTCTGCTTCTTTTTCTTGCTTGTTTAATCTCTTTTACATCTCAAAAGAGATTGATTTAAGACACACCCCACACTAATCCTGTCTTGTTAACATAACAAAGACAACTCATTCCCAAATGGGATTATAACCACAGGCATATGGCTCCCAAAAATTCATGTCCTTGCCACGTGCAAAACACATTCACCCCGTTACATCATCCCAAAAATCTTAAATCAACTCCAAGTCTAAAATCTCATCTACTGAATCATCTAAATCAAATATGGGTGTGACACTAGGCATATTCCATCCTGGGGCAAAATTTTTCTTCATCTGAGAACCTGTGAAATCTAGAATACAGGTTTTCTGCTTCCAAAATACAATGGTGGAATAGGCACAAGGTAGACATTTCCATTACAAATGGGAGAAATTGGAGGAAAAGAAGGGATAATGGGCACCAAGCAAGTCCAAAACTCAGCAGAACACATTATGTTAACTTTCAAGGCTTGAAAATAATCCTCTGTTCTCTGAGATCACCTGGGCAATGCCCCTGCCCTCCAGACTCTGGGTGTTGGCCATGCTGTCTAGATTCTGGGTGAAGGCCTCTCGGCCCTGGGCTTCAGCTCTGCATTCCAGGCCCATTGGGATGGCAACTTTGCTCCCTTAGCCCTGGCAGACCCAGTTCTTCTACCCTTAAGCATGGCAGCCTTGTACCCCTCAGCTTTGGGCAGTGGTCCCATCCCTCTGGCACACCTTAACCGCAGCTCCACACTCTGGAACTGAAATGGTGAAGATCCAACTGTTTGAAACCTAGAAGGCTGTGGCCCCACCATTTGAAATCAACAAGGCCCTGCTTCCCATGCTCCTTCAAACAGTTCTGCTGATCTCTGAGCTGCTCCAAGGATGATCCTTTTCTTTTCTTGAAGGACAACAGATGTAGCTCCTTTGGTCTGTTTCCTGCCTGTAGAATTCCAAGAGGCAGACAGCTTTCTTTCCTTTCATTCTTTCTCTGTTTCCTTCAGTCGAAGCTGATTGATTTTCTGCTGTGGTAGTTGGTTAGATCCATCAGTCATTGGCTTAATCTCTACAGCAAAAGATTGTGTAGCCATGTCGTTGGTGGACATTCTAGGATATATGTCTTTCGTTTGTACAACAGAGTTTTCCAAATCTTTAAGTTCTGTTTTCATTTTGCACAGTTCATTTTTAAGTCCATCTCTTTCCTCTCGCATTTTACGGGATAAGTGGCAAGGAAAAATTATATGGCCTCTTTAACATCTTAGAAATCTTCTCAGCCAAATATCCAGGTTCATAACTTACAAGTTCACTTCCACTAAACATTTGAACATAATTCAGAGAAGTTCTTTGCCACTGCATAAAAAAAATTGCCCTTCCTACATTGTCCAATCACATGTTCATCATTTTCTTTTAAAACCTCACTAGAAGCACATTTAACATCTACATTTCTAGCAACATTCTGTTGCTGGCACCATATGTACTCTCTAAGACAGTAAAGACTTTGTCTTTCTCTCCTCACTTCCTTCAGAACACTCACTGGAATTGCCTTTGACATCCATAATTCTACCAACAGTCTTTTCAAGGCTTTTACTATTAGGCACCTTTAAACTCTTCCAGCCTCTACCCATTACCCAATTCCAAAACCACTTTCACATTGTAGGTATTTGTTAGAGCAGCACCCCACTCTTCTGGTACCAAATTCAGTCTTAGTTATCTAGTGCTATGATAACAGAAATACCACAAGTGGGTGGCTCTAACAAACAGAACTTTATTCTCTCATAGTTTAGGGGGCTAGAAATTGGAATTCAGGGTACCAGCTCTAAGGGAAGGCTTTCTCTTTCTGTCAACTCTGGAGGCAAGTTGTTGTCTCTTCTGAGCTTCTGCTCCTGGGCAATTTTCATGTGGCATGGCATCTCTCTTCCCCCATCTCTGCTTCTTTCACTTGCTTGTTTAATCTCTTTTATATCCCAGAAGAGACTGATCTAAGACACACCCCACACTAATCCTGTCTCATTAACATAATGAAGATAACCTGTTCCCAAATGGAATTATAACCACAGGCATAGAAGTTAGGATTTGCAACACATACTTTTGGGGGACACAAATCTAACCATAACAGTGCTGCTCTGGAATATAGACATAAATGCTGGAAATCTAGCAACTATCTTGATCCATGAGATGACCTTGAATATGAAAGCCATGCACAGAATTTGGAGGAGGATAAAGATTGAAGCCTGGGCACTTGACGACATAATGAATGTGCCAAACCAACTATGGACTTCCTAGCACTGAACATCATTTAGATTGGAATGAAATAAACTTCTCTCTTGTTTAAGCTACTATTGCCTGTTTTTTATTTTTGTTATATGTAGCTGAATAGTATTTTAACTAATATATCACAACAGGGCTGTGATTTGAGTAGTTGGAAAGGTAGATTAACCTAAAACTTTCTCTCCTAATAACTTTCTATTATGCCTAAAATGATCAACATTAAAATTAAGCTCTTTTTAGGTTCAAAGCATTATTTCTAAATGCTTCTATTAAGATACATATATGTCACATAAGTGATAAACCAAGTAGGCTTGCTTTATGAGAGCCCAAGAGTAGAGCTCTGAGAGTGGTGAGCAGGAACAATGAGGGTACTGTGGACAAATGGGGTTATATCTGGGGTAAAAATAGGAAAGGGACTGGGCATTTAAGATATGTTCAGTTAACTTGACACTTGCCAATGAGAAAGCAAAACATCATGGACAATATTTTCCTTCAAGTAAGATTTGCCATAGAATTCATATGAAATTCAATCATATTCAAAATCTGTTAGATAAAGCAATTTTTTTTGATACATCAAAGTTTTAGTAATTAAAGAATTAAATCGCCATATTTAAACCCTTAATATTCCTTGATCTTTTAAAATGTAAAATTCAAGTTCCTGAGATTTTTAATCTCTACTCGTGATTTTTAATCTCTACCCTCTGTTGTGATCCTGGTCAGAGCAGTCAGTGGTGGTAGCCGGGCACCATCGAGCTGTACTGGACTCAGTCCAGTGGAGGCCTTGGTAGCTGTGGACAATTAGTCCTTTGGACCAATCTTTTCCTTGTATCCTGTTCTCTTCATTCTCCCTTGCTCCTGAAGGGATGAGACCAGTGGAGTATCTTAGATGGCCACTCACAGGCTTTTAAGACCCCAGACACTACTCACCAAGGTAGAATGTAGAGCACTGTCTTTATAAGCTGTGTCATGCCAATTGAGCTAGATGTTCCCCGAGACCATGGTCCCCACAGCCCTCCGCCCAGCAATTCAGTCCCTCAGGGAGTTTGGATGTGTCTATGAGGCTTCCATGACCTTTGCTTGTACAGGTTGTGCTAGTTTCCCCTGTACTGTGTACTGTCTCACCCTTCACCCAAGATACCACTTATCTATTGCCTATTTAGTATTCCCCCCCTACCCCTCCCATCCCTGGTAACCAACAAAGATTGTTACATTTTGCATGTGAACTTTTTCATGGGTTTTTACAATAGAGATCTCATACAATATTTGTCCTTTTGTGATTGACTTATTTCACTCAGCAAATGTCCTCCAGTTTCATCCATGTTATGAGATGGTTCACAGATTCATTGTTGTTCTTTCTCGTTGCATAGTACTCCACTGTGTGTATGTACCATAGTTTGTTTATCCATTCATCTGTTGATGGGCACCTATGTTGTTTCCATCGTTTTGCTACTGTGAACAATGCTGCCATGAACATAGGTGTGCATATGTCTATTTGAGTGACGACTCTTATTTCTCTAGGATATATTCCTAGGAGTGGGATTGCTGGATTGAATGGTATGTCTATTTCTAGCTTTCTGAGGAAGCACCATATCATTTTCCAAAATGGTTGTATCATTTTGCATTCCCACCAGCAGTGCATAAGAGTTCCCATCTCCCCACAGCCCCTCCAACATTTGTTATTTCCAGTGTTTTTGATTCGTGCCAGTAATGCCGGGGTGAGATAGTATCTCACTGTGGCTTTAATTTGCATTTCTCTAATGGCTAGTGATCGCGAGCATTTCCTCATGTGTCTGTTGGCCATTTGAATGTCTTCTTTGGTGAAGTGTCTGTTCATTTCCTTTGCCCATTTTTTAATAGGATTGTTTGTCTTTTTGTTGTAGAGGTGTTGGATTTTCTTGTAGATTATGGAGATTAGACCTTTCTCTCACTTGTACTGTCCAAAAATTTTTTCCCAGTCTGTAGGTTCTCTTTTGACTGTTTTGGTGAAGTCTTTTGAAGAGCATAGGTGTTTGATTTTTAGACGATCCCATTATCTAGCTTATCTGTTGGGGTTTGCGTGCTGATGGTTATGGTTTGTATCCTGTTAATGCTGTGTATTAAGGCCTGTAGTGTTGGTCCTATTTTTTCTTCTATGAACTTTATAGTTTTAGGCTTTATATTCAGGTCTTTGATCCATTTTGAAGTAGTTTTTGTATACGGTGTGAGGTTTGGGTCCTGTTTCATTTTTTTGCAAATGGATATCCAGTTTTGCCAGCACCATTTGTTAAAAAGACTGTCTTCTCCCCATTTGATGGACTTTGGGCCCTTGTCGAAGATCAGGTGACCGTAGGTGGATGGATTTACATCTGGGTTCTCAATTCTGTTCCATTGGTCAATGTATCTGTCGTTGTACCAGTACCAGGCTGTTTTGACTACTGTAGCTGTATAGTAGGTTCTGAAGTCAGGTAGTGTGAGTCCTCCAACTTTCTTCTTCTTCTTCAGTACTGCTTTACTTATTTGGGGTTTCTTCCCTTTCCATATAAAGTTAATGATTAGTTTTTCCATCTCTTTGAAGAATGTTGCTGGTATTTGGATCGGGATTGTGTTGTATTTGTAAATTGCTTTGGGTAGCATTGCAATTTTCACAATGTTGAGTCTGCCTATCCATGAGCATGGTATGTTTTTCCATTTATGTAGATCCCTTTGGGTTTCATGCAGTAGTGTTTTGTAGTTTTCTTTGTATAGGTCTTTTACATCCCTGGTCAGATTTATTCCTAAGTATTTTATCTTTTTAGGGGCTTTTGAAAATGGTATTGATTTCCTGATTTCCTTTTCATCATTTTCCTTACTGGTGTATAGGAATCCAACTGATTTTTGAATGTTTATCTTGTAACCTGCTACTCTGCTGAATCTTTCTATTAGTTCCAGTAGGTTTCTCGTGGAGTCTTTAGGGTTTTCTGTGTATAGTATCATATCATCTGCAAACAGGGACAGTTTAACGTCTTCATTACCAATTTGGATGCCCTTTATTTCTTTTTCTTGCCTTATTGCTCTAGCTAGAACTTCCAGCACAATGTTAGATAGGAGTGGTGATAAAGGGCATCCTTGTCTTGTTCCTGTTTTCAAGGGGAATGTTTTCAGCCTCTCTCCATTAAGAATGATGTTGGCCGTTGGTTTTGCATAGATGCCCTTTATTATGTTGCGAAATTTCCCTTCTATACCTATTTGATTGAGAGCTTTTATCAGGATGGATGTTGGACTTTCTCAAATGCCTTTTCTGCGTCAATTGAGATGATCATGTGATTCTTTTCTTTCCTTTTATTTATGTGGTGGATTACGTTGATTGATTTTCTAATGTTGAACCGTCCTTGCAAACCTGGTATGAATCCTACTTGGTCATGTTGTATTATTTTTTTGATATGATGCTGAATTCTATTGGCTAGAATTTTGTTCAGAATTTTTGCATCTATATTTATGAGAGATATTGGTCTGTAATTTTCTTTTTTTGTGACATCTTTGCCTGGTTTTGGTATCAGTGTTATGCTGACTTCATAGAATGAATTTGGAAGTGTTGCTTCCTCTTCTATGCTCTGAAATAGCTTGAGTAGAACTGGTACAAGCTCTTCTGTAAATGTTTTGTAGAATTCTCCAGTGAAGCCATCAGGGCCAGGGCTTTTTTTGGTTGGGAGTTTTTTTTATTACCTTTTCAATCTCTTCTCTTGTTATGGGTCTGTTTAGATTTTCAGCATCACTTTGTTGTAGTTTGGGTAGGCCGTGTGTTTCTAGAAATCTATCCATTTCCTCTAGGTTTTCAAATTTGTTGGAGTATAGTTTTTCATAATATTCTGTTATCATCCTTTTTATTTCAGTTGGGTCTGTTGTAATGTCCCCTATTTCATTTCTTATTTGGGTTATCTGTGTCCTCTCCTGTTTTTCTTTTGTCAGTCTGGCCAGTGGTTTGTGGATTTTGTGGAGTCTTTCAAAGAACCAACTTTTGGTTTTGTTGATTCTTTCTATTGTTTTTCTGTTCTCTATTTCATTTATTTCTGCTCTGATCTTTACTATTTCCATTCTTCCGGTGGTTGTGGGCTTTTTTTGCTGTTCTCTTTCTATTTGTTTGAGTTCTGTAGTTAATGTTTTGATTTTGTCCCTTTCTTCTTTTATTTGATATGTGCATCTATTGCTATAAATTGTCCTCTGAGGACTGCCTTTGCTGTGTCTCAAAGATTTGGGTATGATGTGTTTTCATTCTCATTTGATTCTAGGAATTTTTGTATTCCATCTCTGATTTCTTCTATTACCCACTGATGTGTCAGCAGGGTATTATTCAGTTTCCATGTAGTTGATTGTTTTTCCTCGCTCTTTCTATTGTTAATTTCTACCTTGATGGCATTGTGGTCAGAGAAGATACTTTGAATTATCTCAACGTTTTGGATCTTGTTGAGGATTGCTCTGTGGCCTAAGATGTGGTCTATTCTGGAGAACGTTCCATGTGCATTGGAAAAGAATGTGTACTTTGCAGTGGTTGGATGGAGTGTTCTATGTATGTCTATGAAGTCAAGTTGGCTGATTGTGACCTTTAGGTCTTCTGTATCTTTGCTGAGTTTCTTCTTAGTTGTTCTGTCCTTTACTGAGAGTGGTGTGTTGAAGTCTCCTACTATTATTGTGGAACTGTCAATTTCTCTTTTCAATGTTGTTAGAGTTTGTTTTACGTATTCTGTAGCCCTGTCATTGGGTGCGTAGATGTTTATTATGGTTATGTCTTCATGATGGATCATCCCCTTAATCACTATATAGTGTCCTTCTTTGTCTTTTATGGTAGATTTTGTTTTAAAGTCTATTTTATCTGAGATTAGAATTGCCAATCCTGCTCTTTTTTGGTAGTTGTTAGCTTGATATATTTTTTTCCAACCTTTGACTTTTAATAAATTCACATCTTTGTTTCTAAGGTGTGTCTCTTGTAGACAGCATATTGATGGATCCTGTTTTCTTATCCATTCTGTGACTCTCCGTCTCTTTATGGGTGCATTGAGTCCATTTACATTCAGTGTAATTACAGATAGATGTGAGTTTGTTGCTGTCATTTTGTAGTGCTTTTTTTTGTGGTGCTGACGTTTTCTTTGTCCTTCTTACTCTCTTTTGCTTAGTTACATTTGTTTGTGGATTTTTTTTTTCATTTCTTTTGTTTTTGTAGGTTTTGTTTTTGCTGAGACTTTATGTTTTTCGTCTTTATTTTTATGAGTTGGTTTGTTAACTTTCTTTGTGGTGACCATGATCTTTCTAAGTTTGAAGCAGTCTACCATTACTTGGTATTGCCTTGCCTCCCTCTCCATTAGAAGGTTCTATACCTATGCCATTTATTCCCTCTTTCATTGTTTTGAAGTTGTTGTCATCCATCGATTGACTGCTCTGATTCCCTGTTGTATTTCTTTTGGTTTTGGATAGTCCTTGAGAGTTCATTTCCTAGATTGGTATCTGGCTCGTACGATCCTGCGTCCTAGGTACTGCCTGAGGGCTGAAGCTGTTTGTCGTCAGATCAAAGAACACCCTTTAATAATTCTTGTAAATTTGGTTTGACTTTTGCATATTCCCTTAGTTTCTGTTTATCTGGAAATGACCTAATTTCACCATCAAATCTGAACGAGAGTTTTGCAGGATATATTATTCTTGGCTGACAATTTTTTTCTTTCAAAATTTTATATATGTCATCCCACTGCCTTCTTGCCTGCATGGTTTCTGTCGAATAATCTGAGCTTAGTCTTACTGTTTCTCCTCTGTATATGACTTCTTGTTTTTCTTGAGCTGCTCTCAGGATTCTTTTTTTGTCTTTGGTTTTGGCGAGTGTGAATATGATACGCCTTGGTAATTTTCTTTTGGGGTCTCTTCTATATGGGGTTCGTTGAGTTTCTTGAATGGCCAGCTTTTCATCTTTCATGATATTGGAGAAGTTTTCTGTCAGCAGTTCCTCAATGATCCTCTCTGTGTTTTCTGTTTTCTCCCCCTGTTCTGGAATGCCAATCACTTGTAAATTTTTGCTTTTAATTATGTCCCACATAACTCTCAGGGTGTCTTCGTTTTTCTTTGTTCTTTTTCTTGAGTTTTCCTGAAACAGAGTTGTATCCAAGTGTTTGTCTTCAGTTCCACTGATCCTGTCTTCCATTGTTTCAATTCTGCTTCTCAGCCCTTCTATGACATCATCCATTTCTGAAATCTTGTTGTTTATCTTTTGGATTTCTAATTGTTGTTCTTGTATAATTTCTAGTTGTGAATTTATTTTGGCATTTTGTTCCTGCATCATCTTCCTGAATTATTCCAATTTTTTGTCTGTATTTTCTATGAATTTGTCTATTTTTTTCTCATGTTTGTCAGCTTTTTGCCTCAGTTCTTGGAAAATTCCGAGTATTAGTGATTTGAATTCCCTATCAGGTACTTCTAGTGCATTTTCTCCCACAGGAGAGTCATCTGGTGTTTTAATTTGGACGCCTACTGGAACCATCCTGTCCTGTTTTTGTAGATGTTTTGATATTGTTTGCTGTTTTCGGGACATTCAGTCGATATTTCTCTCATTTATTGATTGTAGATTTGTTTGTTTCGTCCCGGCTGTTTTGTCTCCCACTGGATGCTCTGTGAGGCTGCTTTCTCGTACCCCCGTTTGCTGGTCTCCGATAGGAGTTCAAGATGGTGGATCCGTGCTGTGTTAGCTAGTAGGTGACCTCTGCATGAATCTCTCCTCGCTCTCCATTATCTTTCAGTATTCTCACTCCATTTGGTGCTCGGCTGATTTCTTTATCTCTTCATTTGATGTTCTAGGGTTTCAGGATTGTTGCATTCTCTGTTTGTCTTAGTTTTTCGGATCTTTGCTGTGGAGGGACAGCGTGGTGCTTCTGCCTAGAGCGCCATCTTGCCGGAACCTCGCATCCTGGTTTTTTGTTTTTATTTTCTATTTTTACTAAACATGGCAACCTTATGAGTAAATGAGTTAGTTGTTAGTCTCCTTACTTTTCATAAAAGGATATTGGTCCTATATATACTTAGACTTTTCTGTTGAAATAATAAAACTTCTATGAATTTGTTTGTCCAGCTTAGAAAAGAATTTACTATAGTTATCGGTAACACTTTCCCTATTTTCTGATATTTTCTTTGTAAATAAATGTGAGTATTATACAATCACCTGGATTAAGCCTAAAAATATCCTTTACAGCTTTATCTTTCATAGCTATTTAGAAAATAATTGTAACTTTATAGATTTTATAGAAATCAGGGTAAATCATTTGAATCTAGTTCTCTTAATGAATCATTATACTTTTAACAATAACTTGGTGCTAAAAACAAAATACCACTTTAAACAAGGCTATGTGTGTTTTGAAAGGACAATTTGCATGTGATTGCCATGTGATACATCTTTACAGACTCTTCTTTCCCTTTTTATGTTTAGGGATTAAATACCTGTGGTCTCGCGAAGCAGGAATAGACAGCTGCCATGTCCTCGTTCACAAAATTTGGTTGGGGAGAGTTAACAGTGTATGTAGGCCTCTAGCCCTGTATAACACACCTGGGGAAGGTAGAAGAAAGATAAGTAAAGAAAGAGACTTTGAAAAGTGAATCTGACCAAACTTTACTACCCAGCAAACTCAACTAATGACAAGCAGTAAGCTGTTCTTAAATTTAACTTCTTATGTTGCTGGATGAAGAAAATTTATTCTCCTTAGAACAACACCCTTTTTTGATGTTAGGAGTTGCTATTCCAAAGCATAAAAATATGTAAAAGGAGCTCTGGTGGCACCATGGTTAAAGCGCTCAGCTGCTCACTGAAAGGTTGGCGGTTCAAACTCACCAGTTGCTGCTCAGGAGAAAGATGCAGCAGTCTCCTTCCACAAAGATTAAGTAAGGATATGAAAATTATTTGAGGGAAAAAAACTTCTTGATTTCTTTTTTCAAAATTGTCTGAAAGTTGTAAAGTATGTCAGCGGAAAAAATATGTAAGCAGAAATTTTTAAGCACTACAAATACATTTTTTTCTTGTAGGAATTTTCTAGACATTTATTTCGTGAATGCAAATAAAGCATTAAGATTGAATAACACGTTGTATTTACCTACCAACTTGAAAATGGGCAAATGTAATAAAAACAATGTGCCAATATTTTATCTTTTGTGCAATCATCTGAACACAGTTCTTAGTGATTAGCAGCTTAGGAAAAGTTCTAGGGGGAAATAGGAGAGCACTTTTTAAGAACTGCTCAGCATCAACGCTTTTGATAGCACAGAAGATAATATTCGGTGGAAAACAAGAACATCACTGACCCTAGGTAGAAAGGTTAGTCAGCAGCCGTTATTGTCCTTTGAACCTGACTAATTAATTCGCCTGTCCTCTCTAATTCCAGGTTGGCAGCAGGTCAGAATACCTGCATGGAGGTATTACAGGACTGCATAAATTGCAACAGTAAATATCCAAATAAACCATCTTTCATGATTTGCTCCAGGCACCGAATTCCAGGATAATCAGAAATTAATTTCTGGGACTCTTCATGGGAAGAATGAGCAAACATCTATGCCACTATTTCAAGAGGGAGATTCAGTCATTGCAGATCTTTTGGTTATTAAGTGATGACACAGTAGATCTTTAGGAAGCATATTAAGGCTCACAATGCAAAGACTGAGAAAATGTTACTAAATGTAACTAAAGCCTCTCTGGACTTTAAAAAGCACAAACTTCTGAATAGATTTACTTCTCTTTTATTTTCATTCCTATTTTTAGGAATGAGTGATACATTTGAGTAAAGCCAGATTTCAGGATTTTTTTTTTTCTCTTCCTTCTCTGTCACAAAACTTGCTGGGTAAATTGCCTCTTTAATAGGTGTATATTAAGGTCGCCAAATAAAAGCTGCCCAGTTAAATTGAATTTCAGATAAACAACAATTTTTTAGCAGAAGTATGCTCCAAATATTGCGTGTATTTTTATTTGCTAAATCTGGCAATCGTAATTTATATATACCTTGAAAGCAGGGTCAGATTAACCAGTAAGTATGGTATGCGCCAGTTTACAGCAAACAATTTGTGAAATTGTGCACTACAGGTTAGTAAGTAAGCACAAGTAAGCCCCTGCGTACCTTACTTATTGGGTAATCCGTCCCTGCAACGATATTCTTATCACACACATGTCTTTTAAGAGGAATAGCTTTTCTGAATCAGTAGGCTGTTACTAAATCTACAATTATAATATAAGTTGATGGTTATCACCAATTTATGAATCTATAAAGTTGATTCTTTGTTCTTTGGAGCCCATGTAATCTGTAACTATGGCATGTCAAAAGCAGACCATCCATTTTTTGGAAAAGTCAGAACTGTTTATTTAATTATAGACTGAGAAAATGTTATACTCAGTGGCTACTAAATAGGGATCAGATGACTTTCTTTCAAGTTCAGAGACCTCTAGTTCCCCTCCCTCAGTTTTTTGTATTATAATTACTAGTATTTCTCCTTTTTTGGAAATAAAATCAAGAATGACAGAAATCTGAAATTTTGAATCCTGTATAATTGCCACTACTTTAATGAGTCGAAAATCAGATTATTGTTCTACTGCATGTATAGATGGCCTTAGTAATTGGGTATACATTAACATCTTTTGAGAGAAAATTACCAGAGACAATGCTTGAATAAAATATTAGATATATATTTTTTAATTACATAAACTAAGTGGCATTGAGAGAGCTCTGATTAGCTAATTTTACTTTCATTTCTACATGATGACCCACTGCAAAACTGAATGTAGATATTAAAAAGTGATGGGGAAAGTGTGTGTGTGTGTGTGTGTGTGTGCACTTGCATACACAACCAGTGTGCACTGGGGAGGGTGCATGTGGGGTGAGAAAGGGAGATACAAAAATCCTGTATACACCCAGCCTTGACTCTTAGAAATAAGAATAGAAGGAGCACCCAGATAAATTACTCGTGGGTAACCCGGACAAGTATCCAAGTGGATACTTAAGTGATGCCTTGTATAAAAACCCACTCATTGCCATCAAAATGATTCCGACTCATATTGATCCTATAGGACACATTGGAACTGCCCCCATAGGGTTTTCAAGGCTGAAAATCTTTACAGAAATGGACTGCCACATCTTTCTCCCTCAGAGTGGCTGGTGAGTTTGAACCACTGACCTTTTGGTTAGCATCCAAGTGCTTTAACCATTGCGACACCAGGGCTCCTTGCCATATATAAGGGAGAACAAATAAAGTGACAAGTGGTTTATCTGACACTCTATCAACCTGAGATTTACACTAGCTGGCATGTTTGCACATACTCTACACAGCAGCAATTGACATTTATAATGATGAGCCTGAGACACTGTAAAATTATGAAATGCTATGTGAATTATCAAAGAAAAATGAAATCATGTTAGTATAATTTGAGTTCTAAGTGCATTTTATTGTGTTAAGTTCTATTAAAATTGGCCATTTACATATTTTCTCTTAGAATATTTAGCTAACTATCCTTTCTGACCAAACCAGATGACACAAGGTTGTTGAAAAATTTAACATACGGTCACTGACTACCTACTGTGTGATAGCCTCTGGGAAAATAAAGATGAATAAAATTTGGTCTCCTCAAGAAATTCACAATACTGAACTATAACCCATTGCCTTTGAGTTGATTCTGACTCGTAGAAACCCTACAGAACAATGTAGAACTGCCCCATAGGGTTTCCAAGGAACAGCTGGTAGATTCGAACTGTTGACCTTTTGGTTAGCAGCTGTAGCACTTAATCACTGTGGCACCAGGGCTCCTATTATAAAAATATAATAAGACCCTAACAGATATACACATACAATGACAATCAGTGTAGAAAGTGATTAATATAACCCTGGGTGGGGGCGGGGGAAACTTAAGGAATTGTCACCTAAGAGGTGACATTTGAATTCCACATTGAAAAATGAGTAAGATTTATTTTGATAAATAGAGGTTTTTACTGTCGTTTCCCAGAAAAAGAATTTCATGTACTTCACTTCCTCCTTTTCTCTCTCTTCATTTTTGGGACTTAACAGCAGATGCATTTGAGAGTGGAGGGTGGAGTTTGATATGTGTTAAGAAACATTGCTCTGATTATCCTGGGGCCCTTCAATTGTCGTTTGTGAATGTGAGTGGACACTGAAATAATGTGGAAATTTGTCACCTCAGGTTGAGGAGGAAGACCCAGAAATTAAGTGAGAGAACTGGGAGGAATTATGGTGGCCTATAAAATGATTTAAAAATGGATATATAGGATGATTTGTCCCTGGGTCATGCAAACAGTTAACAATTGGCTGCTAACCAAAAGTTTACAGGTTCAAGTCCATTCAGGTGCCTCAGAAGAAAGGCCTAGTCATCTACTTCCAAAAAATCAGCCATTGAAAACCTATGACTGTAAAAAAATGTAACTAATGTCACTGAACAATTTTTGTAGATTGTCAAACAGGAACCTAATTTGTTGTGTAAACTATCACCAAAAACACAATAAAATATTATTAAAAAAAGAAAACCTTATGGAGCATAGTCCTATTCTGGCACACATGAAGTTGCCATGAGTTGGAATTGACTTGACGGCAACTGGTCATAGGATGATTTACATTATTAAAAAATCTATTTTCACTGGTTTTAAAGACAATATGTTTTATTTTTGCTGTTGAAAATATACACAGCAAAATATACACTAATGCAACAAGTTCTACACGTACAATTCAGTGACCTTGACTACATTCTTCAGGGTGTGCAACCATTCCTTATCCTCCTTTTCTGAATTATTCCTCCACCATTAACAAATTCACTGCCTTCTAAGCTTCCTATCCAACCTTTTGAGTTGCTGTTGTCAGTTTGATCCCATATGGATTGTTCTTTAAAAGAACACAATGCTCAAGGCAGACATTCTTTACTAATTAAGCTAAACAATAGTTTGGTTTAAAGAAGACTTCATGGAATATTTTTGGTGTCACTGTTTTAAAGGAAAACTACTCTGGAGTCTTCTTGGAACTACCAAACCCTTTATCTTACATTATAGACAGAAAATCTAGTCAGGCAGAACCACATTCAACAAATGACTAAGATTTTATTTATTTCTCAAGTCATCTCACATAAAGCCTGCTCATTAATTAATAATTAATTGTTATTTGGACAGCTGCTAATTCTACTTGACTGCATGCAATGGTTAGGAGGCAACGACAGTTTCCAGGTGCACCTTTCCCTGAACAGGGTGCTGATGCCAAGTGCAGCCTACGTAGGGCAGCCTCTTCTATCTGTTCCAAATCATGATCCTTCCGACCCCTATGGGACTCTCTGTCTCTCACTCTTAATCTCATAAGTGAAAAATTTACCAACTTTCCCCTTCACTTCTGACTCTAAGGTGCAAAGAAACTAACAATGCTTAACTGAATTATTTTTATCTATTATTATTTTCATGCAAATGGTGTGGTGAAAAGAACAATGGACTGGGTACACTTGTGTGGATTCTGGTACTCTCCACCACTCACTGGCTATGTGGCCTTGGGCAGGTCATTTAACCGCTCTGGGCCTCATTTACTCTGTAATATAAGGACTAAACAACCGCTACAGTTTCTTCCTGTTCTAATGTGCAACATGCTGTTGTTGCCAGGTGCCCTTGAGTTGGTTCCGACTGATAGTGATCTGTCTTAGTTATCTAGTGCTGCTATAACAGATATACCACAAGTGGATGGCTTTAACAAACAGAAATTTATTCTTTCACAGTTTAGGAGGCTAGAAGTTTAAGTTCAAGGCACCAGCTCCAGGAGAAGTCTTTCTCTCTTTGTTGTCTCTTTCATCATCAATCTTCCCCTGGGTCTAGGAGTTTCTCAGCACAGGGGCTCCAGATCTAAAGGATGTGCTCTGCTCTCGGCTCTTCTTTCTTGGCGGTAGGAGTTATCTATTGCTCTGCTTGCTTCTCTCTCGTTTTATCTCTCACAAGATAAAAAGTGATGCAGGCCACACCCCAAGCCAACTCCCCTTATATTGGATCAGGGCTGTGACCTAAGAAAGGGTGTTGCATCCAACTCTAATCCTCTTTAACAGAACCTAATCTTGCCTCATTAACCATAGGCAGAGATTAGGGTTTACAACACACAAGACAATTACATCAGGTCATAAGATGGAGGACAAGCACACAAAACTAGGAATCATCAAGTAGCCAAGTTGACACATATTTTTGAGGGACATTATTCAATCCATGACACTACCCCGTGTATAACAGAACGAAACATTGCCCAGTCCTGCACTATCCTCACAATTGTTACTATGTTTGAGCTTATTATTGCAGCCACCGTGTCAATCCATCTTTGTGAGGGTCTTCCTCTTTTTCTCTGATGCTCTACTTTACAGAGCATAATGTCCTTTTCCAGGGATTGGTCCTCCTGATAACATGTCCAAAGTAAGTGAGACGAAGCCTAGCCATCTTCACTTCTAAGGAGCATTCAGACTGTACTTCCTCCAAGACATATATGTTCATTCTTTTGGCAGTCCATAGTATATTCAATATTCTTCACCTACACCACAATTCAAAGGTGTCGATTCTTTTTTGGTCTTCCTTATTCATTGTCCAGCTTTCACATGCATATGAGGTGATTGAAAATACCATGGCTTGGGTCAGGCACACTTAGTTCTCAAAGTGACATCTTTGCTTTTCAACACTTTAAAGAGGTCTTTAGTAGCAGATTTGCCTAAAGCAATATGTCGTTTCATTGCTTGACTGCTGCTTCCATGGGTGTTGATTGTGGACCCAAGTAGAATGAAGTCCTTGACAACTTCAATCTTTTCTCTGTTTACCATGATGTTGCTTATTGGTCCAATTGTGACGATTTTTGTTTTCTTTATGTTGAAGTTTAATCCCTACTGAAGCCCTGGTGGTACAATGGCTAAGTGCTCGGCTGCTAACTGAAAGATTTGAACCTACCAGCTGCTCTGTGGGAGAAAGACGTGGCAGTCTGTAAAATTTATATAGCCTTGGAAACTCTATGGGACAGTTCTACTGTAAGGTGCTAGGATTCTTAAAAAGCACTTCTGCAGACATCTATGTACAAAAACAAATTTGTTAATCATCTTTCATTTTAAAAGAAAATTAATTCCATTCTACTAAAAAGCTGAGTATTTCAGAGTATGAGTCTAAAGCATTAGTAACAATGCATTTTTTCAAGAAAAACATAATTCTAAAAAAATAGCCCTGGTGGCGCAGTGGTTAAGAGTTTGACTGCTAACCAAAAGGTTGGTAGTTCAAATCCACCAGCCACTTCTTGGAAACACTATGGGGCAGTTCTACTCTGTCCTGTAGGGTTTCTATGAGTCAGAATCAACTCGACAGCTACGGGTTTGGTTTTTTCGGTTTAACATCACAAGACGAGGCCCATTCACATTTAAGCCCCTGCTCTCAGCACGCCCTGTGGACGCTTCCTCCATCCAGACCAGTCTCATTCCTCCTAGTTGGCCTGTCAATAGTAGCCTTCCTTCAAGTATTTCTGCTGGTCATCCACTCCCTTCCCAGAGAAGAAGGCTCCTTCTTGTTCCTTAAAATCACCAGCAGCACCTCTAATAATTCCCATGTGTAAGTTTGTTTTCTTACTCACATGCGCACATATCGAAAGCCTCTCTCGTGTGCCATTTAAACACTTCCTATAAATGATTGTCCTACAGTCATTAAGTTTATTAAATGGTCCCAAAATAAAAAAGATTTAACCCTAATAGTAGTCTTGAAGAAAATTGGTAAGATTACACTTTATGATTTTTTTTCTAATGACATAATCAAATTTCTGTATATCCACAGATTGTTCATCACAGCAGTAAAATTAGAGATAATCTAAAGGGTCATCAATAGGGGAAAAGTTAAAAAAAAAATTGGTACATAATTGATATATACATGGAGCCCTGATGGTGAAATGGTTAAGAGCTTAGCTGCTAACCAAAAGGTCAGCAATTCAAATCTACCAGCTGCTCCTTGGAAATCCTATGGGACAGTTCTACTCTGTCCTATAGAGTCACTATGAGTCAGAATCGACTCTCTCTCTATATATATGTATGTATATACACACACACACATATATATATAGAGAGAGAGAGAGAGAGAAAGTTACACAACTCATGAGAATTTGCATGTACTCACATGGAAGGAAAAAAACAAGTAGACAAAAAAGTGAGTTGCAGAACCGTATTTTTATGGTATTGACATATACTGTTAAACAGTTGAAGGGGCCCTGGTGGCACAGTGGTTAAGTGCTTGGCTGAAACCATAAGGTTGACAGTTGGAACCCACCTGCTGATCTGTTCCCATGAAGATTTTCAGCCTAGGAAACCCTATGGGGCAGTTCTGCTCTGTCATATAGGGTCTTTACAATTGGGGATCAACTTGATGGCACGTAACAACAACAACAACAATTAAACAGTTAACAGTGTTTACCTCTGAAAGTTAATCATGTGTGTCCTGGGAGAGAGTATAAAGGGCATTTTCACTTCTTACTTTATATACTTTTGTACTGCTTAAATTTATTATGATAGCACACATTACTTTTTTAAAAATTAAAACAACAGTTGCTATTATCTCCTAAATACCTGAAATTCGAAAGCTGGTGGGTATGAACCAGCGACCTTTCAGTTAGCAGCTGACTGCTTAACCACTGTGCCACCAGGGCTCTCTTAAACATATAGTCGGTAATCAATATGCTAATTCCTTCCTTTCTCCCCCTCCCCAAAGTAGAATTAAAACAAATAGCACACTTAGCCCTTATATGAGGCATACTTTGTAATATTTAATGTTAATTAATTTCTTAGTCAATTCAGATCCAGCAGTTCTTCTATTATGGTGGCTTCTTCATTGGAAACTGTGAGATGTAAATGCAGAGTGTTTCTTATTTTAATTGGGTAGTTTAAACGCAAGATTAATGAAAGGGAAAATTCTTATCTGCTCTGTCCACATGACAGTGTTGAAATGGTAAGTTCAAGCATCAGGAGACACAATGCCACGCATGAACGATGGAGTGTAAAATGGCTCCTGCTGACAGCGCCACCCTCTGCAAAGTGGCCTTTGTGTTTAATTTTAAAATACAAATCAGTGCCAGAGGCTTCTCCCCACCTCACCAGTTTTTATCATTTCAGGTAATCCTCTCTTCTAGTCAACAGTTCAGATGTGGGAAAATTATAAATGTTATTGTTGAAAATTAAGACGCAATCATTAGAAAATAAATATGTTTTCAAGAAAAATTTAGTTCTGGAATTCTCTGCTTAGCGATATGTTTGCATACTGATATCAGGGTCTGGGTTAGCTTGGTCTGTTACATGGATTTAATATGTTTTTTATCTCTATGTGATTTCAACAAATAAGAATATTCAAATTCACTTAGATTTAAAAATGGAGTAATTTTTCAGATCACAGAATCAAGTTAATTTCAAATTGTTATGTATGCATACATACACACACACCACTTGACTACATATTTCCTTTAATTACAGTGGATATTAAAGAGGAAAGTCCTAATATTGTAACTGAATTCTTTGTCTTTTTATTACACAAGAAATATGTGTAATGCAGGAATTTATTCCCATTAAAATATATGCAAACAACATTCAGAAAAACAAAAATGCTCTCCTTCCCAGTTCCTCTCCCTTCCCAAGAAGCAACTAATGCTTCAAACTTGGTACACCTTTACCCAATCCCTTTTTTATGCATTTACACACACACATACATATACATATTTTTTATTAAAAAAAAAAGATATAATAGTATACATATTATCCTTTAACTCATTTATTTTTAGGCAATGCATCTCGGAGGGCTTTTGTATCAGTATAAAGAAAGTTTACCTTGCCTTTTTTAATGGCTCCATGGTAATAATAATTTACTTAGTTACTCCTTTATATATGGGGGTTTAACTTCCCACCCACACCCCCTCCCCAGCTTTTCACAATTACAAACAGTGCTACAACGAGCGTCCCTGTATATATATATTAATATATATGTGTAAGCATATATATGCAATAGTTTCCTTGAAGTGAAACTGTTGGATCAGAGGCAACACACATATTCAGGTTTGAAGGATTCTGAGAGACTGGCTTCATTGAAACCTCCTGATTAAGTTCCTGAGTGCGGATTGTTGACATTTACTGCTGCTATCAGCATGCATTACTCTCGCTAATGGAGATGGATTATACGAGTCTGTGATGAAAGTTTAGCATGTGTAGTATCTTTAGAACTCAGGGATTTGTAACCTGAATCCACTACTACTCAACTGTTAGGGCAGGTGGACAACCAGTTGTCTTTCAAACTGTTGTTCCTTCCTGACATTTCCCATCAGTTCTGAGTTTCAGTGGTCAGCTATTTCTAAATATTTACTTGTCCCATAAGATTCAGGGCCATTAATGTTATTTTTATTTTACTTTTAATATTAAAGTAATTCTATTACAAACACATTTCATTTATTTGGTATTCTTATTCAATACTTATTTGGGGCTTCAAACTATAGCCAAGGCTGGATTGGGAAATATATGTGTACAAAAAAGTGAGTCACGTATTGGCAGAAAATGTCATAGAATCTGTTAATGTCAGGAAATTCTACTTGAAAGGACCTTTGATTAGGAAGGCATGAACTACTTGTCTTGTTATCACTAAACTTCCCTCTATACACATAAAGTGTTGATCTTAACCAATATCTGTATAAGATCAGCTAACTGTACAGCTTGTCTGAACAGCATTGCAGGCAGACATTCCTAAATTTAAATCCCAGCTCTGCCAGCTACAAGCTGTGTGACCTTAATCAAGTCACTTAACTTCTCAGGGACTCAGTCCTCACATTTGTAAACAGGAATAATGCTATCTACTTCAGTTTTATTGTTAGGATTAAATGATGTGAAATAACATATGTAAAGCATCTCATTATGTGTCTGGCACTTAACAGTCTAAATAAATGGTAGCTATTATTACTACTGAAAGCATAAACCTAAGAGTGGCTTCATTTTTAGTTCAAAGATCATACTATTGTTATTAGCTTGTACTCAGCCAGATGGCCTCTCTATGGAAAAGAATTAAGTTTTTGATTGGTTGGCTAGTTAATTTCATTATTTATGCTTTTTCCAAATGATGAACTTGTATCTCCACATCACAGATCTGATAAAATTACGGAGTCTCTAAATTTAGTGCCAAAAATACTCACCTTAGTGATTGCCTAGAGTAGTCAAGAAAGATATATTTTTTTATACTGTTCCACTGCCTTTTTCATGTGAGAGCTGATATAAATACTTAAATACATACTGACTGTGTGAAAAATGTAATTGAAATTTCTGTGTAAAATATAGTATTCTATTAGCAATTATTTGTGTGTGATGAATAAAGACAAAAGGCATTAAAATTGAACACAAGTTATGCGAAGTGAAGCTTACACTTGTATTTTTTAGGTATTAGAACCTGATCATTGATTACAAGTCAAATGGTTAATATAACTTCTCTCAGAAAAGTTGTAATATTTATTTATTTTGGAGGTGCATTTGCATTTGTAAGTAACGCTTATTGCTCAAGCATGATTTTTCACTAGTGAAACCACCAAGTTGTGACAAACTGGAAGGGCCCGTATGAAGAAGTGATATTTTTGAAACTTCCATTGATACTGCTATGTGATATTCTGTTATTGAGAGCAGAGCTTTCTTGGTGTGTGAGTACTAGCTTGGCATCTAATGATTTTTAAAATTAACAAATCCTCATTAAACAGCCGCTTTTCTATTTTTTTGTTGACCTGTGTGAGATGCCAAATAACTCCGTTTTTTGCCTAGAAGATTAAATTTTTTCAATCTGGTTTATATTGTAGGCTTAATTTTAATGTATAATCACCCATGTAAATAGATCCTAGAGATTAGTGGAATTAAAACAAATTTAAAACATGACAGAAAGAAATATATTCACACTTAGTACAAGTAATAAAATAGTAAGCCTATGGCATATTGTGTTACTCTACAACCTATGTTAATTTTACTTTCTGTATACAGGTAGTCCCCAACTCATGATGTATTCAAAGTTTTAAAGAATAGCACTCAACGACCACCTGAATAACAATTGTAT